>OX104128.1:5831598-7301240 GCA_944470555.2 Heterobilharzia americana
CCTCAACTACATCAGTAACAACTCAAAAACTCACAAAACTTATTATCTGCAGACATTATTCAAAAAGCACATACTTCAACACAATATCTTCGCAGAAAAATGAAGAAAACTGCTTCATGTTTGTCCCAAAGAGGAACAGTTACTTGATAAACTTCATTAGATGTCTTTCTTGTTCATCATCAACTACAAAGTCATTTATGGAAATCAACAAACGGATCATCCTATATTACACGAAGAGCATATCAGAGGCAAGATTACTTGAAGTTGGTATGGCTTATTTAGCAACAAGCTCCCTTCAAACCATATTATGCAAACCAAAAAGCGTAACAACCAAACAAGAAAAATCAGGTACAGTAGTTGTGATCAGCACTTCATTGGACAAAGTGGTCGCCCTCCTCACCTTCGTTCATATGGACATCAAATACCTATTAAAAACTACAACATTACATTGTTCATATCAATACACGTGGGTAACTACGAGTATCCATTGAACTTTGAAGATGTAGAAATCTTGGACATTGAAGATGCAAAGGGTATCTGAGAACTCCTGGGAGTTTGGCATTCGCGCCAATTAACAATCATAAGATAAACGGAAATAGATCCAATCTATCAACCAGTCAGAAGAATCATAAAGAACAACAAAATTAGAGATCTGGAAGCCAAAAAGCTAACAGGAAAATCAATGCAGTCAGTGACACAACAGTAAAAGCAAACCGCCAGCACAACCCAGTTCCTCAGGACAATCTACTGAATCAGTGACAGAGAAATTCAGATATCTCACCTCATATTGAAGTGTGTACAGATGATATTGTCTAGAAAGGCAATGAAAGCTTCACTATTAAACTGCCTAGCTCAGAGAACCCAATGTGACCAGGAAAATAATGTTTCTTAGGAGATAATTCATAATATTCTTGAAGTAGCAGTTTGATTGTATCATTTGAGATGATCAGGAAAACGAAATGTTCCAACTTTTAGATGGCATTTTGTATAATATTATGTAACTACCCTAGTTGCAGCGCTCTTATGAAAGCCCGTGAAAAACAGAAACTTATTTCTCCATACAACAAGTACGAAGTCATGGATCAACCAAAAATCTATCAATATCAATCTCACTCCACCTCCAGCTGAATCCCTTAGTTCACATCTACTCATCGGAGCAGGTACTCTGGAAAGATGTAGAGACAGATGGGATAGCTAGCGCTGTTCACTGGAATGATTGGCCATTTGATTAACACAGGACACTATATGGAATATATCTACATCTAATAGAATCATCAGTTAACGAGAAACTTCAACTTTGCCTCATCTGCTGAAACCAGCGCGGTCAACTAACCTATACTTGATCTATATATTCAGAAAGAATCCATGAGTAATCCAGCTTTAGCGTGGAAGTTGCTTTCTTGATAAGTTTGTTTTTACAGTCTGTTATTGGACAAAGTTTGGACAGTTAAGTGAGATTCACTCACTTGTCTACCTACCTGTTTTCATATACTTAACCCCATTCTTTCTCATTATTTTTATTCTTTCCAATTCATTTCATTTGATATATATTGTTTTACTAAGCTTAATATGTGTATGCGACGTTTTCCTTTAAAGAAATATATTTAAGCGTGGAGTTTCATCCCCGACAAGCTTACTTTTATTTTTACTATCTGAGATAGCCGTGGTTTGGCCGAGTAGTGTTTCTGTCGGATGATTATTGATGGTGAAATAAGAATTTGGTCAGCAGGAAGGGAGTGGCTTGTAGCTCAGTTGGTAGATTATCAGGCCAGAAACCCACTGATAGTTGGTTGGAATCCTACCACGGTTCAGATTTTCATTTCACCTTCAACGATCAACAGGTATAAATACTAGTCTACCAAACCAAGTCTATCTCAGGTAGTCAGAATGTTAATCAATATGATACTCCCCCTCTCTGAGTCAGCTGGATTTGGATTAGGATGAGAAGTTCGGACTAAACAGTGGGTGTGGATACTATCAAGTGGTAGTAACAAGTCACGAATTCATATGGTAGTCAGACAAAACTCTTGGTAACTGAAGTGAAGTAAAAATCTGGTCGGCACTCAAACCTCTTAGCTCAGTTAGTCGCTGGTTCGCATCCGGTGGCAGTCCAAATTGTCATTTCATCATCAGTCACTACCCAGTATCAACCACACTTATGTATGGTTCTTGGCTAAAGGCACTAAGCATATTTTAAGCTGTCTTTGGCTCAATGGAGGCCATGAAGTGAAATATTAAAGGTTTTTTATTCTGCAAGTTTTGTTCTTGTTGCTAACTGAGAACAGTAGCAGTTCTATTGTTAATATACGATAATCCAACGTCAAGTAATATTTAGTGGCAGAAAATCGTTAAGCTTCGCGATCACATTTCAAGGATGATGGGTCTTCACTTGACTAGTCTTTCAGAATACACTTAATAACATTTACTGCTCTCTAGAGATCAATCAGTATACCTATACGGCGTTATTTTCAATAGATAAACCACAATTACTGATTGAAGTTTAGGATTAACAAGTTTTAGGATCAGCTTCCTGAGATCTGTGAATAAGGCAAATGCATCAATATTTGAGGTCAACCAGAGACTTGTTCAGTGCTGTTTACTGTTTGTAGTTCATTCATGTTAAAATAAACACAGTCTGTCTTCGGCTAAAAGGAAAAAGATACATGATTTTTTGAACAAAATTTGTTTCCTATTCTCATACCATTCTTTAAAATTCTTTTAAAACCAGTTTTCTTAAAGTTATGAAGAGTGGATTACTTCCTTCATTGGGTTACTTTGATTCAAATCCAGTGTTTACTACAATTTTCAAATAAGGTAATACATGTTTCCCTTATGGTTAATAATTGTTTGATAAATACACTCAACAAGTTGTTTATAGGTGTGGTTTACTCAACAGGAGTGAAAACTTAACTTTTAGGAATATAAACCATTTCAGTAAACTGTTCAAAAAGAAACAATGATAAATTTCCTTTTACCCTAGTAACCTAACATCTTCCTCTTTGTCCTATTTGATGACATTATATTTTGACTGGACCTTTTAGACGTAATGTTAAAGAGAAGGGATGATGGCTCGATTCAAAAGTCAGTCTATGACAAACCAACTTGGTCCGGTCGATTCGCTAACTTCAATAGTTGGATACCTCTTAGTTGTGAACGAAAACTCATTCACCCACTGTGTTCCAGAATCTATAAAATCTGTTCAGAAGATAGGGTGAATGATGAAATTGAAACTCATGGAACAACACTATCGAATAACGAATACCCTAAAAGATTTATTGATAAAAATCTGAAGAAATGAATCACTCCTCATCCTATTACAGTTCCTAAGAAAATTTTAGCCATTAATCTAGAATTCAAAGGAGGCACCACAACCGAAGTGCTAAGAACCGTCTATCAAGGTGCATCAACAGTAGCTTTCATGCTAATAGACTGTGACTGATTTTCTCCAGCCGCCGTATTATTCCACAATCGTGAAGAATAGGCTACTACTTATATTCACATCAGTTTGTATCTACAAATTCAAATACTTCTGTGAAGCTGACTACATTGAACTTTGTAAGCTTATTTTGCTGAACATTACTCGCTTTCTTTAACCAATGGTGAGCGAAGAAAAACAATTTCATTCATACGTGAACACCTAGTAGAGTAAGGTTATTCAGCACATCAAGACTCGTCCTTTGAAGTAATTTACAAAGTTATATTGAACTAATCCAAAGATTTAACCTCGCTGGTTAACTAGTTCACTAGTTACTAGCCGGTTCTAAGCCCGGGTAAAGATGAAAGGCTGGGCATAGGGATAGCAAACCTACCCTGGAAAACCAATCCAACTGCTAAAGAAATTTCACAGAAAAAACAAAATGATCTTCTGCACTCAGCATAAAGAACAAGATCAGGATTTTCAACAACAACTTTAGTCAAGTCACTGCTGCCATATCATTCAGAAACTTGGCGCGTTACCAAATGCATTTCCAACAAACCACAAACATTCATCAACAACTGACACCTACAAACACTCGATACTGAAGATGCAGATCGGATGGCCAGAATAATAGGAATAAACAACAAGGAACTCTGGCTGGCTGACTGGCTGGCAACGAACCAATGAAGCAAGAATCTACCACTCAACAAATATGCAGTGGAAGAAAGTCGAGATGGATTAGATTGGGCATACACTGAGAAGGTCGACTGGGGACATCACACACCAGGCCAGCAAGGCACTCGAGTGCAACCCAGATGTGCAACGACGAGTTGGACGTCCGAGGTGAGGGTGACATGGAGGAGATCGTTCGATGAAGAAATGAGAGTTTCTGGACTGTGATGGAGACAGGTTGAGGAGTTTTTTAGGGAACAGAGTGGAGTGGAGATGTGCTGCTGAAGCCCTATTTTCCATTAGGAACCCAAGGGAAAAATAATAATATTAATAATAACGTGTGGTTCGCTGTTTGTTGTCTACGGTGATTTTAACTCTTGTCCTTGCAGCTTTTTCGGTTCTCATGTTCGCAGTAACCTTGTCAATTCCTGAAGTCGTTTTGATGCTTTATTATACTTGGTTTTCGTTAATGAACGAGGTATATCTGAAACCCTGAAACGTGCACCACTGCCAGACACAGATCAAAGTGTTATACATCTGTCAAAAATACATGGACAACTACAGAAAAATGCCTTTATATACCAGTGTAAAAAGGCTATACACATGAGCACTATGCATAAACACAATGCTTCACTTGACCTTTTATATAAGGAAACTCACTGTCTGGCATAGCTTAGTCTGTACTCTTATGGTCAGTAATTCTTGTCTTTTGCCTATACCTACTTATTGTTGCCCCTAATTCTTTCCTGGACTACGTAAAAAAGACCATACTGTGTTGCATAGGATTTTGAAGGCTGTTAGTAGAGCAATGTGCTACAACACTAACTGTGCTGATAAGTGCGGTCGTGAATAGACATCTGAACTCTTGTAGACAGCTAGAAATATTTTATTGGATAGCAAGCATCCTCTGTATTTGCACCTATCGGTATTTATGTCCTCTGGGAAGTTAAGAAGCAAATATATTAAACTCGATTCACGCACAACTATATACCGAAATTCAACCATGCCCTATTTTACTTGTGTATTGTGTGAAAAAAATCATGTTGGACATAGTCTTATCACTGGCGGACAGATATCGTGTCCCTGAAGTCATTAGAAAATTCAACAATCCTGTTATTTATTGATATACTTGTTATTCTTCGTTGTTTTGTTGGATCGAATTGTTCGACCTCTGTTGGCATATGGGCTCCTATGCGAATACCTCAATATTGCCTGAATATTAATTATGATAATTTGGTTAGTTGCGACTAGCAGGAGAATCCAGGACGCGCGTTTAGTCCTATTTGGGACTCGTCAGCTGGATGTACTTACACTCCAATGAGTGGTGTTGTTCCCAATGAGACTCGAACCTCGTACCCATCACTTCAAACGCCAAGGCGTTGTCCACTATGACACGGAGAAACGATAACCACTTCTTGTACGATGGGTAGTAGTTATTACTTTTGCTAGCCACGACGAACCAAATTATCATAATCCTGTTATTCATAAAGCAGCACCGTTTTTAATATATATTCATATTTCGTAATAAAGCCAATATGTTATTATTATTATTATCAGTACTAAAATAATGCTACTTGATTTAGAGACGATTGACCCCTATGCTGATAGCTGACCATGATCAAGAATATGCGGATTTGAAAATGTGATATCTTTGAGTAGGACAGTTTCCTCACTGAAATGCTTTGTGCAATGTGTTCCCATTCATTGCTATTTTTTAAAATGATACTTTTTGTTGTATGACACGATACTGAGTAACTCTCGGTAGTGTGGAGTCTTCCAATCGTAGACAGGAATTAAACTATACTACCAGTTGTTTTCAACTCATTACTAGGTGTAAGGAGTCGACTGTTAACATGTTCCTAGCATGTGTTCAGTGACTGTTAGCATTATAGGGGAGGTGCATCTGTAACCTTATGAGATTTCAGTCTCTTTAGGTGATACTAACCAACACAATTTAGTTTTAATGGAGTTTGTTTGGTTCATAAGCCATCCATGATGTGTTTGACTTCCTGGAGAATTGGAGTGCAGAAAGGAGTTCACCAGTAGATAGTAGGTGTACAAAATGACTGAGTGTTGGATCCTTATACCTATCCTGGTTTATCAAATATGCTAGTAATGAATTTGGAGGTTTATAGAAGTTTACACAATGATTTAAGTATGCTACAGCTTAATGATGATTGATACAGCTTTGTTAATGCATTCAGTCTATAGACAAAAAAATGAAAAATCTAGTCTACTGTCAAAATTATTACTATTTTTTCTCAATTATTAACAATAGATAGTCATATTTTCACATATATCTATTTACAAGGGCAATCACAACAAAAGCATATTAACATTTAGTCAAGTAATTATGAGAGAAAATTCTCAAAAATGTTTTCATGTTTCACACCATAATATACATTGTTAAAATTGTTGAATATATGTTGGTCTTTAGTTGACAAACTTACCAGTTTTTTATGTAACCAAGGTAAAATGTCTCAATTATTTTTTTGGTTGAACAAGAAACATAATTCAAAGAAAAGCCTATTTTGTTTACAAATATATTTAGTTTCGGATATAGATTTACATCTCCACTAGAAGATCATAACGTTAATATGGATCATTTCAATTTATGTTTACAGTTAGAAAATAGGCTTCATTTAGTTGGATCATTGATGTGTTGACTGTAGTCATGAATGATTTACTTCTATCATTTGACAAACTGAAACACCAAGACACATTTCAGGCAGTGTACCTTGAGCAAATACACTAATCCAATAGACACTACTTATAAGACAGAAACAAACAGTTAGTAAGGTTTTTAATCCAGTTAAACAAAAGTGGATGGATAATTATTTACATTAAAATTATATACATTTTTGTATAATGTGTTAGGTAACTGATGATTTTGTGTAACTGTAGGCGGTAATAATGAATTGTCAATTAAATGTGATCGACATATATGACATTCTGGTTGGCTGAAATCAACACCTAAAAGATTGTTATTATTTGTTCGCCTTGAATTACGCCATCGTAAACCACGAAATGTACCATTGTTAACACCATTGCCTGATTCAGAACTTCCTGAGCATAAATAGTTATCGCCAAAATTATCCTATAAATGTGAACATGGAACAATGAAACAAACGTGCTATTATTGGAAATAATTTAATATTTTGCATTCCAAACACTCTTAAGTGTGCTTATCAATAAACTTAACCACTTTATAATCCATGTGATATTTATCCATCCGTTAATGATAATCCATATACTGTGATTTCTTTTCACAATATTAATACCTTGAAAATTATTAAGATTACGTAAAGCTTTCGAGAATCAACTAACTGGAAATTGTGGTGTTTATTTGTACTTCAGGATTTGGAAGTTCAGAGTGAGTTGTTCTCCGAACTTAACAAGAGGGTGAAGTTCTGAAGCAATGACGATGATATTCAACCTGTAATTGAAATTTTATTTCTCCTAGAACTTCAGCTCACAGAACCACTTACTCGAAAAGTCTACCAACTAAAAAGGTACTTATATTATTTTATTTGTCCCTTGGGTTCTTAATGGAAAATAGGGCTTCAGCAGCACATCTCCACTCCACTCTGTCCCCTGAAAAACTCCTCAACCTGTCTCCATCACAGTCCAGAAACTCTCATTTCTTCATCGAACGATCTCCTCCATGTCACCCTCACCTCGGACGTCCAACTCGTCGTTGCACATCTGGGTTGCACTCGAGTGCCTTGCTGGCCTGGTGTGTGATGTCCCCAGTCGACCTTCTCAGTGTATCCCAATCTAATCCATCTCGACTTTCTTCCACTGCATATTTGTTGAGTGGTAGATTCTTGCTTCATTGGTTCGTTGCCAGCCAGCCAGCCAGCCAGCAGCCAGTTCCTTGTTGTTTATTCCTATTATTCTCGCCATCCGATCTGCATCTTCAGTATCGAGTGTTCGTAGGTGTCAGTTGTTGATGAATGTTTGTGGTTTGTTGGAAATGCATTTGGTAACGCGCCAAGTTTCTGAATGATATGGCAGCAGTGACTTGACTAAAGTTGTTGTTGAAAATCCTGATCTTGTTCTTTATGCTGAGTGCAGAAGATCTCCATGCTGGTTTCAGATTAATGAACGCATATCTTGCTGTCTTTCCGATGCTAGCTTTGATGTCCTCGTCTGTGCTGCTTGTAGTTGAAACGATGTTGCCTGGATAAGTGAAGGAAGCTACTTCCTTTTCTTTTCCCCCATTTATGGTGATTAGTGCCTCTTGTTATTGATGCTGTTGTTGTTTGGGTATCTCCATCACCTCCATTTTCTCGACGTTCACTTGAAGTCCCCTCTTCGCTGCCCTGCCTTTTCTTTCAACCTGTTAGCTTTCACCTGTAGATCTTCAAGTTTGTGTGACATTAGACATAAAATCGTCGGCGAAATCCAAATCTTCTAGGCTGTTTTCACCGGTCAATCGTGCCCCCTCTTTTCGCTCCTCGCTTTTTGTTGCATGACCCAGTCGACCATAATCAAGATGATAATGGGTGATAGTAGACACCCTGTTTTACTCCTGTCCTCAATCCAAGGCGTCACTAAGCTTTTCATTGTGAATTAGTTGGCATGTGGCGTCGTTATATAGTTGTTGAATGAGATTGATAAAGGTTTGTGGTATTCCGTAGTGCTGAAGCAGTTGCCAAGTTACTTCTCGGTCGACGAAAAGGTACTTATAGTAATATAAAAATAAAACTTGAGCACTGAGGTAGAATATAATTCCATTTTAGGTGACTTATCAAGTTTATTACATAGTGGAACAGTATTCTGTTCATGTTAGTGACTAACAGAGCAATGCAGGCTGCGTGTTTCTTCGCACATCAAACTTGCCAGCTGGATGTACCTATCCCCAGTGAGTGTTTCGTTCCCACTGAGACGCGAATTAGGTACCTATTGCCACAAACATCATAGTGTAATACACTAAGCAACTCAGGCACTATAGTACCTCTTGTACAGTGGTTGTCAGTTGTTGTTTTTATACTTAAGACTTCCCGTCTCCATACAGCGCTGAGTTGCTCGACTGCTGCCGTTGGTATATGAGCTCCGATGCGGACGCCTAGATACGGCAGGATGTTCATGATGTTATATTCAATATTGCTTACTGGATTACGTTAGGACATAAGTTTTGGTCCATACTTGTATCAAAATGATTCTACAACTTTGAGACATGGTTTATGTAGTTTAATTCTCTCACATTCTTTGCCATATAGGTAGTACGATTCTCTATATATCCCAGATAGTCACTCCTGTTGCATGTGTTTGGTATCGATTCGATAAACAAAGATTCGATTATCAACTTTCCCCTCCACCCAACTCGGTTAGTTTCAGAGATTTTCACTCTGCCTCATTCTACTTTGTAGTCATAAGTAACTTCGTGCATAGTTATGGCTGAGCTCTTTCTGAATCCCCTATCTTATTAGGATCACCAATTTCATCTAGCTAGGTTTTTGTGTTCAGATGGCGTAATTGAACCTGGTCGACTAGTCTCACTTATGTATTTGATATCACAGTCATTGGAAGGGATTTGATAAGGTGAATTGTTCCACCGGAATGAATCAGTAGGATCTTTTAACCTCAGAAGTTGATTTCTAAGTGAGTTTGTAGGTTTGAATGCTACTGTAATTCAAGCCTTATTGAGAATCCTACATATTATCTCTGAGATGTCTTCATTGTAAGGTAATAGAGTAGTGGTTTTGAATTTTTTCTCTCATTATTGGTGCTATTATTAATAACTTTATTATTACTACTGTTATCACCTGTGCCCCACTACATGGTGTATTTAGTAATCAGGCAAAATGCATTTATATTATTCTGCTGGATATTTCTTGCTTGGTCTATTCAACTCTGTGTTGTATCTCAAGGGTGGATTCACGTCATTTATCTCCTTTATATGAAGAAGCAGATATGCTTAGTTTAGAGACTTGTTATTGTTCACTTTTGATTTTAAGTTTCATGACACTGTACAGTGAGAGACTGAATATGATTCAAGTAATGGTAGGCTGTTCAAAAATATGAAAACTACATTATATGACGATGACTTCTAAACAAAATTGAGCACAATACTTTACTTGAACTGTTACAGTGAATGAAACAGAGACATAAACCTACTCTTTTATTTCCTGACAGTCCCACTGTCTGAGTAAACCCCATAGGTCCTGGACTGTTGTTTGCAGTTGCACTAGTTTGTAATATAGGCAATCCTTGACAAACATGACCACTACCACCAGATAAACCACAGCTACTGTTACTACAGCAAACAGCAGTACCATTTGATGAAACAAATCCTGTACTTGTTCTCCCTGCTATACAACTGGCACATGAATCTGGACATGTTGTACAATTTCCACAACATCCATAACCTTGAACTGATACAGGTCCATTTATTCGTTCATTAATAGCAGTTGATTTATTCTGATTTAAACCAAAGGAGGATAAACGATCTAGTTGCTGATATTTTCGTCTAAGGAATCGACATACAAAACAATGATGAATCAAGACAAATAAGTAGATTAGACCGATTGAACTTGTACACAACAAGCACCATACATTAAGGAATCCAGCTGATTTTGAATTATCTAAATTTTGTCCATTCATCCATACCCAAAATGCAACAGAACATAAGAACAGAATTAATTGCATACAACTAAGATTTTGTGTACCAAGTTGATTTGTCCACAGTAAAGTGATTGAGATGAGTACAAGAAGGAGTGGAGGTAAACTGCCTTGAAATAATCTTCCACTTTGTGAAAAACAAATGTTGATTCCCAAACTTTGATCTGGGCCTATATAATTATAAAAAATATTCATGAATTATTTTAATAAATGAAGAAAAATTAGTAAAAAGAACTGGGAAATAAAATATTGAAAATTTTAACTTTACTTTTATCATTGTATCTATGATTGAGACAAACGGACGAATCAACTTAAAACATATCAGAAAAGTACAGCGGTTCAACTTACCTCACTTCACAACAGCAAACAAAGGACAAATGGATAGAAAAAGGAAAAAAAGGAGATATCAATGAAAATGTTCAAATTTTGATTTCAAAGAGGCGAAGCATCTGTAGTATTATCATCGATTTTCAGTTATATCACTTAATCCTCAACCATTCATTGTTGATGTCTTGAGGAATCCAACCAGACGGTTTACACATTTGTACATGGTTCATACCAACAGTCAACATCCTTATGGAGGAGTATAATCTTAGTCTGACCGCTATCTACTTCGATTAACATCTCAGGTCGTAGCTCGGCATACACAACACTGATTCAAACCAGTTCATTCGGGGAAAATTCATAAAATCATAGACTGACTTGGCTGTTTCGTTTCGTACCAATCGCCTAACTTGTACACTACTCACACAGTGACTTCAACTTACACAAGTACGACTGAGAAGATTCTCTTCTCTCTTAGATTCTTCAGCTCCTTCGGATGACTTGTCTCTTCAAGCAAGCGAGATAGTCAATATATTCTACCAATCCATTTCTTATTCATAAACTGGGAGCATCAGTTTATGTTTAGCAGCCGGAATATCGATCCTGAACATGCACAGACTTTACCTCAACGCGTTCAGGGTTTTCAGGTAACAGAATAATGTAACTTCCTGCTTCATGTCGGCTAGGTCCCCTTCTAGGAGTAAGTCAATTCCTGGGAAATATGAGATAACTAGGGTTTTGTTCATTGGTACGTCTATTACACATTTGAACAGGAATAGTGACACATCTCGTGACATGTGTGTGTGACTACGAGTAGAGAGGTTTGTGAGTGTTACATACTTGCTTAGTACTCTGTTTGCAATCAGACGGTGCTGCAGTACCTGACGATCGACAGAGTTAAGTGCCACATCTAGGTCAAGATAAACGGAAAGTTTCGCCCACCAGTAGGTGTGGCTATGTCGTAAAACTTCTGAAAGGGTGAAAATATTGTCGATGCACCTTTAGCCAGGTCTAAAACCCCCATGGTTTTCTTGGAGTTTTGTTCTAGAGCTTTATTTAGACATCGGATAATTATAGTCTAAGTATCTTAGATAAGACGTAAGTCAAACTGGCTCCCATTTCGGACTGACTAACTCTGATTTCCACACACTATTTATTGCCACCGTTGCTCTACTCAGCAGCTCTCTACTTTCATCTTAAGAACCTTCTGGTGGCAAACTTTCAGGTCATGCTCCTTTTTTGTCGCAGAGTTGAAACAGCCTTCATAAATAACTTCAAGGACGGTTAGAGGAGAAACATCTGCATCTCATTCAGGTTTAAGCTGGTTGCAAGCTGAGCAAGTGGAGCTTTACTGTTGACCAGTTAAACTGTTCTTCAAAGTACTCCGCCTAACATCCTAGCCGACTGTCCTGAGAAAGGCCATGCTCTAGTAAACTGTATGTAGTTAGTTGGGTGTTTAAAAATGTTTCGCATTTACTTATATGAATGTAGACTCAGTAAACGTCATGTCTACTGCAGAGTTTCTATTCAATACTAGGACTACGCAACATTGATTAGTTGACTGAACAGTCAAAATTTAAGTGAATGAATAGTTTTCCAAATGTGTTGCAGACCTCACTGTCAGTATTCATATTTCTAATAGAATTACGAATGGGTACTTTCTTGAATATAGGAAATATAGTCTGAATGAGAGTGAATTACTGTCTTAACTAATTTTTTAGTGTATGATGCTGTATGATATTATGTTTCGGATATTCTTTAAATCTATCCATGTCTTGACTCCAATCACCATCAACGGGAGAAACTTGAAGGAAGTAGTCTCTTTCACCTACCCACCTAGGGAGCACTGTCTCTACTACAAGCAGCACAGACGAGGATGTCAAAGTCAGACGTCAGGCGTTCATTACCCTGACACCAGCGTAGAGATCTACTGCAGACAGCATAAAGCATGAACAACATCTCGATTTTCAACACCAATGTCAAGTCAGTGCTCCTATATGATTGAGAGACTTGGCGTAATATGAAAGACATTTCCGAGGAACTGCAGACGTTCATCAACAACTGCCACCTACACTGGCTCGTTACTGAAGCTCAGATGGCCAGAATAATAAAAATAAGCAACAAGGAACTCTGGGAAAGAAACAACGAAGCAAGAACCTATCGCTCAACAAATATGCAATGGGAGGAAGTGAAGATGGATTGGATGTGGCATACACTGAGAAGGTCAACTGGGGACATCACGCATCAGGCCATTCGCTCGAGTGGAACCCCGATGGGAAACGACGAATTAGGCATCCGAAGCAACGGTGAAATGGAGGAGATTGTGCGAGAAGGAAATGAGAGCTTGTAGGTTGTGGTGGAGCCAGGTTCAAAAGATTTCAGAGAACAGAGCGCATTGGAGAAGTGCTACTGAAGCCCTATTTTCCATTAGGAACCCAAGGGACAAATAATCATATATACATATCTTGACTTCTGTTAACCATTACATTACATCAGAAATCGTATTCACCAAGATCCATTATAAAGTGTTAATAATTTGGTGATTCAATACAAATTGAAACATAACTAGTCTATAGAGATTAAGCAAAGATTAAAGAACTTACCAGATTTATCAATATGCTCATCATATCGCTTTGTAACGCTCAAATAAGACGATTTCTTTTGTACATCACTTGAAATGAGGCAACATTTTCGTTCAGTCCACTTAATAACTGGTTGAGTTTTCATAAAACCCTCTATAGGTGAATGAAATAAAAGTGTGGTATACATTTTAACTCGAAACGAATGATATATATATTCAGTGTTACTATTTCTTTCATAGACAACAAACAGACAACATATTGATAATAGTATGCGTAAACTAGACTCATAGATAGTAAGTAAAAAAGCTTTTGAAATCCGGGTTGGGTGATTGTTTCTTCTAGAGAAATAAGTTAGTACGAATAGAATGAACTAGTTGAATATAATAGACTGAAAATTTCGCTTTTGCTATTTTGCGTGTTTTAGTATTCCAGTGGAATATTAGATTATTCTTGTTGTTATCATTATAGTGACATTTTTCTATGATAAGTTTTTCCACAATAGCCTCTATGTCTGCATTGTCTTCTTTTTAGACCAATATCGCTTGAGACATATCAATTGAATGAATTCACATTTGAAGTAGACATTTTGTAATATGATTAATTTACTTTTTAAGGCAAATAAATACAATTTTTATTCTCACTGATTTTTAGTATGCTTTTACATTGCTGACAGGCCTACCTACATTCAAGTGAAACTGTGACTATACTGTTACAAGTCAGCCATTCCTTTTAGGTATGTTAGGGTATACTGCTATTAAAAGAAAAAGAAATAAGTAGAAGCTAAAATGGTAACTTTAGTTAGTTTTAAGTGGAATGCTTTTGAATGACTTCGGCTTTGTAATGTCGATTGATAGAATATTTAAAATTGAACTCCAGTTATACTAATTAGGAGCTTTATGTGTTTTAATGTAAATAAATTATAACCGAATGTATACAGTTCCTACTTATTATGTGGAAGAAAACCTGCATAACCGTATTAAGAAGGAAGAAGAAAGAAGATAAGGAATGGATCTCGATGGACACATGGAAGCTGATAGAGCAGGGAGAGGAGGATGGTGAAGTAGAAGATAAACCAGTGAGGGATAAAAGACGAGAAGAGGAACTGAGTACAATGTATAAAACACTAGATAAAGAAGGGAAGAAGAGTGCATGGAAAGACAAAAGACACTTCCATGACACACTGGCAAGTGAAGCAGAACAGGATGCAGGTAGGAGAGACCTGACAACATTGTATCAAACAACCAGGTTACTTTCTGGGAAGAGATCAACACAGATGAAACCAATAAAAGATGGTGAAGGAAATCTAGTTACCAAAGAAGAAAAACAAAGGAAACGAAGGGGGACCACTTCAAGAAGCTCTTGAATCGACCACCACCACCTGCACTTCGTCCACAAATACCATCTACAGCCCAGCCACAGAACTACAAGTGAACACAAGCCCTCTGACGAAAGTCGAAGTCCTGAGCACCATAAGGCAACTGAAGTGCGGGAAACCAGCAGGACCAGATGAAATCCCGCCAGAAGCACTGAGAGCAGACGCAGGAACAACAGCGGACATGTTCACACCACTACTGCAGAAGGTTTGAAAAGAAGGAAAGGTACCTAGCGATTGGAAGAAGGGTTACCTTGTCAAATTCCCGGAAAAGGGAGACCTAAACGTTTACAAGAATTGCCGTAAGATCATGCTCCAACTATGTCCACTGCAAGCAAAATATTACGCCTCATCATCTTGGAGAGACTAAAGGATGCGCTGGATTCAAAACTACGACCGGAACAAACTGACTTGATTCAGGAAGTACAAATCATATGTGGACCAAATTGCAACGCTACACTACGCATCATCATAGAACAGAGCATAGAATGGGAGTCAACTCCTACTTCAACCTCAACTTCATCGACTTTGAAAGCGCTTTCGATAGCGTCGATCGAGAAATAATTTGGCAGGCAGTTGCTCCAACACTACGGAATACCACAAACCTTTATCAATCTCATTCAACAACTATATGAAGACGCAGCATGCCAAGTAATTCATAATGGGAAGCTCAGTGATGCCTTTGAAGTGAAGACAAGAGTGAGACGTGTCTGCCTACTATCAGCTATGATCTACTAGATTGTGGTGGAGTGGATCATGCAGCAAACCGTGAGGAGCAAGAAGAGGGCCATACGCTCTCTGGACCGATGAAAAGATCCTAGAAGAATTGGATTTCACCGATGACTATTGTATAATGTCACGCAAACTCGGAGATCTACAGGCAAAAACTAACAAGTTGACAGAAGAGGGGAGGTAGCGAAGACGGAACTTCAAGTGAACGTAAAAAAGACAGACGTGATGATGATACATAACCAACAGCAAAAACAAACACCAATCACCATCAACAGGAGAAACTTAAAGTAAGTAGTCTCTTTTACCTACCCACATAGGCAGGCAGCATCGTTTCAACTAAAGGCGGCACAGACACAGACGAGGATGTCAAAACCAGGATCGGAAAAGCAAGAAAGGCCTTCAATTATTTTAAACCACTGTGGAGATCTACTGCACTCCACTCAGCATAAAACGTGAACACCATTCCGATTTTCAACACCAGTGTCAAGTCAGTGCTGCTATATGGTTCAGAAACTTGGCGCATCACGAAAAGCACTTTCAACAAAATGCAGACATTCATCAACAACTGCCCCCTACGCTGGTTCGTTACTGAAGATGGAGATCAGATGGCCAGAATAATAAAAATAAGCAACGAGGAACTGTGACTAGCAACGAACCAACGAAGCAAGAACCTATAACTCAACAACTAAGCAGTGGAAGAAAGTGGGATGGATTGGATGTGGCATACACTGAGAAGGTCGACTGGGGACATCACACACTAGGCCATCCAGGACGTCGAGTAGGACCCAGATGGGCAACGAAGAGTTAGGGGTCGGAGGCGGAGGTGAAACGGACGAGGTGTGAGGAAGAAATGAGAGCTTATGGGTAGGTTGAAAAGATTTCAGAGAAGAGAGTGATATGGAGACGTGCTGCTGAAGCTCTATGTTCCACTAGGAACCCAAGGGACATGTAATAATAATAATAATTATAATAATAACGATGGTAATAATAATAATATAACAAGTTACATGATGGGTTTTCACTCCTCCTCAGGAGTTTTATTTAATAAGGGTTACTTATCCTGTTAGGTGGGTTCACTCATTTTTCCGTTCAGTCTCCTTTCTGATGCTAGTAGAAGATATGAAGCGGCTGCAAGTCCTACATCACAGGTATCTTTGTAGCATTGCTTGTGTATAGTGGATTCACCATGTGAAGAATGTAGAGGTCAGGAGGTGACTGTGACATATGCTGTGCATACCGAGCCACCACCTACCTAGACATGCAGTTCTAGCAGAAGTTGGATTACGTTGGAAAAGAGCACAGGATGGTCAGACTGAAACAAGACACGAGTCCGTGAAATCTCAAATTGTTGTTCTGAGCCATTTATGGAGGTTTAGACTCCGTGACTAATGGGCCCAAGACCGTAGGAACCAATATTTGAAGATTAGGTGACACAGTTTAGAGTCGGTCACACTTTAACATCTTCAGAAGCTTGAATGGTTTAAATAACTCTAATTTTAACATTCCCACCCCTTACATACACCTTTGTCTACATGCTTTGATACCAATCTTTCCTGTTTACTTGTTTTTATGTCTTACTGTAAACTGTAGCAACTTGAGGTGATGTACTTGTGTGTAAATTTCTATGTTGCTTTCATTGGTCTATCTGCCTAGTAAGTCATGTAGCATGTTTATCATTTTTTCCAAATTGCATAAAATAGGATATTTGGTTATCCTAATTTTGCACTATAAAATCCCCTAAAATATGACAGTCTAGATTGATGAAGTTGTTCCTACCAATGTTTTTATGGGTAGATTTTAGAAGAAATGACAATAACACTGTGTCAAGTTGTTATTCATCGTAGACTAACATCAGTTGGAGGGACGAAGGAAACCTGAGAGAACTAGACGGCTATTTCATCCTAGTATCGGACTCCTCAGCAGTGCACACCCACGACCCCGCCAGCCAGGGATCGAACCCGCGACCTTCAGGTTCCGTGGCCAGCACGTTACCATTCAGTCATTAGGTCAGAATCCAATGGTCCATATTTCCAACTTCTGTTAGCTCACAATATAGCGCAGGTTTCCTTTGTTCCTCCAACTGATGTCAGTCTACGATAAATAACAACTTGAAATATTCCCAAATCCCCACAACTCCCTTAAAATAATACTATATATAAAAACGATAATGACTATGGTTTTTAAACGACAATGTTCGTTACTTATCGATGCATACTTAAATAATAAATTTCACAGAACCTGGGTGAAGTAGTATTTTTTTGTTAAATCAACGTAATTTAGTAGATGATCAATAAATTAGAACAATAACAGAGGTTTCTTTGGTGAAACGGAGTATATTTATGGTTGTTAATAAATAGGAAAAGTGCTGTCTCATTGCTCACGTAGACAGTATCTAAAATAATATTATATCTCATTGGAAATCGACAAATTATCTCGGACTTTCTTGTGTCTTTGTATGCCTTTGAGCTGTAAACACACAAAGCAGCATGTTATGACTGTAGGTAAAGTGATCCTTTAATGTTTCATATTGAATACCGTTTTATGAATCAGCTAAAAGACATACATTACTGTGAAACAAATGAATTAGTGCGTCCTTTAGTGCAGCAAACGATTTCGTTCCTTCAAGGTTCATCTTATACAAAACCATGTGATAACTAAAAGTGGTCATATATTACTTTATATTTCTGACAGAATAATGGTGATGACACAAGGATTCATATTGAGATGAATCTCAAAATTCTTGTTACATCCACCTATCATGAAATTATCAAGAGGAACTAATCACATAACATCGCGGTTATTTCATGAAATAGCTGAATAAAAGAATTGGCATTTGACTATCTGAGATAGCCATAGTTTGGCAGACTAGTGTTTTTACTCGTGGTTGCTGGCTCGAGTCCGGCCGTGGTCCAGATTTTCATATCACCTTCAATCATCACCCAGTGCATATACTAGTCTGCCAAACTACGTCTATCTCAGATAGTCAAATGATAATCAATACTATGTTCCCCGTCTCTGATTCACTTACATTTGGATTGGGATGAGAAGTGCTGACTAGGTAGCCAGTGTGAATACGATCAAGCAGTAGGAAAGCATCATGAATTCACATGGTAGTCAAGTAAAACCCTTAGTGACTGAAGTGAAATAAAATGCTAGTCAGCTGTCAGATTTTGTGTCTGAGTTGATAGAGTACCGGGCCGGTAACCTGGTGGTTGCTAGTTGGAATCCGGCCGCAGTTCAGATTTTCATCTCACCTTCAATAAGCACCCAGTACGGAAGAATTTGCGTTAATGTGCTTAATGCAGTAAAACGATATTTTCCAAAGAGTAAACTAGTGATTGAAGTCTAATGATAGTTACACTAAGCAAACAATGTATAAACGTTGTACTGTGTTCATTTTCCTTCCGGCACTTGTTACTTTCAAAGCCTCAAATGGTAAAGTATTACCAGTTACCTCTTTCACTATTCTAATTTTAAAACGGTAAGATGCAAATGTCTGCTGAACTCCATGAAAAAAAGGTTTAAGCAGAAACTTACAAAGAAGGTTGGGTACACTGACATAGTTTTTAAATCTATCCAGTGGATTGTGATGGGACATGAATAAAATGAAAGTGTTTAATCCTAAATTACTTCGCTTAGTTGAAATTACGATTCATCAGTGGTCACAGATGAATCATTGTTTCATAGTTCATCTGCGGTCATCCAATTATACGACTTCCAGTTGAATTTAAGATCTTTATACAAACACGTAGGAAGTTGAAGATTGATCAACACTTGTTTTAAATCTTGGATTCCAACAGCTTTTTTAAGTTTTTGAAGCGAAATTAGCCAAATGTTACAGCCTTCCTCATGTGCCCGCTTAGGCATTTAAAAATAGATAAGCATGTATAGTGTGTTTCTAAAGGAAAGCATTATCCGTCAATCCAGACATCTCACCGCATATGCAGACATTTGTTTTGTCAGGCTGTTTTTAGTCTGTGTTTATTTTCATCAGAAACCTGCTCAAGATGGTCTGCTTTCAGTCTTCCTCAACTTGTTTTAAGGAACTCTTTATATAACAGTGGCAATCTACTGAAATATCTACAATATTACAGTTAAAGTACTCGACTCCATACAAATGGAAGAAATATATTGCTTATTTAGAAAGTTAAGTAGGGATTGAAATTTACGCAGTGTAATATGAAGATTTAGAACACATATTTACTGAAACAAAAGGCGATGAGCGTAAAAACTCTCCTGTATCCAACCAACATTGAACCCACATATGGAAGAACTAAAAACACCATTATAATAAATGATAACATACTGACTATACACACTTCACCATTTCTTGGCAGATCAGTATTGCATAGATTATCACAATAAATATCAAAGAGTAAGTATACAAACTTTCTCTACCTTGTTTTATCCATATTGGACAGACGATCGCACCAATGTGATGAAATTTTTTTGGCTCTTGACAAGCAACTTCCACAACCATACTTTAGGTAGAAATAAAAAATGATTTACAATGAAAAAAAATTATTATTATCATTGAAATATAATTTATATGTAACATATGTTTATGTCATGAAGATTTCATGCCAAAGAATTTAAAGTATCCACAAATAATTGATGTTCAATTCAGATTAAATTTTGATGATATGCGAAGGACTCAATGAAAAATTTATCATTACTTATGATAAATTGGTTGGTTGTGGCTAGCAGAATAATCCAGGATGCGCGTTTAGTCCTATTTGGAACTCATCAGCTGGATGTACCTGCACCCTAGTGATATTGTTCCCACTGGGACTCGAATCTCGTACCCACCACTTCAAAAAATGCCAAGGCGCTAGCCACTATATCACGGAGGAACGATAGCCACTACAACGGGTAGTAGTTATCACCATTCATTGACATGCTTGTTATTCTCCATTGTTTTGTTTGGTCGAATTGTTCGACCTCTATTGGCATATGGGCAATATCGAGGTATCCGCATAGGAGCCCATATGCCAATAGAGGTCGAACAATTCGATCCAACAAAACAACGAAGAATAACAGGTACATCAATAAATAGTAATTTACCGTTACTCATTGGAAGCTGTTTTCACTATGTTCGGTTTTCCATAAAATGCTTGTAAAACCACATCAGATTCTATAGAACGTAGTGGAAATGTATCATTCAGTGAATATTGTATTGTTGTGTTGAAAACCAAATCAGCAATCTGATTAGGAATTATACTGTAAGACAGTGCTCAAGTTTTACCCTTACGTTAGTAAATCAACATTAACAGTGAAGACTGCAAATAGTTAAAAGAAAATTGGTGTATAAAAAAGAATTCACTGTGTATCAAACTATCTATCTACATATGAACTAGGGTGTTGTTTAAGTTGGTTTTCATCATGAAATGATAGCTACTGGAGGAACATTGGAAATCTAGGAGCACTGGACAGCTGCTTTGTCTTAGTATGGGGCTCTTCAGCAGTGCTCATCCACGATCCCATCAGGGAACCTTCAGGTTCCATGACTAGCACGTTACCATCGAGCCACTGGGTCGGAATCCAGTCATCACTCAATGTCACTGTTGAGTATCTGTCTTTTGTTATCATTTTCATGTTTATCTTTGTGCTTTTCTAATTCAATTAGTTGCTGACTTAACGTTTTAGCTGTCTATACATCTTTCAGTCATCAAATAGTTGCTTGTTGAAAGCTATATTCTAATGCAACAACTGATATAATTATCCCTCAACATTCATACTAAAAGACAAGACGTGGTTTCAGCTGAAGCATTAGCCATCCAGAAGTTCAAACCAGCGTTATGCGTGCAAAAAAGGTATGTCCAATCTTTATCTTTGCCATAGCCATCATAAAGCTCTATCGGCCACAGATTCATTTTGTATCAGATTGAACCTATATTACGCAATTACTATCTTAGTTTCATGGTCGCCTGTTTATTCTCATACTCTGTCATAGGTTTATACGGTATTACATAATCACAATTTTATCTCCATAACCCTTCGTTCAGTTTCCTACTTTGCCATACATTCATCCCGTATTACTAAATTACATTTAATTTCATAATCCCCTGTCTATTTTCCCACTGTAAACACAAATGTGTATTAATTAACTTTCTTTCATCATTCAATATATTTTGCCCCATGACCGGAAACAATTCTGGAACATTCTACCCACTGTAGCATATATTGATGAATGTATAGGCTTAGTAGTAAATGACTTTGTCGAAAAGAAAAATTTTTCTTCGCTGAAATCACATCTTGTCTTTTCCTATGATCAAATGGGTGTATTCGGTTATTTAAAGCCATATTACTGATATAGACTATATCTCACAAATTTTTATTCACTGATTTCTTATATAATATCTATGATGTCAGTTTCGTTAAGTACAATAATGTTCAGGTATAATTTAGTTGACTTTTCATAAGAGCAAGTATTCACTGATTCGGATATACGTCAATCAATCACATAAAGAAAATAAGTTTTATTATTGTCTTTACTAATGTTTTAGTCGCATGATTAGGTTGTGTTCAAGTTATAATTCTTCTTCAAATATATTCTCTTTCTTTAGTTGAATTATTTTTTTTTTGGAGGTAAATCTCTCGTATTCGCTGAATTAAGGTCACGAAAACTATTTTAATTAAGAAGTTATATATATTTGATAAACACAATCTATCAGGTATACGCAACTATTATCTACTTGGTACAGTTTGGGTCACATGAGGACAATAGCCAGTGATGATTTAATGAGATAAATAATTTGTAAGATTATTAGTAAATCTTGTTTCTATGATGCCATGACAGTCTATAAAGTGCAATGGATTGATTTCTAACCTGTTCGACAATAGAAAATGATTAGAAGTCTATTAGAATATAGAAAATAGTTATATCTTCGAATAAATTCATTCATTTTATGATTAGTAAGTTTTTTGACTAGATAAAATTAGTTTATAAAAGCTTACACTATCTGAATAGTGACACAGACAGCAGTAACAGGTCGAAATCGTTTGATTCCTTACAGCTACAACTATGAAATTGGAAACATTTTTAATGAAATGTTTTTTCATGAATATAACAGTTAAACTTGGATACTGTGGTTGATTGTTATTCTATTTTAGTCTTTATATTAAAATTATTAAATAGTGGAAGAGTATCATTTACTAGATAGCAACGTTTAAGACACGATTTATTGTCCATATTCATATCAGGTAACAACAACAACAACAACAACAACCTTAAGACATGGTTTATATAGCTCTTTTTATTTCTCCTTTTCTATACATCTGAACTGCAACATTAAGTAAAAATAAGATGGAAGTTTAGTGTTTATAGAAAACTTTTTCATTAAAGTCGCTACTTAGAACTCAAATCATCTGAACCCATCTCAGTTAAAGTAATCTAAAGTAGGCATATAAAGAATACCTTGTATCTCACTAATTATTCATCTCTGTGTTACCATATAAAGAAAGCGCCTCAGAAATATTACTAGGAATTCTCAGTAAGGCTGACTAGGATTAAAACGGCTAACATTTAAATCAATAAACTCGATTAGAAACAAGCTTTGTAGGTTAAAAGATCCTATCAATGCAATTAAGCAACATAATCTGGTTTACCAAATCCCTTGCAATGACTGCGACGTCAAATACATAAGTCAAAGTATAATCGACCAGGGTTGATTAGAATAACAGAGCACAAAAACTTAGCTAAATCAAGAAGTTCAGAGAAAAGCTCAGCTATGGATCTCCACGCAATTGCACACAACCACACAGTAGAGTAGGATAAAGCGACATTGTTGAAAACTAACTTAGTTGGGTGGAGGGAGAGAGATTGAAAACCGACTGAATTTTTGTTGAGTGAATGAACACCAAATACCTGGAGTAATAGAAATGATTCTGCATCTGTCCTAGATACATGAAAAATTCTACTACCCTTATCATCACAAAGAAGAAGAGAAAATTAGGAATATGTAAACTCTATGTTAAAGTATTGGAGTTACCTGAAAATGAATGCGGACAATAAATTATGTCCGAAACGTTATCCAGTAAATAATACTGTTGGTTCACAGTGTGAAATTTTTAATAAAGAGACTAAAATCAAACTTCCTTTTTCGCTAGAATTCGGTCACCACTCAGGACTAGATAGTATGATATGAACTGTTTTTCAGTGATCAGTCAGTCTATCTAATCCACTCCCTAAGAATGTCAGTCATGGTCCGGATAGCTCACTGTTTACATCTCTAACTATAACAGAAGGTGGCATGGATTCAATTCTCAGAGGAGATATGAGTTCCTTCATGATTGCAGATACATCTTGCTGACAAGTGGTAATAAGCATAAAATTTAGGTTGACCAGAGCTACCTGTCGATTACTTCCACACAACTAGCATCTACTACTCTACGAAATCTAATAAAAAAGTCATACTAACTGAACAAAAGCAAGATTTCAATGAATATATAAAGGATATCAAGTTGTGTAGCCATGTCTAATCAGAGTTTGATGAAATAGATTTCGATTGCGAAACTGTTACTATTATCAATGAGCTTCCAATTTTTAGATCATTAATTTAACAAGTTCATATGTAATGAGATTCTTCACAATGTACAGCGTCAATAGAGAGCATTTTTTAGATAAACTTCCTTTGTTACAACCTCTAATATATATTATATATTAAGGAGGTTGCCTCTTTAAATCTTCATTACACTTGTTTCATGCCATAAAGGCAATAAGAAAGTTCTGAGAGTTAATAACATGTATGTATGTATGTATGTATGTATGTATGTATGTATGTATGTATGTATGTATGTATGTAAGTATGTATGTATGTATGTATGTATGTATGTATGTATGTATGTATGTATGTATGTATGTATGTATGTATGTATGTATGTATGTATGTATGTATGTATGTATGTATGTATGTATGTATGTATGGTGTTAATTATAACTCATCCAGTCCTGTTTAAGTCATCTTCATAGGTTCTTTTCATATTTCTGAACAAGCTATCAACCTACCTGAACCAAATTACCCTCTCTAGTGAACTTTACACTCAATCTGTAACGTTATCTTCGTAATATTTAGTGTTATGCAGCATCAACAACATGGTAAATAGATAAAGAGAGTATCTTGAATAAGTCGTCTCCAACCTGATTGATTGTCCTCAGAGTTTCCCGTTGCTAAAGTTTAGTTGAACCATAATAGTTTTAATGTAATTCAAGTGCATTTAGACAGTTAAAACATTTTGAAAGTTTCACTTTATAAGCCATAACATCACGAGGATATTTTTTGCACATATCTTTACTTTCATAATGATTAAATCAGACTTGGCCCTCGAGTACTGCCAGGACAATCGCAATTTATTATTATTATTCCTCTGGGTTCCTAGTGGAACAAAGGGCTTCAGTAGCACGTCTCCATACCACTCTGTTCTCTTAAACCTTTTCAACCTGGCTCCACGACTCCCCAAAAGCTTTCATCTCTTCCTCACACCATCTCCTCCATATCACCCTCGCCTCCAACGCCCAACTCATCGTTTCCCCTTTGCATTACACTCGAGCAACTGACCGGACGCGTGATGTCCCCAATCGGTCTTCTCAGTGCATTGAGTGAGCTGGATCCTGCTGTCATGAACCTGCAGGAGGAAACTGGTTCTCACTGCATGAGAGCCTTCGATGTTCTTGGAGACATCATGATAGCTACTCGAAAACTCAGTGTGCTCATTGTTGTCGAAATAGATTATTGACTCTTCAGTTGACTTTTTGGAGAGTCCACTTCCATTCCGTCTGCTTTCGCAGGTTCCAAGCACTTTCATGCCATATCTCCTCATCTCTTTCGCAATCTGGGCAGCCTTGCCAGGTTCGTACATGGTGCGGACATTCCATGTCCCCATTCTCACTCTCACTTTAATCGAGGGAGAGGAGACACATCAGCCGACTGGCTTTTCGAAGGCTTTCACCAACCGGCGTCATTTCGACTCTCCAATTCCAGCGGGGAATAATTTTGTTTTTATTTTTATAATTTTTTTGTGCTTTGAAGTTTGTTTAGCGATTGGATATGTTTTACGAAGAAGGGTTGCTAGCTCTATGTCCAACCTTCCCTCTTTACCCGGGCATAGGATTGGCTATTAACTAGTGAACTAGTTAACCAGGCGAGGATATTCCGGACATCTACACCAATACATACATGTGAAATATAAGCGTATATACGTGAAACATTATCCCAAATTTTGATTTATTTTCACTGCCTTTAAACAATTCAGTTATTTCAAGTTGTTATTCATCGAAGACTGACATCAGTTGGAGGAACAAAGGAAACCTGGGAGCACTGGACAACTGTTTCGTCCTAGTATGGGACTCCTCAGCAGTGCGCACCCACGACCCCACCAGCAGGGATCGAACCCGCGACCTTCAGGCTCCGCGACCAGCGCGTTACCATTGAGCCACTGGGTCAGAATCCAATGCTCCATATTTCCAACTTCTGTTAGCTCACGATATAGCGCAAACCGCCACCCAATGTCATCGTTGAGTATTTGTCCTCATGGCCATCAGGCTTGACTCCACCGGTCACGACTTGTCATTGGAACTTCGGGAATACTTCTCGAAGCTAGTAACCAACGAGCACTAGTTCAATTAAATTTTGAGGGGGTTGTGGAGATTTGGAAATATTTCAAGTTGTTATTCATCGAAGACTGACATCAGTTGGAGGAACAAAGGAAACCTGGGAGGACTGGACAGCTGTTTCGTCCTAGTATGGGACTCCTCAGCAGTGCGCACCCACGAAACAGCTGTCCAGTGCTCCCAGGTTTCCTTTGTTCCTCCAACTGATGTCAGTCTTCGATGAATAACAACTTGAAATATTTCCAAATCTCCACAACCCCCTCAAAATTTAATTCAGTTATTTCTGTTTTTCCATCACCACATTGTTCATAACTGCAATATAATGTTAGAATTAATAACAGCTGCAAAAAACGGCCCATTATAGACACAGATAAGCCTTGCATGATATATCTTGAAACATAAGTACGAAAACCAAATTAGAACACTTAGTAAAATACTTCATATATATATATATATATATATATATATATATATATCAGTACGAACCTTTCAGTAAATGCAAAATTTTGCACATCTCCTTCTGGAACAACTTTTAAGGTTTTGCCACGATTATGAGAACGAATTGATTGCACTGTCGATTCATTAGGTAGTCCACGAGAAGCAAAACCAGGTTGTGGTCGATTCAATGAATTTGTTGGATTGGTAGACTTTGGGAGTCCATTACTTCCAGTATATGAATTGCGTAACTCTAAACGTTGATGAAAACGATCATGTTTGAACGCACCTTTGATAACAAGTTGTGGATGCCACACTCTATCAACATCAAGTCGAACCCCTCCGCCAACCATATCGATTAGACTGCTTTCAGCTACTCGTGAATCAGTAACCGGCCATTCAGCAAATAATGTAAGACTTGCACGGCATATCTAAAGCAAAATGGTATAGATTGAAAAAATGAATGCACTGAAAAGAAATTTCTGAAAACATTTAAACCGAGTATCACAGATTTAAATGCATTTCTATCGAAGCTAATCACATATTCTTTTCTGTCGACAACATCAGCCTTGCAATCCACTCTAATGTGGAGGTAAACAAATGAGTGAACTAATGATATAGATGACCACATAATGCTGAGCAGCAAAATTTCATTTAGTTGCATCGTTCATCTGAAGTTTCTAAAGCAACTAGAGATTAGGGTTATTTTTTTCAGCAGTTTAGAATACCTATTTTGGTTTTTTATGGTTTCTACCAACCATTTACTAAATTTACGAGGATTCGCATTAATTTGTTCTAGCTGTTCTTTATGGTGTCCAAGATTAGAACGATATCAGTGGTGAACACCATGCTTTTTCTCCCTTTTCTATTTACTTATTTAACGTTAAGTACCATTCTTATTCTTCGAGTCACTGAATATTGGTGTGAAACTAAAGTGAGGTTGAGAATCTCCAGTACGATTCGAAGGATAAAGATGAACAATTATCTTAAATTTTAACCGATGTAGTTTGAAAATAAACATAATGAAAGGGATTTATCAATACTTTAACTTCAGATTCCGCTTGAAGACACTTATTCTCAAGCGTGGTTGTTCAGTAATTCTTATCTAACGATTTAGAAAAGCTGATATTATTTTACGTTCACAGTGTCTCCTATTGCTGATTTTACCTCGATTTGCTGGTATCCTATATAAGCAATTACTTCAGAACTAATTTTGCCGATTCAGAAAGAATAAGCAATAAGGAACTGTGACTGGTAACGAACCAACGAAGCAAGAACCTATCACTCAACAAATATGCAGTGGAAGAAAGTGGAGATGCATGGGATCGAGCATACACTGAGAAGACCGACTGGGGACATCACGCGTCCGGTCAGTTGCTCGAGTGTAATGCAAAGGGGAAACGATGAGTTGGGCGTTGGAGGCGAGGGTGATATGGAGGAGATGTTGTGAGGAAGAGATGAAAGCTTTTGGGGAGTCGTGGAGCCAGGTTGAAAAGGTTTAAGAGAACAGAGTGGTATGGAGACGTGCTACTGAAGCCCTTTGTTCCACTAGGAACCCAAGGAAAAAATAATATATAGTAATAATAATCTTGCGATTTCTGAGTCTTTCAGTAATACTATTTGGGTAAAAGTGAATTAATTCACTGTAGAGGATTTTCGGGTTAAGTAACAAATGCAGTATTGAACATTGAGCAACATGAATTGAAGAATTACTGAGAACCTTTTCTGGAAATTATCAGCGATGCGCACACACAACTCCTCCAGGAATCAAATTAAGTCTTTTATAGAAAGAAATGCTTCGCAAATATATTCAGCACTAACGCGTTCTGTTTCTTCGCAGTTCGTTATTCAGATAATAAGTTACAAAAACCTTAAATTAGTAACAAGATAGGGACGTCGTAGCTCAATTGGTAGAATGCCTGGTCAGAAACCCAGTGGTAGCTGGTTCTAACCCTGCCATAGCCCAAAGTTTCATTTCACCTTCAGGCATCACTAAGTATCAATACAAATCCGCCAAACCACGATTATCTCAGACAGCCAAAATGATAAACAGTAGATGCATTTTGGGCGATAAGTGGAGAATGCAGATTTAAAGCTTATACTTTTGCATTGTAGATTTATGAGATACAACTCTATACATTTATGTCAGTCAACATTCTTTCTTTGATTAAATCAGATTACTGACATCGATAGAAGAGAAAACGTAGATACTGAACAACTGTGTACACTTGGTTTAGTATCTAAAATAAATTATGGATGTATTACAATTGATATTCGTTGTCATAGCATTTTTAGCTCCTAATGAATGTTAAGCAAAACAAGTTTAAATCCCCCTTCATCCTACCTATATCTGAGTAGCCATGTAGTATCGTTAGCTGCCACATAGCAGATATGATCCATTGCCTACTGCACAAGTTTACACGTAAAATTTCGTTTGGTTTCCTAGAAATATTTGCCTTTTTTTCTTGAATTCATGTAGCGTAGTTTTGTTCAGGTGAAGCTTTTATCCCCTAAGATGTATAACTAATGATTGGCTACACATCCTAGTTAATTTGCATTATATTTTATGAATAAATATTTATATTGGGTGACGTTTGAAGATGAAATGAAAATTTAGACTGCAACTGCATTCGAACCAATGACCACCGAGTTTCCTGCTCTATGCTGCACCAATTTGACCTCGTAGCGCACTTGATACAGCACCTGGTTGGTAACCCAGTGATCACTGGTTTGAATCAGGCCACGGTTCAAATTTTCATTTCACTTTCAATCATCACCCAGTATAATTACTAGTCTACCAAACTACGGCTCAGATAGTCAAAATGAGAATAAACATTTAACAATGAAAGCCACTTGGAAATTTTTTTACGCCTTTACAAAACAATTTTATTTACTTGTATTAAAAAGTTAAACAGAGAAACAGGTGACATTATGAAAGTCAGTCAAAGAATGAGACTGAACAACAACTTTTATTATTATTATTATAAGTCCCTTGGGTTCCTAGTCGAACAGACGGATTCAATAGCACGTCCCATTCCACTCTCGCCTCTGCAATCTTCTCAACCTGACTCCACCACTAACCACAAGCCTCCATTTATTCCTAACACAATCTCCTCCATATCATCCTCATCTCACATACACAACTCAACGTTTACCCTTTGCATTACACTCCATCAACTGGCCGGACGCGTGATGTCCTCCAATGGTCTACTCAGTGCATATCAGATTCAATCCATCTCCACTGCATATTTGTTCAACGATAGTTTCCTGGTTGGTTCGTTCCCAGCCACAGTTCTTTGTTGCTCATTCTCATTATTCTCGCCGTCTGATCTCCATATCCGGTAGCCAGTAAGCGTAAGCAGTTGTAGATGAACATGTGTAGTTTGTTCGAAATGCCTTTCGTAATGCGACAACTCTCTGAAACATCACATGCAAGCACTGACTTGACTGAATTAGTGTTGAAAATCTGGATGTTGATCACACCTTATGCTGAGTGCAGAAGATCTCCACATTGGTTTCAGGTTGATGAAAGCCTGTGTTTCTTTCTTTCCGATGCTGGCTACTTTGACATCCTCATGTGTGCCGCCTGTATTTGAAACGATGCTGCCTAGTTAGGTGAGAGAGACTACTTCCTTTAAGTTAGTTTTTGCCCTTAGATCTTCAAGTTCGTGCCACATCAGACACAAGTCATCGACGAAATCCTAATCTTCTAGGTTCTTTTCCCCGGTCCAGCGTATCCCCCTCTTCTCGCTCCCCACTGTTTATTGCATCATCGAGTCCAGTCGACCACAGTCAGGAATATCATGGGTGATAGTAGACAGCTTGTCTCACTCCTTCCTGTCTTCACTTCAAAGGTGTCTTTGAGCTTCCCATTGTGAAGTACTTTGCATGTAGCGTCTTCAACAACTTTTAGCTTCATCTTTTTTCTAGATGAGTTTATTAAGAAATTGTGATAAATTGAATTCATGTTTTTCGTTGATGTATTTTTAACAAATTGGATAATAAATACTTTACATACATTGTTTTATTAAGAAGAAAACTGCAATGTAACGGATTCTTCTTCGGTTTTTTAGCTAATAATGCGCGTAAATATGCATATAGATATTTGAATACTCGAGCATAACGAAAAAGAAATTTACTTTAATATCGAAAGGATTTTAGTTAAGAGACTGAGACAATGGCTGAATTTCTTTTCAGTTTATTTTGTCATAGAGGTGAATGTTGAATATTTAATGTAGTCAATAATCGACGATGGTCTCCTTTCTTTATCCTTTTCAACAGTTACCCTAAGAACTATACAAGTTAATTTGTGAGTAACATGTATTATACTTTTCCCTTTTTCTAACTAATAACATTATATTGCTTAATTAGTGTGCATTACGGAAGCTGCTTTGGTATAGGGTAATTTTCCAAGATTCAAAGCCAACCTATATGAATGGATTCTAATAGCATCACAAATGCACATTTCGTTATTTTAACTAAGCTATAAACATTTGTCAAACCTTGTTTTTCTTTGTATACTTACTAGTGTGCTAAAAGAATGCAATTTGGTTGATGTAGCTTATTGTGCAGCAACAAAGTAATTTACTCAGCCTATTTAATAAGAAAATAGAAAATGGAAACAACTGTTGAATTCTTCGACTCTCTTAAATATACAATACAAGAGTGTTAATGTTAAAAATTATGGTTTTATTCGGTTCAGTATTGTGTTCACATTCTAATGAGGAAACTTTAAGCAAAAGTGGACAATACTAAATATCTAGTAGATGAAAGCCAAATAATCTTTGGAAAATAAATCTTATGAGCAATCCAAGAAGATATTTTCACATTTAATTTATTTGAAAAGAATTCATAAGGTCAGGATTCATATCAGACCATAAAATAGAACTCGTGAAATGAAGCTTCTTACTGTTAACCGCTTCATTTAACTTTTAATTCAAAAATTCTGCTGAAATTTTAAGAAATCTTTAAAAGAGATGAAGTGTTTGTACTTCGCTGGTCAGTTTACTTTTTCATACATGAGTAAAAGTGTTCAAAACGGAAGTTACTTTAATAGTAATAATGGACAGTGGCTATTAGTGAAGTCTTGAACTTACGCTTTAACCTGTTTGAAACTCGTCAGGTGATATTATTCCCACTGAAAGTTGAACACAGAACTCACTATTTCAGGCGTTATACGGTCATTTACACGATCATGATAGCCATTTATTGTATAGTGGAAGATTACCGGTTATAATAAAAGTTAGTTTACCTAATTAAAAATTAACCATCACGATAGTTAATTTAAACAAAAAACACTTGAACAGTGAAGAATTTGTCGACCATTATGGTTAGTGATCAATAACAATAAACTAGAAGTTTATGGCATTCATTTTACTTTTCATGACATTCATGCAATAGTAAAGAGAATGAATCAAAGTAATCCGTTTGTTAGGAAGACGGTTGTAAAAAATCTAGTTTTTTTATACAAAGTGTGATAAGACAGAATAATGTAAATACAAGATAATACTGCTTGTAATAGGGTTTTCTGAGTAGTAAAGATAATTCTTAGAAGATATAATTTAACCGCTGAATTTGTATACAAGCTCCCCCAAAGTATCCCGAACAAATATGTAAGGAAACTTATCATTATAACCGTGAGCTATGTGCTGCTGCTGAGAAAGTGTTAAATAAAGCAATGAATGAAAAGATGAATACAACCTCATGAATATCCAGCAGTATCGAGTCGTCCACATAGGATCCCATCTGTCAACAAAGGTCGAGCGATTCCACTCTGTAGGGCAATGGGAAATTATAAACATGAACACAACAACTGATATCCCTTGCACAAGTGACTTTTTTGTCTCACTGGCCTAGTGGATAATGCTTTGGTGTCTGAAGCAACGACAACTTGGTTCGAGTCTCAGTGGGAACAACATCACTCACTGGGGTGCAGATATGTCCAGCTGACGAAACCCACAAGGATGAAATTTGTCTGGACAGCCATATATATATATATACATATATATACATATATATATATATAGGGTGAGCATCAATACTCATTGACGTGTTCTACGTGCATATTTGTGAATTAACTGGAATAGAGAAATATTAGTATTTCGATATGACTTCCACATTCACTTATGTATCTGAATAGAAGCGTAAGATAAAATGTAGGTTGTGGTGACAAGAACTGAACGAAGTTTATCAAGTATTTTAAGTTGATCAACACACTACTTTGAAATAAAAAAAGAGAAGAGCTCAACTTTAGGATCAGTTTGAGAAAATAATGGATATAAGTGTAAAAATTGGTCACTGTGGAAAGATTTAAGTTCATTTAAGTCGATTTATGAGATGTATCACACAGTGGAATATTATTAATTACTGGATTATGTTTCGAACACAATCTCTTGTTCACTATCATATGAAGATGACACCACAACTTTGAGACATTGTTTATGTGGTTTTAATTCTCTCACATTCTTTGCCATATAGGTAGTACGATTCTCTATATATCCTAGATAGTCACTCCTGTTGCATGTGTTTGGTATCGATTCGATAAACAAAGATTCGATTATCAACTTTCCCCTCCACCCAACTCGGTTAGTTTTAGAGATTTTCATTCTGCTTCATTCTACTTTGTAGTCATAAGTAACTTCGTGCATAGCTGTGGCTGAGCTCCTTTCTGAATCCCCTATCTTATTAGGATTCACCAATTTCCATCTAGCTAGGTTTTTGTATTCAGATGGAGTAATTGAACCTGGTCGACTAGTCTCACTTATGTATTTGATATCACAGTCGTTGGAATGGATTTGATAAGGTGAATTATTTCACCGAAATGAATCAGTAGGATCTTTTAACCTCAGAAGTTGATTTCTAAGTGAGTTTGTAGGTTTGAATGCTACTGTAATTCAAGCCTTATTGAGAATCCTACATATTATTTCTGAGATATCTTCATTGTAAGGTAATAGAGTAGTGGTTTTGAATTTTCTTCTCTCATTATTGGTGCTATTATTAATAACTTTATTCTTACTGTTGTTTAAAGAAGAAAATGTTCACTGTTCACAGGTAACAGTAACATGAAAGTGCCCGTAAACCACCGTACCTCCTATGCATATGGTGTTTTGTTACTTCTGAGGGGATTGTGAAGTCTGAAAAAGTCAAAGATACAATTGCATCCTCTGACAAATTCATTTCACTAGAACATTATGAGTAGATTTCTTCTCAATCCTCATTTTTCAAGTAATTGACTGCTCTGACTGATACATATTTCTGTTATATGTGAAACACATGATAAAAGCAATCTTTAGGAATTGTCTTATGATAGAATCAAGACGAGATAAAAAGAGTAAACAATGTTGTTATTCACTCTCAAAATATATGCGTGTGTACAATATTGTCAATCATTAGAACAAGGGCTCCGGTTGCTTACATTCATAAAGCTAGTTGTACCACTATGAATCCATTAAATGTAAACTTACAGAGGTCTGAGGAGCCAGGCAATATCAGTGGACCTTATGCAATAGTTATGGCTCATTACCTACTGCACGAATGTGTGCAAGGTTACCGAGTGTATATACATATACATATATGTATATTCATATGTGTTTACATAGCACTGAAGTATAATAGTAGAACGCTAAGAATAGTTGAAAACAAGACTTGAAAATTGTAAGCAGATATGTTTGAAAACATATTTAAGTAAATACATTTTGTAAAGTCAAGCTGCAATCACCATTCATGAAACTTAAAGCAAGTAGTCTCTCTCACCTAACTAGGCAGCATCGTTTCAAATACAGGCGGCACACATGAGGATGTCAAAGTAGCCAGCATCGGAAAGAAAGAAACACAGGCTTTCATCAACCTGAAACCAATGTGGAGATCTTCTGCACTCAGCATAAGGTGTGATCAACATCCAGATTTTCAACACTAATTCAGTCAAGTCAGTGCTTGCATGTGATGTTTCAGAGAGTTGTCGCATTACGAAAGGCATTTCGAACAAACTACACATGTTCATCTACAACTGCCTACTCTCACCCGTTACTGAATGTGGAGATCAGATGGCTAGAATAACGAGAATGAGCAACAAAGAACTGTGGCTGGGAACGAACCAACCAGGAAACTATCGTTGAACAAATATGCAGTGGAGATGGATTGAATCTGATATGCACTGAGTAGACCATTGGAGGACATCACGCGTCAGGCCAGGTAGTCGAGTGGAGCTCAGATGGGAAACGTCGAGTTGTGTATGTGAGATGAGGATGATATGGAGGAGATTGTGTTAGGAATAAATGGAGGTTTGTGGTTAGTGGTGGAGTCAGATTGAAAAGATTGCAGAGGCGAGAGTGGAATGGGGACGTGCTATTGAATCCGTCTGTTCGACTAGGAACCCAAGGGACAAATAATAAACAATGATGATTTTGTAAAGTGGAAAATATTGTATAATAGTTAGTTTAAGTCTACTCTACCCGGAGTTAAAATTAATTCCAGCAAAATAAGTTCTAATTGATCCATCAAGATGAGAAATAGATGAATTACTTCAGGCCTTCCGTTCAATGAACTTTCTCAATGGCCACTTTTAACTATAGTGGGTCATGAAAAAATAATTTAAGAGTTCCAGTAGAGTATGAAACACACCAGGTTCAAGCAGTTAGTATGTATTTGTGACACTGTTTATCAGTATTCACTTTGTTTTGTAGTCCTGTCAATGTCGCAAGTTGGACACCTAACGAGAAAGGTAAAGTTCAGTTAAGAAACTTTCATATACTCAACCAGTTTCATCGGTTTATAAACGTTTTCTATGGTATGAGAAGATATCTGTGACTCTTTGTGACAAATTTTGAAACAGACAAAAATGCATATACGTTGGTATAACTTATCACTTATTAAGACGCGCAATATCATCTTTTTCGATCGTCAAAGAAGTCAGAAGTCAAGGAATGTATTCAGAACAAGTTAGACCCATGCAGAAATTCCGGGAAAAAAACACTTGACACTCTGTGAATATCCAAATGGACAAATTGGTGTAATAAATGGTTTCAGAAAGTTATAATTTGTTAATGCATGTAATTCTCAGTTGTTGTACCAGGTTGGATTGACCAACCTCTTCTGGAATATGGGTTTCTATGCAGATATCTTGATATCCTCTGAGTGTTTACTTGTTGGTGGTTGGAAGTGAAATCCAGAACATGCCTTTCGTCATATTTTGGAATCATCAGTTGGATGTATCTGAAACCCAGTCACGATGATTTCCGCACTGAGCTTAGAACCATGCTAATGGATAACACAATCAATAATTTTGAGCAATAAAAAAAATTTTAAAATAAAAAAATTGACTTACAAGTTGATTTTTATTATAGACCAATTCCAAACTGTCAACACTGACAGAAAGTGAAATACTTGCTGAATGCTCTACAAAAAACAAACAAAATCATATAGGGAAGTAAATGACTGACTATTATCTGATATTTGAAATACTACTTTACTGTATTCTATTAGAAGTAAGCACTCATTTACTGCTTCTTCATCAACTTTGTGTTTCTATACCCTCAGTTATCTGTCAGTAGGATTAAGGACAACTATATGTACTTGTATGAAATGACCGTCAAGTCACTGATCAATGTCATAACCTTATATAATTATATAACTTTGTTCTCCACAGAATGTATATATTTTAACCTGATGACGAAATATTCTAAGGACTGAAGTAAGTTGAAGGTGAATAACATTAAAAGATAAGAACTTCTCATTACTCATGGGAATACTTCATTTAGTATAAATGTTCCGATGGACCGAAACAATGAATAGCTAATTTTGGGCGAGTTGTGGAGATTTGGAAATATTTCAAGTTGTTATTCATAGTAGACTGACATCAGTTGGAGGAACAATGGAAACCTGGGAGCACTGGACAGCTGTTTCGTCCTAGTATGGGATCCTCAGCAGTGCGCACCCACGACCCCACACCAGCAGGGATCGAACCCGCGACCTTCAGGTTCCACGGCCAGCGCGTTAGCATTGAGCCACTGGGTCAGAATCCAACGCTCCATATTTCCAACTTCTGTCAGCTCACTATATAGCGCAAACCGCCACCCGATATCATCATTGAGTATCTGTCCTCATGGCCATCAGGCTTTGACTCCACCGGTCACGACTTCTCATTGGATCTTCGGGAATACTTCTCGAAGCTAGTCACCAATGAGCACCGGTGGAGTCAAAGCCTGATGGCCATGAGGACAGATACTCAACGATGATATCGGGTGGCAGTTGCACTATATCGTGAACTAACAGAAGTTGGAAATATGGAGCATTGGATTCTGACCCAGTGGCTCAATGCTAACGCGCTGGCCGTGGAACCTGAAGGTCGCGGGTTCGATCCCTGCTGGTGTGGGGTCGTGGGTGCGCACTGCTGAGGATCCCATACTAGGACGAAACAGCTGTCCAGTGCTCCCAGATTTCCTTTGTTCCTTCAACTGACGTCAGTCTATGATGAATAACAACTCGGAATAGCTAATTATTGTAATTATTACAAAAAGGAAATTCTACTCCCAAGCAATTTGACAGTACTACTTTTATAAGTATTTTAAAGACATGTTGATTGTTTCATGTAATTTTATTAAACACTAATAATCACTTACCTGTAAACTATGTCCATCATTTCGCAACCTAAGTGGGATTATTGTACATTTATAACCTATTACATGTTACAGACATGTTGTTTATCTGCATAAGCAAGTTGCCTGTATATCTAATAGAAGGGGGAAGATAGACTGCTAGTAATAGAATTCAGATAAATCATCTTGTGTTCAGTTTATTGAGTGAATTGTAGATATCGAAAGTGTAGGCAAGTGCAGTGATAAACAGAATCAGGCGACAGTATCAGATGTTCATATATCTCTATCACATGAAGGAAGCTTATCAGTTTTGGTTGTATTGTGTTCTCTGAACTGGGTTGTTTAATCATGAAGCTTTTATCGTCTTTCTAGAAGACATCATCAGCAATAACTTCAGTATGAAGTGAGCTGTCAATATCTCTCAGTGAATGATCCAGTAGCTTGCCCTGAAGAACTAGTTTGTGATTGGTTGTTTCCTTTGGTTGTTGTGGCACTGACTGCAGAGATTTTCCTGCTGGCAGTTCCTCTGCTTCACCTCTCACCTTTCTGTCGTTTATCATTTTTCTCATTAGTTGATAGATTGGGCCTATGTCTATACATCTGTTGATTGCTGACTGACCTGAATTCCAAGGTTCTAGGAAGTCTTCGATATTCTTTGTGTTTCCTCTGTTTAAGATTTCTACATTGTCAAAATTGAATTCATGTCCATAGCTGTGATCCACGTGCATTGAAATGAGTGATGAAATGTCGTGGCGTTTAATAGCCAATTGGTGCTCATATAGACGAAGGCGAATAGGGCGGCCACTTTGTCCAATGTAGTATTGACTAGTCATTGCAACTGATTTTATAAATGATATTCGATTTGTTTTCTTTGCTTGTTGCATCCTTTGGCCTGTATAATAGTGTTTGGAGGGAATTTTTCAGTTTATGAGCCACACCAATTCTAAGTGGTCTCAGTAATCTTGTCATGATTTCTGGCATATCCTTTATGTGTCGTAGGATGATGGGTTTGTTGATTTCTGTCGATGACTTTGTAGTTGATGATGTACGAGATAGGCATCTTCTGATAAAGTTTCATGGGTAGCCGTTCTTCTTTAGGATGGACATCAAGTAATTTTCTTTGTTTCTCCGTGAAGTCGTTGAACTGCAGTGTGTTCTTATTCTTTTCAGTAGTCTGCAGGCAACCGATCTTGTGGGTTGTTGTGTTGTTGCTACTGTAGTTGAGGATTTGATCATTGTGTGTTTGCTTCCTGTACACTTGGATTTCCAGCTTTCCGGCATTTGTCCTACTGACTAAAACATCTAGGAATGGTAGTTGGTTGTTTGGCTTTTTCTCCATTGTGATTTTGATGTCATTTAAAATGTTGTCGATCAAATTGTAGGTGTTTTCTATATCATCCTTTTTAATTATGACAAAAGTGTCGTCCACATAGCGAATCCAGATTTTTGGTTTGATCACAGGTAGAATGATGGCTTTCAGTCTCTGCATCACTGCTTCCGCAATAGGAGTTCCTTTCATCTGTTTGTATTTCTTGTCGTTGAATTGGAAGTGTGTTGTCATACAAAGGTCCATGAGTTTCATCAGACTTGAACATTTGAGTTTTGTGAGTTCTGGAAGGTTTTTGTCTTCATCGATCAGTAGGATATCGTTTCCTTGGCCAATTGAGGTTCGATGGATGTATATAGTGCTGTGACACCGAAGGATATCATTAAATCATCGTTTTCCGTGTTAATACTTTTGATCTTTTCCGTTGGTGACCTGATGGGATGTCCGCAGGATTAGACGAGGTGTTTCAGTTTTCTCAAATGTTCTCTTGATATGTTGTATGTTGGAGTTCCCTGAAGTGAGATTATTGATCGTAGAGGAATATCGGATTTGCGTAGTTTTGGTCTGCCGTAGAATTGAGGAAGGATAGGTCCATTCGATTTCATACGCCATCCGTCTTGCTTTGTTATTTCTTCTGCTTTGAAGAGTTTGTTCAGGGTTTTATTGATCTGGTTGTTGAATTTTTGGATAGGGTTGGTTTCAAGTGGTTGATACACATTTTCATCTTTGAGTAATTTCTGTGCCCTCTTGAAATAGTCTTCTTTGTCCATGACAACTGTAGTGCGTCCTTTGTCTGCTGGAAGTACAAAGATATCTTTCCTATTTTTCAGTCTTTTTAATATTTTCTGTTCTTGAGTGTTCATTTGAGCATGATGTCTCCTCTGCCTACTTATTAGTTTATTTGGTATCATAATCATAATCACCATCAGGCTTTTAATCTTTGAAGCTAAATAACGATTATATATATATATAATCAGCTAATTATCTACATATAAAAAAAGACAGAGTGAAATGTTTGCAAATACTGAAAGTGAATAGATTTTGTATCTTATGATGATATTGTGTTCTTCAAGCTAGATTGTGTTATCGTGGAGCTTTCGTTGTCATTCAAGACAACATCGTCAGGACAACCTATACCCTAAAAAGAAACAATTCGATTTCATTTCATCCATTGGATTAGTGAAACGTTTTCTTTAAGGTTAGCGTATATGCATGTATTCGAAAGGCAGTGGTGAGGTATCTGGTGTACTAAACCCCTATCTGAGCTCAAATTTTACTTTCTGTGAGCACATTTCTAAATATCTTAACAAGGTAACGTAAGTCTTGAAGAAAATAGATGGATAGGAAATGTTATTCTCTCAATAATTTCATCAGATGACATTAGGGAGACCGAAATAACCTCATTACGTCTTTTTTCCCTTTAGAATATTTTTAATGTAAACTAGCACATCTTGAATCAGAGTGTGTGTAATATATGTGAACGTAAGTGTATAATCTTTGGCGGGATTTATAAAGTGTATGTGTAACGAAAACCTGTTGCAGTCATTTTAAGTAAGGATCAGTCAACAGGTATCTAACCTGGATGTATCTTCATTCAGAATACTGTAGAAACAGTAATGCAGACGATAACATATAACCAACAATTCCAAGGAATTGATTGATTGATATGAAAAGATGCACTCAGGTTGATTTCAGGCATGATGAGGAACAAAATTAGTTTAATCCGAAAACTGACTAAAAGTCTTCTTAATTACTGTCAACATTAGTGGGTAGTAAAAATGCTGGTATCCATAGATACACGACTGTTGTTAGGCCTCATTAAGAAAAATGACTCTAAAGAGACGATCGTCACTGGAAGTTATGAGTCCCTAACAACAGTCCAGCTAGCTAAAAAGACATGTTTCCATTGCCCAACCAATGGTCTGAATATGAATCAAATTTAGATATTACTCCTTTAATTCTCTTAAAATCTTAGAGGGTTGTTTCAAGTCTGAAGTGATGAGAATCAGTAGGATCTGACAGTTCTTCACCAGAAATATTTGGAGGGGTAAAATTAATGTCCTTGTTATATGATTTGCTAGATGGTGTATAAGCATTTGAAGTAGTCTAGTCAGGATGATTGACATGATCAGTCTTTTAAATTTAAAGAAGGGCGACAAATCTTCCAGAAAAAACAACAGAACAGAAGAGTAGAGTAGATGAAGCAATCCTATCAGGTGAAGAGGCTGATTAACTGCTTGGTCTTCTGAAAACTATCACTGAATTACTTTTCGGACATAATTTATTGTCCATAGTCATATCAAGATAACTATATAACTTTGAGATATCCTTTATTTAGACAATAAATTATGTCCGAAACGTAATCCAGTAAACAATACTGTCACAGTGTGTGGTAAATCTAATAGACTAATAAAAGTGGAGTTACATTCTGTCTACCATCGCACCTCCTAAACATATCTGTCAACTTTAATGTCATTTTTTTTGTATCCAATCCCTTTATGTGTAATGCTGTGAATTCAGTCAGCTTAAACTGGATACACTTCAATGTGAGGTGAAATTTTAATTAATTTGTCTGACATATACCACATATGGAACAGCTAACTTTTCGTTTTATAACAGTGATTTAACAAGTTATTTTGTTAAAAGTATAACTTTCGGTGAAGACATTAAATGGTATTTTACTCTAACAGAAGTCAACTGAACTGACTACACAGTGGTTCCATTCGATGATAAACAAGGATTTTTCGAACGGATCCTAACGTTGGCTTTTATTTGTTACCTAAAGTATACCTGAAGTAATATATTATATAGGTATATGTGTTACAAATATGAGGGATGGAAAGCTATACTGTTACTCAGTTTCGCTGTGGTAATGATGGGATTTCATAACTATAGTTCGTTTTTATTATTTTTTTTCCCTTGGGTTCCTAGTGGAACCTTGGGTTTTCAGTAGCACGCCTTCATTGCACTCTGTTCTCTGCAGTCTTTTGAAGCTGACACGAAGACTGTCCACAAGATTTCATCTCTTCCTCACACCATCTCCTACATGTCACCCTCACCTCGGACGCCCAACTCGTCGTTTCCCCTTCGCATTACACTCGAGGAACTGGCCTGATGTGTGACATCCTCAATCGGTCTTCTCAGTGCATGCCCAATCCATCTCCACTTCCTTCTGCATATCTAATGAGCGATACCTTCTTGGTTGGTTCGTTGACAGCAAGCCAGCCAGAGTTCCTTGTTACTTATTCTTATTATTCTGGCCATCTGATCTCCATCTTCAGTATCCAGCCAGCGTAGGCAGTAGTTGATGAGTGTCTGTATTTTCTTGGAAGTGCTTTTCGTGATGCGCCAAGTTTCTGAACCATATAGCAGCATTGACTTGACATCGGTGTTTAAATTCCGGATGTTGTTCACGCTTTATGCTGAGTAGATTGCAGTAGATCTCCACACTGATTTCAGGTTAATGAACTCTTGTCTTGATTTTCCGATCATGGTTTTGATATGCTCATCTGTGCCGCCTGTATTTAAAACGCTGCTGCCTTGACTGGGTAGGTGAAAGAGGCTACTTCCTCTAGGATCCTGCCGTTCATGGTGACATGCTTGTTGCTGGTTGAGTATCTTTATCACTTCTGTCTTCTCTACATTCCCTTGAAGTCCCATTTTCTCTGCCCTGCCTCTTCTGTCAACTTGTTAGTTTTTGTCTGTAGATCTTCGAGTTTGTGCAACATTAAACATAAGTCATCGGCGAAATCCAAATCTTCGAGGCTCCTTTCATCGTTCCAGCGTATGCTCTTCTTCTCGCTCTTCACTGTTTGCTGCACGATCCAGTCCACCACATCCCGAATCCGGATGTTTGTATGCAGCTAACTGTTTTAATGGAATTCTCTGCTTTGAGGTCTAATTTGATAAAGTTTTGCTTTTCTCTTGGTTCAGGCATTTAGTTGAGTCAACTGATACGTGCAGAATTCATATTCCGCTACTGAAATAGCATTTTTAGGGTCCATTTATAGTGGTTTATATTATATGATACTAGAACAACTATGAATCACAGTGTACATGAGGTCTAAACTTCTTTATATCTAAAATACTAAATCGTAGCACAAACATAGGAAACTGTCAAATGTTGAAGTTCAGCCGCCCACAATACATTTGCTTGGTGAATGTTTATATTTGAGATATTTCTCTTCCCTCTAATAGACTAGTCACTCATCATATATCAGTTTTTATCTTATGTTGTTAATTACGTTGTGCGCTAAAGGATACCAGGGCTATTAATACTTGAGTAATGAAGATTAGTCATACTTTTCCATTGTAAAATCAAAGCTGAAGGCAATTTACGTTGAGTTAGAACTCTGATGGACAGTTTTATGTTTTCATTTTTCCATATTCAGCTTAGTTTTACAATCTTATCTTACTTTATATCTACAGTTTAACATACTAGTAAATAATGAGTGAGTATCTGTAGTACATATGTACACCACCACAGTGTGTAATACAACACATTTTCGTTTACTGACATACATTTCTTGACTTGCATTATACATCAGAATTCAAAATTACTCTTTTCAGAATGTTGTTTCACTTAAGTAGTACGTGTTCAGTATCATCAAACTCCACAAACTGTGACTTACAGCAGTGAAGTAAGGTGAAAAGGAAGCGAAATAGTGTACATTGATAAAAATTGAGATATTTTACCATAGCCATGTGTTCCGGTCTAACAAGTACCAGAATAACACACCAGATATTTGGTCAGTGAGCTAATAAGTATCTATCTGGTCGGGCAGATCAATGACCTTCCCGTACACTTTTCAACAACTCATACTACATATTGCGACTAAAAATTGAAGTGTACTATTCCTGAAACGATCAGGTTTCTGTTTGGCACGTTGAGAAAACTATATTATCGTCATTGTCACAGCTTAACATTCTTCCGTAAGCACAACCTGATCCTTTCAAATTATTCTGTTTTAATAAACCCGTAGATGTGGAGATTCTGATCGTAATTTAGTTGCAGTTCCTTCGTATCATTTCACGCATATTAACTCAGGCTGTATTTGGATGAAAACCATTACCATTTTCCCGGTAAACGACTGGATCTCTCCTGATTTAATGCAGAATTCACAGTCAGCTAGCTACAGAGCATCTTAAAGCATTATATTTCCAACCATCTTTGAACACACTTGAGAATTCCGACTCACGTGTCACGGTCAAAGAACGATTAAACTTAAATGAAGTACCCAGGAAACACAGATAATAGCATGATAATTTTCTTGCAAAATTATTAATATTATTTGTCATTTAGCTTCCTAGTGGAAGAGAAGGCTTCAGTAACACATCACCACTTCACTCTCCTCTACACAATCTTTGCAACATGCCTCCACAACCAACCACAAGCTTTCATCGCTTCCTAACAACATCTACTCCATGTCACCATCACCTCAGACCCCCAACTCATCATTTCCCCCTTCACATCACATTCGAGGACCTGGCACGACACGTGATACCCCAAATCGGTCTTCTCAGTGTATGCTCCATCCAATCCATCTCCACTTTCTCCAACTGCATATTTGTTGGGTGATTCATCCACCGTTGGTTCACTGCCAGTCAGTCAGACTTCCTTGTTACTTATTCATGTTTCTTACGAGAATCTGATCTTCAGAATCGAACCAGCGTAGGCAACTGTTCTCACGATGTGTGTCTGTAGTTTGTTCAAAACGCTTATCATAACCACATAGAAGCACTGACTTGACTCACGTTGGTATTGAAAATTTGAATCTTGTTCACACTTCATGCCGAGTGCAGTGCAGTGCAGTGCAGCAGATCTCCACACTGATTATTCCAGATTAATAAAGGAAGGCATGTCTTACTGTCTTTCTGATCACGACTGCTTTCACATCCCTATATGTGCCGCTGCCGCTGCCACCGCCACCGCTTGTACTTGAAACGATGCTGTCTAGGTGGGCAGGTAGGTATGTGAAAGAGACAACTTCCTTCAGATTTCCCCGTTCATGGTGATTGGTGCTTGTTGTTGTTGGTTGTGGTGGTAGTGGTAGTTGTGGTGGTGGTGGTGTTTGGATATCTTCATCACCTATGCCTTCTCCACCTTCACCTGAACGAAGTCATGTCTCACTTCCCTGCATCGCCGCGCCGCGCATCGCCTCACCTCACCTCACCTCATCTGCCAACTTGTTGGTTTGCGCCTACAGATCTACCAGTTTGTGCCACATAAGATATTGGAAGCAAATCATCATCGTCGAAATCCAAATCCTTCCTGGGGTCATTTCATCGGTCCAGTCAGCGTATACCCGTCTTCTCGCTCCTCACGGTTTGCTGCATGATTCAGTACAGTCAACCACAATCAGGAAGAACATCGGTGATAGTCTTACTCCCATATCCACTTGAAAGGCGTCACTGAGCTTTGCATTGTGAATCACTTGTTATGTGGCATCATGTGGCATATAGCTATTGAATGATGTTGATAAAGGTTTGTGGCACTAAAACCGTAGTACTGATCCAGCTGTCTGCCAAATTACTTGTTGGTCGATGCTGTTGAAGGCCTTTTCAAAGTCGGTGAGGTTTAGGTAAGGAGTTGACTGCCATTCTATACTCTATTCTATGATGATATGTAGTGTGGTGTTACAATTTGATTAGCATATGATTTGTTCTTCCTGAAGCCAGCCCCTCCAACTATGTCTCACACAAATATGAATCAGTTACCGATATCGTTGTCTTTAGGTTTCTGCTGGACAGGTGGGAAATTTTTCTTACAGTAAGAGTGAGTGTCGCTTGTTTGCTACTGTGTGATTTCGAAGACAACCTAAAGAGGCTTCACAGATTAACTTTTCTTTCTCAGCTAAATGCTGAGATCACTAATCAGTATGATTCTCTCTGAATGTCTTACATTCTGCGACAACACTGACAGATTTTGGTAAGCATTATTCCATTTGAACAGGAGTGCGTTTATCTGGTGTTTGTATCATAGTCTTTCAAAGGTTTTTATACATTTCTTTAGCCAAATTAAGCACTGACAGTTGCTGGCTTTTATTCATTTGAAATGTGTCCACCTCTCTTGGAATCATTTATAATTCCACTTGATGGTGGTTTGGTATCCTTTGAGCTTTGATATTTTTTCGTGAACATCTCATCAGCAGACTTGGTGACGTATTCAGCCCTGATTGCATAAAGAAGTCTTCTTTGATGAGGATTCACGATTCGGACCAAGCGAAGTCGATCAAATGATCATCATAGAATGGGATTCGCTTTTATATTTTGCAAGGTGTAAACTTTGAAAGCTTTAGTTAGTGTTCTACTAGAGGGTTTTACAAGATTAGAAATAGTGTTCCATTGGTTTGGATAGTTAACAATAACTTTAGTGTAATCAAACTTTTGATGAAAGTTGATGACAAGAAGATGAACAGTAGAAGTTAATATCTCTTCATGTGAGTTAGTTTTAGGAACACCCTTGAACTATATACAAACTCACATGTATAATGTTTAACTCAGACTCAGCCTTCAATTTTTTCCTAGGATATTCATAGCAACTAAAGTCTGGATGTTTATAACAAATATCTTCATATTGTAATGACACTTATTTCGGGGATTCTTTTTATTTGGTAGTAAAGATCATTGGAAACTGGCTAGACCTTATTCACAAGCAAATTATTTATGAGTCTTAGGTGAAGTACAGTTACTTGTGTAATAAATGAATCTTTTGTCTGATGCTTTCATTCAGTTTATTTTATTAAGAAACAGGTGAGTTTTGTGAACGTAAATTATCTTTCTATCATACTCACAATTTGGATACCCAACAACTTAATTGTAACATATTGACGGCGGAACTTGAAGGTCCTGGATTCAACCATCAGCGGAGTCATGTATGCATACTGTTTAGAAGTCCTACAGTATATTAAAATGAATGTCTAGTGCTTCTAGTTTTTCAATGGTTCTCCACCTGATGTCAGTCCATGATGAATACTAGATTAATAATATGTCAATAAACTGCATTATCTTATCCACTGTTTTTGATTATTGTGATTGTTCATTCCAATATCACTCTATTTTATGCTGATCTTCACTTTCTGCGGATTTGCGAAGTCTACTAACTGTATACAGTTCTGTGTGATGACTTAAAATAGTCTGTTTATCGATATCTATTTACTTGACTTATTGGCGTTGTCATTATTATGTTGAACAGTATGTTATGATAAAGAAATGTTAGTAGTGAAATGTAAATCAAATACAAAACTTAGGATTACCTGAAGATAATTTTGGTCCCATTGAAGGTCCTGGCAAGTAACGATATAACTGAATCCATAACTGTTCCAAAAGTTCAGGACTGAACGATAGAAAAATTAAATAGTAAATAGTTGTATAGTCATATTCATGGATAATAAGGATATGTAACAAGTATATTCAATTTCCATGTGCTTTATTACTGTATACTTCAAAAAGTTAACTCAAATGAAACAAGTAAACAGTACTCATCAAATCAATTACTCATTCTTTGACTAAATGACCACCTTCATATGCCAAAACATGAAATAAATATCAGTTTCATCTTTTACGGTGTATGTTGCTTTCAATACACAGAATTTATTGTCATTTCTATATTACTCAAACTACGAAATATTTCTCTCATCAGGACGTCATCATATATAGGCAAACACAAGTAATAGGTTTGAACCCAAAACAACCTTTAGACCAATATGCAGGAGTCATCAGGATCGTATACTTACATCCACTAAAGTATTATCCTTACGAATGTTTGCATCCTATTTGTGAATTCAGGAGCCATTTTTTCCTGACTTTAAGCCATCCTCGGTAAAATTCATCTCGCTTTGATACAAAGAAAGGTATGAAAATATACAACTTCTCTCTGTTAGACTACGGCTTTTCCAAATCTTGTGTTACCTTAATTTATTCAACTTACCACACACGATTTTCATATTGCCTACAAAATGCCTTGACAAGCAAATGTGTAATCAATTCGTCTGAAGTGAATTGAGGAACAACATCTCTCAAATAGAGGAAAAATAAAGGAAATAATGGGATGATCACTTCGAAATCTCTTGAATTGACCACCACCTGCAACTCGGCCAGAAATACCAACAGTAACCACAGAACTACCAGTGAACTTAGGCCTTCCGACAAAAGCAGATGACCAGAAAGGCAGGTGATTCAATACTGCAGTTTAGTGCCACAAACCTTTATCAACGTCATTCAATAGCTATATGCCACATGATGCCACATAACAAGTGATTCACAATGCAAAGCTCAGTGACGCCTTTCAAGTGGATATGGGAGTAAGACTATCACCGATGATCTTCCTGATTGTGGTTGACTGTACTGAATCATGCAGCAAACCGTGAGGAGCGAGAAGACGGGTATACGCTGACTGGACCGATGAAATGACCCCAGGAAGGATTTGGATTTCGACGATGATGATTTGCTTCCAATATCTTATGTGGCACAAACTGGTAGATCTGTAGGCGCAAACCAACAAGTTGGCAGATGAGGTGAGGTGAGGTGAGGCGATGCGCGGCGCGGCGATGCAGGGAAGTGAGACATGACTTCGTTCAGGTGAAGGTGGAGAAGGCATAGGTGATGAAGATATCCAAACACCACCACCACCACAACTACCACTACCACCACAACCAACAACAACAAGCACCAATCACCATGAACGGGGAAATCTGAAGGAAGTTGTCTCTTTCACATACCTACCTGCCCACCTAGACAGCATCGTTTCAAGTACAAGCGGTGGCGGTGGCAGCGGCAGCGGCACATATAGGGATGTGAAAGCAGTCGTGATCAGAAAGACAGTAAGACATGCCTTCCTTTATTAATCTGGAATAATCAGTGTGGAGATCTGCTGCACTGCACTGCACTGCACTCGGCATGAAGTGTGAACAAGATTCAAATTTTCAATACCAACGTGAGTCAAGTCAGTGCTTCTATGTGGTTATGATAAGCGTTTTGAACAAACTACAGACACACATCGTGAGAACAGTTGCCTACGCTGGTTCGATTCTGAAGATCAGATTCTCGTAAGAAACATGAATAAGTAACAAGGAAGTCTGACTGACTGGCAGTGAACCAACGGTGGATGAATCACCCAACAAATATGCAGTTGGAGAAAGTGGAGATGGATTGGATGGAGCATACACTGAGAAGACCGATTTGGGGTATCACGTGTCGTGCCAGGTCCTCGAATGTGATGTGAAGGGGGAAATGATGAGTTGGGGGTCTGAGGTGATGGTGACATGGAGTAGATGTTGTTAGGAAGCGATGAAAGCTTGTGGTTGGTTGTGGAGGCATGTTGCAAAGATTGTGTAGAGGAGAGTGAAGTGGTGATGTGTTACTGAAGCCTTCTGTTTCTCTACGACGTCGAGGGGCAAATAAGTAAATGTATTAATATATGACCAATTATTTTTATTTTCAGTCTCTGTTTGATTTATCTTCTCCTTTACCTTTGTGTTGTTTATAGCCTCTCTTTATTCGTTTTCCCATGTTTGAATCAAGGTCAATTTTCAATAGGCAATATAATCTTTTTGTATATTATCAGATTCATTTTTTAAGACGATACTCCAGCTTCTGTCTGGCTCATTCAGTATTATACTAGCATGATTTAACGGGTTACCTAGAGGAAACTTTATGTTGTTAGAATCATGTTTATTACCGTCATTTTGAACTCACAGCACGTAATGAAATCAATTCATTTGAACATTATCTTCAGAATTATTTTTCATTCTTTCATCTGAATAATAAATGATGGAATGTTACGTTTACCAAAGTTCAACAACCTCCATATAAATATTCTTTTGTGTGATTATGTACATATTTTGATTTATTTCGGAAAAAAACAACCGATATACTCAATGACTGTTGTTTATTTTATCTCTGTGAAAATAAAATTTTAATATCGTCTTGATAAAGCAAGTTCGAAGAGAAAGTTATACATTTCCTAAAAGAGCAGTGTTTTGTAAAATATGCGGGTTTCTTGGAAGATAATTTATTCGCAAATAACTATAACTGTGTGGAACACGATTTTTGATGCTATTGTAATCAGTTGTAGAATAAGAATTCTACAAGGTGGAGGAAAAGAGAGGAAAAGAAAGAAGTAAACATTTTTCTTGAGCTATAGTTACAAATATTTGTGACTTTATTGGTTTTTCTTTGTTCTAAACTTTTCTAATTATTTATTACTTAGGTGTATTCGTTTGTTATGCGCAATATTAAAAATCTTTAGTATGAACAATTTTTCTGGCCAAGTTGTAAGAATATGGTAGATGTTTCAATCGAAGCTACTATATGAACAGTTTACAGGTGAATATTTAAAAGTGGGCAGAAATTCTATACTACTGCACGATACTACTTAGGATGATCAAAATACACATTGAAGGAAATTACTTGATTATCTTTTTCTGAAGTCACAGACTTTTGGTTAGACTGATGATTTTGAGATTATTCACCGTACACTATTAACAGTTAATCTGTCTGTATTAATACGGTGCTGAAATTACTGAGTCAGTCTGCTATACTCAAAATCAGCGCATCACATCAGTATACCATCAAAAGTAGTAGAAAGCCATAAGATGATAGAAATGGAGCTTGAAGTAAATAATAAAATTTGATATATTGGTTTAAATAAAGATAAGATGTGAATGCATCTGCACCGCTGTGATCGGTTCTGAGACGTGTTATCTAGATTGTATTTGGTTGTCTGATGAACTCGAAACTTAAAGACTATATTTCCCACAGTGATTCAAACCAACATTCATAAACTTCATGGGATGATACTGTTTTTTAGTTTTTCAACCTTCAAATTTTATGTTAACCAGCTAAGAAATGACTTTACGGTAAATGATAAGCTGACATGTGTGACACATCTACTAATCACCATAGAGGAATAAAGTTTAGATGCTCATGCAATAACTTTCGTATTTCGCTTTAGAATTTACACATAAACTCGATGTTTTACCCGTGTTGGTTCTTGTCGTAGTATGCAAAGAGATTACTCAGATCCCCAGAGGTAGCCATAAATCCTTGAAGCCCTTTACAAGTAATCGTAATGCTTGGAAGTTTCGAAGAAAAAAAACTACATGAACCTACGCACAATTATCAGGTGAGTTAAAGAGGTGAAGACAGTAGGATATACAATTCCAAGAAGGCGCAGAACTAGTCAAGATGATTATGAGTATATATAAATATATATATATATATATATATATATATATATATATATATGCCGTTGTATTTTGTGCATATTTTGACGTTGGTCAATTGGCTATATGAAGGTCGTTGTTTTGGTCACCCTTTGTTATACTCAGAAAAATTGCATTCTTCGAAATATTTCACGTCACACAGAAGAACGTTAATGTCATGAAAATGTTTTATTAAATAATCGTCATGGTTTTACTGGCATGTGAGACCAATAAATTCCTCGAAAAACCTTCATATGAAATAATAATTTGAAACCCTTATAATGACTTGCTGAGAAATAGACTTCCTATAGCTCTACAAAAAGACAGCAAACTGTTGGTGTTAAAAATGACTCGTCTTGGCAAGATATCTGACTACCCACCAAAGGATGATTATGTCACGCTGCGTTACCTCCTGTCTTGTTGTACACCTGTTAGAAAAGATCGTTGAAAGTAAAAGAGATAACGGGTTTCCAACCACAGACATCTTATCAATGGTCGCATATTGTAAGGGTTAGATGAGGGATACTACGCAAGTCAGTCGATGAGGTTGTTGACTGAGATAGCTTGGAGATATACATGCTGAGCCACTGCCTGTCTCAATGTGTATTGTTATTTGAAGTGGGATTGGATTTCAGAAAGACTCAAGGTGCACATAATGTGATGTGGCAGCAGTTGGTGGAGTCTCTGATTGTTGATCTGAGCCATGTATGGAGGTGTAGACTACCTGACCTGGGATCCCAGGTGCCATAGGAATTATTGATGAGAGACTCTTGACTACGTGGCCGAAAATCGGTCACAATGGCGCAACTGTATTCACTCCCTGATGTCTTCTGACGCTTGGATGTTTTGACTAACCTTAACTCTTAAATCTCCTCCCCTTACATACACCTTTGTTTACTTTAGCATCCTTTTTTTGAACCACCTGTTCTTTGTATACTACCGTGAATTGTTGCAACTTGGACCGATATTCTTGTGTGTGAGGTTTTTCGCTGATTTCGCGTGTCTATCGTAATATGACATCGTAATATGGTCGTGCTATATAGTGAATATACTAATGTCGAAAAACGTGAATCATTGGGTCTTCACCCAGTGGCTGAAGGAAGACTTCCTGCTTGTGAGATCTAAATGTCTTGGGTTTGGATCAAGAGGCAGTCATTACCACACATCACTGGTGAGTCTTCAGCCAAGACGTAACGGCTCTCTAGTCCTCCCAAGTAGTCAAAAGTTCTCCAACTGGTTTTCATCCAGGATGAGATGTTAAGTTAAAAACACTGATGATGTAATCGCTTTTTCAGTGTCACATATGGTGATAGTTGTAGACTGGATTGATATAAAACGGTAACTAATTATCAGAAGTTTATATAGAAGATTCTAATCTTCTAAAAGTTTAGGCTGTCAATTATTATATTATTATTATTTGTCCCTTGGGTTCCTAGTCGAACATACGGATTCAGTAACACATCACCAGTTCACTCCTCACTTCCTGCCATGTTTTGAACCTGACTCCACCACCGTCCTCAAGCTTTCATTTCTTCCTCACACCATCTCCTACATGTCACCCCCGCACTGAACGCTCAACTCTTTGTTTCCCATCTGGGCTCCACTCGAATGTCTGGCCTGGAGCGTGATGTCCTTCAATGGTCTACTCAGTGTATGCCCAATCCATCTCCACTTCCTTCCACTGCATATTTGTTGAGCGATACCTTATTGGTTGGTTCGTTCATAGCCAGAGTTCTTTGCTGCTTATCCTCATTTTTCTGGCCATCTGAGCTTCAGTAACGAGCTTAGGCAGTTGTTAATGAATATCTGTAATTTGTTGGAAATACCCTTCGTAACGTGCAAAGTCTCTCAACCATCACATGGAAGTACTGACTTGACTAACGCTGGTGTTTAAAATCCGCATGTTGTTCACGCTTTATGCTGAGTGGAGTGCAGTAGGTCTTCACACTGGTTTCAGATTGATGAAGGCCTGTGTTGCTGTGTTTCCGATCCTAGCTTTGTAGGCTGTCAATAATACTTTTAAATGCTAAGTATTACTTCGTTAGACGACATTTGAAAGTATGGGATAGAAAGTAAACAACATATGATGAAGTCAGCTCATTTTTTCAAGTTTTATTTAGAAAAAATAAACAGCATTGAAAGACGTAAGGTCATGGTTTGGCTTCTTGTATTTTATTTAATAAGGATCAACATAGTAGGTAAATATTCTTCAATATTTTAAAATTCAATTGAACTGTTGCTCATTGGTGACTAGCTTCCAGAGGTATTCACGAAATTCCGATAAGAAATGATGACCGGAGGAGTCAAAACCTGATGGTCGTGAAGACAGTTACTCAGCGATCATATCGGGTGGCGGTTGCGCTATATCGTGAGCTAAGAGAAGTTGGAAATATGGACCATTGGATTCTGACCCAGTTGTTCAGTGGTAACGTGCTGACCATGGAACCTGAGGATGACGGGCTCGACCCCTGGTGGGGTCGTGGATGTGCCATACTAAGACGAAACAGCTGTCCAGTGCTCCCAGGTTTCCTTTATCCCTCCAACTGATATCAGTCTACGATGAAATATTTCCAAATCCCCACAACTTCAAAATTCAATATTTCAGTTTATAAACTGGCAAAAAAAGTGGATAAGTTGTGTATTAATACACAGTTATGAAATATGAATCTCAATGTGAACGTTCAATTTTTATTCTACCACTACAGAATAAATGTTAGTTTGAATAAGAGTTTGAAAAACAATAATGATGATTCTTTACATATATCTTGTTAACATTCATTTCATTTTCTCTGTAATGACTTTTATTGATAAGCGCTTCAATCGAAAACATCAGAAATAAAAACAATACAGTAGTGCTTAATTCTCTGTTACTCTGTTCGTTCGATATTTCACACAACGAAATAGTATTAGTTTCTAGATGACTTTCGAAATAGGAGTCATTATTCCCATCGATATCAAAGGTGATTCCATATCGTTCAAATTCTCTTTTTATATATCTGTTTGTTCTGTCTTACAATCAATTTCCATTGATGGATTATTGAAAAGGCTTTTTGTTAGTCTTAGCTTAGCTATACTGACCAGTTAATACACACGAGAATGAAATAACTGACTTCCAAAATGATATTGTCAGTGTACTCACACCAAGTATATTGCTTACTTCAGATATACTTATTACATTTAGGTAAAGTGAACTTTAAACCTTTTTCAACTGTTGAGTACTTTGATGACAGAACATTTTTGCAGCTATATGGTGGTATAAATAACTCAGTATAATAACTGAGAATGCTTACATGACTAAAACATTTATTATGTTTACGAAAGATTATCTAAACACTCAGTTTCTGCCAAATTTTAATTTCAAATATAACAGGTATCGTAGGTAAAGTAATGGATGATACAAAAGTGGTCATTTTCAATTTTCTGCTGTGTAAATGATGGTGTAAACTTATACAGGGTAATGGAAACATATATCATGGTTTCATAAATCATTCACATAAGATTATTGATTCCCAGTTGTGTTATTTCTTCACCTATATGCTTTGACAAATTAGTTAAACTATACAATCAACGCGTAAATCAGTATTAAATCGACTTTCTATTAGGCATAATAAATCAGTTATCCACGATTGAAGCGCTTACTAGTTTTACTTAGAGGTAGGTGATAATCAGCTATTTGTTTACTATTTACTAAATAAATAATATTCCTCATTAAATGACAAATGTTTTTTATCTTATGGAACTATTAAATATCTTATAACTTGTATTATTTTATGCATTTAATTATTTCGCCTAAATATTATTATATTTATAATGATATGATTGTCAACATTTGTTCAAGAGAAATCATAAACGATATGAATGTTTAATTTCGGTCAAACGACAAAAGGATGAAAACTCCACAAAAGGAAACAAAACATTTTCAATGGGTTTTCATTATGGATTGACATCAGTTGGAAGAACATTGGAAACCTGAGAGCACTGGATAGCTGTTTTGTTCTAGTATCGGGCTCTTCAGGAGTGGGCACCCACGACCCCAACAGGTATCGAACCCAGGACCTTAAGGCCTCGTAACCAGTACCTTATCATTGAGCCACTGGGCCAAGATCCAGTGGTCGATACTCCCAACTTCTGTCAGTTCACAACACAATGTGACCACCACCCAATGTCAACGTTGAGCATTTGCCCTCATGACCACCTGATTTGCTTCACCGGCCACCACTCCTCATTGGAACTTCAGGAGTCACCTCTGGAAGCTAGTCAACAATCAGCACCAATTCAATTGAATTATTTGAGTTTGTGATGATTCAGAGATATTTTAAGTTAGTTTTTCTTATGGACTGACATCAGTTGGAGGAATAAAGGAAACCTGGGAGCACTGGACAACTGTTTCGTCCTTGTATGGGACTCCTCGGCAGTGCTCACCCACGACCCTGCCAGAGATTGAACCGAAGACCTTCAGATTCCGCGGCCAGCATGTTACCATTGAACAACTGGGTCGGAATCCAATGGTCCATATTTCCAACTTCTGTTAGCTCACGATATAGCACAACCGCCACCCGATATCATCGTTGAGTAACTGTCTTTACGACCATCAGGCTTTGACTCCACCAGTCACGACTTCTCATTGGAACTTCGTAAAAATACCTCTGGAAGCTAGTCACCAATGAGCACCAGTTCAAATGAGTTTTGATGGAGTTATGGGGATTCGGAAATATTTGAAGTTGTTGTTCACCGCAGACTGACGCATGTTTGCGTACAGAGTTGAATAAACGTTCATGGATCTGAAATAGCCATATTTATTTCACGCATAAGTGTTTTACATTTTTACCTGTTTTCGTATTTATTCGTCTATGCATTTATGAACTTTATATCTGTACAAAATTTCTACTGACGTAAAGCTCATCAATTCAAGGATACCTTAAAACTGAAGTTCAGTCACTGAACAGGGATGGTGCTAAAAAATTCAGTTACTAAATTTCTTTCTCTAAGAAAGAAAGTGTCGTCTGATGTTTCAATCACTCTTATCTAGTTGATGAAACACATCCGTTTTGGTAGTTTCTAACTATTCACGTTATTCACTAATAGTTTATTTAGGTATTTCATATCACTTTTATGTCACAGATCACACCTTATGATCTTTGCTGGGTCGTTTTGAGTGAGGACTTTGTTGACACCACAGTTGATCAGTTAAATAAAAAACAGGCGTTAAAAAAATATCAATGTGAACCATTGAGTTTGTAAATCATCTACTTAATTATTATCCTATTTAAAAATATTAAGATTAGTGACTTTGAAAGCCAATAATTTTTTGCAGAAACTTAGTGTTTAAGATAATATTGACGTAGTTGAGAATCAGAAAGTAGATGGTAGGCTAGGGAACACATTTACAAGTATTTGTAAGCGCATGGATTCAATAGAAGGTAAAATGTGAGTCAATGCGTGATATCTTTCTATGAAAACACTACTCTTTAGTTCTATAGTGTAAATCATCTTAGTACTGCAGCAAAGATTTAGAAAGAATCATGGACAGATGTTGAAATAAAAGAGGAATTCTCACTTATATCATGATCATCAACTCATTTGAAACTTTCTTGTTCAAGGTTAATCTCTTCTGGTCCAATAAAACAGGACTATGTCATATTGCGCAGAGCTTTGGGAGCCGCCACTAGAATAATTCTGTGCTTCTAACCCGAACAACTAACACTGTAGTTGATAGACATTTTGATTCAAGTAGACAATTAGCTACAGCCGTTTTATCTGATACTGGGTATCCACTTTGTTCACATCTCTCTCTCTCTCTTTATTTCTTCATACAAGACAAGAAGAAATTACAAGATTCTCATAATACTGATAAAAAGCAACAATTCGAATGAAGAATACTCTTTTCAGTAAATTCTCTCATAAGGTTCTACAGTTATAAAATGCATTTGTACAGTGTAAAAACAAGACATGTTAGGGGCAGGTATGTTTCCAAAATGGAGTGAAATTTAGGGGGTTGTAAGGAAGTAGATTTATTTTTCTAAATTAGTCAACATTGGGATGATACATATACAGAAGAATGATACGATGCTGAACACAAAGGCCAAGGGAGAAGTAATGCTTGGATATGTTCTTTTTCAATGCACAGTTCAGACTTGATCAATTTTATTGCGATAGCCTCCAATATATTGAGCAGGCGTCGGGAAGCTACATTTGGTGTCGTTTTTTGAAAACGATGAATGATATTGAAAGCTTTATAAGCATCTCTGTGATGTCCTGTGTCGACTAGATGCGCTAGGACTAAACTTTTCACTACTTTCACTTCACCTTTTCCGAACTAAGCAGGTAAATGCTCTCGTATCCAGAGAAGCACGTGCCTAATCGTAGACCATATGTAACTAGTTCTACAAGAACATTTAAATCGATATATGCAAAATGAAGGGTTAAGATTAGATAGGCTATCCTCTAGTCTGAGCATTGGCCGACTACTGAATAATATGCATAACCGACCTGCATAAAACGTCCAACTGACCGCTCTAGCTAGGTGTTGTGATAAGATGTCACTTGCAACATCTTTCTTGAATTGTAAACACAGAAAAAAAGGCTTCTTTCCCACTAATATCAGTTTCCCTTTAGGACTAATGTAGTTGATGTTCGTTTGTAAAGCTAAATATAGGTATTCAACTTTGCTTTACCTAGTATACATGCCAAAAAATTGTTTAAAATAAAGTGATTATTATTATTGCCTATTAGTTTATTTAAACTTTTGACGCCAAACTGTATTCGGTAAAGTCAAAGAAGAGAAATAGGTGAAATGGTCTTCAAGAAGGGGGAAAGCTAGAACGAGTCATTCTCCTCATTTGTTTGAAAGATAAACTATCCCCAAGAAGTATATTTCTGGGTCAAAATTAGAGCGTCCTGAAGGATTCTAAGCTTATTTTATTCAACAATTAGTCAATTTATTGGCTTTCTGAATAAATTTGCTTGATAATTCGAGAAAATTTTCAATCCTAATATCTCCCTACTATCGTTGTCTGGAAGTCCCGTTACCCTACAAATGAGGAAAACTTCTTCAGTTATCTGTCAACACACGAAGTTAGTACAATGTGAGTTTCCTAAGGTGGACATAGTACCTTGTTAGCAGGTCAGAGTAAAATAATTAGAAGTGAAACGGTTGTATTTCTGAAACATTATAGAAAGAAACTAATTTTCACGGAAACGTTTTCTTCGTTTTAACGCCTATAACTCAAAATGAATTTATAGTAAACTGAATATACAGTATTAACATAATTATGTTGCTGTACTGATATTTGTAATACACAGCTGAATTGCTCGACCTCCTCCGTTGACATATGGACTCCTATACGAATGCCTCGATGCTACAGGATTTTCATGATACTATATTGATTTTGATGACACTTGGCTGACGAATGTCATTTATTTTATTTTTATTTGTCCCTTAGGTTCCTAGTCGAACATAGGGATTCAGTAGCACATCTCAATTCCACTCAGCACTCTGCAATCTTTGCAATCTGGCTCAAGCAATACCCACAAGCTGTCATTTTTTCCTTACACCATCTCCTTCATGTCACCCTCACTTCGGACGCCCAACTCGTCGTTTCCCGTCTGGGTTCCACTCGAGTGCCTGGCTAGCCTGGTCCATGATGTCCGTGAATGGTCTACTCAGTGTATGCTCGATCCAATCTATCTCCACTCTCTTCTGCATATTTATTGAGCGATGGGTTCTTGGTTGGTTCTTTGCCAGCCAGCTAGCCAGCCAGAGTTCCATGTTGCTCATCCTCATTATTCTGGCCTTCTGAGCTTCAGTAACGAGCGTAGGCAGTTGTTAATAAATGTCTTTAGTTTGTTCAAAATCCCTTTCGTAACGTGCCAAGTCTCTCAACCATCGCTTAGAAGTACTGACTTGAAATTGGTGTTGAAAATCCGGATGTTGTTCACGCTTTATGCTTAGTGGAGTGCAGTAGATCTTCACACTGGTTTCAGATTGATGAAAGCCTGTGTCACTGTCCTTCCGATCCTGGTCTTGACGTCCCCGTTTCTGCCTGCACCGCCTGTATTTGAAACGATGCTACGTAGATAGGTGAAAGAGGCAACTTCTTTTAAGTTTCTCCCGTTCATGGTAACTGGGGCTTGTTGTTGGTTGGGTATGTTCATCACCTCTGTCTTGTCTGCGCTCACTTCAAGTCTCGTCTTCGCTTCCCTGCCTTGCCTCTTCTGTCAACTTGTTAGTTTTCGCCTGTAGACCTCCCAGTTTGTGTGACATTGGACATAAGTCATCATCGGCAAAATCCAAATCTTCGAGGCTCTTATCATCCCCCTCTTCTCGCTCTTCACTGTTTGTTGTATGATCCACTCCACCACAATCAAGACGATCATGGGTGATAGTAGATGGCAGCTTTGTCTTACTCCTGTCTTCACTTCAAAGGCATCACTGCGCTTCGCATTGTGAATTACCCGGTGTGTGGCATCTCCATATAGTTGTTGAATGAGGTTGATAAATGTTTGTGGTATTCCGTAGTGTTGAAGCAACTGCCTGTCAAATTATTTCTCGGTCGACGCTATCGAAGGCGTTTTCAAAGTCGACGAAGTTGAGTTGAGGTAAAGAGTTGACTGTTATTTTATACTCTGTTCTATGACGATGCGTAGCGTTGCAATTTGGTCTGCACATGAGTTGTACTTCCTGAATTGTGTTCTTACAAAGAACTGGCGTGAACTAATGAGTCCGAAGTAGGAAGAAACGTGCCTCCTTAATTCTTGTACTAGTCACAGAGATCAGCGTAACATCTAGCTAAGTCCAGTGCATTACATTATTTCGTGTATCGTCGCTTAAATGCTAAATTTTGTGCAACTTCTCTCATATTAAAAGTTTCCAGTTTGTTCTTTATATATATTCAGTTGATGTTGGAGTGTAAGCTTTCATCATTAGGGTGTTTTAAGGAACTCTTTTCACATGATCATATTAGTAAGTATCAAAGGGAAAACTTTGTTTCAGAATTCTTATTTGTATTCAGTCTAATAATGAAACTAATAAAATTTAACAACTGTTTCATCCAACAGTGAAGTATGTCAAGTTAAGAAGCTAATAAAGACTTACAAGGCTTAGAGATTCAACCTAATAATTAAGATTTTCATTATTTTAAACACATGTGTTTCTCTCTGATTGACAGGATGATTCTTTGAAATTTGAAAGGATTCTGAATTCAGTAGGCAATTACTTATAATATTAAACAGTTGGCTAAATTTTAGAAAAAATATCACTTACTAATGTATTCAAAAGTATTTAGCTATGATTAATCATCAAAGAGTCGTTGAACACATTGTACACAAGACAGTCTAAGAATATTTTTATATTCAAGACGGTTTCCTGTTACAGGGAGACATATAGGTAGATGATAGTCTTGGATAAAACTTGTTCAACCAAGCAGATTTCCTAACAAACGTCTTCTTTGATAAAGTGTACGTTGTTTATTATCATTAGAAAGATAAGACAAGCATTAAAGTAACTTTTTGAATCGCGAAAGAACCTTTGCAGCTAGAGTTCAAGTAACAAGAACCACTGAGACTGCATATTCTGCTAAACCCTTACAGCATGTGTTCAGTGGAAGAAAGTGGAGGTGGATTAGGCATACACTGTGAAGACCGATTGGGGACATCAAACGTCAAACCAGGCCGTTGAATGGAACCCGAAGGGGAAACAACGGGTTGGGCGTCCAAGTAAAGAGTGACATGGAGGAGATGATATGAGTAAGAAATGAAAGGTTGTGGGTAGTGGTGGAGCCAGGTTGAAAAGGCTGCCGAGAAGAGAGTGCACTGGAGACGTGATAGTGAAGCCCTGTGTTCCACTAGGAACCCAAGGGACAAATTGCATATAATAATGATCAGTCTTCCAGTCATAACTGACTCTCATAACTCATTCCTTAACCAGAGACTTAACAATGCTGTTTGTAGGACTTACTTTAGATCTAGAGTTCAAGTAATAGGAACCACTGAGACTGCATGTTCTGTTAAACCCTTACAGCATGTGGAAGAGAATGTCACAGTCCACTGCATCTACCAATTCAAATTTACATGTGGTGATACACAGACAAAGAAAATTCATAGATCCACACAAGTAAGCGACTCACAGTATATTCTGAAAAGGCTAGATACAGAAGTGAATTAAATCACATGAACGCATAAATGTTGGTAGCAGACACCCAATTTCTTCGATCGCAAATTATATCATTGAGACAGGTCACAGGATTGATGTGGCTGCTTCCTTCTCCCTTATTTACAAAACGTGTTGAGTATGGACCCTGAAATTTGTTGAGATATTAGTCACTAGAAAGTTCAAAACACATTTGTGTGTTCAAAAACAACTTATCACATTAAATCTACATTGGTAAATTCAACTCTGAAACCAAGTCCCATATACAATTATTTTCGCTCCACTGACTTTCATTGATATTTAGCCTTTAGTTCAGACTTCCTACTTGACCTCTTTTAATATTCGCACCCTATATCTTTCATACAAAATACATATGACAATAATAATAATAATAGTGGCTTTATTCTGAAAGCTATTTAGGGAAGGAATACTCTACAGAATTTTCAGCACGCCATATCATATAGCACCAGTTGGATAGAGACAGTGTATATGTATGCATAGCAAAATGAAAATGAGTGGAAATTATATGAGGAGAAGATAAAGTATTCTCTCTAACTACAAATTTCTTCAAAATGCACAGTCACTTTATGTAGACAATCACATTGGCAATTAGATTCATAATACGTGAAAAGTAACAGGCTCATCTTCAATTAGTTTGCTTTCAAAAACCGAATTTGATTAGTTAGTTCATTCAGAATGCTTCCTTCATCACACAGCCGACGAGCTAAATACGTAGGGTATTGTAGAGTGTTTATGTAATGTGGTACGTGCAAAGAGTCTTATGTGCTTGCTCCTTGTCTTTCCAGATGACCGACACGAAGAGAGCTTTGAGTGAAGAGGATGTTGGTCATGTGATAAAATAACTCGTGTCAGATGAGTTAATATGTTTGTACACCATGGATTTAACTAGAAGGTTTAGGGGTAGACCACCAGTTCTGTTGACAATCTTCAAGCTGTATGCAGTATAGCATAGTCTTTTTCCAGCAATCCAGGAGAAAAATAAAGGTGTGTAATAGAGGAGGACGGGCAATATGTAGGAGTTTTTGAGACACGAGAGGAGAGGCTGAGTAATGCCAGATACTCTCAGCTTCCTAGTATAGAAAGTTGGGCGTAAAATTCTTTTGAAAATTATTGAAATATGAGCAGACCAGAAAATGTCCAAAGAAAAACGCACACCAGGATAAGTTACACTTTTAACAGTCTGTAATACGCAACTATCAATAGAACAGGAGTCTTGAGAACTCGGCAGTTTGCATAAGTTATGTTCACGTCTAAAACTGAGGTTTGTGGTCTGACATTTTGAACTATTCAGTATTAGACCATTCTCAGAGGACCATCGTCTAACAGTAGATAGGAAATCATTCAGTTGAGAGCGATCTACCGAAGAGGAGATAGGTACGGAAGCTGTTAGGTCATCAGCATATTTAATGAAATGGATACCAGCTGCAGATGGTTGGTTACGCAGAAAGAATGAGAAAGGACATGAGGAAAGGATAGCTCCTTGGGGAACTCCAGTCATAGTGAGCAATGAGGTAGAGCGCTTTTCTCTTTGGACAGTACGTTGTTTCATATCAGAGAAATAAGAATACAGCCAGCTGATTATCCAGGACTCAGTTTTTATTCGGGTTTACTTGTCCAGCAAAAGAGGTCTTGGGACAGAATCAAATGCCGAAGTATAGTCTAAAAAAGCACACCCGATATACTTGGCATTTTCATCAAGACTACAAACAATGTCGTGATATAAGAGTGTTGGCATCCAAAGTGCTTCTTGAATATATGTGTGGAATATATGAGTTTCTTCAGATAAGATCATGAACTATCTTTTCAATTGAAGTAACTTAATTATCAAGCTTATGGATTCAGCACTGATTGATACAGATATGAATCACCAAGGAGCTCCATTTTTCTCATCGTTGCAGATGTACCTTTTCTGATGAGTGCTGACAGAGACGAAACCTAGGTCACACAATCTAACACCTGGCTACAGTTTACCACAGCGTCGCATAACTTTGTTTATTGGCCAAATTGCTCAAGTGAATGAATAAACTTCGAAAAAAGCTAAGCGCTTTGAAAGGAACAACTACATCAATAACTTACAGATGACAACTTCGTGAATAAATCTCTTGTCTTTACAAATACTTTGTAAATACTACATTATTATGGTCCAGTTGGTGGTTTAAGGTTCACTGTTACTGATCTCTAAAATGAGTTAAACAGAGGTTGTTTGTAAGCAGGAAGACGGAATCATTCATCACCACATTTATAAAAGAATGCCGAAAATCGTTTTTTTCAAAAAATCCTTTTTTTATGCATAGTGATGATGGATAGTGGCTAGTAGTGAAATTCAGGAAGCGCATTCCGTTCTATTTGGGACTCGTCAGCTGGATGTACCGGCCTTCCAGTGATTGATGTTGTTCCCAACACTAAATCCTTTTTTGTTAGCAATAAGCAAATAGGTATATAATCAGACAGCATTGAATAGTAGAAACATGTTTTTGATAAAAGCCTACAGATAGGATAATGACTTTATGTCATAAATTTGTCATAATAATAAAATTTATGTCACCATACTAATCTAGGACAACAGTACTAGGCGTCAGACACCGTCAATGACAATAAATGGATCTGATTTCTTTTTAAGCGAAATGTAATCCTGATAGACGAATACTATCGACATTATCCAATGTCTCTTGGGCTTTTTATTGACTCCATTTTGATTTACATTATTGATATAAACTTACTGAAAGATACCGTAATGATCTGATGATGTTGTGTTATCTGAGTTGGATGGCTTAGTCGTGAACCTTTAATTGAATTCTAGGCAATATCTCCACCATAAACTTCAGAAAGAAGTGAGCTGTTGGGTTTTCTTTGCATTAGGCTTAGCAACTTGTCCTGATGGCTTTGTCTATGACTGATTGTTTCTGCGAATCGAAATAAACATCGAGAAAATGACAAGAATTTGACAGAAGCAACCAGTCATACACAAAGGGGATCAGGAAAAGCCATTAAGCCATTTAAGGAGTAAACCCTACAGCTCACTTCTTTCTGAAGTTTGTGCTGATGATGTTGTTTAGAACTACAATGAATGTTTCATGATTAAACCAAGCTCAGAAAACACAACACTATCAAAATCATCCTCCTGAGCTACACATATTCTCTATCATACTATAAAGTAAGAGAACCTTAAAATGTCTAATAACTGCCCTTTTCAGTTATATCAATGATAGTATTGAATATGTTCCATTGAGGATATATTTGGCTGATACGATGTCTCGTTAGTCTGACAGGTAGGGATTGGTAATCTTTATAATGTTATTTCTTACATACTTACATGCTAAAATAACATATGACTAGTCACTTGTACTGAGCATTGAAGTAACATTTCGTATACTTGTACTTCTGTTTCTTATTTATAAACATTTTCTGTAAGCAGGCATCTTTCTGATTAGAAAACTTTTCTTATTATTTGACTGAAGTGGAAGAAGCCAATAACACATAAGTTGTTCAGGATGGCTTTAATCTTCTCATCGAAATCTGTGTTATACTCCTAACATTAGATACCTCTGCTTACCGGCAGACTGTTGACATGTATGACGACTAAATATTCTCCCTTGGGTGATAAAAAATCATTTCATGAAATTGTACAAGAACTCTTTGCATACAAGAAATATTTCTAGAATGCTTAAAGTTGTATTGCGAACCGAAGAGTCTAAGAAGCAGAAGAATATACAAATTGTGACTTACTTACTTACTTACTTACCTACCTACTTAATCACTTACCTACCTACTTACTTACTCACCCACTCACTTACTTAATTACCTACCTACTTACTTACTCACTTACTTACTTACTTACTTACTTACTTTCTTACTGAAACGGCTACGTTTTCGAGGAAATAGTTGTCGGTAGTGTGACTATACTTTTGTCAGTATTCATTATGGACGGGTATCAGTTGAAGGACCGCTGAAAACCTGGGACCACTGGAGAGCTGTTTTTTTCTAATATAGGACTCCCCAGCAATGTACACCAATGATCCGACTAGGAATCGAACTCAGGACCCTCAGATTTCGATGTGAACACGTTAACCACTCAGCACCTTATTGAAGTTCATTGGTTCTCATCTCCAAGCTTCTATTAATTCAGAATACATCCCGAATACCTGCCAAGCTTTTCGCGTGGCACCTGCTTCACTTCAGAATGACTGACCCCACAGAGCATAACTTCCCACTAGAACTTCAGGATATCTATCTTGAAGCATGTCACTAATGAGCACTAGACGGTAATTTAATTTGACGTTTATAGGAATTTTATTTATTTTAAGAATGTATTCATCACGGGCTGATAGTAGTTCATATATACAATACTTTGCTTAAATAATAGAGTTATTAAAACAAATCAACAGTTAGCAAGATTTAGAATTTTCTGACGTTTTATGGTCAATGAAGGGAAACCTGATGATAATTTTATGTGCGTTATAATTAACCATGTTCTGAATAATATAAAACATCGGTGTATGTCCTAACTGGTAGGTATGCTAACTGTAATGTGGAAGATAATCATACAGTACATTTGCAGCTCAAGAGAATAATTTGATGATATGGTGTTCTCTTCCCTAAATTGTTTAATCATGAGGCTTTCGTTGCCATTCTAGGCAGTATCATCAGCTCAAACTTCAGAAGAAAGTGAGCGATAATCAGTTTCCGCTTTTACAGTTCAGTGATACTGCAGCTGACCGGACCAAGAACAGACATGAGACATGAGACATACTGAAAGATGGACAACTGTAGGAAGTGCTTAACTTGCTTGTACGAATATACATAACCGTTACTTTCTCCGGCTTAACAGGTATCAAACAGCCTTCAACTAGACCACTTTAAGAAGTATTCATGATTTTCAGGCCATTTTGACAATTACCAATTAATTTTTTGGAAAATGGACTTAATTTTGACTGTAGAGACAGTTTGGTTACATTCATGTAGATTTTAGTGGCTCAGCTCCTCTTAAACTATAAATAATCATGTGTCAATAAAATCATCATCATAACCTTTCCTATATCTTCATTCATGCTCTACTGATTTCTTATCTCACTTTCACTTTGGAAAAAGATGGCTGACTATTTTGTTATATCTAACTGACTACCTATCAAAATGTCATTCACGGACGCATTTCATTATGTTTAACCAATATTTACAGATTCTAAACGAGTAAGAAACAACCGATTGATCGGTCACTGGAGGGAAATGAATTTCATGTTGTCCTATCCTGAGTGCTGTCCGAATTCTACCGATCATTTTGGAATGTGACCACCAACATATGAGGTTCAGCATCACGGTGGACTTGGAATAGACTTTACTCAGTTGCAGTTAATCGCAGGGAAGCTCTCACCTAGGCATCGTATATTTTGGCTCTCGTCAGCACAGCATATCTGCAACCTTGACGGAACTGATATCTTCTTCAAGGTATGAACCCACGTCATACAGTGTTGTCGTCAGCGATGTTACCAGTGAAATGTTTAGGCCACAACTGACCTCCTGCAGGACCGGATAGTATATATTGATCAATCACTGGAGGGACTCCCAGCTTGGTAACCTCATTGCAAAATGATCGGTTGAATTCGTTTAACACACAGGACTAGACAACATGAAACTAGTTGACCTCCAGTGACCAGTCAGTGTATTTAATCCAGTCCTGCAGGAGGTCGACTGCAGCCAAAATATCTCAGTGGTAAAGCCACAGACTGCTGACGAGTTCCAACAAACTGGAAACCTAGGTCCAGAGCTTCGTGCGATCATCTTCAATCAAGTGAAGAACAATAGTTTCATATTTCTCCAGTATTAATGTATTTGCGATAAACAGTTTAGATTATAAATGTATTTATACTCAGGTGATGATTAAAGGTGAGGTGAAAATCTGAACTGCAGCCAGATTCCAACCAGCAACCACTGAGTTTATAGCCCAGTGCTCTACCAGCTGAGCTACGAGGTCCCACTGCCGACAAGAATTTTATTTCATTTCAATCACCATGGGTTTTACCCGACTATCATATGAATTCGTGACGCGTTACTATAGCTTGGTCGTATCCACACTGGCTGCCTAGTCAAAACTTCTCATCCCAATCGAAATCCAACTGAATCACAGAGTGGGAGCATCATATTGATTATTGGTAATTGAAGTGAAATAAAATAGTCAGCAGTCAGACCTAATAGCTCAGTTGATAGAGCATCGGGCTAAAAACCCGGTGGTCGCTGGTTGGAATCCAGCAGTGCTCTAGACTTTCATCTCACCTTCATCATCACCTGAGTCTGACAGACTACGGCTATCTCAGACAGTCAAACTATTTTAAATATATGATACAATAGATTTAAAGTGTGAAGGATACTCTTTATTTTCAAATAGGTTGTGCTTCAAGAAATAAAATTAGTAAACGCTAAACGAAAAGCCAACAAGCTTTACCGGGAATGAATTTGCCAAAGCTACCTAACATCACTTGCTTACTGTGTAGTAAAACTTGTGTCTATATTTATTACGCAGTTCAACAATAATTTGAACAACTTTACTCGGCTATATATTCCACTCGTCGGTTTTTCATATTTTTGCTACAAGTACTCTACCTTGATATGTATATCTTAAGCAAGAAAACAGTCGAGGCGTGTGTCAGACACATCAAAGTTAGGACTTCCTTTTAACATGTATATTTCTGTGGATTTACCGATAGTGTACGATAATAAGCGGTAATCAACATTCAGAACAATATTTCTAAACAAAATGGTGTCCGAATGATGTTCATAAGAACAGCATCAAAGGTAATGATATGAAGCAACTTGTTGGTGCAAGGTTAGCTTCCAATGTTTAGTGGTGGTTAAATAACCAGTCGAAGAATATAGGTATATAGAAATGCATTCAAAAGTTCATTTCCATTTTATATGACATTTTTCTTTGTTTTGTTAATACTTCAAAAAAAGAAAACTTCAGAAGGTTTTAAAAATTCGCTGGAGTACTTGATGCATTTGAAGGACAGATTTGAGAGATTAAAATAAGAAAATAGGTAAAGATTTTAACAAAATATATCTGGTGGAAAATTTCCTTGGTACCCCAAAGTTAAGGGAGGCCGCCAAAACTAATTAGTTATCACTTATTTGCTTTCTTACTAAGTAGTTGTAGCAAAACATTGTAAACGTATAAAAAGTGAGTGAATGGAGGTTTCACTCCAGTATAAATCCACTTTTTTCCTAGAATTAGTATCTTATAAATGAAATGTCGTGTAACCAAACACTAAAATGTAGGACCTAATTAACAAAATAAGTAATCTCATTATTGGTTTAATAAATAAACTTCCATTTAGAAAAAAGAGATACGTATAAAGGAGCATTGTTTTTGAGTTCACCAATCATGAAACCCTTTATAGTAGTAAGTAAGTTATAACTATTAATATCAGAATACTAATCATGTAGAATTATTTAACAGCGTAAAGAAAAGTGAAAACAGATAACTAGTTGATTGACTGTAGGGTAATTTGCTGCTAAATTGAGGGATTTGTTCATGATAGATTTGTTTATTTGATGCGACACTAAGTGATTTAGTATTATTCACTGGATGACGCTTGGAGTACAAGTAATAAATTACAGTATATGAGGTTATTATTACTACTATATTATTTGTCTCTTGTGTTCCTAATGGAACATGGGGATTCACTAGCACGTCTCCATTCCACTCAGCACTCGATCTGCAATCTCTTCAACGTGGCTCCACCACTGCCTACAAACTCTCATTTCTTCCTCACGCCATATCCTTCATGCCACCCTCACCTCGGATGCACAACTCGTCGTTTCCCATCTGGGTTCCATTCTAGTGCCTGATGTGGTGCTAGATATCCTCGAATGATCTTCTCAATGTATGCCCAATCCATCTCTACTTCCTTCCACCGCATATTTGTTGAGTGATAGGTTCTTGGTTGGTTCGTTGCCAGCCAGTCAGCCAGACTTCCTTGTTGCTTATTCTTTTATCCTGGCCATCTAATCTCCATCATCAGTATCGAGCCAGCGTCGGTGGCAGTTGTTGATGAATGTTTGTAGTTGGTTGGAAATTCCTTTCGTGACGCGCCAAGTTCCTGAATCATATAGAAATACTTACTGACTTGACGTTGGTGTTGAAAATCCGGATGTTGTTCACGCTTTATGCTGAGTGTAGAATATCTTCATACCGGTTTAAGGTTAATGAAGGAAAGCCTATCTTGTTGTCTTTCCGATCCTGGTTTTCACGTCCTCGTCTGGGCCTGTGCCGTCTGTAGCTGAAACGATGCTGCCTACGTGGATAGGTTAAAGAGGCTACTTCCTTTAGGTTTCTCCTGTTGATGGAGATTATAATCAGTTGAAATGGTTGTGCACTATAACTGATGCTTAAAACATCTTACAGTAAATAAAACCATATCATCATTGTGTGTTGATTAAATTAAACTGATGAAACATAATTACACTCCACTGCATTGCCCCAATACAAATAATAGAAATAGGGTTATATTCGATTTTATTATTACGAGACATTGAGGCTAAAATTTTAAGACAAGAAAAGGACCAAAGGTGTCGCCGTAGCATTGCTCAAGCATATTTAAGTGAGTTGAAAATATTCTATGCTTTATCCTACTGATACTGAATATTTAACAAACTTTTTGGTATCATATTCTCTTGTCATAAACAAGACTTACAACTCCTGAGATTCGGATACAATTTGCTTTACAGTAATTAATATGTTTTTATCTAGAATATTTCAACACGTTGCTTTATAAATCTTATTGAATCATGAAATGTATTATAATCCAATTATAGGTTTTATAGTTTACGGATAAACAGTTTCTTCTAGTCTTAAAACCCAACATAAAGAGTAACGTAAGTAATTTCTATGAACGATAAATCATTTTATTTCCCCTTCATTATCATTCTAAAAAAGTTTTTATCGTCGTACGCCTTAGAGTTACCTATGAGTGGCCAGTCAGCAGTTAGAACATACATCTTAAAAACTAGTATACTATCCCTATGTATGTTTATTGGAAAAGATGATGAATATTTATCAATTCCTATGTAAATATCTAAAGTTTAGATATGATGCTTAAGATGGGATGCTAAAGCACTGAAGTTATTATATCTGCAAGTATTCTAAGTCAGTTTGCTTCAAATTATCCAACTGTTTAAACGTCAGTAGGCTTAGGGTAGTTAAAAATTAAAATTTGAGTAAGTGTTGCTCAGATATACTTCAGATATACAATGAAGCTGTTGCATTTATGCATTAATCTCCCATTGCTATATGCTTTAAGGAATTTCAGCTTAACCGATTTTTGCCATCATCCTCCTTTATTGAATATTATCAGTCAGATTTTATGAAATATTTTATCAGATTTTGGCTATCATTGATAATGGCTAAAAGGATTTCCTAGTGACATTCATTTCGTTTATTTCCAGCATCCAAGTACCGGTTGAATACGAGACAAAAAAAGGTTATGAAGATTTATTCATATCACCCATAAAATGTTCTAGATTCTACATGATATATTAGGTTCACATACTCTTCATGTTAAAAAGAAAAGCTTAGATTTCTGAAAGTTTATAAGCTGCCTGTTGCACAAAAGGCCTTGAAAACAAGACTTAAGTAAGTGGAAATCAATCGTTCAGAAAATTAATTTCAGCATAAGAAAAATGACAGAGAATAATTTGACTTCATCATGGACTGGTATCAATTAGAGGAACATTGGAAACGTGGGAACACTGGACAGCTATTTCGTCCCAGTATGGGGCTCCTCAGTAGTGCACAGCCATAAACCCATCAAGGAATGAAATCGGGGATCTTCGGATTCTGCGGTCAGAACGTTACCATAGAGCCATTGAGTCGGAATCCAGTGGTCCATACTTTCAACATCTGTTAGTTCATAACATAGCGTGACTGCCACCCAATGTCATCGTTGAGTATTTATCGTCAAGGTTACCAGGTTTGCTACACTAGTAACGACTTCTCATTGGAACTTCTGGAATCATCTCTAAAAGCTAGTCACCAATAGGTAAACCTAATGGCTATGAGGACAATTAATCAACCATGACATTAGGTGGTGGTTGCGCTATGTCGTCAACTGACAGAAGTTGGAATTATGGACCATTGGATTCCGATCCAGTGCTGGCCTCAGAACCTGAAGGTCATGGGTTTCATTCCTTGGTGGAGTTATGCCTGTGTACTACTGAGGAGTCTCATGCTAGGACAAAACAGCTGTTCAGTGCTCCCATTCTTCCATCGTTCCTTTAAGTGATATCAGCCCATGATGAATACCAACTCAAAAAATCACTAAATCCTCACAAACTCCCAAATTCAATTAATCATTCATCTCCTCAGAAGTTAGTCACCTTAGACTGGTGAAAGAAAACAGTCTTGGTTATTGTGATTGTTGAAATTTATTTTGAAAAAAACCAAATTTCTGATACGAAATCGAATCTCATTATACGTAGTTATGCATATTTACTAACTAAAACTTACTCAGCCGGTGTCATATTCGATTTTGTCGAAAGTAAATTAGATATAACTAGTATTATCATGTAATTGTATATTCTCATTGTTTTAATTCTTCTCAGTGTAAAATGTTGCCATATATTTGTCTTTCACTGAAGAAAAGTAATATGAAACTCTGATAAATCAACAGATCCAACTGTGATAATCTCTGTTAAGTTGCTTATTCGTATGATTATATCCAATAGTTGATATTCTTCTAAATTGACAAGGTGTTCTCGGTGGAACGTGTTTTATGTCTTTGTGTACACAAATACTGTCAACATATTTAATGAAGAATTTCGTTGAGAAATTTTGTTATTATCCAGAATTTGTATATGCAACAAACTTATGATAAAATCGACTGTTTTTATTGGTTAGTCAGAGGTGGGCGTTGATTGGTTGATTTAGCCCAGTGCAATAAAAAAAAGCAAAACACTTTCACAACTTTCCAATGTATACAATCGTTAGACTAATGATAATTTAATGATCGTAATAAAACAAAAATTATCAAATTATATGTAATTCCATCAACCCAATAATGTCTAAACTTTGGAGGGAAGAGATACATTTTTGACTGTATCATATATAAACCTACTTCGGTAACATAAATTTGACAAAATTTACTATATTTTCTTTATGAGAGAATGTTCAAATATTAGCTATAGATGGTGGCTGGCAGTAAAATCTAGGACGTACGTTTCCTCCGGTTTTGGACTCATCAACTAGATGAACCAGCCTCTAGGTGAGCGACGTTGTTCTCTCTAGGACTGGAACTCGGGATTGATCACTTCAAACGCCAAAGAATTATCCACTAGACCAAAGAGTCATGATAGCCAATTTTATTGTTGCCGCTTGTATTATCCTGTCACTGAATTTTCCGAATCTATTCGTTCCTATTAGCATATGGGCTCTTGTACACAAAAAGTGGCTATCGTGACTTGGTGATCTAATGTAAGACTATCTGTTTTTCAATGCGATTGTTTCCTAGTTTCAGTTCTACTGGGAACAATATCACTAACTGGAAACCAAGTACACATAGCTGATGAGTCCCAAATAGAACTAAACAGGCTTTGCATCCCTTTGCTAGCCACGATATGGAGGCATCCTCGGAGTAGTCCACATGCAAATAGAAACCGATCAATTCGATGGGATAATACAAGCAACAATATCAATAATGATAGGCAGTGGCTAGCAGTGGAATCCAGGATGCGCACTGCCCATCATTACTAAACATAGTTAAAAGACAGGCCATATCGAGGCGTCTGCATAGGAGCCCATATGCTAACAGAGACTGATCAATTCGGTTCAATCGACGACGGTGTAATACAAGCAATAACAATAAAACAACAATATTAATGCTCAAATACGTTCATACAGTTGTGAACTATATGTCCCTAATAAAATAAAGTTTATTTGTTTTTATTACACACTATAAAATATATTAGTGTGTAGGCTTTGTATTGCGATGCAACTATTTGACAAACTCTGCATATTCTATACTATAGAATGTTGAATACACGAGTATTCTGATAGTTTATACGAATGAAAAGTACTTGATCAAGACTTTCGTTGTACATTTAATTGATCATTTACAACTAGACAGATATATGATAAGAACTGATAATACATGGATGTCTCTGAAACAACTGGCATGGATAATTTGATGAATACACATAGGGAGAGAGCTTAAAAAGAATAGATCCACTATTTACCACAGTGTTATGGTCACCTAATCAGATAAATGAATAGCAGCAAAATGTTTTCAATGCAGTTCTAACTACTCATAGCATAGACAAAAATGTTATTGATATTATTGTTCAAGTGAACTGTTCCGTTAATTCTGAAATTAGTAGAATATCCTCTAAAAATATTTAAAGATTATACATTTTTCTTAATTTACATTTTCTTTCTCATCTATCAGAAGATACAGTCATTTTCAAGATATAAAATGAACTAATTAATGAGATGAGATAATATGGTTGCTAGAATTATATCGATGTGGACCCTTGAGGAGACTAATAATTCAGTGTATCGAATAAGTTTGCAATTTGATTTCCTAACTTTTATTACTTCCGATGTCTATCAACAAAAAAAAATATCTATGACTTATGATAAATTGTATTTTATTCTGATATGAAATGAGAACTAATGAAAACGATTTAACAATGTACATGAAATCATTTTTAATCTCTAGTGCTCTAATGGAAAAAAGGCCGTAGTTTAGGATTCCATATAAACAGATATACCATGCAAATAGTTGGTGAAATGATGAATTAAAGCATTTTTGATTGAACCATGATTATATAAAATGGCTGCGGCACTTTATGATTTTGTTTTTTCAGACTCATACCTACTGACCTCAAAATTAGTTCAAGAGAAACTTTTTGACGGAATTAAAGGCTTACAGTAAGATAAAGTTATGTAAATAATACTGTACTGGAAAGTGTGTTTAATCATGTTGTATAATATAAACGTACAAGGCGAATTTTAATGTTTTCATATGGTACAACAGTAAAGTATTGTCTAGAATCACTTAACTAATAGGCAAAAATTCTCTCGTCGCATTTATGATAGTTGTGTAATAAAACGTTTTTCAGTATCCTAGATATTATTATTATTTGTCTCTTGGGTTCCTAGTCGAACATACGGATTCAGTAGCACGTCTCATTCCACTCAGCACTCGATCTGCAATCTCTTCAACCTGGCTACACCACTACCCACAAACTCTCATTTCTTCCTCACATCATATCCTTCATGCCACCCTCACCTCGGATGCACAACTCGTCGTTTCCCATCTGGGTTCCATTCTAGTGCCTGATGTGGTGCTAGATATCCTCGAATGATCTCAATGTATGCCCAATCCATCTCCACTTTCTTCCATCGCATATTTGTTGAGTGACAGTTTCTTGGTTGGTTCGTTGCCAGCCAGTCAGCCAGACTTCCTTGTTGCTTATTCTTGTTATCCTGGCCATCTAATCTCCATCATCAATATCGAGCCAGTGTAGGTGGCAGTTGTTGATGAATGTTTGTAGTTGGTTGGAAATTCCTTTCGTGACGCGCCAAGTTCCTGAATCATATAGAAATACTTACTGACTTGACGTTGGTGTTGAAAATCTGGATGTTGTTCCACATGCTGAGTGCAGTAGATCTCCACACCGATTTCAGTTTAATAAACTCTTGTCTTGCCGCCTTTCCGATCCTGGTTTTCACGTCCTCGTCTGGGCCTGTGCCGCCTGTAGTTGAAACAGTTCTGCCTAGGTAGGTAAAAGTCGAACACTTTATGACTCGGTTATTCAGATTTGAGTTAGTTGCTAGATAGTGTCACTTACACATAAATCACCAGTGGTCGGATTTCATTGATGTGGTTTAGTGAATCACCACCAAGCTACCTGGGGGCTTCATATCATGATGGATCTGAAAGATTCGATAGCTCCTGGCACCTAGGAGTAGCCAGCTTTTTCGGTTAACATCTAGTGACCAGCTTTCATCACAACTCACTTTCAGTATTAAACAGCACATGAAAAGCAATAGGTTTATTTGTTGCATTACACGCTTTGTCAATAACTAACAGTTACTGTCAATAAGCGTAAAAACCGATTTATTTCAGTCAAAAATACCGACGGCTCGTTTACAGATTCTGATGTAGATACCTGCATTCGAAAGTTATCAAGCTTTGGCACTAAGTTTCTAACATTATGATAAAAAATGTTTAAGAATCGCCGCTATTACGAACTAGTTCTAAACAAAGAACGCCAAAATCGTCAAGAATTTGTAATTTATCCTAGTCTTGGATGACTTCCCCTTGGAAAAATGATTTTTGGGATCAAAAAGATGAGCATTAATTACTAACTTATATAATGTTTCATGGATAGCCAAGGCCTCTACTGTTTTTAGAAGCTGAAAACGAAGGAAACTTGAGGCGTTTGAGCGAATTCATACACAACCTTAAAATCATTGAGGGATCACAGAGATGTTCTGATACATTTTCTTTTACTGTTTTAAAACCAGGTCGGAATATGTCCTCTTATACGTGTATCTCTATGTATCTACCAGTTCACCTGCTCCTGTAGAGCATGGTACGTTGGCCTTGGTCTGAAATTGCTGTCAACACGTATATGACAGCATATTCCGGCGTGGTTTTAAAAGGGTAAAATAAAATGTATCACAAGTTCTATTCTTGAACAGTTAATCGATTTCAACCATTCAACCGACCGGAACAAGGATTTTAGCGTTATCTGTTGAATTCGCTCAAACGTCTCACGTTTCCTCCGTGTTCGGCTTTTAAAAACAACATAGGTCTTGGATATCCGTGAACTGAAGCCAGTCTGACCTTTGTGTGCAAAAGAGGTGTCTACAATCTTTGTCTCTACCTTAGCCTTAACTTTTTATCATCAATAACTTTTAGGTAAGTATTGTAATAGAAGTACAATGATGATTCTCACTCATTATCATTGAGTTATTGCACTTTAAAATGCTGTCTATAACTGCTTTATGGTGTCTATGTGCCGCATACTTATAAGTGACTGTACGAACCACCCTAACAGCAAGTAAGGTAGTCAGTTAGACTACTTGTTTTATGAGAATTTACTTTTATAACCAAAATAAAGAAATCCAATTGGCTATTTTAATTGTTACTACGGTGACTTATAAAGTCACTTTGTATTTATCCTTTATTATCTGTATTTCATTTTTCTAATTTTTACGTTTAAACATGAGCATAAGGGAGCAGAACTACTGTCGTAGAGTTTTGAATACGCTCATTAACCATTGACCCAAATAGTGAAGTTGAATCCACTGGACATTTGTAGATTGTAAGCGATACTGGATCTAATAACCTTAAAAATACATCGATGTTTGTAATCCATACTGTTCAATTTATGGGGGAATGTGATAAAACTTCTCTCCCTTTAATGTAACCAATTGGTTCATGCATCGTTTTATAAGCTACTTACAGCTGTGAGAAACTAAAACATATATGAGCTGTTACTATTTATTGACATACTGGTTATTCTCCGTTGTTTTGTTGCATCGAATTGTTCGACCTCTATTGGCATATGGTCTCCTATGCGGATACCTCAATATTGCCTGAATGTTAATTATGATAAACTGGTTGGTTGTGGCTAGCAGAAGAATCCAGGATGCGCGTTTCATCCTATTTCGGACTCATTAGCTGCGTGTACCTGCATCCCAATGAGTGGTGTTTCCACTGAGACGTGAATCAGGTACCCATCGCTTCAAGCGCCAAGGCGTTATCCACTATGCCACGGAAGAACCATAGCCACCTCTTGTACAACGGGTAATAGTTATTACTATCTATTGACATACTTGTTATTCTCCGTTGTTTTGTGGGAACAACATCACTGGGGTGCAGGTACATCCAGCTGACGAGTCCCAAATAAGACGAAAAGCGCGTCCTGGATTCTTCTGCTAGCCACAACCAACCAATTTATATATGGGCTGGTTAATAAAGTATATTATTATTATATATTATTTATCCCTTGGGTTTCCTAGTCGAACATACGGATTCAGTAGCACGTCTCATTCCACTATGCACTCGATCTACAATCTTCTCAACCTGGCTCCACCACTACCAACAAACTGTCATTTCTTTCTCACACCATCTCCTACGTGTCACCCTCACCTCGATGCACAACTCATCGTTTCCCATCTGGGTTCCACTCGAGTACCTGGCTGGCCTGATGCGTGATGTCCCCAGTCGGTCTCCTCAGTGTATGCCTAATCCATCTCCACTTCCTTCCACCGCATATTTGTTGAGTGATAGGTTCTTGATTAGTTCGTTGCCAGCTAGTCAGCCAGACTTCCTCGTTGCTTATTCTGGCCATCTGGGCTTCAGTAGGGTTAATAAGGTAAATGGTTTATTTCTAATATTTTCTCCAAATGGTATATCGGGGATTATTCGTCGTTTGGACACCTGAACAAAATATAGGAATAACCCTTAGAGTTTGTATAATCGTTGAAGTTAATTTGAACATAATAAGAAGAATGATGGGTTAGTTTCAAAGACAACACATCAAAGTTGTAATAGTATGAATGAAATTGGTGAGTTGGAATGAAATATACAGATACACATAGTGAGATTCAATTTTTATTGAATGGCCAATCTTGTTGTGTGAGGATATGCATGATGTAAATGTGAAACACTACTCATTTTAATTCAATGATGTGTCAAACAACCTATCTTCATGACCGATTTACAGGCAAAGTAAGCGAATACTGTGATACCTCTTGAAAGTAAGAACCTATATCACTTTTGAAAAAATTCATTCCTTTTACCAGCTAGTAAGCAATCTGTTCACCGTGAACACTACTGATCTGCAAATTAAACTTGTCTTATGTGGGATGGAATTTTGGAAATCCTACAGTTCATTACCAACATAAGGAGAAGTATATTGCTCGCCAATTTCTTCTGGCTTTTGTTTTTAATGTCATTATTCTCAGAAATCTGTTTATGACAGCCGTCTGTGATAATGATCTTGATGACAAGAACAAACAATCAAACAATTATCTAAAATGCAGTATCGTAGCATGAAAGGATAATGCTGACTGAACAACTTCACATCTGAGATCTTTATATATTTGTATATACTTTTGTATATGCTATTCATTTAGAGAGGAGTAACAGAATATTTTAGTCACTTCTGTTTCCCTGAAAAATCGGTAGAAGAAAATGACATCTGACAGAAATTTAGGAAAGCGTGGAACAACTTCAAGAACAGTGACATCTGTATTTTTGAACCGTAGTGGGAAGACACTTCCTCTACATCGACATTCGAAATGAAGAGGGGGTGATGAAACTACAAACTATCTGATATTGAAGAGTGACATCCAAACGTTTTAGATGTAAGTTGGTGATTTGTGAACAAACTAGACTACTGAATATTGGAAATGAGTAGGGGCCATGTGTCGCGGTATCACCACATAGGTAGCGCAGACGTCAGGCGTGAAGCTTTAAGATGGAGAGGAAAGTCAGTTGACAAAGTCGTGAACCTTCATCTACTGTTATGTGTGTTGCATATGTCTAGTCACCGTCTGCTTCATCCTGCAATGTTAGGTAAAGTAGGTTCAAGCTAGAAAAAGGTTCAGGATAGTCAAAATAAAACATGGGATCCCTGAACGAAGTCCTTGACTAGGTTTGAGGCATGTGAGGGAGATACAGACTAGCCGGCCCACGTGACAAGAGAAACCAGTGGTTGAAGATTCTAGGTGATATGGATGAGAATTAATGTCAGTGACGCAGATAAAGCTGCACATTATCTTCATCTCAACCGCTATGCTGAATTAAGCATTTTCTCATTCTTCCTTTCTCTCTATCGCTGCTTTCTGCTGCTTTGACTAATTTTCCTCTCTTTCTTCAGCTCTCATTTTACTGCTTTGCTACTTGTTATACTGATATGAGGTGTGGTAATTTGAACCGCTGTGCAGTAATGTCTGGTTCTATGCTGATACTGACTGACTGGTTGGAGAAGAGTGGACAGATAGGCATATAAAAGCATAATATTTGACAAAAAGGCTTGAATCAAAGATATCACATGGCATATTTACTCATTAAGATGAAAATGCATTCGAACACTGAACATAAATGCTATATGCAAACAGCAATCTAACTGCTGATGAAGAATAAAACGCTCAGACTATTGAGGAAGACAAAGAACTGATAAATCTACCCCGCTTTGGCCAATTTCAAGTAACCGCTTCAGTGACACTAGCAAATATTTATAGGAATCTTGTGCCTTCCAACCTGTTGACCTTGTGTTCTACGCATTTTTGGGAACTATCATTGGTTGTTTCAAAGATTATCTTCACATAGTGATTACCATCATGCCAAAAAAAGTTATTGAAAGATACTAAGAGAGGTTGCTTTTTGAAAACCAAAAACTTCCATGATTAAATGACACAAAATCTGAAGATATCAAGTGACCACACATACTCCGCAAAATTATTTGCATAAGGTGTGAGAATAAATACAAACTGTACAACACTGAAAGGAGTTGTATCAGTGTTATTCCAGTTATTACTATTGTCATACACTTCCCATGACCTACCACATGATTTTATCTTACAGAATATTTAGGAAACAAAAGTGGTTCAGAAAAACGATTATTTAAATGTAGATTATACAGTACATTCACTTAGGAGAAATAAATACTCACAGAGTAGAATAAAACATAAAAACGTAAAAAGATTAGATAAGTAGCAAAGTAGAAATCCATAAACTATTATATATTGAAACAAACTCATTTGATTATAATAATCATAATTCACTTTATTCCAAAACAATTTGTGGTACAATTTGGAATTCTCAGCGTTATATATATATTGCAATAACAACAAAATATATCTGTATATACATACTACTTTGCAGCCTTTTCCATTGTTTTATTATAAAAATTTAAGTTATGTGAAGAATATTAAAAACGAGAAAATTTTGCATTGTACGTTGAGTTATTGAAATGAGATTTTTAACTGTTACAAAGTTGATGTGGGATTTCTGTTCTAACACTTTTTTCCTCACAAAATATACGTGCAAGGTCAGGTACAGTCGAATTCTTATACTTAGCTGTACGAGCGTACGGTCTTATGTAGTTTCTCCTTGCCCTCCCTGAGGAGAAACATGGAGAGAGCTGTCAGTTAAAATTTCTGTAGCTAGTAGCTTGCTTGAATTTAAATGTCTATCAACTACAGTGTTATTCAGTTGAGCCAGAGACACACCACTCACCCTACTGACGGCTTTCAATGCCCTACGCAACATAACATAGTCCTTTTTAAGAAGACCAGGAAAGATTAGTAGAGAACAATATAGAAGAATAGATAAAATGCAGGAATTAATAAATTGTAAAAGAAGCAGTTGAGTTATACCAGAAAGCCTCAATTTCTTTACGTAATAAGTTAAACGAAAGATTTTTTTACAAGTCAACAAAATATGGGACGACCAACAAAGGTCAGAAGTAAAACCCAGCCCAAGATAGTTCACACTCGATTTACTTTCTGCAGAAATACCATTGATGCAGCAGGCGTCATGAGATTTAAGCAGCTCACATAAGTCTTGTTTACGCCTGAGGCTAAAATTAACAGGCTGACATTTAGAGGGGTTTAGTTTGAGACCATTTGCCAACTTCAGACAAAAATTCATTTAGAGCAATCCAAAGAAGAGTTGACTGGAATAGAAATCATCAGGACGTCAGCATACTTGATAAAATTAGTTTCAACAGAATAAGGCAAATCGTGCAAAAAAGGAAAACAGAAAAGGAGAAAGTACACCACCTTGAGGCACACCAGCTTCAGTAAGCAATGAAGTGGAGCGCATCCCTTTATAAATAGTGTACTGTTTCCTTTCAGAAAAATAAGAATGCAGCCATTTTGTAACCCATGGCTCAGTGTGAGCTATGGCAAGCTTATTTAACAAAAGTGGTCTAGGAACAGAGTCAAAGGCTGATGAGTAATCCAAAAAGGCACAATGGACATACTTAACACCTTTTCCGACACTAGAAACAATATTATGATGCAAGACAGTGGCTGCATCTAAAGTACTCCTCCGGTGTTTGTAAACAAACTGTTTTGGATCTGAAGGCCATCAATGAAGGCTCAATCACAAGGAGAAGTAATTTCTCCATTGTCTTCAGAAAAGGGGAAGTTATAGCCATGGGTCGAAAAGTAACATCTGATCCAGAAGATGGCTTAGGCACAGGTACAATTTTTATCTGCTCCCAAGCAGTGGGTATTATGTTTCTAGAGAACGATACATTGAAGATATCTGTAAGTGGATGACATAAAATATCTGCACATTTTTTAAATATGATGCTAGAAACACCATCAGGATGTAAGCTTTGGGAGGGATTCAAAGACTTTAGACATTTAAATATATCATTTGTATTGAAACCTGGAAAGCAGTTATCCACTTGATTTTGCACATTAGGGAAGTTGAAATTAGCTTGCCGACGTATAAACGACTTGTTTAATGCGCAGACATCCGAACGAGTTTGTTTTGTCATCTGTCTTTTACCAGTAAGATCTTTAAATAATTTCCATACATTGGAAAAGTTCTTACACGATAAGAACTTCTTGTTGTATATAGTATTCAGACGTTGTATTTCAGACTTGATTAGGCAGTTAAGCCTTTAAACGCCAAAAACATGGAAGTCAGTCACAGTAAAAAATAAAAAGGGAAGTTGCGCAATATTTATAGGCGTTTCAACTGGGGAGATAAGCAAAACTGATTACAAAATAAAAATAGTTATATCATATTGGAATTATCTATTGTAATTGATACTCTATGATGAACATGGCAAACAAAGAAGTTGTACATACTCTTTTGTATAGCAAAATGATGGGTTTTTCTCAGATGTCTCAGATGCTTCATTCTTTTCGAGTGAATTGATTATACCTTTAAGAAAATATTCTGAAGGATTTATCATTATATTCAGATCATAATCTACCATACTTGTTAATGTTCTAGCGCACTAGAAAAGTGTTAGAAACATAAAACATGGATTGGTTCTGCCTCAAATATTACTAAATACTCAACAAAGCAAACAAGCTGTTTATATATGGTATATCTTCTTGACCATATAATCATGCTTATTAATGACATATCAAGCTAGATTTGTTCTGTGTTTAAAACAGACAATACTGTTTGTATGAAAGTAACTATTTTGCATAGATTCGTTACATTTTTACTGTCAAATATTTTAATGTAACCGTTACTTAACAAAAAGTTAAACTAGTTTTATAACAGTTCTAAATAAGAATGCTATGAATCAGTTGATAACTAACTGATACTTTTCTTAGACAATCAGTTTTTATTTATTCTTGCTGGTATATTGTCTATGTAAAGTTATCGTTCCCTCAAGCGATTAGTTGCATCAATGGTATATTCTAAAATCTATGCAAATTTACTAGGATGAATGACTGACTGTTCACAAAGTTTATTAAACATAGATATAACAAGATAATTAGTTGTCAGAATATCCACATCGATATGCAAATATGTTAATCATCGGATATTGAAGTAAAAGGGCATATTTCATGTCAAGTATTCATAACATCATCCCAAATAGATTGTACTATAAAGTCTAAAAGTTTTTGGCTTCGAAAAAATCAACACTTTGGTTGTTCCAAGTGTATGTAATTATGTTTCAAGTCACTCCAATAAAAACGCGTCTATATAAATATATATATATATACATGTATATATATATATATATACATGTATATATATATATATATGCATATATATATATATATATATATATATATATAATTTGTCCCTCAGGTTCCTAGTGGCACGTCTCCATTCCAATTTCTTCTCTACAATCTTTTCAACCTGGCGTAACCACTGCCCACAAGCTCTAATTTCTTCTTCACACCATCTCCAGCATGTCACCCTTGGCACCGGTGCCCAACTCGCCGTTTCTCATCTGGGTTCCACTCGAGTGCCTGGCTGACCTGGAGCGTGATGTCCCCGAATGGTTTTCTTAGTGCATACCCAATCCATCTCCACTTCCTTCCTCAGCATATTTGCTGGGTGATAGGTTATATATATATATATATATATATATATATATGTGAAATATACCCATAATGATTTGACTGAAGAAAAAGTATTTCAGCAAAGAGTCTGTTTTCAGCGATTACATTTTCAAAGCTGTACAATCGTAAATTTATACATTTTCCTAGTGTAAAGATTTGATAGTTACAAACAGTTTGTCAAGTATGGCAGGCAACACAAATGATGTCAACAAATGGGTTTTCATTAAAGTATTTAAAAAAAACTGGTGGGTAGTGAATATTAATCGAAATATGTTTGAAAAGGACGTTTGAAAACTGAATTGTGATCAGGCAGAACATAGGAACAAGAATGAGTAGCAAATTACTTATGAAGTGTGTAGTGTCGAAACAGAAAGATGAAAAGAAGAGAGGGAGGAATAGAGACGACTGAAAACTAAGATCATAAAAGGAGGAAGGGTTGAAAAATCTTCTTTTGTGTACACAGTTCAGGCTGCTCCATTCGGATGTCAAGAGCTTCGGCGATAGACAATATTTAGACACACAGCCTTTGGAAGGTTTCTTTTCACTTTATAGATGACTTTAAACAAGGAGATTTTTGAGATAGCGTGATTTCTGTTTACGGTGTGTACAGCCTTGAAAGTGAAGTCGCCGAAAGCAGACTCTTCGCTGAAACACTTGTTCTTCCTTCATATATATATATATATATATATATATATATATATATATATATAAAACTCTATTTCAAAGTGATATGTTGGATTAGAAAGTAATGAATCGTCAAAACGTTCATTCAACTACACCCTTTATTTGTTAGTAAATTTCGGTAGTTAGTTTGAAAAGAACGTTAAACATGCATCTTAGGGGATCTTCCTTTATATGGTGGTTTAGGATGGCAACATCAAGATTTTTGAATTGAATAGAGTTGCACAAAAATCTGCTTTTTTCTGCTGGTGGGATGCTTTTGAATATTGACACGATGTCTAGTGAAACCATTCTTCCTCTGGACAGAACATTATTTTGATTGACTTTAAAATTGAAATTATCGGAGATACTGTATTTCAGGAGCTGTTTCTTTACAGGTTAAAGAATTTCCTCAAGCCATTTCACAGTTGTATGGTATGGTGATTTTGTAATGTCAAGTATTGGACGATGAGGGGTACCATCTTTGTACAATGATAGTGAAGTAGTAGTTCCAGAAGGGCGGTGTTTATAAGGATCGTTGTCAATGACTGATTCGCCTTTCAGTGTTGCTTTCCTATCCGTTCGGTTGGGTCTTTCTGATTTACTAGCTTCGTGAATATCTTTTCACTTGACAAAAAAGGTAAGATCTTTCTAAGCCTTTTTGTACTTATTCAGTTATACTATCCCAGTGTATTTATTTGGGTGAATCATCATGAGATTTTCATTCTTCTAAAGTTCTGTTGAGTACAATGATCCTTTGGTTGAGTGTTTCGGCTGTTGGGTTTGTTGTTGAAGTACTAGAGACAACAGTTGAAAGGTGCTGACTTAAAATCATCATTACCAAATGATGGAATTAGATCTGTTTTCTGACTAGTCAGATTCTCCCAAATTTTAAAATCCTTATTCATATTTTTTAAGACTTTCATGCGAATTACTACCGCAGCCTCGTTAAGCTGAACTATAGTGGCTTGACAACAGTCAGTTCTTTATATTACTAAATCACATCAGAATATGCAGAAGAAAGTGGAGATAGATTGGATTGGGCATACACTGAGAAAACCATTCGGAGACTTCATGTACCAGGCCACGCCCTTAAGTGGAATGGAAATGAGAAACGACGAGTTGAGCGTCCAAGGTGACGGTGACATGAAGGAGATGGTATGAGGAAGAAATGAGAACTTGTGGGCAATGGTGGAGCAAGGTTGTAAAGATTGCAGAGAATAGAGTGAAATGGCGACGTGCTACTGAAGTCCTGTTTTCCACTAGGAGCCTAAAGGACAAATAATAGTGATAAATCACATCCATTATTTCGGTTAGATGATAATTCAAGATGTTTACATGCACTTAAGTGATAATTCAGTGGTAAATCTTCTGTTTGAAATGATAATCATCTAAGCACTGTCATATTGTTAATGAATAAACAGATTTAAGAATTCAATTTACAGAGAAACTGAAATGACATACTCTTTGTTTTACTGAAGTCAAAAAACGATTGTTGCATATATATATATATATATATATATATATATATATATATATAAATTCAAGTGAAATGCTTGAAATTGTTAAATATTACCGGATAAACCGTAAAATCCATGTTCAGTTATTAAGTTACATTTCATAGCTGTTGTATTCTGAGAAAGATATTGGTGTTCCAACCACACCTGCTGAAAAATCCTTGAAGAAGAATATTAGTTGTTTGTTCTTGAATATAGTAAAGCAACTAGCACTCGTCAAGATTGAATGTTGAAGATTGCCAGCATCAGCATTATTGTTCAAATAAAAATCAGAGTAAACAACTGTTGACTATGCCGTTCATCAAAGGAATAGAAGTAACAAGTAAAATTCATTTAAGTAAAACACTAACTGAAAGGATCCTGAGTTTGTTCAGTACACTACCAATAGATGGTAAATTTCGCCTAAATGATAACCAGAGTCAACAGAGTAGACCTTATAAATACCTTGTTTCACTCCTAGGATCACTTCAAATTTATAAGGTTACAAACGCACTGAGGAATTCCTAAAGAATATATTCACTTATCTTAATAAAGTATCTATTCTAGGGCAGTTCAAATAATTTGTAAATAAAAACAGACTCTGATTGATAATGTTTATATGTTAGCTAGCAACCATTTTTAAGCAGAATTACTCTGAATAAAAGTTATGAAATACTGAGTGGAATTCTGCTGAAGAAAGATACATATTAATTTCACACACACACAAGTCATAGTGTATAGCGTAACCTGACTCTAACCCTAAACTAGAAAAAAAATCAGTCTATCCTTATTTTTAAAGGAAATCTAAAATCTACGATAATCTTGTCACAGTCCATAATAAAGCATATGAAACCGAAACCAATCACTTTTGTACATGCTTGATAAATTTGTCTGTTCTTACAAACTCTGTCAAAATAACTAAGATTCATCCTAGTAAGAAAGTTATAGACAGTATGGTTTCAAACGAGATGTCGAGACTCAGTCGTTTACCATAAGGATATTTACTTGCTTATTATCACTTCAGTACACACAAGAGCATACTCTTATTTGTTTTATTACGGTTAAATCTGATCAACTTTAGGAAAATGCAAAAACAAGACGCTGCTACCTTATCACAGAGTTTGCAACAGTCAAGTCTCATATACTCAATAAACTAGTAACGTTGAGGGTGGAAGTAAGCCTACACACAAAATAACAGGGTCTTTGACATCTGGCATACCTCATATATAGTAGTTCAGCTATGTGAAAACTAATTATCTGGCTCCTTTATTTCCAGATAATGGTTTCTAGTCAGCAAGACTTAAAGCACTGAACGTTAACCCTGATGACACAAAGTGAAAGGAAAGAAATAGGCGTTCTATACTTAAGTCACAGAAGAGGCAAAGAAGAGGGGACTTCAAGTGAACGTAGAGAAGACAGAGGTGATGAAGATACCCAACCAACAACAACGACAAACTCCAATCACCATCAACAGGAGAAACTTAAAGGAAGTAGCCTCTTCCATCTATCTAGGCAACACTGTTTCAAATACAGGTGGCACAGACGAGACGTCAAAGCAGCCAGGATGGGGAAGACAGCAAGACAGGCGTTCATTAGCCTGAAACCAGTGTGGAGATCTTCTGCACTCCACTCACCATAAAGCGTGAACAACATCCGGATTTTCAACACCAACTCAGCCAGGTCGGTGCTTCTATGTGATGGTTGGGAGACTTGGCACGGTATGAAAGGCATTTCCAACAAACTACACATATTCATCAACAACTGCCACCGACGCTGGCTCGTTACTGAAGCTCAGATGGCCAGAATAACAAGAATAAGCAACAAGGAAGTCTGGCTGACTGGCTGGCAACGAACCAACCAAGAACCTATCACTCAACAAATATGCGATGGAAGGAAGTAGAGGTGGATTGGGCATACACTGAGAAGATCATTCGAGGATATCTAGCACCACATCAGGCACTAGAATGGAACCCATATGGGAAACGACGAGTTGTGCATTCGAGGTGAGGGTGACATGAAGGAGATAGTGAGAGGAAGAAATGAGAGTTTGTGGGAAGTGGTGGAGCTAGGTTGGAAAGATTGCAGATAGAGTGCTGAGTGAAATTGAGACGTGCTAGTGAATCCCCACGTTCCATTAGGAACCCAAAGGAACAAATAATAATATTATAATAATACTTGATTCATAGTCACTAATAGTTTTACTAAAGTCAAGTTGAGAATTCAGGTTGTATCAGAATTATTTACCATTAAGTTCGTTATAATAATAATATATGTATCTTGATCAAGATTTGACCAGACAGTCTCACAAGTATTAGGCACTGAGTAGAAAGTTGAAAAACTTCTAAAGAATATATTCACTTATCTTAATAAAGTATCTATCCTTAGGCAATATAAATAATCTAGAAAATTAAAATGGTCTCTGATTGGTAATGTTTATATGTTAGCTAGCAACCATTTTTAAGCAGAATTACTCTGAATAAAAGTTATGAAATACTGAGTGGAATTCTGCTGAAGAAAGATACATATTAATTTCACACACACAAGTCATAGTGAATAGCGTAATTTTTCATCTGAAAACAATAATGAGACTAGTTTTAAAGCTTTTCTTTAATACTAATAAAATTTCCCACAAATTTATGCCTTTACATTTTATTGTCTAAAAACATATAAAGTGAAATTACTAAATCATTCAAAGCAGTTCTAAACAGTACTCACTGATCCATCTTAATGATTTGAAAGTGGAAAATATCAAAAAGTTGACTTTTTCTTCGGTATTATTATTTCTGCTGTTTTTATGGTTCATTAACCTTGCCTAGTTATCTAGTTCACTATTTACTAACCGGTACTAAGCTCGGTAAAGAGCGAAGATTGGGCATACGGCTAGCAACCCTACACCGGAAAACCAATCCAACCGCTACAGAAACTTGAAAGCACAGACAAAATATAAAAAATGAAAACAAACTTATTCCTCGCTGGAATCAGAGAGATGAAATGACGCCGGCCGGTGAAAGCCTGTGTTCGGGAAGCTGATTGGCCGATATGTCTTCTCTTCTCTCGATGAAAGCGAAAGTACAAATGGAGACATGGGATATCCGCACAGTATTCAAAGCTAGCTGGCAAGGCTACCCATCTTGCCAAAGAGATGAGAAAGTATAGAATAGAAGTGCTAGGAATCTGCGTTAGCAGATGGAATGGAAGTGGACTCTCCAAACTATCAACTGGAGAGTCAATAATCTACTACGATATTGTCACCCAGACGAAAATCACGAGCATACTCAGTTATGGAGTAGCTATCATGATGTCTCCGACAGCACCAAAGGATCTCATGTAGTGGAAACCAATCTCCTCCCACAAGATTATGACAGCAAGATGCATTCAATTCAAAAGAAATGAAAGTTACAATCGTTCAATGCTACGCCATGCACCTACAAATAATGCAGATGAATAGAAGAAGGAGGAATGCAACAGACAACTGCAATGAGTACCAGACAAGACTCCAGTTGGCGAACCAACCATGAACCTATCGCACAACAAATATGTAAGAGAATGTGAAGATGGATTGGATTGGGAATACACTGAGAAAACTATTCAGAGACATCACGCACTAGGCCACGCCCTTAAGTGGAATGGAAATGAGAAACGACGAGTTGAGCGTCCAAGGTGACGGTGACATGGAGGAGATGGTGTGAGGAAGAAATGTAAGGTTGTGGGCAATGGTGGAGCCAGGTTGAAGAGACTGCAGAGAACAGAGTGGAATGGAGATGTGCTACTGAATCCCTATGTTCCACTAGGAACCAAAGTGAAAAAAAAAATAATGATAAAGCAATCAGCAATCCAGGAGATGCCTAATGCACATTAAATAATATGTCGGTCATCCAGTCATAGCAATACATGAGCTTGAAAACTAGGTGTTTTATCACGGAGACAAAACATTTATCTGTGATGGAGGTAAGAAATGTAACTAGAGAAAACTGTATACTAATGACGCTGATTAACCTCCTTTCTAACCACTTCCATTAACTAAGTAAATGATATTTTACTTAATGAGCAGATTTACAAGGAGAAAAAAGACTGATTGACCATATTTCAAAAGTTAATCTACTTATGCCTCACTATGAAATCTCTACCTAATCATGCAGCATTTGTATCTCATGAATATAAAACCTGGATGTACCTGAACCGCATTGAGTGGTATTGTTTTTGATGAGACTGGAACCTAGTACTCATCGCTTCAAACACCAAGGCCTTATCTACTTGGCCACTGAGGCTCAGTAGCTACCTATTGTACAGTGGATATTAGTTGTTGCTATTTGTTGATATTTTTTTTAATTCTTCATTGTTTTACTATTTATCGAAATACTTGTAATTCTCCGTTGTTTTTATTGGATCGAATTTTTCGACCTCTATTGGCATATCGGTTCATATGCGGATGCTTTGTTATTGCTTGGGTGCCAATTATGGTAATTCAGTTGGCCGTGGATAGCAGAGGGATGAGGGACACGCGTTTCGTCCTATTTGGGACTCTTCAGCTGGATGTTCCTGCACCGCAATGAGTGACGTTATTCCCACTGAGACTCGAAAATCGTACCCATCTCTTTAAACGCCCATCCCCTATCGTTTTCCGGTGGCATAGTGGATAACGCCTTGGGATTTGAAGCGACGAATACTTCGTTGTTTTATTGGATCAAACTGATCGACCTCTGTTGGCAGATGGGACCCTATACGGATCCCTCTATTATTATATTATTATTATTATTTATTATTAGTCCCTTGGGTTCCTAGTGGAACATAGGGCTTCAGTAGCACGTCTCCATTTCATCCTGTTCTCTGAGATCTTTTGAACCTGGTCCCACGACAGCCCACAACCTCTCATTTCCTCCTCGCACGACCTCCTCCATGTCACCCTCGGCACCGACGTCCAACTCGTCGCTTCCCATGGGGATTCCACTCGAACTGGCCTGACGCGTGATGTCCTCAGTCGGCCTTCTCAGTGCATGGCCAATCCATCTCCACTTCTTCCTGCATATTTGTTGCGTGATAGGTTCTTGGTTGGTTCGTTCCCAGAGTTCCTTGTTGCTTATTTTTTCTGGCCATCTGATCTTCAGCAGCGAGCGTAAGCAGTTGTTGATGAATGTCTGTAGTTTATTGGAAATACCTTTCGTGACGCGCCAAGTCTCTGAGCCATACAAGAGCACTGACTTGACGTTGGTGTTGAAAATCCGTATCTTGTTCCGCATGCTGAGTGCAGAAGATCTCCACACTGGTTTCAGGCTAATGAACGCCTGTCTTGCTTTTCCGATTCTGACTTTGACGTCCTCGTCCGTCCCGCCTGTAGTTGAAACAGTGCTTCCTAGATAAGTGAAGGAGGTTACTTCCTTTAAGTTTCTCCCGTTGACAGTGATTGGAGTTTGTTGTTGTTGTTGTTGATGGTGGTGGTGCGGTATCTTCATCACTTCTGTCTTCTCTATATTCACCTGAAGTCCCGTCTTCGCTGCCTCTTCTATCAACTTGTTAGTTTTTGCCTGCAGATCTTCAAGTTTATGTGACATTAGGCATAAGTCATCGGCGAAATCCAAGTCTTCTAGGTTCTTTTCCGTCGTCCAGTGTATCCCCCTCTTCTCGCTGCCTACTGTTTGCTGCATGATCCAGTCCACCACAATAAGGAATATCATGGGGGATAGTAGGCAACCTTGTTTCACTCCTGTCTTCACTTCAAAGGCATCACTGAGCTTCCCATTGTGGATTACTTGGCATGTGGCATCTTCATATAGTTGTTGAATGAGGCGGATAAAGGTTTGCGGTACTCCGTAGTATTGAAGCAGTTTCCAAATTACTTCTCGGTCGACGCTGTCAAAGGCCTTCTCAAAGTCGATGAAGTTGAGGTGGAGAGGTGATTGCCATTCTATGCTCTGTTCTATGATGATGCGAAGCGTTGCAATTTGGTCTGCACATGATTTGTACTTCCTGAAGCCTGCCTGTTCCGGTCGTAGTTTTGAATCCAGTGCGTCTTTAAGCCTCTCCAGGATGATGCGGCTTAATATTTTACTTGGGGTGGACAGGAGAGTGATTCCGCGCCAGTTCTTGCAAGCACTGAGGTCTCCCTTCTTCGGCAGTTTGACAAGGTAACCCTTCTTCCAATCGTCAGGTACCTTCTCTTCCTTCCACACCTTCTGCAATAGTGGTGTGAGCATGTCCGCTGTTGTCTCTGCATCTGTTCTCAGTGCTTCTGGCGGTATTCCATCTGGTCCTGCTGCTTTCCCGCATTTCAGTAGCTTTATGGCGTTCAGGACTTCCATTTTCGTTGGGGGATTAATGTTCACTTGTAGTTCAGCGGCTGCAGGTGGTATTTCTGGACGAAGTGCAGGTGGTGGTCGATTCAAGAGCTTCTTGAAGTGGTCGGCCCATCGTTTCCTCTGTTTCTCTTCTTTCGTAATTAAATTTCCTTCTTCATCTTTTATTGGTTTCATCTGTGTTGGTCTCTTCCCTGATAGCAACCTGGTTATTTGATACAATGTCGTCAGGTCTCTCTTACCTGCAGCCTGTTCTGCTTCACTTGCCAGTGTTTCGTAGAAGTGTCTTTTGTCTTTGCGTGCACTCTTCTTCACTTCTTTGTCCAGTGTTTTATACATTGTGCTCAGTTCCTCTTGTCGTTGAGCATCCTTGCACTGGTTTATCTTCTGCTTCACCATCCTCCTCTCCTCTATCAGCTTCCAGGTATCCGTCGAGATCCATTCCTTGTCTTCTTTCTTCTTCCTTCCTAATACTGTTGTGCAGGTTTCTTTCCACATAGCTTTCAAAGACTTCCAGTGTTCTTCCACACAGGTTTCTTCAGGGATGTTGCTCGATGTCTCCCATTTTGTCTTGATGGCTGCCTTGAAGATCTCCTTTGTAGTTTCATCCTTCAGTTTCCGAGTGTTGTACTTGGGTTGAGGTCTATCACCAGCTTCCTTGAAGGCTTTTAACTTGATTTGGAAGGTTCCTTGCACTAGATGGTAGTGGTCTGAACCTACATCTGCTCCTCTTCTTGACCTTGTGTTAAGTAGACTGCGTCTCCATTTTCTTGAGATTGAGATAAAGTCGATTTGATTTTTAGTGTGTCCATCTGGTGAAATCCATGTCGCTTTGTGGATATCTTTGTGCCTGAACACACTGCCTCCAATCACCAAATCGTTGAATGCACAGAATTCTGCAAACAATTCTCCATTCTCATTCATTTCACCTAGCGCCTCTCGACCCATGGTTAGTTCTCTTCCCGTGTTGTCCCCTCCCAGTTTGGCATTCATGTCGCCCATCAGAATTTTGATATCGCCAACTGACGTCTTGTCCAGTGTTGATTGAAGTTGTCTGTAGAAATCCTCCTTTTTCTCTTGCTCTGCATTATTTGTAGGTGCATAACATTGTATGATTGTGACCTTTCTTCCTTTTGAGTTGAATCTTGCTGTCATGATCCTGGAGGAGATTGGTTCCCACTGCATGAGAGCCTTCGATGCTCTTGAGGACATCATGATAGCCACTCCCTCAGTGTGCTCGTGGTTGGCGTCTGGGTGACCGGAGTAGATTATTGATTCTCCAGTTGACAGTTTGGAGAGTCCACTCCCATTCCATCTGCTTTCGCAAATCCCAAGCACTTCGATGTTATACCTTCTCATCTCCTTTGCAATCTGGGCTGCCTTACTGGGTTCAAACATCGTGCGGACATTCCATGTCCCCACGTTTACTTTCGCTTTCATCGAGAGAAGACACATCGGCCAATTGGCTTCCCGAAGGCTTTCACCAACTGGCGTCATTTCGCCTCTCCGATTCCAGCGGGGAATAAGTTTGTTTTCATTTTTTATATTTTGTTTGTGCTTTGAAGTTTCTTTAGCGGTTAGATTTGTTTTACGGGGTAGGGTTGCTAGCCCTATGCCCAACCTTCCCTCTTTACCCGGGCTTAGGACCGGCTAGTAACTAGTAAACTAGTTAACCAGGCGAGGTTGGATCCCTCTATATTTACCAAATATTTATTGTTATAACTAACTTTGTTATGGCTGGTAGAATGCACTTCCTACAAAAGATGGCCATTACGCCTCAGCTGTCTAATGGCTACCACCTTGGCCTTTGACGCTATGGGCCCGAGATTGGAGTCCTAGTGTAAACAACACCACTCATTGGGGAGCAGGTACACTCAGCTGACAAGTTCTAGATAAGACGAAACGCGCGGTTCTAGGTTTCACTGCTAGTCACAACCAAATCTGTCATAATAATAAATATTCAGGCGATAAGATAGCATCTGCACAGGAGCCCATATGCCAAAAGTGTTTGATCACTTCGAACCGGTATAGTACGGGACAAGTACAAGTATCAGCAAGCAATGATTGTGATACCGCATAGAATTCTCAGTATGTTATGTTTCAATTTGTAACTTGTCATACAGTAGATTGAAAACATTTTAAAAACACGCAGTGAGTACAATGTGCGATTTGATTTATTAAAACAATTTTAAAAAGACCAACTTGGTGTTATATATTTTTAGTGAGATGATTTTAACAGCCCAAAATGTAAGCAAGCCCTCTCTGGATGCTAGTGTCTTGACATTAAAAACTGGCAATATAAGGTATTCTACATTATACTGAAGGTTTTTGTTGACGGGGCCTTTACGGAATCGTCGGTTGGATCGTATGTTCAGAGCATTTAAGAAATGTAGACAATTTCCTTAAGTCATATACTGACAAGATAGTTCTTTCATTACAAGCAAAATAAAATGTATGCAGGAAATAAATACTCCAGAAGTAGTTAGGTGTTCGACATCATACTTTAATTATGAATTGAATGATAAATGTAAAAGGCAAGCCATTATAGTTCTTGTGTTATAATTTACTTAGTGCTGGTTAGTAATGGCACTACCAACCATTTACTGCGAGCAGATGTATCTTGTTGACGAGCCCCGAAAAGGAAAAAAACATATCTCCTTAACTCCACTGCTAGCCACTGACAAGCAAATTATGGATCTAAAGACAATGTCAAGACATCTGTACAAGTGGTCAACAGCGTTCGATCAGTTGTATTCTGTAAGCATAAATAAATAACATATTTTTACATAAAAATAAGTGTATTAAAAACATTAAGTTATATATAACTTGTGAGAAAATAAAATACGTAAAATGATCATAAAAAAACGAAATAATCAGTAAGTGATTATTGATATTACTCTCAAAACATAATAAATCGGACAATATGTCTAATGGCATCGTCAAAAATCAACTTCGTTTTATTCTGCAGACTTCAACTGTTAATTGGTAGTTCAAAGTCAAATAGTAATTACTTGGGTTGGAAACTAAGACAACTTACTTTGCTAATAAGTGTGGATTTTCATCCTGAGAATTCCTACCAGTTGAATATATGTTCACTTGAAAAATAATTTTTTAGTTTTCTATCTGTTTCTAGTAGATATCTTGATAGGTAAGAAAAATAAAGCGACTTTATATTCTTTGTATTTAAGACTAAAGACGAAAATAGTCTATTTTTGAAGGGAACTACAAATTTTAGCAGAAGATGTGATCAATTATCAATGTTGAAGAATTATGCCGCATAAATGATAAACATTGGGCTGAAGATTCAAAGTGTAACTCTTCCGTGTATTAACTTACATTTTCACCATGTTTAATAGAGCAATATTAAACATACAGTAGTCAGATATTTAGTCAAAGAATACTTAACAATATACATTAAAAGAAGATCAGTTGTACAGCAACTCATTCTGTATGCATACACTCCATTTCATCTATCAATTTACTCATCATCAGAAATTCCAAGGAAAATGGACTTTAAAATATTCTTTGGAAAGACTCATAGCTTAGAGAAATGTTTTGATATATACTTATGAAAGTTTGTATTCACCTTGTTGTAATAGTTTACATCAACCAGCAGTCTTAGCGATGGTATTAATATTGTATAAACATTTAAGTATACTATACTATAATAACTTTATTATGGATTATAAAGGCATAAATTGAAAATTAGTATTACAATTATATAAGTAAGTTTTATTATAATCTAAGGGTGTTTAAAAAATCATAACAAGACTTTTCTGTTCATTTCATTGTGTCTGCCAACATAATACAATGATAAGTGGAATTAATTCGCTTTATTATTCAGATAAGTTAGGTGGTATGAAATGAAAGCATCCCGTCATTTAAGTTGATTTGTGAATCCTTGTCAGAATTATTAAGGAAAACTGATTATTCATTTTTATAATAGATTAGCTTTTGGCAAATAATAATTATACTAGTCATGTATTTTTGAGATGAATGGGTTTTTTTTTTAATTTAGAAGTAGTATTCATCATGGACTGACATCAGTTGGGGAACCATTGAATATCTGAGAGCACTGGACAGCTGTCTCGTCCCAGTATAGGACTCCCCAGCAGTATACACCCAGTGATCAAACTTAGGGCCTTCAGGTTTCACGGCGAACGTGTTATCCATTCAGCCACTGGGTCGGCTTCCAGTGGTTCACAATTTCCAACTTCAGTCAATTCACAACATAGCGCGACTATCACCCAAGGTCTTCAGTTAGCAAATTAAAAATTCCCATCCATCTCAAAAATACATTACTCTCTAGTGCTCATTAGTGACTTGTTTCAAGATGGATATCAGGAAGCTCTAATCAGAAGCCGTGACCTGTGGGGTCAAGCAGTCGGAAGTGAAGAGGATGCTAACTGAACGAGCCAACCAAGAACCTATCGCCCAACAAGTGTGCAGTGGAAGAAAGTGGAGATGGATTAGGCATACACTGTGAACACCGATTGGGGACATCAAACGTCAAACCACGCCGTTGAATGGAACCCGAAGGGGAAACAACGGGTTGGGCGTCCAAGTAGAGAGTGACATGGAGGAGATGATATGAGTAAGAAATGAAAGGTTGTGGGTAGTGGTGGAGCCAGGTTGAAAAGACTGACGAGAAGAGAGTGCACTGGAGACGTGATAGTGAAGCCCTGTGTTCCACTAGGAACCCAAGGGACAAATTGCATATAATAATGATCAGTCTTCCAGTCATAACTGACTCTCATAACTCATTCCTTAACCAGAGACTTAACAGTGCTGTTTGTAGGACTTACTTTAGATCTAGAGTTCAAGTAATAGGAACCACTGAGACTGCATGTTCTGTTAAACCCTTACAGCATATGGAAGAGAATGTCACAGCCCACTGCATCTGCCAATTCAAATTTACATGTGGTGATACACAGACAAAGAAAATCCATAGATCCATACAAGTAAGCGACTCACAGTATATTCTAAAAAGGCTAGATACAGAAGTGAATTAAATCACATGAACGCATAAACGTTGGTAGCAGACACCCAATTTCTTCGATCGCAAATTATATCATCGAGACAGGTCACAAGATTGATGTGGCTGCTTCCTTCTCCCTTATTTACAAAACGTGTTGAGTATGGACCCTGAAATTTGTTGAGATATTAGTCACTAGAAAGTTCAAAACACATTTGTGTGTTCAAAAACAACTTATCACATTAAATCTCTATTGGTAAATTCAACTCTGAAACCAAGTCCCATATACAATTATTTTCGCTCCACTGACTTTCAGTGATATTCAGCCTTTAGTTCAGACTTCCTACTTGACCTATTTTAATATTCGCACCCCATATCTTTCATACAAATTACATATGACAATAATAATAATAATAATGGCTTTATTCTGAAAGCTATTTAGGGAAGGAATACTCTACAGAATTTTCAGCACACCATATCATATAGCACCAGTTGGATAGAGACAGTGTATATGTATGCATAGCAAAATGAAAATGAGTGGGAATTATATGAGGAGAAGATAAAATATTCTCTCTACCTACAACTTTCTTCAAAATGCACAGTCACTTTACGTAGACAATCGCATTGGCAATTAGATTCATAATACGTGAAAAGTAACAGGCTCATCTTCAATTAGTTTGCTTTCAAAAACCGAATTTGATTAGTTAGTTCATTCAGAATGCTTCCTTCATCACACAGCCGACGAGCTAAGTACGTAGGGTATTGTAGAGTGTTTATGTAATGTGGTACGTGCAAAGAGTCTTATGTGCTTGCTCCTTGTCTTTCCAGATGACCGACACGAAGAGAGCTTTGAGTGAAGAGGATGTTGGTCATGTGATAAAATAACTCGTGTCAGATGAGTTAATATGTTTGTACACAAGAGATTTAAGTAGAAGGTTTAGGGGTAGACCACCAGTTCTGCTGACAATCTTCAAGCTGTATTCAGTATAGCATAGTCTTTTTCTGCCATCCAGGAGAAGAACAGAGGTGTGTAATAGAGGAGGACGGGTAATATGTAGGAGTTTATGAGACACGAGAGGAGAGGCTGAGTAATGCCAGATACTCTCAGCTTCCTAGTATAGAAAGTTAGGCGGAAAATTCTTTTGGAAATTAGTGAGACATAGAAAGACTAAGAAAAGTGAAAGAAAAACACACCAAGAATAATCACAAGTACGTGTGTGATCTAATTGTTCAAAATGTGTCGGGCAAATACACTTCTCGGTTCAGACAGTATACTTCTTCTTATTACTTGGTCGAAATTTATAAAAGGAACTGGTGTGAATCCGATGCGGTCCAAATTTTCATTTCACTCAGTATTATTACAATCAAATCGAAGTCAAATAACGTCCCAATCAAACCTTTCCGTGCTTAGCCATGAATATTTTCTTTCCCATTTTTGAACCTAAAAATTTATTATCCCTGGGTAATCGATGTGGATTTTTTGTCCCTAATGCTGAATGCTGTCCAAATTCGATCTTCCATGTTTGCAGTACCAGGTAACCAACCCTTCGTTGCATCACATTGTATTTTGGTGTCAGGTGTTAGGATTATGATAGTTTGAAACCACGGACCGAGTTTTGTTGACTTTCAGTACTCATGAGAAAGGCGTTTTTACTGGCATGATAAAAATGAGCGCTCTGAACTTTATCACAGCAGTATCGATAACCCAATGGTGAGTTTTCTATGAAGTTCATCCACCCTCAAAGATGATCAGTCGTGTCCTATATGGCCTTGTGGGAAAGTCTCAGAGTCATAGAGGTATGCTTGTTCATTAACCTCCTGATGAGTCCAAGCGAGTTCAAACCGTAGATACGAGCTTCCCGACAACTGAATTTTAACATCTAATAAATTATCTCATTGTCGCTAAGTGCAGTTCCCTTACCTAATACTAATTTATTGTAGTTTAATAAAAGACAATTCAGAAAATAAAATTTTCTTTACGACGAATCATTTTCAGAAACTCTACATTCGTAGCTGAACAGCTGTTCCGCCCTCTTATAGAACTCCTCATCAGTGCGCACTCATATTCCTTGAAGGTCATGAGTTCAATCCTTCAAAGGATCATGAGTACGTACTGTTGAGGAGTCCCTTACTAGGAAGGAACAGCTGTATAATACTCCCACACTTTCAGTGGTTCTTCAACTGATGATAGTTGGTCATGAATAATACTTGAAAGATACATCATCGATAGATGAGTAAAATATCTGAAGGAGATTATGACCAAAGTTAAAATTAGAGATTGAACGTATCCTTTTTAAAAGCAGAAATCAGGCTGGAATCGATGAATTGTCAAGGCTTCTAGTATATTCAGATGCTAGATTCACACCCCTGTCGAAATGTCTGATTTGACCTTTATAAATTGCTTTGAAGGAAGGTTTTAACGAAGTAATCATTGGTTAACTGAGATTGCGTTTTATTTCATGATTTTTCGATCACCTGATTAGTTGAAAATTAGATCTATCAGACGGTGGCTTCGGAGTATATGAACGTTTTTACTGGGTTAAAGTGCTGATCGTTCGCAGAGCACATCAGTCCACAATACATTTTCGAGGTTATTTGTGCTTTCAATCACTCGTTAAACTGATTAGTAACATGATAAAAGCTAGATGATTTCCGTCACTTAACATTTTTCAAAATCTGTTTTGTAAATATATGAGACCAATAGTATTGATGGATAATGGCTGATAATGGAGTCCAGAAAGTGCGTTTCGTAAGCTGAACTTGCCTGCCTTCTAATGAGTAGTGGTGTTCCCAATAAGACTTGAGTCCAGAACCTGTTGCTTCAAATGCCAGAATGTTATCCACTGCATCAGTGAGCCACGATAGCTCCTTTTTGTTCAAGGCGTATAGTTTTCATTTTATTCCACTGTTAGCCACTATCCATCAATAGTGTCAAAATGAAATTACGAGCAGTATCTAACCACAGGAAACTACAAGAAATGACATACAGGGGACTAATTGTCAAATGTGACTTGCATAATAATGATCAGAGACAAAAGGCTTAGATTCTGTGTTTATTTATCAAATACGTCTGAGGTCCATAGCAGCTTTTGAAGGTATACTGAGTGCTGTTTCAGTTTTTACACGTGTAACATTTCTAGCCATTTCACTAATGCGTAAATTGTTTACTTAACATCGCTTTGAATGAATATATCATGAATATTTTCATGAAGTAGGAATCCTATGATGACACTGTCTACTTGTGAAACATTCTCACCAATGTACACCTCATAAAACTCACGATACAGAGTGAAAAAGTAATACGGCTGTTACTATAAATAAAATAAATTATTCTGTGTAACAGTCAACAAGATGCCCAAGATAAATGGATATCACATATATAAACAAGTGTACATAAAGCATGTTCTGACAAGTCCATGAGTAAAACCTAATGGGTGGAAAGTTGAATAATAAACACACAAAAATTTAAATTGATTTACATTCCTTTGGATCAATCAAAGGGAAGTATTAAGGTCCAAACAAACAACCCTTAAAATCAACTGAGTCATCTGATACGCTGCTGCTTTACTTTTTATTATATTACAATGTAACCTCTAAAATCAAACTTACACTTTCAATATGGTGGCTTAAGGCAATTTATTTCTTGATTTCAGATTAGTGTTTTTTATAGACTGGCATCAATTGGAGAAACATTGCAACTCAACAACAATATTGGATGGAGATCGTACTATATTGTGAAGTGGCAGAACTAGGGAATTTGGACTACTAGGTTCTGTTATGGTGGTCTGATAGTAGCGTAGTGCCCACAGATTGTGAAGGTCCTGGGCTCGATCTCCCGCATGGTCATGGGTTTGAACTGCTGAGGAGTCCCATACTGAGAAAAGGCGTCCCTCCAATCCTTCCAGGTTTCCAATGTTTCTCCAGCTGTCAGTCCATGACAAATATCATCCTGAAATATTTTTGCCATTTTTTTGTGTACCAGACTTCAGATACCATTCTAGGAGTATTTTGCTAAATTTTACAGTGTCAGTAAATCTAATTTCATTTTAGTCTGTTTATTAGAAATATCACACAGTGAAACAGTAGCATTTACTGGATAACATTTCGGACACAATTTGTTGTCCATATTCATATCACGTAACTCTACAACTTCGAGACAGTCTTTATATATTCCTAATTTTCTCTCCTTCTCTGTGATCACAAGAGTAGTAGAATTTTCCATATATCTGGGACAGGTGAGGCATTATTCCGATTACTGCATGTGTTTGGTGTTGATTCGATAGTACAAAGATTCAATAATCAATCTCTCCCTCACTCCACTCAAATAAGTTAGTTTTCAACACTGTCGCCCTATCCCACCCTACTGTGTGATTGTGCGTCATCGCATGCAGAGCTATAGCCGAGTTTTCCTCTTAATTCTTATCGAATAAGATAGGATCTGCTAATCTTGACTTGGCAAGTTTTTATGCTCTGTTATTTTTATCGACCCTGGTCGACTGCTTTGACCTATGTACTTGATCTCGCAATCATTGCAAAGGGTCTGGCAAACCAGATTATTTTGTTTAATTGCATCGATAGGATCTTTTAACCTACAAAGCTTATTTCTAAGTGAGTTTGTTGATTTGAATGCCACCTTAATCCTAGCCTTATTGAGAATTCTTCTTAATGCTTCTCAGGTGCCTTCCTTGTATGGTAACACAGCAGAGGCTTTGAATTCTGTCTTAACCCTGTCGCCATTATTACCACTAGTAGTGGGGTTATTATTACTAACATCTGTATTACTACTACTACCACTGCTAATATTTTTCTTTCGATTTCTTATGAATTAATTTGGAAATTTTGGTGGGTAATTATTGAGACATAGGGTATTCTTGATGTGTCAAATTTCTTGTCGTAGATTTTCCGATCTACTAATAAGTTTTTTCTCTCTATCACCTAAGCATTCAATTAGGCCTACTGTAACTGAAATGGGGTGGGGGATTCGAAGTCTAAGTAGCGATTCGAATGGGGAGGTTTCCTATAGACACTAGTCTCTAGATTCCCTTCTTGTGTTTGTTAAATCTTGCAATCCAACATCGCTAGATCACCTTCTTCACTTTCTAAGTCACAGGTAAATTGGATTGCATTTAATACTGACTTTATATTTGCCAAGAACCTATTGATGTGTTCCGATTTCACTACTGTAAATGTATCATCTACATATCGAACCATATCTTTGGAGTAGGACTAAATGTTTGAAGGACTACCTGTTCCCAACTATCCATAAATATGTCTGCGACGATAGGGGATAGTGGTGGTCCCATGGCAACATCTTCAGTTTGTTTATATATTTTATTTTGAAACTTAAAAACTGTAGATGTTAGGCGCATTCGTACTCCTAGTATGATTTCCTCGATCGGCAGCTTAGTTCACTGCGTAAGTTCTTTGTCATCTTTAAGTCTATTTCGAACTGTCTCCAGAGCCATGTCAATCGGTATGTTTGTGTAAAGGCTAGTTATGTCAAAACTAACCATTTTTCCACTGTCGTCTAAGTGTATGTCGTCTAACCTATGCTTTAAGTCATCAGCGTTGGTAAGTCGAGACTTTGAATGATTTCTTATTGGACCTAACACCATTGCTAAATATTTAGACAACTCGTAAGTCGGAGTGCTTCTAAAATCTACTATAGGCCTGATGAGATAACCTGGTTTATGAATCTTATTAGTACTATACATTCTACTGGGATTATTAGTTTTCGGCATTAAATTAAACCACTTTGACTCACCTTGAAATGGCTTCATCCGGCGTATCAGATCCCCCGTCGATTTCTTGACCTTAGTCACTACGGTATCCACTGACTTCTTGATTTCCTCATATGGTCCTGTTTCTATATGCTCATTCGCCTTGGAGATGTAGTCAGATTTGTTCATCACAACTATAGAGTTGCCTTTATCCGATTTGACAATTACTATATTAAATTTTGAGGGGGTTGTGGAGATTTGGAAATATTTCAAGTTGTTATTCATCGAAGACTGACATCAGTTGGAGGAACAAAGGAAACCTGGGAGCACTGGACAGCTGTTTCGTCCTAGTATGGGACTCCTCAGCAGTGCGCACCCACGACCCCACCAGCAGGGATCGAACCCGCGACCTTCAGGTTCCGCGACCAGCGCGTTACCATTGAGCCACTGGGTCAGAATCCAATGCTCCATATTTCCAACTTCTGTTAGCTCACGATATAGCGCAAACCGCCACCCAATGTCATCGTTGAGTATTTGTCCTCACGGCCATCAGGCTTGACTCCACCGGTCACGACTTGTCATTGGAACTTCGGGAGTACTTCTCGAAGCTAGTCACCAACGAGCACTAGTTCAATTAAATTTTGAGGGGGTTGTGGAGATTTGGAAATATTTCAAGTTGTTATTCATCGAAGACTGACATAGCGGTTTGCGCTATATCGTGAGCTAACAGAAGTTGGAAATATGGAGCATTGGATTCTGACCCAGTGGCTCAATGGTAACGCGCTGGTCGCGGAACCTGAAGGTCGCGGGTTCGATCCCTGCTGGTGGGGTCGTGGGTGCGCACTGCTGAGGAGTCCCATACTAGGACGAAACAGCTGTCCAGTGCTCCCAGGTTTCCTTTGTTCCTCCAACTGATGTCAGTCTTCGATGAATAACAACTTGAAATTACTATATTGTTATCATTTTGAAGGTTCCTGAGGGCTTCCGTCTCTGACTTGGGTAGATTAGATTTCACTTTCTTCTGTCGTTTCAGTGTTACAGCACACTGTGCTCTTACCTCATCTGCAGTTGTCTTATCTATTGGACTTAATGCTATTTCTGTTTTGGGAATGACATCTTCTGGTTTCAATTCATTAACCGCTACATTGAAGTTAAGACCTTTTTCTTGCACTTTCACTTCTGTTGAGCTTAGGACTCTACTTGAGAGATTGACAACCCACTCTGACTTATCGATCAACGGTGATATGCTATTGTTAATTTCATTACTGTTGACTGCATGCTATTCTTCCATAGGTTTGTTGAACTTCTTAATCTGAGTATTTTTGGATTTCTTGAATGCGGCTGATCTGGCTTCACTGAAATCGTCAATCAGAAGCTCATAATCTTTTTTACTAACTGCATGTATCAGCTTACACTTAAGATCTCCAGTATAATTCCTGATGTTGTACAACTCTTTGACTATTCTATGAATTTCTAATAAACAGACTAAAATGGAATTACACTCGACCACAGTGCCCAAGTTTTTACATTTATATCAGTAAATGTATTTTGCGGAAAATCATTCTACAAAAATCTTCACGATATTATCTTTTTAGCCAACGTTATGAACAGTTGCGGTTATCTACTGAGTGATATGACACATTCATGAGAATTAGTATCGTGTGTTAGGAGATTCACATTCAACTACTCTGATTCCCGTGACCTGAATAGTCTACCTACTAGTACAGTGATGAGAAATTGATGCAAATAAAATTGTATTCCAAAGTGATTACTGCTTTACTTCAGTTTGATCTTGGCTGAAACACAGATAAGGTATTTAGTGACAGAGAATATCTATCGTTTACTGCTGTAATAAAATTGACACGTTACGTGGATGGTTATACTTTACTTTCACTATGCAAAAACTTCTTTGATAACTTATCAAACTGTTCGCTAAACACACACTGCATACACAGTAAAACTTCACTGATATCTACTTATTCATCATTTTTGTGTGCAGCAAAGATGAATGGTTGGTGGCAGAAACAAAAAATGCTGAATATCTGAAATGAACACATTTTTATAGACCATTAATGTTTCTCTTCGCTTAACTTGGGCTGAAAATTTTTCTAGACAAAATCATTCACACCATCGACTTATCAACTGTGCTTCAACGTAGCACCGTATATCTGTGAAGTGACAGAGTAAATAATAATAAATGCATGAACGACAATAACGCGTTGAAATACTTGAACTGGATATGAAATACCGGTGTTCTCTCTCATTACCTTTTACTTTACTAAGCTAAGGAAACCAGAAAACAAAGACCGGCAAGGAAGACACTTTATTTGACTCAAATATATCATCTGCATACAGTTTCTATAAACTTATGAAACCGCTAACTGGAAAGCTAAGTAATGATTTTGATTGGCCAGCTGTGGTATAAACTGTCCAATAAGGTTTTTCCTGACTGCACAGTGACATGAAACCGAAATTCAAATCCAGAAGTTTCTGTCTTAGCTACTGTTGACTTAATATGTTGATTTTCATTTAAGTTACCTCCTACCAGTCTCTAATTAGGAAATATAGCTAGCCACAACCAACCAAATTATCATAATTAACATTCAGGCAGCATCGAGGCTTCCACATAGAAGCTCATATGGCAATAGAGGTCAAACAGTTCGATCCAACAGAACAACGGAGAATAACAAGCATATCAGTGAATGGTGATAACTACTACCCGTTGTGCAAGAATTGGCTATCGTTTCTCCGTGGCGTTTGAAGCGGTGGGTACGAGATTCGAGTCTCAGTGGGGAAGACATCACTGAGGTGCAGGTACATCCAGTTGACGAGTCCTAAATAGGACAAAACGCGCGTCTGGATTCTTTTGCTAGTCACAACCAAACAAATTAACGTAGCTAGTAATATTTAAAGGTGAGTGCACTGAGAATGTCTGTGTATTCTGAAAACTTATCTCCTTTCCTATCACGTGAATGTTGTAATCGAAAGCAATAATCCTTATAAGGTGGAAATCAAAAAGAGTATTCGGAATACCTAATAATATGACAAAATCGATGAGAATCAAAAATAGGTTGTAAGTTTTAAAATTTACTTTTCAAAATTTATGTCCCCTGACTGAGGTCCGTTTGATAATGTAGTCCAGTGGTTAAATGGTCGGGAATAACTTTCAGTAGCTCAGATGGATCCACTCATTATCTTCATCTTAATCACCATACTGAATTCATTGTTTTCTTATTCCTCCTCCTTCTCTTTAACTAATTTCTTCTGTTTTTGACCAGTTGTTTTTTATTTATTTATTTTTCATCTCAGTGGTTTATCGGGTTGATGTGCTGACATGAAGTTTTGGAACTTAGAACATTTTGTAGTCATGCTGTAATGCTTCGTATAAACTCTCAGCTTTAATGAAATAGCTTTCAGATAGTTGTGAATGAGAGACTTACACCACAGTAATACTTTAAAAAAGATTTTATGCGCAGAAATATTGAATTTCAGCTTAATCTACAAAGTAAAGCGAAACAACTTTTACCACGGAAATGAAAGTTAATAGTATGATTTTGAATCTTCAACTTGAATTGAGTGATGGAATTAATTTCGTGGAATGGATAAAAACTAATTTATGATACAAAATCTGTGGATGAAACTAAAAGCTAAACAACTATATAATCTTCTGTTTCTTTTATCATTAACTGAATTCATTACTATACAACATACTGCCTTTTCCAGATTCTTTCATTCCAAAAGGCTTTCTGAAGTAAAAGTACTCAAAATTCTGAATAATTGATTATTCAAGGAAATGACTTCATCACATTTAAGAAGACATGAAAACAGCTTAGAAAATTCTGAAGAACCATACAGTGGAAATTTAATTCCAGCCAATTATCGACAAAGGTGTGCGGAAAACATTGTAAACAGGAAAGTCAGTCATGTCTTCTAAAATTATATTACCACAACTTAGCAGAAATTTAACTGATTTCATCACTCTTCAAAAGGAGTTTGAACAAAACTTTGTGAAGATTAAGATATTAGGACTATGAGTGGTGTACTTCAGATTGTTGTAGAAGCAGCATTTACGACTCAACAGATTCTTTTGCTTACTTAGAGATGCCTCAAAGATTTTCAAGGAGTGATCAAACTGTTTTTTTATTTGCACGATGAATCAAAGTAAAAGGCGCCTGAAATTGTAGGAACCCTGTTTGTTGAGTGGTCTGGACAATTTTACAAACAATCCTATCCACCTTTTTTATTCATTGAACAGCTAACGTTACTTTAAATTTATTCGAATGTTCACCTCTTGATGAAATGTGCCTAAAATCTCCAGATATCGCACCAACCACACTGCTATTCAAGCACTGAATTAAACTCCCCTGATTGGCATTTTTAATTAGCCAGATAGTGTAATCGCTAGTCAGTGTCATCAGTGGGTAACCATCTTTAGTCATGATGTGAATAACGTTAACGGTTACAGGTTTTATTTGACAGGAGTGGAAAACAGTAAATTGATGTTTTGTAAACCAGTGGTTGAATATTAAAGTGCTTACCATAAGCTTTTATTGTTCTTTGATAGACCCCCTAAGAGGTCATTAATATAGGTGTGAAACTTTGGCACTAGGGTAGAATTTCATTCCATATTAGATTTTGAGACACGTAAAAGAAGAGCTAATAGTTAATAGTTTTCCTCTACAGTTTATGAATAAATTCGTAGGAACACACGAAAAACGAAAAGATAACAGTAACACGAGTACGAATAATAACAACAACACGAGTAGAAAGGGTTCACAGCCTCCATTGTGTTACCCTATAAGGAAAGTACATCAGAAACTTTATGTAGGATCCTCTACAAAGCTGGAATTAGGATAACATTTAAACCTACAAACTCACTCAAAGATAAGCTTTATCAGCTGGCTTAACGATCCATTAAAATCAATTCAACAAAATAATCTAATCTATCTAATTCCATGTAATGACTTTGAGATCAGGTACATAGGTCAAACTAGTCGGTAGGGATCAGGTAACATAGCCTCATATAAGAATTTGGCTAACTATAGAATGATAGACCCATATAAGACCAGTAATCTAGAAGGCAATTCGGTTATTACAATGCATGCATTAACACATAACCATACAATAGTATGGGTGGGATAAAACCACTGCACTTAAGTTCAATATAATTAGATGGATGCTGAGAGATCTTGATTACTGAATCTCTATTCATCAAATCAACACCCAGTATATGTAATGGAAATGACGCAACACCCATCTATACCAAAGTTACTGCCAATGGAAACAGTGATTATGAGATTATGGGATTATAAAAATGAGATATTGAAAGTAGTGTGATTACTTTGATATGATTAGAAGAGACGATAATTTATCCTCGGAACTTCATCATCAGGTAAATAATACTACATCACTGTGTCATAAATCAGATGAACAAATCTAATCCCTAGGGAGTTGTCGATTTGCACTACCGTAAGGTCTTGAAAGAAGAAGCAGATTTTCAGCTCTTCTAAGAATTCACTGTTTTCCTAACCAGTTTCAATCCATGGTGGAAAAGAGTATTTTAATCAAACGTTTTTAGTTGGTCATTTTCATCGGAATCAGACTGTTTTGTTGTAACATAATTTTATGTACTCTTGGTCATCCCCCGGAGTTCAGTATTTTGATTGAAAGCGTTTTTCAAATCATATAATCTTAGTTCATCTAAATATGTCATGCTCTAAATGTTAAACAATGAAACAATCAGTAAAATGTAATGAGTAGGTAAGGTGTATAAGGTGTACAAAACTCGAATTGAAGTAGTATAGTCTTCATAACAAGAACGCTTATAATGTTACAGGCAATCAGATTTTTTTAGGTATAGAAATTTTAGAGTCTACTATGCACTTACTTGTTACTAACTATCGGAATACTGAATTTTGGACATAAATCATCATCTTACAAATAGAAAATTATAAGTTCAATTCAGAATACAAAGTTTAATCGACCAAGTTTGATTGGGTCAAGGTGCATATGCATTCCATTATAGTAGATACACTACATTTGTTTATATACCATGTAAAAGGTATAAAATGTAGACAAATAAATTAGTATATCAAGTAAAAATGGAACACCAACTAAAAAAAATTAGTTACACTAGAAACGGTACAAATAAGCGGTATATATGAAGCGGAAAAGAATGAATACCAAAGAAGATAAATCAAATTTTACGTAATAAATTTCATAACAATATAAACAGCAATTTTTCTTTTTTGTTACTTCCTGAGGATTAAACATTGATAATTGAACAAAGAAATCATAATTCATATTTGGTTTAAAGCAAATATATAAACATTCAAGATACATTTATCAATTAGCGCAAAATACAATAATTACAATGATTACTGACAGTCTGTCGCTTTCTTTTATATATACTAATTATAACAACATACTAATGGGAATAAATAAACATTTGTTGTATAAATGTCATGTCAAATAGTTATTGTTTGTGCTAAAGTTTGTACAGACATTAGTAATCTTTCCCTTTGTAAAACAAGCAAGTGGATTAACACAAAATATTTAAGTATATACCATTATACTTTCATTCAACACCTTACTATTTCTATATGTAGATATAGACTGATATTTCCTATGGATTACGATAGAGTTGAGTTTTTCTCACTCTGTTGTCTAATTAATAATTGATAACATTGAAGGCTAAGTACTATGTTGATTCTCTGGAAATATATATTCAAATACTTCAGTATCAATTATTATTATTATTATTATTATTATTAGTCCCTTGGGTTCCCAGTGGAACATGGAGCTTCAGTAGCACGTCTCCAGTGACCTCTGTTCTCTGAGATCTTTTGAACCTGGTCCCACGACAGTCCACAACCTCTCATTTCCTCCTCACACGACCTCCTCCATGTCACCCTCGGCACCGACGTCCAACTCGTCGCTTCCCATGGGGATTCCACTCGAGTAACTGGCCTGACGTGTGATGTCCTCAGTCGGCCTTCCCAGTGCCTGCCTAATCCATCTCCACTTCCTTCTGCATATTTGTTGGGTGATAGGTTCTTGGTTGGTTCGTTCCCAAAGCTCCCTGTTGCTTATTCTTTCTGGCAATCCATCTGATCTTCAGTAGTGAGCGTAAGCAGTTGTTGATGAATGTCTGTAGTTTATTGGAAATCCCTTTCGTGACGCGCCAAGTCTCTGAACCATACAGAAGCACTGACTTGACGTTGTCAGTATCAATATAGAAACCAATCAACTGGTATGGTTGATGTTTGGAAACCTTTTTATTTGTTGAAGTCTCACAAAACTTATCACTCTACATAAACCTTTCACTTACTTCTCACTTGTACGTAGAATCTTCTCTGAAAATGAAAGCATACTGAAAATAAATTAAATATAAAAATATATTAAGCATAAGTACAGCTTTATCAACATATTCCGGACTCAGTTAATACTCTATGACGCCGCTAAATATGAAATTATTATTTAATATTTGTCCTTTGGGTTCCTAATGGAACATAGGGATTCAGTAGCACATCTCCAATGCTCTCTGTTCTCTGAAATCTTTTGAACCTGGCTCCACTACTGGACACAAACTCTCATTTCCTCCTCGCCCGATCTCGTCTATGTCACCCTTGAACGCCCAACTGGTCGCTTCCCACCGGGGTTCCACTGGAGGGCCTGGCTAGCCTGACGTGCGTTGTCCACAATCAGCTTCTCAGCGTTCCTAGAGTTCCTAGTTGCTTATTATTTCTGGCCATTTGATCTTCAACAACGAGCGTAGGCAGCTTTTGATGAATGCTTTTAGTTTGTTGAAATAACTTTCGTAACGCGCCAAGATTCTGAAACATATAGCAAAACTGACTTGACGCTGGTGTTAAAATCGGAATCTAGTTCCACATGCTGAGTGCAGAAGATCTCCACACCGGTTTCAGGTCAATGAACACCTGTCTTGCTGTCTTTCCCATCCTGGCTGCCTTGACGTCCTCGTCTGTGCCACCTGTACTTGAAACAGTGCTTCCTAGATAGTTGAAAGAGGCTACTTCCTTTAAGTTTCTCCCGTTGATCCTGATTGGAGCTTGTTGTTGTTGTTGGCTAGGTATCTTCATCACTTCTGTCTCCTCCATATTCACTTGAAGTCCCGAATATGAAATTAACCAAGAAATATTGACATCAATGAAGATACACATGGTTCACTGAATGTTTCATTTTCCGTAATTACACCCAAAAACTATTTAACAGTAAGGTTAATAAGTTCACTTTGAAGTATTGCAAAAGTTTAAATAAACATTTTGAGTTTGTTAAAGTAAAAAGATACTATGCGCATTTTATTTTGATAATAAAGAGGTTACAAGACGCACTAGAAACACTACCGTGTGTTCATTAGAACTACAATCACCGGTAACATCAATAAATAAGAGCTATACGACACAAATTTCAAACAGCTAATCAAGAGACCTTTTGAGGAGCCTCATAACTTTCGGGGTGATCCAGGTTAAATATATTAAGCAAAAGCATCAGCTTCGGTTAAGATGTTCCTTCATTTATCCAAATCAACACAGGACCAGCCATTACTACGTAACGGTCCAAGTTACCACACCTCATATCAGTAAATCAAGTAAAAACGCAGTGAAACCGATGATGAAAAGAAATATGAAGTCGAAAAAGAGAGAAAGGAAGAATGAGCATATTGTGAGATTCGGTATAGCATTGTTAAGATGAGGATAATGTATGCATACATGTACACCACTGACGTCCGTTCTCAGCCATGTGATCACCTACAGTTTCCAACCACTGACTTCTCTTGACTCATGGACCCCAACCACCTAATCTGCATCACCCCACATGGCTCAAACCAACAGTCAATGACTTCATACATTGTTGCCATGTTTCAGTCTGGCCAACTCAGGCCGCTCTCCAGCGTGAATCTACTTCCGTCAACATTGTGCGAAGAGCCAGATGGTGACTAGGCATGCATACACACAACACATATGCCAGCCAGCCAGCCATCTCAGTCGATGAAGGTTCACAACCATGTCGACTGACTTACCTCTTCCCCTTAAACCTCTATAACTGACTTCTGCGTTACTCACCTGGTGACACTACGAAACAGTCTGTGCTACGGAGCCAGTGGCGGTCAAACACCTGAAGCCTTCTCATGTCTTCCACCTTCAATGACCATGTTTCACAGCCAAACAGGAGAACAGAGCAAACTGCTGTGCAGAAGACGCGACCGTTAATAGATAATCTGATATCATGGTGGCTCCACAGGTGGCGTTAGTTGGCAAAAGCCGGGCAACCAAGCCTTTTGTATTTGTGCAGAGATTTCATTGGTCACTGATCAATGCACCATGCCTGATCCCGCCTCCCAGGCAAGTGGAGTGGTTGACACACTCAACCACTACATTCCCTGTTGTTAGTCATGATACTGTTGAAGACCAATCCTGGAGCAACACTTTTCACTTGGTGGTGGTGCTGGTGGTGAGACAAGCATCTCAAACACTCTCAGATTGCCACTCAAAGTGTTCAGAAGACTGTGCATCTTGTCAGCGTCTTCACCTAACACTATTATGTCATCTGCACATTCCAGGTCTACAGAAAATTCTCCTGCGATTAGGTCAACGTCTGTGTATTCAGTCAGGTGACGACAGTGAGAACTCCATAAGAATATATATGATAAAATTGGGTAAGAATGGAGACAGTGTGAAGATTTGACAGACATCGCTCGACGAGTTCACCTCCCTCGACATCTCACCATAGGCTCTAACTAGCCCACAAGTATTCAAGTAGATAACCTTCCTTCTAATATGGAGAATTAATCACTCACTTTCATATACGAATATGCAAAAGTTAATCACATAACATTAACACTATCCTTAATATCTTCTTCAAAAGCCGACATACTGAGTGCAATGCTTACTCAAAATGTATATTGTTTTCTACGAAAACTACTTTACTTTATCAGAGTCTCATTTATGACTCACAGGTTTATTGCTTCGGTAAACTGGATAACTGAAAATAAATATTTAGCTAGTACTCTTATCTCAAGTGATGTAAAGACACATACAAAAGCAACTGCGACCTCCTGTGATTCATTTAAACAAAATCGGAGTATGAAACATTGAACAAAATAGACATTCAGGTGCATTAGTGTATTTGCAGCAGTATCCTCTAAGGATACTTTCATAAATTAATTACAAATTATTGAAATGAACATGTGATTCATGTTTTCAAGAAATTAAAAAATAAGTGAAGAATCGAAGAAACTACTGCAGGTATAATGGTTGATTTTATCTAGAGTTTTGATTCCCTTATCCCACGTAGTAGTAGTAAAAAATTGTGCAAATCTCATTTATAAAGATAACTTAAAAACTCTTAAAAATTTAGTTCTGTTATCAAGGTATTCACCTTCGCCTGGTTAACTAGTTCACTAGTTACTAGCCAGTCCTATGCCAGGGTAAACAGGGAAGATTGAACGAAGGGCTAGCAATTCTACCCCGGAAAACCAATCCAATTGCTACAGAAACTTCAAAGCACAGATAAAACATAAAACATAAAAATAATATTATTCCTCACTGGAATCGGAGAGACGAAATGAAACCGGTTGGTGAAAGCCTGACTTCGGGAAGCCAATTGGACGATGTGTCTCCTCTCGACGAAAGAGGAAGTAGGGATGGGGACATGGGATGTCCTTACCATGTATGAACCTCCAAGGTTCCTTAGATTGCAAAAGAGATGAGCAGCATTGAATGGCAGTCAACTACCTACCTCAAATATATCCACCGTGAAAAGAGCTTCGACAGCGTCGACCGTCAAGTAATTCAGCAAGCAGTTGATTCAACACTACGCAGTACCACAAACCTTCATCAATCTCATTCAACAACAGCTATATGAAGATGACACATGCAAAGTAATTCACCATGAGAAGATCAGTGATGCCCCTGAAGTGAAGTGAAGTGAAGTGAAGGCAGGAGTGAGATAAGGCTGTCCACTATCACCCATGATATTCCTGATTGTAGTCGACTGGACTGAATCATGCAACAAAGAGTGAGGAGCTGTGAGAAGAGGGGCATACGCTAGGTGGACCGCAGAAAGGAGCACAGAAGAAGATTTGGATTTCGTCAGTGATGATTTATGTCTAGTATGACACAAACTCGAAGATCTATGGGTGAAAACCAACAAGTTGACAGAAGAGGGGAGGCAGGACAGCGAAGATGGGACTTCGTTCAATGAACATAGAGAAATAAGACGGAGATGATGATGATACTCAATTAACGCCACCACCACCACCAACAGCAACAACAAGCACCAACCAACACGAACGGGAGAAATCTAAAGGAAGTTGTCCCTTTCACCTACCTGGGCAGGCAGCATTGTTTCAACCACAGGCGGTGGCGGCATAGATGAGGATGTCAAAGTCAGGATCGGAAAGACAGCAAGACAGGCTTTCACTAATCTCAAATCATTGTGGAGATCTACTGCAGTGCACTCAGCATAAAGCGTCAACAATATCCGAATTTTCAACACCAATGTCAAGTAAGTCAGTTCTGTTATATGGTTTGGAAACTTGGCGCATCATGAAATTCATCTCCAAGAAACTACAGACATTCATCAGATGAACAGGTGCCTACGTTGGCTTGATACTGATGATGGAGATCAGATGGCGAGAATAATGAGAATAAGCATGGAACAAGGAGCTGTGGCAACGAACCAACGAAGCAAGAACCTATCACTCAACAGATATGCGGTGGAAGGAATTGGAGATGTATTGGGCATGCACTGAGGAGGGCGCCTGGGAACATCACGTACCAGGTCAGTCAGGCATTCGAGTGGAACCCAGATGGGAAACGTTGAGTTAAGCATCCGAGGTGAGGATGACATATAGGAGATGGTGTGAGGAAGAAATGAGAATTTGTGGGCAGTGGTGGAGCTAGGTTGAAAAGTTTGCAGATAGAATGCAGAGTGGAATGGAGATGTGCTACTGAAGTCCTATATTCGACTAGGAAGGCAAGGGAGAAATAATATGAGAATGATTACTGTGAGGAAAAATCATTTCCTAATTGGTAGCTCTTCTTTTTATAGATAGGCCTGTTGTCACTAAAAGATAATTCGTAATAAGTATAGTCTAATTTTTACGAATACAGAATCGTTTTTCTGGCATCATTCATCCTGTAAGGAAAAAAAACAATATTTGAATACAACTGGCGACAGAGATAATTCAGTAGAATAATTCTTCAAAATAACTACAATTCTTATGGAATTATGTATGAATAACATGCTTTGCCTAACACTAGTAAAAGCAATGAAATAACACTGTTTGAAGTAGATTTAGAGATGAATAAATAAATTAAGGCATTAAGTTAATCTTACCAGTAATAACCAACTTGAAGTCAGATGGGATATATTTATTCACTGGTAAGCATTAATGTGAATGCCTTTATGTATGCATCTTATGTATTAATGGATATATTTCCAGTTCCAACATATTCACCTACTAGTTTTTACTTGAAGGTGATCAGATCAACAATAAAATAATTTGTGCAATAATTACAAGTATTGGAGCCATTTCCTAATTATTTTATAGTGTTCATTATTATCTATGAAGAATGTTCTAGATGATTTATTGCCTATTAATTATACTTGGTAAAAAAAAAAATCTTGATTTGACGAAAATGTGGTGAAGATTAACTGTTTCCTTTTCCGTGAATATTACAGTTATCGAATTACATTCTTTTTATCACTTACTCACTTTATAATATTAGGAATAATATTTATCCCACTATAGGAATAATACTAATCAGAAAAAGCTGTTTATTAATAGAAATCAAAGTGAACGAGTGATTTGATAACTTCATTGTACTCGTGTTACCACAGTTTACTAGTAATGACCTTCATTGGGTTGATACTTAGATGCTGAATAGAATAAAAAGCAACCTTATAGTCTACGTAGAAAGTATTATTCAACCAATTGTTGAAAAATTAGTGAAACTTAATAGGTAATGTACAAAATGGGGCAGATACAAAGTCAGAGAGAGTTTAGAAAGCATTTCATAACATTATAGTTTCATTTGTTCGATATCGCATCATTTGTATTTGAGATGTATAAAAACCAAATGTATTACTGTATTTCAAAAGATTTTAAAATCCACTATTGTTTTGATAGTAAATAACACTGTCATATAAATAGGATTCAGGATAACCCGCAGTCGAGAATACGTTAATTAAATATTATTATTTTATCCCCCTAGGGTTCCTAGAAGAACATAAAACTTCAGTAGCAAGCTCTCATTGCACTTTATCCTCTGCAGTATTTTGAACATGCCTCGACCACTGCCCATAAGCATTCATTTCTTTCTCACACCATCTCCTATATGTCATCCTCACCTCGGATGCTTAACTCAACGTTTCCCATCTGGGTTCCACTCGAATGCCTGACTGACCTGGTACGTGATGTTCCCAGGCGCCCTCAACAGTGCATGCCCAATACATCTCCAATTCCTTCCACCGCATATCTGTTGAGTGATAGGTTCTTACTTCGTTGGTTCGTTGCCACAGCTCCTTGTTCCATGCTTATTCTCATTATTCTCGCCATCTGATCTCCATCATCAGTATCAAGCCAACGTAGGCACCTGTTCATCTGATGAATGTCTGTAGTTTCTTGGAGATGAATTTCATGATGCGCCAAGTTTCCAAACCATATAACAGAACTGACTTACTTGACATTGGTGTTGAAAATTCGGATATTGTTGACGCTTTATGCTGAGTGCACTGCAGTAGATCTCCACAATGATTTGAGATTAGTGAAAGCCTGTCTTGCTGTCTTTCCGATCTTGGTTTTGACATCCTCATCTATGCCGCCACCGCCTGTGGTTGAAACAATGCTGCCTGCCCAGGTAGGTGAAAGGGACAACTTCCTTTAGATTTCTCCCGTTCGTGTTGGTTGGTGCTTGTTGTTGCTGTTGGTGGTGGTGGTGGTGGTGGTGGTGGCGTTAATTGAGTATCATCATCATCTCCGTCTTATTTCTCTATGTTCATTGAACGAAGTTCCATCTTCGCTGTCCTGCCTCCCCTCTTCTGTCAACTTGTTGGTTTTCACCCGTAGATCTTCGAGCATGTGTCATACTAGACATAAATCATCACTGACGAAATCCAAATCTTCTTCTAGGCTCCTTTCCGCGGTCCACCTAGCGTATGCCCCTCTTCTCACAGCTCCTCACTCTTTGTTGCATGATTCAGTCCAGTCGACTACAATCAGGAATATCATGGGTGATAGTAGACAGCCTTGTCTCACTCCTTCCTCTCTTCACTTCACTTCACTTCACTTCAGGGGCATCATTGATCTTCCCATGGTGAATTGCTTTGCATGTGTCATCTTCATATAGCTGTTGTTGAATGAGATTGACGAAGGTTTGTGGTATTGCGTAGTGTTGAATCAACTGCTTGCTGAATTACTTTTCGGTCTATGCTGTCTTAGGCTTTTTCGAAGTCGATGGATTTGAGGTAGAGAGTTGACTGTACTGCTATTGTTTACTCTATTCTATGATAATGTTTAGGAAGCAACAAAATGTGGAGTGGTTTTTGAAATTGGAAATGAACACATTTCTACCATTCAAGAAATTAAGTAAAACCGAAGCTTGAAAACGGGCTCCTTCATGAAACAATATCGGAGTTTTATTTGTATAAAAGGTACATGGATGACACTTTTCTTATTTGCGACGAAACTTGTTCAGTGGACGAGCTGTTAAGACGCTTCAATGATTGTCATCCGTACATTAAATTCATTGCAGAGGAAGAGTTAAACTCATTATTCCACTTTCTAGACGTAATGTTAAATAGAAGGGATCATGGCTCTGTACAAAGGCCAGTCTATCGAAAACCAACTTGGAACTGTCAGTTCACTAACTTTAATAGTTGGGTACCTCTTGGTTGTAAGATAAATCTCATTCACTCACTGTGTTCTGGAATCTATGGGATATGTTCAGAAGATACGGTGGATGCTGAAATCGAAACTCTTAGAATAATACTATCTAATAACGGATACCGTAAGAGGTTTATTGATAAGAATCTGAGGACACGAACCACTCCCCATCCCATTACAGTCCCCAAGAAAATTTTAACCATGAATCTAGAATTCAAAGGAGACACCACAGCGGAAGTGCTGAAAAATCGTCTGTCAAGGTGTATCAATAGTAGCTTCTATGCTGCTAGATTGAGATTGATATTCTCCAGCCGCCGTCTGATTCGTCAATGGGTGAAGGATAGGCTTCCACTTATGTCCACTTCTATGTGTATCTGCAAGTTGACATGCTCCTGTGGAGCTGACTATATTGGACGTTGTAAGCAGGTCCTCCGAAAACGTGTTGCTGAACACTACCCAGTTTGGCTCACCAGAGGCGAGCATAGGAAAATGACTTCATCCATATATGAACACCTTGTTGAATGTGGACACTCAGCACCTTGAGATTCATCCTTCAAAATAATTTACAAAGTTAGATTGAACTACTCCGAAGCTTTACGTTTCCACCACTTATGTATAGCTGAAGCATTAGCTATACATAAACAAAAACCGAAACTTTGCATTCAAAAACGTTTTGTGAAACCACTTTCTCTACCTTGGCCTTAACAATTTGTTTCGTTGATTTTGTCAATTTCAGTTCATTTCACTTTGTTATACTTCTCTTCTTTTATCACCAATTATCACTTCATTGACAACACTTGAACCATATTTCACTTTTTAATATCAATGCATTCCCAAATCATTGACCTATTGTACACGTTTCAGCTTAATTATCACCGTTTTATAATTCTTTGACAGCACTTGTCGCTTATCTCACCACTTGTTATCAATTCGTTCCTCTTTATTCAGTGACCCATTTTTCTATTTCTTCCACTTGAATAAACACCGCCACCTCTATGGATTGTATATTTTGCATATTGACTGAGCAACTCACATATCAGTGCAATTCCCTGTCATTTTACCGAGTATAAATACGACTGTACAACTTGATGATGAAGTCGTTGAAAAGAAATATTTCTTCGCTGATACATGCTTTGTTCTTGTTAATGAATAAATGGGTATATTTCGTCAGTTAAAACCAAATTAGTTAGGAGGTATATTACAATAGAAATAGCTTTTAAAAGTACTGATGAATGATATATCAGTTTCAGTTTATGTTGAATATCCAATAAAACATTAAAATAGAATGACTCTTAAAGTTTTATTCAAGAAAATGTAAGCCTGGAAAATCAATGAAATTCCATGAACATATATCAAATATTTCAATTATTAGCAAAGATCAATGTCAAACCGATTTTATGGCTAAAAATAAAGTATTTGGAAGTGTATTCTAAGTGAAATCAGAATACCAATGTACACAAAATCTAACACATATCACTGAATAAGTAACTAAAGTATACTTTTCCGATTCATTTAGATGCTTTTCCTACATCAGACACACACATAAGCAGTCCTGAATAAGTAACTAATATCATTACACAATCTTAAAGGGATACTCTTAAATAAGATACATAATCTATGATTTTCTCTTATTATCTTTTTTCAGAGTGTTGACTGTACCTTAATAGAATCGATTTGGAAGCAACCAGTACATACAAATGACCAGTCAGTGAGTTATCAAAGATTATTCCTCATTTTATAACTATCCATTTAAAAGGGTTATATTAACCGACTGTAACTTATTTTCTATGATCAGGTTCGAAAGTGCTTGGTCATACATTTGACCTTGGTTTAATGTCATTTACCCAACTAATCGAATTGATGGGCACCAGGTTTGGATCCCATCGAAAACAACAGTACTCATTGAGACACAGGAATATCCAGCTAATGGGTCCTATATAGAACAAAACGTACATCGTAGATTCTTCTTTATCATCAAACAAGTCACATCAAGATGGAAGTTTAGGAGAGATTCAGGCAACATTTTACAAAGAACATTTACCAAGGGTGTTCGACCAATACGGCATGGTATAATAAACAACAGGAAGGTTCAAGCAGCAACAGACATCACTTTAAAAGTCATCTAGATGACAGTGATTGTGCAACGTAGTATTTTGTTATAGGCAATAAGCAGATCTGATGAATATTACCACTGAATACTGGACATTCACTCCTATCCTCGATTCAAGACTTTGTCAAGCGCTAGTTAATCACAATGAAGTCAAATAGATGCCGCTAACCAGTGGTGAATTCAAGCTGTATAAAAGGGTTCACTATACATAACCGATCAGCGTGTAGGTTGAGAATCTATGACTCATTGACTTAAGTATGCCTCGTTCAAACAATTAGTTATCAGTGTTAAACGTTTTCCACATTATTTACTCTGGAAAACCAGACAGTATCATATGCCCTCAAACAGTAAGCCTGGTTCATAGTTGAGTATATAGATTTGTATCCTGTTAGGTTATTTGAAAAGTTCAAATATCATTTAAAACATTTCTACCCTTAAATACACTCAAACAAGAGTAGGAATGTACTTAAAGAATATCATTATTCAAGAGTTAACTGGTAAAACCGTCTAGTTTGATCATGAAAAGTTTGCCAACTAAAATCTCAGCTTAGAGACCAACTCACTTTCAACATGTAAACTCTAGATATTCGCCACTTTTTCCAAATATAATTATTATTATTACTAGTCCCTTGGGTTCCTAAAGGAACATAAGGACTCGCTAGCACGTCTCCAGTGAACTCTATTCCCTGAAATCTTTTGAACCTGGTTCCACGACAGCCCAGAAGCTCTCATTTCCTCCTCGCACGATCTCCTGCATGTCACCCTCACCTCGGAAGCCCAACTCGTCGCTTCCCATGGGGATTCCACTCGAGCAACTGGCCTGACATGTGATGTCCTCAGTCGGCCTTCCCAGTGCCTGCCTAATCCATCTCCACTTCCTTCTGCATATTTGTTGGGTGATAGGTTCTTGGTTGGTTCGTTCCCAAAGCTCCCTGTTGCTTATTCTTTCTGGCAATCCATCTGATCTTCAGTAGCGAGTGAGCGTAAGCAGTTGTTGATGAATGTGTGTAGTTTATTGGAAATCTCTTTCGTAACGCGCCAAGTCTCTGAACCATACAGAAGCACTGACTTGACTGAGGTTGGTGTTGAAAATCCGTATCTTGTTCCACATTCTGAGTGCAGAAGACCTCCACACTGGTTTCAGGCTAATGAACACCTGTCTTGCTTTTCCGATCCTGGCATTGACGTCCTCGTCTGTGCCTGTGCCACCTGTAGTTGAAACAGTGCTTGTTAGATAGGTGAAGGAGGTTACTTCCTTTAAGTTTCTCCCGTTGATGGTGACTGTAGTTTGTTGTTGTTGTTGGAGTTGTTGGTGTGGTATCTTCATCATCTCTGTCTTCTCTATATTCTACCTGAAGTCCCGTCTTCGCTGCCCTGCCTCTTCTGCCAACTTGTTAGTTTTTGCCTGCAGATCTTCAAGTTTGTGTGACATCAGGCACAAGTCATCGACGAAATCCAGATCTTCTAGGTTCTTTTCCGCAGTCCAGCTAGCGTATCCCCCTCTTCTCACAGTTTCTCACTGTTTGCTGCATGATCCAGTCGACCACTATCAGGAATATCATGGGGGATAGTAGGCAACCTTATTTCACTCCTGTCTTCACTTCAGAGGTATCACTGATCTTCCCATTGTGAATTACTTGGCATGTGGCATCTTCATATAGTTGTTGAATGAGATTGACGAAGGTTTGCGGTATTCTGTAGTAATGAAGCAGCTTCCAAATTACTTCTCGGTCGACGCTGTCAAAGGCCTTCTCAAAGTCGATGAAGTTGAGGTAGAGTGTTGACTGCCATTCTACACTCTGTTCTATGATGATGCGTGGTGTGGCGTTGCAATTTGGTCGGCACATGATTTGTACTTCCTGAATCCAGCCAGCCAGCCTGTTCCGGTCGTAGTTTTGAATCCAACGCATCCTTTAGTCTCTCCAGGATGATGCAGCTTAATATTTCGCTTGCTCTGGGTGGACAGAGGTGGAGCGTGATTTCACGCAAAACTTCTTGCAAACACTGAGGTCTCCCTTCTTCGGGAGTTTGACTAGGTAACCCTTCTTCCAATCAATGGCCAGATACCTTCTCTTCCTTCTACACCTTCTGCAATAATGGTGTGAGCATCTAAATATAATAATTGACATAATTAGGCAGTGAAATGTTTTGAATACGTGTATTTTACCAAAAATTGACTTTATCTTTTTTTAAATAAAACTAGTTGTACACTATTTTATTGGAGAGATCTTCAGTAGAATGAAGTGTATTCATAAAATACTTAACCGAACAGATTTGTAAAAGGCTTATTGACAAATTCATTATTTCATATGCTTTGGTTATTGTATTTATATGAAGATATAATTACCGTAGAGATCATAATTTTTCTTCTGCAAAATATCATGTATTGTGACGTTTCTTAAAGGAGACTGATTTCTACAGACGAAGTATTCCAAGTGGGATAGTATATTTTTCGATTTAACACAGTATAAATGACCAAGTGTTTTTTTGTCATATTTTTCTATGCTCTGAGGTACGCACATACGTTAAGGTTAGATACTGAGAATATACCAAACAGTTATTGTGTTTATCTAAAGGCAGGTAAATGAAATGAACCATAGTATAAACAATCAGTTTAGTATTTACTTTCATCTGAAAAAAAAACATCCACATAGATACTATATGCTATTTTATGCTTCATTATCCGTCTCACATCTCTCTGTTTAGTCAGTGGAAGAAATTCTTACAACAAGTCTTCGTTAGTTTCCTATCTTAAGGGAGTGAAAGTTCTTTTATAATCGTATATACACTGTAAAATGATTATCAGCCAATCATTTTCTAAAGCTTTTAAATTCCGATTGTACCGTGTGTTCGATTTATCTCTGTGTAGTTAGTTGGTCGACCAAGATATGTAATCAGTATAAATGTTGACTGAGAAAGCAATGTGCTTTTGTAAAATCTATCAGTTGACAAAAAATGCACTATGAGTATTTTAGGTGGAAATGACTTAATTATTGAATAATATGACAGTTCAAGAAACTACGACCGGAACAGACAGGATTCAGGAAGTACAAATCGTGTGGGATCAAATTGCAGCGCTACGCAGAATCATAGAACAGAGTATAGAATGGCATTCCAGCCAACACTCTACCTCCACTCCATCGACTTCGAAAAGGCCTAAGACAGCATAGACCGACAAGTAATTCAGCAAGCAGTTGCTTCAACACTACGCAATAACACAAACCTTCATCAATCTCATTCAACAACAGCTATATGAAGATGACACATGCAAAGTAATTCACCATGAGAAGATCAGTGATGCCCCTGAAGTGAAGTGAAGTGAAGTGAAGGCAGGAGTGAGATAAGGCTGTCCACTATCACCCATGATATTCCTGATTGTAGTCGACTGGACTGAATCATGCAACAAAGAGTGAGGAGCTGTGAGAAGAGGGGCATACGCTAGGTGGACCGCGGAAAGGAGCCTAGAAGAAGATTTGGATTTCGTCAGTGATGATTTATGTCTAGTATGACACAAACTCGAAGATCTATGGGTGAAAACCAACAAGTTGACAGAAGAGGGGAGGCAGGACAGCGAAAATGGAACTTTGTTCAGTGAACGTAGAGAAAGAAGATGGAGGTGATGAAGATACCAAACCAACACCACCATCAACAACAACAACAAGCACCAAGCAACACGAATGGGAGAAATCTAAAGGAAGTTGTCCCTTTCACCTACCTAGTCAGGCAGCACTGTTTCAACCACAGGCGGTGGCGGCATAGATGAGGATATCAAAACCAAGATCGGCAGGCAAAATATAACAAGCTGGCAGAAGAGGGGAGCGTGGCAGCGAAGATGGGACTTCGTTGAATGAAGATACAGAAAGAAGACGGAGATGATGGTGATACTCAATTAACGCCACCACCACCAATAACAACAACAACAAGCTCCAATCACTATCAACGGGAGAAACCTGAAGGAAGTAGCCTCTTTCATCTACCCACCCTCCTAGGCAGCATTGTTTCAACTACAGGCAGTGGCAGCACAGACGAGGACGTCAAGGCAGCCATGTTTGTAAAGACAGTAAGACAGGCCTTCCTTCATTAATCTGAAACCAGTATGTAGATCTACTGTAGTGCACTCAGTATAAGGTGAGAACAAAATCCGGATTTCCAACACTAATTCACTCAAGTCAGTGCTTCCATGTGATGGTTCAGAAAGATAGCGGCACGTTACGAACGGAATTTCCAACAAACTACAGACATTCATCAGATGAACAGGTGCCTACGTTGGCTTGATACTGATGATGGAGATCAGATGGCGAGAATAATCAGAACAAAAAACAAGGAACTCTGGCAAAGAACCAACGAAACAAGAACCTATCACGCAACGAATATGCAGAAGGAATTGGAGATGGATTTGGCGTGCAGTGAGAAGACCCATTGGGAACATCACGTACCAGGTCAGTCAGACACTCGAGTGGAACCCAGATGGATTGGGCATCCGAGGTGATGGTGTCATGTAGGTGATGGTGTGAGGAAAAAATGATAGTTTGTGGGTAGTGGTGCAGCCAAGCTTAAAAGTTTGCAGGGAAGAAAGTGGAATGGAGGCATGCTACTGAAGCCTTATGTTCCATTAGGAACCCAAGAGACAAATAATAATAATGATGATGATAGTTCAAAAAATAGTAAAATATGGCCAAGAAAAAATATACATTCAAAGTGCAGAGCTGAATGGTAACTTCCTTAAAGACTCTGGGTGTAACTACATCACAGGTCAAATGTAGGTAGTTTGTCCTTTTGATAATAGGTTAAGAGACAGGTTAAAAGAATAAAACGTGTACATGAAAGTTGTGAATCAAAATAGCTGCATGATGGATGAGTTTTTAAAGAGGGATATATACATGAAATCTCTTCTGACTGCCATGACCTGTTAAGTCACTCCACGTGTTTCTTTTGAATACTCCATCCTGATAGATAATAATGTTTAATTCAACGTGGAAGTGAATAACGGCACCGTGGTACAGTCTAACGATGTATTATATAAGTTTGGTTGATATGTAATGATGCTCATTCAGTCAATGTTTGAAGCGCAGAATGAGAATGATCCTTCATGCATCGAAAATACTAAGGGAACTCCGCTATCGTTAAGAAATGCACCAACAAAGAGCTTTTAGGCAATAAAAATAGAGACTGAACACTGTTCAGCTATTTCGGTATGATTATGAATAAATAAACTTTTTAACATGATTCAACAAGAAATAAAACTGTGCGCTAAATCGAGAAAGTTAATCTTGTACACAGATTTGATTTAAAGATTTTGAGGAACTCGGACTCTGAGTAGTATATATTTCTTATATGTAGGCAGTCAAGTACATAAACTACAAAATAAAATTCCTATAGAAATATTTCCCAACTTTGATTTTGTTATGACCTAAGCCTTTGCAAGAACTGGCGCGGAACCATGCTGCTGTCCACCCCATGCAGAATATTGAACCACATCATCCTTGATAGACTAAACAATGCGCTTGATTCAGAATTACAACCAAAACAGGCTAGATTCAGAAGGAACAAATCATATGCCGATCAAACTGCAACGCCTCACTACGCATCATCATAGAACAAAGCACAGAATGACAGTCAACTCGCTACTTCTACCTCAACTTCATCCACTTCGAAATAACATTGGACACCGTCGACCGAGAAGTGATTTAACAGGCAGCTGCTTCAATGCTATCGTCTTAGCGTCACAAACCTACATCAACACCATTCAACAGCAGCTATATGCTATATGATGTTACATGCCGAGTGATTCACAATGCGAAGCTCAGTGACTCCTTTCAAGTGAAGACAGTAGGCAGGAGTAAGACAAAGTTGTTGCCTACCATCACCGTTCATCTTCCTGATTGTGGTTGACTGGACTGAACTGGATCATACAACAAAGTGTGAGGAGTGAGAAGATGGCATACACTGACTGGACCGATGCGGAAAGACCGGAAGATTAGGATTTCGCCGATGATCACTTACGTCTAATATCTTATGTCGCATAAATTCGAAGATGTACAGGTGAAAACCAAAGAGTTGGCAGAAGAGGCGAGGTGAGGCAGCGAAGGGAGATGTGACTTCCTTGAGGTGAACGCAGAGAAGACAGAGGTGATGAAGATACCCAACAACAGCAATAAACACCAATCACCATGACCGGGAGAAATCCAAAGGAATTTGTCGCTTTCACCTACCTATCTACCAACCTAGGCAGCATCATTTCAACTAAAGGCGGTGGCACAGATGAGAATGTGGAAGCAGCCAGGATCGGAAAGACAGCAAGACAGGCCTTCCTTTATTAATCTGAAATAACTAGTGTGGAGATCTACTGCACTACACTCAGCATAAGGTGCGAAAAACTTCCGGATTTTCAACACTAATGCAGTCAAGTAAGTCAGTGCATCTATGTGATGGTTCAGAGACTTGGTGCATTACGAGAAACATTTGCAACAGACTACAGACATACATCACATCAATACATGCCACCCACGCTCACTTCATACTGACACTGAAGGTCAATGAGATGGCGAGAATAATAAGAATAAGCAATAAGGAACTCTGGCTGGCTGGCAACGAACCAACCAATCAATAACTGATCGCCCAACAAATATGCGGAGGAAGAGAGTGGAGATGGATTGGACTGGACTGGGCATACACTGAGTAGACCATTTACTGACATCAAGCGTCAAACCAGGCCGCTGAATGGAACCTGAAGCGGAAAGAACGGGTTGGGCGTCCATGTCGGGAGTGACATGGAGGAGATGGGAAAGAGAGAGAGCTTGTGGGCAGTGGTGAAGCCAGGTTGTAAAGACTGCAGAGAAGAGAGTGAAATGGCAACCTGCTAGTAAAGCCCTAGGAACCCAATGAACAAATAATAATAAGAATAACTAATTTTTTCAGATTGATCAGAGTGGTCTTTCGTATAGTGAATTCCATTTTCCTCTCACTTTGAGATGAAAAGACAATTATGTCATTAGTTTCTTAAAATAGACAACTCATCTATCCGTCAATACAGTGAAGTAAATATGCTTCTGAGAGCACGATTCTACGCCATTGCTTGTGTTTGCGACACTACATATCATACCATTAAAGGGTAACTAATGTCAATGTAAGGATGGAATGTTTGTGAATACTTTCTTCTCCAATTAACATTGAATATTCCATTGAATATTTAGTCCTGATAAAAGATAAATGTTAAAAATCACTTGAAGGAAAAAAAAAGATACTTCAGTTCTGTTGATTACTTGAGTTGGTTGAGAAAATTAAAATGTAAACTATATATGTATAAGTAATATTTATGAATTTTCACTTACTATAGTAATTCATATGCACAATGAACATGTATCAACTTGTTCAAAGCACAACAAAAGTCAAGAGTTAATGGTGGAAATTACTTCAACTCTTTGACGTATTGAAATCTGAAGACCTTTTGATATTTAAGACTAGTATATGATTGCATCTATATAATCATGGGGACTATGTGAAGTGGAGTCGAGTTTAGAAATGAGTGAAAAACAGAATTCTTAATATTGTTGAGCTGTCAGGTTATATATGTTACTTTATTTTCTACCATACATACAATTTTAAATGCTTGTTTCATAGACAGTGGGAAAAAAAGAATCAACTCAAACAGAAAGATTTGATATCGAAAGGGTATAAAATGATATTCGTACTGATTTCATTATTATCAAACGTCAGCTGATGTAAATGATAATTAGATTGGTTAGCTAGGGTTACTCAGCAAAATGAAATAATGTCTTGTGGCTATATTGGTCTATTACCGGTCACGTTTATATTCCTGGTTGCCGTTTTGCTACACAAATTATACAAATTGCTTTTAAACTTGGTCAATTAGAACAGATTACGTTTTGTTGACATCATGAATATTATTATTATTATTATTAGTCCCTTGGGTTCCTAAAGGAACAAAAGGGCTTCAGTTGCACGCCTCCAGTGAACTCTGTTCTCTGAGATCTTTTGGACCTGGTCCCACGACACCTCACAACCTCTCATTTCCACCTCCCACGACCTCCTCAATGTCACCCTCGGCACCGACACCCAACTCATCGCTTCCCATCTGGGTTCCACTCGAGGGCCTGACGTGTGATGTCCTCAGTCGGCCTTCCCAGTGCCTGCCTAATCCATCTCCACTTCCTTCTGCATATTTGTTGGGTGATAGGTTCTTGGTTGGTTCGTTCCCAAAGCTCCCTGTTGCTTATTCTTTCTGGCAATCCATCTGATCTTCAGTAGCGAGTGAGCGTAAGCAGTTGTTGATGAATGTGTGTAGTTTATTGGAAATCTCTTTCGTAACGCGCCAAGTCTCTGAACCATACAGAAGCACTGACTTGACTGAGGTTGGTGTTGAAAATCCGTATCTTGTTCCGCATGCTGAGTGCAGAAGATCTCCACATTGGTTTCAGGCTAATGTCAGGCTAATATCATGAATATACTGATTGCTTTTTATTGAGAAATTCACCTGAAGTTGGTCAAGCGTTGTTATAAAAATTAATTTTCCGTAAATATTTGTTAATATCTTGCTAGCCATCCTGTAAACCACGTAAGTTAGACCGTTGACCTACTTCTCTTCTTTGAGTAAAATTAGCAATAGAGTTAGGGAATTCTACGGGGATTGTTCCATTTCTCTCAAATTTTGGCATGGAACATGATTTAGATGATTTTTGAGGGAACGTGGAGAGGCATCTTGAAAGCGCTGTTGGTTTAAAGATGATTCGACATAGCGAATGCCAGCAATATCGTCCTAATGTGAGAGAATAGAAAGACTACTCAAACCGCACTTATCTAACCAGTCAAAAGTGTCAATAAGTTTGCTGTGATGCTATTATTATTATTGAATATTTATCATTTGGGTCCGTAGTCAAACATAAGGATTCAGTAGCACATCTCCATTCCACTCCGCACTTTCTCTCCAAGCTTTCCAACCTGGCTCCACCACTACTCACAAACTCTCATTTCTTCCTCACACCATCTTCTTCATGTCACCCTCACCTCGGACACACAACTCGCCATTTCCCATCTGGGTTCCAATCGAGTGCCTGACTGGCCTGGCACGTGATGTCCCCAGTTGGTCTTCTCACTGTATGCCCAATCCATCTCCACTTCCTTCTACGTATTTGTTGAGCAATAGGTTCTTGCTTCATTGGTTCGTTGCCAGCCAGCCAGCCAGCCAGCCAGCCAGCCAGCCAGCCAGCCAGCCAGCCAGCCAGCCAGCCAGCCAGCCAGCCAGCCAGCCAGCCAGCCAGCCAGCCAGCCAGCCAGCCAGCCAGCCAGCCAGCCAGCCAGCCAGCCAGCCAGCCAGCCAGCCAGCCAGCCAGCCAGCCAGCCAGCCAGCCAGCCAGCCAGCCAGCCAGCCAGCCAGCCAGCCAGCCAGTCAGTCAGTCAGCCAGTCAGATTTCCTTGTTGCTTATTCTCATTATTCTCGCCATCTGATCTCCATCAACAGTATCGAGCCAGAGTGGTTAGTTGTTGATGAATATCTGTAGTATGTTGCAAATGGTTTTCGTAACGATGCAAGTCTCTGAACCATCGCATAGAAGCACTGACTTGACTGAATTAGTGTTGAAAATTCGGATGCTGTTAACGATTTATGCTGAGTGGAGTGCAGGAGATCTCCACACCGGTTTCAGGTTAATGAACGTCTGTCTTGCTGTCTTTCCGATCCTGACTTTGACATCCTCGTCTGCGCCATCTGTAGTTGAAAGTGCTGCCTAGGCAGGTCGGTGAAAGAGACAACTTCCTTTAGATTTCTCCCGTTGATGGTGATTGGAGCTTGTTCTAGTTGTTGTTGTTGTTGTTGGTTGGGTGTCTTCATCACCTCTGTCTTCTTTCTCTACGTTCACTGAACGAAGTCCCGTCTTCGCTGCTCTGCCTCCCCTCTTCTGTCAACCTGTTAGATTTTGCCTGTAGATCGTTGAGTCTGTGTCATATCAGACATAAATCATCACTGACGAAATCCAAATCTTCTTCTAGGCTCCTTTCCGCGGTCCACCTAGCGTATGCCCCTCTTCTCACAGCTCCTCACTCTTTGTTGCATGATTCAGTCCAGTCGACTACAGTCAGGAATATCATTGGTGATAGTGGACAGCCTTATCTCACTCCTTCCTGCCTTCACTTCACTTCACTTCAGGGGCATCACTGATCTTCCCATTATGAATTACCTTGCATGTGTCATCTTCATATAGCTGTTGTTGAATGAGATTGATGAAGGTTTGTGGTATTGCGTAGTGTTGAATCAACTGCCTACCGAATTACTTGTCGATCTATGCTGTCTTAGGCCTTTTCAATGTTGATGAATTTGACTCAGACTACTAAGCGTGCTCTAAATTTAACTGCAAAGCTGAATAGTTATTATTTTCACATGCATTATTTTGTATGAGGACTAAGTGAACATTAAATACAAAAAAGCAACTGTTTCACTATTAAAACAATTTAAAAGTCAACTAAACTCCGCTGATTGTCATCGCTTAGTTGCATTCTTTGTGTGTATGTGAGAAATCTTACATTCACTATCTTCAAAATATAGATGAGCATACCACATAAAGCCTTTTTTTCATGAGAACAATTAAGCTAGTTTACTTCAATAAACTGAATGACTCCATTAACCAGTAATTACTAAAAAACTTCTTTTCTTAAATTATCCCGAAAATTTTAGTCTAACTATTATCATGATCATTATCTTTTTATGATGGGTAAATAAACAAACATACCGAAATGGAAATAATAAACAAAACAATTTTGTAGTAAGACATATATATATATATATATATATATATATATATATATATATATATATATATATATATATATATATATAGGCATACAGTCACGCTACAAGTAAGGCGCCAAATATTTCGAAACATTACGACCTTTAAATATTTTTTGGAAGCAAGTTTCAGGTGAATATATATATATATATATATATACATAGAAGAATAAAATTTCGAAATGATTATTCTTTATTTATTCACATCTATGTGTGAATACGCTATCTGTGATTATTGGGAAACGCTTTGTATTTAACTTTCTTTTGTTTTCCATCTACCTCGAAAAAATGGTTGACCTTGGAACAATGTACAGTATTCTTGTCACCAACTATTCTTGTAGGCTTTTATTTATTTATTTATAAACCTATTTGTATCAACTGAGTCTTCTACGAAGACCAATATTCTTTTCATCAGATATCAAACTTCTTCGAAAGAAACAATTCAAACTCAGCTGTTTTTTAGTACAAAATGATGGAGTCAAAAGATCTTATCAAGCTTTAACCAGCTGTTGAATGACTTTTGAATTGACCATAGTAGAGAGGAACTAATAAGTAGTTTATGTCAAGTCAGTGCTTTCTTGTGATGGTTCAGAGACTTGCTTCGTTACGAAAACCATTTGCAACATACTACAGATATTCATCAACAACTAACCACTCTGGCTCGATACTGTTGATGGAGATCAGATGGCGAGAATAATGAGAATAAGCAACAAGGAAATCTGACTGGCTGACTGACTGACTGACTGGCTGGCTGACTGGCTGGCTGGCTGACTGGCTGGCTGGCTGGCTGACTGGCTGGCTGGCTGGCTGGCTGGCTGGCTGGCTGGCTGGCTGGCTGGCTGGCTGGCTGGCTGGCTGGCTGGCTGGCTGGCTGGCTGGCTGGCTGGCTGGCTGGCTGGCTGGCTGGCTGGCTGGCTGGCTGGCTGGCTGGCTGGCTGGCTGGCTGGCTGGCTGGCTGGCTGGCTGGCTGGCTGGCTGGCTGGCTGGCTGGCTGGCTGGCTGGCTGGCTGGCTGGCTGGCTGGCTGGCTGGCTGGCTGGCTGGCTGGCTGGCTGGCTGGCTGGCTGGCTGGCTGGCAACGAACCAATGAAGCAAGAACCTATCGCTCAAAAAATACATAGGAGGAAGTGGAGATGGATTGGGCATACAGTGAGAAGACCAACTGGGGACATCACGTGCCATGCCAGTCAGGCACTCGATTGGAACCCAGATGGGAAAAGGCTAGTTGTGTGTCCGAGGTGAGGGTGACATGAAGAAGATGGTGTGAGGAAGAAATGAGAGTTTGTGAGTAGTGATGGAGCCAGGTTGAGAAGCTTGGAGAGATAGTGAGGAGTGGAATGGAGATGTGCGACTGAATCCCTATGTTCGACTAGGAACTCACGGAACAAATAATAACATAACACAATGCCAAATCAGCACCGGTATTTTAAAGAGGATCTGTCAGCTGGATTTTTTTGTTTCATGGTACAATTCTTAGTAGGTAAAGCCTAAGAAGCTAAGTCTAAGCCTTTTAAATTGCATTTCTTGGTCTTGCAGCTAACTTTAATTTCCTCAACTTCATCTACTAACTTTCGATGTGTATAGTGATCGTAACTCTCTGTTAAATACTACAAATTTCATTTTTCTTCACGAAATTAGGATTAAAAGGGGATAAATGTATCCAGTGTTTATACATATTAGCCATCAAAAGTCTATAAATGACAGACTTATTACTAATCGGTCCACTCAAGGTCATCTAGACTTGGCGCGAGTTTTTGATTCTAATGTATAAGACTAATAACGGTACTACTTATCTAATCAAACAGATGTCCTTCATTACAGTCTTGTTTTCAGAAGCATTGATAACGAAAGTAAACAACAAAAGATACTGAGCTTGCCTGTGATATAATGAAAACATAACGTTGACATAAACATCTATAAGGAACATTATTACAGTGTAAGAAACAGCTTCAGATGATAAATATCTCAAATGAACATGAAGTGATAAGATCATTTTTATAGAACAAAAAGCTGTCATTTGCAAAGAAAGGTTCATAATTAAGCTACACTGGTAATTTAGAAGGAAAATATTTCTTTATATATATATATATATATATATATATATATATATATATATATATATATGTGACCGTGGCCTTTGAACCACCACCCAGAGGCTGAATGGCTATAGCGTTCGGCACTAAACCTGAAGGTTTTGAGTTATGGCTGCGAAACATTTGAAGGATCCTATACTAGGATGAAGCAGTTGTCTAGTGATACAAGGTTTTTAATAATTTTTAATTCCAACTAATGCCAGACCATGATGAATGCTACCGTAAAAAGAAAATTTACAAAAATCATAAACTACATACAAAGAATTGAATAGTACATTCTGTATATCTAATCCTGGTATTTTTAGGCATTAAAGAGGTTTAATATCCCCGGCAATTTATGAGTTTTCCGATAGCTAACAAATTTGATCAAGTCCAGTTCTCACTGATTTAGTGAGTTAAACTGCCTTTGATGTTTACTGAACATTTCCCTTCTCATATTAAAGGTGCAAAATTAAGGATGTTATACCTCATCCTTTCTCTCATACTGTAGTACACTACAGTTAAGTTGGCTGTACACGCATTCTAAAATAATCATCCCTTTTTTTCCCACGTACGCACTCTGAACCAATTGTAGTCTTAAACTTTCTGTTTGTTCATTCCTGCTTTTGAAGTTATAGACTACCTTATCATCATCTTTGACTGACTTTTCATTACTGAGTAGTTTTTCAACTGTTCAACTGGTTTCAACAAAGTTTTCACTGAAAACCACTCAGATGAGTTCACAAAGTGCGAACTTTGACACAAAAAGCCATGAAATAACAACAGATACTACTACCAAACAACTTGAGTAGTGGGGAACTACTCAGGCTGATTTGTAGTATTTCGCCAGCCAGACTAACGTGAAGCGTGCAATTAGTAAATCATTTACAAACTGTTCATTCTATTTTAGGTATTTCTTTCCTTAAAGTTAGCTAGCCAGATTCCGGTGATCTGAACTAATTCGGGTCTACTGGCTGAATTTGTCCTGGTACATCGCTGATGAGGTCGGCTTCAAATGAGCGAAACAGCCGTCCGGTAGTTAGATCACTTTGGCGAAATACTACAGACCACCCTAAGTGGTTTCTAACGACTCAAGTTGTTCAGTAGTAGTATCTAGAGATTTGCTAGAGTTTCACTACTAATTAGAATTTGCAACTTCAATTTGTTACTATAGATTGAACTGACTGTCGTCTGTTGATATATGAGCTCTCGATTTGCCTAATTATACATTATGTTGTAATTTGCTTGATGATGGGTTGTAGATGAATCCAGTACACACGTTTGGTCCAGCTAACAAGTCCCAATTAAGTATGAGTAAGTAATAGTAACTCATACTCATTGCACTGGAGGCTGCTGCCATGTTTCAGTGACCTAGTGGGTAATACTTCGGTGTTCGAAGTAATGTGTGCTGGGTACCAACCTAAGGGGGGAAACATTATCACTCATTGAGATACAGGCATATCCAGCTGACCAGTCTCTAACAGGACGGAACTGGCTTCCTGGATTCATCTGCTAGCCACCATGAAGTGAATTACAAAATTTACTGTTTTTAAAAACGGACAGACTCATTAAACTCGTAAAACAGACTTCTTTCGAATATGCTACTTATACTTTGTCAAAACATCAACCTATACTACTTAATAAATCTCGTTCTTAAATGATTCAATACTCATATGATTTAGTTGTAAGTAGAATGACACATCTTTCGTCATAATTCTTATCAAAATGATAAATTTGGTTGTTGTTGTTGTTATTTATTAGTCCAAAAATCCAAACTAGATTAATTGCATTTGCTATTTCAGACTGAATCATCAAAGCTAATTTGTCGCTCTAGTTTCCAAAACACTAGCCTGTTGTACTACTTTTGATTACATCTGAATATTACTTTATAGTTAGTTGATGTATACTCAATGATATAAAAGTATATTAAATTGAAGAAATTCTTAACCATATTCTAAATCTATACTATATTTCACGGCATTCAAAGTCATCTTGATGTGTTAGATACAAGATGATGATGTATAAACATGTTCTGATTATTCTAATCCTAAAAATTAAACACCAAAAACTTCATACCCAAAAGATGGCATCATTTTACTTTATATATTTATCATAAATTAGATAGAAAAATTCCAGTGTAAATAATATACAGCTTTACCATAGTATTCACCTTACGTAACTTACTTATCGGACTTTCACAATACTAAGTTATATCTAATTAAATCCTTTATACACCAATTTCAGTGATTTGCCATTCAACAAGAATAATACTCTGATTTGAGCAACTACTAATAGTAGGTAATGGTAAACGTGTTCAGAACACAACATGATTATGCAAAATAATGTTGCAACGGTCGCATTAGACCAAAGCCTGGAAAAAATACAAAGAAAATGGTTCAGCGGATGAAGAATTTTATGTAATGGGGGGTTTGAATAGCTAACATGAAGGAAGAATGGATTTTGTAAATGGAAGACAAAGTTTCCTCCAACCGAAACAAAGATGAATGATGTTCAAAAATTTTCGGAATGATAAGATTTCTCTGAGTTTCCTTAATTCCACTGAATAGGTTCTCTGGAGTATACTATATCATTTCTGACGTTTCAGTTTTGTCTGCTGTGAAGCCGCTGATAATAATCATACGAGGCAAGGTACAGCTTTGCAAAGATTTCATGGATAATCTTCCATACCTTAACATATGGTCCTGCCTAAACGGCTGACTAGTTTGCCTAGTACTGTGCTCAGTGAAACTGTTCAATATAGCAGGTGAAGCAATAAATGCATATGAAAATAGTAAAACGAAATTAATATTAAAGTACAAAGGTTAATAGAGGAGAGTTTTCAGTGGTTTAGATGACCCTGGAAATAGAACTGGACTAAGTTTATACTCACCAAAGTGAAACCACATGAACAATAATTCGGTTGGTTGTGGCTAGTAGAAGAACCCAGGACTCATGTTTCGTCCTGTTTGCGACTCATCAGTTGGATATACCTGCACCCAGTGAGTCATGACGTCCCCACCAAGACTCGAACCACGTGCCCATCGGTTTAAACTCCAAGACGCTACCCACTATGCCACAAAGGAACGATTGCCACTTCTTATTACTATTTATTGACATACTTGTTATTCTCCGTTGCATTGTGTTGCATAGTTAATAACGCCTTGGTGTTTGAAGTGATGGGTACGTGGTTCGAGTCTTAGTGCGAACACCATGACTCACTGAGGTGCAGATACATCCAGCTGACGACTCCTAACTGGGACGAAACGCGCATCCTGGATTCTTCTGTTAACCACAACTAACCAAATTATCATAGTTAGCATTCAGGCAATATCGATGCATCCGCATACGAGCCCATATGCCAATAGAGGTCGAACAATTCGATGCAACAAAACAACGGAGAATAACAAGTATGTCAATAAATAGTAATAACAGATGAACAGTAGTTTCTTCGAACAGGTCTCTCACGCAGGCTTGCAACATAACATTCTCATTTATTCTCTTTAAAAATAGGTGTTAAAGTAAAGTATGTATGCTTACATGGAAATATGTTGCTCTTGAACGGTTTTACAGTTATCTGTCCTCTGATGTACAAAATAAAAATTGTTCTTACTTGTAAAATAAGGTAAGTAGAGAGTGTATTTTTGTGAAATTCAAAAACACCTCTTACGATTACTATTTTCACAGAATTCGGCTTTTCCTCATACTGCCGTACGGTATGACTTTCTGTTCTCCAGTTTGTTTATTTTCAGTTGCTCTTCCCGATGCGATAAGTTCTATCCTCTACCTCGGCTATCTATTTTTCATAGTAAATTTTAAGAAATTTAATTATAATTCACACATTTTAGTGGAATTTCGGAATCAAATGTCGATAAGAAATGTGGAATGCTTATGAAGATACACAACCAACAACAACAACTACTGCAGGCTCCAGTCCCCATCAACGGGAGAAATTTAAAGGAAGTAGCTTCTTTCACCTACTCACCCTCCTAAGCAGCATCGTTTCAATTACAGGCAGTGGCAGCACAGACGAGGACGTCAAAGCAGCCAGGATCGGACAGCAAGACAAACCTTCCTTCACTAGTCTGAAATCAGGGTGTAGATTGCATGTGGCATACACTGAGAAGGCCGACTGGGACTTCATGCTCCAGGCCAGCCAGGCACTCGAGTGGAACCTAGATGGGAAACAGCGAGTTGGGCGTCGGAGTTGAGGGCGACATGGATGAGATGGTGTGAGGAAGGAATGAGTGCTTGTGAGCAGTGGTGGAGTCAGGTTGGAAAGACAGCAGAGAAGAGAGTGAAATGGCGACATACTACTGAATCCCTATATTTGTCTAGGAACCCAAGGTACAAATAATAATAATGATAATAATAATAATAATAATAATAATAATAATAATAATAATTCTATTGATATCAGATCTCACCAAAGAAACCTCGAGTAGTAAGAAGCGTGCGAAACAATTTGCCATCTGATAATGAATGATATTTGATGCACGGAATAGACGGTCAAGTACTTTCACGTCATCCGGCCAACATAATTTCACTGTGTATACATCAGCATCAGCTCTTAAGGATCAGATCGCGTAAGATTTTCGAAACAAGAATCTTTACAAATCCCCAAATTTAAACACTACAGCTTCTGAGAGTTGAGAAGTGCTCTGTTGGCTTGAATACGAAAATTGGGAATAAAATGAATTCTGGGTGTCAATTATATGCACATAGTTTAGTCACTGGAAAGTAATCAATCTCGCATTTTCTGGTAGTGAGTGCTTAGCAAATTTAATCGATTATTTTGCAGAGTGACTATCAAGCTAGGAGACTCATCACTTTGATACCTGTTAGTCAATCGTGAGCTGATCCGCAAAAACAAGATATAGGGTTTCTTATTGATTGCCTCCCTCTAACTAACATCTGTCAGAGTACACTGAGTTCGTAAGTCTCCCAACTTGGTTGACCCATTGCAAGATGATCGACAGAATTCAGTCAGCACTCTGGAATAGAAAATATGAAATCAGTTAGTCTGCATTGGCCGCTCAATGTATTGAATGTAGTCTTAAATGAGATCAGCACTGAATGACTCTGATGTGAATATCAGGTATGATATCAGTTTCGTTGGAGCCACAGCTATACCTTGTTGACCAGTGCCAACAAGCATGAAGGCTAGGTAATGTTAGATATACTACCAATGGCAGTCTTCAAACTAATTCATGTTTAACAAGTCCTCAGTATACTGGTAACCGATATGAACTAGATTCATCTGGATAGCTTTTGATGATAAGTTTCAGTTATGTTGAAAATAGAGAACATGTATCTTGCAAAAATAAAAATGATTGTGATTTGAATCTATGAAATAATAAATAGACTGATTCCTATCAGCTGTTTAAATGAAAAAAAATTGAGAAGTAACTTTAATCCCTAAGCTTTTCGTCAGATTGTTGAAAGCCGATCAGCAGCAAAGTCTAGCAGTCCAATTTCTAGGGCGTAGTACTGTTCTCAGCTGGTTACTCGTTTTTTAATTTGTTCGATTACTACCACCTTTCCTTCGTGGCATAGTGGATAATACCTTGGGGTTTGAAGTGTTGGGTACAAGGTTCGAGTCTCGGTGGGAACAACATCATTCATTGGGATGCAGGTACATCCATCTGACTGGTCCCAAATAGGATGAATCGCGCTAGACATAACCAACCTAATTACCATTATTAACACTCAGGCAATATCGAGGCAGTAGCTTAAGAGCTCATATGCCAATAGACGTCCAACAATTCGACCCAATAAAAACAACAGAGAATTACAAGTACATCAATAATTTTTAACAAATTTAGTTAACATTGGCTGTAGATCCAATCATGAAATATTTGTAAGAAATCAAGTTATGCATTATCTCTTAAAATATGAAAAATTCACCACAGTTAGTATTCAATATTGATGAACTGTGTATTCAAAAGGTTTCGAAGTATCGAGAGAAAGCGTTTAAATACTCACTGGTGTACTTGTCCTATGGATTTGTCCAAACAAAACTGTATTTTTGGTTGTTCATTGAAGAGATCAATGGAAAAGTCAACATATAGGACTATACAATATGAAGTCGGTTACCCTCTAATCAATGTATCTAATCCATTCCAAAAGGAGGCCATTCATAGCGCGATTGGCTCAGTGGTAAGGTCACTGACTAAAACACTGGGTGACGCGGGACCCATTGAGATTGCAGATACGCCTTGTTGAAGAGTACTAACAAGCACAAAATCTAGGTACACAGCCTCATGTTGATTGCCTCCAACCAACTGAAATCTATCGAAGTTGGCATGTTTTTACTTGTCGGTTAATTTAAAACTTCAGTAATATATAGGGTACTACAGAAAAAAAGATGAATGATTTCCTTCACTAATGAAACAGACCACTTTAAAATGAAATGAATTTTCATTTCTTTCTTAATATTATGGAATATTATCATATTTATGAAATTCTCATCTTCAATAGTGTGGTTCTCACTAAATGCAACAAACAACTAAGGATGACTTATGATTTTTTATTCTGAGCATAACACTGACTTATTAACTATTAAACATACGACTTTTAACAACGTATAAATTAAACTATTAAGTCTATACATTTCAATAAGAAAAGGTAGGAAAGTTATCTAGAAATTATTCTACACCTGTATACAGGTGGATATGCATAAATATTGTAGAATGGACTACACAACTTCCAGTTATAACGTGCCTACAATCAAAACATAATTACGAATAAAAGATAAAAACGCCTTTATACCCAAAACAGTTCGTTTATTGACATCAAATATTTAGCGAATATCAAAGTTGTTTTTACATATATTAGTTGTCTCAGGTTCCTAGTGGAACATAGAACTTCAGAAACACGTCTCCATTCCACTTCGCACTCCCTCTGCAGTCTTTTGAACCCGGCTCCACCACTACCCACAAACTCTCATTTCTTCTAACACCATCTCCTCCATGTCACCCTCACCTCGGACGCCCAACTCATCGTTTCCCATCTGGGTTCCACTCGAGTGCCTGACTGGCCTGACGCGTGATATCCCCCAACAATCTTCCCAGTGCGTGCCAAACCCAATCCATATCCACTTCCTTCTGCATACTTTTTGGGAGATAGGTTCTCGGTTGGTTCGTTGCCAGAGTTACTTGTTGCTTATTCTTTCTGGCCATCCGAATTCAGTAACGAGCCAGTGTAGATAGATGTTGATGAATATCTGTAGTTTGTTGGGAGTGATTTACGTAACACACCAAGTCTCCTAACCACATAGCAGTACTGACTTGATATTGTTGTTGAAAATTTGGATCGTATTCTCGCTTTGTGCTGAGTCGAGTGCAGAAGATCTCCATACTGATTATTTCAGATGAATGAAAGCCTGTCTTGCTGTCTGTCCAATCCTGGTTTTCACATCCTCGTTTGTGCCTGTACCGCCTTTAGTTGAAACAATGCTACCTAGGAGGATGGGTAGGTGAAAGAGGCTACTTCCTTGAAGTTTCTCCCATTCATGGTGATTGGAGCTCGTTGATGTTGTTCTTGTTGTTGGTTGGGTATCTTCATCACCTCTGTCTTCCCTCTCTACGTTCACTGAACGAAGTCCCGTCTTCACTGCCCTGCCTCCCCTCTTCTGTCAACTTGTTAGTTTTCGCCTGTAGATCTTCGAGTTTGTGCACATCAGACACAAGTCATCGACGAGAGCTAAATCTTCTAGGTTCTTTTCCGTGGTCCAGCTAGCGTATGCCCCTCTTATCGCTCCTCACTGTTTGTTGCATGATCCAATCCAGTCGACTGCAATCAGGAATATCATGGGTGATATTAGACAGCCTTGTCTTGCTCCTTCTTGTCTTCACTCCAAAGGTATCACTGAGCTTCCCACTGTGAATTACTTAGCATGTGTCGTCTTCACATAGCTGTTGTTGAATGAGGCGGATAAATGCTTACATAATTCCGTAGTGTTGAAGCAACTGCTAAATTACTTGTCGGTCGACGCTGTCGAAGGCCTTTTCATAGTCGATGAAGTTGAGTTGAGGTAGAGAGTTGGCTGCCGTTCTATGCTCTGTTCTATGATGATGTGTAGCGTTGCAATTTGATCGCACATGATTTGCCCTTCCTGAATCCAGCCTGTTCCAGTCGTAGTTTTGAGTCCAGCGCATACTTAAGCTACGATGTTTTTCTGTATGTACATTGACTACTGTTGCTAATCACAACAGATTTCTTATGTTGATCAAAGCATATTGCAGAAACATGTTTTAATGAGTAGGAATTTCCATCTAAACTAATCTGAACATAGGTGAACTGAAAATCTAATAAGTAACTTATCAAATGGTAAATACTTTCGTTTAGCCAATAGAAACGGCAAACACTTTCGCCTTAATATTTCACACAGAACAATGACAGTGGTTCGGTGTTCTACAACCTTTAAGTAACAATGAAAGTTTCCCCATCAGACATGGTGATATCATCAATAACAACTAGTAAACATAACTGATTTCTTTATGAAGTAAACGATAATGATGTCACTGGAACTGGCTATGAAATACTGATTATCAAATGAGAGATGCCAAAGAGTACCAAACCACTTTCTTCGTTATCATAACTTTCAGATCTTGTGGAATATCTATACATGTATTATTGACAGTAACTAACCGATTATTTGACAATCAGATCTATATAGTGTGTACAGCTCATTCAGAACACAGTGGATTTGGCTGTATGAACATTTTAGGAATTTACTTTGTACTCAATCACAAAAGGTGTAGCAGTTGCTGAATCCGCCGGAAATGAAGCTGAATCAGGAAAAGTTAAATAACTTATAACAATTGATGCAAAGTATTGAGCTTCGGTGATGGTAAAATACGTTTATCCACTCTTGAAACTAGTTATGGAATATATTTCTTATTTCAGTCTGAAGGCTTGTGGGGATTTTATTAATTTTGGGTTACCATTCCTCATGGACTGACACCAGTTAGATAAACAGTAGAAGCCTGCTAGCACTAGACAGCTGTTTCGCCCCAGTACTGAAATCCTCAGCATTGCTTATTTATGATCACGCCCCACCATGGATCGAACCCAAGACCTTCACATCTCGTGTTCAGCATGCTGCCATTGAGCCACTGGGTAAGAAACCAGTAACTCACATTTCCTACTTCTGTTAGTTTACGATATAGTGTGACCTTCATCCAATACCGTCCTTGAGCACCTGTCCTAATGTTTGATTTGGTTGGGCCCACTGGTAATGACTTCTCATTAGAACTTCGGAAATCATCTCTTGAACCTACTCACCAATGAGCACTAGATTAATTTAGTTTTGATGAAGGAAATATAGATCAATGGATTCCAACCCAGTGGCTCGATGGTGACGTGCTGCCTGCAGAACCCGAGCGTCTTTAGTTCGATCCCTGGTGGAACCATTAGTGCTCACTGCTAAGGAGTCGTACTCTAGGACACAGCAGGTGTCCAGTGCTCCCAGCTTTCCAATATTTCTTGTCTGGTTGACAGAATTTATTGTCCAGTTAGTAACTTTAGCTGACTAATACTACCTGATTATCTTCAGCCAAGGTTTTGGCTGTTTTCGGAGCTTAATTGCTTCATAAGACTTCGTTGTCAAAACCCATACTTTGAACTTCATTCTAAATTTTGTTTTCACTTTTCACTACACAAGAGATTGAAATAAACATACCTTAGCACGAAGATTATTAGCGTAGAATGAAACATACACGCTCAGATAACTTTATCTTGATTACTGTATTGTGTACGTTTTACTTATTTCGCTTTTAATTGCCGTATTAATTATTCATATTGGCCCCTCCTTTTGAGTTGTAGAGATATTTTTTGACCTAATATTTACCATTTTTCACCATATCTCATCAACTTTCAACATACTGAGTTTCCCAATTTTATGAGCACTATACTTTTATAGGAGTAAGACAAGGCTGTCTAATATCACCCATGATATTCCTGATTGCAGTCGACTGGACTGGATCATGCAACAAACAGTGAGGAGCGATAAGAGGGGCATACGCTAGTTGGACCACGGAAAAGAGCCTAGAAGATTTAGCTGTCGTCGATGACTTGTGTCTACTGTCGCACAAACTCGAAGATCTACAGGTGAAAACTAACAAGTTGACAGAAGAGGAAAGGCAGGACAGTGAAGATGGGACTTCGTTCAGTGAACGTAGAGAGGGAAGACAGAGGTGATGAAGATATCCAACCAACAACAAGAACAACAGCGACGAGCTCCAATCACCATGAATAGGAGAAACTTCAAGGAAGTAGCCTCTTTCACCTACCCATCCTCCTAGGTAGCATCGTTCCAACTAAAGGCGGTACAGGCACAAACGAGGATGTGAAAACCAGGATCGGACAGACAGCAAGACAGGCTTTCATTCATCTGAAATAATCAGTATGGAGATCTTCTGCACTTGACTCAGCACAAAGCGAGAATACGATCCAAATTTTCAACAACAATATCAATTCAGTACTGCTATGTGGTTAGGAGACTTGGTGTGTTACGTAAAGCACTCCCGACAAACTACAGATATTCATCAACATCTATCTACACTGGCTCGTTACTGAATGTCGGATGGCCAGAAAGAATAAGCAACAAGTAACTCTGGCAACGAACCAACCGAGAACCTATCTCCCAAAAAGTATGCAGAAGGAAGTGGATATGGATTGGGTTTGGCATGCACTGGGAAGATTGTTGGGGGATATCACGCGTCAGGCCAGTCAGGCACTCGAGTGGAACCCAGATGGGAAACGATGAGTTGGGCGTCTGAGGTGAGGGTGACATGGAGGAGATGGTGTTAGGAAGAAATGAGAGTTTGTGGGTAGTGGTGGAGCCGGTTCAAAAGACTGCAGAGGAGTGCGAAGTGGAATGGAGACGTGTTTCTGAAGTTCTATGTTCCACTAGGAACCCAATAGACAAATAGTAATAATAACATGCTTTTTACAGGTTGACATCCTACGAACTGTTCACTGGACTTTTCCTGGTGTTTTTTGTGCTGTATTGTTCTACTTTATGGTAGCTTGTTGATGGTAGTTGTCTTGTAACTTTTCATAGTCTCTAGCATATCTACTGCTGTCTTGCTGAAATATCCGTTCTTTGAAGCGTCATTGCAGTCGAAGATTTGCTTCATGAATTCACTCATCATTGACTAATGAATAGTTGTTAAATTGATATTGTCCCTTGCAATGATCAGAATAAATTATTATTAAGCGCCAGAGTTTTTTCTAGCCTAAGATATTAGTGTATTGAATCATATATTTGTAAGATAAATAATTTTATATTATGACTCTTTATTGCTGACTGACATTCCTGGATGAGTTTTATGTCAGCTTAATTGGATTTCTCAGGGTAGTGATAACCTGGCAATTTAATTTTGATTCTACAGATAACGGCTGATTTCGGTGTGTGACTGTCGATTTCTATATTGCCCAGTGTGATTTGCAGAGATAGGCATCTCTGAAACAGTAATCTTACAACATTTTTATCAATCTGTTGTGTTCTACATATTGTTAGTATATGTCACTAGTAGTTACCCCAGATAAAACATTACGTGAAAATTATATGTATCTTACAGGGTTTTCATTTGTTTGAATAATATCCAGATATATTTTTCTAGGCCAATCACCAGAAAGTTGCCCTGGTATTATAAAATCTGATTTCAGCTGGTGCATTTCAGATAGACTCTTATCTGCATAAGTTCACCTTTCGTCTTTTTCCAACAAGAGATAAAAATATGAATATGTTATGAGTGGAATATGCGGTCTTACTGTTAAATTGTAGTTCAGTGTTTGCAGCAGAAATATCTACAGATTCATTCTAAAGAAACAACTTTGAGAGGTTATCGCTAATCATTAGATTTTACTCAGCTACATTTGACCTAATCTATCTGAGTTGTTGTGAAAGTGCACGTATTTTCCGATTAAAATTATGTACCAGAAAATCATTTTATTACCACTGGAATCGAACTCTACTATCAACCAGTCAAGAAGTTAAAAATGTTAGACAGAATGTCGCTCCTTCTTAAAGAAAACTGCCAAAGAACGTTATAAATTTGTTAATTTGACATGATCTTATTTCCATTCAAATTAGATAATGAACATATTTAAATTTTTCCACTAAGAAAGTAACCTAAACATCTTGCAATAAAAGTTTTGGTTATGATTTACACTGAAATTGACAAATAAGATGGTGAGTAGGAGGGGTTTTTAAAATTCGCTTTCAAATGAAGTTATCATTTCGATTTTGAGAATCGTAAACGTTACCTTCATGGGACTGGAATAAGATGTAACACGGTACAATATAGTTTTCAGTTTCATACTCTCCAGGCTTTACTCTAATAAACGTAAATCAGCCACTTAGACTTACCAGTCATTGATAAGTGTTTTAAACTATACAGATAGTAATAATGATATTGATAGTAATAAAATAATGATAACCCAGTGGCTCAATGGTGACGCGCTGGCCGCATAACCTGAAGGTCGCGGGTTCGATCCCTGCTGGTGGGGTTATCGGTGCGCCCTGCTGAGGAGTCCCATACTAGGACGAAACAGCTGTCCAGTGCTCCCAGGTTTCCTTTGTTCCTCCAACTGATGTTAGTCTACGATGAATAACAACTTGAGATAACATAGTGATAATGTTGATTAAAAATATCATAATACGAAGGATAATCATGATAAGAACCAAGAAAATAGCTTGAAAATGTAGACGTTCGGGTAATCAAAGTGGATCGAAAGCTTAGAATAATAAAAGTTGTGTATTACTAATGGATAAGGCAAGGGGATAAGCAAAATCTAAACAAATATGGTAAGTATATGAAGGGGGTGAAGAATAAAAGAAAGGTAAAACATTTTAATAAAGTGGTTTATTTAGTATTCCCTAGCCGAGGGATAGATAAAAGATGTAGAAACTTCTTCTGGATACAAAGACTAGGATTATGAGCTCCAATTTTGAGCTCATTCTAACTAAAAATCTTCAGCTTCGAAGTAATATCATTCATTATTCATCAAGATCTAGTCACCGCCTTTCATTCTAGTATATCAAATATTTGACTTAAAGCAAGAAGACAAAGAGGTAAGAGTGATTATGTCATCTAGATATTCAGATGTACATGAAACGACAGCACAATCCTCTGAATGTTAATACTGCCAGTTTGCCTTCAACATTTCACACAATAATCGTCAATTTAAGGTATGTTGATACTTACAGAGCATAGCAGTAGTTAACTTTAAGTTGATCACTGGAAAGGACAGATAAGATGTTACAGACCTGATTTTTATATTTCGCGGTAGTGCTAACAAAATGGGAATTATTCAACACTGGAATCAAAAACATAATGTCTGGTCAACATGAAGTTACTCAACCTTGATTTCCTTTTAGGACAATCAACTTATTTGGATAGATATTTTTCTCTAAGGCTAAGTGAATCACTAGAGAAAGGTTTCTTAAACATATTTAGAAATAAAAAATATATATGTGGACAACATAATGAAAGTATCTTTTCTTTGATATTAAAACTTATTCAGTGTTTCTTCTAGTCTATTATTCAGTGTTCACCTTTATGCATAAATCGGCTTTCATGTAGGTGTTGAAAACATATCACTTCATTTGGTTGAAGGTAATTGAATATACAAGAAAACAGCAGGAATGCAAATCGAGACGTTTACATGCTTAACAGTTGACTTTCAGACATGACTGTCATAAACTGTTGTTTACCAGTACTTTGTGGACACATTTGCAGCAACTGTCTGCTTACTTCTATGGTATATACATTAGTAGTAGTACTTTATATGCATTTAATTTATCCTTTTATTTTCTAGTATACATAAGCTTTGTGTACTATTACACTCAAGGACGTATGTCTGTTATGTCACTGTAAAGTGAAATATTTGATATAATTTAGAACTCTAAGTGGGGTGTTGTTTTGAAGGTTAGAAATATTACTTAGCAGAAGGGAACAGAAAGATTTATGGGCATTAGTTTGCGAATACTTCTGAAATATGCATTTCATTTTACAAAATTCTTATCCAAGGAGTAGTACAAAACATCAACCAGCCATAAAAGCACTTCTCGAATAAGTTGAGATGATACCAGCTTACCTCTTCCTTTCGTTTCCAATTAAGTCATGGTACCGATTTGTCCCCTACTCTTATGATTGAGTAATTGTATAGAGAGAAACCAAAAACTTGTTATACAGGTTCACTGCTCTGATATATTGTGTCATATAGACTGCTTTCCAATAATGCTCCATTAAGTTCAGTAGTCACACTGTATTATTAATACACAGAAATCGATCATCATCCTAATGAAAACATTGGAGTGACTTCCTTCTGAAAACTTACGGTTGGTCATTTTATACTTAAACTGAAGAGTGATTTAGGTAACTGTTTCAAAAGGCCCCAATTTTTGCCTCATAAGAAGTTTATTGAGTCAATAAAAGGCAAAAAGTATGAACTTTGAAATAAGAGGTTTATTTTGGTCACTGTTTATGACTTGCAAACAAAATGGTGCAGTAAAATATGCTTTTAGTCGCTTGAAAACTTTAAATGCAAAATTCTATTGAATATTTGCAACCGCTGAAAGACTGAAGTCCAGAACGACTCAATAAGACTGTATTTACTACTATGACCATCTTTGGATGCTTGTTATTCCTGTTTTGGTTTCCTAAACATGAACTAATTGTTTAAAATTCACATATTTTGGGAGGTTTTCTGAATTGTTCATAGTTACAGTTTAACTGAATGTGATAATATTATGTAAATCCCAATTTTACGTTTTTCTCTGCTACCTCACAAACTGAGCAGATGATCATGAATGCCTGAAACCGAAAAATAATTGAACTTTTATCGATCAATCAGTGTTCATTAAAATAAAATGAATTGTTCTAAACGAATTGGTGCAAAGGTGTAATTTCACAGAATTTTACTTTTGAATCTGTTTTCGGTGCAAAAGAACCGAATGAATTGCTTTGGAATGAATATTTAATGAAAATATTTCTCAGAAACTTATAAAACATTGGTATTACGTTTTTTCATGGCCAGTTTTCTAATTAGACTGATTTCATTGGATATCATTTTCATTATGTTACAGTGTGAACTAAATCTCTCCCGCCTAGGAATCTCTAAATCCTTGAAACCTTTCACAACCAATCGTGAAACTTTAAAGTTTCATAAAAGCCTACATGAACTTGTGTAAATAGTATATTGGTTGAAGAGACAAAAATCGATAGGATGTGATCTTCTAGAAAGGACTGGAAATAGTCAAGGCAATTATAAATATGTATAAACTGTTACATTTTGTAAATGTTTTGACGTTACAACGCATCTTCTGTCATTCTACCTTCTCTTCTGTTTACCGAGGAACTGCGTGACCATCAAGGGTGGAATATGAAAGTTATTATTCAACTATCCAGGTTGACATATATATAACCTAAAGGTATATATTACATTGTTAACCTTGTTTACTATGCCATGAATAAGTCACTGATACCATCTGCATTACTATTATCATTATTACTGTTATTATTATTGGAGTAACAAACCAGATGGCAGATATTTTCTTTACTGCCCCTTAAGTTACTCACTGTTTTTAATCGTCATCACCTTATAGTGTGGGAAAATCACCATGCTCCTCACACCATCTTCCATATTTCACCCTCGGCACCGACACCCAGCTAGTCGTTTTCCATTTAGGTCCCACTCTAGTGCCTGGTCTGGCACATGATGTCTCCAAATGGTCTTCTCAGTTCGTGTTCAGTTCAGTCCAGTTCAATTCATCTCCACTGTCTTCTGCATGCATATTTGTTGGGTGATGGGTTGTTGGTTGGTTGGCTGTTTGCCAGCCAGTCAGAGTTCTTTGTTGCTTATTCTTATTATTCTCGCCATCTGATCTTCAGTGTCAGTATCGAGTAAGCGTAGGCGGCAGCTGTTGATGTGATGTATGTCTGTAGTTTGTTGGAAATATATTTTTCGTAATGCGCCAAATCTCTGAATCATCACATAGAAGCACTGACTTGCTTGACATTACTGTTGAAAATCTGGAGAGAAACTTGTTTGATACGAAGCAGATAGGGTATCTTATCACCTGGCAAAATGTACAATTTCAGCCTTTTTTTATAAAACTGAATCAATGAATTCTATAAATAAATCTCTTGTCAAAGTTTACTCTAAAACTAACCTTCTTTCAAAATAAAGTTCATTCCCATTTATTTCATGCATTGACAGCAGTATACAAAAAATTTTATGAGTAGGATGAGAATCATTAAAATAAACTAATATGTCAAGTTATGTCGTAAACATTTCAAAATAAACACTCACTTTATTATGATAAGTTATCCCTTGGTTCCTAATGGAAAAGAGGGATCCAGTGGAACGTCTCCATTCCACTCTCTTCTCTGCAAACTTTTTAACCTGGCTCCACAACTCTCCACAATCTCTCATTTCTTCCTCACATCATCTCCTACATGACACCATCACCTCGGATGCCCAACTCATCCTTTCCCATCTGGGTTCCACTCGAGTGCGTGGCCTGGCATATGATGTCCCCAGTCGGCCTTCTCAGTATATGCCCAGTCCAATCGATCTCCACTTTCTTCCTTCGCATATTTTTTTAGCCATAGCTTCTTGGTTGTTTCATTCCCACAGTTCTTCGTTGCTTATTCTTCCTGGCTATCTGGGCTTCAGTATCGAGACAGCATACGCAGTTGTTGATCAATATCTGTAGTTTGTTGCAAATCCCTTTCGTAACGCACCAACTCTCTCAACCATCACATGGAAGCACTAACTTGATTGAGGTTGGTGTTGAAAATCCGGATCTTATTCTTTATCCTCAGTGCAGACTTCGACACTGGTTTCAGGTTAATGAACACCTGTCTTGCTGTCTTTCTGATCCTGACTTCTGTGATGTCCTCCTCTGTGCCGCCACCACCATCTGTAGTTGAAACAGTGCTGCCTAGTTGTTATTTAATGTTTGATTTATCTCAAAATATTCTGTTTCTAAGCAATGAAACTCTTCACATTTTTGAGGGCAAATAACAACTCGATTAAATTCCCTTCTTCTCAAAAAAGATGTCAAAATGTCAAAAGATGTAACCCCCTATCTAATGTTTTCAGACCTGAAATACATCCCATAAAAACAATTTTCTAAAAATTTATTCAAACTGATATTTACTGTGAGTTTACAAAATTCACTTAAGGTTATTTTTCAGTAATTAATGCCTTGCGAAGCTGGTCAATGAACAAGAACACATTATATGAATCAGAATGTCTATGTTGTAAGGACAGTCACAGAATAACTGAAACTGTAATTAATCATACTTAACCACTGAAGTGATATAGACATGTAAACAGTTGATGTCATGACTCAATCTGGAGAATACCATTCCATTACCATGGTAAGAAATGGTTCGACTCCTGAGACATAAAAGGGTTTTAACTCTTCTTTTTAGTCATGATCCGAATGATTTAACTTTGAGATACTTCTGAAATTAATGTGCTTGCTTGTGAAGTTATTCTGTAAAACCAGTTAATTAACAAGATAATGAAGTACAGACGGTATCAAATACTGACTAATCTACATCCTAAGTGTTTGACGAGTATAAAAACATACCTTGTTTCTTACAGGCTGTCAAATCAATTTGAAAGTTCATCAGTACTAAACCGTAAAGTCTGCTAAGAGTTATTATTATTACTATTTGGCCCTTGGGTTCCTAGTCGAACATAGGGATTCAGTCGCACATCTCCATTCCACTCCGCACTATCTCTCCAAGCTTTCCAACCTGGCTCCATCACTACTCACAAACTCTCATTCCTTCCTAACACCATCTCCTCCATGTCACCCTCGGCACCGACGCACAACTCGTCGCTTCCCATCTCGGTTCCACTCGAGTGCCTGGCTGACCTGACACGTGATGTTCCCAGTCGGTCTTCTCATTGTATATCCAATCCATCTCCACTTCTTCTGAATATATATTTGTTGAGTGATAGCCTCTTGGTTGGTTCGTTCCCACAGTTCTTCGTTGCTTCTTGTAATTATTCTGGCAGTCTGATCTCCATCTTCAGTAACAAACCAGCGTAGGTGGCAGTTGTTGACAAATAGCTGTAGTTTGTTGGAAATGCTTTACGTTATGCGCCAAGTCTCCCAACCATTACACGCCTGTCTTGCTGTCTTTCTGATCCTGGCTGCTTTGACGTTCTCGTCTGTGCCGCCACCACCGCCACCGTCTGTAGTTGAAACAGTGCTGCCTAGATAGGTAAAATAAGTTACTTCCTTGAAGTTTCTCCCATTCATGGTGATTGGAGCTCGTTGCTGTTATTCTTGTTGTTGGTTGGATATCTTCATCACCTCTGTCTTCCTTCTCTACGTTCACTGAACGAAGTCCCATCTTCACTGTCCCGCCTCCCCTCTTCTGTCAACTTGTTAGTTTTCACCTGTAGATCTTTGAGTTTGTGCGACAGTAGACACAAGTCATGGACGAGAGCTGAATCTTCTAAGTTCTTTTCTGTGGTCCAGCTAGCGTATGCCCCTCTTATCGCTCCTCACTGTTTGTTGCATGATCCAGTCCAGTCGACCACAATCAAGAATATCATGGGTGATATTAGATAGCCTTTTCTTACTAATGTCTTCACTTCGAAGGCATCACTGATCTTCCCATTATGAATTGCTTGGCATGTGGCGTCTACATATAGTTGTTTAATGAGGAGGGTAAAGGTTTGTGGTGTTCCGTAGTATTGAAGCAGTTTCCAAATTACCTCTCGGTCGACTCTGTCAAAGGCCTTCTCAAAGTCGATAAAGTTGAGGTAGAGAGTTGACTGCTATTCTGTACTCTGTTCTATGATGATGCGTAGTGTAGCGTTGGAATTTGGTCCGCACATGATTCGTACTTCCTGAATCCAGCCAGCCAGCCTGTTCCGGTCGTAGTTTGGAATCTAGCGCATCCTTTAGTCTCTCCAGGATGATGCAGCTTAATATTTCGCTTGCTCTGGGTGGACAGAGGTGGAGCGTGATTTCACGCAAAACTTCTTGCAAACACTGAGGTCTCCCTTCTTCAGCAGTTTGACAAGGTAACCCTTCTTCCAATCATTGGCCAGATACCTTCCCTTCTTTCCACACCTTCTGCAATAGTGGTGCGAGCATGTCCGCTGTTGTCTGGCTTCTGGCGAGATCCCATCTAGTCCTGCTGCTTTCCCACATTTCAGTAGCTTTATGGCGTTCAGGACTTCCACACTTGTTGGAGGATTTATGTTCACTTGTAGTTCAGCGGCAGGGCTGTAGGTGGTCGATTCAAGAGCTTCTTGAAGTGGTCAGCCAATCGTTTCCTTTGTTTCTCTTCTTTCGTAATTAAATTTCCGTCATCATCTTTTATTGGTCTCATCTGTGTTGATCTCTTCCCAGATAATAACTTGGTGATTTGATACAATGTTGTCAGGTCTGTGTCTCTCCTACCTGAGGCAGCCTGTTCTGCTTCACTTGCTAATGTGTCATAGAAGTGTCTTTTGTCTTTTCATGCACTCTTCTTCACTTCTTTGTCTAGTGTTTTATACATTGTGCTCAGTTGCTGCTCTTGTTGTGCATCCTTGCACTTCTGCTTCTTCTTCTTCTTATCTTCTGCTTCACCATCCTCCTCTCCCTCCTCTATCAGCTTCCATGTATCCATCGAGATCCATTCTTTATCTTCTTTATTCTTCCTTCCTAATACTGTTGTGCAGGTTTCTTTCCACATCTCTTTCAAAGACTTCCAGTGTTCTTCCACACAGGTTTCTTCAGGGATGTTCCTCCATATCTCCTATTTTGTCTTGATGGCTGTCGTGAAGATTTCCTTTGTAGTTTCATCCTTCAGTTTCCGAGTGTTGTACTTGATCTGTGGTCTATCACCAGCTTCGAAAGTTAACTTCAGTGGAAATTATTAAACGCGTTGACTGATTCCTAATTCTCATAACTTAGTACTAATTAACCTAAGATATAATAAGTACAAATTTTACAAAAGCTAACTAACATTGAAACAAAACCTGATAGGTGAGGACCCATGTAAATTAAAGTAGGAAAAAATGCCTTGGAAAATGTTATCTGGTTACTGTATATAGTTCAGTATATCACATTATATCACTAAGGATATAAGCATTTTTCTCTTCTGATTTTGAACGTACATGTATATTTTGAGGGAGGTGTGGGGATTTGTAAATATTTCAAGTTGTTATTCATCGTAGACTAACATCAGTCGGAGGAACAAAGGAAACCTGGGAGCACTGGATAGGTTTTTCGCCCTCAGTAGTGCACAACAACGACCCCGTGGCCAGAACTTTAGTTACCATTGAATCACTGGGTCAGAATCCAATGCTCCATATTTCCAACTTCTGTTAACTCACGATAAAGAGCAACAGTAAGTCATGGGTGCGCACTGCTGAGGAGTCTTATACTAGGACGAAACAGCTGTCCAGTGCTTTCGGGTTTCTTGAATTCCTCCAACTGATGTCAGTCTAAAACGAATAACAACTTGAAATATATCTATATAGTTTTTTTTGTTATTGTTTACAGTTTTGAAAGCAGAAAATAATAACAACACATATTGAACATTTAACATGAAAAACAATTATTCACCTATTGACATTTAAGTTAAAAAGTAATTAATATAATTTATTAGTAAATTATGTGACTGAAAAATTATTAACATTATCATTACGTATATTGAAGTAAACTATGCCTTTCTACATCTTATTTGACATCTGTAAAAGTTATAGTATTCATATTTCCCATGTCAAAATAGAACTCATATTTGAAGATTTAATATTTTCTCTAAAATTCTTAAGTTGAAAGTCATTATAATATATGCAAATTTGCATTTATTTACTAGATCATATCTGTTTATTGGTTAATTTATGGAAATTTATGTTATGCACATATATGTATGTTTTCTGTGTGTTTTATAAGTTATTTTGAGGACGGTGATATTAATAACTCACTATTTGATTGTAATATAAATTATATTGTAATAGAGAAGATAAATATCTCGTGTTTATTTTGAATAAACTGAAAATAAGAGACTCTATAGACTGTTGTACAAATATAATCTATATTTAGGCGTACATGAATTCGAGAAACACCAATCACCATCAACGGAGGAAACTTAGAGAAAGTAGCCTCTTTCACCTATCCACGTAGGCAGCACTGTTTCAACTACAGATGGTGGTGGCGGCACAGACGAGGATGTCACAGAAGTCAGGATCAGAAAGACAGCAAGACAGGTGTTCATTAACCTGAAACCAGTGTCGAAGTCTGCACTGAGGATAAAGAATAAGATCCGGATTTTCAACACCAACCTCAGTCAAGTTAGTGCTTCCATGTGATGGTTGAGAGAGTTGGTGCGTTACGAAAGGGATTTGCAACAAACTACAGATATTGATCAACAACTGCGTATGCTGTCTCGATACTGAAGCTCAGATTGTCAGAATAATAAGCATGAGCAACAAGGAACTCTGGCTGGCTGGCTGGCTGGCTGGCTGGCTGGCTGGCTGGCTGGCTGGCTGGCTGGCTGGCTGGCTGGCTGGCTGGCTGGCTGGCTGGCTGGCTGGCTGGCTGGCTGGCTGGCAACGAACCAACCAAGAACCTATCACCCAAATTAAATGCGGAGGAAGAAAGTGGAGATGGATTGGATTGTGCATACACTGAAAGGCCATTTGGGGACATCACTTGGCAGGCTAGGCCAGTCACTCAAGTTGAAGCCAAATGGGAAACGACAAGTTGGACGTTCGAGGTTAACACCAAAGACTAAATTATGTATACTAATGATGGGCAGTGACTAGCAGTGGAATCCAGGATGCGCATTTCGTCCTATTTGGGACTCGTCAGATGAATGTACCTGCTTCCCAGAGAGTGATGTTGTTCCCACCGGGATTCGGACTCGGGAGCGATCGCTTCAATCTCCAGGGCGTTATCGACCACACCACCGATAACGCCCTGGAGATTGAAGCGATCGCTCCCGAGTCCGAATCCCGGTGGGAACAACATCACTCTCTGGGAAGCAGGTACATTCATCTGACGAGTCCCAAATAGGACGAAATGCGCATCCTGGATTCCACTGCTAGCCACGATTCACGTAAACTTATCAGTATGAAGCATCTGAGTTGATTGGAGAAATTCGACCTCATACAAGAAATCTGACTGTTTCATTTATGGCTTCACTTTCTGACAGTTTTGTAAATACATATATATATCATGTATTTGCCTAATAAAAGTTTGTCGCTGTTCTTGCAGTCACAGGCTGTCTTTGTCTTCTGATTTTTTCGCGACTCAGTGAAGTGAAAGGTACTGAGGGAGGTCAGTCATAAAGGTATTCGGTTGAGGTGTCTATTGACTCTCAGTATCACTATACCCACGCAGGCAATCACCACTCCGTCACAACATATTGCACCATCATGAAAAGTTACAAGCTCTTAACCTTAGACTAAATAATTTCAAACGCACTATCACATATAAGCAATTAACGTATTTCAGTGAGAAAAATTGGGTCATATCTTAATAAATGTCTTTAGTACTATAAAGTAATCAGAGTATAAGATGTGGTCACCCTCTTCGCCTTCACCTACGTGAACACCAATTGGCTATTAAACGTCACACGACATTTCATCACTTAATTCAATGCATGTGGATAACAACTATGGACATGAAGTCAATTTTGATAATGTAGTACTAATCTTAGATGGACAGAGGAAGCACAAAGAATATCAGAGAGTTCCTAGAAGCTTGACATTCAGGTCAGTCAGTCAACAATCAATGGATGTACAAACATAGGCCCAATCCATCAACCAAGGAGAAAAATGATAGGAGACAGAAAGGTCAGAGGTGAAGCAGAGGAACAGCCAACAGGAAAATCTATACACTCAATGGCAAAATAATCAAAGGAAACAAGCAATCACAAACCACTTCGTCAAGGCAAGCTACTAAATCACTCATGGAGACATATTGACAGCTCACTTTATAATGAAGTTAGTGTTGCTGATGATGTCGTCTAGAAAGACAATGAAAGCTTCACGATTGGACAAACCAGCTCAGAGAACACAACACAACCAACGGTATAAAACCAGACTGCAAGTTTCATTTAACTCTCAATATCGTGCTTTCACTTTTTCAAAACTGTTTCTTTCCCTGGCATACCACTGATATGCTATAGTGTGCTACAGCATCTATGTCATTGATAGGAGTGTAAATGTTTTTTATCTTTCCTGAAACCATTAATTATATCTTGAAAGTTTATCTGAAGATGTATCTTTGTAGACATGAGTTCCCAAAGATTTGATCACATATCTCATGCAAATTCCAAACTGTTATAATGCGCTGAGAGATTTATGAACTCTTCATAAAAAGGCGTACATGCCTAAACCCTTTGTCAACCAATCATTTTGCTTCGAAATTTCGGGAAAAAAAAACACCTAAATCAGTGTGTAAGCATCAGGGTGGTTGAAGAGACGAATAAACAATAGGGTTTAAGCCTAGTGGGCCTGGAAATAGCTAAGGTGATTGTAATATGTATAAACCCTGTGATTTGTACATACTATTGATGCTGTAATGAGTGGTATGAATACACCTTGTGTTACATTATCGCATTTTTCCATTTTGGAGAAACCGGGTGACTATTAAGGGTGGAATCTGTAAGCTATTGCACAGGCGTCCTCATATTACATAACTCTGGCTATATTATGTCACACCAGTTCCTGTCTTAGTTTCTCATAATTTTACAGCTTTTACATGGTTTGATTAAACTGCTAGCAGGATCTTTCATATTTACCATGCTTCAGATATGATGACCTCTGGAAGATGCTTGGACGTTGCCACTTGGAAGGTAGGTCAACAACTGTTGAATCTCATAATGTGGAGTCCTATTCAATTAGTTGCAGCGAAGTGCAATGTGACTTTTCGGAAGAGGTGACTTTGAGGCAAATACTAATATCTGGAAACCCTGTACACAACATCTGTAGTTGATTTTAATCATCCAACCACCCCTGTTCATTGTTTCAGGCCAGCATTGAGCTGGGGTAAGGTTATCTGTCTCCACCTTAATTATGCTCGATTATACTTCCGAAACAACTTAGGATGTGCGTAGTGGTGATACAGAAGGGTTACTAGCATAAAGACTATAGAGTCCTAAACACTATCACAATACCCTGTTGTTGTACTTTAGTACTATTATATTATTATTTGTCCCTTGGGTTCCTAGTCGAACAAAGAGATTCACTAACACATCTCCATCCCACTCTGCACTCTATCTGCAATCTTTTCAACCTGGCTCCACCACTACCCACAAACTCTCATTTCTTCCTCACACCATATCCTCCATGACACCCTCACCGCAGACGCCTAACTCGTTGTTTCCCATTTGAGTTCCACTCGAGTGCCTGACTGGCTTGACGCGTGATGTCCCCGGATGATCTTCTCAGTGCATGCCAAACCCAATCCATCTCCACTTCCTTCTACGTATTTGTTGAGCAATAGGTTCTTTGCCAGTCAGTGAGTGTTCCTCGTTACTTATTCTCATTATTATCGCCATTTGATCTCCATCATGAGTATCGAGCCAGTGTAGGTAGCTGTTGATGTGATGCATCTCTTTAGTTTGTTGGAAATGCCTCTCGTAACGCGACAAGTCTCTGAGCTATACAGAAACACTGACTTGACTGAGGTTGGTGTTGAAAATGTGCATCTTGTTCCAGATGCTGAGTGCAGAAGATCTTCACACTTGTTGTCGGGTTAATGAACACCTGTCTTGCTGTCTTTCCGATCCTGGCTGCTTTGACGTCCTCGTCTGTGCCGCCGCCACCACCACCGCCTGTTTATTGAAACAGTGCCGCGTAAGTAGGTGAGAGAGGTTACTTCTTTGAAGCTTCTCCCGTTCATGGTGATTGGGGATCGTTGCTGTTGTTATTGTTGTTGGATGGGTATCTTCATCACCTGTCTTCTTTCTCTACGTTCACTGAACGAAGTCCCGTCTTCACTGTCCCGCCTCCCCTCTTCTGTCAACTTGTTAGTTTTCGCCTGTAAATCTTCGAGTTTGTGCGACAGTAGACACAAGTCATCGACGTAAGCTAAATTTTCTGGGTTCTTTTCATCGGTCCAGCTAGCGTATGCCCCTCTTCTCACTCCTCATTGTTTGTTACATGATCCAGTCCAGTCGACCACAATCAGGAATATCATGGGTGACAATCAACAGCTTTGTCTTACTCGTGTCTTCATTTCAAAGGCATCACTGAGCTTCCCATTGTGGATCACTTAGCTTCTTCTTATAGTTATTGAATGAGGCTGATAAATGTTTGTGGTATTCCGTAATGTTGAATCAGCTGCTAAATTACTTGTCGGTCGACGCTGTCGAAGGCCTTTTCAAAGTGACTGGAGTTGAGGTAGAGAATTGTCTGCCAGGGGAGGTTATACTTTAGTATAAAGAATATTCAAATATCATCTGATCATTTGATCATGAGTGTCTATGGATATGATATGCACTTTACACAAACGATGCGTGTAGTTACTTACGAGACTAGCTGGGGACTGCACTTAGCTTGACCCTGTTTAAGAAAGTATGATATTTGTTTGAAGTTTAGTAGACTGGAGTTGTATCAGCATATTGTCCAACAATGCCTTAAAAGACAGAGAAGTACACACCAATTTGAATAACACCTAATGACGATTTGAAATTACTCTGATAGTACAGTCTGAGGTGTACAACCTCTCAACACCCTAATGTTTTTACTATGCCTAATAAGACTGATCACTTCAGGCTAAGAATACTTGAAAACTCATTATTTTGGATTATCAATGTCTTAATAGGGTTGTTCCTATGCCGTATCATGTGTTTCAGAGTAGTGAATTTCGGTATTCGATAAGTAAGAAGGCTTTTAATTGCCTTGTGAATGCAGTTGAGTGAGTAGTGCTTTACTACTTTAGGATTTAAAAATGCTCCTCAATTTCGGTACTGTTGTCAAGGTGTCATAAGACTCAAAAGTTTAAGAAGGCATCATGTATTACTTAGAACACAAAATACTAATTATCCTGTAGTTTTTTCTAGCCTATATTTCAAAAATAATGCCAATTTAATGAAAGTAGTATGAGTGTATCGACTGAACTAATGCTCAAACCCTAGCTGCTTTGTTTTATTCCATCGTTTTCTGGTCGTCTGAAATCATTATAATGTTATACTGTTTTTGTGTTCCGATGCCTATTCTTTGTTCCTTTCTGTTGTGATCGTGTGGTGGTTGAGTGCGTGGGTATAATGATACTGAGAGTCAATAGACACCTCAACCGAATACCTTTATGACTGACCTCCCTCAGTACCTTTCACTTCACTGAGTCGCGAAAAAATCAGAAGACAAAGACAGCCTGTGACTGCAAGAACAGCGACAAACTTTTATTAGGCAAATACATGATATATATATGTATTTACAAAACTGTCAGAAAGTGAAGCCATAAATGAACCAATCAGATTTCTTGTATGAGGTTGAACATGTTCTGATCATGACTTGAAAATAACTCCCCTATTGGCCGCCTTTTGTCGCTACGTCACACTTTCTAAATGGAATTTATCTCAAATGAATCATCCCGGTGAAGTAAATCTTCCAATTTAGATATTTCCCAAACAGTAAACTAAGGGAATAAATATCACTTCTCTGTATTTCAGTGCCATTTTTGAAAAAAATATTTTTAACCCAATTTGTTTTATTAAATGAATAATTAATTACCCTTAATCTTCAACACCTTTAGCAAGCAAGTTGTAACATGGAATTACTTTGAAAGGTGACTACTTATCATCCACACTCACTACCCAACGAGTACCCTACTTTGAGCGTCGTGCTTTTACGAAGTTAAATGCTTAGTTATATATTTTTATCGTCTTCCATGAGTTCCTATAATAAAATTTTTAAATATCTGATTGGTCCTGAATTCTTTGAAATTGCTTAAATGTCTTATCAAAGGATTCTAAATAACATTTCAACACAATCTGATACTACATTCATCAGTAATTCGCCCTCTGTAACCACTCTGATATATTTTTCCCAAGTCAACTTTTAGGCTTGTGGGGATTTATTTGTTGACTTCAGGTTGGACTGATAGCATTTGGAAAAACACAAAAATCCTGAGAGTCCTGAAAATACGTTTCTTCCTAGGATGAGACTCTTCAGTAGTGCTCACCCAAAAACCCCAAATCACCGGGAATCGAGCCTGGGATCTTCATGTTCCGTGGCCACCACGTTGCACTTGAGCCACTGGCTAGGCATCTAGCGGTCTATATTGCCTATTTCTGTCAATTCACGATATGAGAGGACCTAATGTATTTTTCGTCTGTTTAATGCTTTTAGAGAATATAGTCTTGTTACTTGCACCAAATGCAACTATCTAACTAGTTGTCACATTTTATAGTAATGATGGATGGCAGCTGGCAGTGAAATGGAGGATGCACGTTGATTCCAATTTGGAACTTGTCAGCTGAATGTATCTGCCTCCAGGTGACCGATGTTTTTCCCACCTAGACTTGAACCCGCGACCGATCACTTCAAGTGCCATGGGATTATCTAATAGGCTACCAAATCAGGATGGACACTTCTTGTGCCACGGGTATACTTTGTATGTTGTTGCTGTTGATTCTGTCTTTAACTCAATCGAATAGAGGCTAGTCAATTTGGTCCAGTCAATGATGGTATAATGTAAGCAACAATCTAAGTTTCATACTTGTTCATTACCCTTCAGTTTACAGTAGTCATTGATTTGTTGCATAAACACAGAGTTAAAAACAGCTTTTCCTTCATCATTCAACTAACTTGTTGCGTTTTCATTTGGTAACAAAATGTTTTCATTCTTACCATTTCATCTTATGATTGCATTTATACGCATTTAGCCCGTTTGATAAGTTATTGAACATTAAGGATTTGTTTATCACATCTCCTGTTCAACGACTTCATGAGGACTTCAAGATCGGTGAAAAATTAGTTGTGTATAGTTATAATTTAAAAATTCAATATTTTAATCGGTAGACAATGTTACTACCTTCACTGACAGACAGTTTGACTCCATGGGTAATCCGAAAAGTAGAAGTGTACTCATTTTTATCATAATCAGTATTGTAGGTTATCAGCCGCCAAGATAAAAGTTTTGAATTTCAACCTTGTTTTGTGTTACTGTGTAGACAGAGAAAACCTTATTCGACAATTTTGTCCTATAGCTGATTATTGAAAGTAAGTGGCCAATTTCTGACTTAATGGCTTTATTTTCTGTGGAAAAACTGTATGTAAATGATGTGTTTTTGTGTCGAATCAAGTTAACTTACAGTCATAGAGGGATCTCATCTCATTTTCGTGACTCCTCAGTGAAGTATTAGGTTCAAGGCAGAAAGTTAACTGTTAGTATTCAGCTAAGTGCCTTTTTGCATTAGTAATGTCTTTGTTTTTCATATCTCATTATATCAGTCACTTGAAGGATAATTCTGGATAAGTTTATCGGAAACGGATTAAGGTTTTGTTAACTATTACTTGACTACTCTTTTTAAATTTCATTTTTATTCTAACTCATAAATTATTCTTTTTTGTTTGACAGAGTTTTGTCAAACTTATTGTAACTAACTAATTCAAACTAATTTCCCATTTTATAAAAAGAAACAGGTTGATAATTTTTGTGCATAATTCTAATAAACGAAATACAAAGATAATAAATATACTATCAAATTACTGTAATAAAATGTAGCGTGAGTAAAAAACAAACCAGGATACCTAAAAATTGTTGATGAAGAAATGACAATTTGCGTATTTGTATGGATTTAAATGAGTGACATCAGTGTTACTGTTGTTTAATGTGTACCGATTGAAATGTGAGGCGAGGATTGCTGACCGAATCTGAATATCATTTCTGTCAATAAGGTATTTACCAGCTGGTCATTTAAATTCAAGGAGCTTAATTGTACGTTTTTCATAATCAATTTAGCTTCCAGCCAAATCTTCTTGTTCCAGTTCAAATATAGTTGGATTAAACGGGGAAGTTTGATAATACTCGGTCATTTGCTTGATCTTATAGTCTAGTTGTTGCAGGCTGGAGTTTTTATCTGGAGATCACTATTCAAGTTATCTCTTCACCATCTCTTTATCCTCATTTCACCTCTAATCACAGCTTCTTTGGATCACTTCACTGGTACCTCGAATTGAAATATTTCATTAAGTTTCTAATGAAAATGTTAAATCTTGATATAAACCTTCATTTTATAATTCTTTATTGAAAAATAATTCTTTCGAAGGAATACAAAAAACCAACGGTTCAGTAATAAACAAAATTTTAGTTAACATGGATATTATCAAGCCTTTCAATTTTCTTCTAACTTCACATAATCAGCAATGCCTGCCAACTTCAATACCAGTTAAGTGATAAATAGAAATGATGGAACTCAACAATAGGACAAATCGTTTTCAATTAATTTATCCACAGTTTGTGATTTTAACGATTTGTTCGGTGCACCTCAAGTTGATGTGTTTTCTATCGGTGTATTTGATTCATCTCAATAAGCCTAATTTCGTGCAGATAAGTTATTCAATGTAAAAAGTGAAACCATATTTCTGCGAATACCATGAATTTACTTTCGCGCTTTTATTCATTTCATTTCATTCTTGGATAAAGTAAGTTTCCTTTTTCGATTAAGTGATAGGTTTGATGATCTCTGAGTTTGATCTTGAAGAGAACCTTAAACACTGTAATATTCACATCATTATCTCCTTAAGAAAATAAATCATGTGTGGATGAAATTACAACGCCTTACTAGGCATCATCATAGAACGGAGCATAAAATGCTAGTCAACTCTCTACCTAAGCTTCATCGATTTTAAAAGGCCTTCGACAGCGTCAACCAAGAAGTAATTTGGAAACTGCTTCAATATTACGGTTTTAGTGACACGAACCTTTATCAACCGCATTCAGCAGCTATATATCACATGATGCTACATGTCGAGTGATTCACAATCGAAAGCTCAGTGATACATTTGAAGTGAAGACAGGGGACAGGAGTAAGACAAGATTGCCGTCCACTATCACCGATGATCTTCCTGATTGCGGTAGACTGGACTGAACTGCGTCATGCAACAAACTGTGACGAGTTGTGAGAAGATGAGCACCAATGAAAAGATCCTAGAAGATTTGGATGATGATTTCTGTCTAATGTCGCATAAACTGGGAGATCTACAGGCGAAAACCAACAAGTTGGCGAAAAGGCGAGGCAACGAAGGAAGACGCGACTTCCTCCATGTAAATGTAGAAAGATGGCGATGATAAAGATATCCAATCACCAACAACAACAACAATAACAAGCACCAGTCATCATGAACGAGAAAAACCTGAAGGAAGTTGTCTCTTTCGCCTACCTGGCCACCTAGACAGCATCGTCTCAACTACAGGTGGCGGTGGTGGCACGGATGTGGATATCAAAGCAGTCAGGATCGGAAAGACAGAAAGACAGACCTTCCTTCACTAATCTGAAATAATCAATGTGGAGATCTATTGCACTGCACTCCACTCAGCAAAAAGCGTGAACGAGATCCGGATTTCGAACACTAATTCAGTCAAGTAAGTCACTGCTTCTATGTGATGGTTGGGAGACTTGGTACGCCACGAAAAGCATTTTCAACAAGCTACAGACATACATCACATCAACAGCTGCTACCTACGCTGACTCGATACTGAAGATCGATGAGATGGCGAGAATAATAAGAATAAGCAACAAGGAACTCACTCTGGCAACGTAATCAACCATAAACCCATCGCCCAACTAATATGCATGCACAAGAACAGAGTGGAGATGGATTGGACTGAACTAAACATAAACTAAGCAGACCATTTGAGGACATCATGCGTCAGGTCAGGACAGTCCCTCGAGTGAAGCCTATGCGGGAAACGATGAGTTGGGCGTCCGAGGCGACGGTGACATGGAGGAGATGGTGTGAGGAGGAAATGAAAGCTTGTGGGCAGTCGTGGATCCAAAGGCTAGAGTGAAATGGAGACGTGCTACTGAATCCCTATGTTTCACTAGGAACTCAAATGACAAGTGATAATAATGATAATAAATCTCCTTAAGATCACTGCTGCATTAGTGGGGTGTAGCTTATTGACGTAGGCACTGAATTTTCAGTCGACAAGTCACACGTCCGAACTTCATTCCACCTATCAAGGTTTGAGTGATAAGATAGTAGTATGATTATTCTTCACTTAATAGGTGTTGCTCCTTATCTACTGTACAAACATCTACATGGTTTCTGACAAGATTTCAATTCCAGTTATCGAGTGCAAGGAATAATCTGCCTTCTAAATAATACTAATCTTTACTTCAAAAGAAAAATAATTCAATATTACTGTTTTATAAAAAATAAATCTGAGAAACAGCATCAGTTTTGAAATAAGATTATTCACTATCGATTTCATTAGTCTCTGTAATTGGATCGCTGCTCATAAAAGGAGAACACTGATAATCTCTAACTCAGAAATTTGAAGAAAACATTAAGTACTTTTTTCATACAGCTTTACTTCAAGATAAATTTCATACTTAGCTACAACAGCTAAAGTGGTAATAGATCAATTTATTCATACTAGTTGATATCAGTTTGCTAATATATACTTTATTCTGATGAAATATGGCATAATTTGGCATTATGTCAACTTTTGACAAATTGTAAATGTCATGATATCAACAGATATCTGTCTGTCTAAGAATATTCTGAAGTTCTGAAGGAATGAAAATCATGTATACGCTTCCACTATTTGTACACTGAAAATATTTTGTAATATAACTGAATTTCATCTCAAAAACTGAAGTATACTTATGCAAAATATCACAAATAAGATGAACGTTTTATTCAGTCATAAAGGAATAAGGAGAAAGTTCAATGTGAAAATATTTCATTTACTTAATGAAAGCTTTACAACCTTACCTATAATCCCTGGAAATAACTAAAAGTCTATAGGTGAATAGGAATATAATGGCATTTAAACCTACAAACTCACTTCTAAATAAGCTTTGTAAGTTAAAAGATTCTATTGGTCTAATTAAGCAGAATAACTTAGTTTACCAAATCCCTTGCAACGATTGCGAAATCAAATACATACGTCAAAGTAGTCGACAAGGATCAATTAGGCTATCGGAACACAAAAACCTAGCTAGGTCAAAATTGGTAGATCCTAGGAAGGTAAGCAATTTAGAAAAAAGCTCAGTCATAGCTATGTATGCAATTACACACAACCACACAATAGGATGGATGGGACAGGGTGAAATTTCTTAAAACTAACATAACAGGGTGGAGGGAGAGATTGATAACTGAATCTTTGTTTATCGAATCAACCGACACCTAACAAATTCAGCAACAGGAAGGACTCAGCACCTGTTCCGGATATATGCAAAACCTTCCTACCCATCTCACAAAGAGACGAGGAAATTAGGACTATATAAAGGATATCTCAAAACTATCTTGATATGACTATAAACAATAAATTATGTTTTGAGGCGGTTGTGGAGATTTGGAAATATTTCAAGTTGTTGTTCATCAAAGACTGACATCAGTTGGAGGAACAAAGGAAACCTTGGAGCACTGGACAGCTGTCTCGTCCTAGTATGGGACTCCTCAGCAGTGCGCACCCACGACCCCATACCAGCAGGGATCGAACCCCCGACCTTCAGGTTCCGCGGCCAGCGGGAGGGGAGGGGAGTGGATGCGTGTGGTGTTGGTGGGTTGTTGTTTGACTGATTGATTATAGAATAAATAGTTGAGATTTGGACAGGTTATTTTAGTGTGGGTTGTGGTGGTTTGTTTTTGGTAAGTGGGTGGCTCAATGGTAACGCGCTGGCCGCGGAACCTGAGGTCGCGGGTTCGATCCCTGCTGGTGTGGGGTCGTGGGTGCACACTGTTGAGGAGTCCCATACTAGGACGAAACAGCTGTCCAGTGCTCCCAGGTTTCCTTTGTTCCTCCAACTGATCTCAGTCTTCGATGTATAACAACTTGAAATAAATTATTTCCCAAAATGTAATCCAGTAAACAATACTGTTCCTTCACTGTGTGATAAATCTAATAAATCAATAAAAATGGAATTACATCCTACCACAGTGCACAAGTTTTACTCTTATATTAATATAATGTTCCATTAATAACATAATATTAGACGGTAGAACATAAAAATGAGCGTTAATACAGAAACAATTATGTAATAATTTGTAATTTGTGGTCGCTAGCTCGAATCCAGCCGCGGTTCTGATTTCATCTCACCTTTAATCAATACCCAGTACAAAAGATGATTAGGATAAAATAAAGAACACAGAGTTCAACAGGGTATTAATTCTTCTAAGATCTGAAGCTTCATAATTAAGCGTCTGCTGGAAAGGTGGTAAGAAGTTAAATAATGAAGTAAGGGTCATTAGTGATATGATAATATTTAGTAATGATGGGCAGTGGCTAGCAGTGGAATCCAGGATGAGCATTTCGTCCTATTTGGGACTCGTCAGCTAGATGTACCTGCTTCCCAGTGAGTGATGTTGTTCCCACCAGGACCGGACTCGGGAGCGATCGCTTCAAACGCCAGTGCGCTATCCGCTACACCACCGAGCTAAGATAGCCACTTCTTGTGCGACGGGTATACGTTTAGTGTTATTGCTTGTATTACACCGTCGTTGATTGGACCGAATTGATCAGCCTCGGTTGGCATATGTGCTCCTATGCGGATGTCTCGATATTGCCTGTCTTTTAACTATGTTTAGTAATGATGGGCAGTCCAAATAGGATGAAATGCGCATCCTGCATTCCACTGCTAGCCACTGCCCATCATTACTAAACATAGTTAAAAGACAGGCAATATCGAGACATCCGCATAGGAGCCCATATGCCAACAGAGACTGATATGATAATAGTTTAATGATTATCACTGGATAAGAATAAAATAGAATTAGAGACTATACATGGTTCTTCTACAAAAATGAAAATAAAGATGAATAGCGATTGTCTGTGTTCTGCACAGTTTGTTAAATCATTTACCTTCCAACCTATTAGGTTTTACTTTGTGATTGAGCTCTGCGATTGAAACTAAACAGGTATTCAAGTATCTAACTGTTAACTAACTTGAGCATTCTTCTTGACCTTCATTTGGAGTAGTGCTCTGAAATACGTTTGGAAAAGGCACACTTTGTACAGCCGATATGAGTAGGTCCTTATAAGCAGATAAATTTGTCGATACGTAGGTGGCCTAAGGTAGCAACTTGTCTTTTATGGATTCTCTCATAGGTTACTGGCTACGGAATGCAAAATGGAACTCAGCAGTAAAAGTCTATTAATTAGGAATTTGAAGAGTTGGTTTTCCTGAGTTTCTGTCCCCTCCCGCCTAGCAACTTTAAGGTTTGCATTCATCTAAATGATTTTTTCAGAACTAATTGAATTTGTTTGGCATGTTGTTTTGGATATTAGTTCTTCCCGACACAATTTACGTAGTCTTCCAAGTTTATCATAAATTGTATTTTCTGTTCAGATTCACGAGATTATCGAAGATAGTGAAAGAATTCAGCCTCTCTTTTATTCCACTAGCTCTCAACGCTGGATGTGGTTATGTGGTCCGTTCCAGATCGGTATCTGATAAATCAATCTTTAAAGAGGCCCAGCTTATCTTCTTCAACAGAACATCCTACCAAGCAACCGACTAACTAATTATTGATGTGCAACCACTTAAATATCACTGTTTGTACTACTTCACTTCACTGATTGGCGAATTAACATGATTGATTCGTACTTTATGTACACTTGAGTGAAGCCTGAAGAGGATCAAGTTGAAAACTATACAGTTTCGCTTACATGTCCTGTTTGAAAAGAACTACTTTATAAGTGGAAGAAAACAGTGTTAAATGAATCAAGATAGTACCAGTTATATGCATGATCATAGAAAATTGCATAAACATGTTTTGATGCAACAATCGATAAACATTGAAATAGAGGTAGCACAAACAAAAGGGGGTCAGATAAACTAGAAATTGCTATTGAACACTTGAAGATGAGTGCTAAACCTTTTATTCATAGATTTTTAGTTCACAGCAGACAGGAATCCTGATGGTTTTCAGACTGTAGCTGAAAAGCTGCCTCCCAGTGAATGATGTTGTTCCCGCCGGGATTAGGAGGCAGGTACACCCAGCTGACGAGTCCCAAATAGGACGAAATATGCGTCTTGGATTCTGCTGCTAGCTACTGTCCACCATTATTATACATTATTAGAGCACAGGCAATATCGGGGCATCCGCACAGGAGCCCACATACCAACAGAGACTGATCAATTCGGTCCAGTCGACGGCGGTATAATACAAGCAATAACACATGTACTAGCTGATAGATGAATTGTTAGTTAATGTGAAGTACACAGTTCTGATTTCCTTTTTCACGATCGCTGGAAAGTTCGCTACGAAGTATTCACAAGTCTTTTCAGAAAGTTATTTTCACTTTGTATATTGGGTTGCTCATACACTGAACAGCTGTGCAACAACCAACATTAGCGATCAAAATAATAGTTGATGAGTCGAAACATACTTTAAGGGAACTATTCTGAGAGCTGTATATGTAGGCTTCGGGAAAGTTGTTTCGCAAGATAACGCTCACAGCCTGTCTCATTCAGAAAGCAACAACACGTATGAGCAAACACATGAACAAAATTCGTTACTTCTCTTTCAAATATTTACTTATTATCCAGTGAATGTTTTTCTAATTTCTGCGTATAATCTCAGTTGACATTTCATGAACTGCCTCTGAACTTGATAAATAAGACTGGGAGTTCCAGTAAACATACACAAAAATGACTCAACTGTAGTCCGGTTGTTTCATGAAACTAATATCACCTAGAGGATAAAGCCTAATCTTTAACTCAGAAAAACTCACTAGTTGACCTACGATTATCTTGCCGAGAAACTTCGAGACTTCGTAACCCGTCTTCTCGTTCTTGTTTTAATAATGATTATAACTCGTTCACTATACAAATATATTTTAATTTTGAGATTTGTGGGGAATTATTTATTGACTTCAGGGTGGTATTCCTCATGAATTGACATTGGGAAACTAGGAGCACGAGTGACAAACTTCGAGAGGTGATTCTTAAAGTTTTTATGAGAAGTCGTGACCGGTACCGGTCAACTAAGTTGAACACGGGGACAGGTACTTAGCTACGGCAATGGGTAGAGGTGGCGTCATATTTTGAAATTGTAAAAATAAGAAATATGGACCACTGGATTCCGACCCAGTGGTTCAGGCGTAACGCTCTGGTCACCGAAATTAGAGGTCGTGGGTTCGCTCCCTGGAGGAACGAGGTCTTAGGTGCGCACTGATAGGCAGTCTCACACTAGGACGAAACAGCTGTCCAGTGCCCTAAGGGTTCCAATATTTCCCCAACTTATACCAGTCCATGATGAATATCAACCTGGAATGTATTTTAGTTTGCTTATGCTTATGATCATGTCTTTGTTAACCTCTTTAACTGATAATCCTCCTAAGCCTGAAATTACCATCCTAATTCTGGATATAGATATTCTTTAATATTGAACGATTTTGTTCCAGCCTTACACTTTAATCCTTCCTATCGTCTTAGAGTGAATTTCACTAGATGTCTTTTAAGAGGTTATAGGCAGATGAGAAAACTGCATTGAAATACAATGTGCTCTGCAAATCATGTTTTTTTTATATTCCGTTATTCTAACAAGTTTAGTCAAGTATTGAACTAGTTAACTCATATACACTTCATCAACATCAAAAACCAGCAGAATTCAACTTGTTTCAGTTTACTTAACTGATTATTATCCACTTTCTCATGATTATCTAGGTCAGGCTTGTAGTTAATAATATTAAAAAAAATATGTGATATGTAACCGACACTAGTGTAAATGGGGTAAGATCGAAAGTTCTAAACTTAGGTCAAACGTTTCATAAAACAATATTATTGAAATAATTCAGTATGAATGTTCTAAATTCACATAATCCGACTAAATTATTATAACTTACAAACTTTCCAGAATCTAATTCTCTTCTTATATTCTTGCATTACCAATATCATTTCTCAACATGGGGTTTTACATTTCTCTCTTCACTTAATTTTATTTATATGAACAGGTAAACAAAGACAATACATCTTGATAAATTAATTTTCACAATTACAAAGTTGTAGTTCACATAAATTTCCTGATAATTATGAAGTGTACCAGAAAGTGTGTGAGTGTGTATGTGTGTGTTTCATATAGAGAGGTCAAAAGTATTTGTGTAAGAAAGGAAGGTTTCTAAATGTAACACGGCTTCCAGGAGAATCCTAAGGAAATGGTGTGGTAAATGCAAAAATGTTTTCTTTCATTTTACTATTCTTCCATAGAAAACTAAGCTTTGTTTTTACATTCAGAATATTTTTATTTATTTTATTTATTTGTCCCTTGGGTTCCTAGTCGAACAAAGAGTTCACTAACACATCTCCATCCCACTCTGCACTCTATCTGCAATCTTTTCAACCTGGCTCCACCACTACCCACAAACTCTCATTTCTTCCTCACACCATATCCTCCATGCCACCCTCACCGCAGACGCCTAACTCGTTGTTTCCCACTTGAGTTCCACTCGAGTGCCTGACTGGCTTGACGCGTGATGTCCCTGGATGATCTTCTCAGTGCATGCCAAACCCAATCCATCTCCACTTCCTTCTATGTATTTGTTGAGCAATAGCTTCTTGGTTGGTTCATTGCCAGCTAGCCAGCCAACTAGAGTTCCTTGCTGCTTATTCTCCTTATTCTGGTCATCTGATCTTCAGCAACTGGCCAGTGTAGGTGGCAGTTGTTGATGAATGTCTATAGTTTGTTGGAAGTGCTTTACGTGATGCGCCAAGTTTCTGAACCATATAGCAGCACTGAATCGCTTGACATTGGTGTCGAAAATTCGGATGTTGTTCACGCTTTATGCTGAGTGCACTGTAGTAGATCTGCACACTGGTTTTAATGAACACCTATCTTGCTGTCTTTCCGATTCTGGCTGCTTTGACGTCTTAGTCTGTGCGGCCATCGCCTGTAGTTGAAACAATTCTGCCATCTTAGATAGGTTAAAGAGGTTACTTCCTTTAAGTTTCTCCTGTTGATTATGATTGAAGCTTGTTGTTGGTGGTGGTGTTGGTTGGGTATCTTCATCATCTCTATCTTCTCTACATTCACTTGAAGTCCTATCTTCGCTGCCCCATCTGTCAATTTAAATACCACATTCAAAACTTTCACTAGTAATACTTGAGAAATGGAAAAAGTAGAAGCTTTTGATATAATCAGGTATGCATAATATTTCTTAAGTCATTGAAATATTGAACACAGAAACTACCTTGATATACAATTGATAAGTTTTACAGATATTTCAACTTTATTCTTAGGGTTGATCATGTACCATTGTTAAAGTATTTCATTTGTATTGCAGCATTTTCCACGTAATTTTAATCAGAAAGCAATGTTTTGTTATGAATTTATCGCTTCAATAATACACAAGATGTAAGATTAATGTGATGGTGTTTGTGCAGTTTTCATCTTTTTTTCACAACCTTATTTTCATAATAAATGTTTTTTGACCAGCATGATAGGCACAATGGGTGGTAAGTTAAAATTCAGTTTCCTATTAAATAACTAGGCCTCTCCTTTTTACAATGTTGAATTCGATTCAGTATAAGGATGCTTGTTAAGTTGGAATACTATCTGTCTAGTATACTGGAGTTGATTGGTAGTAAATTTCACCGACAAAGGCAAAATGTTCCGAAACTTAATCAAACAGAGGATATATGGAAAGTCAACGAAAACTTCAGCTTTAGTTGGGAAAGCTAAAACTTCGTATTTATTCCATCTGTAGGTCTTATTGACCTCTTGTGAGCACGATGTTACAACTAACTATTTGTGATAAGATAAATTGCCTGAAATTTACTCATGAATATATACGAATCTATATCAGGTGGTTAAATGAGTAGCTTGAAGAACAAAGATTTCAGATATTTTGCTGTCAGGGGAGGATAACTATTATTTTTTAGCATCAGATAGACAATAATAGCTTTAAGAAACAGAGAGATGATTAAATGAGGTCAAAACAAGTCATCAATCATTATACTGTTCTCCAGTAAAGCTTATCTATCTCTGTTTAATATATATGTACCAAATAGATGAAGTCCTACATCTTCACTCCCAAACTGGTAGTTTACTATTACTATAAATGTCTTATGAATTAGTTCCTCATAAAACGTGTTCCATTGATCCTTTTCATCAAAGAAAGAAAAGTAAGATTTGTGAGATAAATCGACCAGATATTTACTTCAAGACTTTTCAATGAAAAAGATCCATGGAACATATTGTTTGAGCTTACTAAAGAAAAGTCTGTCTCTATATTCCATAAAGTCACTAAATGAGTGGTGGACCATTGTGGAATGGTTTAAGGTTTACTAAGGTGACGTTTTAGGAAGAATATCTGTAAATGAGCCGTTTCCCTCGTCAGTTCTTTAAAGTATCACCAGAGAAATTTCCGGTTCTTCAAATCATATACTGAATCTAGAAACTAATCAGACTCAACAGTGAAATATGAAGTGAATTTGAACTGATCTTGTTCTGGATAAGTTGAACATCTTGTATAGAATTAAGTTAGACACTTTCGTCCAAGATCTTCAGTCAAAAGTGTAAAATTGCTCTTCAAAAGTCTTTATTCAGAGAATAATCAGATGTCTTTCCTCTCGGTTTCAAATTTTGTGTTGCAAAGAAAGCTACAAGGCACAATTTGAATAATTTTACTACCGGCTGTTTGATATATTACTAATGAACGATGACACAAGAAATTGGTTAAGATACCAACTCATTCAAATGCTCAAATATCTCTTGGTCTTGCCAACAACTGTAGATCCACACAAACTATAGTATGAATGTGGATTCAGTAATAACGAGATAATATAAAGTCTGTGGGGTGGCCCATATAAACAAGAAAGATAATTTGAATAAAATATTTACAGCCCCGAGGAATCTGTCGAGATTTGTGCCTAACCTGACAAAGGATAAAATATCAGCACTAATAAAGAGGGTCATAACCTACCTCAGAAGTCTACTGAAGAAGAATCTGACCAACAACCGTACCTATAATTGTCTAAATCTCAGAGGTTCAAATTGCGTGTACGACCTTCTGAAAACTCACAAAATGAATGTTCTATTGAGACCCTTATAATCAACGCTATACACTTCATGTCATAAGTTGATTTGAGGGTTAGCGGAGAAGATTAGACCAATCTGTGAAAGCTGTTGATATAGAGTATGAAAGACACTCTTCAGTTAATTGGAAATCCGAAATCTTTGAACATATCAAATATAAATATTGTATCCTACAATATTTCCCCACTATTCATCAACATTCCAGTCGATGAAGCTATTTAAAGCATTTGTAGACAACTTGATTTATAGATAAACCAACACTGGGTTTAGGCATGAGAAGCCCAACTAGTTCAAAATTCTCTGGTATATTCATGTCAAACCTGGAATCGAATCCATGAATTCGACAATTTGATGATAATATTTTTTACATGGAGTATACAGACGACATATTTTTGGTTTGCAAACATATGAATCATGCATACCTCAGATTTGTTTCTGATTCTGAACACCCAAACAGAAGTTTTACATGAAAACTGACTAAACTTCTCTGATTTTTCAATCAAAGAAGGCAATGATGGTGCACTTGAGAGAAGTAATTACTACAAAGGTCCTTCGACTGGATAATATCTAAACTAAAGTGGCTTTCGTTCAATGAATTAAAAACGTAGATTAGCTGGAAATCTGTTCAGCAGAGTTATGAACCTTTATTCAGATGACATAATAAACGATGAGTAAGTCCTCCTTAAGACGCACTATTAGTTAATGGTTATCCAAAAGGTTGTATTAAGAAAACTTAAAATATGCGAGCAGAGAGAATGAATATGGCTGCAACTTGGAAAAGGCTGGTATATAAAAAAGATGATGTTTCAGAGAGGTTACTGGCTTCTCATGTTAGAACTCATCCGGCAGCTACACTGCTTACTTTATATAGAAGTAGTCACTCCATGTATCGGTCCAAAAAGGACAAGTACCCATCCAACTGTATTTATGAAATCATATGTATTTTCGAAGCGATGGTACTGGAAGAACCAAAAGATGGGCTTGTGTCTGTTTCTCTGAGGACGTTCTGAAGAACCTGTAACCGAAAGGTTCAAAATCGCTGATAAGTCCAATCACGCTCCATTTAGTCGACTCAGGAGACAACTTTAAACATAATACATCGACAAAGAACATTTATCTTACTTCGTTTCGCTGAACTAATTCCAATCAAGTGCTCTAAATCTATCATGTGAGGTTAGAAGGAGGCAATCACTATTACAGCATTACCTTGGTATCTGCGTGGTTTCAGGTTAGTAGTCTCCACAGGCTGACATCAACTACAAAACTGACAGTGATTATTTTAACATTATTACTATTCCTTTTACTCGCTGTTATAATTCTAGAACCTCCCCTTTAGTTGCTAACAGACGAACATACTTTATCATCATTATTATTCGTACTGCTAAAATTTTCTAAGTTTTACCTGCTGCATCTGTATTTCCCATTGTACATGGTTACTTTATTCTAATTCAAAAGTAGGTTTTTCATTTCATCTCCTTATAATTCTGTATTTGTTCTAGACTGCTGACAGCTGAGGAGAAGTTACTAAACCAATATGAAGTCAATTTATTCTACAGATTTTCTTTTTCTTGCTCTAGTGAATATTAATGTCTGTAGCTTCGACCAACTGTAGTACGTTAAACATCAACACCTTTTCTACTATGCTACTAGAAACCTCTCCAAATATTAGATTAGATACAATGAATAATTAGTTTCAACAAGATCCGCAAGGGGACTAGCAATTAAGGCAGTACAGGGGAGAAAGTTCTGTTGACAGGAGCATATATGTGTTCACATTTACAGTGCAGAGTAACATTACTGGTAAAATTCTCTGAAAAAACTTTCTTAAAAGCATTTCACTGTAAGCTGTAAAATGACTATCTGTATTCAAGTGTAGATCGTTCAGTAACTGACACATTTACCAAGTAATTCGTTTTATTTTAGTGGAAGGAGCTAGAATGTCTTATTTAGATGAAGAAATTAATATCACTCACTTTGGATGTTTTGAAATTATTCAATGAAATGCACTCCAAAGGCTGTCGTAAAACGTTTCCCACTAGTACTTACAAAATATCCCTTAGTTGATCGCTCCACAATTTATACTTACAGAATAAGATCATCTATTTATTGCCAAGTAATTTTGTTTGTTTCATCTGGAACATGCATTTGTCGCGTTTCTTACTGACAAAATCTAAAAGTGTGAACCCAGTCTTGTATAGAGGCAGTTAGAAATGGACTTAAAGATGACCAGGAACTTACTCATCGGACTAAGGTGCCGACTGAAGAAGTCATGCTAGGAGTACGATTTTGCCTAACATCTACAGTTTTTAAGTTTCAGAATAAAATATATGAACAGAGTGAAGGTGTCGCCATGGTATCACCAATATCTCCTTTCGTCGCACATATATTTATGGATAGTTGGGAACAGATGACCCCTCAACCATTTAGTTCTACTCCCAAGATATGATTCCGATATGTAGATGATACGTTTACAGCGCTGAAATCTAAACACATCAGTAGCTTCTTGGCAAATATAAACTCAGTAGTGAATGAAATGCAATTTACCTGTGACTGAGAAAATGAAGAAGGTCAACTAGCAATGTTGGATTGTAAGATTATACGAACACAAGAAAGAAGTTCAGAGATTAGTGTGTATAGGGAACCTTCGCATTCGAATCACTACTGCAACTTCACATCCTCCCACACTATTTCAGTTAAAGTACGCTTAGTTAAATGCCTAAGGGTAGGGCGAAAACGCTTACTAATAGGCCAGAAAATCGATAACAGGAAATTAGACACATCAAGAATACCTTGAGTCTCAATCATTACCCAACTAAATTCATAAGTACATCAATAAGAAATCGAAAGAAAAACATTAGTAGTGGCAATAGTAGTAGTAGTAATACAGGTGTTATCATAATAATTCTACTACTAATGGTAATAATGATGACAGGTTTGAGAGAGAATTCAAAACCTCTGCTGTGTTACCATACAAGGAAGGCACCTCACAAGCATTACGAACAATTCTCAATAAAGCCAGTTGAGATTAAAATGGTATTTAAACTGACAAATTCGAGTAGAAACAAGCTTTTTGGGTTGAAAGATCCTATCGATGCAATCAGGTAGAATAATTTGGTTCATCGAATCTCTTGCAATGATTGCGATGTCGAATACGAAGGTGAAAGTGTAGTCGACCAGTCTTGAGTAGAATAATAGAGCACAAAAACCTAGGTAAATGGAGATTAGTAGATCCTGATAAGATAAGGTATTTAGAGGAAATCTCGGCTGTAGATCTGCACGCAATTACACACAATCACACAGTAGGGTGGGATAAGGCGACAGTGTTGAAAACTAACTTATTTGAGTGGAGTGAGGAGAGACTGATTATCGAATCTTTGTTCTATCGAATCAACACCAAATAGATGCATTGATAGAAATGATTCCGCATTTGTCTCAGATAAATGGGAAATTCTACTACCCTTGTGATCACAGAGAAGGGAAGAAAACTATGAATACATAAACTCTGTCTCGAAGTTGTGGCGTTGCCTGATATGAATAGACAATAAATTGTATCCAAAATGTTATCCAGTGAATGCTATTGTTTCACTGTGTGATACATATCTAATAAACAGACTAAAATAGAATTACAATCGACCACAGTGCCCAAGTTTTACTCCTATATTAGTCTGGTTTATTATTATTATTTATTATTATTAGTCCCTTAGGTTCCCAGTGGAACAAAAGGGCTTCAGTAGCACGTCTCCAGTGACCTCTGTTCTCTGAGATCTTTTGAACCTCGTTCCACGACAGCCCAGAAGCTCTCATTTCCTCTCGCACGACCTCCTCCATGTCACCCTCGGCACCGACACCCAACTCGTCGCTTCCCATGGGGATTCCACTCGAGGGCCTGACGCATGATGTCCTCAGTCGGCCTTCTCAGTGCATGGCCAATCCATCTCCACTTCTTCCTGCATATTTGTTGCGTGATAGGTTCTTGGTTGGTTCGTTCCCAGAGCTCCTTGTTGCTTATTCTTTCTGGCAATCCATCTGATCTTCAGTAACGAGCCGACGTAGGCAGCAGCTGTTGATGAATGTCTATAGTTTATTGGAAATCCCTTTCGTAACTCACTAACTCTTCGAACCATACAGAAGCACTGACTTGACTGAGGTTTGTGTTGAAAATCCGGATCTTGTTCCACATGCTGAGTGCAGAAGATATTCACACTGGTTTCAGGCTAATGAACGTCTGTCTTGCTTTTCCGATTCTGACTTTGACGTCCTCGTCCGTCCCGCCTGTAGTCGAAACAGTGCTTCCTAGATAAGTGAAGGAGGTTACTTCCTTTAAGTTTCTGCCGTTGATGGTGACTGGAGTTTGTTGTTGTTGATGGTGGTGGTGCGGTATCACCTCTGTCTTTTCTATATTCACTTGAAGTCCCGTCTTCGCTGCCTCTTCTGTCAACTTGTTAGTTTTTGCCTGCAGATCTTCAATTTTATGTGACATTAGGCACAAGTCATCGGCGAAATCCAAGTCTTCTAGGTTCTTTTCCGCAGTCCAGCCGGCGTATCCCCTCTTCTCGCTGCCCACTGTTTGCTGCATGATCCAGTCCACCACAATCAAGAATATCATGGGGGATAGTAGGCAACCTTGTTTCACTCCTGTCTTCACTTCAAAAGCATCATTGAGCTTCCCATCATGAATTACTTGGCATGTGGCATCTTCATATAGTTGTTGAATGAGGCGGATAAAGGTTTGCGGTACTCCGTAGTATGAAGCAGCTTCCAAATTACTTCTTGGTCGACGCTGTCAAAGGCCTTCTCAAAGTCGATGAAGTTGAGGTAGAGAGCTGATTACCATTCTATGCTCTGTTCTATGATGATGCGAAGCGTTGCAATTTGGTCTGCACATGATTTGTACTTCCTGAATCCAGCTGCCAGCCTGTTCCGGTCGTAGTTTTGAATCCAGCGCATCTTTAAGCCTCTCCAGGATGATGCGGCTTAATATTTTGCTTGCTTGGGTAGACAGGAGAGTGATTCCGCACCAGTTCTTGCAAGGATTGAGGTCTCCCTTCTTCGGCAGTTTGACAAGGTAACCCTTCTTCCAATCAATGGCCAGGTACCTTCTCTTCCTTCCACACCTTCTGCAATAGTGGTGTGAGCATGTCCGCTGTTGTCTCTGCATCTGTTCTCAGTGCTTCTGGCGGTATTCCATCTGGTCCTGCTGCTTTCCCACATTTCAGTAGCTTTTTGGCGTTCAGGACTTCCATTTTCGTTGGGGATTTATGTTCACTTGTAGTTCAGCGGCTGCAGGCGGTATTTCTGGACGAAGTGCAGGTGGTGGTCGATTCAAGAGCTTCTTGAAGTGGTCGGCCCATCGTTTCCTCTGTTTCTCTTCTTTTGTAATTAAATTTCCTTCATCATTCTTTATTGGTTTCATCCGTGTTGATCTCTTCCCAGACAGCAACCTGGTTATTTGATACAATGTCGTCAGGTCTCTCTTACCTGCAGCCTGTTCTGCTTCCTTGCCAGTGTTTCGTAGAAGTGTCTTTTGTCTTTGCGTGCACTCTTCTTCACTTCTTTATCCAGTGTTTTATACATTGTGCTCAGTTCCTCTTGTCGTTGAGCATCCTTGCACTGGTTTATCTTCTGTTTCACCATCCTCCTCTCCATCTATCAGCTTCCAGGTATCCATCGAGATCCATTCCCTGTCTTCTTTCTTCTTCCTTCCTAATACTGTTGTGCAGGTTTCTTTCCACATAGCTTTCAAAGACTTCCAGTGTTCTTCCACACAGGTTTCTTCAGGGATGTTCCTCGATATCTCCCATTTTGTCTTGATGGCTGCCGTGAAGATCTCCTTTGTAGTTTCATCCTTCACTTTCCGAGTGTTGTACTTGAATTGAGGTCTATCACCAGCTTCCCTGAAGGCTTTTAACTTGATTTGGAAGGCTTCCTTACACTAGATAGTGAGTGGTCTGAACCTACATCTGCTCCTCTTCTTCACCTTGTGTCAAGTAGGCTGCGTCTACACTTTCTTCACATTGAGATAAAGTCGATTTGATTTTTAGTGTGTCCATCTGGTGAAATCCATGTCGCTTCGTGGATATTCTTGTGCCTGAACACACTGCCTCCAATCACCAAATCGTTGAATGCACAGAATTCTGCAAACAATTCTCCATTCTCATTCATTTCACCTAGCGCCTCTCGACCCATGGTTAGTTCTCTTCCCGTGTTGTCCGCTCCCAGTTTGGCATTCATGTCGCCCATCAGAATTTTGATATCGCCAACTGACGTCTTGTCCAGTGTTGATTGAAGTTGTCTGTAGAAATCCTCTTTTTTCTCTTGCTCTGCATTATTTGTAGGTGCATAGCATTGTATGATTGTGACCTTCCTTCCCTTTGAGTTGAAACTCGCTGTCATGATCCTGGAGGAGATTGGTTCCCACTGCATGAGAGCCTTCGATGCTGTTGGGGACATCATGATAGCCACTCCATAACTCAGTGTGCTCGTGGTTGTCGTCTGGGTGACAATATCGGAGTAGATTATTGATTCTCCAGTTGACAGTTTGGAGAGTCCACTTCCATTCCATCTGCTTTCGCAAATCCCAAGCACTTCGATGTGATACCTTCTCATCTCCTTTGCAATCTGGGCTGCCTTACTGGGTTCAAACATCGTACGGACATTCCATGTCCCCACGTTTACTTTCGCTTTCATCGAGAGAAGACACATCGGCCAATTGGCTTCCTGAAGGCATTCACCAACAGGCGTCATTTCGCCTCTCCGATTCCAGCGGAGAAAAGTTTGTTTTCATTTTTTATATTTGGTTGTGCTTTGAAGTTTCTTTAGCGGTTAGATTTGTTTTACGGGTAGGGTTGCTAGCCGTATGCCCAACCTTCCCTCTTTACCCAGGCTTAGGACCGGCTAGTAACTAGTATACTAGTTAACCAGGCGAGGTTATATTAGTCTTGTTTAACGTGACACAAATACATACACCTTGATAAAATACATGAACTGGTGAACTGATGGTAATTAATGAAGCTGATAGTTTGTGTTTGCTGAATACCAAGTAATATCTACCAATTAGCAAGGCGATCCAAACAGTTTTTGTTTCTAACGATCGGTGGATGTTTAACCCTTGTTTTTGCTTATCAATAAGTCATATCCATAACTACTGTTAGAAACAGTGAACGTAATGTTGGCATAGAAATTATTTCGCCTACGGGAGTTGAAAGTGCTTTAAAAACCTTAATATAAAACAAAACATTTTTCCATCCAACTCAGTAGAAGGGAAGGATAAAGGTAAATTCTTAGATGACCCAAGTTGACAATACAGTAATTTGACCTCTTGTGTAGTTAAATAAAGGTCATATATTAGGCAAAGGAATTCAGTCGTGTATAACACTTCAAAAGAGGAGAATAAATGACCTCAAAAATATGAAATAAATTAGAGACAATAAATAAATGAAATCATTTTTGTTTGTTTACTCCGATAACAATCATTATAACAATCATTATTACATATGAAATAATATGTTTGTTGAGTGACAGGCTGCGTATCATTCATGATTAAAATGACCGCGGTGTGCATATAGGAACTCAACAAAGATGAAAAAATATTATGATTAGAGAAAAATACATGGTGAACAAGACAAAGGTGTGCTTTCTTATGTTACCACGTTTTGAAAATCTTCAAAGAGTAGGGCGGAAAAGCAATTGAGACAGAGATTACAATAATAGGGTGAATAAGACACTTACTTCCTATATCTTCTGACAATTTCAATGTATCATTTCTGACCATCTGAGATAGACGTGGTGATACTGTATGATGATTGAAAGTGTAATGAAAATTTGTATCGTGGCCAGTATAAAAACTAGTCTGCTAAACTATAGCTATCCCAGATTCAGATAGTCAAATGATAATCAATATGATGTCTCCCCTGTTCAATTCAGTTAGATTTAGATTTAGATGTGAAGTTCTAACTAAGCAACCAGTGTGAATACGATCAAGCAGTAGTAACGTATCACATATTCATATGGTAGTTGGACACAACCCATGGTGACTGAAGTGAAGTAAAAATCTGGTCAACAATCTAACCTAATAGCTCAGTTGGTAGAGTATCGGTCCGAAAACTCGGTGGTTACTGGTTGGAATCCGGCGATGGTCCAAATTTCCACTACACTTTCAATCATCACCCAGTATTTCACTAAAGGTTGGGATACCTGATGAACTTTGACGTAGTTTGACCTTAAAAATCATCGAATCACATAGAAATCCCTTTAAATATCCTTTTTACCTGACTATAACGTAGTTTGAAAACTCTCTAGTAAATTTATGAATTTATTTCGCATTTCTGAGCTAATTGGTTGAGAGCTAAAAAATTATGTTAGTGAATAACATACATAGAACTTTAAACAGCGTAATGAGAAGACGAAGATTATCTGAAACATGTGATGTATTAGCGCTATACATTTCGAACAATCTGATCACACATGGACTTGTCGAACTATTTATATGAAAATTTACGAAAAGGTCAATGAAGTTAATAGGAAACATAGGAATAGGAAGGGATAGAAAAGGAAAAAAAACCTTATTCTTGGTATGAAAATTAAAATCAATACTACCAAGGTAGGTTCAACGTGAGTACAAATTGTTTTTGTATACATAAAGGGGGTTTAAATTTACGGATGGCAAGAGCTTCAATAAATTTAAGCACTCGGCTCTGACCACATTTATGTAGTACTTTAAAGGCTGTTTTCATGTCTATCCTATGGTTAGTTTCTAGTATATGTTTAGCGATAGACGAAGATGGATGTTTGTCACCTGCACTTATCGGATCTGTTGAGGTCATTTGTTTTTGTAGCCACTTAGGTACATGTTCAGCCTTCCTTAACTGCATATCACGATTACTCCTCCCTATATATGTGTGTCCACACATACATGTAAATTGATAAACACAGTGGGATGTGATGTAATCGTTTATATGTTGTTTCGGTTTGTGCTGTAACATGGATTTGGTCTTCTCTACAATGATGACCTTAGCTGCATAATACGTTTTACAGATGGCCGATCTAAGTCTTTTCCTCACAACAAAGCTATGTGAATCACCTCTAAATGGTAATGAGATGTAGACATTTTTCTTAGCAACGGAACACTGTATACTTTTCAATGGTACATAACTTTTGCACCGGTCGATAAATCTCAACGGGTATCCATTCTGTATCAGAGTTGTCGTCAGTAAGTTGGCTTCTTCCTCCCTGGTGTCGTCGGTGCAGATACGGTTTATCCTGTTGAATAAGCATCTGACTAAACCACGTTTGTATTGGACTGGACAATAGCTATGGAAATTAAGATACTGCCTGTCCATGTAGGTTTCTTATAGATCCTATAGATCGATCCATGTGTGATCAGATTGTTCGAAATGTATAGCGCTAATACATCACATGTTTCAGATAATCTTCGTCTTCTCATTACGCTGTTTAAATTTATCAAAGGGACCAGTTGCTTTAAATACATAGAACTATCAAATATTGACTCCACTGATTATCTAAGAATAACTCATATCTCATTTCAGCAAGAAGGTTTTCTAAATTGTCCTATTAATTCAAAAGACTAATTTCTTGCCATCAACCTTAAGACTTTTATATGCAGGCATTATATGAAATGGCTAATGAAACCTGGTTATGAATTAAAATGTAATTTGTGTAACTCAACACTCCATTCAGTATCTATTTCACTTTTTTGAAACGAATCCGAATAAATTGTATGTTTAATTTTCGGTGCTCAAGCTCTTATCAATCTAAAGTTACTGTTACTGCAGTTTAGAGGAAAATAAAGTAAACAAACCACTTACATCACTGGAATCAAACATTTTCTTACGGTCTAAGCATTTGTACTGTTATTAGTAGTGAAAAAGCATTCAGTGTGAGGAGTATACTTGTAGAATCTTGAGAACATTCCATCAAATCACGGTAAAGTCCTTGGAAAGGATCGAAGGAACTAATGGTGTGCTTCGATGACGAAGCATTATGTACATCAGGTGAACCAAAACTGACCAAGGATACTATGGCCCTCCTCTTCACTGAAGACATGAGTCTTCCAAAGCGTACAAAGCTTCAGTATTAAAGGCTGATGGAATTCATTGATTTTTGTTTGACAACATACTTCCAAGTTAGTGGCAAGATGTATAAATAGATGAAAAGACCTTTAATTGGACCACCCACGTCCAGACTAATTGCAGAAGCAGCGATACAAAGACTCAAATCCTTCATTTTAGTTATGATCAAACCAAAAATTTCAATCTGCAATATGGAAGATACTTTCGTCTTCACGTTGATTGGCAACGCTTTCAACGACAACGAATACACAAAGGAGGAGTGGAACAACCAGCTACTATTCCTGGACATTGTAATCAGGAGAAGGAATGCTGAAAAATTTGAAACTCTTGTATACAGGAGGTCAGCATACACTGATAAAATCCTCAGACATAGCAGCACACAAATTACTTGTCTACAGGCTTTATTTAAAAGAGTAAGAACACATAACAGTACAAAAACGCCAAAAAAATGACGAAAATTACTTGATGCTTGATCTAAACTAGAATGGATACCCATGAAACTTTATCAGAACATGCCTATCCTGTTCATTATCAACAACAAATTCATTCACAGAAATCAAGCCGTAATATCTAGGCCAGGTGACTCAGCAGCTAAAGAAGGAAGACCAAATAACGTTTACGAAACCAACTGCAATAATTGCCATCATGAAGAGATCGGATAAGGTGGTCACCTTCATCTCCTTCGTTTATATGAACACTAAATGGCTATTGAACGTTACGATATTTCATCGCTTATGCCAGTGCACCTGGATAACTATGAGAATCAATTCAATCTTGACAACATAAAAAGTCTTGGACAGACGAAACACAAAGAATATCAGGGAATTCCTAATAAGCTAGGCATTCAGGTTAGTGTGTAAACAACAGATGTGTGAACATAGATCCAAAATATCAGTCAATAAGAAAAATGATAAACAACTGTAAGGTCAGAGGTGAGGTAGAGAACCAGCTAATACGAAAGTTTATACAGTCAACGACACAATAATTGAATGAAGTAACTAATCACAAACCAGTTTGTCAAGGTAGGCTACTGAATCACTCAAAGAGAGATACTGATAACTCACTTCATACTGAAGTCAATGTTGATGAGCAGCTTTCATAAGCGTGTAAGTATCTTACGATACTAAATTGGCTATAAATTCTTTTAGTTGCCTTCTACTTTTGCTGAATGAACTCAATTAAACCTAAGAAGACAGTATTAATGTGATGGAGACGAAAGATTTTCTGATTTTTCTACTTCTAAATGTCACTTTAATACTACAGTTGACTGTTTTCTCGGATTGTTCAAAATCATCTACATCTTTCTTACGTGCCAATACCGTTTAACAATATTTATGCTGTAGGAAGTGTGCCTCAGACCCCAGTCTAGTGTATACCAGCCCAAATTTCATTGCGTATTTCTGACATTTCCAAATTTAATGTAATTTTGAGATGAATGAGGATTTTTTAATTTAGAAATAGTATTCATCATGGACTGATATCAGCTGGGGAACCATTGAAAGTCTGGGAGCACTGAATAGCTGACACGTCCTAGCATGGGACCCCTTAGATGTACACACCCGCGACCCAGGACCTTCAGGTTTCACGCCGAACGCTTTAACCATTCAGCCACCAGATCAATTTTCAGCGGTTTGCAATTTCCAACTTCCGTCAGTTCACGATATAGCGTGACTATCACCCGCGGTCTACAGTTAGCATCCACTTCACTTTTGACTATTTGACCCCACAGGTCACGATTCTCATTAGAGGTTAGTGATATTCATCTGGAAGCAAATCACTAATGAGCACTATACAGTGATGTATTTTTGAGATGTCAGTCCATGATGAATTATATTATTATTATTTGCCCCTTGGGCTCCTAGTCGAACATAGGAATTCGGTAACACGTCTCCATTCCACTCCGCACTCTATCTGCAATCTTTTCAACCTGGCTGCACCACTACTCACAAACTCTCACTCCTTCCTCACATCATCTGCTTCATGTCACCCTCACCTCAGACGCCCAAGTCGTCGTTTCCCATCTGGCTTCCACTCGAGTGCCTGACTGGCCTAGCACGAGATGTCCCCAGTCGGCCTTCTCAGTGTATGCCACATCCAATCCATCTCCACTTCCATCCGTTGCATATTTGTTGAGCGATAGGTTCTTGGGTGGTTCGTTGCCAGCCACAGTGCCTTGTTGCTTATTCTTTCTGGCAATCCATCTGATCTTCAGTAACGAGCCAGCGTAGGCAGCAGCTGTTGATGAATGTTTATAGTTTATTGGAAATCCCTTTCGTAACGCGCCAAGTCTCTGAACCATACAGAAGCACTGACTTGACTGAGGTTGGTGTTGAGAATCCGGATGTTGTTCACGCCTTATGCTGAGTGGAGTGCATAAGATATTCACACTGGTTTCAGGCTAATGAACGCCTGTCTTGCTTTTCCGATCCTGGCTGCTTTGACGTCCTCGTCTGTGCCTCCATCGCCTGTAGTTGAAACAGTGCTTCCTAGATAAGTGAAAGAGACTAATTCCTTTAGGTTCCTCCCACTCATGGTGATTGGAGCTTGTGGTTGTTGATGGTGGTGGTGGCGTTAATTGAGTATCTTCGTCACCTCTGTCTTCTCTACGTTCACTTGAAGTCCCGTCTTAGCTGCCCTGTCTCTTCTGTCAACTTGTTAGTTTTCGCCTGTAGATCTTCAAGTTTGTGTGACATTAGACACAGGTCATTGGCGAAATCCGAATTCCTTAGGTTCTTGTCCCTGATCCAGCTGGCGCATCCCCCTTTTCTCACTCACGATATAGCGCAACCGCCACCCAATGTTATCGTTGAGTAACTGTCCTCACGACCATCAGGCTTTGACTCCACCGGTCACAACTTCTCATTGAAACTTCGGGAATACCTCGTGAGCCATCAGAAGTTAGAAATATGGAGCTTTGGATTCTGACCCAGTTGCTCGATAGTAACGCGCTGGCCACGGAACCTAAAGGTCGCAAGTTCGATCCCTGGTGGGGTCGTGGGTGCGCACTGTTGAGGAGTCTCATACTAGGACGAAATAGTTGTCAGTGCTCTCAGGTTTCCTTTGTTCCTCCAGCTGATGTCAGTCTACGATGAATAACAACTTGAAATATTTCCAAATCTCCACAACTTCCTCAAAAATTATCATTATAAAATGTATATTTTACTGTTGTTAAACACAAAGAAAGTCTTCAGTTATTCAAGATGATATCAGTTTTACCAATGAGATTTAAGTGTATACCACAATATCGATCTAGACACCAAAAAAAAAACGTTTTTCTAAATTAAAAAACCGTTCTTCAAGTTCATTAGGTAATTTTATTACCTTAGTACGGTCTATATCCTAATGTAAATTGAACATAAGTAGCTAGAATCCCAAAATATATCTGTGATAATATTATTATTATGGTCTTTTCAAAATGCAATTCATTCAGCACGTTAATAAAAATTCAGGCATAGCTGCTGTGATTCCCTCATACATTCAAGAGAGTAAATAGTAATTATACTTGCATAAATCACTTATACTGGTGGTCTTATATAATTGCCATAAATACTTTTACCAGTTTGAAACCATAGTTGTTGTCTACCAGCAAGTTGAACTCCCTAAAGGCAAACCCTTAAGCTTGATAAAAAGTGTATTTCCTAACAGAATAATTACATAAAAGTATTGTCATTGTGTGGCAACGAACCAACCAAGAGTTTATCACGCAACAAATATGCAGAAGGAAGTGAAGATGAATTGGGCATGCACTGAGTAGGCCGACTGGGGACATCGCGCCTCAGGCCAGCCAGGCTCTCGAGTGGAACCCAGATGGGAAGTGACGAGTTGGACGTCCGAGGCTAGGATGACATGGAGGAGATGATACGAGGAAGAGATGAGAGCTTGTGGACTGTCGCGGAACCAGGTTCAAAAGTTTGCAGAGAGTGCGGAGTGGAATGGAGACGTGCTACTGAAGCCCTAAGTTCCATTAGGAACCCAAGGGACAAATAATAATAAATTTTCATTGTTTATACATCTATTTAGTAACATCAAATGTACCTAATGAAACTACTTGCATTTCCTTCTTATCTTCTAGTATAGCAGAATCGGCAGCTGTATGAAAACTTAACCTGATAACTTTGTATTTAAGATTAATCAAATTTCACTTATATAGTGTTAGTTGGTTGGAGGCAATCAGCAGGAAGCCAATAAGATTTGATCTGTTCTTGGGACTAGACAACATGAAATTAGTTCCACTCCCGTGACTAATCAATACACTTATGTAGTGTGCTTAGAATAAATAAATGAACAAACAAACATTTTCGCTTTCTAAAACAAGGATAAAAGGAGCCTGAATGCTAAATGTTCCAACTTCATAAACGTCTTTTCATCAACTAAAATATAAAGAGCAGTGATCCAGATGTTGATGATACTTTTGATGATCTATGATCTATGATTTTAATTCATTTATCCTTAGATCTTTAGAATAGAAAACCTTGTATAAAAAGAACTTCAACTCAAAATGATGAGTTGAAACTTCAGCTAGAAACTTCCTGATTGAAAAATTCAACGAAAACAAATCAGATGTCTTTAGAAAATCCATAAACTATCAAATAAAGAAGTTGAATAAACTAATGAAATAAAAGTAGTTATTCATCGATAAAGTGAAGTGAATTATCAATCTCTCAACTAGGGTTTAAACTCAACAGAAGTAATGGTTCTAAAGAAGGGAGTAAAAACTTTAGTGTAGTCATCAATAAATTAAAACTTGAAGATGTCACTTCAAAATCCAAAACACAAATAAGTTCAATTGATAAAACAGCTGTCGATGACGTATCAGCACAATGTGCACTAACAGTTAAGCAACAAAAGACAGTGAAACAGAATCTACCAAAAGCATAAATAGGAGTTTTGAGGAACCTTTGGTTTGAGCCTACATTTGCTCCCCTTCATGATCTTGTTTCAAGTAGGTTGGCTGCTTCTCTATTTTCTTCACATTGAGATGAAGTCGATCTTATTTTTAGTGTAGTGTGTCTATCTGGTGAAGTCTATGTCGCTTTCTGAATATCCTTGTGCATGAACACACTGCCTTCAATCACCAGATCGTTGAATGCACAGAATTCTGCAAACAATTCTCCGTTGCTATTTATCATTTCAGCAAGTGCCTCTAGATCCATGAACAGTTCTCTTCCTCTTCCTGGGTTGTATGCTCCTAGTTTGGCATTCATGTCACCCCACACATTAGAATTTTGATGTCGCCAACTGTGCTGGGGTCTTGTCCAGTAGTGGTTGCAGTTATTTTCGGAATTCCTCCTTCTTCTCTTGATCTACATTATTTGTAGGTGCGTAGTGTAGCACTGTATGACTGTGACTTTCCTTCCCTTTGAGTTGAATGCATCTTGCTGTGATGATCCTCACCCTGGAGGAGGAGATTGGTTCCCACTGCATGAGAGAAAGCCTTCGATGCTGTTGGGAGGGAACACGATGACAGCCACTCGAAAAGTCAGTGTGCTCATGGTTGTCATTTGGGTGACAATATCGGAGTAGATTATTGGCTCTCCAGTTGACAGTTTGAAGAGTCCACTTCCATTCCACCTGCTTTCGCAGATTCCTAGCACTTCTATGCTATACCTTCTCATCTTCTTTGCAATCTGTGTAGCCTTGCTAAGTTCAAACATGGTGCGGACATTCCATGTCCCCATGTTCACTTTCACTTTCATCGAAGGAGAGAAGACATATGGGCCAATTAGCTTCCCGAAGGCAGGCTTTCACCTACCGGCGTCATTTCATCTCTCTGATTCCAGAGAGGAATAAGTTTGTTTTTATTTTTTATATTTTGTCTGTGCTTCAAGTTTCTGTAGCGGTTGAATTGTTTATACGGAGTAGGGTTGCTAATCCTATGCCCAGGCTTCCCTCTTTTCCTGGCCACAGGACTGGCTAGTAACTAGAGAACTAGTTAACCAGGCGAGGTTATGACAGTGAAATAGTAATTGCAAAAGTAGACTAAGGCAGCTCAGCAGTAGTAATAAATATATTTGACTATTTTCAATAAGTCAACGAATATACGGAGAAAGGACCGTATGATGAAATTATAAAACAATTATGAGTGAGGTTTATGACAGCCAACAATGGACCTAATATACAGAATCAAGTCACTTTAAGGTAAGTCAGAATGGTTTAGTTGAATGCCAAAAACAAATAATCTCAGTAGGATTTATGGTACTATTAAAATTCATAAACTACGTTATCCTAGAAGACCCACAGTAGACTTTAGAAACACTCCTACTTATGAGTTAACGATGGTACTAGGCCCAATTAGAAACCGTTCTAAATCAAGACTTACTAACCCTTACGACTTAAAGAGTAGATTACATGACACATATTTCGATGACAATGAAAAAATGGTTAGTTATGATGTGGTTTATTTGTATACTAGTATACGGATTGACATGGTTCTGGAACCAGTTTAAAGCGTTCTTAAGAATTATCATGAACTTACACTATGAAGTAAAGCACCAGTAGAGGAGATCATTTTAGGAGTACAGTTATGCCTCACTTCTACACTCTCTGAGTTTTAGAACAAAATATACAAACAGACGAAATGAGTTGCCGTGTGGTTACCATTATACCTTGTTGTGGTGGACGTGTTTATACACATTTCCAGGTCGATGGTTGTCGAAACATTTAGTCCTGCTTCAGAAGTATGGTTTCAATACATAGATGACACGTTTGCAGGGATGAAATCGGAGGCCATATGTGAATTCATTATTCGAAGTAATCCAATTTATCTATGAATTAGAAAATACTGAAGGACAGTTAGAGATTTTGGATTGCAGAATAAAACGGAAATTAGATGGGAGTTTAAAGACTAAACTCCAAGGAAAAGCTTCACTTTCACATCGTTAATTATACTTCAAAACATTTTATGCCACGTCAGAGTTGACTGAGTAAAATGTTCAGGCAACAAGGCGAAAAAACTTACCAGTAAAACAGAAAACCTAAGACAAGAAATTAGATACGCAACAGACACCTTACTCTCCAGTAATTACTGACCTAAATTAACTAATAAATTGCTTAGAAACTGTATGAAAAATAAGAATCATGGCAGAAGCACAGGTGTTAATAATAATAACAATGATAATAATGACAATACTCTGAAGACAGAGTTCGAAACCTTTAGAGTGTTACCAATTAATAAAGGTACAGCAAAGGTGCTAAGCAGGATCCTCAATAATTCTGGGGTTAGAGTGGCATATAAGCCTACAGACTCATTCAGAAATAAACTTTCTTACTGATATTACTAGGCAGAATAATATACTTTATCCAAACCCTGTCAATGAATACCATATTACACTCATTGGCTACCTTAGTCGATCAGGATCAATTAAGCTAAACCATAACAAAAGTGTATCTAAATCAAGATTCGTAGATACCAGTAAGGTGATAAGTCTGAGGAAAAGCTGGGCCATAGCTACACATACGACTAAACACAGCCACAAAATAGGGATCGAGCAACGCTATTCAAAACTGAGGTAGATGGGTCAAAATTGATTACGGAAACTTTGTTTATCGAATCAACACTAAATAAATGCTGCAGGAATCATTCACAATCTGCTTCCTACACCTGAAATATTCTACTACCCTTATCACGAAGAAAGAGAGAGGATTCGAGCTGTGTGAACTATGTCTTAAAGTTGTAGAGTTATCTTGATATGACTACGAACAATAAATTGTTTCCGAATCGTAATCCAGTTATACTAAGTTTCTCGAATCAGGTCTTCCTAAACCGGAGCACAAAAGCTTGACCGAATCAAAAGCGATAGACCCCATTAAAATAAAAAATCTATGGGAGAGCTCAGCTATTGCAAAGTATGCAAGTATACACAAAAGATAGAATGGGCAAGAGTGACAGTCGTTAAAACGATCTTATTAAGGTCGAAGTAGAGACTGATAACTGAAAGTTTTGCTTACTGAACCAACATGAAACAAGTGTCATAGGAATAAGTCAACACCTATTCAAGATATTTCGAGACTTGTACCACATATATGACAAACGGAGGAGGGGAAAAAAAGCTATTAAAACAGGATGTGAAAGATGTGCAGTTACCTTCGATGCTATAGATATGAACAATAAATTTTGTGCAAAACATCAGCCAGTAAACAATCCTATCAAATGAACAACTTAATTTGCAGCTATGCACTACTATAATGCTTAAGTTCTTCTGGTTGTTTAAGACTGACATATTATACTGAAGATTCAAATACTAAATAGTTTACAAACCCATAGATCATAAGACTGTAACTTATATCTTTCTGAGGATTAAAATCACTTTTGTCAAGGCAACAGTATAAGATATGGTTTAGCAAGTTAGATGAATGGCTACCAAGTAGCTTGAGAAAAAAGCTATCCAGTAACAAGTTGACTGAAAGTCAATTCTAAATTTTGCTGCTTAGACTAAGGATATTAAACTATGAGGTGATTTCTGGTACAACATGAATTAGTTGGAAATAAATATGTCAGATATTTGAACGGTTAAACACCTTCATGAACTAGGTTTAGTAGCCTAGGATAAATAACCCAGATACGGTGGGTTCAAATCTTCTCATGACCTGGATTTTCATTTTACTTCCAGTCACTAACCAGTATTACCTTTAGGTTCATTACATACCTATGAAATGTTAGCATAAAAGACATTTTTTCTATATTGTTTTCTTAAGTAAGCAAATAAAAAGTCATACTAAATCATTTTCCTGTCGTGAAAAAGTTGTCATTTCTGACATTATCAAAGTGTACAGAATGTTATTGATTTAAAGCTAAACTTTAACAGTTGTTTAAGGGTAGTGAGTAGTCGACTTCAAAGAAAGTATAAATAGATTGTTAAAGATGGGTGATTATTATTATTATTTGTCCCTTGGGTTCCTAGTCGAACATAGAGATTCACTAGCACGTCTCCATTCCACTATGCACTCTATCTGCAATCTTTTCAACCTGGCTCCATCACTGCCCGCATGCTGTCATTTTTCCTCACACCATCTCCTCAATGTCACCCTCACCTCAGACTCACAACTCGTGGTTTTCCTTTTGGATTCCACTCGATGGTCTGGCCTGGCGCATGATATCCCCAATCCATCTCCACTTTCTGCCTCTTAATAATTGTTGAGCGATAGGTTCTTGCTTCGTTGGTTCGTTGACAGCCAGAGTTCCTTGTTGCTGATTCTTGTTATTCTGTGCATCTGATTTTCAGTAACGAGCCAGCGTAGGCAGTTGTTGATGAATGTCTGTAGTTTGTTGGAAATCCCTTTCGTAACGCGACAAGTCTCTGAACCATACAGAAGCACTGACTTGACTGAGGTTGGTGTTGAGAATCCGGATGTTGTTCCACATGCTGAGTGCAGATCTCTACACTGGTTTCAGGTTGATGAACTCCTCTCTTGCTTTTCCGATCCCAGATAAATGGGTGATAGGAAAAGTAAATGAGACCTATTTCAGCCACTAAGTGACATACTAATAACGCGTAGAAAAACTCACTCCACTAGAAAATTTAAAGTATTGCTATGTGAGTAAATCATGGGACATATAGTAAACGTGTCATGCTTCTAGTAAGCATTCAGATATACGGAAAACTCTCTTAAAAAGCGTCTAAAGATAAACATAGAAAACCACTTAGGACATACTCAGCTGTGAGTCACTCATAGTCATATACACCTAACGGAAATCCACTTATTAGGCTTATGGGAAGAATTCATTCAAAGAATATCAACATGGCGCCTTTTAGAGGACTATCTCTTGTCATCAAGGGAAAAGTGACCATCTAATAGTTTGAAAACAAGAATATAACTCTAATGAAGCCTAAAAACAAACAACTATGCATTTTTCCTATATAAATCTCATCTAAATTCATAATTACGTTCAATAACAAATACAATAGTTATTACTTTCATTGAAATTATCAGCAATTTTCATGATATGAAGTTGTGCAGTTGCAGGGTAATCTGCGAAAGTACCAACTGATTCGCTGTCCAGTTATCTATTATTGAGACTATGACAGGGAAAGCAGATAAACAGGAAAGAATATACTTATCATTGAGACAAACAGCTTCAAATGACTAAAAGTATAAGATATTCATAGTAATAACTGTAAAGATTTAATGTTATGGCTTGTAGCTTCACGTCGTCATTAGGACCGAATCGACTGGCAATCATAAGCATAGAGGCTTTCAGTCGGATGCCTTGATATTCCTGGCAGTTCCAGTTAGATAATAATGATGGATAACGGCTGAGAGTTCTATCTGGAACACCCAGATGTTTGAAGCGATTAATTCTAAGTTATACTCTTAAACAAAACGACGTTACTCACTAGAAGGCAGGTAAATCCAGCTGACGTCTCCGTAGTAGGATAAAACATGTGTGCTGGATCTATGAAGTTGACAAAATAGTCAGAATGGCAACTTAAGACAAAATGTTCATTAGTGAATCGATTTGCCATACTAATAATGCAACCGGTCACATCAAATCACAAACCAAAATGATATGCTGATCAAACAATACTACTAATCATGTAATAATATTCTCGGAAAATAATCTTCCTTCTTAATAAGTTTACACTGTTAATCTTTTTCTGTGCAGTACTACTGACTGCGCACTTTACCACTGAGTATGACGATATAAGAAAATTTATCATTTTGGGAAACCCGAAGTGAATTATGCTTGAAAAGGAAACCTTATGGTGCTAATGATATATGTATTATGTGAATAACTTATGGTTTAGGTTGAGTGAATAAATAGTGGCTTAATGGCTAAAGATTTCAACAATTCAGCCACCAGAGGTCACATATATAGGTGAACGGTCTTTGAACCCAGCCCAAGACGACAGATTCTTTTATTATCTACGCAATGACAGATACTTTCTTAGTATTTGATAGTGATGACAAATAGTGTCCAGAAGTCGAGTCTAACACTTACATCTTGCCCGATTTGGTACTCACCAACTGAATGTACCTAAACTTTCGCTTTTGATTCCGTTGTTGCTAGAATCCAGTATGCATCAATTAAAATGATAAGACGCTTTCTACTAGACAGTAGCCACTTTTTTATGTTATGGTTAAATTTTGATGTTTGTTACAATTTCCCGTTTTTGATTTGTTTTGACTGAATTTATCGGCTACCTCTGACTAGTCAGCTTAATATAACTTTATCCTAAGACAACATGGAACGAAAGACGCGTTCTAGATTTCCTTAATGGCCACTATTCATCGTTATAATGAAACCGAAAACTACGGAAGATATCGTTGTATTCTTATAAAAATCAATATCTCAACAATAGTCAACTGATTCAACTATGGAAAACTAGTATTAATAGTAGTGGCAGTAGTAGTATTAGATGAAGTAGTAGTGTAGTGGGTGCTACTGATAAGAAGGCATATAAGTAGTATACATTGATAGGTAGGAAGAAGTCATATAGAAATTACGAGCAATAGGTAAATATTCTATCCGAGGAAACCCAAAAGATGATGTGAGGGTATCAAGAGAAAGACGATATAGAAGAAGAAGATGAAGAGAAAATAAAACATTCTACAAATGGATATTTCAGTAGAAAGACCACAATATTTGATAAGTAATGTGTAAAGTGTCATGATAAACGTCTTCTGCGTTCCATCCATTGCAGTTTTCTTTCAGTAGTAGTAGGCCAAGACGAAGAATTGCTGTTTCTTATTTCTCCTCACACGAGAGGAGTCTAAATGCTAGAAAATGCATTCCCTAATTTAGGACTTAAAGATAAATACAAATGAAAGTTATTTGCATAATTGAATTCTGTTTGTTTGTTTTTTTTCATTTATGTCTCAGTCTGTTTAAATATTCTTAACAAATTGAAATTTGTCTAAAATCTGTCAAGAGAAAAAATTAGTCTAGTTCAGTTTAAATCGTTGACTTACGGAAATATTTAAACAAATCTCCTTAAGTGTATATTTGTCAAATAAGTGTAATAAAAGGTGAATGGTGATGATAAGATACTCAATTAATTAAGATAAATTGAGGGAAAAAGAAAAAAGAATCCAGAGGTAAACAACATACTTTCAAAACATATTAAGAAATCATAATAGTATTAATTTGAATAGGCAGTAGATAATTACCAAGTAGATTATAAGTCCATACAATATCTAGAAAAACAGTAATACATTAGATTGCATTCCGCTACAGATATAAATCATTCCTTCTTTGAGTGATATTGGGGATCAATATAAACCTCACTTTAAGCTTTTCAACAATAGAACAGAAGGAGTGATTTGTTTCTTACTTTATTGATGCCCAGGACCATATTTATTCATCATAATTGTGCATAGCGTTGTAAACTAAGACACATTTTTCATGTTATTTAGGACTTGTTCACCGACGGTACCTGTTTCCCAGAGGGTAGTGATTTTCCCACCTTAGCTCGAACCCTCAATCCATCATCTCAAAGGCCAAGACGTAATCGTCAAAGTTACTGATTCATGACAGCCATTTTCTTACCAACAAATATTACCTGTTATTTACTGATACATTTAATCTCTCGTCAAATATTGTTGTGAGTCAAAGTAACTGGTCTCTAATGGAATGTGAGCTCCTTTGCATATACAACACTTTGGAAGTTGAAGAGATGGATGTTGTGATCAGGTCCCATTAAGAGCACTACAATTCACTGAAATCCATGCAGATGAACCTAAAGAATCCCAAGTATGACGAAATACCTTTTCTAGATCCCATGCAAATTACTCTATAATGAATCTTTAGATGGTAGCAAAGCCGCTTACTACAAGAATTTGGTCACTTTTATTCAGTATAAAAGTTAGTAAGAAATTAAACATATATGTCAATAAATCTAAGCTGCTGTGCTAAGAAAAAATGGATGAATTAATAAAGTTACATTTGGAAAACTGACGTTTAGAACTAAAAAAAGTAGAAAATCCAACCTACACTGAAAGACAAGAGCGAAGCATGAAAAATCTGTATCTCAGGTAAGTCATTTTATTGAGATGAAACAAATAGTGTAAGAATAACATGATGTACACATAAAATTAAATTGCCTGAAAAGTTGTCAATTTCTTTGGGTCTTATTTAAGATTAGCTTTGAATATTTCAGTCAAAACAAACTTAAAAAGTGAATCTGTAGTCATTCTATTAATGTGGCTGTACACATATTTGCTAAAATGAAGTTGAATGTCCAATCGTTTCAAGTGGTTGAAAGTAATCATCGTATAAAGCTAAATCAAAGTGTTTTCTTTGCTCGCAGTGGTCAATAAGGTTTATCTGTGGCCACGTAAGAAACTTATAGAAAGCAAGGTGAACTGAAATAAGGATAAAAGTTCATCATCTGACAATTTAGAGGTTTTAGATTGCAAGCTAGGCTTCCTGTTGGAGGAAAAAACTTAATTCCACATTAGATCTGTTAATTTGATCTATAGTATGAAGTGATACACTATTATTTACGTGATGACATTTGAGCTATCCACCTGACTTAACAGTTATTACATGGAATTTGATGGATTAGATTATTTTGCTGAATTGGTTCTGTCGCACTCTGAAATCAGCCGACAAAGCCTATCTCTGAGTGAATTTGCACCTTTAAATCCCACCCTTATTCCAACTTTGATGAAAATCCTACATAAAGTCTCTGATGTACCTCCCTCATAGGGTAACACAATGGAGGCTATGAACTCATTTCTACTCATGTTGTTGTTATTATTCCTACTCGTGTTACTGTTATTTTTACATTTCCTATGTGTTCCTATGAATTTCCTAATAAACTGCAGAAGATAATTATTCAGTATCAGCGCTTCTCTTATGCGCTTCACTTCCTTGTCTAGGTCTTTACATTAACTAGTCAGTTTTCTAGCTCTATCATTTATACATCCTACAGAACCTGCCTTAACTGGCATTAGATGAAATGACTTTAAGTCCACATGCCTGTTAGAATATGCAGGTTTTCTGTAGACGGTAGTATCCAAACCATCATTTGTCCTTTTGATTTATCTTTCAATCCAACATAGATAGTTGGACTGCGTCTACTGCTGAGTTTATGTATGTATGGAAATTGTGGTTGTGATCCGATTTCCTATAATAACAGTCAAAAATGAAGGTATGACACCACACTGAAGGGAAGGTAAATAGATGTACTTATTGGAAGTACGCGTACATTGAATTTTAGTTGAGTTTCAACGTCCTTTGCATAACACTGCTTTCAAATTCGATGGAAATGTCAAAATATCCAACCACTCCATTGAAAAAGAATCTATCTGGTCTCCAAGATAGTCTGTATTTTTTGATAATTATAAGTCAATAGATTCCTGTCTTGTACTGAGTCTAATTACATTTACAATGTCACATTTACATGCCAAAGTACACAAACTAGAGGGGGGAAAAGAAAGATTCTTTTTCAGATAAATCCTAGAGGATGTATTCTATCAGCATGCATCCGAAACGTGCAAAGGGATGGATAAATAAATAAAACTTAATCTTTTGTCTAATTTGGGGGGTTGTGGAAATTTATTGGTTAGGAATGGGTATTCATCAAAGAGTGACTGAGTTCCGTCCCTGGCAGGGTTATAAGTGCGAACTGCTGAGGAGTCTCACACAAGAACGAAACAGGTGTGCAGTGCTTCCAGGTTCCCAGTGTTTCTCCAACTGATGTTAGCCTATGATGAATACCAACTTCAACGCAGTTTTTTGTGGTTTACTGAAGCAATTGCAGTTAATAAAAGGCCCAAACATGACCTTAGCCAAAGAAAAGATACCGTAGACAGTCTTGGTAACTTTGATTTTTAGGATTTGTAATTACAAGAATTCACGATTTCATGTTCTTTTTTACTTTCTCTTCTTACCTAATTCCAAAAATTACTCATATTTCCCGACTTGTGGAAAGCTGTCGATCATTTGCAACGCTTGTATATTGCATGATATTGGTTTCTCGAAAAAAACTGTTGCATATCATTGCTAATAACCTCATCTCAACTTTAGCATTTTTCTTTAGAATATTCAAACTGTAAGTGCCGAATCGGTTAGTCTTTGAATAACTTCCACTAATTTCAATCACTATGCATTCAGATTGTCTTTGGTTCATATTAAATGAGTGCCTTGCGCGTTAAATTTGCATCATGAACATTATTTTTTTGAGAATGTTAAGTTACTGAAGAGAATCTGTGACAAAATGTATAAAAGTGCCATTGCTACTATTCCGCTTTGTGTTTTATTCATCTACCTACCAGGTGATCAAATTTAATCATTTGTCAGTGTAGTCATCAAGCCAGAAATAATGTAAGATTTGATTTATGGGAGGTCTTCCATTCTCATGTGACTGACTAGATAATAATAAATACATGAAACGACAATAAAACGATGCGATGCTTGAACTAGATACGTATAACAATAATTCTCCCTCAGAATTGATACTTCACAGAGGAGCTGCGAAAATCAGAAGACGAAGATAGGGCTGTGACTGCTACAAAGACAACTTTACTTGACAAAAGTCACATTATCTATACGCAGTTTACCCTCGGAAAATAAAGGCACTAGGTCACAAGACGTATGTTTATTTTCATTGGTCACCTAAAAAACAAAAGTCTTCAATGAGGCTTTTCCGTAAGTGGAAAACCCGGGCACTGTGGTAGACAGAATTTAATTCCATTTTAGACTTGTCAATTTCATTTATAACTGACATATTTACGTGTAGGTGGGAAAACATGGCTTTATAAAAAGTTAGTCCTGAACCTAAGATATGGTGGCAAGGTATAAAATCGGAACACACACATATACAAACTCAGTAATAGACGCAATCCAATTCACTTACCAGGTAGAAAATGAATCAGGAGAACTATCTATGTTGGATTGAAAGATAAATCAAAAGGACAAATGATGGTTTGGATACTACCGTCTACAGAAAACCCGCATATTCTAACAGGTATGTGGACTTAGAGTCATTTCATCTAATGCCAGTTAAGGCAGGTTCTGTAGGATGTATGAATGATAGAGCTAGAAAACTGACTAGTTAATGTAAAGACCTAGACAAGGAAGTGAAGCACACAAGAGAAGTGCTGATACTGAATAATTATCCTCTGCAGTTTATTAGGAAATTCACAGGGACACATAGGAAATGAAAAAATAGCAGTAACACGAGTAGGAATAATAACAACAACATGAGTAGAAATGAGTTCACAGTCTCCATTGTGTTACCCTATGAGGGAGGTACATCAGAGACGTTATGTAGGATTTTCATCAAAGTTGGAATAAGGGTGGGATTTAAAGGTGCAAATTCACTCAGAGATAGGCTTTGTCGGCTGATTTCAGAGTGCGACAGAACCAATTCAGCAAAATAATCTAATCCATCAAATTCCATGTTCATCGAATCAACGCCCCAAATAAGTAAGAGGAATGACGCCACACTTGTACTAGAAATATAAAAAGTTGACTGCATACAGTCGTTGACACACCAATCAAAGGAAACATTTAGTCACAGACCACTTTGTCAAGGCAACCTACTCGACCACTCACGGAGACATATTGACAGCTCATTTCATACTGAAGTTAGTGTTGATGATGTCACTGTCTAGAATGATGATTACCTCTTCACGACTAAACAATCCAGCTCAGAGAACACAATACAACCACGACCATCCACCTGAGCTACAAATATTCTCAACTGTTATATATTGTCCGTAGATATACAAATGAGAATAAGATGCAGTGAGTCACTTATGATTAGAGTTAACAGTAGAAGATGTTACTGAGTCGAAATTGGGTTTTTTTATCCACGAGTAGCAGTTGTTGGGATCTATCTCTTGGTGTCGAAGACAGGACTTCAGGTGAAGTTACGGAAGACAGACTTGATGAAGAAACCTAACCAAAAACAACAGCAACAAGCACTAATCACCATGAACGGAAGAAATCTAAAGGGAGTAGTCTCTTCCACCTACCTACCCAGGCTGGATCGTCCCAACTGCAAGCGGTAGTGACAAAGATGAGGATTTCAAAGCAGCCAGGGTCGGGAAGACAGCAAGATATGTCTTCAGAAATATCTGAAATAAACAGTGTGGAGATCTAATGCACTGCACTACACTGCACTCCACTCAGCATCAAGCGTGAACAGCATCCAAATTTTCAGAACTGATATCAAGTAATTCAGTGCTTCTATGTGATGGTTGGGGGACTTGGCGCATTACGAAAAACATTTGCAACAAACTAGAGACAAACATCACATCAACAGCTGCCACCTATGTTTACTCGGTACTGACACCGAAGGTGGATGAGATGGTCAGAATAATAAGAATAAGCAAGAAGGAACTCTGGCTGGCTGGCTAGCTGGCAACGAACCAACTAACCACCTATCGCCCAACAAATGTGCAGAAGAAAGTAGGGATGGACTGGATTGGACATACACTGAGAAGACCATTTGGGGACGTCACACACCAGGCCGTTGGGTGAAACCCGCATGGGAATCAACGAGTTGGGCGTCCGAGGGTGGCGACATGGAGGAGGCGGTGTGAGGAGGAAGCGAAAGCTTGTGGGCAGTCGTGGAGTCACGTTAAAAGACTGCAGAGAAGAGAGTGCCACGGAAACGTGCTACTGAATCCCTGTGTTCCACTAGGAACCCAAGGGACAAATAATAATGATAATATTTTTGTTAATCTCTTGGGAGCGGAAGTGAGATTGTCTCACAGAGTTACAAATAGTAAGCACCATTTTAAAGCTTAATTTTTGCAAGATTTCTAAAAAACTGAGCCTATCGTTCAATTTTCCAGCTGTCAGCTTTACACAGATCGGTTCTAAATGTTCTGCTGACTAACGTGTGAGATTTGGAAACTATGAAGTAACCGTACACAGTACTTGTCTCATCAAGATAATAAACTTATACACCTTCAGCAAGCCATACAAATGTGTTAACTGACGAGCACAAGTTTTCACTTACATACAGTTGATGTTATTAATTAATTTCTTTTTCAAACCTTCTTTTGTCTTTCATACAACCCAACCTTTTCCGTAAGATTAGTCAGGAATCTTGATAAATCATCTAGGGTGGAAACTACTGGATTTATTTATTCACTTCTATATAACCGTATCGCAACATTTGCCTAGTCAATTAATCGTGATACCTTCAGTGTTTATTTGTGAGGCGTCAGTTTCAAAGAAAACATGTATTACATACACCAGGTGATAACAACATGTCACATGTTGGATGAAAGCCTTAGTGATTGAAGTCAAACGAAAACCTAATCAGCAGTTGGGTCTTATTGCCCAAACGGTGCAACATTGGGCTGGTAACCTGATGGTCACTAATTCCCTTTCAATTATCATCTAGTATCAAAAACATCATTTTACAAAATTTTCACTACATTTTTTTTATTGATTGGAAATAAACTGAGATAAATATGGTGAAAGTTTGGAAAGTCCACTTCCATTCCATCTGCTTTTGCGAATTCCTAACACTTCAATGCGATACCTTCTTATCTCCTTTGCAATCTGGGTAACCCTGGTAGGTTCAAACATTGTGTGGACATTCCATGTCTCCACATTTACTTTCGCTTTCACTCATGTCAGACCATCGAGTGGAACCCAGATGGGAAACCACAAGTTGGGCATCCCAGCTGAGGGTAACATGGAAGAGATCGTGCGAGGAAGAAATGAGAGCTTGTGGGCTATCGTGGAACCAGGTTCAAAAGTTTGCAGAGTGCGAAGTGGAATGGAGACGTGCTATTGAAGCCCTATGTTCCATTAGGAACCCAAGGGACAAATACAAATATAATAATAATGATGACAATTCCTATAGAATTACACTTATTTTATAAAACTTGTTATCTACATACAACATTATAGAAGTTAAAACTAGATAGTGAATAATATCAATTAGTAAAGTAATGAGAATAACCTGTAAATAAACAATAAACAACATTTTTATAATTAAATATTTACTGATCATTATAACTGTATTTTCCACTGGCAATTGCACACAGCTGGATACTGCATATATTACAAGTAAAAGATATTGATAAAACCAGTTTCTCGATTGATAGTCACAAAAACAAAACACATGCTGAGTTGAATACACCAACATAAAGAAAAACATGAATATAACACTTAAAAGGTGACAGAATCAAGGTATTATGAAAACAGGCAACACTTTACTGAATGATTTTATCACAAGTCAATATCAGTTATAAGATGAAGAAGTAAAATATATATGGAAATAATAGATAAGCGTTAAGACTCCATTTTAGTCTGTTTATTAGAAATATCACACAGTGAAACAGTAGCATTTACTGGATAACATTTCGGACACAATTTGTTGTCCATATTCATATCACGTAACTCTACAACTTCGAGACAGTCTTTATATATTCCTAATTTTCTCTCCTTCTCTGTGATCACAAGAGTAGTAGAATTTTCCATATATCTGGGACAGGTGAGGCATTATTCCGATTACTGCATGTGTTTGGTGTTGATTCGATAGTACAAAGATTTGGTTATCAATCTCTCCCTCACTCCACTCAAATAAGTTAGTTTTCAACACTGTCGCCCTATCCCACCCTACTGTGTGATTGTGCGTCATCGCATGCAGAGCTATAGCCGAGTTTTCCTCTTAATTCTTATCGAATAAGATAGGATCTGCTAATCTTGACTTAGCAAGTTTTTATGCTCTGTTATTTTTATCGACCCTGGTCGACTGCTTTGACCTATGTACTTGATCTCGCAATCATTGCAAAGGGTCTGGCAAACCAGATTATTCTGTTTAATTGCATTGATAGGATCTTTTTAACCTACAAAGCTTATTTCTAATTGAGTTTGTTGGTTTGAATGCCACTTTAATCAAGATTAGTATATCCTAATAAGATAAGAAATCTGGAGAAAAGCTTGGCTATAGCTCTGCATGCGATGACACACAATCACATAGTAAGGTCGGATAGGGCGACAGTTTTGAAAACTAACTTATTTGAGTGGAGTGAGGGAGAGATTGATAACCAAATCTTTGTACTATCGAATCAACACCAAACACATGCAGTAATCGAAATGATGCCTCACCTGTCCCAGATATATGGAAAATTCCACTACCCTTGTGATCACAGAGAAGGAGAGAAAATTAGGAATATATAAAGACTGTCTCGAAGTTACCTGATATGAATATGGACAATAAATTGTGTCTGAAACGTTATCTAGTAAATGGTATACTGTTCCACTGTGTGACATTTGTCATAAACAGACTAAAATGGAATTACAATCTACCACAGTGCCCAAGTTTTACACTTATATTAAGCGTCAAGGCTATTTTAAGAAGTGTTACTTATTTACCTGAATGCTATTTTTACGAATCAAATAACCAGATTATTATGTGTACCTTATCAAACTCAATCCTTACAGTTGACATTTTTATATTCTCAAAAAGTCCCCATAAAGATGTTGAAGAAAAATGAAAGGAAGTGGTTCAACAAAGAGACATTTTCCACCGATTTTATTCACCAAGCAATGAAATTATATTTTCGAAACGATTTGTAGCTCACAATGAAAAGCATGATGGTTTGGTGTTTTCTGAGTTTCGTTATTTTATCTTAAACGTTTCGCAATCAAGTCTCAAATGACACCAAATCAACATTAGTTACATTTATGTACAATTTTTTTTCATATTTAGAAAGCAGTTAGTTAGACATGGTAAAAAGTAACATGAGGCATATAAATATTAAAATATCATTTTCATCCTATAATAATAATAATGTTTATATATGTTGAAAAGGAATCAAAAGACATAGTCATATTATTATTATTATTATTATTTGTCTCTTGGGTTCCTAATGGAACATAGGGCTTCACTAGCACGTCTCCAGTGCACTCTTCACTCTCTCTGCAATCTTTTGAACCTGGCTCCAAGACAGCCTACAAGCTCTCTTTTCTTCCTTACACTATCTCCTCCTTGTCACTCTCAACTCCGACGCCCAACTTGTCGTTTCCTATCTGGCTTCTACTCAAGTGCCTGACTGGCCTGGCGCGTGATATCCCTAATTGGTCTCCTCAGTGCATGCCCAATCCATCTCCACTTCCTTCCAGTGCATATTTGTTGGGTGATAGGTTCTTGCTTCGTTCTCAGAGTTCCTTGTTGCTTATTCTTTCTGGCAATCCATCTGATCTTCAGTAACGAGCGTAAGCAGCTGTTGATGAATGTCTGTAGTTAATTGGAAATCCCTTTCGTAACGCGCCAAGTCTCTGAGCCATACAGAAGCACTGACTTGACTGACTCCGTGTTGAAAATACGGATCTTGTTCCATATGCTGAGTGGAGTGCAGATCTCCATACTGGTTTCAGGCTAATGAACGTCTGTCTTGCTTTTCCGATTCTGACTTTGTCGTCCTTGTCTGTGCCGCCACCTGTAGTTGAAACAGTGCTGCCTACATACGTGAAAGAGGCTACTTCCTTTCAGTTTCTGCCGTTGATGGCGAGTGGAGCTCGTTGTTGTTGGTGGTGTTGTTGGTTGGATATCTTCATCTACTCTGTCTTCTCAACATTCACTTGAAGTCCCGTCTTCACTGCCCTGCTCCCCTCTTCTGTCAACTTGTTAGTTTTCGCCTGTAGATCTTCAAGTTTGTATGACATCAGACACAAGTCATCATTGGCGAAATCCAGATCTTCTAGGTTCTTTTCCGCAGTCCAGTGTATCCCCCTCTTCTCACTGCTCCTCACTGTTTGTTGCATGATCCAGTTCAGTCGACCACAATCAGGAATATCATGGGGGATAGTAGGCAACCTTGTTTCACTCCTTCCTGTCTTCACTTCAAAAGCATCACCGAGCTTCCCATTATGAATTACTTGGCATGTGGCGTCTTCATATAGATGTTGAATGAGGCGGATAAAGGTTTGCGGTACTCCGTAGTAATGAAGCAGCTTCCAAATTACTTCTTGGTCGACGCTGTCAAAGGCCTTCTCAAAGTCGATGAAGTTGAGGTATAGAGCTGATTACCATTCTATGCTCTGTTCTATGATGATGCGATGCGTTGCAATTTGGTCTGCACATGATTTGTGCTTCCTGAAGCCTGCCTGTTCCGATAGTAGTTTTGAATCCAGTTCATCCTTTAGCCTCTACAGGATGATGCAGCTTAATATTTTGCTTGCTCTGGGTGGACAGGAGAGTGATTCCGCGCCAGTTCTTGCAAACACTGAGGTCTCCCTTCATCAGCAGTTTGACAAGGTAACCCTTCTTCCAATCAATGGCCAGATACCTTCCCTTCCTTCCACACCTTCTGCAATAGTGGTGTGAGCATGTCCGCTGTTGTCTCTGTCTGTTTTCAATGCTTCTGGTGGGATCTCATCTGGTCCTGCTGCTTTCCAACATTTCAGTAGCTTTATGGCGTTCAGAACTTCCACTTTTGTTGGGGGATTTATGTTCACATGTAGTTCAGCGGCTGGGTTGCTGATGGTATTTCTGGACGAAGTGCAGATGGTAATGGTGGTCGATTCAAGAGCTTTTCGAAGTGATCGACCCATTGTTTCCTTTGTTTCTCTTCTTTCGTAATTAAATTCCCTTCATCATTCTTTATTGGTTTCATCCGTGTTGATCTCTTCCCAGACAGCAACCTGGTTATTTGACATAATGTTGTCAGGTCTATCTCTCCTACCTGGCAGCCTGTTCTGCTTCACTTGCCAGTGTTTCGTAGAAGTGTCTTTTGTCTTTCCGTGCACTCTTCTTCACTTCTTTGTCCCGTGTTGTGTCTTATACATTGTGCTCAGTTCCTCCTCTTGTTGTGCATCCTTGCACTGGTTTATCTTCTACTTCACCATCCTCCTCTCCTCTATCAGCTTCCAGGTATCCGTCGAGATCCATTCCCTGTCTTCTTTCTTCTTCCTTCCTAGTACGGTTGTGCAGGTTTCTTTCCACATCCCTTTGAAAGACTTCCAGTGTTCTCCCACACAGATTTTTTCAGGGATGTTGCTCTCTGTCTCCTATTTTGTCTTGATGGCTGTCGTGAAGATTTCCTTTGTAGTTTCATCTTTCAGTTTCTGAGTGTTGTACTTGAACTGTGGTCTATCACCAGCTTCCTTGAAGGCTTTTAACTTGATTTGGAAGGTAGGTTCCTTGCACTAGATAGTGGTGTGAACCTACATCTGCTCCTCTTCTTCACCTTGTGTCAGGTAGACTGCGTCTACACTTTCTTCACATTGAGATAAAGTCGATTTGATTTTTAGTGTGTCCATCTGGTGAAATCCATGTCGCTTTGTGGATATCTTTGTGCCTGAACACACTGCCTCCAATCACCAAATCGTTGAATGCACAGAATTCTGCAAACAATTCTCCATTCTAGTTCATTTCACCTAGCGCCTCTCGACACATGGTTAGTTCTCTTCCTGTGTTGTCCGCTCCCAGTTTGGCATTCATGTCGCCCATTAGAATTTTAACGTCACCAACTGAGGTCTTGTCCAGTGTTGATTGAAGTTGTCTGTAGAATTCCTCCTTCTTCTCTTGATCTATATTATTTGTAGGTGCATAGCGTAGCATTATATGATTGTGACCTTCCTTCCTTTTGAGTTCAACCTTGCTGTCATGATCCTGCAGGAGGAGATTGGTTCCCACTGCATGAGAGCCTTCGATACTGTTGGGGACATCATGATAGCCAGTCCATAACTCAGTGTGCTCGTGGTTGGCGTCTGGGTGACCGGAGTAGATTATTGATTCTCCAGTTGACAGTTTGGAGAGTCCACTTCCATTCCATCTGCTTTCGCAAATTCCAAGCACTTCGATGTTATACCTTCTCATCTCCTTTGCAATCTGGGCTGCCTAGCTGGGTTCAAACATGGTGTGGACATTCCATGTCCCCACGTTTACTTTCGCTTACATCGAGAGAAGACACATCGGCCCGGCTAATTGGCTTCCCGAAGGCATTCACCAACTGGCGTCATTTCGCCTCTCCGATTCCTGCGAGGAATAATTTTGTTATTATTTTTTATATATCGTTTGTGCTTTGAAGTTTGTTTAGCGGTTGGATTTGTTTTACGGGGTAGTGTTGCTAGCCCTATGCCCAACCTTCCCTCTTTACCCAGGCTTAGGACCGGCTAGTAACTAGTGGACTAGTTAACCAGGCGAGGTTGTCCCAACATACGTTTCTTAAAAATATGGTCATGAATATAACTAAGAGAGCGATTTTTCAATAACGTTGGCCTACATACTTAATGAGCCTGGATATGCATAGTTCGAAACAAATGTAAGAAATCGAACAATGTGGATTAAAGTCAGAAAATAAAACACTTGGCATCTTGTACAATTTTTAATATTTTTCTGTGATACTTTTCACAGAGAGAACAAAAACACAACATCAGCTGAAAACCAGCTAAAAATTTATGAATGTATACTGCAGCTGATTAAACAGTTGTCTACAATTCAACATTAATTTATTAACATGAAAAAAAATTTAGTCTTCGGCATTGTCTTGCTTACATGTACAGCGTTTTATTTCCTCTTGTCTACTATTTGCTGTTAGCACGAAATGTTGAACTGAAAAGGATACGCACAGTTTGACTTGACAACTATTATTGAGGTAAAAACTGAATAATTCTATGTTTTTATTGTAATAAATACAATACAAGAAAACCAATTGACTAATTTCAGGGTCTGTTTTGTACAATGAGAACCTATAACTCTCCTACCTTACACATTTGAAATTTTCGCTACTAGCTAAGTGGAAACAAGTTTCTAGATACTGACTGACTATACAATTCTGTGAAGTCATAAATAATAGTCGTTTACGACTGTGGATACCTCTACTTTTGAGACCACTAGGTCATATTTCTCTTGGAGAAATAATCTGGATGATAATTCTCTCCGAATATACTTTTGAGTTTATTGGTTTCATTATCTAGCATATGCTGTGTTCTCTAGGCTCAGAGGAAACAACATCATCAAGATCCTCCTCCTGAGCTACAAATAATATCCATTGATTCACAACGGTATTCTGTTCCATAGTACGCAGATGATATATTCTTGCTAGTTAAGAATGCTAATCAGATGGAAAGTTTTCCAAACAAATTGAGTAGCAATTCGAGAATGCTTGGGATACATTTCTCGCTACGCAAATGCAAACTATTAAACCACGAATGGTTTTCAGTGGCACCATATCTAAAAACAGAGAGTGTATTGATTCGCAGTGTTGGCAACTTTATCTAGGAAGTTGCATCATCCCTGGTGGATTGGTCCGTGGCCAACAGAATCCTTGTGTAGATATAAAAGACTCGAATAGCTTTCGCCAACTTATGCTGTTCACGGCACCACCATGATATCCGATTGTTAATTCGAGGATTAGTATGCTGCTCGGCAGTTCACTATGTTCAAATATATGGTCATGAAACATGGCTGTTAAAAGGAGGGGTAACGAGTAGGCTTTATGCATTTGAAGACCGTTTGCCTGTGTCGTGGTGTCACCACACGAGTAATGTACAAGGGAGGTGTGAGAGGTTTAGGGAAAAGAGGAATCTTATTTAATAAGATTGTGAATCTCTATCAACTCAGATGACTGGACTATGCGTTACGCAAGTCTAGTCACCATATACCTCACTGCACAATGTTTTCTGAAATAGGTTCGGTTTTGAAAAGGGTTAGAGGTGACCAGACTAAAATATGGTATTAGTGCATGATGTCTCTGATTGTTGGTCGAGGGGTGCAGAGGAATTTAAACTTCTCAGAACAAGTTCACATGACAACTGGAGCCAGTTTTGAAGACTGTAGATCACAAGGCTAAAAATCTATCTCAGTGGCATAGATGTATCCCCATCTCATCTTGATACTAATCTTCATACTGAACTCAGTATTACTTTATTCTTCTTCCCTACCTTTTACTACTTCCTATTACTTCATCTCAGTGAATTCTCGTTTGATATGCTGATATGAAGTGTAATAACTTGAACTTTTAAGCACTAAAGCCTGATACTGTGTTGATGTAGTCTGTTAAGTTACCTAAAACAGTTTGTATTATTATTATTATTTATCCCTTTGGTTGCTAATGGGATATGGGGATTCAGTAGCACGTCTCCATTCCACTCTGTTCTCTGCAAACTTCTGAGCCTGGCTTCACGACAGCCCACAAGCTCTCATTTCCTCGTCGCATGATCTCTTAGATATCACACTCACCCCGGATGCCCAACTCGTGGTTTCCCATCTGGGTTCCACTCGAGTGCCTGACTGGCCCGGTGCCTGATACCAAACCCAATCCATCTCCACTTTCTTCCTCTGCATAGTTGTTGAGTGATAGGTTCTTGCTTCACTGGTTCGTTGACAGCCAGAGTTCTTTGTTGCTTATTCTTGTTATTCTGCGCATCTGATCTTCAGTAACGAGCTAGCGTAGGCAGCAGATGTTGATGAATGTCTGTAGTTTGTTAGATATGTCTTTCATAATGCGCCAAGTCTCTGAACCATACAGAAGTACTGACTTGACTGAGGTTGGTGTTGAAAATCCAGTTTTCGTTCACGCTTTATGCTGAGTGGAGTGTATAAAATCTCCACACTGGTTGGAATTAATCAATAGAAATTTTGAATAATAACTCATGTCTTTTAAATTCAACGCCTAATGCTCACTATATCTGGCTGCGATACCGGAATTCACTATAATAAAGTTACACTCAACTGTTAATTTCTACTACTGTTGTACAGTGACTATTCTATCATTTTCTTCATCTTAGAATGTTTCTGAAGACAGTAGTAAGCTTTTAATCAAAAGTCAAAGTACTATTCAATCAACTAATAGATTTACAAAATTAATTCATTATTAATAGGGGAATAGTTAAACAAATTTATTACCCAATAAAAAGTTTTATTTCATTCTTTTTTCTCTTGTATCATTAGTGTTGATTTTATGTATGTTTTGATTGAAAATGATATTTTCATCCAATGGATAGTGGATAACTTTTATAGGCAGACAAGAAGACTTGTCATAAACTTGGTATAAAGATGAATTCATCCATAATCTTAAATTATCATCACATTTATCTATATTCAAATGATCAATGATCTGTTGAATACTGGAGCATTTGAAATCCTTCTAAATTTGTTGATTATTGTTATCATTTAAAAGAAAGAGAAAACAAAATGGCAGTTTATAAAAATAGTTTCTTTTTTTCAAGCTATACAACTATATCACGATGTAATACAAGCAATAACACTAAACCTATACCCGTCACACAAGAAATAGCTATCGTAGCTCGGTGGTGTAGCCGATAACGCGCTGGCGTTTGAAGCGATCGCTCCCGAGTCCGAGTCCCGGTGGGAACAACACTCACTGGGAAGCAGGTGCATTCAGCTGACGAGTCCCAGATAGGACGAAATGCGCATTCTGGATTCCACTGCTAGCCACTGCCCATCATTACTAAATATATCACAATACTCCTAATAGTGTATAATAAATCAAGAGAAAACATTTTCATATGAAATGATCTCCGTTGAACAGTTGTAAAAAACATTTCATCTTTTAGTGAACAATGTTTGTTTATACGGTTTATTTTGTAGGTAACAGATGCATTGTCGCTAGGGTGAACTGAATTATATAAAACTGATCATTTACAAATCTTAGTCAAAATAGATTGTTAGAAAACTTGAGAGGTTTACCAAAATACTGTTCCTCTTTTATTGTCTGTCATTTGAACTAGACACGGACATGGACATAAACAACAAATGTAAAGCGATGAATAAATTCGGATATATGATAGGGGACTTAGCAAGAAGAATGAAGTGAATCAGTCACCCATCTATCATTCAAGCTAGAAAAGATTACCTTAATATATATAGATAATTCGGAAAAACAAACTTCATTTACTTTTTCATTAGGTACTAATGGAAATGGCCCCAAGACTTATTTTCCCCTTGAATTCCTAGTTGAACATAGAGCTTCAGTAGGACACCTTCATCGCACTCTGTTCCCTGCAGTATTTTCAGCCTTGCTCCACGACTGCTCACAAAATTTCATTTCCTTCTCATATAATCTCCTTCATATCACCTTCGACTCAGATGTCCAACTCATCGTTTCCTTTTTGGATTCGACTCGTGGGCCTGTCACGTGATGTCTCCGAATGGTTTTCTCGGTGTATGCCTAACATAATCCATCCCCACTTTCTTCTGCATATTTGTTCGGTGATGAGTTATAGGTTGGTTCGTTGCCAACTAGCGAGTAATCCTTGTTACTTATACTTATTATTCTGGCCATCTAATCTTCATCTTCAGTATCGAGTGGGCATGGGCGGCAGCTGTTGATGAATGTATATAGCTTGTTGGAAATCCTTTTCGTAACGCCACAAGTCTCTCAACCATCTACATAGAAGCACTGACTTGACTGAGGTTGGTGTTGAAAATCTGGATCTTGTTCCATATGCTGAGTGCAGTAGATCTCCACACTGATTTCAGATAAGTGAAAGCCTGTCTTGGTGTCTTTCCAATCCTGGTTTTCACATCCTCTTCTGTGCCGCCGCCACTGTCTGTAGTTGAAACAGTGCTTCCTAGATAGGTGAAACAGACTACTTCCTTTAAGTTTCTCCCACTCATGGTGATTGAAGCTTGTTGTTGTTGGTGGTGCGTTGGTTGGTTGAGTATCTTCATCACCTCTGTCTTCTCTATATTCACTTGAAGTCCCGTCTTCACTGCCCTGCCTCTCCTCTTCTCTCAACTTGTTACTTTTCACCCGTAGATCTTCGAGTTTGTGCGACAGTAGACACAAGTCATTGACGAGATCAAAATTTTCTAGGTCCTCCTCATTGGTCCAGCGTATCCCCCTCTTCTCGCTCCTCACGGTTTGTTGCATGATTCAGTCCAGTCGACTAGAATCGGGAATATCGTGGGTGATAATAGACAGCCTTGTCTCACTCCTTTCTGTCTTCACTCCAAAGGCATCACTGCGCTTCGGATTGTGAATTACTTGGCACGTGGCGTCTTCATACAGTTGTTGAATGAGGTTGATAAAGGTTTGTTGTACTCTGTAGTGTTGAAGCAGCAGCTGGTAAAGTACTTCTTGGTCGACGCCATCAAAGAAAAACCTTTTCAAAGTCGGTAAATTTGAGATGGAGAGTTAACTGGACTGCCATTCTATACCCTGTTCAGTGATCATGCTTAGTGTTGCAGTTTGATCCACACATGATTTGTCATTTCTGAGGCTAGCCAGACAGCCTGTTCCGGTTGTAATTTTGAATCCTGAGCATCCTGGAATGATGCAGCTCAATATTTTACTTGGGGTAGGCAGCAGCATGATTCCTCGCCAGTTCTTGCAAACGCTTAGGTCTCCTTCCTTCCAGTCAACCGGCAGGTACCTTTCCTTCCTTCCAAATCTTCTACAGTAGTGGTATGGATATGTCCACTGTTGTCTCTGTCTGTTTTCAGTGCTTCTGGAGGAATTCCATCTGGTCCTGCTGCTTTCCCGAATTTCACCAGTTTTATGGCATTCAGGAGTTGCTTCTGTCTTTGTCAGAGGGCCTGTGTTCACTGGTAGTTCTGCCGTTGCCGGTGGTATTTGTTAACGAGTCGGAGGTGATGGTAGATTCAAGAGCTTTTTGAAGTGGTCAGCGCATCATTCCATTTTTTCCTCCTCTTTGGTAACTAGCTTCCCTTCACTTTAGTCAATAAAATTCAAGATGACGACACAATGTGGATCCCAGAAAACGTATCGATAATGTCAAACCTATCACACTGACGTAAACTTTTGAAGTGAAATCATCATCTAAGATACAAAATCGGTGACAAATATGCACAATTATTAAGTAGAACAGAATAATGGTGTATCGGAAACGGTATCAAAACATGAAAACAGCTGATAAGGTACGGGGAAATCTACAAACTATAAGTCAATATCAAGTAATTTAAGCAGTTGAATTTGAGATGAAAACACCGACTGTCTTTCGAAGTGGTTCAGAAGTTATAAGTTTATTGTGGAGTTATCTGATCAGTGGCCAATTTCACTGCTTATGAACATCAATTTAGACATTTAAGAAACAGCCCACAGTGGTGCAGATATATTTAATATTCATTTGACCATGTATCCTGAATTTTTCCCATTCTATTATGACTTTCTTGGTCTGTTAGAAAGTTGACCCTTGTACTAAGTTTCCTGGTTGTTGTTCTAAAAGCTATTTTGAAGTGTGATAACTTGGATAACAAGTCAATCATAACTCCTATCATTCTTTAATCCCCTAATAGCAATTCAAAAACCCATCAGTTGTGTTCCTGCTAGTTCTCCAAGTAATCTCCTTTCCAGTCATTGTGCATACTTAATGCTGCTCACTAATGAGTTCAACAGAATAATCAATAAGCTGGATAACCAAATGAAAAACTTGAAGATTAAAACAATAATTTACATCATAAAGAAATAAATTCAACTAATCATCTCCGACAGATACGTGTAAAAGAGTTTGGATACTACAAAATATTTCGTAGAAATGTGGAATTATGGATCCACTGATGTAACGTAGATTTCTGATACTCGACGTTATCCTGAAGTCTCTTAAACCATCGACGCCTGATCATGAACTGTGACCATCAAAATGACAAGTTTCAAAAAGAGTTGACCAAACAGGTGATAGTTTTGCTAGATGTAAATCATATCTAAGTAGGATAACCTGACCCTACTTAACATCGCACTTTAAAGCATGCAGTTACCTGGCAAGTATAATGTTCGAACAATCTTAAGCAAGTAGAGAAACGTCTTTCAAGATCAGAAAATGTCAATTCCTCATTATAGATTTTATTCTTATATGAGAGAGATAATACGTTAGTTGTCGCCTTATAATTATCCAGGTACTTATTCATTCATAAATCTGTAATCTTCAAAAGAATGTTACATGAACCATATTCATTCTAACACACTGGTGTGATATGAACATAAACTCAACATGATGCTAGGTGAAGAATATAGTCTGATATGAAGAATTCGGACCGAATTTTAGGGAACTGTGGTGTTCGGCTTGTTGACATAAATAAGAGATAAAAAGTGTTATCATAGAGAAATCTAACGAATAAGCCTATCAGCCTAGCTGGTAACCAAGTTTTTGATGGGAATTCCCTGTTAAAGAGTCAATGTACAAAATTCTAGTGGAAAGTCGTAGCCCATTAATCAAATCAGTATCAGAAGAAGAAAAGTATGGTCACTAATTTGAAAACAGAATGCTGAGACATTATTCTTAAAACGCGAACTGTGAAATGTTGAATTCAAAAAGGTGGTAGAATATCAGGTCACTGACAAGGAGCAAAACACCCATAAGTTTTTATCACTTGTTATTCCCCAAGGAAAGCGACCGTTAAAATTTTTTTAAAGTCAATTTTATATAGCTCCTAGCCTAAATAAAACTACCTATCTTTAATAGACTAAGCGTGACAAATAACCTTTCTTGGGGTGAAGGGGGATTTTTAATTTAGAGGTAGCAATCATCATGGACTGACATCAGTTGGGGAACCACTGAAAATCTGGGAGCACTGGACAGCTGTTTCGTTCTAGTATGGGACTCCTCACCAGTACGCATACACGATCAGGCTAGGGATCGGACCACTGAAAACCAACCCGGTGGTTGAATGGTTAACGCGTTCACCGTAATATCTGGAGGTTCTGAGTTCGACCCCTACCCGGGTCGTAGGTGCGTACTGCTGAGGAGTCCCATACCAGGACGAAATGGCTGTTCAGTGCTTCCAGATTTTCAATGGTTTCCCAACTACTGTCAGTCCATGATGAATACTACCTCTAAATAACTTTTTGATAGGAACCTATTGTTACGCTGAAACTCTTTGCTGACAGACAAATAGGTGTCCATAAAGCATATATATATATATATATATATATATATATATATATATATATATATATATATATATATATATATATATATATTCGTAAAGGTCTCAACATCACTTACAATGAAGATAATTGCTAACAGGAAGGAGAATACAAAGCGAAGGGGACATTTCGCGCCTCGTCTTCAGAAACTCATGTCACAAATTGAAAAGCAATTTTAGTACAAGATAAATTGATATTCCCACCGTTTGTTGACAGAAATAATAAATGCATTGCTTATGAATCACACACACTAGAATTTTCAAATAAATTGCATAGGTACACATCGGTACACAGTGCATAAGGAAAAGTGATTTCAATAAGTGAGATAATTGATTTCAAATACTGTTTATAAAGGACAGCTATTATATCCCTAGCTTATCAGACTGCTTTCAATGAAGTATCGTGATGATTGAAAACGATAAGAATTTTAGATCAAGACAAGATTTCAGCCAGAAGTGCCTGAATGATCGACTCCGCTCTTCTTCAACTAAGCTCAGTCTCCTGAAAGACGGGTGGTGTCACATCATTAGTGATCAGCGACCATAATACAACCAACTGGTAATGAAATCCTGCGAAAACTGCTAATAAGCTATTTACCAATGACGCGAATAATTTAAAAGAGCCATTATGAAAAACTACCCCAGACTTCAGAATTTAATAACATTCCCTTGTAAAAATGCAACGAGACAGGTGATCGGCAGTTCATATTATACAAATGTAGCTAATGGCTTAATTACTCGGCATTCATGAAGAAAAAGCTTAATTGAAATCCAACTCAACTTTCTTCTACTTGGGCTATCGTATAGCTTCATAAGCACATTCGCATTAGCTGTGGCTCATAGGCTATGTAATGACTAAAATTGATCTAACTATTGCGTGTAGATTCCCGTCATTGATGATGAGACGGACTTGACCGGACACTACTGGCATGAGTCTATTTGTTGAGGCAGTACACTACGCTCGTCACACAAGACGTTTGTATGACTCAGTGGTCTATTGGATAAAGCTCTAGCATTTGGAGCGATGGACGCCATATGTCAAGTGATTCACAATCCGAAGCGCAGTGATGCCTTTGGAGTGAAGACAGAAAGGAGTGAGACAAGGCTGTCTATTATCACCCACGATATTCCCGATTCTAGTCGACTGGACTGGATCATGCAACAAACCGTGAGGAGCGAGAAGAGGGGGATACGCTGGACCAATGAGGAGGACCTAGAAAATTTTGATCTCGTCAATGACTTGTGTCTACTGTCGCACAAACTCGAAGATCTACGGGTGAAAAGTAACAAGTTGAGAGAAGAGGAGAGGCAGGGCAGTGAAGACGGGACTTCAAGTGAATATAGAGAAGACAGAGGTGATGAAGATACTCAACCAACCAACGCACCACCAACAACAACAAGCTTCAATCACCATGAGTGGGAGAAACTTAAAGGAAGTAGTCTGTTTCACCTATCTAGGAAGCACTGTTTCAACTACAGACAGTGGCGGCGGCACAGAAGAGGATGTGAAAACCAGGATTGGAAAGACACCAAGACAGGCTTTCACTTATCTGAAATCAGTGTGGAGATCTACTGCACTCAGCATATGGAACAAGATCCAGATTTTCAACACCAACCTCAGTCAAGTCAGTGCTTCTATGTAGATGGTTGAGAGACTTGTCGCGTTACGAAAAGGATTTCCAACAAGCTATATACATTCATCAACAGCTGCTGCCTACGCTGGCTTGTTACTGAAGATCAGATGCATTGCCAGAAAGAATAAGCAACAAGGAACTCTGGGAACGAACCAACGAAGCAAGAACCTATCGCTCAACAAATATGCAATGGATGGAAGTGGAGATGGATTGGATGTGGCGTACACTGAGAAGGCAGACTGGGGACATCACGCATCAGGTCCTCGAGTGGAACCCCTATGTGAAGCGACGAGTTGGGCGTCCGGGTTGAGGGTGACATGGAGGAGATCGTGTGAGGAGGAAATGAGAGCTTGTGGGCTGTCGTGAAGCCAGGTTCAGAGGTTTGCAGTGAACAGAGTGGAATGGAGACGTGCTAGTGAATCCCTATGTTCCATTAGGAACCCAGGGGACAAATAATAATCATAAATTTGGAGCGATTAGTGCTTGGTTCGACTCTCAGCCAGGTAGACACCATTATTTATCAGTAGTATAAAATTAAACAACTGTTGTTTCGTTGATATCTGATGATGGGTAAGAATGTCTTAGCATATCTACAGTTTTCTGTATACAAATCAGTAACATATATTTAGTAGGATAGTTAACTACAAACAAAAAGGTAGTATGTATGGAGGTTGCTGTGATATTTTAAGACAGTTGCAAAGTGAGGAACAAAAGGAGTGTATTTAGGTGCCCTTAAGCTTAAAAAGTATTCCATCTTCTGAAACAGTTTAGTTTCTATAAATAAATCTATTTTATTCTTTAACATTTTACCCGTAGAAAACGGGAAGAACAGAATGAAGTAAAGCAAAACGCTATATGATAAGAGATGGGCATTACTTTAAAAGCACCATTTGCATTGAAACCACATCGGATTTAACAATAACAACGAAAAATTAGTAGAATAATAGAAAACGAATGATAGACAAAGTTATCATTATTGTCATTTCTTACTCACTTTCACACACATAGACAAATTCATTATGCTGTAGATGATAAGAAGGAAGTTTTAAAAAGTTTTAGCTTTAAGTTCGGTGCTTTTCTTTTCCTTCAACAATAAATATTGTAGGCAGTTTCGTCTTAGTTCAGTCACCCTGTTAACTTCCACTGTACTAGTCTGAATAATCAATAATGCTATCTAGCTTAATCTAATCTGATTGCATACTGATCAGTAAGAATATTAACTGCCATAGAATGAACTAATTTCAGAAGCAGTGATTCTGAGACTGGAAACCATCATCCTACCTGTGATTTAACCAAAAATTTGGATTCAGTATGTAGATGATACTTTTGTAATCAATAAAAGAGATGATATAGAAAACACCCACAATTTGATGAACAACGTTTTCAGTGATATTAAATTCACAGTGCAGAAGGAGTCAAATAACCAACTACCATTCCTGGATATTTTAGTCAGTAGAACAAATACCGGAAAACTGAAAACCTAAGTGTACACAAAGCCAACACATACTGGTCAAATCCTCAACTACAATAGCAACGACCCAATAACACACAAAATTAGTTACCTACAAACTCTATTCAAAAGAACGAGAACACACTGCAGTACAACAACTTAATGGAGAAACGAAGAAAATTACTTGATATCGATCTTAAAGAAGAACGGCTACCCATGAAACTTTATCACAAGATGCATCATCAACTACAAAGTCATCGACACAAATCAATAAATGCATCATCCCCTACCATAATGCATAAAGAATATATCAGAAATCACGACAAGATTACTGAGACCACTTGGAATCGGTGTGGGTCATAAACCAACTAAATCTCTCCAAACACTATTATGCAAACCAAAGTATGCAACAACCAAAGAAGATGAACTGTAGTCAACACTACATTGGACAAAGTGGTCGCCGTCTTCGCCTTCGTCATTTACATGAACATCGATTGGCTATTAAACGTCACACATGACATTTTATCACTCATTCCAATCCACATGGATAACAACTACGGACATGGATTCAATTTCGACATCGTAGAAATCTTGAACGGAGAGAGGAAACACAGGGAATATCAGAGAATTCTTAGAAGCTTGACATTCAGGTCAGTCAGCCAGCAATCAATGGATGTATAGATATATATCCAGTCTATCGACCAATGAGAAAAATGACAAACGACAGAAATGTGAGAGGTGAAGCGGAGGAACAGCCAACAGGAAAATCTATACAGTCAATGATAGAACAGTCAAAGGAAACAACCAGTCACATACGAAGCATTTGGTCAGGGAAGCTACTTAATCACTCACGGAGAGGGATATATTGACGGCTCACTTCATACTGAAGTTAGTGCTGATGATATCGTCTGGAAAGACTGTGAAAGCTTCATGATTAGACAACCTAGCTCAGAGAACACAGTACAACCAAAACTGGAATCATATTTTTCATGTTTTCGCTCATACCGGAATGGTTAGTATGTCCATCGTTCGATGGACACATGAAAAAATCCTATTCATAAATATTTCATCGGGTCAAAATGGAATCAAGGTAAAATTTCTGATGATACATAGTGATAGGGGAAAAATGAAATAGGATGATTGACTAACCATTGAAATAAGTAATTCGTAGACTGGGTACTAGTTTGTTTTCTTCACGCAACCAAAGAACGTGATTTAACTATTTCTGGTATTTCGACAGTTTTTTCAATGGTAAATCTCCATGTTACGAGTTCCGTTTAAATACATCATTATGGACGTTCATGAAACTAACCATAATTTTTGTAAGAAACATTGTGTTAGATTAAGGTGATATTTAATATACTACAGTTCTGATAGGTTGGTTCAAGGAGTTAACTTTTATCTAGTTGGTCACGAGTTCGAACACAACTCTACATACAAAGGATTGAGTAGGCAGGTAGTATGCGTAGCCCTCATCGTCCACTGCTCGAAATGGCACATGGTTGCTGAATAGATTTCGATTCAATTTCAACACTTGCTGTAGCAAACGCTGATGATTGGCTGTTACTTCACCCTTTTGATGATGCTTGAGTGAAAACAAAAGCTTGCTCTAAGCAAACACATAGAGAGAAGGAAGCACTTATATACGAATAATATCGTTCTTTGAAACAATATATGTAGATAATCATTTCATAAAAGAGAGATTAGACTGATGCGCTCGTTTTGCAAAGCTATAATTAATGCGAAATTCTTCGAAACATGAAACATGCATACTAATCAGTCATTAAATATTTTCGAAAACCCCTCTCAGAAAACGTTTTGACCCACATGTAAAGTAACGCAGGAAAGGTGCAAGTTCAAAGATATATTGAAGTTTTGGAGTGTTTCAAATTTTCCAGTGCAACGCCTATGCAAGCATTTGTTTCTTAAGCTCTAAACTTGGTCTGTTTATCAATTCGAAACCTTAAATTGATTGTAGTTCCATTTTAGTCTGTTTATGAGAAATGTCACAGAGTGAAGAAACAGCATGATTTACGGGATAATTGTCCACATTCGTAACAGAGACAGTTTATATATTCCTAATTTTCTCTCCTTCTCTGTGATCACAAGGGTAGTAGAATTTCCCATTTATCTGAGACAAATGCGGAATCATTCCTATCAATGCATCTATTTGGTGTTGATTCGATAGTACAAAGATTCAATAATCAATCTCTCCCTCACTCCACTCAAATAAGTTAGTTTTCAACACTGTCGCCCTATCCCACCCTACTGTGTGATTGTGTGTAATTGCATCGATAGGATCTTTCAACCCAAAAAGCTTGTTTCTACTCGAATTTGTCGGTTTAAATACCATTTTAATCTCAACTGGCTTTATTGAGAATTGTTCGTAATGTTTGTGAGGTGCCTTCCTTGTATGGTAACACAACACAGGTTTTGAATTCTCTCTCAAACCTGTCATCATTATTACCATTAGTAGTAGAATTATTGATGATAACACCTGTATTACTACTACTACCACTACTAATGTTTTTCCTTTCATTTCTTATTGATATATTTATGAATTTAGTTGGGTAATGATTGAGACTCAAGGTATTCTTGGTGTCTAATTTCCTGTTGTCGATTTTCTGGCCTATTAGTAAGCGTTTTCGCCCTATCCCTTAGGCATTTAACTAAGCGTACTTTAACTGAAATAGTGTGGGAGGATGTGAAGTCTAAGTAGTGATTCGAATGCGAAGGTTCCCTATACACACTAATCTCTGAACTTCTTTCTTGTGTTCGTATAATCTTACAATCCAACATTGCTAGTTCACCTTCATCACTCTCTAAGTCACAGACAAATTAGATTGCATTCACTAATAAATTTATATGTGCCAAGAACCTGTTGATGTGCTCTGATTTATGTACTGTAAGCGTATTATCTACAGATAGGAACTATATCTTTGGAGTAGAACTAAATGTGTGTAGGTCCATCCATTACCAAATACCTATAGATATGTCTGCGACGATAGAGGATGGTGGTAATAATGGTGACAGGGTTGAGAGAGAATTCAAAGCCTCTTATCTAGATCGCCATTGAACCACCAAGCATACCTCTGTAGTTCATTCAGGGGATCTTAATACATAAATTAACATGCAAAAACTTACCTCTCCGTTAGAAGAACTACTATCATGTTCATTAGCAAATAACTCCATATGATAAGCTGGTATTTCATATGGATCTATGCAGAGACCATCAGTTTCTATTGAACAATCCGTCAGATTCTGACTTGGTACAATCGATTGATGAGAAATTCGAGTGAAATGAAACCAACCAAGAACGAGATTTTCTTGAAGTATGTGAGGAAGCCATAAACTGTCATCAGGCCACATATGTTTTAAAGGTAGATATGAGATACTTAATACATTATCCTTGTTTTTAACAAGTGGAAACCAAGCTGGATGCATTTCTTCTGTGTAACACGGCCATTTAGCTGTATCCCCACAAAATGTAGGTGTCCACATTCTACAGACAAATACATACACCTCCATACACTGAAAGATAAAAATGCGATAAAGGGTCATAGATAAATTTCTAATCAATTTCTTTTTCTGCAACTTGAAAACAAAAATGTTATACTTTCAACTTTCTTATACTTAGTCGTATATGCTGTCAAATAACAGTTTCTAACTAGGTGTAGTAATTGGACAAAAACGATAGTACAAGACTGAATCACTAAAGTAAGTAGCTTAAATGTTATACAGAATTTTAAGTATTGCTTATTATATAAGAAAATATGAGTAGAATATATGATCTGGAGTTAGTTCACGCATATGTATCCATAACCCTCAGAAATTTCATGAACTATTAAACGAGTTGATGATTTGTGAATCAACTTCACAGTTGAAAACGTATTGCATAAGCTAATATGACCATTACTAGATACTTTAAATTTATCAGTTAGCAGATAGTAACTAACGTCATACTATTTAGACTCCGATGTTGATAGTGTTAAGCTGATTACATCTGAAATGTATATTCCATGCTAGGTACAACTTAACACTAAGACATATTTTACGTGATAACTGATGAGAGTTCATCAATACGACAACATGAGGGAGACAACCAAGTTTACATTTAGGTTAAAAAATCAGAGTATTGTAAACAAATCAATACAAGATAAAGTGAACCAACCACCTCATTCACTTGTTACATTATTATATCCGGATATAATTAGTGTTAATTGAAAAAGCTCAGCTAACTTCACCTACATGTATAGCTTTAATAAATATGGTTACTAACTCATACTGAAGGCCATATTCATACAAACTCAAAGCTTGAGAGCATTAACTCTTAGACTAGTCATGTTACATAAAATGATGATCACAATAACATTTAAACTTAAACTGTCATTAACAGTTTACATAACGTCTTTTGGGTGTTCTGAAGTACCTTAATTAATAAACAAGTAGGTTGTCAAACATGTCAAGTCAGTGCTTCTATGTGGTTCAGAGACTTAGCGCGTTACGAAAACCATTTCCAATAAACTATGGACATTCATCAGCAACTGCCTACGCTGGTTCGTTACTCAAGTTCAGATGGGTAGAAAGAATAAGCAACAAGGAACTCTGGCTGGCTTTCAAAGAAACCAACCGAGAACCTATCGCTCAACAAATATGCAGTGGAAGAAAGTGGAGATGGATTGGATGTGGCATGCACTGAGAACACCATTCGGAGACACCATGCGCCAGGTCAACCAGGCACTCGACTGGAATCCAGATGGGAAACAACGAGTTGGGAGTCGGTGCCGAGGGTGACATGCAGAAGATGGTGTGAAGAAGAAATGAGAGCTTGTGGGGAGTAGTGGAGGCAGGTTTAAAAGATTGCAGAGAACGGAGCGTAATGGAGGCGTGCTACTGAATCCCTATGTTCCACTAGGAACCCAGGGGACAAATAATAAATAATAGTGATATGTTGTCGAACGACTACAGAAGTGGAGAGAAGTCTTATAAACATACTGTGTTGATCCTGGTGGCTAACAGTGGAATCTTGGACATATCTTTCCTCCTGTTTGGGACTAGTCAGTTGGTTATACCTTCACTCCAGTAAATAATGTTGTCCCCACTGGAATTCGAACACATTCTCATTCGCTTCAAACGCCACAAAGTTATCCACCAGGCCACTGGGGCAACAGGTATTAGTCGTGACTTTGATACTTGCAATTCCCCTTTACTTTGCTGGGTCGAATTGCTCGACGTCTCTTGGCAGGTAGGTTTCTCTATGGATACCTTGATACTGCCGAATATTCATGATGTCGTGTTGATCTCTGTTTTCAGACATGGCCATAATTAAAGCAGTAAGATATACAGATTATGAAAAATGAAGTAATGAAAGTTGGGACTAAAATTTCACAGGTTGGTATGACTGAACTTCACTTTGTTTCTACTTTTCAGTGTTTAATGCGGTAGCAACTCTGGTATTTCATGTGTAATCTGCTGATTGTACTGTGTTACGCGTACTTTGTTCAATAACCGTAGCTGTGTATGAAGTGCGTGTTGGTGGTTTTGAATTTCTTGGTGTAAAGCGGCTCTTCTTTCGTCTGCTTCGATTAGTATCAATAAATATGAGATATTTGAATGTTACAGTAATATCATAGTAGGAATCATTTGTTATACAAATATAAACCAAACAACATGATGTCTGAACACTGATCCATCCTTATTCTAATCCTTATCCCGTTTGTCTTTGAATTTTGAATAACTATGAGTAGGTTTCCCTATGAAGTTTAGGTATATCTAATTTGTTTATTATTATTATTATTATTAATTTTTCCTTGGGTTCCTAGTGGAACATAAGGCTTCAGTAGCACGCCTCTATTGCACTCTCTTCTCTGCAGTCTTTTCAACCTAACAATAAGACTGTTTATTTGGTAAGTCATTATTTGACAGCTTTTCTTATTTCTCTTCCTTTCAAATATTTCCACATAAAAAATGAGCTACAAATACTGAATAAAAATTGGTTCTTTTATACACCACTTAAAAAGAACTTATGCTCAGGTGAGATATAAACTTGTGTACAACACAACTGTATGTAAACTTTGAAAGTGAATTAAACTTAAGATTGGCAATTATTCCAAAGTCAAGGCAGCACTCACCAATACCATACAATCTCACTAGCCGGTACTCCGAAGCTAAATCTAAAGTTTATTTACAGAAAAAAACTTTTGGGATGAACTGTTGCTGTATTATTTTTCGTTTTATTTATAGATATACTACTGTGAAACATAAGGTATATTAGTAGTTGATTAAATGACGATAAATCTTATGGTAAAATGTCAGTAGATGTCTTCTTCATTATAAACTACTGCAAAGAGTATACATATTTATGTACCACACTGTAACCCGTTGATATCAAGTGAACTACAAATGCACATTTCAGTAACTATGACTAACAGTGTCCGCTACATACACTGCAACTAAAATTACAAGAAGTATGATCACAATTAGATTAAACTTTTGTATTTTTTCTAAAGTTCAACCTAACAGTCCGGTCTGTTCTACTGTATAGCTGTGAAACATGACCATCCAAGGTGGAAGACATGTAAGACTGGCTTCAGGTGTTTGACCACCGTCACCTTCGTAGTATACACCGTATCCCTTGGTGTCACCACACCACATAAGCAACTCAGATGACAGGAGTAGAGTTTTAGGGAGAAGAGGTAAATCAGTTGACGGGGTTATGAACCTTCATCAACTGAGATGGTTGGGACACGTATTACGTATGTCTAGTCACCGATCGCCTCCTCACACGATGTTGGCTGAAGTAGGTCCAGACTGCAAAAACGCCCCAGGTGGCCAGACTAAAACATCACACCAATGTATGAAGTCTCTGACTGTTGGTTTGAGCCATGTGGGACGATGCAGACTAGGTGGTTTGGGGTCCATGGGACAAGAGGAACCAGTGATTGCAGACTGACTCTAGGTGATCACATGGCTCAGAATCGATGTCAGTGGTGCAGATGTATACACACACTATCCTCATCTTAACGACGTTATATCGAATCTCACCATTTTGTCATTCTCCCTTTCTTTCTCCTCATACTTTATATTTCTTTTGACTGAATTTTCTTATCTTCATCTTCCGTTTCACTGCCTGTTTACTTGATGTACTGATATGAGGTGTGGTAACTCTGACCATTACGCAGTAATGCCTCGTCCTAGGTTGATCTGGATGGATGGATGGATGGATAATTAAATTGAAACGAGTCGCTTTAAGATTATCGCTTCAGTGAGTACTTCAAAATCAATATCGAATCTCCGAAATGATCCAAGTTGGCACATCTCATGTTAAGGTAAAAGATAGCAATATGGAAGGTGAGTAAATAGGGAAGAAACTGATCTAAAATATTGAAAGAAGGGGTGCAACAAAAGTGAGACTTTTCTTTAGACTGGATCTACTTTAGCTAATGTTGCATGGGCGGGTTAACGGTGACTATGCATGAGTAACATATTTCTAAGCTAATGGAGTCGATGAAACTTTACAACCCCATCAACTGATCAACCGCTTTTACCTAAATCTCTACACCTAATATCGCGGTGGTTTCATGATACATAAAAAAGACGCCCAGCTGAAAGTTAGGTTCAAGTTTGATATTCGGCAATTAATATCTTACTGCGTTAGCGAAAGAGGTGTATCTATATACAATTCACAGTATTACTTTGCCGTTCGACGCCTTCTATATCATTCTAAATATAACAGAAGTGAGTGATGATTTGTAGCCAACGGAATGAAATATCCTCGTATACTTGGATAATATTTATAGGAAACTTGGTATGAAATGTTTATTGGCTTATCCTTGTTTCTGGTTAATACTCGACTGTAGAATATAACTACTCCTCTTGCGCAACTGCAGCTTCCTCAACAAACAAAATCCCTTATTCTCCATATTTTAGTAAATCTTCTTACTTTCGAGTCACATAGTGATATCCTAATCTATATATAGATCTCAGCATCTTTGATACAGCTAAGTGTAACACACTGTAACGAAAAAATCCAGTCTTAACTTGTCATCAACATTTCCCAGTAAGTGAAGTACTAATCTGAGGAAATACTTCACAATAATTGAATTTTTATTGTAAGATTACACAGACAACAAGAATATCAGCTGAACACAAACAGGATAGTGTACATATGAAGAAATATTCTTTAAGAAAATTCGTCTATAGAAGAATAAATCGAACATGAAACATTGAAGTTCTGAAGAGTTACAGGGAATTTTGTTAAACACTTGTAGGGAAAACTCCTGTGTAGGAGGGATATCAATAGTCCCAGTTGCAGAGAATATTCACACAATGTAGCATCCAAGTGCGTAGGCGGTCTTTGTAATGTCTATCTCCCGAGTGATTGAAAAATAGACATACACATGAATCGTCGATGCGTCATTTGTATTTAGGTACTTTAAAGGTTAGAAATATTTAAATATTCCAAGCGAATATGCTTGTTCTAACTGAGATCTCTCAAGTTAACAGAACAGTTCAAATGTAACAGAATGAGATGGAGAAGAAAAATGGACTATGGCAGGGTTAAGACTCAGAAGGCTGCACCCTATGGGTCATCAGATATAGCGACTAAGTTGTGATAATTAAGTCTTAAAAAATTCAGATCCTAAAGTTCATGGTTTAGCTGAAGCAGCACGCTGAAAGCTGTTGGTTGGCATAGTACAGTGGTCTAGGTTCGTCCTCAATTTTGCTGAATATATATATATATATATATATATATATATATATATATATATATATATATATGTGTATATTCTCACTATTCATTCTGTTCGTGGTGTAAAGATTACAACCATGAATATATTAGTTTGAAGGGTTCTCTACGCTGAATAATACAACAATCAAAGGAAACAACCAATCACAAACCAGTTGGTCAGGGCAAGCTAATAAATCACTCACGGAGAGATGTTGACAGTTCACTTCATACCAAAGTTAGTACTGATGATGTCGTTTAGCAAGACGATGAAAGCTTCATGATTAAACAACCCAGTTCAGACAACATAATACAACCAAAACCATCGGCCTGATCCGCAAATATTCCTTACGATTTCAAAGGAAGAGTCATGAAACTGTGGGACCGATAAATTTAGGAATGAGGATGAATATCCACTGATAACCTTTCATAGTGAAAGCATTGTATTATGAAATGATGTAGGTTATAAAAAGGGAACCATTCAGTTCTCATGCAGTGGTTGGATGTTAACCTTCTCATTACTAAACCTGAAGGTTTGCAGGTGCCATCCATTTCAAAGTCATGGATAAATACTCCAAAATATTTTCAGTTCCAGTTTCAACGATGGTTCAGTCCCCTAGGGGTTCAATGTTTCCTAAAACAATGCCAGTCCATGGTGCATAACACTCTTAAAGCAATCAATCAATCTGGGATTTCATAAATACATTTCATTTATTGTCAATGTGTTAGTTACTAAACTAATTGAGACTGACTGATATAGGATGTTGATAGTTGTAAGGTGTTGGTGTTTAAGCGATGTTTTTTAATCCAGAAAGTTGTCTCATTTTGTCCAGTTCACCCAGTTCTCTTCATAATTTATTGAGTAACTTGTCGTGATGTCCCTGTGTATGATTGGTTGTTTTTACCAAGGTCGTGTCATTGTCTCCATGTTCATTTTGATTGATTGTCCTGACCACCTGAAATTTGACCTTCCTGTTGTTTTTTATTGGTTGATAGATTGGGCCAATGTCAATTTGTCAGTAGGTTACTGACTGACGTGAATGAATGCCAACTTTCTAAAAATTCTTTAGCATTCTTTGTATTTCCTCTACTCAGGATTTCCACATTTTCTCAGTCAGTAAGCACGTTGACTATTCGGATCATAGTCAAAAAGCTGACTGATCCGAAGAAAGTATCATGTCGGTAATCACATAAGTAGAGTAGATCTACGTAAATACTGGCCATGTTATCAAAATGTCTTCCAATTGTTATACAGTCATAAGAATTATGATCAGAATATGATTAAAAGTTGTTTGTGAAAGATATTCACCTTCGATGGGACTTTAGCTGTAACATCCACATTTTGAGGTACCATAAATTCTGCAGGGATTTGATAATCTACTTCGATTTAGCTATTCACTTCTTAATCTATATGTTTTTATTTTCACTGGATAGACATGATGATAAAATGAATTATCCTACTTGATAGGCTTGTAAGCAGTAGATTGAAAAGTGAGCTGTTATATGTTTATTGGTGTAATTTCCAACGTTGCGCATCTTTCCTGTATAAATATCAGGTTTGCCATCAAGCCTTATACTTCATACTGTTCTGTTTACCCCTAATGTAAGGATGCTTCATGAAGTCAAATAAATGTAAGGTCTAGTATAAGTATGTTACCGACAGTATTGTCATTATAAGGGTAAAATCATCGTCACATTATTACTAATCATTTCCTATGATACTAGAGAATGCGAAGATCGGTTAACTTTCTCTCCTAACTTAATCTGTGCATAGTGAAGGACCCAGATAATGTACACATCTTCGCTAACTCAGTCACACATACACAGTGTCTATGCAAATGCAAAGTCACTGCCATACACACACACACACACACAAAACGTTACAATCATTAATTTGTAATGATAGCCTAGTAGGTGACTTAAAACTGTCCTTTTCAACACAGACCAACTGACAAAGTTTTAATGAGTAAACAAAGAAGAATGTTTATAAGACCACCAACTATTCACTCCTTTTACTTTCACTATTGGTGTAATCTATAAATAGTACTGAATTTCTGTCGACTGTGATCAGACAATTATTGGAAAACAGTAAACAAAAAGTAAAACAATTAAATCTTAAATTAGAATCTAGAAATTCTCATTTTGAAGAAAAAAGAGAAAATAAGAAGAAATTAATGTAAAATAATTGGTAACTGTACTAATTTCTTAATTTTCCTGTTTCATTTCAATCCGATTAGGCAAAAACTCTTGTCTTTATCTTCTCCCCCAAACATACATATGGAGAGGAAGTAAGCATTGAACAATAATCAAATTAGTCATCGTTGAATCCAAGTGAATTTGGATTACTGTTTCTCCCATTTTTGTTAACGAGGAAAACATTGAGTTAATCGTTTTTTATGAATTATTTCAACAGTTTAACTACTAAGCATATTGAATAACAGAAAAGTGTATTATGATAATTTGGTTGGTTGTGGCTAGTAGAAGAATCCAGGATGCATGTTTCGTCCTATTTGGGACTCGTCAGTTGGATATACCTGCACTCACCTAGTGATGTTGTTCCCAATGAGACTTGAACCTCTCAGTGGGGACAACATCACTAAGGGGGTGCAGGTATATCCAGCTGATGAGTCCCAAATAGGGGGAAACACGCATCCTGGATTCTTCTACTAGCCATAATTGACCAAATTATCATAATTAAGATTCAGGCAATATCGTGGCATTCGCATAGGAGCCCATATGCCAACAATTCTATCCAACAAAACATAAAGGTCTTTGAAATCTATACAGTTGTTGGATCATATCTATGAGATAAAATGCCGAAGTAAACTAGCGGTCAATCACGCACCGCATAGCTCTGTGTTGAATGTAGTGCTCATTTTAGCATCACAGATACATCTTACCGAATACTAAAAAGCATGTAAATTGAGTTCTAGTTTTCTTCCCAGTAACCTGTCAATATTTAGCTTAAAAACTGATAAATATCGCGTCACTTCTAACAGTGTCTACAGAACACTTGATGTCACAGTGAATCTGTCAACATTCAGACACAAATTGACTGCTAACAATGCAGTTGCATAGCATAGTTCAACGTTAGAGTCTCGATATATTCTCGTCAAACATATCAGCCGCAGGTACACCGGTGTACTGTATGTACTAAAAAAATGTGTATACATTCAACAAGACTAGTGTACACTGGTTAGTGAACTAATTTCTTAACCTATAACATAGCTGTATACAAGACTATGCGAGTAACCTTTAATAACGTCCACAACATCTGGAGGTAATAATATCTTATGGTCATCATCATCATCAATATCAACCTAGGACGAGGCATTACTGCGTAATGGTCAGAGTTACCACACCTCATATCAGTACATCAAGTAAACAGGCAGTGAAACGGAAGATGAAGATAAGAAAATTCAGTCAAAAGAAATATAAAGTATGAGGAGAAAGAAAGGGAGAATGACAAAATGGTGAGATTCGATATAACGTCGTTAAGATGAGGATAGTGTGTGTATACATCTGCACCACTGACATCGATTCTGAGCCATGTGATCACCTAGAGTCAGTCTGCAATCACTGGTTCCTCTTGTCCCATGGACCCCAAACCACCTAGTCTGCATCGTCCCACATGGCTCAAACCAACAGTCAGAGACTTCATACATTGGTGTGATGTTTTAGTCTGGCCACCTGGGGCGTTTTTGCAGTCTGGACCTACTTCAGCCAACATCGTGTGAGGAGGCGATCGGTGACTAGACATACGTAATACGTGTCCCAACCATCTCAGTTGATGAAGGTTCATAACCCCGTCAACTGATTTACCTCTTCTCCCTAAAACTCTACTCCTGTCATCTGAGTTGCTTATGTGGTGTGGTGACACCAAGGGATACGGTGTATACTACGAAGGTGACGGTGGTCAAACACCTGAAGCCAGTCTTACATGTCTTCCACCTTGGATGGTCATGTTTCACAGCTATACAGTAGAGCAGACCGGACTGCTGTGCAGTACACGCGACCCTTAATAGACAAACGGATATCACGGCGGTGCCATAGGTGGCGTAAATCGGCAAAAGCCAATCAAGCCTTTTGTATCTTATAGTCATTCCATTAGTTGTGGACACTAAAAGGTATTCATTTTCATGTAATTCAAGATAACCAACTAGATGAGGCTGGACCAAAGGTGTTAAGATACTAGCTGATATTTGTATCAGCTATGGTCTATACAGATGTCAATGCTTTTGGTTTTGAGCTGTTTTTACACGGAGAAAATTCATACTGAATGTTCTGTTTGCTGTCTTCATATATGCAATGTGTCAAAGGAATCTCATACTTCAACTAATGTACTCAGCAGTTATGTAGTTTCACGTATTTAAGCTTAAAATAAATTTAGGCGTATTTATGAACATAGGACACGCAAATGAAGATTTGTCGGTCACTGAATTCACAGTGAAATTACTCTTGGTATTGATTGACTGGAAGAAAGCTTTGTTTGCAACCAGAAGTCAACTACACAAGCACTATAGACCATGAAACACTGGAAGATTGCCCCTATTTTAGATTTTCCAGGTTACAACAAGACCATATTCAACATACGACTGGAAACCAACCCAGTGGCTGAATGGTTAATGCGTTCGCCGTGAAACCTGAAGGCCCTGAGTTCGATCCCTTGCCGGGTAGTGGGTGCGTACTCCTTAGAAGTCCCATGCTAGGGTGGAACAGCTGTCCAGTGCTCCCAGGTTTTCAACTGTTCCCCAACTGCTGTCATTCCATGATGAATACTACCTCTATACGACTATATCTTTTTTGGCTTTTATAAATTACCATTCATTAATTTTTCGTTATCACCACTTCTGTCCTATCTCTTGACCCATTGTGGTATCTTAGAAGTGAAATTTTTTCGTGTCTAAGAAGAGGAATCGAACTTATATGATATGATTAGAAGGCATTAGGAGCTTTAGGCATCCATTAATGATCGACTATGGTCACTCCATATCAAGGTAACTCCACAACTTTGAAGCATGGTTTACACAGTTCCGATCTTCTCACCTTCTTTGTGATATAAGTAGTATGATTTCCCATATGTCTGGAATATATTCTGAGTCATTTACCTTGTGCGTATTTCAGGTTGATTCGGTCAACAAAGAATCGATCATCCATCTCTCCCTGTAGCCAACTGGGTTAGTTTTAGTGCTGTCACCCTATCCCAACCTATTGTATAATAGTGTGTAACTACATGCATAGCTATAGACAAGCTTTTCGACAGATTTCTCATCTTACCATGATCTACCAAACTTGATTCAGCTTGGACCCTAGTGGACGACTTTGACCCATGTATTTGACCTAGCAGTCATTGTAAGTGATTCAGTAAACCAGATTATTCTACCTTATTGGATTGGTGGGATATTTTAACCTACGAAGCTCATTCTAAGTGAGTTTGTAGGCTTAAATATCACTGCAATCTCAGCCTTACTGATAATCATAGGTGATATTTGTGAGGTGTCTTCCATATGTGTCAGAACTGGTAGAAAATAAACTTTTAAATATTGATATTACTCTCTCCAAAGTGATAATTTTTTTTTAGAACATAGGTCACAGAATGATAATCAATTATCAGGTTTCAAAAACCAGTTTAACAGTTGAAGTACATTCAGATTTAACTGAGTGAGGCTTCCATATGTTCCGTTTTCCATCTAAGTCTAATTACTACTGTAAATTTATGAAAGTAGGTGAGAGTATTAGAAGAAATACAACAAAATGAATAATCTTCATCCCACTTCATTTGAAAACAGCATTCAGTGTGATGTTGTCCAGTTAATGAATTAGATGTGTCAGATTTGAGATGCAGTGACTTCATTAGCTATCTCCATAGAGTGGGGGGAAATATACTCCATAACCAATGATCAAATGATGCGGTTACAAAACTCTTTTAGGTTTTGGTTTCATCTTTATTGGCAACCTCAAAGAATAATAACCTCAGGCCTGGGATAACTACTTCCCTAGAGAGTAGAGAAGTGAGTATTTAATAAATGCCAGGGAAAGGAAAATGCAGGTCAATCATGGCTTCCTTTTCACTGGAATTAAGGATCCAATAACAGGAACTATTAAAAATGACAATCCGAATTCGATAACGTGGTAAGTATGGGACTGAATCATCTGAAGGCTAACAAGAACAGAATGATTTTGGCATTGGATAGCCTTTTGGATTAGATACCTGGGAATCACAAGTCTTTGGCAGTCACTCTAGGTATGATAACTACAATATTTTACCAGATCAAATTGTCAAAAGTTCTCCGTGGCTGACTACTTATGATTAGTAGGAATGATGTTGTGGAGAAAGATAATTAAATATCTATACGCACACCATCTACTTTAGATAAAACCATTAGGTGTAAATCATTCTTCTGCTACCTTGAATGAATGAAAAAAATCTCGATGCATGAATAAAGGACACTAGAATAACCACATAAGGAGATGCAATCGCATAGCTGATACACCCAATCAGTTATTACCCTTATAGTAAAAATGTCAATTTACTGTAACATACAATATTCTCTTCATCCTGTCACTAACAGTATCAAAAGCACTCATCAAATTTGACAGCTTGTAAAGATTTATTGACTATGAAGTAGTTCACATCATGGACTGACATCATTTAGTGAACCAATGAAAAGCCGAGAGGGCTGTGCCTGAATGATACAACGTTGGTTTCAGAGATATGAAAGTTTTTGGTTGTATTGTGTTCTCTGAGCTGGCTGGGTTGTTTAATCGTGAAGATTTCATCGTCTTGCTAGACGACATCATCAGCACTAACTTCACTATGAAGTGAGCCGTCAATATCTCCATCTCCATGAGTTATTTAGTGACTAGCTCTGACGATGTGGTCTGTGACTGGTTGTTTTCTTCGATTGTTGTGTCATTGATTGTAAAGTCTTTCCTGTTGGCTATTCCTCTGCCTGACCTCTGACCTTTCTGTTGTTTGTCATTTTTCACATTGGTTGGTAGATTGGGTCTATGTCTACACATCTGTTGATTGCTGACTGACTGACCTGAATGCCAAGCTTCTAGGAATTCTCTGACAGAGATGCATATACACAGACCCAACCTATCAACCAATAAGAAAAATGATAAACGACAAAAAGGTCAGAGACCAAGCAGAGGAATAGCCAACAGGAAAGTCTATACAATCAATGACACAACAACCGAAGAAAACAACCAGTCACACACCACATCGTCAGAGCTAGTCATTAAATCACTCACGGAGAGGCAGATATTGACGGCTCACTTCATAGTGAAGTTAGTGCTGATGATGTCGTCTAGCAAGACGATGAAATCTTCACGATTAAACAACCCAGCCAGCTCAGAGAACACAATACAACCAAGACCATCTACCTGAGCTACAAATATTCTACATTATTATATGATAGTTTTGAATTTGATCCATCAAGGGGTTGTGGTTTTCTCATGCTAAATAGTTTCACAACCGATTACAGCAACTGTCCAGTGCTCACAGGTTTTCATTGGCCCTCCAACTGACGTCAGTCGATGATAGGAGCTGTTTTGGGCAATAAAATAGTCTGAATGCATTTTGTTTGTAGTTGTATACTAAATATTGACCCTAATATATAAAGATCAATGCAGAGAGATACAACACAACCTGGCCAATAACGATAATAATGAATTAAACATCATATAATTAAGTCAAATAATAATGATACTTAAACCAAAAATAAATGTATTTATTTACTCAAAGTAAATATAGCTTGTGAACGAACTAAGTTATTAGGAGGGATAATAACAAAACTATGAGTAAGTGTACAAACGATAATGACAGATGTATATGTACAAGTCTGTTTATTTTGTTTTGAATAAAAGTAGAAAAATAAAACTGATTTCTTTTTTGAAATACTGACTGAATAGATAGAGAAAATAGTGTGACTCACTTGTCTATGATGTGAAGCTTACGAAAGTGTTGTACACACTCCAGTTATCATAACTGTATACATATTTTTAGATGCAAAAGTATTGAAGGCTATGAAAAGTATTATAGTAAAGTTATATCTAATAACTTCCAAGATTACTGTGATCTAACCAGTGACATCTGCTTGAACAGATTCTAAACACTCGTTTCATTCAGTAGTATAAAATATGCAATCTCATATTGAATAATGAGTAATCACGCTTGAAAAACAATCATCTTACAAATTATATTAGAGAAGAGAGATTCACTTAGCTCCTCTGGTATTCGGTGCCAAATGAGAGATGATAACAATTGCAGGGCTTGAAAAATTGCATCTTGTTACCAAAGTACTTATCTTAATGCAACTAGAAGACTAGAGGTTAATGAATTCTATCAAAATACAATCAGCGAAATATTCGTAAAGTCACCCTAAAGTAACGTTACAATCTAACGATAGTTGATTAGTTTCGTCCTATAGATCAAGTTATAGTAGAACCATGTCTAATCAACAGTGATTTGACATTCAAACACCTAATAGTGAGCCTTAGTCCCATTGCAGATGACTATGAGTACTAGTATTCCTGCCTACTTACCTCGTTAACAATTCTCTAATACTTTAATATGTGCATATTGGACTTTAATGTTCATCAACATGGAACATCAGTTTGTGTATACACACATTTGACTCCACTGTCTAAAACTATACTACAAAATAAAACATCTGGACAAGTAAAACCACAAAGAAAGCAGACAAAAACATTCTTTTTTCCCCAGATTTAAATTTCTTATGACTTATTTGATTCCTTAGGAAGGTAAATCGCTACCATAGAACTGATTTGCTCAACCAACTGACAAAAATACAACTATACTGAGTATAAGTCAAATTTCAAAATATTAGAGCTGTCAGTGTAAGAAATTAGTGTAAAAACATATCTTACCCGTTGGACAAAAGGTGGCTATCGAGCCTCAGTGACTTGGAGCATAACGCTTTGGTGTTTAGAAGCGAAGGGTACTAGGTTGCAGTCTCTCTGGGAACAACGTCACCCACTGAAGTGCAGGTATCCCCAGCTGACGAGTCCTAGATTACTCTGCTAGTCACTAAGACCAATGTATTATCAAATAAACACATACAAGGTTGAGATAGAGAAAGAGAAAACATTGCATACCCCTAACGTTTGCCTGATATTGCCTATAACCTTAAAACAACATCATTATCGATATTTTACAACCCTCTGAAGCACCTTCATAGCTTCACCTTTCACCTCTGCTTCTAAAGACTAAACTATCATTCCCTGTTAACTATTCCAAATTATCAGTCAATCGAGTGTTTGTCAAAGTCATTTAGAATGTGCACAAGCAGCATCTCTCTCAACTGTTTAGACTGTTGTTGAAGCAGTGAAAGTCCTCTCCCAACATTCCATCTTCTCTTCTTATTTTTGCATGCGGGTGGTATTGTTGTTGTGGTTGATGTTTTGATTATGACGATTAGAGTAAGTTCTCTTACGTGTTGTGTTTGTATCACTCATAGACTGCTAGGTCACATTACCGAACAAAGCAAATTGGCGACAGTTGTATTTTGAAGTGAACCCACCAAGCTTGGAGGAAGTGATGAAACAGCAGTTTAAAATGAAGGAGTTCCTGACTGGTTTACGGAAATCATCATCTGTCAATTCATCTCCATCTAGTGACAACATCGGGCGCAACATTTCAGAATTCATCTGTGACCTAGATGCAAACATAACTTTTGATATATGGTTCCCCAGATATGGAGACCTGTTCAGAGAAGACTTCTCAAACAGAGACGACGCCTAGAAAGTCTGACTATTCCTTCTGAATTTGCAACTAAATGTCTGATTGTCAATATCAACTAACAATCATGTCATGTTGTTTCGTATGTGTAATCTCTCGTTGCTACACTTGGCCGAACTGCTCAGTCTCTGTTGGCAGACTGGTTCCTATACGGATGTCTCGATACTGCCCGACTATCCATTGTGTTCCAATCTGCTCGGTGACTAACAATAGCTGGATTCCACTGCTAGTAAATTATAACAATCACGTCATTCTATTATCTTCAGACAATAATCTTCAATCCTTATTCAACTCATGGTAAAATCTTCAAATGTAAAGCCTGCTAGATGGGGCTAAAACTTTGAAGCTTAACCGTAAATATTTACATTATTCTGTCAAAATCAAGGTTATCTAAAAACGTCTAGTCATACATCACAAATTCCAAATATTCCTTTCATAGATAAATTGTATAGTAGCTGAAAATCTCTTGCAACTAACGGCCTGCTAAATAATTTCGCTCCCTAGTCCCTAATGATCGTGTTGTGTATACAAATAAGTTGGGCAGTGATGACCCGCTATTTAAGCACCCCACATCAGCCTCATCACTTTCAAAAAAGGTGATATATACATGTATATATATTTCCGGGGCTGCAAATCACTGACCTGAGCCCTCAACTTCCAACCAAAGTGTTACCGGTTTGAACCTCACCTCCTTATCAACCTTAATTCACAATCTACTCAGTGAAACTGAAATAGCTTAAACACCAGGTCCTACATAGGCAATATGCAAAAATACAACTTCCATTATTATTATTACTTGGGTTCCTAGTGGAACACAGGGATTCAGTAGCACGTCTCCATTCCGCTCTCTTCTCTACAATCTTTTGAACCCGGCTCCACGACAGCCCAAAAGCTCTCATTTCGTCCTCACACCATCTCCATGTCACTCTCGTCTCGGACGCCCAGCTCATCATTTCCTATCTGGGTTCCACTCGAGTACCTGGGGCGTGATATCCTTGAATGGTCTTCTCAGTGTTTGCCCAATCCATCTCCACTTTCTCCCTCTGCATATTTGTCAGTCGATGCGTTCTTGGTTGGTTCGTTGCCAGCCAGCTAGAGTTCCTTGTTGCTCATTCTTGTTATTCTGGCAATCTGAGCTTCAGTAACGAGCCAGCGTAGACAGCTGTTGGTGAATGTCTGTAGTTTGTTGAAAATGGTTTTCGTAACGCGCTAAGTTCCTGAATCATATAGAAATACTTACTAACTTGACATTGGCGTTGAAAATCCGGAACCTGCTCAAGCTTTATGCTGAGTGGAGTGCAGAAGATTTCCATACTAATTTCAGGTTAATGAATGCCTGTCTTGGTTTTACGATTCTGACTTTGACATCCTCGTCTGTGCCACCTGTGGTTGAAACAGTGCTTCCCAGATAGGTGAAACAGACTACTTCCTTTAAGTTTCTCCCACTGATGGTGATTGAAGCTTGTTGTTGTTTGTAGTGCGTTGGTTGGGTATCTTCATCACCTCAGCCTTCTCTACATTCATTTGAAGTCCCGTCTTCGCTGCCTCACCTCACCTCTTCTGTCAACTTGTTAGTTTTCGCCTGTAGACTTTTAAGTTTGTATGACATTAGACACAAGTCATCGGTGAAATCCAAATCTTCTAGGATCTTTTCCCCGGACAACTCACATTATAACAAGAAGAAAAATATTCACAGAACAAATTGAGCTGATATTTATTTCGTGACCTTTCCTCAACTGTAAACCATCTAGAATAAATACAGAGTTAGTGAGGCTTAAAATGAGAAAAATCTTGTCGAGTTAGAACGAAGTAATCATGTACCAAGGGAAATATAAATACAACACGCAATTTTTGTTGAAAAATATTGGTATTGGCAATAATAGTGATATAGTTTGCTCACTTATAGATATTAAGAGAAAACATCCTAGAGTTTTAACAGCTAGTGTACAGGATAGTAATAACCGCAAAATAGTCATTGTTACCGTAGTGATGATACTAAAAGTAAGACAATGATCACAATAATAGCAGATTTATGACACAGAAATAAACAGGAAATGATCCAGAGAATACATTGTATGGGCTTTAAAACTTATCTGTAGTATCAAGTTGTAAATGGCTAAAGTGAAGAGAAATAATGTATTTTTATGAACTGGTTTATTCCATAGTTGAATTACTTAAATGTTAGATGACTTATTCAGGAAAGAGAGCAGAAGAATTACAGTTTTCCAAAACACATTGTTACAATCATAATTATTATTCACAAGGAACATACGACTAACTAGTATATTCAAGAATACTTCAGTGATTCAGTGTATCGATAGAAGGTCGCAGTCATTCTTATAAATTTAGATAGTTGAAAAACCTAATCATCTGTGCAGAGTCTATCTAAATTCCCTAATGTGCAGCTTAATTGATAATTAACACGGGTAGTAGGTGTTTGGATCACGGTAGCGTGATTGTTAAAACACTACAATGATCAATATGCCAAGTCCTCGACCATTTAGACAACTTTTTGGCTTTTACCATTACTCAACATGGTATTTCTGAATCAGTAATTACCGTCTATAGGTTGGATCAAATGCTTGCCAATGGAAATTATATCCATATATAGTGAGAAACAGTGAGAAAATACCGCGTGACCAAGAATGCCATTTAGTGAGTTAAGATGAACTCAGACTGAAATTTACAGTCATCAATCACTGAACAGTTTAACAGATAGAAAATTTTGATAAAAAAAATAGCATCCTATGTTCTACTGCTCGGCACAGAAAATCGACCAATTTTCTTCCATAGCAACACGAATTCCAGTTGAATTGCTAAGAAAAGCGCATTACTAAAGAAAATTTCCAAACTACAATAAAACCCTATACCTAACCAGTAATACAACCTAGCAGTCTATGAGTGATACAAACACAACACGTAAGAGAACTTACTCTAATCGTCATAATCAAAACATCAACCACAACAACAATACCACCCGCATGCAAAAATAAGAAGAGAAGATGGAATGTTGGGAGAGGACTTTCACTGCTTCAACAACAGTCTAAACAGTTGAGAGAGATGCTGCTTGTGCACATTCTAAATGACTTTGACAAACACTCGATTGACTGATAATTTGGAATAGTTAACAGGGAATGATAGTTTAGTCTTTAGAAGCAGAGGTGAAAGGTGAAGCTATGAAGGTGCCTCAGAGGGTTGTAAAATATCGATAATGATGTTGTTTTAAGGTTATAGGCAATATCGGATAAATGTTAGGCATAATCAAGGGTATTTAATAGAAAATATCTGGTTTTTTATGCTGACGACAAAACATTCAAGTGTTGTTTATAAATATATGGAGATATTCGAAACAAATTCGCGTCAGGCCCTCAAGTGGAATTTCCATGGGAAGCGAAGAGTAGGACGTCCTAGGGTGACATGGAGGAGATCGTGCGAGGAGGAAATGAGAGCTTGTGGGCTGTCGTGGAACCAGGTTCAAAAGATCTCAGAGAACAGAGGTCATTGGAGACGTGCTACTGAAACCCTATGTTTTATTAGGAACCCAAAGGACTAATAATAATAACAATAATAATAATTAGAAACAAATTATCATCTACTCATTTTAAAGCAAAAAAAAAAGTAAATGAAACGTAAGTCGATGGGATCTATTCCTCACTTAAAAATATTTTCGATAGGAAAAATGATGATGACCTTACACTATCAATTTGAAAGTGTCAAGTATGACATAGTTTTTCCACTTGTATACTGACAAGACAATATTCGTATTTGTTACCAAAATTTAATTTTTATTGGCGACATCTACAGATGCTATGAGCATTGAAAATGAAAGGTGAACTATGTGACAACATTATATACTATTTTGTTTATTTGACATAGCGGTACACAGTGAATGACACAGTATTATATACTGGATGACGTTTCAAGTAGAATTTACTGCTCATATTCATATTACAGTAATCATATAGTAGTGGGGGGGCTACTGATAAGAATGAAAATTTAATTTTCCGACTTCCGATCTCGATGATACAATCTGATAAGCATACAATTCCTTATGTATATCCAGCAACCGTGTGGGCAGTTAGCCCACATGGTCTTATGTTCTAAGATTGACTCTTATCTATCAGCGAGACTTCCACCGACATATCTGTTAGATACACGATCTCTCGATCATTTATTCGCATTCAGTCATACACAGCACCTCTGTGTATGGATCCTACGGCATCTAGTTGGGCTGGAAAACAAAACTTTTTTTGCCTCTCCACACAGTTTATTCTTCAGTGTCCCAGTTTTCTGCATGCAAAGCATTTACTCTATCTGTTGATATTCATTCGAAGTGCAGCCACCTCCTCTTGAAGGTTATCGATTTGTTTTTTCCAGTTATTTACCTCTAGTGACCCCACTGAAGATACTGCTATAAGCATCAGCTGTCTGGTCACCATTTAAGTGTTAACATTTCTGAAAATTCAGAGAAATGTATGAGTAAATTATCTGTCTAAAGTTTAAATCGAATAGAAATGGGGGCACCTTCACCTAGTCTAAAATTTCCTAGAAGATGTGACACAGTTGGTGCAGAAACTTAACAGGAAACCTTTTGTCATCGACTATTAGAATTAACGTCGATGAATGATGAGAAGCAAGATTGGTTTAACTTCATTCTAGCTGACCTTGATAATCAGTATACCCTATCGTCAATCCTACAATCCAAAGTCTTATCTAATGATTCCAAAACTGCAATCGGAAATCCAATAGATAGGTAGCTAATCATGATACTTCAATCACATAGCAGTTGTGATGTAGTCGCTGTGGAAAAACATGAAAGTTGGCGTAAAGTCAGATCAGTTCTAAACGGTTCACAGAGATTTATAATTAATACTTTTAAGACACAATGGAAATCTGAGTGACGCCTTTGAAGTGAAGGCAGGAAGGAATAAGACACGGTTGCCGCCTAATGTCACCGATCATCTTCCTAATTGTGGTCGACTGGATTATGCGAAAAACTGTGAGGATCAAGAAGAGGGGGATACGCTGCCTGGACCAATGAAAAAACCCTAGAAGATTTGGATTTCACCGATGATGACTTATGTCTAATGTCACACAAACTTGATCTACAGGCGAAAACAAACAAGTTGACAGAAGAGGCGAGGCAGCGAAAACGGCACTTCAAGTGAACGTAGAAAACACAGAAATAATAAAGAAACCCAACTAAACACAACAACAATAAGCACCAATCACCATCAGTGGCAGAAACGTAAAGGAAGTAGCCTCTTTAACCTATCTAGGCAGCACTGTTTCAACTACAGACGGCACAGATATAGACGAGGACGTCAAATCAGCCAGTATCAGAAAGACAGAAAGAAAGGCCTTCATCAATCTGAAATAGTCAGTGTGGAGATCTACTGCACTCAGCATAAAGTATGAACAACTCCCTGATTTTCAACACTATTTCAGTCAAGTCAATGTCAAGTTAGTGCTGCTATATGGTTCAGAAACCTGGCAAGTCACGAAAAGCATTTCCAATAAACTACAGACATTCACCAACAGCTGTCTACGCTGGCTCAATACTGAAGATCAGATGGCCAGAATACTAAGAATGAGCAGCAAGGAACTCTGGCCTGCAACGAAACAAACAAGAACCCATCGCCAAACAAATATGCAGAGGGAGAAAGTGGAGATGAATTGGATTGGATACATACTAGAAATACCATTTGGGGATATCAAGCGCCAGGTCAGGGCAGGCCGTCGAGTTGAACCCAGATAGGAAACGATGAGTTGGGCGTCGGTGCCAAGGGTGACATGAAGGAAATCATGTGACGAAGAAATGAAAGCTTGTGGGAAATCTTAGAGTGAGGTTCAAAAGACTGCAGAGAAGAGAGTGAAATGGTGATGTGCTACTGAATTCCTGTGTTCCACTAGGAACCCAAGGGACAAATAACATATATATATATATATATATATATATATATATATATATATATATATATATGATATATCTTCAGTATTTACAATGACAATGTTGAAAGAAACTATTGAGATTGTATATAAGCCTCCTGATAATCTACTTCTACTGAAAGAAGAACTCATACACCTTTTGCTTACTTCCACTAAGAATGTACGATTTGAATTCTGTAAATCTAAATACCATCAGACTGATCAAGTTGCGATGGACAGCTTCTTGTATCATACATATACTAGCTGATATGTTTGTGGGGAACCTCAAACTTACGATTATGAAGTTTGAAATAGACAAGACAACATTCTCCAGTGGGTATGCTGATGGTACTTTTGTTATTTCTAATAACCTGAAACATGCCGCTTAGTTGCTTTGTCTGCTAAACAAAGCATATGAATGGATAAAATTTACAGCAGAATGTGAACTGAGTGATCAATTACACTATATCGGTCTCAGGATTCCACAAACTGAAGATGGTGGACTACAAAAAATAATTCATCGTATATACTCATAAAGAAGAGATTAACATTATCAAAAAAATACCTGTATAATAACGGATATCTATAGAAATTTATCGATAATTACAAGAAAGTACGAATAGATAATGTGTAGTGTGATGCAGTCTAGAATAAACTTATTCTTTTAAGTTCCAGCTTTAAAAGTGATGTCTCTAGGAGAATTAACAACAGAACAAATGCTGCCTTGAAGATGGCTTTCCCAGCTGCTAGGATGATTTCACTTTACCTAGCAAATCACTAACTGTGACAACTTAATGTTGACATTTCCATGATTCAAGTTATCGTTAATTGCATTTACTAGTTTATATGTATCTACCTAAAGCACATACATAAAATAAACAGAGAGAAAGATGAATGACTGCATATGTGAGAATATTCCAAAGTTTGTGACTGAGAGGCATGAAAGTCTTTTTCATCACTATCGCATGTCACCTTATTGATTATTACTATTATTATCATAATTATTTGTCCCTTGTGTTCCTAATGAAACATATGGATTCACTAGCACGTCTCCAGTCCACTCTACACTCTCTCTGCAATCTTTTCAACCTGGCTCCACCACTACCCACAAACTCTCATTTCTTCCTCACACGATCTCCTATATGTCACCCTCACCCCGAACGCCCAACTCGCGGTTTTCCATTGTGGTTCCACTCGAAGGCCTGATGCGTGATGTCCTCAATCAGCCTTCTCAGTGTATGCCCAATCCAATCCATCTCCACTTTCTTCCACTGCATATTTGTTGAGTGATAGCTTCTTGCTTCGTTGCTTCGTTGACAGCCAGACAGAGTTGCTTGTTGCTTATTCTCATTATTCTGCCCATCTGATTTTCAGTAACGAGCCAGCGTAGGTGGCAGTTGTTGATGAATATCTGTAGTTTATTGGAAATGCTTTTCGTAACGCGTCAAGTCTCTGAGCCATATAGAAGCACTGACTTGACTGAATTGGTGTTGAAAACCCGGGTGTTGTTGCATATGCTGAGTGTAAAAAATATCCACACTGGTTTCAGGTTGATGAACGCCTGTCTTGCTGCCTTTCCGATCCTGGCTGCTTTGATGTCCTCGTCTATGCCTCCATCGCCTGTAGTTGAAAGAGTGCTGCCTAGATAGGTGAAAGAGACTACTTCCTTAAATTTCTCCCACTGATGGTGATTGGTGCTTATTGTTGTTGGTGTTGCGTTGGTTGGTTGGGTATCTTCACCTCTATCTTCTCTATATTCACTTGAAGTCCCGTCTTCGCTGCCCTGCCTCTCCTCTTCTGTTAAATTGTCAGTTTCCGCCTGTAGACCTTCAAGTTTGTGTGACATTAGACATAAGTCATCATCGGTGAAATCCAAATCTTCTAGGTTCTTTTCCGCTATCCAGCTGGCGTATCCCCTTCTTCTCACTCCTCACGGTTTTTTGCATGATCCAGTCCAGTCGACCACAATCAGGAAGATCATGGGTGATAGTAGGCGGCAGCCTTGTTTTACTCCTGTCTGCACTTCAAAGGCATCACTGAGCTTCCCATTGTGAATTACTTGGCATGTGGCTTCTACAAATAGTTGTTGAATGAGGTTGATAAAGGTTTGCGGCATTCCGTGGTGTTGAAGCCACTGACAAATTACTTGCCGGTCAACGCTGTCAAAGGCCCTTTTCGAAGTCGATGAAGTTAAGGTAGAGGGTTGACTGCCATTCTATACTCTGTTCTATGATGATGAGAAACGTTACAATTTGGTCAGCACATGATTTGTACTTCCTGAAGCCTGGACATGAATTCGATATTGAGAGTTCGTTGAAAATAATATAAAACGATTTAACTTGAACGTCGCGCATGTGCTTTGAAAAGAGAGTGACGTTCAGTTAAATTTTTGGCATTATTTTGCAATACTATGTGTATGTCGGCTGTTCTTACATCAAGTTCGACCTAAACCGTAAGGAGATAACCAATCCAAGGTGTCACAGTAATTCCTGTGGTAGGCCGGTGTGTCACCTTGCATTGAACTCTGGTATACAGTGCAATGAATACAAAACGTACTACCACGATCAGTGTATTAGTCTTATATGCAGCGCAAAGAGAACATAGTAATTCAGGGTGTATCTGACTTTACCTGTAATGCTGCTCAGACATTCAGGGGTTGGTCCAAGCAGCTAAATCACTTCTGAATATCACCACAAAGAAGTTGGCACCCAGCAGGGACGTTAAAAAGCATGAAAGCGACGTGGGTACTGCATCAGTTGACGAACAGATTGCTATACAGAACTTCAAGAATATCGTGCAGCGAACTGAAAGTCTGGTTAGCAGACTACCTACAAGATATCATAAAGGGGACTTTCAAAAGGTTACACAAAACAAGGCGAAGAGAGAATCTTCAGAGCTAACAGGTCTAGTTTGAAAACGACCAGTGATATTAACAGATTAGTGTACAATGAAAGAGATGGAAGTGGAGCACTAACTGTGCCACCTAAAATAGTATGTGAACCACCTTTCTCAACGCGTACACCAAAGAGGATGAAATTCAAATCCAAGTCTATCAGTGTTAAAGTTATTGAATCAGATAGTGAATATCCTTCCAAGTCACATGAATGTGAGAAATCAGAAATGTTTAAAGATAAATAACAGACTCTGACCGCATAAAGTCACGTTCAAACAACAGAGGAGGGAGATCTTATGGTTCGGAATACTCATCAGTTTCAAGAAGCTAGAGGTTTTGCTGTTTTTTGATCAAATCAAAAAACGAGAAGAAGGGGAAGAACAGAAATCTCGATTAGAAGCAGGAGAGAAAGATCTACAGTGGTGGGTCCTTATGTAGTGAGGCTTCGGGGAAAATGATTCTGAAGCGTCTGTAAATAGGATAAAAAATCGCTCAAGTGGTGATCGCATCGCCCTACGTATAAGTGCACACAGCCGAGTAATTAAATGAATAGAGCCATTAGTTACAATAGATATAAAAAGCCCCAATGTAACTGCTACCAAAGAAATACTGTTTTTTTTCTCAAAGATTCGTTCTTTTTCGAAGTGGTAGATTAACAGACAGAGGTAATGGTGTCATTCTTTACGTGGAGAACACACTAACAGAGAGAGTTACAAAACGGTCGTACAAGAAAGCGAAACATGTGAAGTGCCACCTTCCCGATTAAAATGTAAGAAACAAGATGCTAACCTAGTTGTGGTATATAGGAACCCTGAATGTGAGGCAGAAAACATACTCCTCAAGAAACTAGCTTTCTGTACAGATAAATGCAGATGCCCACTTTTAGAAGACTTTAATATACCATCAGTTGACTGGGATAGTCAAACAAGAGCGTTATCACATAATTCATTTGATCATAGGTTAGTGAAAACATCATTCTCCTCGACTCTTGTATAGAGCATCGGGGTAGCAACCTGACTCCATCATCAGCATACTACATCGGTTCTAGACTAAGTGTTGTATCAAATCATCCCGTATCATCCCGTACAATGTATCCGTTGGTAAATTTTCTTTTGCTGTGGACATCTTTGGATTCACAGCAACCTCTTGTTATCAGGTATATATCCTACCTAGACCCAGTATGTGAAGGACAAACATAGCAGCCATTAACTCAGAAGCCTATTCTGAGGACTGGACTTTCAATTTAGAAGCCCCAATGGGGGCTGAATGGTGCTCCTCGAGTGACACAACTATTCATTCCATGAACTCTCCTGAAGGGACAATGATGATGCACGTACAGTTCAGTTGGACTTAAACAATTTGTTATCCTGGTCAGAGAAATTAGTGATACTTACCATTGCAGAAAATTGAGTGAACATATACATAAAGCATACAGATTGCAACACCTACCATATTGGTGGGAATCGTCTACTCACAGTATGAACTCACAATGACCTAGGAGTCAAAATAAGTCATGTTTTTGGAGACCACAGATCACCGTTAAATGGTCGTAACCCAGAGTTTTAGGACACTTTGGAGGATATATATAACGCTTACAAAATAAGTAATGGTATATTCACCAGCTTATGCATATTCATAGTTATATACAAACTAGAAAAATGTGCATAAGCGGCTAGTTACTGTCTGAAGGTGGTTTAGACCTAATAATAAGAGTTTAGAGAAAGGCAATAGTATAATCCATACCATGGTTAACCTGACCTACGAAGAACAATTTAAGAAGCTAGATCTTTCTGTTTGATCCCATTGTGGACAAAGCGGAGATTTAATCACTTTATGTAATATTTTAAGAAGTGAATTCCGACTTGTTTTAATAACCGGAAAGCACAAAAGCAATGGAAGAATGCCATCTCCGTAGAATAGTGTCTATGTCATTATTTGATTAGTTCTAGATGGGACTGAACAAACACAAAGATCTACTGGAAGAAGATTAATATAAAATTATGCCTTCTATCTCCAATTCGGTTATCTGAATCGAAAATATTGTTGCATTTAGGTAGCCACTAAGTGACTTTAACAGAAGCTATGTACGTAGAAAGAAAAACTTATCTAACTTGAAGTTTATGTGGACTTTGTTTATATCAATGTAGTAGATGTTATGGTCTAACATCAGTTGACAGAAGTAGAAAACTATGGATCGTTTAATACTTACCAAATGTCTGAGTGGTCAATTTGTTCACTGCTAGAGTCAAAGGTTTAAAGTCCAAACCCTAGCAGGCTCGTGGGTGCATACTCCTGAGGAGTTCCATACTGGAGCGAAACAGCTGTTCGGTGCTCCGCGGTTTTCAGTAGCTATCCAATGGATGAATACTACCGTCAAAGAGTCATCTGTCTATCTTCATCATGGTAAGTGTTTGTTGCGTATCAGTATCATTTCATATACTTTTATTGTTATTCCATTTTATACCCTTGGCCTTATTGTCTAAACTTTACTGATCATATTCTTTTAGCATACGTATTTTCGATGACTTTCAGGCACTTGTACATATACATATACATAGACTTTCTAAATTAACAAAATACATTTCTCTCCCCGTTTTTATGAGAATTCTTTTTCACAATATTCAGTGAATCATTCCATACATGAACAACCTTGTTATTAGTTCTTCTATATCAGTTCACATGATTGCAATTACGCAATATCAATTTTATCCTTCCTTCAAGCGGGTATTTTTGGATCAACTACATAAACATTTTACATACTCGATGCTGAAATTGTAAACAGGTTGTAAATAGCTGATGAAAATACACCGAAATTAAATAATTACAGGCTATTCTGATAAAACTGTTATTTTGGCTTTTTTTTAAGCATACGCCTACAAAATGCAAACGTGTATTAATGCGTGAAAAGGCATAAAAAAGTAATTGATGCACGTTATACTTCGAGTGAGTGTATAGCAGAGTAAGCAATTTGCTGCAAGGTATGAGGGAAGGAAGTGTATGAAGTGTACCTTTACCGATTATCGGTATCAGTATGCTATTAGCAGCAAATGAACTAATTGTGGCTTTCTTCTAAGTCTCTACTACTGATTCAAAACCAGTATCGTGCCTATTTTATTATGGTCACATAGTTTCACATTTGATAGAAATTAACGTAATAAGATATTTGTTAGTAAGTATACTTGTATCTTATTGATAGATTTGAGAACCAATTGACAGAAAGCCCTGCTCAACCTACGTTCCGTACTTGTTATAACATGAGCAAACCGTGTCTGAAAATACGAGGTGACCAGTGTTCCTATGGTAATTCGAAAGCATATTAGTCAGTGCTACAGTCGGAGAAGTGACGACTAAGTTATCCAGGTGACAGATAGCTTTTGTATGACTCTATTACATACACAAATTGATGACTAGAGAATAAGAGATATAACCATGTAGTCCTTAATGCTCAATGCTGGTCGACGTTTATCGACCACAGTTGTGGATCACTTATCTCAGAGAACGCAGTGAAGACTTGACTGACTGTAAATCAGACTAAGTTTGACCGTATTACGAAAATCTTACCTTCAATAATTTGGAAGTGATATACAGCAGCAATACAAACTTTTTTCATTCCCATGTTTTTCTCAAAGACAAGCCACAATGACCATTTCCAGGAATTAGATAGCAAAATCCGTTTGCTTCAAGGCAAGATATTTTAATTCTCAGCATTCATAACAACTTGATGATGGAAGAAAACCTTTAACTCTCTTTTCGAACACTTGAAAATAGGTAGTAAAGACTTCTTGAAAGTGTCATACTTGAGTTTAAACCACTCTTTAGGCAATACATACTTTGAAATCTTATCTTGATAGAAAATAAGTTAAAACAACAATTCAATGATGTTCAATGGTAACGTTCAATTGTGAAGTTGTGACGATGTAATTCAGGAATGAGGGGAAAACGCGTTCTGACCATGAATGGAAGTTATATTGTTACAAAATAGGTAGGGTTTTAAGTTTATGTCACTGGATAAACCACGATGTGCTTAAATGGTTATAAGTTCAGTTCAAAAACATGAGTTGAATAGATGTCCACATTATCATTAGTTATTTGTATGACATTAAATGAAAAGGTTATCTTAACTCCAATCAGCAATAACAGAAAAATAAAAATAAATCTGGATTTCTTAATTCATTAAGGGAAGACGTTTATATTAATGGCTTCACTTAGATACTTATACAATAAAAGGAGTGGAAGCAATTCTCAGTATATCCGATTTTACATATTTCACATTTCGTATGCTGTCAACATTTTGGTCACTACTGAATGGCTCAAAAAGGCAACAACACTTCAACAACCTGCATACAATGTAAAAACTTACTGAGAAAAATATAAAAAAATCGTTTATATAACAAGCAAAAGTGGAAAATAATTTACTCTCAAGTCAAATGGCAGTGTACATAAAAGATGCGCATACTCATGTTGAATGAAATGCGCATCTTATCAATAAAATTCACCTCAAATAAGCAAAAAAACATGTAAAAATATATCACAAAGAAGGAGGTTGAATCAGAAATGGTTAAGTAATGGACGCCCAATTGTATGACAGCTATCATACTCAGTGCAAATCAAAAGGTCACATGAACGTGGACTGCTATTAAGTATGAGCTGTTAATTAGTTGACAGAGTGAGCTGAGTTTCTTTCCCGTTCGTACATAGCTGATTAAGCCTGCGTGGTCCTATCAGGTGAAGACATTGACAATATGAAGAGTCTTCTGGACACCTTGAGTGGCAAATTGAGAATATTTTGGATGTGCTTCTCGCCACCCAAAGGTAACTTGTTGCTCCAAGACTAGTCTTCAATGATACCCCAGCTAACAATACAAAGTGAAAGGTTTGGGCACGGATACAAAAGGTTTGGTTGACTTTTGGCAATTTCCGCCAACTGTGGCGCCACCGTGATATCCAACTGCCTATTAAGAGTTGAGTGTGCTGTGCTTGAGTTCTTTCTGTTCTACTGCATGGTTGTGAAACATGGTGAATAAAAGAAGGAGACATAAGAAGGCTTCAGATGTTTGAATACTGCTGCCTTCACAGCATAGGCCATCATTCCTGATGTCAACACGTGATTAACCCAGAAGTCAGGTGCAGAGTTTTACACAGGACAGGTAACACAGCTTATACGGTCGTAAACCTTCAGCAACTGAGACAGCTGCCTCAGACATGTGTTACACATACCTAAACACAGTCTGCCTCGTCAAACAATATTGATCGAAGTAGGTTCAAGCTGGAAAAAGCCTCGACAAGGACAGTCTACAACATGGAATCAATATATGAAGTCACTGACTGTTCTTCTGAGCCATGTATTGCAATGCAGACTAAGCGGTTGCGGTTCACGGGACAAGAGAAACCTGTGGTTGGAGACTGATTCTAGGTGATATGGGGCATATGCATATACACGTTATCTTCATCTTAACCGCTATACTTAATCTTCAGCTTTCATTATTTTGCTACTTAAAAGTACTTCTCCCCTTCCTCCTTATCCAACTCCTACAAGTACTGATGAAAGTATGTACAGTATTCGTGAAAGTTTTTCAATTGTGATGTTCCATTTAAAGATGATATGTTACTCTATACATAATCAAATTAGAAGAACATTACCATCTTAATATTTACACCTGAGTTTGCAAACATTTACTTCCATAATGTTAAACACAGTAGTTCCATGATCTATCAGCATAGTTTCAGTGCAAAAATGTAAGAATAAATGTGGGAAATGTGAATATGAACAAGCTAAACCTCTTACATTCCTATGTATTTCAGATAAACAAATTTTGGTAATCACGCAAAACAAAGGCAATTTTTAACTATTAAACAAAATGTGCCTGTTTAAAAATCTCGGTGGATAACATAGTACACTTTGAAGTGATCTTCGAAATAAAGTGGCAATGGAAATATCAGACAGAAGGCTGTGAGTACACTCCTAATTAAGACAAGACATAATCCAGATTTCATTGTTAACTGCTATCAAACCAATAATACCGTAATAATTCTGATGGTAATATACAAGCAGTGGTTTAAGGATCCCCGTATACCATCAGATATCAATTGATTCAACTGAATAAAGTGAACGGAAAAAAAAACTGCAGACTTTAGATATTGTATAAATAAGAATCTGAATATCTAAAGTATCCTACGAATTACACAACAATCAGCAGGAAGTAAATCTGAAGAATTCTTGTGCATAAGAATACTATAACTTCATTTCACACAACAAAAAGTATGACCAAGAATGAAGACGATAATCGACTGTTTTTCTCAGCACTTTGATAGACTTTCCCTTCTTTCTGTACTGTAGTTACAAATCAGTATCTGAGTAAACTAGTACTCGATGCATTTTGTCGAAAAAGTCCTGAAGTTGGTAGATGTTTCCTAAACAATCGATTACCGGAACACCTAACATAAAAGTTTACCACAGCCTCGTATTACTTAGGCTTAAGGGATGCTTTATAAATGCAGCAAATAAACTTCAATCGATCCATAAGGCTAGGAAATATTTACACTGATTATACTTCGATTCCTAAAGATGAACTGTGTCTTCAAAATTTTCGGACACTTAAAAACTGCAGTCTAAATGAAGAAAAAGATTCTATCCAAAATGCAAAGTGAAATATACTTATAACGTAGAGTGGAAAGTGATTGTATATGGTTATTTTAACATTATTATTTTGCCTTGGGTTCATAGTGGAACATACGGCTTCACTAGCACGCCTCCATTCCACTCTCTTCTCTTCAGTCTTTTGAACCTCGCTCCACGACTGGCCATATGCTTTCATTTCTTCCTCACATGGTCTGCTCCATGTCACCGTCACCTTGGACAACTAACTCGTCGTTTCGCCTCGCTGACCTGGAGTGTGATGTTCCCAATCGGTCTTCACAGTGTATGCCCAATCCAATCCATCTCTACTTTCCTCTGCATATACGCTGGATGATAGCTTCCTGACTGATTCGTTCCTAAGATATACTTCTCAAAACAATTTACAAAAAATACACCCAATGCTTCATCGATACGATCAGTCAAGAAAGGAGAACAAAGTACCTGAACATTTCTATTGTCTCATGTAAAACTCATATTTATTTATGTCAACAAAGACTAGACAACAACTCCGATTTAAACATTGGTTCTTATTTCACTGAAATGTTTCAATCGTAATGTAATGTACACATTGATTCTCTTTCTCTCAAATAAACTGAGGTTGGCATGCTACTATGAAGTGTATGAACATGAACTGAAACACTTTTACGTTAGGCTATGGGTTAATTTTTCTGTAACTAGTTTCAAAACATGTTTTGATAGACCCTTTATCATACCCACCTATTCATTAGCTATCAGATTTAAACATTATGCTGAAATGTAGAGGAACACAAAGTATACTGATAACCTTGATACTGACATGAACCTTAATTCTAGAAGGACAAATCATTAACTACTATTCACTTATTATTAGATTAGTTTGTTTGAAAATATGGAATTGTACTCTACCACAGTGTGATGGCAATGCGTTCGGCGTCCAAGTCCAGGGTAACATAGAGGAAATCATATGAGGAAGAAATGAAAGCTTTTGGGTAGTTGAAGAGCTAGGTTCAAAAGACTGCAGGGAACAGAGTGCAATGGAGGCGTGCTACTGAAGCCCTATGTTCCACTAGGAACCTAAGGGAAAAATAATAATAATAGTACAGTGTGATGACATCATTAGGAGTTGACCTGTATTACACCCACTCCTAACACTAACAATATTTATCACCTGATGCCCATATTATAAATAAAACCTTATTCTTTTAGAAAATTTCTCCTACACAAAATTGATGAAGCAGTATGTAGCCTGCTTGCAATAAATGTTTAACACTTGTATTTATATTCAATGAATAGGTCAATATTAAGTCGGGCAGTGGAAAATGAATTCGTCAGTATACATAAAGATTTCTATTAGATTTGTAGATAACTAAACCAATCATAATTAACGAGAGAAACTTAAAGGAAGTAGTCTCTTTCATCTACCCACCCTCCTAGGCAGCATTGTTTCAACTACAGGCGGCGCAGACGGCGATGTCAAAATCAGGATCGGAAAGACAGCAAGATAGGCTTTCACTAGTTTGAAATTAGTATGGAGATCTACTGCACTCAGCATAAAGTGTGAACATCATCCGGATTTTCAACACCAATTCAGTCAAGTCAGTGCTTCTGTATGGTTCAGAAACTTGGCGCGTTACGGAAAGTATTTCCAATAAACTACAGATATTCATCAACAACTGCCACCTACGCTGGCTCGTTACTGAAAATCAGATGGGCAGAATAATGAGAATAAGCAACAAGGAACTGTGGCTGGCAACGAACCAACCAAGAATCTATCGCCCAACAAATATGCAGAGGGAGAAAGTGGAGATGGATTGGGCATACACTAAGAAGGCCGACTGGGGACATCACGCGTTAGGCCAGGTTCTCGAGTGAAATTCAAAGGTGAAACGACGAGTTGGGCATCTGAGTTGAGGGTGACATGGAGGGGATCATGTTAGGAAGAAATAAAAGCTTGTAGGCAGTGGTGGAGCCAAGTTGAAAAGAGTGAAGGGAACAGGGTGGAATGGTGATGTACTACTGAAGCTCTATGTTCCATTAGGAACCTAAGGGAAAATTAATCATATAATAATAAATTAGATGTTCAATACAAGAATCATTTGAGTGAATATAAATTTTCGATACAAATTACACTTCAGGTTGTACGGTTATCAGTTCAAGAATGCTGTACAAGAACCAAGAATTTAAAGCATAAAGAGAATGATAGTTAAGACAGTAATATTGAATTAGGTACAATAAATACTTCATGAATCCAGTGAGAAATTTGCAAATTACTCCCAAAGTACTTTTTAACATTCCTCATAAGTGTATAATTTACCAATAAAATATTATATGAATGGAATTTATGCGGAGGATTTTGAGAGATAGGCATAAACAACACAGAGACCAGTATAACTCCATACTGGTTCACACTATCATACTACATACCAGTAAACATAATGGCTAACCAACTAGGGAAATGAAAATGAAGATGTTGAGGGTTTTAGACAATTGTTAGATCAATATGCCAACAGAGACCGATCGATTCGGTCCAATCAACTGTGGTGTCACACAAATAATAACATTAAAACTATACCCGTCTCACAAGAAGTGGCTATCGTGGCTCGGTGGTGTAGTGGATAACGCTCTCACGTTTGAAGCGATCGTCACCGAGTCCGAGTCTCGGTGGGAACAAGATCACTTACTGAGAGGCAGGTACATCCAACTGACGAGTTCCAAACAGGAGAAATGTGCATCCTGGATTCCATTGCTAGCCACTCCCCATCATTACTATACATAATTGTTAGATCAAATAAAATGTATAGAAAGGAGAAAAACATACCGATTTAGGATTTTCAAGAGTTACGTAATGACGGAACATGGAGGAATCTGTCCCATATTAACAACTTATGCGACACATTGAAAGAAATCTCCCAACTACAGACTGATTGCATCTCACCAACTCCCCTTACATTGCCTTACATGGCACAGACTTGGAATCGGCGACTTCATGTAGCGGTGTCATGTATTTCTTTTGTCACCCTGGGTGCTAACTTAATCCAACCCTATTTTAGCCAAAAGTATCTTGATGTCTATTGCGAATATCAGTCCTTAACACATATTAGAAACATATGTGTTAATGAAACTTTGCAGTCTCATCAAATGACTTGTTTGTCTGAGCTAAAAGTTTATTCACCTTAATCTCTGAGTAGCTGAAACAAAGATTCCACTCTGAGTAATAGATGTCAAAGAGGTGACTGCAATCAAAAATCCATCATTACGTATATGAGGATGACTTTTAAAGTGATGAAGTTGACTGACAAAGGTCAGTCGAACCTTTTATATGCATACTAAACTTTCGTCGACGGTTAGCTTACCAAGGCTAATTCAATTACTTAGGTAAACAAAGTGATCAGCGCAGGAGAATAGGAAGTCAATATCAAAGGCCACAAACTCTCTGACATCGAATCATCAATATGAAATTGTAAAATTTGGTGCCATTGTCAAAAAGTGATATTTGGTGGGTCATGCCAGGTAAATAGGTGGCAGAACATTAAATAGGTAAACTTGTCACCCATTTAATATGGGCGTAGAACTTGGACACTGTGGTAGATTACAATTCCATTTTAGTCTGTTTATTAGAAATTTCACACAGTGAAGGGACAGTATCATTTACTGGATAACATCTCGGAATGCAATCCACTTTACCTGTGACCTAGAAAATGAACAAGGTGAACTAGCAATGTTGGATTGTAAGATTATACGAACACAAGAAAGAAGTTCAGAGATTACTGTCTATAGGAAACCTTTCCATTTGAATTCCCACTTAAACTTCACATCCTCCCACACTATTTCAGTTAAAGTACGCTTACTTAAATGCCTAAGGGGTAGGGCGAAAACGCTTACTAATAGGCCAGAAAATCGACAACAGGAAATTAGACACCAAGAATACCTTGAGTCTCAATCATTACCCAACTAAATTCATAAGTACATCAATAAGAAATGGAAGGAAGAACATTAGTAGTGGTAGTAGTAGTAATACATGTGTTACCGTTAATAATTCTACTACTAATGGTAATAATGATGACAGGTTTGAGAGAGAATTCAAAACCTGTGTTGTGTTACCATACAAGGAAGGCACCTCACAAGCATTGCGAACAATTCTCAATAAATCCAGTTGAGATTAAAATGGTATTTAAACCGACAAATTCCAGTAGAAACAAGCTTTCTGGGTTGAAAGATCCTATCGATGCAATTAGGTAAAATAGTTTGGTTCATCGAATCTCTTGCAATGATTGCGATGTCGAATACGAAGGTGAAAGTGTAGTCGACCAGTCTTGAGTAGAATAATAGAGCACAAAACTTAGGTAAATGAAGATTAGTAGATCCTGATAAGATAAGGTATTTAGAGGAAATCTCGGCTGTAGATCTGCACGCAATTACACACAATCACACAGTAGGGTGGGATAGGGTGACAGTGTTGAAAACTAACTCATTTGAGTGGAGTGAGGTAGAGATTGATTATTGAATCTTTGTTTATCGAATCAACACCAAATAGATGCATTGATAGGAATGATTCCGCATTTGTCTCAGATAAATGGGAAATTCTACTACCCTTGTGATCACAGAGAAGGGAAGAAAACTATGAATACATAAACTCTGTCTCGAAGTTGTGGCGTTGCCTGATATGAATATAGACAAAAAACGCATTTCCAAAATGTATGTTATCCATTAAATGATGCTGTTTCTTCACTGTGTGTGATATATCTGATAAACAGACTAAAATGGTATCATCACCGACTATTTGCCTAACGAGAAGCATAATGAATGATCGAGAATAGTCGGAGATATTTGCAGCTCACGTGGATGGTCTTGGTTGTATTGTATTCTCTGAGCTGGATTGTTTAATCGTGAAGCAGCCATCGTCTTTCTACGCAGTGACACCATCAACACTACCTTCAGTATGAAGTGAGCCGTCAATATATCTCTCTCCGTGAGTGATTAAGTAGCTTCCCTGACCAAATGCTTCGTATGTGACTGGTTGTTTCCTTTGACTGTTCTATCATTGACTGTATAGATTTTCCTGTTGGCTGTTCCTCCGCTTCACCTCTCACATTTCTGTCGTTTGTCATTTTTCTCATTGGTTGATAGACTGGATATATATCTATACATCCATTGATTGCTGGCTGACTGACCTGAATGTCAAGCTTCTAAGAATTCTCTGATATTCCCTGTGTTTCCTCTCTCCGTTCAAGATTTCTACGATGTCGAAATTGAATCCATGTCCGTAGTTGTTATCCATGTGAATTGGAATAAGTGATAAAATGTCATGTGTGACTTTTAATAGCCAATTGGTGTTCATGTGAATGACGAAGGCGAAGACGGCGACCACTTTTTCCAATGTAGTGTTGACTACAGTTTATCTTCTTTGGTTTGCATAATAGTGTTTGGAAGGAATTAGTTGGTTTATGACCCACACCGATTCCAAGTGGTCTCAGTAATCTTGTCGTGATTTCTGATATATTCTTTATGCATTATGGTAGGGGATGATGCATTTATTGATTTGTGTCGATGACTTTGTAGTTGATGATGCATCTTGTGATAAAGTTTCATGGGTAGCCGTTCTTCTTTAGGATGGACATCCAGTAATTTTCTTCGTTTCTCTGTTAAGCTGTTGTACTGCAGTGTGTTCTCGTTCCTTTGAATAGAGTTTGTAGGTAACTAATTTTGTGTGTTATTGGGTCGTTGCTATTGTAGTTGAGGATTTGACCAGTATGCGTTGGGTTTGTTTACACTTAGGTTTTCAGTTTTGCGGCATTTGTTCTACTGACTAAAATATCCAGGAATGGTAATTGCTTGTTTGACTGACTCCTTCTGCATTGTGAATTTGATGAACAACGTTTTCAGTCACATCAATGAATAAATCTTATGTTTTGCAATGCTGGACATGAATTGCTAAATTTACACTTTTTGATGTGTTCACAGACCTATTTCATTCAATCAGTATTCAGTCTTAGGATAGTAAATTAGCATATCATTACGAAAACCATGTGAGACAGTTTTAATTAATAGACAAAAACAACTTCATATATGCGTAGGATAATTAAAGCTAGCAAATCACTTATATCATGGTTAGAATCAAAATGAAAAGATACTGAATATCTGGCTTGATGTTCTTGAAGTATGAGATGCAACTACAAGATGGGTCTCAGGGATGGAATGGAAATTGTGACTTAGTATACTACTTATGAATAAACTAGAATCTCAAGTAATATTCGAAGTGGTTTATATCACATCCCGATATCTGTAGAACAACCGTTATGAATTAATTTGCAAGTGTTTTGACCTATTATGGAGCTTTGAACAATGCAAGAATGAAGACATTCGCAAAATAGAATGAGCTTATTTTATTTCACAGCTTTTCATCAACTGCAAACAACCTACAATTGAAACGAAGTATTAACAATAATAATAATAGCATACTTTAAACAAGCAGAAATACATGGAGATTTGAAATTCAGAATTAATAATAAGGTGGTACTGAGTGAGTCAAGAAAAAACAGGATTAATAGTTACAAATCTTAGTCAAAACCAATCTCAATTTATATCTGATGAGACAGAAAACTCTGGGGCTATGAAGTGGGAGAGGGGGGGGGACAACATACGAAAATCAATGTAAAAGAAGGGACTGTTCATGAATTAGTAGGCTACGTAATTACATGAAAAACTTGGAAATCGTTAAGTGATTAATGTTCAGTGAGTAATTAATGTAGAGATGATGCAATCGAAAGGAAATGGAAGACTATAAACATACATATGCAAAATTTGTACACACTTACCAAGGTAAAGAAAGTGAATTTACAATCTTTTTCAGAGTACATAGGTAAGGTTGAAAATGTTTGATAGTTAGAGCTTCCGCAAACTGTAATAAACATGACATTCCTTGTTTGTTGATTATCCTGAAAGATTGAGAAACATTTATTTGATATCCTGTTACCATCAGATGCCTGGCGATTGCACTCTTAAAGACTTTGCTACCTTTCGAACACAGATTTCTCAAAATATGCTTAAACAGTCAACTAGACACTCTTCTTTCAATCCCTCCTATGTACTCGCTTTCACAAGCACAGGTGAATTGATATACTCAGTTGGAGGTGACATGAGATGGGTATTTGCCCACTTTCAACTGTGTTATTGAGCATAATGTACTGTAAACTTAGATCAGTCTGGCAGTAGAGAGGCTCCTTCTCCTCAGTGCAGCTTTTATTCTTCTGTCTATTCTTTCAGATGTCTCATCTCATTTGAATGCCATTCTTACTACTAATACTTCATTTTAATTGTAGGCTATTTGCAGCTGATGAAAAGCCATGAAGTAAAATGAGCTCATTTTATTCTGGAAATGTCTTTGTTCTTGTGTTGTTCAAATTTATTAAAGGAATCAAATGCATTATATTATGGAGCTGTTTAAAAGTATACACCTATGATTCTTAGTCTCTGCGTCTGACATTTCTAATTTTAACCAATGACTCCGTACAAACTATTCTATTTATGAGACAGTTAACTGAAATCTCAATATACTAACCAGCCGACTGTTTTACTTCACATTGAGTAATCAGTTGGCCAAACAAAAAAGTCCTTATGACACAAGCGATACAAGAGACACACAGCAATATTATATGATAAAGAAAGTTGAATGAGTGTTAGAATATCAGCCAACAGAATGAAAGTTGATTGGTTGTGATGGTAGCATGTTCACAGATAAATTCAAGAGTTTCCAGTTAAATTCTGTGAGTATTTATGAGTTACAGATTATGATGAAGTTTGTCTAGCTCTCTATTCTACTTGGCTTCACAGCCTTACATCTGGATAGGATTGGTGGCTTCAGATCAAAATGATGATTGTTAGGCATTCTTCAATCTTGAATATTTGTTCTTTTAGAAGCGATCTCTTAGGAATTCAGCTAACGAGATTGTAGGACATTTGAGTATAATTATCAAGGCTTGGAGTATACCAAAAAAATAACCACATGAATAAATGTATTAAAGATTTTTAGCTAAGTATTAAAACACTCAAAAGTCTTAAATGATTTAGTCAGTGTTAACCGAAACTTCTTTTTACCATAAGACTGCAATTAACATCCCTCTATTCCACAGTATGACTCAGTGTATAATGACAGATTATAAATTAAGCCATTGTTTGCACCACAAGTCATGCGGTTCATTAATTTCTGATTCGAAAGAACTGAAGTCAATGATTTACTAGCCCAATACTTAACATTCGGAAAACATGAAGCTAGTGCATCCAATTTACGATAAAGCATAAATAATCAATAGGGAAAGTTAAAATAGAAAAATTTATAACATTTCCAGTCAACTGGAACTCAGTTCCACAGGACAAAATGTATACCGATTATTAGTGAATGAAGGGTAACCCTCTAGAATGATGGTCCAAAGATTAACGTCTCTAAGAAAACAAATGATCTGAATCCATAGAAGTAAATTAGAAAGATTCCTAATCACTACCTATTATTATTATTATTATTATTATTATTATTATTATTATTATTATTTGTCACTTGGGTTCTAATGGAACATAGGGATTCACTAGCACGTCTCCAGTCCACTCTACACTCTCTCTGCAATCTTTTCAACCTGGCTCCACGACACCGCAGAATCTCCCATTTCCTCCTCACACCATCTCTTCCATGTCACCCTCACCTCAGACACACAACTCGTCACTTCCCATCTGGGTTCCACTCGAGTACCTGACTGGCCTGGTGCCTGATGTCCCCAATCGGCCTCCTCAGTGTATGCCCAATCCAATCCATCTCCACTTTCTTCCACTGCATATTTGTTGAGTGATAGCTTCTTGCTTCGTTGATTCGTTGACAGCCAGACAGAGTTGCTTGTTGCTTATTCTCATTATTCTGCCCATCTGATTTTCAGTAACGAGCCAGCGTAGGTGGCAGTTGTTGATGAATATCTGTAGTTTATTGGAAATGCTTTTCGTAACGCGTCAAGTCTCTGAACCATATAGAAGCACTGACTTGACTGAATTGGTGTTGAAAATCCGGATGTTGTTCGTGCTCTATGCTGAGTGTAGAAGATCTGCACACTGATTTCAGATAAGTGAAGGAAGGCCTGTCTTGCTGTGTTTCCGATCCTGGCTGCTTTGACATCCTCGTCTGTGCCGCCATCGCCTGTAGTTGAAACAGTGCTTCCTAGATAAGTGAAAGAGCTAATTCCTTCAAGTTTCTCCCACTGATGGTGATTGGAGCTTGTTGTTGTTGGTGATGGTAGTGTTGATTGGGTATCATCATCACCTCTGTCTTTTCTACGTTCACTTGAAGTGCCGTCTTCGCTGCCTCATCTCCTTTGTCAACTTGTTGGATTTTGCCTGTAGATCTTCAAGTTTGTGTGACATTAAACATAAGTCATCATCGGCGAAATCCAAATTCTCTAGGGTCTTTTCTGCGGTCCAGCCGGCGTATCCCCCTTTTCTCACTCCTCATGGTTTGTCGCATGATCCAGTCCAGTCAACCACAATCAGGAATATCACGGGTGATACCTATAAGTACCTTTAAGTATCCAAAAGTGTAAAATCTACAAGGGAAAATAACACACTTTGATGAGTATAATTCCAATCTTCGATAGGGTAGAGGAATATGAAATCGGTCACGACTATTAAAATCTATGCAACTGTTAACATGATGTTGTTCCATCTAGCATTAAGTAATCATTTACCATCGGATAATCAACCAAGAAAAAGTATTATTTTAATCTCAACATTTGAGTAAAGTCAACGAAAGCTGAAAGGAACTTGATTTACTAACTTTTCTTAGACATATTTATTATGTCAGACTATTGATATACTGGAATGGAACAACACCAACTTCAGCTACTAGAGTATGACGAGGAAGTTAAATTTGAGATGACTCTGAAACACTGCATTTTCCTTGAAACAAATTAGTAAAGCTTTCAATCGAGTGAGAAATAATGTTGATATTACACGTCAACTCTTGTGACTTAGCTACAAATGCAAAAGTATATAAGTATACTAATTTGACATCATGGTCACCAAATGCACGGTGTCTTTAACGATATTATGACCATAACTAATAAGATGGATATTTGTTATACTATTGTAATGAGGTTATTGAGTAGAATGGATATAAGTAGTACATGTTGAGAAGGTGGAAGAAATCATAGGGAATTACCAGCAATGGGTAAAGATTCCTCCAAGAAAATGAAGGAGACAAGGCAGACGTATGAAGAGTAAATCGAGAAAGAAGCAGAAGAGGAAATGAAGCATATTTTGCAAATGACGGTTTTAGTGCAAGGTGTACCGTATTTAACGACTACCGTCCCATCGCTACAATTAGACGTTACTTCCTGTATTCCCGTCTTTTGATTCTCTAACTGTTTACAGATAATGCATGTCGTTTTATGTATTGTCTTCAGCTCATCAAACATTAAACGTATTTATCTAACTTACATTACCGACCACACAACAAATATGCTGAAGGAAGTGGAGGTGGATTGGGCATACACCGAGAAGACCGTTCGGGGACATCATGTGCCAGGCCAGGCACTAGAGTGGACCCCGCATGAAAAACGACGAGTTGGGCTTCCAAGGGTGACATGGAGGAGATCGCGTGGGGAAGAAATGACAGCTGGTGGGCTGTCGTGGAGTGAGGTTCGAAAGATCTCAGAGAACAGAGTACAATGGAGGTGTGCTACTGAAGTCCTATGTTCTACTATGAACCCAAAGGAAAAATAATAATAAAGTTAGATTACAAACTATACACATGAAGAATCACATATGGACGCAGGTAAGCATTCTTTAAATGTTGCTGCTTTTAAACTTTTGTGAATTTTGACTAGTGTTATTTTGAAATACCCCTTAATTGTAAATAACTATCAAGCGATTACTTTCGATTCATTAAATGGTTCGTGAAAGAAGACCTAAACAGAACGTTCAGATTACTTTGAATCCTTCTTTGTAGAGAATTTTTCATCGAAGTAACTACCTGAGATTATATGAGATTAAAAATTTAAAGTCAGGAAAGGAAACTGCATATTTGGGAACGCAGGTGATCCATTGCTGTCCTACAACATGTCTTCTCTTTATTATCAGATTTGTAGGGGATAAAAACACATGAGGTGGTAGTGAATTTTACAGAAGTCTATGAAAACTTCAAATAGTAGAAACCAAATGTCTAGTGACTTCATTAAATCACGTTACAGAATTCTCAATACCAACTATTGCTACCCTTTCTGGTAATTAAAAATCATTATATAGTGCAAAATATCCGTAGTATATAAAGTACACAACAAAGTTGATCTTACCTCGAGTGTTTCTGTAAACGTAAACCATAAACGACCAACTTCATCTACTGCTGACTCTTTAATTACTAGACCAGATTCCTCTTCTAACTCACGTAGTGCAGCCGTTTTTGGATTTGTATCATCTGATTGCACTTTCCCACCAAATCCATTCCATCTTCCCTTACCAAAACCACGTTGTTTCAAACCCAAAAGTAACCATGATTTAGTATCATCTGTACACATTTCATCAGTATAGATCTAGAATGTAATGAGGCAAGAAATATGAACAAGATCAAGTCTTATGACTGTGTGAGATGCTTCTAGTTCATGTCTTGGTTGAACTTTAAAATATGTTAGATATTGGTTACCTTCACGAACTTAAATAAAGAAAAAGAGACATTTTTATCAGAATCCAATAAGATAATGGGATTCCACAGCCTTCTCTTCAGGTGACTCCAAGCTTGCAAGAGTTAATTATTACAACAGAATCAGTCACCAGTTATGTCTCAACTATTAAGTTTACCTGTCATTGGAAACTATATACCACATCACAGTCTAATACAGAAAAGTGGAATAAAAAGTGGCTAGAATAGTAGATTATAGATGGAATTTAAGTGACAGGAGCGGGATATGCTACTTCGCCAAAACCACGTATGGTAGCCAGGCTTCCACTCCTCAGAATGACAATTTAATGTTATTCATGTGACTCAATGACAACCTGTCAACATAGATCATCCATCAAATGCATCACGTCGCCGACGTCATTCTGCTGGAGTCCATGTAATTACATGGCATTGTATACAGAGCTATAGTCTACGGAAAGCAATGGATATTAAAGTATAAATTTCATTATTATTGTGACTCTTTTTATCTAGAACTTATCAGATTATAATTTCCCATTTGAAAATTGTTGATTCTGATTACATAATGGAGACAACACGATCCCGTTAAGTAAAGATCCTGGTAACATGCAGTTATTTGAATAATTCAAGCAGAAAAGTTAAAATAGTTGATGAGTTTTGTACCCAACGTATGAAAACTAGTTCCACAAAATTCATCGATATCAGTGTCTCATCATCATCATCATCACCAAGATCAACACAAGAACAGGCATTACTGAGTAACTGTCCAAGTTGCCAAATCTCATATCAGCACATCAACTAACAAAACAATGAAATGGAAGATGAAGAAGGAAATAAAAACCGGCTAAAAGAAGTAAAAGTAGAAAGTAGTGAAAGAGAGGAAGGAAGAATGAAAAGATGATGAAATTAAGTGTAGCGGTTAAGATGAAGATAACGTGTATATGCATATGCCCCATATCACCTAGAATCAGTCTCCAACCACAGGTTTCTCTTGTCCCGTGAACCGCAACCGCTTAGTCTGCATTCCACTACATGGCTCAGACGAACAGTCAGTGACTTCATATATTGATTCCATGTTTTAGACTGGCCTTGTCGAGGCTTTTTCCAGCTTGAACCTACTTCGATCAATATTGTTTGACGAGGCAGACTGTGTTTAGGTATGTGTAACACATGTCTGAGGCAGCTGTCTTAGTTGCTGAAGGTTTACGACCGTATAAGCTGTGTTACCTGTCCTGTGTAAAACTCTGCACCTGACTTCTGGGTTAATCACGTGTTGACATCAGGAATGACGGCCTATGCTGTGAAGGCAGCAGTATTCAAACACCTGAAGCCCTCTTTAATGAAAGGTAAAAGAAATGAGGACGCTTCAGGTGTTTGAACACCGCTGCCTTGGTAGCCTAGGCCGTGTTTCTTGGTGTCACCATGTGAGTAACGTGGAAGTCAGACGTAGAATTTTAGGTGCTTAGTATAGTTTAACTGAATTTGTTAACCAGCTGAAATATCTAGAGGGTTTTGTCAACCTTGGTAGATGGATATGTTATCTGGATACAAAGATCTCAGTTATCGTTTGCCTAGTAGTACTCATTGACATTATCACTGAAGGCAGACATCACGAAAAGCCGGAAATAATAATTGACACAGAAAGCTTCACAGCGTCATTCACGTCCACAAGTGAGTGAAAAATAATCGGCCAGAAATATAAGATTTTATGTCAGGTTAGCTCAATTGATCAAATAAACTACTTGAGACAGTCTCCACTGATGTATTGTTAATGGCAGGAAATAGTGTAATGCTTTAAGGAAGTACACAATTGTCAAAGGAAGACATTCCATACACTCATGTAACTCTTCACTGTCAGTTTATTTTCTATGATATAAATAGTCTGTGAATTGAAATTTGAGATATTAAAGGTAATTTCCTCAAAATTTGTTAAATTTCCCTTTCCATATGACACGAGAAAGTATACTGTATTATACGAGTGATTACCTACAAGTCAAATTATTATTATTATTATTATTATTATTAGTCCCTTGGGTTCCTAGTGGAACATAGGGCTTCAGTAGCACATCTCCAGTGACCTCTGTTCTCTGAGATCTTTTGAACCTGGTTCCACGACAGCCCACAACCTCTCATTTCCTCCTCGCACGACCTCCTCCATGTCACCCTCGGCACCGACGTCCAACTCGTCGCTTCCCATGGGGATTCCACTCGAGGGCCTGACGCGTGATGTCCTCCGTCGGCCTTCTCAGTGCATGCCCAATCCATCTCCACTTCTTCCTGCATATTTGTTGCGTGATAAGTTCTTGGTTGGTTCGTCCCCAGAGCTCCTTGTTGCTTATTCTTTCTGGCAATCCATCTGATCTTCAGTAGCCAGCCAGCGTAGGTGGCAGTTGTTGATGAATGTCTGTAGTTTATTGGAAATCCTTTTCGTGACGCGCCAAGTCTCTGAGCCATACAGAAGCACTGACTTGACGTTGGTGTTGAAAATCCGTATCTTGCTCCGCATGTTGAATGCAGAAGATCTCCACACTGGTTTCAGGCTAATGAAGGCCTGTCTTCTACCAGTCAAATAGGGTTCATAAATCTACAACCTACTAGATAATAATGACTGCCAACAATGACATCAGTATTGTTTGTAGCAAATTCATCGAATCAAATCAAACATTTCAAGGGTTATGTATGCTTAAAATAATAAAGTATGGTGATATAGAATCACGTTATTCAGATAAACAGAATAGAAACACTAAATCAGTATATAGAATGATAACGTAGAAAAGAAAACCAAAGGAGAACGATACAGTAACCAATTCCTGTCCAACAATTAGTCATGAAAAGAGGAAACTTTATCACCTTGCACCTGCTTACCTTTCTTGTTAACCAAAACAAACACTGAGAAGAATAAGCATAAGGTAACAAACAACCGGAGAAATAAGGAATGAGTATTTCCATTCGATTTTTAGGAAGAGGTTACAAGATTTTCTCCCATTCTTTCCGGTGGAAACGTTAATATCTTTTTTCAGAGTATAAACCTATGTGACTCATTTGAAAAGAGGGGCATAGTTACTTCCTAGTCAAACTACACACACATACACACACACGTAAAGAGAGGGAGAGAGAGGGAGAGAAAAGCTTGAAAACTAGATGAAATTAGAAGGATAACAATAATAATCCTATTTAATAAGCTCGATTTCGCAATCAGGTAACCTATGCTATCAGAATCAGTAATAATCATAAGGATAATGAAAATAAAGCAATTCATTGAAGCTGTTTATCCATCCCTTGACTCAGTTGCATATTCACTACTATCATAGAACTATTATGATTATCATTTTTACCAGGGTAGTCAATGATACTTTTGGATAAATACAACTAATAGAGTAATACAAGAATAGACAGTGGAAGACTATGCCTAAAAAATAAAATAATAAGTGAGAGCTAATCAAAATCTATTTGATAGTAACCAGGATATTAAAACATGTATATTCCATGAGCTGTAAAAATCATCTTTACAATTTATTTTTTGAGATGAATGGGGATTTTTTTAATTTAGAAGTAGTATTCATCATGAAGTGATATCAGTTGGGGAACCATTGAAAATCTGAGAGCACTGGACAGCTCTAGATGGATATCAGGAAGCTCTAATGAAAGGCCGTGACCTGTGGGGTGAACCAGTCGGAAGTGAAATGGACGCTAACTGAAGACCTTGGGTGATACTCGCACTATGTCGTGAATTGACAGAAGTTGGAAATTATGAACCGTTGGAAACCGACCCAGTGGCTGAATGGTTAACGCGTTCGCTGTGAAACCTGAAGGTCCTGAGTTCGATGCGTAGTCTGGTGGTGGGTGTGTACTTCTGGGGAGTTCCGTACTAGGACAAAACAGCTGTCCAGTGCTCTCGGGTTTCCAATGGTTCCCCAACTGATGTCAGTCCATGGTGAATACTACATCTTTACAACTGTTTGGTAGATATAAAAATACCTATGACACAACAGACTAGTAACTTGAGAATGATGAGCAATACTAAATATTTAACTTAAAATGTTTTTATTGTATCTGGCTAATTCTGGAGCTAAAAATGCGAAGTAACAAATAATTCATATACAAAGCAGAATTTCTTGACTTTTATTGGGCTCCTATATTGTTGTCACGAATTATTCAGCTTTGGACAGCAACATGTTATGAAAAGAACAACTGATACTCGTTGCACAAGAGGTGGCTATTGTGCTTCAATGGCCTGGTGGATAACATTCTAGCATTTGAAACGTCTGGTACCATGTTCGAGCTCTAGTGGGAACAACATTACTCACTGGGATGCAGGTGTATCCAATTGTCGAATCCCAAATAGGACGAAACGTGAGTCATAGATTCTACTGATAGTCGCCAAGATAAATATGACAATAATTAATTCTATGGTATAGAATAATAGCAGTCAACTCTCTACCTCAACTCGACTTCATCGACTTTGAAAAGGCCTAAGACAGCGTCGACCGACAAGTAATTTGGCAGGCAGTTGCTTCAACACTACAGAATACAACGAACCTTCATCAATCTCATTCAACAATTATATGAAGACGACACATGCCAAGTAATTCACAATGGAAAGCTCAGTGATGCTTTTGAAGTGCAGACAGGAAGGAGTAACACAAGGCTGTCTACTATCAACCACGATATTCCTGATTGTTGTCGACTGGACAGGATCATGCGACAAACCATGAGGAGTGAGAAAAGGAGGATACGCCGGCTGGAGCGCAGAAAAGATCCTAGAGAATTTGGATTTCGCCGATGACTTGTGTCTAATGTCACACAAACTTGAAGATCTACAGGCAAAATCCAACAAGTTGACAAAGGAGATGAGGCAGCGAAGACGGGACTTCAAGTGAACGTAGAAAAGACAGAGGTGATGATGATACCACACCAACAACAACAAGCTCCAGTCATCATCAACAGACGAAACTTAAAGGTAGTAGCCTCTTTCACCTACCCACCCTCCTAGGCAGCATCGTTTCAAATACAGGCGATGGCGGCACAGACGAGGATGTCAAAGCAGCCAGGATCGGAAACACAGCAAGACAGGCCTTCCTTCACTAATCTGAAATCAGTGTGCAGATCTTCTACACTCAGCATAGAGCACGAACAACATCAAGATTTTCAATACCAATTCAGTCAAGTCAGTGCAGGTGTATCCAATTGTCGAATCCCAAATAGGACGAAACGTGAGTCATAGATTCTACTGATAGTCGCCAAGATAAATATGACAATAATTAATTCTATGGTATAGAATAATAGCAGTCAACTCTCTACCTCAACTCGACTTCATCGACTTTGAAAAGGCCTAAGACAGCGTCGACCGACAAGTAATTTGGCAGGCAGTTGCTTCAACACTACAGAATACAACGAACCTTCATCAATCTCATTCAACAATTATATGAAGACGACACATGCCAAGTAATTCACAATGGAAAGCTCAGTGATGCTTTTGAAGTGCAGACAGGAAGGAGTAACACAAGGCTGTCTACTATCAACCACGATATTCCTGATTGTTGTCGACTGGACAGGATCATGCGACAAACCATGAGGAGTGAGAAAAGGAGGATACGCCGGCTGGAGCGCAGAAAAGATCCTAGAGAATTTGGATTTCGCCGATGACTTGTGTCTAATGTCACACAAACTTGAAGATCTACAGGCAAAATCCAACAAGTTGACAAAGGAGATGAGGCAGCGAAGACGGACTTCAAGTGAACGTAGAAAAGACAGAGGTGATGATGATACCACACCAACAACAACAAGCTCCAGTCATCATCAACAGACGAAACTTAAAGGTAGTAGCCTCTTTCACCTACCCACCCTCCTAGGCAGCATCGTTTCAAATACAGGCGATGGCGGCACAGACGAGGACGTCAAAGCAGCCAGGATCGGAAACACAGCAAGACAGGCCTTCCTTCACTAATCTGAAATCAGTGTGCAGATCTTCTACACTCAGCATAGAGCACGAACAACATCAGGATTTTCAACACCAATTCAGTCAAGTCAGTGCTTCTGTATGGTTCACAGACTTGACGCGTTACGGAAAGCATTTCCAATAAACTACAGATATTCATCAACAACTGCCACCTACGCTGGCTCGTTACTGAAAATCAGATGGGCAGAGTAGTGAGAATAAGCAACAAGGAACTCTGTCTGGCTGTCAACGAATCAACGAAGCAAGAAGCTATCACTCAACAAATATGCAGTGGAAGAAAGTGGAGATGGATTGGATTGGGCATACACTGAGGAGGCCGATTGGGGACATCAGGCACCAGGCCAGTCAGGTACTCGAGTGGAACCCAGATGGGAAGTGACGAGTTGTGTGTCTGAGGTGAGGGTGACATGGAGGAGATGGTGTGAGGAAGAAATGAGAGTTTGTGGGTAGTGGTGGAGCCAGGTTGAAAAGATTGCAGAGAGAGTGTAGAGTGGACTGGAGACGTGCTAGTGAATCCCTATGTTCCATTAGAACCCAAGTGACAAATAATAATATTATAATAGTCACTTTGAAGTAATGTGTAAGCGGTGAAAGTTTGACATCCTATATTCACCAACATAACTCAAGAAATTTATGCTTCGATCTAAAGGGGATTCTAGGTAGTTGACAAGAATCTCTGAATCTAGATTCCTTACTTATTGACACTCGTCAGCAAGGAGTACCTGCAGCCTCGATGGAGGTGATTTAAACTGCATCATCCAATGCTCCAGTCAAAGATATTATCATTGAACAATTTGGGCAGCGACAGACCTGCAGTTGTTGATTAGATTCACTGAATTATCACTTGAGAATGACTCATTTTATATTATCTAACCCTTAGCGCTGACACAGTTCTGTAAATCACCCTGTAATGTGGTAGCCAAGAAACTGATCATCGCAGTGTATTCGGTGACAGTGTCTCTGACTAAGCAGTAGTTGACACTTTTTCGAATTTCACAGGGGATATCAGTTCTTTGGAAGTTTCAAATGTGTCTTGCTGACGAGTACCAAGAAGCATAAAATTCACGTTTGAGCTATCTTACCGATTATCTCTCCCACGCAAGACCAACCAAAGGACACCTCTATGGTGACTCTTGTAGTTTGGTGACCAGTTTCACGGAATGATATATCATACCTCCTCCTATCATGGTAAGACAGCGGCATCCAGACGTTTCAGCCTTTTCTGCCTGTGTAGAATACAATTAACTGGGTTCCTGAGTCAATCGAGGACTGCCTGAGAAGACCAGTACCCCAGTCAGGAGGGTATGCTACCGGTTACAGCACTTCGACTAACATTGCTTTTCTTCAGACTCTATCAATTAAACTGATTTAAATAGTCATCCCTAACAAACTTGGTTATCGTTGTTAACTTAATGGAGGTGTGAAAATCTAAGAATTTACTTCATATAACTAGGATATAAACTGAAAACATCATTATTAGGAGTTCAGTTATGTTTCACTTCTACAGTTCTCAAGTTTCAAGAATAAATGTATCACCAAACCGAAGGAGTAGCCATGGAATCATCAGTATCCTCAGGTGGAGTAAATACTTTTATAGATACCTGGATACATATACCTCTTACAACATTTAATCCTACCCTAAAAGTATAGTGGAATTATGTAAATGACATATTTACTGTGTTAAAATCTGAACATTTCCATAGCTTTTCCAGACACATAAACTAGAAGGTGGACGGCGCCAAAATAACTTTCTAACTATAGGATAGACAAGATGAATTAGATGTTATAGACTATGAAATAAAACATAGACAAGACGGTGGCTTCGACACAAGTGTCGACAGATAACCATCGCATCCCAATAGATATCTAGACTTTAGGTCATCTCATCCTGTATCAGTTAATGCAGGTTTAGTCAAATGTTTCATTCAGTCAAATAATTTAAGTGAAGAGATGACAGAGGCCATACTTTTTAATAATCACCCTTCTAAATATACTCAGAAAAGCAAGACGAATGAGAAAGAATTCAAAATCTCAAAAGCTTTGTCACATAAAGAAGAGACATCAGACACTCTAAGAGTAGGATTCTCAGCGAAACTGGAATTAAGGTGGTATTCAAAACTAAAAACTCACTGAGAGACAAACGTTTTTGGCTTAACTATTAAACTGGCCCAATTACAAACAATAATTAAAGTTACCGAATTCTTTGTGGTAACTCTGAAGTTAAGCACATAGGTCATACTAGTTGAACAGGGTCAGTCAGCTAACAGAACACAGGAAATTCCCTAATTCCATTTTGACAGACGTCACAAAGAAGAGTAATCTGGAGAAAAATTCAACTATAGCTATGCATGAGATAAAACAAGATGACACAATACAGTGGGACAGAGTTATAGTCTTGAGGAGTAATGTAATTTAATGGAGAGTGAAGTTTTTCTTCCTATTCATGAGGACAGCGTTAAATACGTCCAGTCGAAGTGATACAGCCTCAATTCCCAATGTGCCCATACTTTTTACTACTAATCAAACTGATACCGGGTGATGATTGATAGTGAAATGAAAATTTGGACCGCGACCGGATTCGAGCCAGTGACCACCGGGTTTCTGGACCAATGCTCTACCAACTGAACTACGAAACCCAACTGCTTCAATCACCAAGGGTTTTATCCGACTACCAAGTGAATTCATGATGCATTACTACTGCCTTATCGTATTCACGCTGATTGCCAAGTCAGAATTTCTCATCCTAATACAAATCTAACTGAATTAGAGACAGAGAGCATCGTATTGACTATTATTTTGACTATCTGAGATAGCCTCAGCGGTTTGGCAGACTAGTATTGATACTGGTTGATTACTGAAGGGCAAACCCTTGGTGGCTGAAGTGAAGCAGAAAATCGCATCTCCAATCAGGCTTCGTAGTTCAATTGGTAGAGTAGCGGATCGGAAACCCGGTGATCACTGATTCTAATCCCACCACGGTTCAAATTTTCATTTCACCTCCTCTCATCACTCAGTATCAATACTAGTCTGAGAAACCATAGCTACCTCAGACAGTTGAAATGGTAATACTAATGAAATCTAAGAATGTGAGATAATAGAACTACAGAAGCTAGACCAGATAGTTGTGTGACCGCCTATATATCATTATGAGCAATAAATTATGTTCAAAACGTCATCAAGTAACCAATGCTATATCACTATACCCTATATCAAACAGACTAATCCTATCTGGAAGGATGGAAAACTGTTGGGAACTATACAAACATATTGATTAGAAGTACCAATATTGGTCCATCAAAGTCGATTGAATTCTCTGCGCTACATATGAACATCAAAACGCTATAATAAATTTTAGTCATTTGCTTACACCGCATTACACTGTATTTTCTTTTATAAACTGGAGCAAATTAATTATACGCAGATAATCTCAACTGTTGGTGTGATCACAGCAGTAATTATGCTCGAAATATTACCAAAACTAGACAACTTCATTGTGTATAAACATTTACAAATGTGTTTATTGAATTTTAAGGGAGTTGTAGGGATTTGGAAGTATTTCAAGTTGTTAGTCATCGTAGACTAACATCACTTGGAGGAACAAAGGAAACCTGGGGGCACTGGACAGCTGTTTCGTCCTAGTATGGGACTCCTCAGAAATGTGCACCCACAACCCAAACAGGGATCGAACCCGCGATCTTCAGGTTCCGTAGCCAATTCATGAGGACAGCTATATCGTGAGCTAGCAGTAGTTCGAAATATGGACCATTGGATTCTGACCCAGTTGCTCAATGGTAACGTGCTGGTCACGTAACGTGAAGGTCGCGAGTCCGATCCCTGGTGGGGTCGTGGGTGCGCACTGCTGATGAGTCCCATACTAGGGCAAAACAACTGTCCAGTACTCCCAGGTTTCCTTTGTTCCTCCAACTGATGTCAGTCTTGAAATATATTCATAATACATACAGCAAGTTTATGTGAAACGGATTTACATTTACTTAGCCATGCCACTTAGTATCGGATTCTAAAAAGTGTCTTCAGGATTCACCGGTAACCTCGCCTGGTTAACTAGTTCACTAGTTACTAGCCGGTCCTAAGCCCGGGTAAAGAGTGAAGGTTGGGCATAGGGCTAGCAACACTACCCCGTAAAACAAATCCAACCGCTAAACAAACTTCAAAGCACAAACAAAATATAAAAAATGAAAACAAAATTATTCCTCGCTGGAATCGGAGAGGCGAAATGACGCCGGTTGGTGAAAGCCTTTGGGAAACCAGTTGGCCGATATGTCTTCTCTCCTTCGATGAAAGCGAAAGTAAACGTGGGGACATGGAATGTCCACACCATGTTTGAACCCAGCAAGGCAGCTCAGATTGCAAACGAGATGAGAAGGTATCACACTGAAGTACTTGGGATTTGCGAAAGCAGATGGAATGGAAGTGGACTCTCCAAACTGTCAACTGGAGAATCAATAATCTACTCTGATATTGCCAACCAGACGACAACCACAAGCAAACTGACTTTGTGTCTATTATAATGTCCCCAACAGCATCGAAGGCTCTCATGCAGTGGGAACCAATCTCCTCCAGGATCATGACAACAAAGTTCAACTCAAAAGGAAGGAAGGTCACAATCATACAATGCTACGCTATGCACCTACAAATAATGCAGAGCAAGAGAAGGAGGAGGAATTCTACAGACAACTTCAATCAACACTGGACAAGACGCCAGTTGGCGACATCAAAATCCTAATGGGCGACATGAATTCGAAACTGGGAGTGGACAACAGTGGAAGAGAACTAACCATGTGTCGAGAAGCGCTAGGTGAAATGAACGAGAATGGAGAACTGTTTGTAGAATTCTGTGCATTCAACGATTTGGTGATTAGAGAAAAGCACTGTGTTCAAGCACAAGGGTATCCGCAAAGCGAGCGACATGGATTTCACCAGACACCATCACACACTAAAATTCAGATCGACTTCATCTCAATGTGAAGAAAGTGTAGACGCAGCCTACTTGACACAAGGTGAAGAAGAGGAGCAGATGTAGGTTCAGACCACTCACTATCTCGAGCAAGGAACCTTCCAAATCAAGTTGAAAGCCTTCAGGGAAGCTGGTGATAGACCACAGTTCAAGTATAACACTCGGAAACTGAAGGATGAAACTACAAACGACATCTTCACGGCAGCCATCAAGACAAATTGGGAGATGTCGAGCAAAATCCCTGAAGAAATCCGTGTGGAAGAACACTGGAAGTCTTTGAAAGAGAAGTTGAAAGACACCTGCATCACCGTATTAGGAAGGAAGAAGAAAGAAGACAGGGAATGGATCTCGACGGATACCTGGAAGCTGATAGGGTATGGAGAGGAGGATGGTGAAACAGAAGATAAACCAGTGCAAGGATGCTCAACGACAAGAGGAACTGAGCACAATGTATAAAACACTGGATAAAGAAGTGAAGAAGAGTGCACGTGAAGACAAAAGACACTTCTACGAAACACTGGCAAGGGAAGCAGAACAGGCTGCAGGTAAGAGAGACCTGACGATATTGTATCAAATAACCAGGTTGCTATCAGGCAAGAGACCAACACAGATGAAACCAATAAAAGATGAAGAAGGAAATTTAATTACCAAAGAAGAGAAACAAAGGAAACGATGGGCCGACCACTTCAAGAAGCTCTTGAATCGACCACCACCTGCATTTAACATCATCACTGTGTATTTACAGCTTCAGGATATAAGTTTCCACAAATTTTGACTTCCTCTGATTTTCTGGGGAATAATTAAAACTATTTTCTGCAACAGAATTGTTTAATTAATCCAATTCCTACTTGTTTGCGACATTATGAGCCATTATTTTTCAATTAACAAATCAACTACTACAAATTTGTTAGTAGTTAAAGTTTAGACGAGAATAAAATAAGCGGATTTGTCTGCGTGCACTAAAAACCGAGTTATTTTTTTTCGATTTTCACTCTATCCTATCTTATTGTGTGATTGTGTAGGCCAGTATGCATAGCTATGAAGGTACGACAGCTTATCAAACAGTAACCTTCCTTTATCTTTGGTGAACAACACTCGAAAAAGAACTGCATAATTCCGGCCACAATCTCCGGTGACGTAAATTTTTTTTGAAAAAGCGGATTTCACATCGTTACCGAAACAATTAAATTACGAATTATGTGTCCACAACACATTCGGTGACATGGGTCAGGGGAGACATTGCTAGCATAAATCTACCGCTAATATCGAGGAGTTATCTGTCACGAGATCACGCTCTACACTCTATGAACATGCTGTTGGAAGTTGTGTGGCGACCTCAATATTGTTTTGAACAATAAATTGTGCTGTCACTGCTATTCAGAAAGTAAATCTGTACCACTGTGTAGTATATCAAAAAAATATTTGTAAAAAATTCCTTTGATTTATTTAGGCATCCAAAAAGAGAGACAGGGACAATATCGACATGGGACTTGGTATTACTGTCCGACCTACTTGTACCTTAGGCTACCAAAATTTTCCACCGAACATATAAATCAAACGTTTTTTCCTTTCAAATTGTATCAATCGCTCAAAATATGTCCTCTGAATGTATCATATACTCTCATACATTTTTAAAGTTTTTTCAACTCGTCATTTCTCGAATTAGTAATAAAACATGGGGGAAAACGTCATATTGTATGAAAGTGGACTTTTCGGTGTGCAAAAGTATATCATATCTCTATCCTTCGGATGCTTAGCTTGAGTTGTAGATTCTTGTACTGACTGAATAAGCAGCCATCACTAACTTACACTTTCTGTCGATTCTTCATTCTAGACCGGGGTTTAATCGAAAACCATCTGGCTGTTTCACCTTATTACCTTGAATACTGTTATTGTTAACATTATTCAGATGCAATAATCAATTCGTTTGAAATTATGGTTCTGGGAGTGACTTTTTTGAAGAGTCACAGACCGAAAATTCCATACCGTATTATCAATATTTATTATTTGAAATAAAGCGATTCTTCTTCTTATTATTATTTTTTATTAAAAAACGCTTCAAATTATCACATCTTATATCCGTAATGGGTGATGATTGATGGTGAAATGAAAATTTGAACCGCAGCTGGATTCCAGCCAGAGACCAACAAGTTTCCGGCCCAACTGAGCTACAGAGTTCGACTACTGACCAGATTTTTATTTCACTTCAATCACCATGGGTTTTAACCGACTACTATGTGAATTTGTGACGCTTTACTATTACTTGATCGTATTTACACTGTCTGTCTAATCGGGTAGACCATCAGGTCGGAAACCCGGTAGTCTCTGGTTCGAATCCGGCCGTGGTCCAAATTTTCACTTCACCTTCAATCAGCACACAGTATCAATACTAGTCTTTCAAACTGTGGATAGGTCAGATTCAGATAGTCAAATGATAATCAATATAATGCTTCCAGATAGATTTGGATTGGGATGAGAAGTGCTGACTAGACAACCAGTGAGAATACGATCAAGCGGTAGTAACACGTCATGAAATCATATGGCAGTCGGGTAAACCCATGGTGATTGAAGTGAAATAAACATCTTATGTCAGCAGATCAAACGAGAATGCATCATAACGAAGACAAAGAAAAGCATGAAATCGGTTAAATGTAGTAGAAAGTCAGGGGGATACGCTGGACTGCGGAAAACACCCTAAAAGATTTGGATTTCGCCGATGATGATTTATGTCTAATGTCTTGTAGTACAAACTCGAAGCTCTACAGGCCAAATCCAAAAACTTGACAGAAGAGGCGAGGCAGCGAAGACGGGACTTCAAGTGAACGTAGAGAAGACAGAGGTGACGATGATACCCAACCAACAACAACAAGCACCATCAATAGGACAAACTTAAAGGAAGTTGTCTCTTTCACCTATCTAAGCAGCACTGTTTCAACTACAGGCGAGGACGTCAGAGCCAGCCAGAAATCGGAAAGACAGCAAGATAGGCGTTAAGTAACCTCAAACCAGTATGGAGATCTTCTGCAATCAGCATATGGAACAACATCTAGATTTTCAACACCAATGTCATGTCTTTTAGTATTTGTATGTGGTTCAGGAACTTGGCGTGTCACGAAAAGCATTTCCAACAAACTACAGACATTCATCAACAGCTCTCTACGCTGGTTCCATACTGAAGGTCAGATGGCCAGAATCATAAGCATAAGAAACAAGGAACTCCGGCTGGCTGGCTGGCCGGCTGGCTGGCCGGCTGGCTGGCTGGCGGGCAACTAACCTACCAAGAAGCTGTCGCCCAAAGAATATGCAGAAGAAAGTGGAGATGAATTGGTTCGGACATACACCGAGAAAACCACTCGCACACATCACGTGGCAGGCCTTCGAGTGGAATCCAAATGGGAGACAACGAGTTGGTTGTCCGAAGGTGACATAGAGGAGATCATATGGGAAAGAAATGAAGCATATGGGCAGTGATGGGGGCAGGTTGAAAAGACTGCAGAGAGGAGAGTGGAATGCGGACGTGCTAGTGAAGCACAACGTTCCACTAGGAAGCCAAGGGACAAATAATGAATAATCATAGTAGGAAGTCGATACAGATTTTACATCATCTCATTATCATAGTGGTTATATTACAACTTCAATCAATAGCCTATTTCTTCACATACGTCTTGACACATACATTGGTCTTCATACGGTAGTTATAATCATAAACTTTAATCTCAACAGATCGTATGAACAAAGTAATCTCAACCTTACAGACCAAGTTTGTCATAGCCAAACCAACAAACAATAACATGAAACACAGATATTAAAATGAATTAATGTACTTTTAGACAGAATAGGAATAAGAAGATAATGAGGGTTTCAAATATGCGATGCATTAGCGCTGTGCAATGAGAACATTCTTATCATAAATTACTTTATTAGGTTTTCTGTATGAAAATTAGACAAAGGTCAATCAAGTTGATAGGGATTAAAAGGAAGGAGGACAGAATCGAAACCTCTGAAACACATCACATTTGGTACGAAAATTGACATCAATGTTAATTGCTAAGGTTGAATTAAGGTGAACACAAAATATTTTTGAACACAACTAGCTCGAGTCTCAAGAAATTAAACGACTCGTTTATGAAAACTTCGAGACAGTACATCAAATAGTATTGTTATATCGATCATTTGACTAGCTTCTAGCATGTTTAACGGTCACAAATGAAGATGGATGTGTCACTTTCACTCGTCAGATAGTTCAAGGTTATTTGTAGCATCTCAATTACTTGGAGTAAATTGAAAATGTTTTGTTAAAAGTTGCGATTATTAGAAAAATCAAATGAAATAACACTGGAAACAAATAAATACAAAAAACAGAGTGATAATGACGATAAAAGAGTACAAAGATTGATCTGACAGAACAGGAGAAGGGGGTGAAAAACGAAAAAGAGGACGAAACGCATCAAGACTAAAATAAAATAAGGCCAAGGTAGAGACAAAGACTGTACGTACTTCTTTTACACACAAAGGTTGAGGCTTCAGTCATGGATAGCCAAGGCCTCTGCAATTTTTAGAAGCTGAACATGAAGGAAATGAGAGGGGCTAGGGCGAATTCGACAGACAACCATGATATCATGTTTGGGTCAGTTGAATTGTTGGAATCGATTAAATGCTCAAGGATAGAACTTCTCATGCCATTTCTTATGACCCTTATACAACTCCAGTTAACTTGTCTCACTGATATTACCTAATCCCCTTCGAATGTTTATTAACGTTCTCACCCCTCTTCAATCTATACCTACTTCATAAACGATTTGAAAATCCTACAAAACCCTTTTTTATTATCATTCGACCTTTACGTCATCAACTAGCAACGTTATAACTATCACCACCATTATTATTATTATTTCAACCCCATTATTTCAGTTGAATCTTCCTCAGTGGATTATATATATATATATATATATATATATATATATATATATATATATATATATATATATATATATATATATATAATATATAATATATAGGTATGAGATAAAAGTCAACTCCATACATGATACAAATAACCAAACAGTAATTTAGATACGCTCATTATTCCCATTGTGACATCAAAAAAAGATATTCAGGAAAGAGGACTCTTTTCAATGAATTCATTCTCAAGCTGTACATTCGTATATTTCTGACGTTTCGCAACTTCGTGGAAATCGCTACTTCAGAGAATAAAACCTGTACAAGTTATCGATAGTTTAAATAGTAAAAGGTGACGAATCATATCACATTGTCATCTATACCATGATGATTATATGAACGTGAATATCATCGTTATGCTGGTCAGGAAGCGTTCATAATTTGTTTGGAGATCAAGGTGATATGAATATGTGTACATGTAACTGGGTGTGCAAGTGTAAGAATAAATAAATAAATAAATAAACAAATAAATAAATAATATGGACGACAAATTCGATTTGTTTGTGTGTATGTACTTTTGACCAGATCATTGTGTGATGTGTCGTTGCAAACCTTTTCATGTCCCACATTGAATCAATCATCTTTTCGAACACCATCAAACCACCTATTTGGCTCAGATACGTAGATGATGCATTCGTGATTTTAAAAAGATCTAGCCTCAAAACCTTTTCGAAGTTAATCTTCACTTATTCTCCACATATCAAGTTCACATGTGAACATGAAAATGCAAGCAGGGAACTACCATTTCTAGAATGTTTAGTTAAAAGGAATGGAAACGGAAGTCGAAGTTTATCGATTTATCGTAAACCAACACATTCAAATCGATATCTTGATTTTAACTCAGCACATCCACTCAGTGCTAAACTTCCACTTGCTCGGAACTTATTTAGGAGAGCCATAAAGCTCATCACGAATGAAGCTGACAGGCAAATGGAAGTAAGTAACATATTAGATGTATTATATTCCAATAACTACCCTAGAAATGTTATTCAGAAGATCCAAAAACATGAACAGTGGGACCCAAGAGAAAATTAGAATGATGATTCTTCGATTGATACAATAGTTCTACCATTCCTCCAAGGTACAACCGAAGAGCTACAAAGAATCTTAAGAAAGCACCGAATCAGCATCTTTTACCAGAGAACCAACACTCTGAGGAATGCTCTAGTCAAGTAAAAGATAAAGTCCCTTTTACCTCCACACAAAATCGTGTCTACAAATTAGGCTGTGTCGATTGTGATGCTTATTATATTGGAGAATTATCTCGTGAGATCCTCATTAGGGCTAAAGAACATGCAAGCTACAAAAAACGACCGCCAATTAATCCTGTAGAACTAGAGAGCCTACAAGTCAAGTCGGCGATCACAGTTCACGCTATCACAGTCACAAAATCGATATTGAAAATATTAAAATTATTCAAAAGGGATTTTTAAAACTACAAAGAAAAAAGAATAGCAGTGGTATTTCACATTATGTTGAACCTAATGCACTCAGGTAACAGAAAGGAAGGTCTAACTATCAACCAACCAGGACAGTATTTCCAAAAACAATACATCACATACAATGATCTGGTCAAAAGTACATACACACAAACAAATCGAATCTGTCATCCATATTATTTATTTATTTATTTATTCTTACACTTGCACACCCAGTTACATGTACACATATTCATATCACCTTGATCTCCAAACAAATTATGAACGCTTCCTGACCAGCATAACGATGATATTCACGTTCATATAATCATCATGGTATAGATGACAATGTGATATGATTCGTCACCTTTTACTATTTAAACTATCGATAACTTGTACAGGTTTTATTCTCTGAAGTAGCGATTTCCACGAAGTTGCGAAACGTCAGAAATATACGAATGTACAGCTTGAGAATGAATTCATTGAAAAGAGTCCTCTTTCCTGAATATCTTTTTTTGATGTCACAATGGGAATAATGAGCGTATCTAAATTACTGTTTGGTTATTTGTATCATGTATGGAGTTGACGTTTATCGCATACCTATATATATATATATATATATATATATATATATATATATATATATATATATATATATATATATATATATATATATAATCCACGAGGAAGATTCAACTGAAATAATGGGGGTTGAAATAATAATAATAATGGTGGTGATAGTTATAACGTTGCTAGTTGATGACGTAAAGGTGGAATGATAATAAAAAAGGGGTTTGTAGGATTTTCAAATCGTTTATGAAGTAGGTATAGATTGAAGAGGGGTGAGAACGTTAATAAACATTCGAAGGGGATTAGGTAATATCAGTGAGACAAGTTAACTGGAGTTGTATAAGGGTCATAAGAAATGGCATGAGAAGTTCTATCCTTTAGCATTTAATCGATTCCAACCATTCAACTGACCCAAACATGGATATCATGGTTGTCTGTCGAATTCGCCCTAGCCCCTCTCATTTCCTTCATGTTCAGCTTCTAAAAATTGCAGAGGCCTTGGCTATCCATGAGCTGAAGCTCAACCTTTGTGTGTAAAAGAAGTACGTACAGTCTTTGTCTCTACCTTGGCCTTATTTTATTTTAGTCTTGATGCGTTTCGTCCTCTTTTTTCGTTTTTCACCCCCTTCTCCTGTTCTGTCAGATCAATCTTTGTACTCTTTTATCGTCATTATCACTCTGTTTTTTGCATTTATTTGTTTCCAGTGTTATTTCATTTGATTTTTCTAATAATCGCAACTTTTAACAAAACATTTTCAATTTACTCCAAGTAATTGAGATGCTACAAATAACCTTGAACTATCTGACGAGTGAAAGTGACACATCCATCTTCATTTGTGACCGTTAAACATGCTAGAAGCTAGTCAAATGATCGATATAACAATACTATTTGATGTACTGTCTCGAAGTTTTCATAAACGAGTCGTTTAATTTCTTGAGACTCGAGCTAGTTGTGTTCAAAAATATTTTGTGTTCACCTTAATTCAACCTTAGCAATTAACATTGATGTCAATTTTCGTACCAAATGTGATGTGTTTCAGAGGTTTCGATTCTGTCCTCCTTCCTTTTAATCCCTATCAACTTGATTGACCTTTGTCTAATTTTCATACAGAAAACCTAATAAAGTAATTTATGATAAGAATGTTCTCATTGCACAGCGCTAATGCATCACATATTTGAAACCCTCATTATCTTCTTATTCCTATTCTGTCTAAAAGTACATTAATTCATTTTAATATCTGTGTTTCATGTTATTGTTTGTTGGTTTGGCTATGACAAACTTGGTCTGTAAGGTTGAGATTACTTTGTTCATACGATCTGTTGAGATTAAAGCTTTATGATTATAACTACCGTATGAAGACCAATGTATGTGTCAAGACGTGTGTGAAGAAATGAGGCTATTGATTGAAGTTGTAATATAACCACTATGATAATGAGATGATGTAAAATCTGTATCGACTTCCTACTATTATTATTCATTCTTTCTCCCTTGGGTTCCTAATGAAATAAACAACATCCGGATATTCAACACCAATCCAATGAAGTCAGTGCTTCTGTATGGTTCAGAGACTTGACGCGTTACGGAAAGCATTTCCAATAAACTACAGATATTCATCAACAACTGCCACCTACGCTGGCTCGTTACTGAAAATCAGATGGGCAGAGTAGTGAGAATAAGCAACAAGCAACTCTGTCTGGCTATCAACGAAGCAACGAAGCAAGAAGCTATCGCGCAACAGATATGCAGTGGAAGATATTGGAGTTAGAGCCTTCTACAAGATAACCAACACTCTCAGGAATGCTATAGTTCACTCAAAAGATAATCATAAAATTCCTTTTAACTCCACACGGAATTGTTTCAATTGTGATGCTTAATATATTGGAGAATCATACCATAAGATACTTATTCTTACTGAAGAACATGTAAGTCAAACAAAACGACCTCCAAATATTCCTGTAGGGCTGGAGAAGTTACAAATCAAGTTGACAATCACTGTTCATGTCATCTACCATAATCACAAAATTCATATTGGAACTATTAAAATTATTCCAAAATAATTTTCAAACTGCGAAGAACGATTGATGGCTGAGACATTTCACATTTCACTGAATTATAATGCAATCAACAGAAAAGAAGGCCTATCTTAGTTGGTTGGTGGCAATCGGCAGGAAGCCCTAGACCTAAATTTCGTGCTCTTTGGCACTCGCCAGCAAGGCGTATCTGCAACCTCGAGAGAAGTGATGTCCTGCCTGAGATTCGGACCCGCGTCACCCAGTCGCTGACTACAACACTGGGTGACGCAGGCAGGACATCAGTTCCATCGAGGTTGCAGATACGCCTTGCTGACGAGTACCATAAAGCACAAAACCTAAGTCTAGGGCTTCCTGCCGATTGCCTCCTACCAACTAACATCTACTAATGTGCACCGTGATGCTGAGCTTCCTAGCTTGCTTGCCACATTGCAAATATGATCGATAGAATTCGATCTGCACTCAGGACTAGACAACATGAAATTGGTTGCACTCCCGTGACCAATCAATACATGGAAGGCCTATCTATTCAACCAACTTGGATAGGATATTTGAACATGGTAGTCATAACTAAAGTACACTGACTCACAAACAGACTGAATTCCTGACACCTTCACTCCTTCTCACGTATACACTTACCTTCAAACTTTCACATTGACCTCATTGACTGATAACTAATACCAGTGACATTTATTCCTATATTATTATCATCATGTATGAATAACGCGATCCAACTTCCTGCCGTTTAACTATTTAAACATATGATCACTTGTACAGGTTTTATTCTTTGAAGCTGCGACTTCTACAAGGTTGCGAAACACCACAAATGTATTCTGTACCTTATAAGAATTCTTCAAATATCTTTCATTTATTTCTAGTAGAGTTCTAACCCACAAACCTTTATCAACCTCATTCAACATCTATATGAAGACGCCACATGCCAAGTAATTCATAATGAGAAGCTCAGTAATGCCTTTGAAATGAAGACAAGAGTAAAGCAAGGTTGCCTACTATCACCCATGATATTCCTGATTGTGGTCGACTGAACTGGATCATGCAACAAACAGTGAGGAGCTGAGAGAAGAGGGGGATACGCCGGCTGGATCGCGGAAAAGAATCTAGAAGACTTGGATTTCCACGATGACTTGTGTCCGACGTCACACAAACTTGAAGATCTACAGGCGAAAACTAACAAGTTGGCAGAAGAGGCGAGGCAGGGCAGCCAAGGAAGACGGGACTTCAGGTGAACGTAGAAAAGACAGAGGTGATGAAGATACCCACCACCACCAACAACTCCAACAACAACAACAAACTCCAGTCACCATCAACGGGAGAAACTTGAAGGAAGTTGTCTGTTTCACTTATCCAGGCAGGACAGCATCGTTTCAACTACAGGCGATGGCGGCACAGACGAGGATGTCAAAGCAGCCACGATCGGAAACACAGCAAGACAGGCCTTCCTTCACTAATCTGAAATCAGTGTGCAGATCTTCTACACTCAGCATAGAGCACGAACAACATCCGGATTCTCAACACCAATTCAGTCAAGTCAGTGCTTCTGTATGGTTCACAGACTTGACGCGTTACGGAAAGCATTTCCAATAAACTACAGATATTCATCAACAACTGCCACCTACGCTGGCTCGTTACTGAAAATCAGATGGGCAGACTAGTGAGAATAAGCAACAAGCAACTCTGTCTGGCTATCAACGAATCAACGAAGCAAGAAGCTATTGCGCAACAGATTTGCAGTGGAAGAAAGTGGAGATGGTTTGGGTTGGTTGGGTATGCACTGAGAAGATCGACTGGGAACATCAGACGCCAGGTCAGTCAGGTACTCGAGTGGAACCCAGATGGGAAGTGACGAGTTGGGCATCCGGGGTGAGGGTGACATGTAGGAGATGGTGTGAGGAAGAAATGAGAGTTTGTGGGTAGTGGTGGAGCCAGGTTTAAAAGATTTCAGCAAACAGAGTAGAATGGAGACGTGCTAGTGAATCCCTATGTTCCATTAGCAACCAAAAGGGACAAATGAGTACTAAGAATAATAATACTAATGCTGGAGGCAATAAAGATGCACTGGATTCAAATCCACGAGCGGAACAGGCTTGCTGGCTGGCTTCAGGAAGAACATATCATGTGCAGATCAAAATGCAACTTTACGCATCATTGAATAGAGTATTGAATATCAGTCGACTCTCTACCTCAACTTCATCTACTTCGAAGAAATCTTCGACAGTGTCGACAGAGAAGTAATTGTCAGCTGCTTGAATACTATGGTTTTAGTGCCACAAACCCTTATCAACCTCATTCAACAACAATAATCAAGAGAAACAACTAGTCACAAACCAGTTGATCAGGGCAAACTGCTGAGTCACTGAAGGAAAGATATCGACAGCTCGCTTCACACTGGTGGAGTCGTCTGGAAGGACGATTGCGGCTTCACGATTAATCAACGCAGCTCAGAGGACATAATAAAACCAAGACCATTCACCTGAGCTGCAAGCGTTCTCCACCAATTCAAGTGAGATGTGGACTGTGAAATCATAAGCCCTGTGTTGTCAATTTCATCTTCTATTCACAGCCTGCATTCCCATCCTTGCACGTTCATCTGTAATCCAGATTACGAGCAATCAAATAGTCGTCAGTTCTGTCATCACTGGCACGTAACGATTGCTAATCAACATCTAAAATGTCATCTTATTACGCCTGCTGACTACACTTTACAAACCGTTGTCACTGCAATTGACTGTAATCATGGGTGAATGCACAGATCACTCTTCATCAATTAGCACTATAGGCAGACCGATCCATACTCTTTTGCTTCATTTCGCATTAGCGGTCAACGTGCACTTCAAAACAAGCATTCCGTAGCCCTCATTCCTCTTATTTGTGCCATCTGAAAGCTGTCACAGATCACCTTCTGTCATAGTTATTTCGGAATTAGAGCTAGAGAGTGTTGGTTATCTTGTAGGAGGCTCTAACTCCGTATTTTCTCAAAATCCTTTGTAGCTCTTCAGTTGTACCGTGGCAGAATGGTATAACTATGGTACCAACCCTGGACTCATTATCCGATTTCCCTTCTTGACTTTTCTGCTCATGATTATGAATCTTTTGAATGACATTCTTAGGGTAGTTATTGAAATGTAATATCTAGTATGGTTCTTACTTTCGTTTGTCAGTCATCCTCATCGGCGACGACATTAGAATAAGTTTCGAGCAAATGAAAGTTCAACACTGAATGAACGTGGTGAGTTGAAATTGAAATGTTGATCTGAATATGTTAGTTGCCAATAAATAGATGAACTTAAACTTCTGTTCCCATTCCTTGGTAGTTTGCCATTTGCATTTTCCAATTTTCATCTGAATTTACTATATGGAGAATGAGCATTAGTTAATTTAGAAAATGTTTTAAAGTTCAACATTTTAAATGTTTATCTTGATGTGATAAAGCATTTTGAACACTTTCGTTTTGTTTAACTCTGAGACTATTGTCAATGAAATGTTCACAAAATGAAACCATGTATAGATTTCACTTATTTGTTTCCCAGTCATAAAAGTAGATGCTGGGGGTTACAGGTTGGTCAAGGTGAATGGTTGTGCGCCCAATATAGATATCATCATGGGAGCAATCAAAATGACGAATACACACACACACACATGTAGGTAGCGAAATCTGATAAATTATTGTATCTTTTGAGATGAGTGAGGATTTTTAATTTAGGGGTAGTATTCATCATGGACTGACATCAGTTGGGGAACCATTGAAAACCCTGGAGAACTGGACAGCTGTTTCATCCTAGTATGGGACTGCTCAGCACTACGCACCCACGACCCGGCTACGCATTGAACTCAGGACCTTCAGGTTTCACGGTGAACGCGTTAACCACTCAGCCACTGGATCGGTTTCCAGTGGTTCACAATTTCCAACTTCTGTCGATTCACAAGATAGCGCGACTGCCGTGACCTGTGGGGTCAAACAGTAGGAAGTGAAGTCGATGCTAACTGAAGATCTTGGGTGATAGTCACGCTATATCATGGATTGATAGAAGTTGGAAATTGTGAACTACTGAAAACCAACCCAGTGGCTGAATGGTTAACGCGTTCACCGTGAAACCTGAACGTCCTGAGTTCAATGCGTAGACGGGTCGTGGGTGCGTAGTGTTGAGCAGTCCCATACTAGGATGAAACAACTGTCCAGTTCTCCAGGGTTTTCAATGGTTCCCCAACTGATGTCACTTCATGATGAATACTACCTCTAAATGATAAATTATTCTCTGCTCCACTCAAAACACTTCGTTGACTAGTAAATTATATACATAAAACCGTAGGCCAGACAGAAAATTGGCTTCATTTACAAATCAATGAGTTCATGAATGTTCTCGTTTTGTACTGAATGGCCTTTATTAGGAAGTTTTTATCTCTAAGCCGAAATTTAATGATCATATAAACATAATTAGCGAAATATATACGCATATTCAGTTTGAAAATTTGTCAAACATCTAACTGAGTTGTCTTAGCAAAATAATGAACTGACCAGATTTAAAGATAAATGAGTTGACAACTGTCAGTAGTAAAAAACTGGTAGGGATTCTGCAAGTACTGTATTCACAAAGCAATATCAAGATCCTTTTCATGTGTTAAAAACAAATGAAAACCCACTTAAAAATTAGTCGAATGATCTAGCCGAATCGCACAAACCTTATAGTTTTAAAGATTTTAATGCTAAAGTGGAGAAACAGCTAAATAACCTTTACAAAGAACTGCAACACAGAGTTGTAAAATTCATTGTGACTTAGCGAAAGTTTATATTCTGCTTGAAATCCACAAACTCCGAATTCTTCTTTGTTTAGTCGCTTACAGGTTTAACTAACCACATCATAAAATCTAAAAGCGCTAGTTTACATCTTACATTCCTTTCACAAACTAATCAGAAAATATAGTTAGAAGGATAGCCTTTACTTTATCTCCAAGGTGATAGAGATGAATATGAATAGAAGATATATACCATCACTATTCGCTAATGTAACGCTCACTAAAACAGTTGATTCTACACATCAACAAGTGATGGAAACAGATGATCATTAGAATTCATCAATCTAGCCTCAAACAATCACTTCTCAGATGTAAATCAATGTACGCTCTGTCCTTAACAATCCACATCACAAAAAATTTCATGGAATCATAATAAGTTCTCCATTAAGCCCCATTCTTGAAGAATATTTCTTGATCAAACTAGAGAATGGATAGCTAAAAGATGTCATCAACGAGCTTGATATTCACTACCAATACGTTGATGATGTATTCATCAAAACTGATTAGAATATCGACAAAAACGAACTATCGAGAGAATATGAAAATATAGCTGTGGTTGCTTGGTATTTTATTCAGTAGAATAGGAAATGACTCACTTAACAGAAGCATCTACAGAAAAAGAATATCTACACGTCGATACACACCTCGCTAATTTCATATGTTCATGCAGCTAAAGAAATGTAGTTAAATTTGAGAAAACATTACTCAGCATGCGGAACAAGATCCGGATTTTCAACACCAATTCAGTCAAGTCAGTGCTTCTGTATGGCTCAGAGACTTGACGCGTTACGGAAAGCATTTCCAATAAACTACAGATATTCATCAACAACTGCCACCTACGCTGGCTCGTTACTGAAAATCAGATGGGCAGACTAGTGAGAATAAGCAACAAGCAACTCTGTCTGGCTATCAACGAATCAACGAAGCAAGAAGCTATCGCGCAACAGATATGCAGTGGGAGTAAGTGGAAATGGATTGGATTGAACATATACTGAGAAGCGCGACTGGGGACATCAGGCGTCAGGTCAGTCAGGTACTCGAGTGGAACCCAGATGGGAAGTGACGAGTTGGGCATCCGGGGTGAGGGTGACATGTAGGAGATGGTGTGAGGAAGAAATGAGAGTTTGTGGGTAGTGGTGGAGCCAGGTTTAAAAGATTTCAGCAAACAGAGTAGAATGGAGACGTGCTAGTGAATCCCTATGTTCCATTCGGAACCCAAGGGACAAATAATATTAATGCTCAAGCAGACCGTTTCCATCAAAATTTCATTCGAACACAACTTACTGTATGGATTTATCACACTGTCTGTCTATGGTGCGAAATTAACGGTTGTCTATAAAACAAAGAATATGCTCAGAGAAAATAATTTCAACGTCAGACCCCTCGGTGTTACCTACAACTGTGTGTATTGATATGTTAATACTTGAAGTAGCATGTATAATGAAAGAATAAAGAAAATACTTATTCAATGAAACTTTTGAAAATACTGAGAGTCTTAATATTGAGAAATGCAAAGCTAACTGACCATACAATAAGAAGACACATCCCTGATGGAGGTCATACTATCAACTTAAACACGCCTTTAAAAATAACCAATAGACAAAGCACTACTGAATAAGGAAGGAGACAGATGAGGAGGATAGAGTATGTATTGTTAACAATTGGAACGGTAGTCCTTAAATATGGTACACTTCACACTAAAATTGTCACTTGTAAAATGTGCTTCGTTTCCTCTTCCACTTCTCTCTTGATTTGCTCTTCATACACTCTTATCAGCAACACCCACTGTAATACACCTGCATTATTCCTTGCGTTGCTCTTGGCAGAATCCCCACCCATCGCTGGTAATTCCCTATGATTTCTGCCACCCTCTCAACATATACTACTTATATCCATTCTTATCAGTAACGCCCACTACACTACTAGATTACTACTTTATACAGAAGCAGCAACAGCAGCAGTCTGTTGATCGGAACTAAACTTGTCTGTATAAAAGGAGTTTATGGTTCACTTTGCAGTAACTTAACGAGTTGTTATTTTCCAACGGCTTTATTTACTAGTTCATTCTTTCATCTTACTGTCACATATTATTATTATCTGACTTTCTGAGATAGCCGTACTTTAGCAGACTAGTATTTATACTCAGTGATGATTGAAGGTGAGATGAAAATCTAGACCGTGGATGGGTTAGAACCAGCGATCACTGAATTTCTGGCCCAACGCTCTACCAACTAAGCTACGAGGTTCGAACCCGGCCGCGATTTAAATTTTCATTTCACCTTCAATCTTCACCCAGTATAAATATATTTTGTTCTCAAACATTTTTCATATTCCTATAATTCACAATTCATATTAATTCATTTGACACGATTTAATGTGTGTGTAGAAAGTTTCAAGTACACGAAATGAACTGGATTCATTCAACAATGTTAGTTGTTCTTACTTGATAAAAATTCACAAATGAAATTAATTTTATGAAACTCAGTAGTATAAAAAAGTTTTACATTGACTTGAAATAAACTGAAATAGCTAGGATAAGAATAGATAATACACAATGAGTAACAATAAGTCATGTTATAGTATTTATTCATTAAACATTACAAAACTGTCTTACTTCAGATCCTGAGTTATCCATAACCATAGGATATTCTTTGCTCGAAGCATTCGGTGAATAGATAACAAACATAAGTGTATATAATTTCCTATTAATCCATTGAGAGGTGAATGAACTAAGTTCAGTATGTGAAATAGACATCTGAAGGAAAAAAGATAATAAGATTATGCGTCTTTGAGATGAATGGGGATTTTAATTTAGAAGAAGTATTCATCATGGACTGACATCAGTTGAGGAACCATTGAAAACCCTGGAGAACTGGACAGCTGTTTCATCCTAGTATGGGACTGCTCAGCACTACGCACCCACGACCCGGCTATGCATTGAACTCAGGACCTTCAGGTTTCACGGTGAACGCGTTAACCATTCAGCCACTAGGTTGGTTTCCAGTGGTTCGCAAAAACTCCCCACCCATCTCAAAAATACACTACTGTATAGTGCTCATTAGTGACTTGCTTCCAGATGGATATCACGAAGTTCAAATGAGAGGCCGTGATTTGTGGGGTCAAACTGTAGGAAGTGAAGTGGATACTAACTGAAGATCTTGGGTGATAGTCACGCTATATCATGGATTGATAGAAGTTGGAAATTGTGAACCACTGGAAACCGGTCCAGTAGCTGAATGGTTAACGCGTTCACCGTGAAACCTGAAGGTCCTGAGTTCAATGCGTAGACGGGTCGTGGGTGCGTAGTGTTGAGCAGTCCCATACTAGGATGAAACAGCTGTCCAGTTCTCCAGGGTTTTCAATGGTTCCCTAACTGATGTCACTTCATGACGAATACTACTTCTAAAATAAGGTTATGCTTTACAATATCATGAATACTGTATAGAGTTTACGTGAAATGGAACCAAACACAACTAACTGATTACAAGTGCAGTGAACTCTTAAAGTAATACTTATCATGAATAATAGCTGTTCGAAATATTCTGTAAAAGAGAAGTAGTAGAGACCGAATAAATTTGGTCGTCTTGACGAGTTCAAATCAAGGAAGAACAAAGCTATATACCCCCAATTTTGCATAACTTCACCTGCTGTTTTGTCGATGACCTTAAAAAAACTTACATGGCTGTTTTCATACTGTTACCAGTTTTTCTTCCCTCTCCTCTGAAGGCTGAACTCTCATTGGTTGTTAATTATGTGTGCATATAATGTTGTCAGGGTCATTTAGAAATATATGTATTCAGGGTCGTTGTCAACCCTACTGACCATTGCTGAGACAGTAAAAAGGCTGTCTGTCAAGTATCTCTGTCCTTAGGGTTAGGGTTAGGTCGAAAACTAACAAGTTGGCAGAAGAGGCGAGGCAGTGAAGACGGGACTTCAAGTGAACGTAGAGAAGACAGAGATGATGAAGATACCCACCACCACCAACAACTCCAACAACAACAACAACAAACTCCAGTCACCATCAACGGGAGAAACTTGAAGGAAGTTGTCTGTTTCACTTATCCAGGCAGGGCAGCATCGTTTCAACTACAGGCGATGGCAGCACAGACGAGGACGTCAAAGCAGCCAGGGTCGGAAACACAGCAAGACAGGCCTTCCTTCACTTATCTGAAATCAGTGTGCAGATCTTCTACACTCAGCATAGAGCACGAACAACATCCAGATTTTCAACACCAATTCAGTCAAGTCAGTGCTTCTGTATGGCTCAGAGACTTGACGCGTTACGGAAAGCATTTCCAATAAACTACAGATATTCATCAACAACTGCCACCTACGCTGGCTCGTTACTGAAAATCAGATGGGCAGACTAGTGAGAATAAGCAACAAGCAACTCTGTCTGGCTGTCAATGAAGCAACGAAGCAAGAAGCTATCACTCAACAGATATGCAGTGGAAGAAATTGGAGATGGTTTGGGTTGGTTGGGTATGCACTGAGAAGATCGACTGGGAACATCAGACGCCAGGTCAGTCAGGCACTCGAGTGGGACCCAGATGGGAAGTGACGAGTTGGGCATCCGGGGTGAGGGTGACATGGAGGAGATGGTGTGAGGAAGAAATGAGAGTTTGTGGGTAGTGGTGGAGCCAGGTTTAAAAGATTTCAGCAAACAGAGTAGAATGGAGACGTGCTAGTGAATCCCTATGTTCTATTAGGAACCCAGTGGTTAGGTAATAATATTATATACTAAGTTAAACGCTCAGAGAAAACAGGGAACCTATCCCAGTTTACATTTTGCTGGTAATCTAAGTTACTTTGATACAAAAGTGAACTGTCCAACCATCACAAGTATCAGATCATAATTTAAACTTTTCAAATCATTCATACAATCATCTACATAACACAGAACAATCCTCGTGCATGAGACATATGATATGGAAAAAACAATGTTCGAATTATTTTACGGTTAGTTATGTGAGATAGATGTTGTTTTCCCGACGTATCCATTTCATTATGATTTGACCATCTAAGATAGCCGTAGTTTTGATAGACTGACATTTGTACTGGGTGATGATTGAAAGTGATATGAAAATCTGGACCGCGGCCGAATTCGAACCAGCAACTACCGGGTTACCGGCCAGTAGTCAGCAGCCGTCAGCATTCGGACCTTCTAGCTCAGTTGGTAGAGCAGCGGACTGGTAACTCGGTGGTAGCTTGTTCGAATCAGGCAGCGGTCCAGATTTTCATCTCACCTTCAATAATCACACAGTACTACAAGTATCCATTTCATCCTAAGGAATTAATAGACTGGAAAATGAGAATTCAAGAAGATTGTCAATATACTTTCGGATGCATCTCAGGAAGATCATAGCAAGCTGAATGAACTACCCAAGATTTTCTTCAGAAAATCATCTATGTACCATTGCAGTATAATTCCGAACACTAGTTATAACAGAACTCTGTATTCAAAATAAAGCTGCTGTGATTATGAGTTGGGTTATCGAAGCAGAACTAGTGATAATATCTATAAGAATTGAATACTTATACTAAGCATTCCTGCTTTCAAAAGTGGCACATATGTTTATCAAGATCGTCACATTAAGATTAATATTCTATCAAGAAGACTTCCAAATGGGTATTATAGAACCAAGTTACCTTATCCATATATTTGTTCAGCTAGGAAACTCCTAAAACAAGTTTACAAGAATCCCACAACAACTGTGGGATAAAGATGACAGGATGATTTCTACAAATATATTAGGCAATGGCATATAATAAATATAATATAAAAATAACAAGGTTCGAGTCTCATTCGGGACGATATCCGTTATTGCTGTGTAGATACATCCAGGTGACGAGTCACAAATAGGACGCAACGCGCATCTTGGATTTCACTGCTGGCCGCAACCAAGCCATTTAGAAATATCTGTAGTGTTTAGAGAATGTCGTATTTGGTAGCTAAAGGACTATGTCAAATATGTGTAAGCATATTATTCATTTAAGAATTTAACTCAAAGGGTAAGACGGGAGGAAACAATGGTATCCTATGAATCAATGATCGCCAAAAACCCAGCCCATCTGCAAATCATTAATGATGGATAGTTGCTGGCAGTAGGCTTAGGACTCACGTTTCTTCCCATCTGGGATACTTTCAGGTGATAGTGTTCAGCCTGGAACTAGAGCCTAGTACTTATTGCTTCACACAACACAGCTTTATCCACTAAGCGATTAAGGTAGCCCTTATTTGTGCGATGAGTATATTTTGACATTATGGGTTGTAGATGCTCGTCGACGATTGGATGGAATCCATAGACCATTATTGGTAAATGACTTCCATCTGGAAATAGCAGTGGTTCAGTGGTAACGTGCCGCCCACAGAACCTCGAAGTCATAGGTTCCACCCTTGGTCCAGTCATGAGTGCGTACTGCTGATGACTCCCATCCTAGGGCGAAACAGCTGTCCAGTTCGCCTAGGTTTCTAATGTTCACCCAGCTGGTCTTAATCCATGGTGAATACCAACCCAAGTGAAATTGGTTGAACATATTAAATATTAATCCGGAGAGAATTATTTATTACATATGTATGAAACGAAAACACAAGATAGAAGCTAACAGAAAACTTCACCTCATCCACGTCTTTTATAAAGCTTAAGAATGACTCACTTGATTGTACTAAGGGGGGTGGGAAATTGATTGCTAGATAACGAATGCCACTGCTTTACAATGTAATTTGGATGATAATGAAAATATAACACTGTCATATCTGCTAACTAAATGACCTTCATGGTCAGACAGACATGTGCAGTGTCCTACGATGAAATCAATTAAGATTTCATTGGTTAGGATCATGAAATTTATTGTTAAGCCAATCGAATGAACGAAAAATCTGATCAAAATAACCTGCATAGGAAAACGATTGTTTCGTTGATTCAGTCATCTTATTAATCATTTAATAAGGCGATGAGAACACTGTTTACAAGAAGTGATGATGTCAGCACTTTATTTCGTATGATTTTCATCAACTATATGCAGTCATAAGACTGTAGCGTTTTGAGATACATTTCAGAACACAAATGGTGTCATAAACACAGTTTGATTTAGTAAAACATTTGCGTAGTTTGTCTAAACCTATTACAGAATAAGAGGTTTAGACAAACTACGCACATTATAATATAAGAGTAAAACTTTAGCAGTGTGGTAGGATGTAATTCCATTTTCATTGATTTATTAGATTTATCACACGGTGAAGGAACAGTATTGTTTACTGGATTACGTTTCGGACATAATTTATTGTCCATAGTCATATCAAGATAACTACACAACTTTGAGATATCCTTTATATATGTCTGTGCTCGACTGGTAAGTGATGACATGAAGTATGCATTTACATATAGCATTTATCCGAACGTGAACCTCGCCTGGTTAACTAGTTCACTAGTTACTAGCCGGTCCTAAGCCCGAGTAAAGAGTGAAGGTTGGGCATGGGGCTAGCAACACTACCCCGTAAAACAAATCCAACCGCTAAACAAACTTCAAAGCACAAACAAAATATAGAAAATGAAAACAAATTTATTCCTCGCTGGAATTGGAGAGGCGAAATGACGCCGGTAGGTGAAAGCCTGGCTTTGGGAAACCAGTTGGTCGAGCCGATATGTCTTCTCTCCTTCGATGAAAGCGAAAGTAAACGTGGGGACATGGAATGTCCACACCATGTTTGAACCCAGCAAGGCAGCTCAGATTGCAAACGAGATGTGAAGGTATCGCATTGAAGTGCTAGGAATCTGCGAGAGCAGATGGAATGGGAGTGGACTCTCCAAACTGTCAACTGGAGAATCAATAATCTACTCTGATATTGCCAACCAGACGACAAATACAAGCAAACTGACTTTTCAAGTGTCTATCATAATGTCCCCAACAGCATCAAAGGCTCTCCTTCATGCAGTGGGAACCAATCTCCTCCTGCAGGATCATGACAGCAAAGTTCAACTCAAAAGGAAGGAAGGTCACAATCATACAATGCTACGCTATGCACCTACAAATAATGTAGATCAAGAGAAGAAGGAGGAATTCTACAGACAACTGCAATCAGCACTGAACAAGACCTCACTCCATTTGGCGACATCAAAGTTCTGATGTGTGGGGTGACATGAATGCCAAACTGGGAGTGGACAACAGTGGAAGAGAACTAACCATGTGTCGAGAAGCGCTAGGTGAAATGAACGAGAATGGAGAATTGTTTGTAGAATTCTATGCATTCAACGATTTGGTGATTGGAGGCACTATGTTCAAGCACAAGGGTATCCGCAAAGCGAGCGACATGGATTTCACCAGACACCATCACACACTACACTAAAATTCAGATTGACTTCATCTCAATGTGAAGAAAGTGTAGACGCAGCCAGCCTACTTGACACAAGGTGAAGAAGAGGAGCAGATGTAGGTTCAGACCACTCACTATCTTGAGCAAGGAACCTTCAAATCAAGTTGAAAGCCTTTAGGGAAGCTGGTGATAGACCACAGTTCAAGTATAACACTCGGAAACTGAAGGACGAAACTACAAAGGACATCTTCACGGCAGCCAGACATCAAGACACAATGGGGGATATCGAGCAAAACCCCTGAAGAAATCCATGTGGAAGAACACTGGAAGTCTTTGAAAGAGAAGTTGAAAGACACCTGCATCACCGTATTAGGAAGGAAGAAGAAAGAAGACAGGACAGGGAATGGATCTCGACGGACACATGGAAGCTGATAGGGTAGGGAGAGGAGGATGGTGAAACAGAAGATAAACCAGTGCAAGGATGAACAACGAAAAAAGGAACTAAACAAAACCTATAAAAGGCTACACTAGACAAAGAAGTGAAGAAGAGTGCACGTGAAGACAAAAGACACTTCCACGAAACACTGACAAGTGAAGCAGAACAGGCTGCCTCAGGTAGGAGAGATAGACCTGACAACATTATGTCAAATAACCAGGTTACTTGCTGTCTGGGAAGAGATCAACACGGATGAAACCAATAAAGAATGATGAAGGAAATTTAATTACGAAAGAGGAGAAACAAAGGAAACGATGAGCTGACCACTTCAGAAAGCTCTTGAGCCGACCACCACTTGGACTTCGTCCAGAAATACCACCTGCAGCCACAGAACGACCAGTGAACATAAATCCTCTAACAAAAGTCGAAGTCGTGAGCGCCATGAAGCTACTGAAATGCGGGAAAGCAGCGGGACTAGGTGGAATCCCTCCAGCAGCACTGAGAGCAGACGCAGGGACAACAGCGGATATGCTCACACCAGCACTGCAAAAGGTCTAGAGGGAGGGCTACCTCGTCAAACTCCCGAAGAAGGCCGACCTAAGCCTTTGCAAGAACTGGCGCGGAATCACGCTCCTGTCCACTCAGAGCAAGCAGAATATTAGGTCGCATCATCCTGGAGAGACTAAAGGATGCGCTGGATTCACAACTACGACCGGAACAGGCTGACTGGCTGGCTTCAGGAAGTACAAATCATGTGGGGACCAAATTATCATTGAACAGAGTATAGAATGGCAGTTCAGTTAACTCTCTATCTCAACTTTATCGACTTCGAGAAGGCCATTGACAGCGTCGACCGACAAGTAGTTTGGAAACTGCTTCAACACTACGGAATAGCACAAACCTTTATCAGTCTCATTCAACATCTATATGAAGACGCCACATGCCAAGTAATTCATAATGGGAAGCTCAGTGATGCCTTTGAAATGAAGACAAGAGTAAAACAAGGTTGCCTACTATCACCCATGATATTCCTGATTGTGGTCGACTGGACTGGATCATGCAACAAACAGTGAGGAGCTGTGAGGAGAGGGGGATACGCCGGCTGGATCGCGGAAAAGAAACTAGAAGACTTGGATTTCACCGATGACTTGTGTCCGACGTCACACAAACTTGAAGATCTATAGGCGAAAACTAACAAGTTGGCAGAAGAGGCGAGGCAGGGCAGCCAAGGAAGACGGGACTTCAGGTGAATATAGAGAAGACAGAGGTGATGAAGATACCCACCACCACCAACAACTCCAACAACAACAACAAACTCCAGTCACCATCAACGGGAGAAACTTGAAGGAAGTTGTCTGTTTCACTTATCCAGGCAGGGCAGCATCGTTTCAACTACAGGTGATGGCAGCACAGACGAGGACGTCAAAGCAGCCACGATCGGAAACACAGCAAGACAGGCCTTCCTTCACTAATCTGAAATCAGTGTGCAGATCTTCTACACTCAGCATAGAGCACGAACAACATCCAGATTTTCAACACCAATTCAGTCAAGTCAGTGCTTCTGTATGGCTCAGAGACTTGACGCGTTACGGAAAGCATTTCCAATAAACTACAGATATTCATCAACAACTGCCACCTACGCTGGCTCGTTACTGAAAATCAGACGGGCAGACTAGTGAGAATAAGCAACAAGGAACTCTGTCTGGCTGTCAATGAAGCAACGAAGCAAGAAGCTATCGCGCAACAGATATGCAGTGGAAGAAAGTGGAGATGGATTGGATTAAACATATACTGAGAAGGGCGACTGGGGACATCAGACGCCAGGTCAGTCAGGCACTCGAGTGGGACCCAGATGGGAAGTGACGAGTTGGGCATCCGGGGTGAGGGTGACCTGGAGCAGATGGTGTGAGGAAGAAATGAGAGTTTGTGGGTAGTGGTGGAGCCAGGTTGAAAAGATTGCAGAGAGAGTGTAGAGTGGACTGGAGACGTGCTAGTGAATCCCCATGTTGCATTAGGAACCAAAGGGACAAATGAGTAGTAATAATAATAATAATAATAATAATAATATGATAATAATAATAATGCTGGAGGCAATAAAGATGCACTGGATTCAAATCCACGAGCGGAACAGGCTAGCTGGCTGGCTTCAGGAAGAACATATCATGTGCCGATCAAAATGCAACTTTACGCATCATTGAATAGAGTATTGAATATCAGTCGACTCTCTACCTCAACTTCATCTACTTCGAAAAAATCTTCGACAGTGTCGACAGAGAAGTAATTGTCAGCTGCTTGAATACTATGGTTTTAGTGCCACAAACCCTTATCAACCTCATTCAACAACAATAATCAAAAGAAACAACTAGTCACAAACCAGTTGATCAGGGCAAACTGCTGAGTCACTGAAGGAAAGATATCGACAGCTCGCTTCACACTGGTGGAGTCGTCTGGAAGGACGATTGCGGCTTCACGATTAATCAACGCAGCTCAGAGGACATAATAAAACCAAGACCATTCACCTGAGCTGCAAGCGTTCTCCACCACTTCAAGTGAGATGTGGACTGTGAAATCATAAGCCCTGTGTTGTCAATTTCATCTTCTATTCACAGCCTGCATTCCCATCCTTGCACGTTCATCTGTAATCCAGATTACGAGCAATCAAATAGTCGTCAGTTCTGTCATCACTGGCACGTAACGATTGCTAATCAACATCTAAAATGTCATCTTATTACGCCTGCTGACTACACTTTACAAACCGTTGTCACTGCAATTGACTGTAATCATGGGTGAATGCACAGATCACTCTTCATCAATTAGCGCTATAGGCAGACCGACCCATACTCATTTGCTTCATTTCGCATTGGCGGTCAACGTGCACTTCAAAACAAGCATTCCGTAGCCCTCATTCCTCTTGTTTGTGCCAGCTGAAAGCTGTCACAGATCACCTTCTGTCATAGTTATTTCGGAATTAGAGCTACGTAGCTTCCATCCTACTCACGCCAGGGTACAATGCCATACGAGTTCACTCTCAGTCTATCTTTCCGTATGAGAAGAGTTTTCAACTCCTTATTTGCTGTGGATTCTTCAGCATCCATTACTTTCTTTATTCATTCAAACACTGACCCAATGGTGAAATCTGGCTTTTGATAGTACAACATTCTACGTTGGTCATGTTCAACTGTGTTGACCCCACATAAAATTTCTGGCAATTCAGCTGTTTCCTGTGGTCTATATGAGCAAGGTGCCACTGCATTTGCCTTCCTCAGGATGTTGTCCATCTCAAGGACATCCACCTGTAGGTGTGATATCCATCTCACTAGTTTTCAATATAATATGATCTGGTGCTGTCTACAATCCCTTTGAGGATTTGTACACCGTCTCAATGTGAAACCGTGGTCCCGGGGGATTTGACCTCCACTTTTCGAAGGCTAATACGATCACAATATCTACCACTGAATACTTGTGTTCTGTAAGTAGTAATAGATAGGCACCATACTGAACGGTCTGTCGTGGGATGCCACCTACTCCATAATCACTTGCATCTGTTGAAAACATGAGTGGGTTTCAGTGAACTGCCAGTCCTACTGTCACCAGCTGATCAACGAAGAGCTACTTAATTCTATCAGATGTCCCCTGTGTCTCTTGAGTCCACACAGACGTCGGGTATCTCAAACCGCATACATTGCGCAGCCATCATCTCACTGAGGTTTTCAATCAACTGAACGCTGAAGACTGCTCTTCCGAGCACTGTTCCAGTTTCCATACCGAGTTTGGAATCGCAATGTTCTTGACTGTTAGAGTCTTTTCAGTCAGTGAATTCACTTCACCATTTCCTGGTTCATAGTCCTAATGCTTGCTCCCTTACCTTAGCTTCACATAAGTACTATTATCCTCTTCTACAAATAAATATGCCACCCAACACTCTCATTTCTTTTTGTAAAAAGCATGACGTCTTAATGTTGTGTCGTTTAGTGTAGTGTGAAAGTCATTTGTGCGTGATAAATCAGGCTAGACTATATATAGCATGAGTGGAAGCATAATGGTCATAAGTGTTGTCTGATGTGCGATACACATCAAGGGATGATCAACTGAATAATTTAGACATGGTTTTAGTGAACTGTGAGAAGTCTAAAAGTATTTCTTAAACCATCAACTTCATTGAGCATAGTAAAAAAAATATTTAAAAATCAGGTACAAGGATGTGAAGATGATGATAACTGCCCAGCAGGTATGACTGTTATACTCGTGAGTGGTGGACTATTGCCAGTGTGAAGAATATTTGGAGGAGCAATATGTAGTGTCTCCATGTGTGTGTGTGTGTGTGTGACTGTGTGTGTGTGACTGTGTGTTAAGGACACTGGATAATCGAATCCCATAAAACGCTATGAAATTAGAGTGTGAACGTATGACAGAGGAGGAGTGACTTCAAAGACCACCCTAGCAACTGCTAACTTCAACAATCAAATTTCAGAATTTCTACTCAGTAGGGTAGTTTTTCATAGAATAGAGGACTGTAATTGGTTATGTAAACGGTTGCTTGGGCGGTCTTTGAAGTCACTAATGCCAGTCCGGTAGCCAGACTACACGCCTACACGCCTCATGAAAATGGAAATCTCTGCATGCCCTTGTGTCTGTGAATGTGTCTGTTCATAGTGCGTCTACATTATTATGCGTCGAATACTAGATGATGAAGTGAGTTGAATGTCTGACCATACAATAGAAGTGATATTGGCTTATATGGTTCTCTACATTGTAGGAGGTTTTCACTTTCCATACCCGTCCGAAGATAAGAAACAGGAGGGTTGAGAAACCAGGAAGTCTGGTGCTACTCATTTCAGAGTGATAAAATGCAAACATATACCAACCTTCAGTTTAGGAATGATAATCTAATCGAAATTACTGCAAGTAGACTTCAACGTTCATTGAAGAACAAAAGTTTCCTGTTTCCACTGTGAGAGGCGATTTCACCTACAGACCTATGCTAGTGGTCCGTCAGAAAGAGAGCAGATCAACTTTACCCATGTCAATGTGTATTTATAAATACAACTGCCTCTGTGAATTGAGTTAATTAGGACGACGAATGAGAACTTTTTCACAATGTGCGGAAAAGCATCTACCAGCACGCCTAGCAAACAACGAGTAAACAAGATTATGACTACTATCCACTCACGTTTAAATGACACCGGTCAGCACATCAACATTAAGTCTGTTTTCTCTGTTATCCACTAAATATCAGAAGGAATACCCACAAGAAGTAAGAATCCGCCTTCTTCACACTGCTGAGGCTACTGACACGAAAATGAGGAAAGCTAGGTTATATATTTGAAAATCTTTCAAACATTCTTTTGTCCTACAATGACCGTCCACAAAGATGGATTCCAAATTATTCAGGTAGACAGTGACTCCTCTAAACTGACTATTTCATCCATTATAATAATAATAATAATTATTATTATTATTATCTCATACAGCCTTCTTCTCATTTTCATTTGACTTAATATCCAACAGTTACTCACTACCTATCTGATTGGTAAACTGTATACCGGTAAATTATTTTATCCACAAACTAGTAGAAGTTCTGTGACACAACCGAACTGTTACATGATTTTATTTCCAAAATTAGTTCAGTTTACAAACAACTATCAAGATTATACTATAGTTCAGGTAGCCAGCCTGTCTCTTAGTGTGAAATATTACATTTGATGGCAACGTTTGATGGAACTACAGTGCTCCTACTCATCACCAAAACACTATTTGGTTCGAAGTGAATCAATATTTAGATGATGCATATAATAGCTTAATAATCTGCTTAGATGTTAGTGGATGTCTTCCATTTTAGAAGTTTTATTCCAACGTGTAGTTATCCACCTCCAAATCGGCATCATTCAGCATCAACTTCGTGATGATGAACAGCTGTATATTCACAGTCCTAAGTTAAGCCACTCCTAGCCAGATAAGTCATAGCGTTTTCCCTTAAGATAAAGTTTTACTTGCAGACAAATTAATACATTGTCTCTGAATGAATTTACTATCTAACGTGATTTCCTATTTGTCTCTGGTTGTTCCAGTACTTTCACGTAGTAAACACTGATCAATCTGATCATGATGTTGGTGTCATTTCCGCAGACAAATCATGAAAACGAAAGCAATCATGTGAATGTAATTTTATTGATGTGAATTAACAATTGAACTATTTGTATCCTGCAAGAAATACTACTTATATAATAAATAGTGTATAACCAAATAAATAACGAGTCAGGAAAATATAGGTCAATTCATGTTTCACAGTAATCAAGAGGAGATGTTGATCAGCCCGATCATGCAGTGAAAGTTGTTCATTTACACTGAAATACTAGGATTTGATCAGCCATTGGAAAAACTTTAATAATTATTTTCGAAGTTGACAATGGAACATTAACTGGCAGATTCGAATGTGAAGGATAAACAAGCAGTGGCTTAACCGATGGACAGACGGTGGTGAAGTCCAGAATGATGTCTTCAGTCATATCGGATTTGATTAAAGCCACGATGAGTGTGGGGAAGCCTTTTGCACTGCGTGTAAACAATCCAAAAATATGATTTGAATGCTGAAAGAAATGAAGCAAATACCATTTCAATTGACTGATCGACTTCAAGATAAGCTGAACATCAACAAATTCAAGCGAATGAGTCACAGTATGCCAGCAACTATTAGACACGTATTGATCCTTGTCACAGACACTTTCAAATTCCGCACAGTAAATGTTTATCACAATGTAGGCTGTGGTGAATGGACTCAGGTAAATATCACCAGTTTATTCAAGATTGTGAAGTGTCATATAATCAGTGGATACGGAGAGGTGGCTGAATTTCATCTCTTCTTCATTCGATGTAGTTTGCTGATTGTTGTTTGTGAATCGGTGCTTGTCAACTACTTTCCATCGTACACTGTTGCAACACTGACTTACTGTGAAGCTGTGATTGAATGAAATGTAATAAATAAATGACTGATTGCCCTGTAAGCCATTCATCATCGTCCATGAATTGAGGAGAAGAGATTCGACTGCAGCCTGCGTAACAGTGTGTGAGCCGGTTGCAAATCTTTGAAGAAAACCAACAATTGTTTAGAAAAGGTGAAAAAGTACAAACGACTATACGGTGACTTACATTGGTCGGAGGCTGAATGAACTTCACAGCTCCCCACTTCAAACTGGGATTTTCACGGAGAGCTACAAGACTTCGAACGAGACCGAGAACTGATTCACCATGTCCTTCAGCCAGGGAATTCTAAAAAAGGAGAAACTGAGTACAGTACATGATGCATGAAAGTGTTTGGGGTAGAAAACGACTGGAATTTCAACCATTTCTTTTGATAATCATTGTGAAGGTGGAGCGTGAATCAGTTCGTTGTCTCTGATTTCTCTTATCACGCTGATCTCAGAGACATGCATATTTTGAGTCACATACAAAATCATGTTTACACACGTCTTCTAAGTGAAATTCATTCCAGGTGAGACCACACTCCAAGTTAAATACAAGATACAAACATATGAGTCGTGGATAGTGCAAAAGAAGATGAACGTTGCAGGATATTTGATCATTAGTGAGGAAACAGAATCTCGTATGCTATGAGGAGAAGATACGTAAGTCGATATACAAGGAGCGAATTAACTGCTGTATTTGCAATCCTCACATTCCTCCGCAAATATTCCCATGAGTGAACAACGAGTTGATGAAACTGATTTCAAATTAGTGGTCCAGTGATCCAGTCCAGTTCACCACAATCAAGAAGATCAACGGTGATGGTAGGCGGCAACCTTGTCTTACTCCTGTCCCCTGTCTTCACTTCGAAGACGTCACTGAGCTTTCCATTGTGAATCACTTGGCATGTGGAGTCTTCATATAGCTGTAGAATGAGGTTGATAAAGGTTTGTGGAAGTAAAACCGTAGTGTTCAAGCAGCCGTCTGCCAAATTACTTCTTGGTCGACGCTGCCAAAGGCCTCTTCGAAGTCGATAAAGTTGAGACAGAGAGTTAACTGGACTGCCATTCTATACTCTGTTCAATGGTGATGTATAGTGTTGTAATTTGGTCCGCACATGATTTGTACTTCCTGAAGCCAGCCAGTCAGCCTGCTCCGGTAGAAATTTTGAATCCAGAGGATCATTCAACCTCTCCAAGATGATGCGGCTTAATATTTTGCTGAGAGTGAACAGGAGCACAATTCCTCGCCAGTTTGTGTAAGCAATTAGGACTCCCTTCTCTGGAAGCGTAACAGGGTAGCTCATCATCACGTTTATTTACATACTTCCAAAACATCTGCAATAGCGATGTGAGCACGTCCGCCGTTGTATCTGAGTCTGTTTCAGTGCTTCTGGTGGAATCCCACCTAGTCCTCCTGCTTTCCCAGGTCTCAGCGACTTTATGCATTCACGAACTTATTTCCGCTGTTGTCTGAGGGCTTGTGTTCACTGGTAATTCTGTGTCTGGGCGGTTGGTGGTGTTTCTCGGCGAGTTGCTGTTGGTGGTGGTGGTGGTGGTAATCGATTCAAGAGTTTTTCGAAGTGGTCAGAGCATTGGTCCCTTTGTTCTTCCTCTTTGGTAACTGAGTTTCCTTAACTATCTTTCATTGATCTCATCTGAGTTGATCTCTTCCTTCCCAGATAGTAACCTGTTTATTTGATATAGTGTTGTTAGGTCTCTGACTCTGCTACGTGCAGCCTGTTCTGCTTCAGTTGCAGTTGTATCGTAGAAGTGTCTTTTGTGTTTGCGCGCACTCTTCTTCACTTCTTTTTTCAGTGTCTTATAGGTTGTGTTTAGTTCCTCTTTTCGTTGTTTATCCTTGCACTGCACTGCACTGCACTGGTTCATCTTCTGCTTCACCATCCTCCTCTCCCTGCTTTATCAGCTTCCATATGGAAATCCGTCGAGATCCATTCCTTGTCTTGTCCTGCTTCTTCCTTCCTAACACGGTTATGCAGCTTTCCTTCCACATAGCTCTCAAGGAGTTCCAGTGTTCCTCCACGCAGTTTCCTTCAGGGATGTTGTTCAGTGTCTCCCATTTTGTCCTGATAACTGATTGACGTGAAGATGTCCTTCGGTTCAGTTTCTGTTCTGGGTGTTTAACGTGAACTGTGATCTATCATCACCACCTTCCTTGAAGGCTTTCAGCTTGGATTTGAAGGTAGGTTCCTTGCATTAGATAGTGGTGTGAGTAGTGTAGTAGTACTGATCTTGCATCCAGTAAGCTGTCTGCGTCTCCACTTTCTTCACATTGATATTAAGTCAATCTGACTTTTAGTGTAGTGTATCATGGTGTCTGGTGAAACCAAATCCATGGCGCATTGTGAATATCCTTGTGTTTGTACACAGTGCCTCCAATCACCAAATCGTTGGATGCGTAAAAGTCTGCAAACAGTTCTCCATTCTAATTCATGGTTTCAGCGAGTGCCTCTCGACACACGATCAGTTCTTTCCCTGTGTTGTACGCTCCCAGTTTGGCATTCATGTCACCCCACCCATTAGAATTTTGATGTCGCCAACTGTGGTGGGGTCTTGTCCAGTAGTGATTGCAGTTGTTTGCGGAATTCCTCCTTCTTCTCTTGATCTACATTATTTGTAGGTGTGTAGTGTAGCATTGCATGATTGTGACTTTCCTTCCCTTTGAGTTGAATGCATCTTGCTGTGATGATCCTCACCCTGGAGGAGGAGATTGGTTCCCACTGCATGAGAGAAAGCCCTCGATGCTGTTGGGAGGGGACATGATGATAGCCACTCCTCCTTCAGTGTGCTCATGGTTGTCGTCTGGTTGAGAATATCGGAGTAGATTATTGACTGTGCAGTTGACAGTTTGGAGAGTCCACTTCCATTCCATCTGCTTTCTTAGATTCCAACCACTTCCGTGCCATACTTTCTCATCTCCTTGGCAATCTGGACAGCCTTGCTAGCCAGCCAGCCAGTTTAAAACATTGTGCGGATATTCCATGTTTCCATTTTTACTTTCTCTCTCATCGAGAGAAGAGAAGACACATCGGCTCGACCAACTGGCTTCCCGAAGCCAGGCTTTCACCAACCGGCGTCATTTCGTGTCCCAGACTGCAGCGAGGAATAAGTTTATTTTTATTTCTAATATTTTCTCTGTGATTTGAAGTTTGTTTAGCGATTGGATTGGTTTTCCAGGATAGGTTTGCTAGCCTTATGCCCAACCTTCTCTCTTTATCCATGCTTAGGACCGGCTAGTAACCAGTGAACTAGTTAACCAGGTGGTGCTGCGTCTCAATTGTATCGTATTTATTTGAATTTCACTGAATACACACAGGATAACTATTTTAAAACAACTCTCTATCATGTGATGATCGCTGTTTCTGAAACACTTGAATTGTTAGAATAACAAGGTGACAGGCCTTATATTTGAAAGATTTGTGTGTCATTTGTCCATTACAAAATTCCTCTTTCGTGTCATTTCCGTTGATATATTAAATGCATCCTGCTGTGGGATAGTATTATTTGATGGAGTACAGTTCGGATACAATTTGTTGTCCATATTCATATCAAGATAACCATATAACTTTGAGAAGTGCTTTAAATAATCCTAATTCTCTCGCCTCCTCTGTGATACGTTGGTTAGTAGGATATTCTATGTATACGGAATTAGTGCTGAGTCATTCCATTTGTACGCATTACATACTGATTCGATAAACGCAGGTTCTCTTCTCAATCTTTTTCACACATCGTCCAGCCAACTTAAATTTAGGAACTGTTACTCTGTCGCATCCTATTCTGTGGTTGTGTGTAGTTCCAGGCATAGCTACAGCCGAACATTTTTCTACATTGCTTATCTCAATAGGATCTATGTATATTGATTTTGGAATGTTTTATGTTCGGACAGCCTAACTGAGTCTTGCCGAATACTTTGACCTGGCAATCATTGAAAGGGATTTGGTGAATTAAACTATTCTGCTTATTTGAACCAATAGGATCTTCGAGACTGCGAAGCTTGTTTCTAAGTGAGTTTGTAGGTTGGAATGCCACTCTGTTCTTAGCCTTATTTAAAATCCCACATAGTTTCTCAGAGGCACCTTCCTCGTATGGTAACCCTCACTGTACAGGTTTCAATCTCTCTCTTCACTTCACTTCATTTCTGTCATTATTATCATGGTTTAAAGTAGCATTATTATTAACACCTATCCATGTTAAGGCTATGAATCATAATTTGCTTACAATTACTACTGAATTTGTTGATTAAATAAGGTGGGTAATTACTGATGAGTAGGTTGTGTTTGATGTCTTCAGTGTTTCACTGTGAGATACATCGAATAAACTAGCTAAACAGTGACTACACTCCACCAGAGAAACCACATTTTCCCCTGATATTGATGCCGACTTCTTAATTCAACGTTGCAGAAAGGAAAGCGGATAACCTCAAGATGTATTCAGAGTGGGAAGTCAGGTGTAATTGGATTGCGTATGTTACATATGCGATTCTTTGTCATCGGTATGCTACTCGAGGTTAGATTAAAGGTTATAACTGCAGTATAGTGACCAAAAAAAAAGACAGACTTACTTTTGCTTTCCACTCTTCTTAATCCACCCATCTATTTCCTGTCTGATACGTTTGACAAACTTTACGCTCTCATTTCTGTACAGTTGATGACTTGGATAACCTTCAAACCACAGTTTATGTTCCTAAAATATACAGAACGTATTTAAGATGACAACACTGATTATTGTGATAAAAGAGTACATACCATGACTCGTGCTCCCATCTCTGAATCAGTGTTTTCAACGAAAAATGCACAGTTGTCTAAGAGAATTCCATCGACTCCTTCCTTCATCCAGTAACCGATCACATCCTAGCGGAGAAGTGACTTATCAGTGTGGAAATGCAAACCTACCACTATTGCCTTCTGTGTGTCAGAATCTTCCAAGTTTAGGTCTACCCTCGGAAATGAAAATACCGAGTAATAACTCTCATCTCCAATCTCCACACCTGATGATCCTTCGTATCGGTCATACTAAGAAGAATATAAACCATGATTAGACGATAAAGTGAAATATAGTTCTACTTACCATGACATCCAGATTTTTTGGATATTTCACCAATTTAGCTTCATTCTGTATAACCCAATTATGGCGGGTCGACACTGAATTGAAATCTAAGGTCAAGATGATCTTCAAATCTTGTTTGTGAAATTCTCTTATAAGGTGTCGGAAGTCTTCCACTGTGCCAACTGCATTGTCTAATTCTTTGTAATCTTCCACCAGTCCAATTACTTTGTATCGGTTTGTATAGAAGCCTTTTGTAATGGGACCTAGTATCACATATCCTGCCCCAATTATACTTTTGATGTAGTCCACCTCCGATATGAGACCTGTTTAAATCAAGCAAAAAAACGATGAGGATGATATGGTGATTTCGGTTACCAGTCAGATCACCAACGAAGTCGCCAGAGGAATCTTTGAAATCGAATACATCTAGCCAATAACCAACAGCAGACTTCCAAAATTGTGATTCACGTTTCTCCAAATCCTTTATTCCTGAAAACCAGTAAGTAGCAAATGCAACCAGTATGCTAATCATTATGACACAGAAGCCAAATAACAGCCCCAATCGTACATATCTCCATTTGGGATCCACCTTGTCCAAATTGTCTCTGTGGGAATTATTTGATAGGTTGTTCATAGCCGTTGCGGTTTCATCATAGAAATTCTTTGACTTGTTATACTTATCTGTTTCTCTCTCTTGTCCCTTAGAGTCCGTTTCGTACACCTGTATGACTTTTGGTTGTCGTAGTTGTTTAGAGTTGTTCATATTTGGAACAAAGTTATCCATCTTCCAAATTTCTACTCTTCTATGTTATAGTGATTGGTTGAATGAAGCAAAGATGTTGGTCGCAAGAGTGATTTTATACGTTCGCCTCTTCCACTTCTCGCTATATATCACCTTCAATACAGAATGGAATGTTGTAGATTTGCAAACAAAAGATCAATATAATTAATTTGGAGAATCAGATGTGTTTGTATGGAATATCTCTCAGTAGTGATTGGAGTAGTGAACAGGTGAAAACGACAGTCTAGTGGTATGATCCAGCTAATTGGATGATATACAACCCTTTGAAGAAAGACGATAAAAATAACTCGCTAATTATTGTCCATATTTTTAGAAAGCCGCAATAGCTAGTAATTTAGTGTAAAGATAGGTGTCTCTGACAAGTGAACAATACAGGAAATACTTCAGCAAGCATCACCACCATTTAAATCCGAGTTAAATATATATTTGGGAGCAATTTTATACGACTTCATTGTATGACCACAAGTATTTTGAGATGAATAGTTGAGGGATTGGTTTTCGTCGGCTACTTGAATGTAGAGAAGCCTCAGAAAAACACAAGGAAATCTAATAGACTAGTGTTGGTTGTTACAGCTGCAGATTGAATTTTCGTCTTCAACCTAGGTTAGGCATCAGAATTATGGCATTCCACTAGTTTCGTGTGCATCAATGCGGAGGTCATCAACTTTCCTGTCCAAATCCTGACAGTTGTCTCCTCTGGGTACTAGGAGTATATGAATGATGATTTCGCCTTACTTGCTGCCTTTTCCCGATATATAAATCCTTCATTGCTAGCATAGCCTACTTCTGAAGATTACAGCACTTTTTTATGTGTATGGGTAAACTATTCTAGGCTTGACTTATTTTCTGTCACGCATTAAAGTATTTGAACTATACAATGACACTTCTCTCGTATGCTAAAATCCCCAGCTTCAGAAAGCACCCAAAATGGTTGCTTCTCTTTAACCTACCATGAAACACCGACTGATGACTCTCACTCTTCAGGCATCCTATCCAGTATAAAGTCATTCCCATACTGAATAGGATGAACTACTTGTCAAGCCAGCTATAAAATACATTTTTGTTTAATATGCTGGTGCAATCTTGAATTCATGGTTAAAGGAAGGTTAATAGAGCTGTTGGCAGTGCAACTAATCGAATCAGATATTGGATTTCAACTTCTTAAATTATTTCAAAAATTTTCCTTATCATTATTATTTGTCTCTTGAATCACTAATGGAACATGAGGCTTCACTAGCACGTCTCCAGTCCATTCTCTTCTCACCAAACCGTTCAACCTGGTTCCATGAGAGCCAAAGAGCACTCATTTCCTCCTCGAAAGATTTTCCCTATGATATCCACGCCTCGGAGGACCAACAAATCACTTCCCATTTGGGTTCCACTCGAGTGTCTGGCTGGCCCGGAGCGTGATGTCCCCAGTCGACCTTCTCAGTGCATGCCCAATCCATCTCCACTCTCTTATTCTGCATATTGGTTCAGCGACACATTCTTCGTTGGCTCGTTGATAGCCAGACTTCCTTGTCACATATTCTTTCTGGCCATCTGATCTTCAGTATCGAGCCAGAGTAGACAGCTGTTCATGAATGTCTGTAGTTTGTTGCAAACGCTTTTCGTAACGCGCCAAGTCCCTGAACCATCATATAACAGCACTGACTTGACTGGATTGGTGTTAAAAATCCAGATGTTGTTCACACTTTATGCTGAGTAGAGTGCAGTAGATCTCCACACTGACTTCAGCTTGGTGAAGGAAGGCCTGTCTTGCTGTCTCTCCGATCCTGGCTGCTTCGACGTCCTCGTCTGTGCCGTCATCACCTGTAGTTGAAACGATGCTGCCCTGCCTAGATAGGTGAGAGAGACAACTTCCTTTAGGTTTCTCCCGTTGATGGTGATTGATGCTTGTTGTTGTTGGTGGTGGTGTTGGTGTTGGTGTTGTTGGTGGTGGTGTTGGGTGTCTCCATCACCTCCGTCTTCTCTACGTTCACTCGAAGTTCCATCTTCGCTGCCTCGCCTCTTCTGTCAACTTGTTGGTTTTCTCCTGTAGATCTTCAGGTTTGTGCGACATCAGACACAAGTCATCGGCGAAATCCAAATCTTCTAGGATCTTTTCCCCGGTTCAATTTCGAAAATTGGAATCCAGAAAACGCCTAAAATACTTTAACTTCACTTCTTTAGTGTGCTTCGGCGACTCATACAGGAAACAAACTTAGTTGCTGTGATAGAATGCTGTTCTAGTTTAGTCGGTGAATTTGGTATATCAAGCAGCAAAAAAGCATTATATGCTGGATTAAGTTTCGGACACAACTCGTTGCCTATTGTCATATCACAAGATGATGTTTGTTATATGCAGTGAGATCTCCTAGTGAACTTTCATGAAGTGACTTCTGAATGTTCAGCACTCATAAACTTGGATCATGATTCAAAATTCAAGACGACTGGGAATTCCTCTGAGTGTTATTCAGTAAATCCAGTCAAATCGGGTCACAATCCCGCAAAATCATGACCATCCATGAGAGTGGAGAAAACTTTCACAGATTATCACCGCAGTGTTTGCATTCATCAACACAAAGGACGGAGGTGAATGTGTCAAGCACACAACTGCAGAAAAGGTATATGGAGATGTATTTTTCAAGATAAATCTCCGCATCGATTTCGGCACGTATCAAAGTTTTCTCTAGAAGGAAGATCAACCAGTACTTAGTGTTTCTGAAGTGAAAAGGATGAAAATATCCAAGTGTCCTTCTAAAAGATGATAAGCTTCACATTTCATCTGACACAGCACCAGACATCATTGAAAACAAGACGCACAACTAGACATCTATCACTTTTCTATACCTCTGATGTAGCCGGAAATGCCTAGGAAGATTTTCTGAAGCTGATCAGTAAAATCAGCTGCGACTTTTAATTTATGTCAAGAAATGTTCAACGTGTACACTTCCTCTGAATCATCGTGATTTAATTCGTTGGAAACTGATTCATTGACTAGTTGTTCATCAGTTATTTGGAATTGAGTTCAGCTTGTTTAGATGCATTTTTACCCATCAGCCTAGTGTAGGTGTTCATGGAATTACTATGATCTGTCATTTACCTGTCAAGCATGAGATAGTACTCGGGGAGACTTTTGGATGCCTTAGATTGAGAAAGTCAAACCTATGTGTCCGACACCATACTTATAACCAGCTATTCAACAAAAGTTACAAGTACCCTTGCAAATGTGGTGTTAGTCAGTCAGGAAGTGAACAGATGAGAAGATTCACGTGTACTATAACCACAATTCTCTCTTTCACATGTTCCACCATTTCCTCATGTGATGCCAAAATCGAGTAAGTGCAACTGGTCTCCATCTTCCTGCTACATCCGGAATTCAACGATCTGATGTGTTGTGTTGAGCACACGTATTAGCCTATTCGTAAGAATCACGTTGTTACTTGTCATCAGCAAACTATGTGGTTTCGTTATTTCCAAGTGACAATATTTTTATTTCTAAAACGTAATAAATGCATCTCTGAGAACTGGTCCAAAATCGATTTCAGGTAGGTTAGATCATGATGTTGTGAAGGTCAGCAAATAACTCAGACCGTGAATGGCCTACTGATGTATTCGTACACAGACAGGAAATTTTACTATGAGAATGCATGGAGATAACTCCTTAGCTATGCATCACTTGAAGCAAAGAATCAAAGGGATATTTGTGTGAAAAGCCTAATACGAGCATTTTGGAATTGTCAACAATGTGAATTCTACTAAGCTAGCCCAATACTAAATTATGTGAACGACAGTTTCGTATTTTTTTACCACAAGACATTTTGAACAGTGAAGATTACAAATATTAAACACTAGGCTGCTTCAACTTCTCAAGTTATATATTTCAAGCTTCACTCAAGCAATGAAGGATTATGCATTCTAGAATCTTAGAAACCAGATCGGCTAATTCTAGTACCTACTATTCTTAGTCATTACTGCTTGGTATCACTCTCAGCTAACTAACCATTAATTAATGTATGTGCACATACACGAAATTACCAGACAGTCCTGCTTCTCATGAAGGCGTGTAGGCACCTTAATACAGTGTTCATTGTTCATTGTTTGTTCATTCTTTTACTACATCGAGAATAGATCATTTTGTGTCCTAAACACATACACATAAACATACTACGTAAGGTGCTTTTGAAACATTCTTGACCCAGAAAAACTGATTTCATGAGAATATATTAGCACAAAAATAGTGAGAGGAATGTATAAACTCTGTTCTAGAGATCACAGAATTGATTGTTGCATAATTGGATAGCTATTTTTATCAGAATTTATAGTAACAATAGTTGAATTTACTAGCGACACTAGTGAAGTGGTTTTATGGTATCTAAGACAGATGTTATTAATCCATAACAGTCGGATCCCACTCGAAATTCTCACTTGTAATTCAGGTTTTCTGGCTTATTATCATTGTGTTTATTGCTCATGGAGGAACAATTAGTTCTATATTAGAATATTCCTTTCAAATTCCACACAGTGAAAAAATATTTTTTTTCTGGGTGACACTTCTCTATAGGAAATATCAAACAAATAATCCATTTTGGAATTATTCACTATCATAGTGCTCTGGCTTTACTCTTACACTTATAGAAGTAGTAGTTTCTCTCATAGTTAGGTGATCATATTATTGCTTACTTCTTCCTTTCATCTTTACTGATACTTTCTGCTCTAGTTCGTACTTCAAAAAACTGTAGTTTAATTCAATTAACACTAAAATGTTAGAGGTTTCGGAACTTTGCTATAGTAGATACATTGTCTGCTCTGTTGATTACCTTAAACGGGAGGGGATAAAATGATAGAATTGACTGACGAACAGCATCATGTCTGATGAACACATGTCCACACTCCAAGCGTTCAATAGGGATAGAAACGCTATATTTCTGCTCTCTTCTATATCTAGGTCTCAGGTCATTCACATATATCTTCAGCTGCTATAAATAGCTAGTTGAATGTAACAGAACTTCAGTTACCCGGACAAAGTATTCTGCTGTCAAACGCAATATGATTTCCTGCACTAACTCCAACTCACAGCACATACGTAGGATTTTGGTTGACTGCTGAAATAAGCGACTTTCAGATTGTCAGCCTCCCTCTAGTTTGTCAATAGACTTTGTTCCAAAGCTTAAAATCTAATTTTCAAAGAAGTTTTCAGCGACAGTTTCAGCAGAGTGACAATTGATCATCTTGTGAAATAACGGATACATTTTAGAATACATGTAAGTCTCTCTGAAGGAAGCGACGATCCGACTTAATTAATATGTATTTGGTTAAGTCTGGTATCGGGTGTCTGAAGACTGTCTGATCGAAAAAAGCATGTACCTATTGACCTTCGCTCTTCAGTAATAAAGCAGATTTTTAACTATTGCTTCACACCTCAGTTCGTGTTTGGCCATAAACGTTTATCAGGAAGAAACTTGGTAATGATACAGACGCCATAGTGAGACATATTAGGTAGGTAGTTTCTCAAAGATTGTGCGTCTTGTACTTTGGGAAACAAATGAACACATCCTGCCACACGAATTGTCGCATACTAAGAAGGAATTGTTTACAGGAACTCTGGTCATTTGAAGTGACTTTATTTTCGAACATAATGATCTATCTAATCTAATTCTGCCTGCTTTTGCTGAAATCTCGCTACTTTGGCACAGTAGACAACGGCGTTGTCAATATGTTCCAAGTTAATTCGTGATAGGGTATCAGTTAAATTGGTTTCACTTCCATAAATGAACTGTATGTTCGCTGTAAATCGTGAAATGAACTACAAGAGCAACAACCCAACAGCACACAAAATTGGTTGTAAAAAACACTGTTCAAAAGATCAAAGATACACTGTAGTTCATCAACTGTAAGGAGAAGAGAAGAAAACTATTTAATAACTTTTTTCCAGAAGAATGGCTATACATGCAACTTCATCAAAAATGTTTACATTATGCATCATCAACTGAGAAATCAACCTCGAAAACCAACAAACGGATTGTTTTGCCCTACATGAAGAACATCTCCAAGATCATGACTAGATTATTGAAGCCTTTCGAAATCGCTGTATCTCACAAGCCTACAAAATCTCTTCAGATTATGTTATGTGGGGCAAAAGATGCAATAGCAGAGGAAGAAAAACCAAACATTATCTACAAAATATAATGCAGAGAATGCAAAAAACACTACCTCATACAGAGTGGTTGCCCTCTTCGCATCCGTCTACAGGAACATGAACTAGCAGTGAAGCAGCTTGGTATATCTTCGCTCACATCAGTGGGTACTGACAACTGTGGACATCAATTTGACTTGGAAAACATGAAGATCCTGGTTACAGAAAATACGAAGGATGCCAGAGAATTTCTAGAAGCTTCCTATTCACTTCAGTCAGCAAGCAATCAACAGACACATTGACATTGACCCAATTTATCAACCAATGAGAAGCAACGAGGAGGTCAAATTCTAGGTCACTAGGACAACCAATTGAAATAAATATGACTGTAGTAACAAGACTTTGGTGGAAACAACCGATCACACACAAGGCCACTAGAGCAAAATACTAAGCCACTTGTGAAGAAAACTTTATAGCTTTTTCTTCTCTGAAGTCTATCCTGATGATGTTGTCGTAAATGACAATGAGAGCTTCAAGAGAAAACCATCCAGCTCACAGAACAAAATACCATCATAAAAGGATATGAGTTCTGCTCTGTGGAGAGGCTAGTCAGTCACCAACAGACAACTTAGCGTATTTGACGAGCGACGATGATTTATAACTTCCTCAACTGAGAACCTGAGATTCCAAACTGATCTTTTGTCCTATTTCATATCGAAAATTCATCCAACACACTCATGTGTCCATTACTCTAACCGATTTTAGTTCGTCGTGGTGAACAAAGTCAGTTGATCTGGTATATAATGTTAAATGAGTACTTTACAAGATGCAGACGTAGATATTTGACCCATATCTGTAAGGAATCTGTTATTCATCACTGGTGTGGGCGATCTCCAAAATATATAAGAAGCCAGACGTGACTGGGAACACATTGAAATCTATATTTATTCCCGTGAGATGCAACCTCTGGATATCTGAATACGAATTCTATTGTCATGCATAAAGAACTCAACTTGGAGCATAATGTTCCCATTTTGTGATTTCTTCACAATCAGTTTGGGAATTCAAGACACAAATCGTTAAGTGAGGCTAATCTCAGTGGTATTTAAATCGTCCGTTACTTCGAGAAGCCGGATTGATTTATGACTGTTTTCATCTGTTAAACCTCTTTGTTGTATGCGAAAGGAGTCACTCATTTCCTGAACAGACTGAAAATTACAATAATTCACTTGTAACCACACAAAGATAGGTAAAATTTCGATATTGTAGGGAGCCGTCCTTGTCTCATTAATGCTGCGACTTTCGATCCAACCTATGCGTTCGTTACATAACGTTTATTCCTTGGACTGACAGCATACTAGGAATGGACGAATGCAAAGTGTCTTCGACGTCAGTCAACCTTTAGACATTCGTTCAGTGAGCCAACTGACAAAATACACCTCATTCCAACTGACTGACTTCACAAAAGTCATAAATATGCCATGATAAAGTTCTTACATTTCTAATCGCACTATTTGCTTGTATCTCAATAACATCTACTAAATTAGGATTAGCAAGGGAATCAGTAGGATTACCATTGGAACGATCCACTTGATTAATTTTCATCTCGTCTACGTGTTTGTTGTGAACAGAATCGTCCCATTCCAGTCAATTTTTTACTAATGATTTTAATAGTGATGAACAGAATCATCTTCTTAGTCAAGAATTTTTTATCATTCTATCTCCCGTTTTCTGCACAATGGTTACCACTAACAACGTATAGTTATTTCATCGATAATGGTGTACATCTGATGAAGTCATAATTATCAAATGTGTTCGAAGAATCTGGGATTTGAAGAGGTTAGATAAACTTTCTTGAATAATTGTATATTCTACATTTCTATGCTGTAGTAGGAAATTTCCGATACACTTTTACAAATCTTCTAAACTACTTGGATTCACGTATGCTGAAACAATCCTTCATGTTCTGTTCGCACAAGATTTTCTGCCAACCCAATTATTATATTATTATTTTCCCCTTGGGTTCCTAGTGGAACATAGGGATTCAGTGCTACATCTCCAGTGCACTCTCTTCTTTGTGACAGCCCACAAGCTTTCATTTCTTCCTCACATCATCGCCTCCATGTCACCCTCAGACGCTCAACTTGTCACTTCCCATCTGGGTTCCACTCGAGTGTCTGGCTGGCCCGGAGTGTGATGTCCCCAGTCGGCCTTCTCAGTGCATGCCCAATCCATCTCCACTCTCTTATTCTGCATATTGGTTCAGCGACACATTCTTCGTTGGCTCGTTGATAGCCAGACTTCCTTGTCGCGTATTCTTTCTGGCCATCTGATCTTCAGTATCGAGCCAGAGTAGACAGCTGTTCATGAATGTCTGTAGTTTGTTGCAAACGCTTTTCGTAACCCGCCAAGTCCCTGAACCATCACATAACAGCACTGACTTGACTGGATTGGTGTTAAAAATCCAGATGTTGTTCACACTTTATGCTGAGTGGAGTGCAGTAGATCTCCACACTGATTTCAGATTGGTGAGGGAAGGCCTGTCTTGCTGTCTTTCCGATCCTGGCTGCTTCGACGTCCTCGTCTGTGCCGTCATCACCTGTAGTTGAAACGATGCTGCCCTGCCTAGATAGGTGAGAGAGACAACTTCCTTTGGGATTCTCCCGTTGATGGTGATTGATGCTTGTTGTGGTTGTTGTTGTTGTTGGTGTTGGTGGTGTTGGGTGTCTTCATCACCTCCGTCTTCTCTATGTTCACTTGAAGTTCCATCTTCGCTGCCTCGCCTCTTCTGTCAACTCGTTGGTTTTCTCCTGTAGATCTTCAGGTTTGTGCGACATCAGACACAAGTCATCGGCGAAATCCAAATCTTCTAGGCTCTTTCATCGGTCCAGCTAGCGTATGCCCATCTTCTTGCTCCTCATGTTTTGCTGCATGATCCAGTCCAGTTCAAGTCGACCACAATCGGGAAGATGATCTGTGATGGTAGACAACCTTTTCTTTTTCTTGTCTTCACTTCAAATTGTTACTGAGCTTTCCATTGTGAATCACTTGGCAGGTGGCGTCGTCATATATCTATTGAATGAGGTTGGCAAAGATTTGTGGCACTGAAACCGTAGTGTTGTAGCAGCTGCCAGTCAAATTACTTCTCGGTCGATGTTGTCAAAGGCCTTTTCGAAGTCGATAAAATTGAGGTAGAGAGCTGACCACCATTCGCCAACCCAATTGAATGAGGATGATTTAGGCTATATACAGATGACAGTAACCTTTATATCTATGCCAGTTATTGAACCTCTTCTCAGGTATAAGAGTCATATTACCAGTGACTAAGACAATAGGTATCCCTTCATGACTGAAAATCTTTCTCATTGTTCTGTGTGTGAATTTTGCATTAGGAGTATCTATAAATATTACTTCTGTCCATTTGAAATAAGAATCCACGATAGCATAATTGTAGTATGAGTTTAAGAAAAAAAACCATAGTGATCTGCATGAATGTATTGCTTTGTCTCACAATATGCACACCATGAATTCCATATTGACTTTTCATATAATATTTTATTCAGCAAAACGCTAACACCTTCGTGTGATATCAACATCCATTTCCAGTCACTGTCATATTCAGTGTCCTAATAATTTAGTCTTCTCAGCTCCTAGGAGTGCAGAATAAAGATTATCTGATACATCAAACCTAACAGTCATAACTTTTCTTCCTTGCAAACATAAAAATCCTTTTAGAATGTAGATTTGTTTCACCTCTTCTCTTACATAAGTCATTGGGTATTCCAACCCTTTTTCATTGTATTTATGCTACTTCCATTGTACTTTCAATCATCTTGTACAAGTAATTTTCTGTCAACAAGCAGTAGATGAACTAATAAATAGTAGGTAAGTATTAGTAGGAGAACTCTCAAATGATAAATAATTCAACAGGATATCCGTACAACTTATGTCTTTGGCCTGTTTGTGTTCAAATGCATATTTATCAGCAATCATTTTTATTTTTAGATGCATGGTCTGAATATTTTTGTTGAGTTTTGACAGTGAAAAGTGTAAGATTAATTCTTTCAATGGGGATTCATCAAATGAGGTAGTTCACTGGGATATTTGAACGTTTAATATTCCAAAATCCTTCAGCCCCAATACAGATAAACTGAATCTATTAAGCAGGTAGGAACCTTAACAAAACAAAAACTTTCTATCTTCATATGAATGTCAACGGTACTGAAATGAAGTAAATTAAAGTCAAACTTGTACTTGTCATCCAGACAATGATGAATTTTAACTGTCGTTTATCACAAGTTAACAACAAATTCTTCTATAATTTCACTGTCAATAATAAATTATTGGAACTTGCCTGATTTAGTACTTAACGCTTTCGCCAAAGGATATTTGCCATTCCAAACTGTTTGAAAGAGACGATGATTCCATTTACTTGATCCTTCAGACGAAGCATAGGAAGTTTCAGTAGTCAAGGTATTTTAACCTCTGCACACAAGACCTGTTTTCCCAATTCTATCACATCTATAATAGTTAACATAAGTAGTTATGACTTTCTGCAGAAATACCATTGATGCAGAAGGCGTCATGAGATTTAAGCATCTCACGTAAGTCTTGTTTGCGCCTGAGGCTAAAATTAACAGGCTGACATTTAGAAGGGTTTAGTTTGAGACCATTTGAGAGAGACCATTTGCCAACTTCAGACAAAAATTCATTTAATTTTAAGCAATCCAAAGAAGAGCTGACTGGAATAGAAATCATCAGGACGCCAACATACTTGATAAAATTAGTTTCAACAGAACAAGGCAAATCGTGAAAAAAAAGGAAAATGGGAACGGAGGAAGTACACCACCTTGAGGCACACCAGCTTCAGTAAGCAGTGAAGTGAAGCGCATCCCTTTATAAATAGTGTACTGTTTCCTTTCAGAAAAATAAGAATGCAGCCATTCTGTAACCCATGGCTCAGTGTGAGCTATGGCAAGCTTATTTAACAAAAGTGGTCTAGGAACAGAGTCAAAGGCTGATGAGTAATCCAAAAAGACACAATGGACATACTTAACACCTTTTCCGACACTAGAAACAATATTATGATGCAAGACAGTGGCTGCATTTAAAGTACTTTTCCGGTGTTTGTAAACAAACTGTTTTGGATCAATGAAGGCCATCAATGAAGGCTCAATCACAAGGAGAAGTAATTTCTCCATTGTCTTCAGAAAATGGGAAGTTATAGCCATGGGTCGAAAAGTAACATCTGATCCAGAAGATGGCTTAGGCACAGGTACAATTTTTATCTGCTCCCAAGCAGTGGGTATTATGTTTCTAGAGAACGATACATTGAAGATATCTGTAAGTGGATGACATAAAATATCTGCACATTTTTTAAATATGATGCTAGAAACACCATCAGGATGTAAGCTTTGGGAGGGATTCAAAGACTTTAGATATTTAAATACATCATTTGTATTGAAACCTGGAAAGCAGTTATCCACTTGATTTTGCACATTAGGGAAGTTGAAATTAGCTTGCCGACGTATAAACGACTTGTTTAATGCGCAGACATCCGAATGAGTTTGTTTTGTCATCTGTCTTTTACCAGTAAGCTCTTTAAATAATTTCCATATATTGGAAGAGTTGTTACATGATAAGTACTTCTGGTTGTATATAGTATTCAGACTTAGTTAGCCAGTTAAGCCCCTAAACGCCAGGGTGATCTCTCGCCTTATACAACCTTTCCTTTTCTCTCCGAAGCCTCTTGAGATGAGGAGAGGAAAGTCTGTCAAATCTTATGTAAATTGTTTCAGTAGGGCAGCAGATATCGAGACAGAATCTGAGATAGCTTGTGATATTGGTAATAGTAACATTTGTATTTTGATCCGAAACATATAAAAAGATGTTGGCTGCTGGACAGAATTCCTCACAAGGTGTTTAGAATCGATAAGTGAACATGCCTTGTGACAGCTCAAAATTAGTGACCATGGTGTGAATGTATACGAAGTTGACCAGCTTCGAAAATCCAAATATTCTTTTTAACTTTCGTTTGTTTATCCTTTCTCACTTCTTACAACCAGTTCATCTTATATTTCTGTTTACTTTCATGTTATATGATCTCGTGAAGTGATGCAATTCTGTTTCAGGATCACCATAACTATATTGTTCCTGTCTCTCATATCTTTCTCAAACTTTCTACCACCGGTGTAGTTGGATTCAGTTCATTTAATAAATGAAACTCTATAGGCTTGGAAATAGTATTGAAGCGAAAGTAATCTCTACTGTATGTTTTTTTGTGAACTAAGAAAATCGCTTTGCATTCATAAAGAAGCAGAAGACTGCAAAATACAATAATAGTAATAATAATAATAAATTCAGGTGATGGAATTACTTTTCATTTAAATGTCGTAGAACAAATTTTCATAGTTTGAAACGAATGGTGAAAAGATATTTCCCAGAAATGGATGTCCACCCCTATCCTATTCGGGAATTGTCAGTTGAACGTACTTCCCTTCCAATGGCTGCTGTTGTTCCTATTGAAAATCGAGCAGATTGTCCATTATTTGAAACCTCATTGATCAGCAAATATATTTTGACGTCATAGGTTGTAGTTCCAGTTCGGAGCAAAGTGATCGGCCAATCAACAATGGGAAACTAAAAACTATGATTTCAAGTATTCATAGTGTTTCAAAGAAATCCTCTATGGCCTAAATTCTCATTCTTTCTTATCTTAAATACGAGGTTTTATCATCTATATGTATGAAAGCATAGTATATTTCTCTACGTATTCTTATTTAATCTGAATACCAATTTCGTTGACAAGTTACCACTATGAAACTCAACTTTATCTGTGTAAGTGTGTGAGTGTATCAACACATGCTAAATCTGACTGACCTTTCCTTTCTCTCTGTTAGTATTTCAGATTACATACATTCAACGTGTAAATCTATCAATAATCACCAACGACTGTGGGGAGAGAATTTCGCTGGCAGCATCATACTACCTTGCAAAAATGAGTAACAGGAAGACAAACATAAATTTGTCATGAGGTTTTACTTTCATAAGATGACTGAATGTTTTCGCTTTTTTGGAAGAGATCGCTTTCTTACGATTACACGTTGACTAATCATGTGAGAAACTGGTCAAATCGCTGGATGTAAATGATCATCTCATTGGTGATGATATCTTGGATGGCGCTGAAATATCTGCAAACAATGATCGATGATCAACAGATCGGTGTAGACATTCAAATCCTCAGCTGCGAATATTTACCACTTGTTATATTTTACAGTGTGATGACACACACTACTCAGTTTGTGCAAACAACAGTAGATTTGTTTCCAGCATATAATCATCTATTGTGGCCTTCTTTGTCGAGATGAAGTGGAACTTCAACAGAATCAATGTCATAAAACCTTCTCGTCAATCTCTTGAAGGATATATAAATGCATAACATGCGATGAATATATTGACAGAGAGAACTAAGTAGAAGGCTGAGGTGTAAGAGGAGGATAACAGGTGAGTTCTACCAATACATATTCAGCTTATTGTTCATTCGTGATATGAATTCCACAGTAAGCTTTCGTATTCTGTTGCAATCACATTCACTGTCCGTTCTGTTATTACAAAGTCTGTTTACCTCACTAGACCTATCTCGATTTTGCTCATTTTCAACCTACCAGCTGAAAGAAATAATAAATTTACTATCCATAGTGCTGAGAAGTTTTCAGTTAAGTTTGTAATTACTAACATCATATGAAATGAAGCTTCAAAGTTTCATAATGAAACCTTGATGCTGCTATGTGAAAGATTTCCCTAACGTGGTATAAAGTAAAAATGAGCTTGGAAATCGATTTGTAACACTTTCAAGCAATGGTAAGAAATAACTACAGCAATTCACCATTCTGACTGGTTTCACTCTTATATTAAAACCACTGACCACAATTCATATTATCCTGCCTTTTTAGCAACCTTAATATCAGATCAGGTAGTAATGTTGATGCCTACAATCTTGCCAAATTTCCAAAACAAAGGAGACAAGATTTCCAAATCTACTTTGTCATCAGTAGGTGGATGGACATTCTTTGTATGTATTGAAACATAGGAGTTTTGAGTACTTTCATCGGATACCTGGGATTCTCAGAAGCCATCTTGAAATAAAAACTTAGTTTATTCTTCTCACTTCTCCATAATCATGATAAATTTACAGTTGTTTTCCTGTTACTCATTTTTGCAAAGTAGTATGATGCTGCCTGCGAAATTCTTCTGCCGCAACCGTTGATGGTTATTGATAGATTTACGTGTTAAATGTAAGTAATCCGATAACGATCATTAAAAACTGGTTTGCTGATCAGGTTATGAATAGTGTTTATACAGAACTAGACAAATAAGATTTCCACATACTTAGATGGCATTAAAAATTGATTTCAAGTGTACCTGGATGATGGGAACAGTAAAGTTGATTTCAAAGAGTAACATACACTAGGTAGTTATTAGAGCAGAATGGCTTTACTCATTCTGAGGAAGACTGTTGTCATCTCTAGTTTGCTGTTAAAAAAGCCATGAAAGTTATGAGCTTCAAAGTAGATCCCGATAGTTCCCTACTGAATTATTAGATTTATTTCTAGGCATTCTTACGGGCTTTGAGCAAAAAAAGCTACAAAATAAGCTAAGATATAGATTGGTAAGGAGTTTACCCAACGTCTTCTGACAATATTGATAATCGAAGGCTAAAGGCAACGAAAAAGCAGCGCTGATGGTTAACAGTAGAATTGTAGCACTTTAAACATTTACAGATTCTCTTACCACTAATTAAAAACAATCTGAACGAATGATATTCTATCAATAAATTCTCATCAGGTTTGATAGTAAGAAGATAAAATTTTACAGCATGAAATCAGCCAAGTTTGAGGCGAATGCATTTTTTCAAGATAGAAAGGAAGTTAGGGACTACAATGGAAACTGTTTTTCTTTTTGAACTTGCTAATATTAGGATGACACATTCACAGATGAAGAATATGACAAAAAAAGAAAAGACAGTAAATAAGGAGGGTGAGTGCTTTTAAGGCTTTTAAAAGTCAAGAGAGGAATGATGGCGTATATGTTCTTTCTGAATGCAAAGTTCAAGCTTGATCAACATTATGCGACAGCCTCACCTGGGTTGTGCTGGAGTTAGCCAGCTACAAGTGGTATTGTTTTTGGCATATGATAGGTGGAATTAAAGGCTTTATTAGTATCTGTATGATGTCCTGTGCTTACTACGTTAGCTTGGACGGAATCTATCAAGGTTTTCACGTCACCTTTTCCAAACCAGGTGGACAAATGCTGCCGTATCCTGAGACGCACCTGTCTAATCGTACACCCTATGTAATTTTTCCCGCAGTAACAGTTAAATTGATGTATCCAAGATGAATAGCTCTGATTAGGTGGGCTATTTTTTATCCTCAAACAAAGCATTGCCTGACTTCTGAAGGATACGCAAAGATGGCCAGTACTAAACGCTTTGTTGCTGCTCTTGCTAGGAATTTTGATACGATGTCACTTGGAGTGTCTCCCTAGAGTTGTAATCCAAGAAACAAAGGCTTATCCGATGTCACCAACTGTCCGTTGAAACTACTGCAAGTGTCGTTTTTTATTGGAACTTCCAGGATGTCCATTTTCACTAAGAACATTATGTACACACAGTTGTTTTTGCAACATTTCTTGGAACAAATCGTTCTTAGACAAGATAATCATATGTATCCACCAGTTCACCTGCTCCTGTGGAGCAAGTCACGTCGGCCGTATTCAGATGGTGCTGTCAACACGTATACGAGAAAATATTCCGGCCTGATTTTGTAAAGGTCAAAGAAAATGTAACAGAAGTTCTATCCTTGAACATTTAATCGATTCCAACCATTCAGCCAGCCCAAACAAGGATTTCAAGGTTCTCTATCGAATTCACCCTGACTCCCCACATTTCCTCTATGTTCAGCTTCTAAAAATAGCAGAGGCCTTGGCTATCCATGAACTGAAGCCCAACCTTTGTGTGCAAAAGAAGTACGTACAGTCTTTGTCTCTACCTTGGCCTTAATTTATTTAGTCTTGATGCGTTTCGTCCTCTTTTTTCGTTTTTCACCCCCTTCCCCTGTTCTGTTAAATCAATCTTTGTACTCTTTTATCGTCATTATCACTCTGCTTTTTGTATTTATTTGTTTCCAGTGTTATTTCATTTGATTTTTCTAATAATCGCAACTTTTAACAGAATATTTTCAATTTACTCCAATTAACTTGTCTCATTTATATTACCTAATCGTTTGTTTGTTTATTAACGTTCTCACTCCTATTCTATCTACATGCACTTTATGATCGACTTGAAAATCTTACGCAACCCCCTTTTTTGTTATCATTCGACCTTTACGTCATCAACTAGCAACGTTATAACTATTATCACCATTATTATTATTATTTCAACCCCCATTATTTCAGCTGAATCTTCCTCACGGATTACAGTCTTTAAAAACCATATATATATACATATATATATATATGTATATATATATATATATATATATATATATATATATATCAATGTACAGCTTGAGAATAAATTCGTTGAAAGGAGTCCTCTCCTCTGAATACCTTGTTTTTAATGTCACAATGGAAATAATGAATATAAATCGTTCTCACTCTAAGTGCTGAACACCTGATTATATTATGTTGGTACTTCATCAACCCGAAACTAGGAAGGTATTATACTGTTCCTTATACTTTAGTTTTCTGAATATACTTCTCAGTATAGAACTTTCTACTTTCTTGCCGTTAGCACATCAAGAAAATGGATCGAGTTATCGATTTCGCTTTCATAAGTAAAATGAACTAATAGAAAAGCCTAGATAAAATGATTCAGAATAGAATTAAAGTTCAAGTGCTTACAAAAACTAAGAAAGTATCATCCATATACCAACAGCACAGCTTCATATTAGTAATTTAATCCTTCAAAGGTCAATTTTTTAGTTTTGTCAGAAATATTTCTGCAAATATTGGGGCTAACAGAGATCACATAGCCAATACGTTTACTTGTCTTCGCAAATCACTACTGAAGATGAACTGGACACTCATTGTCCATTCGAGGAATAATTCCTTCAAAGTCATAGTAAGAATGCCAATGTCTACTTGCCGCCTTAGTAACTGTTCTCAAATGTAATCCATGGTTTCAAAGCAAAGATGTCACATAACGTGTTGCTGGAAGATAAAGAAATAAGTTAATCACTGCGTCAAAAATTGAAATTCCATCATTTATGTGAGGGTTAATCATAAATATATCAGTGACCCACGAAGAACCACCGCGGAACCTGAACCTCTCCTTTTTATTGCGTTGCAGACACAGGAGAGATCTGTTTGTGCTATACGACACTTTAAGGGGCGATTCTGAACCTTATTTGCCTCCCCCTTTCTATCTCATTGTATCAAAACTCTCAGAGGACATAGAGGCAGGCCAAATAACCAAAGAACGAAAGTCATATCCACAGAGTAACGGTTTTCCCACCGAGTTGGCAAACACTGCATCTAACTCCCAGAAGTAGTGTCGGCGTAATCAACTGACCTATTCGAAAGAGGATTGTGCTAGCACGGAGATCTGCTGGAAAATGTTTAGTATAACCATATGCCGTTTTATCCTGGATCTATAGCTCTGAACCCAAACCTTTTCTTGACGTCACCTAGGCTGTGACAGTCAGCAAAACTTAGACGGTCATAAAAGTGTACAGTTCTTGTTGGACTGTGGTAGGAATGAACTCTGTGGGCTTCTGAAATACTTCTAAATAAACTATAAGTATTTCGTAAAATAAATACTTCTATACCAGGCCAAGTTAACTTTGTATTTGGTGGACACTAATAGTTGTCACTGGTCATAAGTTTTGATGTTCAGAGAGAACATTAAACCTTGGAGAATTTCGAAACTGGTATTCCTATATTAGACAAGATGGTTTCCAGTTTTTTATTTAGTATTAAAGATTTTTTATCTTGATTGCCATACAACAACTAAAAACACACCATTTTGCGGGGGTTCATTTCAAGAAAAATTTTCTTTACCAGTCAACATATTGTTTAACTTGGAAAGTGTACTTTTACAGGTATGAATCTCAATCAAAAGGGTATCGATATTTTTCAGCAGTTCCATTAGTTCTACTATAAGCTCCTGGATAAAATCATCAGATTCGTTCTCCTGCTTGAGGCATCTTGATTCTAGATCTGTAAACAACGTGGATACCTATGGAAATAAATATTTCTCACATAACAGTATCAAATACCTGCTCAATTACGTAGCGCTTGTACTCAGCCAGCTTTTTTCTTGATATATCTCGGTGCCCCTGAATTGACTCTATTGTTTGATTAGCCTGATCTTCGATTAATTTCCTAAGGTCTCCAGAATCCATCTCATACCACAGTATCAAATACACAAGTTGAACTGCGGTTAAAAGTAACCATTAAAACAAAATCATCCAATATCTTTTAGGAGGCCACTGTGAGCTAATTTATTTCCTCGCACTCGCTTCTAGGTCTTGCAAAACAGTTCCAGGTCTTTGGTTGATTCTAATCCAATATATCTACTCACTCACTTGGTATAGCTCTCACTGAGCTGATGGGAGGTTGAGCGTTAAGTACATTTCCAATGATTATATGATTTGTCCAAGGAATACGGCGCAGATAGGTTCCTAGAGTGTCATGTCACCAAACGGTTGTTCGGAAGGGCTATAAATAGGGGATATAAAGGAGGAACAGACATTTAATGAAAAAGAGGGAGAAGAAGTAGGAAAATATCAAGTTGAGAAGGCAGAACGGATGCAGAGGTGAAACCAGATAGATTCAGATAACAGACAGTGAAGATCCTAATGAATAGAGTGTGTTGGTAAACTAAGAGAGAGTCAGAAGAAAGAGGAAGAGTAGGTAAGATTGTAGAAGGAATTATGAGAATATAAGTAATGATGTTATCACTGGAGATATGACAAGTGAAGCAGGAGTTTAACAGGGAAGTATAAGGCCGAATCAAGCTCACGATGACAGGGGTGATACCAAAGACCCAATGTGGTGCTGACTGTGCTAGAGTGTGTGGATTTAGTTGGTTGCATCAACCTAGTCCGTGTCTCAAATGGATGACTGCGGGCAGTGCGTAGCTATCTAACCTCTTCTCGAAGCTGTCTGCAGATGGCACATTAGCAGTCTCTGCAGGCAATGTGTTTCAGTTGCTGTAAGCGCCTAGGGGGGCAAAGTTGGAACGCACGTGGGTTGTAGCCCCTGATGGGAGATTCTCCCTGGGATTCCACAAGAGCTGCCACAATGGCCACTCCGTAGGATTCCTGCGTTCGGATGAATTGGATTGCTCAGTATTTTAACAGACATCGTCAAGCAGCCGCGTAGCCCATGTTAGCCGAAAGCGTAAGGCTCTAGGTCTGGAACCCTGTTCCTACGGGGATTTCCTCACGTTCCTACGACAACTTTAGTAGCTCGCACCTGAACTTTCTCCAGGAGGTCCACATAACGTTTCTGGCGTGGTGGTCCAATGATGTTGTAGACCTTTTAGCAAGGTCATATGTGTGTACCTCAGACCTTCAGGAGGAGTTCAAAAGTGTAGGCATCTAGATGTCCATGCCTAAAGTGCGGTACTGCGTAGACTCCGGAGACACGCGGATATGTGGGACACGTATCTAGTCTGTTATTCAGCACTAGTTCCAAGCCTTCCTCCGTTATGATATGGGAAAGTTGAGTACGGCAGACAGATTAGGATAACGTTTGAGAGTCAGCGTGCGGGGGAACTTGGTTCGGGACTTCACCACGATAAGTGTTAGTCTTTTTTTAGTCGCTCACTCTGCGAGAGGTCTCACATCACGTTGTACTGCATTTGATTCTGTTTTGGGCATCACAACTCTTCATAGCCCAATATAGTCAGCGCAAAGTAGAATCCTGGAACTGAGATTCAATAGGAGGCCCTTCATAAAAGGAAAGAGCGGCAATGGGCCTAGAATCGCTCTTTGTGACCCACCAGATGATGACATCTTCCATATTAAGTGAACCCCGTCAACTTTCGGGCAGAAGTCTCTCTCACTTAAATGGCCCCGCAACCAGTGGCGCACCACATATTTCGCAAACCAGAATGGCTCTGAGACTCTGTTAAGGGTAATGAGGAGAACCTACAAAACCACCTGAACAAGGGATTAGCGGTTACAAAATGCAGTCCAGATATCATCTGCTGCTAGAATGCTGGAGGCGCAGTGTCTATTATTTCGTAAACTGTTGAGCATAATTTGTCACCCATTCACGTCCGTGCACGTCCTCAAATAGGGGTCTACCAGGCACACAATTAAATTCAATGACACCGGTAGAGTGACCGTAATTCGACATGAGTTCGCGTCCTGCCTACCTCCTCCCTTGAAAATGCGAGATAGAATACCACGTCCCCACTCTTGTGGAAGCATGTGTTTGTCTAGGGAGTATTGAAACAGACTGCAGAGTGAACCATATGAACTAACCACCCTTTGCTTCGACACATACGGCCGAATGTCGTCGCATCCTGGCGGTTTTCTTGCGTGGAGCTTTGGCCGATTTTCGAGGACTATGGCAGGGGTTATCTTTATCCCATACAACTATCTTACACTAAGTGGTGCTGAAGGTTGGTCAGGTAGTTGGTGGTTTTGTGTGGATAACGGAGTGTCGAGTTGTGTGTTAAGGGCAACACCAATGGTGTACATATTATCCAGTCCAGATAGGTTCCCCCTCCTCGGACCCTTCATAACGCGAGCTCCTTGGCTAGTAGTCTTCCTCTCCGCCACGAGTCGATATAGATTTTCGGCATTCACCCCAAGCTTCTGGGCAGGGTTTATCTGGAATGACTTCATATCCGCCCTGACTTTGATGTTGACTCGTTTTCTATGAGCCACATATACCCTGTGATTCGACCCTCCTCTGGAGATCGCCCATTGATGCCGTGTTTTCCTATTGGCTTTCAAGGGGCGTTCAGTGCCTTTTTCACCTATGAGGTTTGCTTCTTTGGTATCGCTATGATCACTGGTGGGTATTCCTAGATGCCACTCTTATTGATGGCCCTCACTAGTTCCCGGTGTCAGTCAATCGATAAGGCACTCTACTCCACAGGCCAGGCTTCCGCCAACAGAATCTTGCTTCATCGCCATCTAGTTTTTCTTGCTGCAGCAAAAGCAAGGGCAAGATCCCACCCATGATAATTTTCCCTGATTACAAGATCAAACACTACCTTACCGTAATCGCTGACGTAGAAAGAGGTTGGAAGCTGAACTCTTCCTGCCAGCAGACAGTCGTTTGTAAGGAGATGGCCCAGTCTGGACGCCTTTCCTCCCGACTCTCAGCAAGAGTCATCCTCAACACTCTACTGCAGCCCAGCCTTTCGATGGTGTTAAGTAGGTCCCAGTAGGGCTTCCGGCCTGAAAATGTCCTGTCCCGCCCAAGGCTGAGAGTTGCAGCATTAAAATCCCCCGCTACACTTATCTGGTTATGCCGCGTAGCCGTCGCTGCGAACATTGCTTATGACGTATGTCGGTTCTGGCTCACGTTGCCGGCAAAGTTTCGATTGGCTCTCCGACTGAGTACCTAGTGTGCCCGGTTGTGAAGTGGCACCAGAAGGAGTCTGAGAGCCCTGACAGCAGGGTTTCGGCGGCTTCTTCTTTTTGAGATGGCTGCTCATGAACATTACCACTCCACCCGCTTCATCCTGTTTCCTGTCTCTCCCGAAAAGAGACATACGATCTATAGTAGCTTCGATGTGGCTAATATCCCACGATAACCAACTTTCCGTCATCAACGTCTGCTCTGTTTGAAAAAGGGGAGTGACTTTCACTGTTCAGCTAGATTCTTGGCATTTTCCGTGCTTATGCATCATAGGTGGTTGTATTTTTTCTTCAATCGGTATACTATTAGAATAAGGTGGGACGGAAATTTTACTGGGGGAATTTCTCCATTTTCGGTTACATGGTGAAACAATTGTGTCTGAAAAATGCTCGTAGTTTGGCCAGGTACCACGTCACAGCGACCTCTGGTATACTGTGTGGTGAATGCAAGGGTTGGTTACACATATGCCTCACACATTCAGCACATAGGGAGTACAGAACCGCAGGGAGCGTCTGGCTTTGCATGTTGTGATGCTCGGGTATTTGCACTTTGGGAGAAGAAGCAAGAATACTTGCGAACACCATAACGAAGAACCTAGTGTCAAATGGGGAAATCGACAACTGTGAAAGTGATAGCGATACACGATCCATTGACACACAGGCAGACCTACAAAATTATACCGACGACTTACGACGAGCTGTAAAACGGATACGTAGACTATTTACCAAATTAACTGAAACAAATGAATGTTTTGTTCTCACGTCAAAAAATTTTAACATGGGAGAGGCCAGTTTACAGCTTCATCACTTTGATACACCTCAGAATATCCACAAGACTAGAGCCCTGAGTGGTACTGACTGAATGTCATTGAACTCGATTAAAAACTGCCGAAGGTCCCGCTAGTTATGGAATGAACAAGGAAACATTACCTTACAGCGTACATAGTGTTAAAGTCTAGATAATAATAAATATTGTCTTCATTTAACAGGTTTAACATGAGGGATACCGGTTTACAAGCACCGTCAAATTCATAATTTTTGAAATTTTACGAACTAGTATCTAGTATCAACTAATTTACATATCAAGTCATTAGTGCGCACAATCCCACTAAAATTTGCTGGAATTCATGAGACGGAATTAGATTTCCACCTCCCATCTCCCATCACATAGATGGGTTCCACTATCAATATCAAAAGCGCGCAGTGCTCAAAGTTTGCGTTATAACCAATCGACGTTGTTAGTCCATTCGCAAAGTTCGCTGATTGGTAATACAACAGTTTATTACTTGGAATGATCTTCAGCTTTTGGCTTTGGCAACCACAAGGGACCCATTTATACAATCTGGAGTATCAATAAAGTATCCACAGTTATATAACCAACGTGCGTGGCTATATCAATGCATTCCCAGGTCACCATGTTACGCTTAAATGTAATGTAGATTAATTCTGCTGGGAATACTTGTTGTATTGAATGAAAATGTGTTGCAACAGTTAATAGTCCAAGTGGCAGTATTTATACATTACACATTTATACATTATGCATTAACATGGGCGGCATCATTCGAGAAGTGTATTTGATGCATAGCAAGTTTCATATGGAAAGGTCCCTTGGTACAGAGTACTAGAAAATATGTAGCGTGTAGCGTGACGTCTTGAGGCAATATGTTAGTTGGTCTCTGGTTTAAACATCTGTTCAGAATGTTTCTGCCACTAATACTGTTGAAAATGGTCAGACGGTTCGTCGCAAGAAAAATCGTGACCAGTAGGTGAGCTAATCTTGAAGATGGTCCAGAATTTGCGAAAGAGTGGGAGCAGTCCAATAATTATTGGCGTCAATGAGCAGGTATTGTTCCCATAAAGCAATCATGTTCAGACTCAATTTGAACATCAAATGTCGACTTGCAGCTGTTTCTGCAAATAGGAAAAGGAAGAAGAGGCACTAGCAGATATGGAAAGAGAAATTAATACGCCATCAAATTTGGAGAAGAGAGAAGTCCCTATTCTTTTTTAATTATCTGGACTTTATGCACATTTTCAGGCATATATGTGAAGCCAACTACATGGTCTTTCCATTATAAGGTTCTTAAGTTGTTTTTTTGGGTGGGGGGTGTACCGTAATGGCTTTGAGAGATGAACAGTATTCTTTAAGTTCATTATTCGGAGAGGAGCCAGTATTCATACCCTTGTATGCAATCGCAAGGCTATCTGCATAAAAGGAACTGCAGGGCTCTAATAAAACCGATTCTTACATTTAGAGATCTGAGTACGTCCACAGGGGACGTAATGGTTTGACCATTGTCATGTGCCGATGGCCCCATTATGCTTCGTATTTGTGGATATAATGCGAATGTCAAGAAATTTATAGATATCCGTGAAAAGAAAGAATTCATTGGGTAGACGTCGAAACTGAAATGCAGACATGCAAGAGCGAATAAAATGTGGAAGCTCATTCCATAACCTGCTGTACTGTATCATAAAGTATCGTGACCTAGGTTTAAGGCGGTGCTTTTTGACAGGTAAGGTGCACTCACGATTGCAGAGACTTTACGAGGATATGGGCTTAAAAGTAGGAGCGCAACAGGCATGAGTAATGCCATGCAAAGGGCGGAAAAATAGGTTAAGGTTGAGCTTAAGGCGTCTTATCCAAAGCGGGTCAATTTTTAGTTCTTACACCTTCCCCCAAAGTCAAGTTCTCCGTGACGGCCCGGCACATAGCAGCGAAGCCTTCCTTGAACATTCTCAATCAGTATCCTATCCGGGGCATACATATTACTGAAGATGACTGTGCCACATTCAAGTACTGGGCGGATCATTACTTTGAATAAAAGCAGTCTAGCCTCAGTGGTATACACATGTTCGAGCAAAAGGCCAACTGAGCGCCTACACTTGGAGGCAAGTGACTGGGCATACTCTGTAAACGTTAAGTTCCGAGAATACCTGATACCTAAATCACGTACTGAGTTATAAGATTGCCGCACAGAATCGCCAAGGTGTAAACTGACGTTTGGATAAGAGTTACTGAAACAGAATTCCGCGTTTACCGGAGTTAAGTGGAAGTTGCCATGTTTCACTCCGAGAGAACAAGTACGTCAGGTTCTCTTGGACCCCATTAAAACCCTCACCTAGTGATGAGTGGGTAAAGCTTTACACAATTTTAAGTCGTCGGCGAACAGGCAGGGTTTGCCATGCTTTATCACGTTGGAAATATCATTTATGTAAAGGTGGAAGAGTAAGGACCCCAACACACTACCTTGAATGACGCCACTCAAAATAGGCTATGGGGAGGAATAGGTGTGACTAGACTCCACTGTTTGAGTACGCTGCCTAAGGAATGAGCCTATCCACGACAATAGAGGGTCACCAATTCCAAACGACTGAAGCTTCAGAATTAATCGATTATGAGGCACTTTATCGAATGCTTTTTGAAGTCAAAAAATAGGGCAGTTACGAAAAGACCTTCGTCTCGTCTGCAAGCGACCTCCTCAAAATAATTCGGCAGGCAAGTACTACATGAATGACCCTTTAAGAAACCATGCTGCATAGAAGAAAGCAGCTGATGCTCAGCCACGTAATCAGTGATGTCTTGCACAGCCACCTTCTCCACGATACGAGAGACTACAGATGTGATATTTATGGGGCGATAATTTCGAATTTCTGACATCGGCCCAGATTTTCACGTGGGAGATACGTATAATGACTTTCAGCGGTCAGGGCAGCATGCCTCAGTAAACGATACTGAGAACAGCTTTGTAAGGATCAATGGTGTGTCTTCACCACACCTCTTTAGGAGAACAGACGGGATCCCATCGGGTTCGGTAGAATATGAGTCCGTCAGTGAAGCAACCGCATCATCCACCTTTCTCTGTGTAAAGGAAACATTACTAAGCGACCGGTGCGGTGGAGTGGGCATCTGTATGTTTAGTACACTATCTTTGTGCGTGAAGCAGCTTGCATAATGTTTACTAAACAGCTCACAGATCTTACTCGGGTCATCATAAAGAATGTCACCATCAATGATCAGATTACTGGGAATAACTGTGGATAAGTTTGCATGGGATTTTAGAATTCTCACCAATGATTGAACATTGCCTGTTTGTGCGTTGCAGCTAGCTTCTCGTTTGATTGCTTTCAGCAACTTATTTGATTTGAAGTTATCATGAGCAATTTTTAATGAGACAAGGGATGAAAAGTCATTGGACAGATGGAAATTTCTGACATGTTTGCGCATTCTGACACGTACACTTTCAGGGACGAAATTCACTTCCGGCTTTCTAATTACTGCTGATACCACCGGGGCAATATGGTCGTGAGTTACATTCATGGAACTGTAGAGGATGTCACTTGGCTCATGGGTTACTGGGCTACTGGTGAAATAAGAACCCCAGTCCAAGCATCGCAACATGTATTGTATCTCTTCCCAGATGGTATTTTTGTATTGTCCAACTGTGGTTGTTTTTGACCTGGGAGCTAACGTAGTTCTGGGAGATAGTCAGAAGTCATCAAGTACTGCTCTGTGACCGCTGCCCGCGAGTTCTGGACCGACTTGAAGGGTGAAAGGCAATAATCCACCGGTGAAAACGAGGTCAAGTATGCCATTATGTCTAGTTTGTTGCGTTACATGTTGGCGCCATCCTCCAGAATCCAACACATCATTAAAATTATCAAACCGCCTAGTGTCTGCCACTTGATGTCAGGCATATCAAGGTCACCGCATATAAATTTCATGGGGTGGGGCATTGTTGTTACATGGGTGAACACTTCTGCAAGCCTGTCGTCATAATCTACAGTAGAGCAAGGGGGACGGTAGATTCACCCTAGGGGGATAGTTATAGCATTTAGAAACTTCGCCACAACCCACACTGAGTCACTGAGCGAACTGAGTTCTGAAGTAATACAATTTGCCGAGGCAATGTCCAACCTGATATAAATGATGTAACCACCACCTCCACCATCATATCTATCTCCCCTAAACAGAGTATAATTGTCGACAGAGACATCAATATCGGGAGTGCCTGGAGTACACCAAGCTTCAGTGAGTAAGTACTAGGCAGGGGTTAGGCATAATCGACATCATAATGATCTCACCTACTTCGTTGCCTATGGAACGAGCGTTAATCAGACAGGGGGTTAGAGAGTTGGATAAGCAGTAGTACCTAAACCTGTTTTCGGAAAGCTTTTTCTCGCACGTTAGGTGGAACCGTAGTGGTGAGGAATATGGGGTAGAATTTAATTTCAGGGACATAATAGGGGAATAAGATGCTTGTGGGCTGTTACGAATATTATCCTTGATTATGTCAGGTTTTGACTTACTGTACGTAAGCCGCGGTATGACAGGTTGTTGTAAAACCTTCCTTGACATTGTGGCTGTTGTGAGTTAGGTTGGAGAGCAGCTGGCTAGACGGGGCCATCAACTGAACAGCAAAGGGCACCAACATATTATGTGGTCTCCGTCGTGCAGCCTGCGATGGACGTCATTATGGCATCACATGAGGATACTTCCATAAGGCTTCTTGATACTTGCTCATACAGCGTGTTCTAGTAGACCCATAGAATGTTAAGTAAACCAAAATGACAAACTACGTATAATTTACAACCAAAATGGATCTTATGATACATATGTGTGGAAAGTTATACGTTATAGCACAAATAGTGACGTCAGTGTTATAGATAACCACCAGTTACTTGGAGGTTATCTCTCCAGTATTGTCCACCACAATTTTCGGATACTCCGGAGATCAGAAGGCGATATTTGTTGGCTGTCCGCAGTGGTCGTCGGTCGGCCTGATTGTCGTAATATTTGGAAGTAGGGTGAGAAGTCCCGTAAAATCCCAAGACAATCAGTTGTTATGCACTACAGGCGATAGTCACGGAGGCAGAAGCTGGAATAGTTAGAAGCACACTATATTTCCATGACGGAGGTTCACAATTCTGGTCGACCTTATTCCAAGAGTCCACTCATCTCCTCGGAGCACATCACATAGAGCCACAGCTTATCATCCAACAGCAAATGGCCTGGTGGAGAGATTTCATCGTCAGCTAAAAAGCTCTGTGATGGCACTGCATGACAGCACTAAATGGAGTGAATTCCTTCCGATCATCCTACTTGGAATCCGGTACACTGTGAAAGAAGACTTAAGATGCACCCAAGCTCAGCTAGTATACGGAACGAACTTGGTCTTGCCAAGACAGCTCGTTAACCCACAGAATTCATCGGAAACCAACATCTCTAGGTCTAAAAGTGTAGGAAGTTCCTTCTTTTCCGAGTCGGTCTGCTGGGTAATTATCTTTCCCACATCTGCTCGCTCTTCTTTCTTTTTACTTTACAGTAACAGCTCGATGACGACATTCATAGCTGAATTTCAATCTAGACATATCTACTAAGTGGAAATAATACCTGCTGTTTAACTCCATGAATTATTGAACTGCTCCCAATCTTTCGCGGTTTCTGGAATATCTTCACAAACAACTCGTCATCTGGTTGGGATTCTCCTTGCGACGAACCGTCTAAAGTTTCCCAACAGCCATAGTGGCACAAATATTCTGAACAAATGATCAAACGAGAGACCAATATACCTATTGGCTCGGAATATGACCTACCTGCAGTGATTTCACACTAAACGTTCCAAAGTACTCTGTAACAAGGGATCTTTTTAAGTAAAAGTTACCACGCATCAAATGCACTTCCCGAATGATGCTGCTTACGCTAATATGAACGATGCCTGTAGTCCATGTGTAACTGCTGCCGTTTGGACTATTAACCGTCTCAGTGTCTACCTTCATCTACTACTAGAAGTACTCCCAGTGGAATTAATGTATACTACCTTTAAACCACATGGTGAACTGGAAATGCATGGATTTAGACACTCACCTTGGTCATATAACTGTGGATACTTACTGATACTCCAGATCATACAAATAGCCCCTTTGTGGTTAACAGAGCTAAAAGCTGAAGAACCTTCTGGTGAGTGAATGTTTATATTACTAAATAAGAAACCATGGAAATGGGCTAACAACGTCGTCTAGTTATAATGCAAACTTCGAACATTGCGCGCTTTTGTCGTTGATAGTGGAACCTATCTGTGTAATGGCAGATGGAAATCCATACCCTTCTCTTGATTTGCAGCAAGTTTTAACAAGTTTGTGCATATCAATAACTTGCTGTGTGAGTTATATAATTCCCGGCGTTATTCTGTAAACTTTGGAAATCATCATTTTGACGGTGTTTGTGAACTGGTATCTGTCATGTTAAATCCATCATATGGGAATGGGAATTTTTATTATCTTCACTTTAATGCACTGCATATGCTAAAAGTGGTATTTCCTTTGTCCCGTAACCGCTATCTGATGTTTTTGATGGAGTCAAACGACCTCCCCTCTTTGCTACTCAGGGCCCGAAAATCTTGTAGATTTTTTGGCATATATCAATGTGATGATACCTGTAAACTGGCTTCTCTCATGTTAAATTACTGATGTGAGAAAAAAATTTACTTGTTTGTTCATTTACCTACGTTTGCTGAAAACCTCGCTCAACTTATATCAGTTATACAGCCCACACCAACTAGCACCAGCGACCGTCGTGAACAACTGGATAAGCAGCTGATGTCCTGCAAGTTTGTTTTCGTTCGTATTGACGGGGTCAGAAAAGTTTTGCAGCCTCTATATGAAGGACATTTCCCAGTGATTAGTCGGGCTGGAAAACATTTTGCCGTAAACAAACGGGGTGAAAAAGAGACCATGACCCTCGATCGACTCAAGCCAGCTTTCGTGGCTGATGAAGCCGAACAGAAACAACCACCACCTCAGAGGAAAACCTCATCTGCCACCACGCCGTCACCGATCCCGCTTTGCGAGCAGACTTCTCCCATTCCTTCGTGCAGCACACGCAGCCGCCGGCAAGTAGTCAAACCCAAGCGCTATGTACACTTCATTGACTGATATTTTCCCCATTTCCAATCCGAAATACCCTATTATCTTACGTGAAATTTATCCATAAATACACATGCCGACTATTACTATTATTTTTAACATGCAACGCATATTTCTCGCATTTCTCATCTGTTTTACACCAACATATATCACACTTCACTGTCGTTCATAAATCATCCAGGAAATACGCATATTTTCGAATAATTATAAGCATTACTCATAAATATTCTTATTAATTTTGTTTCCCCACTAACAGACTCTGAACAACAGCCCCAGGCATATGTAATTTTTATCTACCTATATTTATCTTTTTGGTCTAGCCCTGCATGCATTTTTTCCCTTTCTACCAGACGGTTCCTCCGGGATTTTCAATGGAAGGAGGTGTGTGGAGACTGCATAAAATTGTGTGTAAGCAGTATTTCCTTTTCATCGTTTCTTTCCAACATCCTGTACATTCTTCCTAATTCCTGTAAAAACGAATGTTGTTTATATATACACTCTTTTGGTTGTGGCGGTAACTGCATCTTTTGCTGCTGGTAATCATGGAAATATAGTGTGCTTCTAACTATTCCAGCTTCTGCCTCCGTGACTATCGCCTGTAGTGCATAACAACTGATTGTCTTGGGATTTTACGGGACTTCTCACCCTACTTCCAAATATTACGACAATCAGGCCGACCGACGACCACTGCGGACAGCCAACAAATATCGCCTTCTGATCTCCGGAGTATCCGAAAATTGTGGTGGACAATACTGGAGAGATAACCTCCAAGTAACTGGTGGTTATCTATAACACTGACGTCACTATTTGTGCTATAACGTATAACTTTCCACACATATGTATCATAAGATCCATTTTGGTTGTAAATTATACGTAGTTTGTCATTTTGGTTTACTTAACATTCTATGGGTCTACTAGAACACGCTGTATGAGCAAGTATCAAGAAGCCTTATGGAAGTATCCTCATGTGATGCCATAATGACGTCCATCGCAGGCTGCACGACGGAGACCACATAATATGTTGGTGCCCTTTGCTGTTCAGTTGATGGCCCCGTCTAGCCAGCTGCTCTCCAACCTAACTCACAACAGCCACAATGTCAAGGAAGGTTTTACAACAACCTGTCATACCGCGGCTTACGTACAGTAAGTCAAAACCTGACATAATCAAGGATAATATTCGTAACAGCCCACAAGCATCTTATTCCCCTATTATGTCCCTGAAATTAAATTCTACCCCATATTCCTCACCACTACGGTTCCACCTAACGTGCGAGAAAAAGCTTTCCGAAAACAGGTTTAGGTACTACTGCTTATCCAACTCTCTAACCCCCTGTCTGATTAACGCTCGTTCCATAGGCAACGAAGTAGGTGAGATCATTATGATGTCGATTATGCCTAACCCCTGCCTAGTACTTACTCACTGAAGCTTGGTGTACTCCAGGCACTCCCGATATTGATGTCTCTGTCGACAATTATACTCTGTTTAGGGGAGATAGATATGATGGTGGAGGTGGTGGTTACATCATTTATATCAGGTTGGACATTGCCTCGGCAAATTGTATTACTTCAGAACTCAGTTCGCTCAGTGACTCAGTGTGGGTTGTGGCGAAGTTTCTAAATGCTATAACTATCCCCCTAGGGTGAATCTACCGTCCCCCTTGCTCTACTGTAGATTATGACGACAGGCTTGCAGAAGTGTTCACCCATGTAACAACAATGCCCCACCCCATGAAATTTATATGCGGTGACCTTGATATGCCTGACATCAAGTGGCAGACACTAGGCGGTTTGATAATTTTAATGATGTGTTGGATTCTGGAGGATGGCGCCAACATGTAACGCAACAAACTAGACATAATGGCATACTTGACCTCGTTTTCACCGGTGGATTATTGCCTTTCACCCTTCAAGTCGGTCCAGAACTCGCGGGCAGCGGTCACAGAGCAGTACTTGATGACTTCTGACTATCTCCCAGAACTACGTTAGCTCCCAGGTCAAAAACAACCACAGTTGGACAATACAAAAATACCATCTGGGAAGAGATACAATACATGTTGCGATGCTTGGACTGGGGTTCTTATTTCACCAGTAGCCCAGTAACCCATGAGCCAAGTGACATCCTCTACAGTTCCATGAATGTAACTCACGACCATATTGCCCCGGTGGTATCAGCAGTAATTAGAAAGCCGGAAGTGAATTTCGTCCCTGAAAGTGTACGTGTCAGAATGCGCAAACATGTCAGAAATTTCCATCTGTCCAATGACTTTTCATCCCTTGTCTCATTAAAAATTGCTCATGATAACTTCAAATCAAATAAGTTGCTGAAAGCAATCAAACGAGAAGCTAGCTGCAACGCACAAACAGGCAATGTTCAATCATTGGTGAGAATTCTAAAATCCCATGCAAACTTATCCACAGTTATTCCCAGTAATCTGATCATTGATGGTGACATTCTTTATGATGACCCGAGTAAGATCTGTGAGCTGTTTAGTAAACATTATGCAAGCTGCTTCACGCACAAAGATAGTGTACTAAACATACAGATGCCCACTCCACCGCACCGGTCGCTTAGTAATGTTTCCTTTACACAGAGAAAGGTGGATGATGCGGTTGCTTCACTGACGGACTCATATTCTACCGAACCCGATGGGATCCCGTCTGTTCTCCTAAAGAGGTGTGGTGAAGACACACCATTGATCCTTACAAAGCTGTTCTCAGTATCGTTTACTGAGGCATGCTGCCCTGACCGCTGAAAGTCATTATACGTATCTCCCACGTGAAAATCTGGGCCGATGTCAGAAATTCGAAATTATCGCCCCATAAATATCACATCTGTAGTCTCTCGTATCGTGGAGAAGGTGGCTGTGCAAGACATCACTGATTACGTGGCTGAGCATCAGCTGCTTTCTTCTATGCAGCATGGTTTCTTAAAGGGTCATTCATGTAGTACTTGCCTGCCGAATTATTTTGAGGAGGTCGCTTGCAGACGAGACGAAGGTCTTTTCGTAACTGCCCTATTTTTTGACTTCAAAAAGCATTCGATAAAGTGCCTCATAATCGATTAATTCTGAAGCTTCAGTCGTTTGGAATTGGTGACCCTCTATTGTCGTGGATAGGCTCATTCCTTAGGCAGCGTACTCAAACAGTGGAGTCTAGTCACACCTATTCCTCCCCATAGCCTATTTTGAGTGGCGTCATTCAAGGTAGTGTGTTGGGGTCCTTACTCTTCCACCTTTACATAAATGATATTTCCAACGTGATAAAGCATGGCAAACCCTGCCTGTTCGCCGACGACTTAAAATTGTGTAAAGCTTTACCCACTCATCACTAGGTGAGGGTTTTAATGGGGTCCAAGAGAACCTGACGTACTTGTTCTCTCGGAGTGAAACATGGCAACTTCCACTTAACTCCGGTAAACGCGGAATTCTGTTTCAGTAACTCTTATCCAAACGTCAGTTTACACCTTGGCGATTCTGTGCGGCAATCTTATAACTCAGTACGTGATTTAGGTATCAGGTATTCTCGGAACTTAACGTTTACAGAGTATGCCCAGTCACTTGCCTCCAAGTGTAGGCGCTCAGTTGGCCTTTTGCTCGAACATGTGTATACCACTGAGGCTAGACTGCTTTTATTCAAAGTAATGATCCGCCCAGTACTTGAATGTGGCACAGTCATCTTCAGTAATATGTATGCCCCGGATAGGATACTGATTGAGAATGTTCAAGGAAGGCTTCGCTGCTATGTGCCGGGCCGTCACGGAGAACTTGACTTTGGGGGAAGGTGTAAGAAACTAAAAATTGACCCGCTTTGGATAAGACGCCTTAAGCTCAACCTTAACCTATTTTTCCGCCCTTTGCATGGCATTACTCATGCCTGTTGCGCTCCTACTTTTAAGCCCATATCCTCGTAAAGTCTCTGCAATCGTGAGTGCACCTTACCTGTCAAAAAGCACCGCCTTAAACCTAGGTCACGATACTTTATGATACAGTACAGCAGGTTATGGAATGAGCTTCCACATTTTATTCGCTCTTGCATGTCTGCATTTCAGTTTCGACGTCTACCCAATGAATTCTTTCTTTTCACGGATATCTATAAATTTCTTGACATTCGCATTATATCCACAAATACGAAGCATAATGGGGCCATCGGCACATGACAATGGTCAAACCATTACGTCCCCTGTGGACGTACTCAGATCTCTAAATGTAAGAATCGGTTTTATTAGAGCCCTGCAGTTCCTTTTATGCAGATAGCCTTGCGATTGCATACAAGGGTATGAATACTGGCTCCTCTCCGAATAATGAACTTAAAGAATACTGTTCATCTCTCAAAGCCATTACGGTACACCCCCCACCCAAAAAAACAACTTAAGAACCTTATAATGGAAAGACCATGTAGTTGGCTTCACATATATGCCTGAAAATGTGCATAAAGTCCAGATAATTAAAAAAGAATAGGGACTTCTCTCTTCTCCAAATTTGATGGCGTATTAATTTCTCTTTCCATATCTGCTAGTGCCTCTTCTTCCTTTTCCTATTTGCAGAAACAGCTGCAAGTCGACATTTGATGTTCAAATTGAGTCTGAACATGATTGCTTTATGGGAACAATACCTGCTCATTGACGCCAATAATTATTGGACTGCTCCCACTCTTTCGCAAATTCTGGACCATCTTCAAGATTAGCTCACCTACTGGTCACGATTTTTCTTGCGACGAACCGTCTGACCATTTTCAACAGTATTAGTGGCAGAAACATTCTGAACAGATGTTTAAACCAGAGACCAACTAACATATTGCCTCAAGACGTCACGCTACACGCTACATATTTTCTAGTACTCTGTACCAAGGGACCTTTCCATATGAAACTTGCTATGCATCAAATACACTTCTCGAATGATGCCGCCCATGTTAATGCATAATGTATAAATGTGTAATGTATAAATACTGCCACTTGGACTATTAACTGTTGCAACACATTTTCATTCAATACAACAAGTATTCCCAGCAGAATTAATCTACATTACATTTAAGCGTAACATGGTGACCTGGGAATGCATTGATATAGCCACGCACGTTGGTTATATAACTGTGGATACTTTATTGATACTCCAGATTGTATAAATGGGTCCCTTGTGGTTGCCAAAGCCAAAAGCTGAAGATCATTCCAAGTAATAAACTGTTGTATTACCAATCAGCGAACTTTGCGAATGGACTAACAACGTCGATTGGTTATAACGCAAACTTTGAGCACTGCGCGCTTTTGATATTGATAGTGGAACCCATCTATGTGATGGGAGATGGGAGGTGGAAATCTAATTCCGTCTCATGAATTCCAGCAAATTTTAGTGGGATTGTGCGCACTAATGACTTGATATGTAAATTAGTTGATACTAGATACTAGTTCGTAAAATTTCAAAAATTATGAATTTGACGGTGCTTGTAAACCGGTATCCCTCATGTTAAACCTGTTAAATGAAGACAATATTTATTATTATCTAGACTTTAACACTATGTACGCTGTAAGGTAATGCTTCCTTGTTCATTCATAACTAGCGGGACCTTCGGCAGTTTTTAATCGAGTTCAATGACATTCAGTCAGTACCACTCAGGGCTCTAGTCTTGTGGATATTCTGAGGTGTATCAAAGTGATGAAGCCTGTAATCTGGCTTCTATCATGATAAGTTGCTAAAGTGAGAATAAAAACATTAATTTATTTACATGTGTTGCTTAAATGTGTTATATAGGCACACGTTTACAGCCAGCGGTGAGTTTCATTTCAAACGCAACAGTCGGCACGATCTGCGCAACCACGCTCACAGCGTCAAAATTATATCGCTCAAGTCCTGCTTGCACACAAACTTCATCACCGTCTAATTCTCTCAGTTGTGGGACAGACCTTCAGCTAAGGTGAAGGCCTCCAATTCAACCTCTGAACTCGGTTGGTTATTGGCTGACTTCTTAGCATCTGGTGACTTCTACGGCTTATCGAATACACCAACAGTCTCCTTCACGACACTTCGTATACTCGGCTCTCCTAACGTATAATGAGAGCCACTACACCTACACTGACCTTTCATATGAAGCGTTGAGGAGGCTTCCATAAGTTATCAGCTCAAACTAACAGCACATTGTGCCCCACCCAACACGGTAATCAAAAACAGAAATCCTACACCACATGACAACATGAAATTTTAATTTTTAAGTACTCTATAGAAAAAGGATGTGCAGTGAAAGCCAAAGGAAAGTCAAGCAGGGAGAAAAATGAACATAGAAAACACTCTCCTTTTGACATTCTTGCTTTCTCCGCCTGCTGCTTTGTCTGTTTTTCTCGTTGTAGAAAAGTAATTCGGTTCTAGACGTTGGCTTGGTTGCCATCGAGAATTAATTACTTAAGGAAGAGACCATGGCTGAAACTACCCTCCATGGAGGGTAACCGGCTTTACCACGTTCAGAATACCTAAATACAACAAACGGAAATAAAAAAATGTTCACTGGATAACAACTTCATAATTATCAAAATCTAGGATTAACTGACTACAAAAGTGACCAGCAGAGTCCAACACTTACCAACCGCAAGGCTGTTACGACCCGTGGAAACGAAGGACAAGATGTTCCGGAGGTCTATTTGGTGCATTCAAACAAACCTGTTGCTTATGGATGCTGGAGTTGGAAAAGGGAAGATATCTGGCTTCCAGCCATAATATCCATCAAGATTATGAATCTTTGTTGTAGATTGGTGTTAGCATGCATGAATTATACAGTCCTGGAATCGTCAATGAGGTGCAATAAGTAAACAACTCGTGCATACATCCCTCATAAACTTTTCATTATTATCTCAAGCAAAAGTGCAAACTGTCACAATGGAAGTATTGGCTTCAAGCTTTATTTGTCTCCAGGCAATACCTGTGATGTCTAGATACAAACCTGGTTTTTTGTTAATGCGAAGACAATACTTCCACTTGTCCAACTTGTAAATTTTCCGTATAGTTATTCTACTGGGATGTTCTATTGTATGAACATGCAGCACTTATATATTCTGGTGACAACGGGTAGGGATTCAGATTACCTTCCATGAAGATGAATGTAATTTGTGAATAAACTTATTCATGCCCGTAAAAATGGTGTGTGCCTGCATATCCAGGAATAAATATCACTACTACCATTACAGCACAAAGACTCCCAGCTTATTGCAGGGAGAAAAGGGGATGGTGGGCGTAATGCTTAGTCGTAGGAGGTGTTAAGAGCAACTGAACTATGGCAGTATTGAGGTCAGGAACGGTAACTAGCATCAAACACAATTACCACAAATTCGCATAGGATAGTATGTAATTCAACAAAAATTACTCACCGTTTGATAAATTCTTTGGCGGTTGCATCAGAGTATTGCTTGTTGAACTCTAGATATTTCGTGGGCCAATAAGGAACATGGTGTCGTCTATGTAGGGTGAATTAAGAATCCTGCATACTCCAAGTTCATCGGCGCAGTGGCTCAAAGTTAGCTGAAATTGAGATATGGTCTTCCAGCATCAGACATCATGTGGCAGTCCGTTCTAAATGTTAGCGTGACGAGTTGTGGAAAATGAGGATTTGAGCTGTTTGGACGCAAATGTGTTATGACTGGACGGTCTTGGTCTCTAAAATTATGGGATTTTTGTCAGCGAACTTTACTGTACCCACACTAGTAGTCGCCTCACGCCGTAGGAATCTATAAAAGGTGCTGAGGTTTAACTTTATTTGCCTTAGCCACAAGGGCTGTAATAGATTGGCATGATATCTGGCTCTGCATGGATTACCAGGCAAAATAAGTCTGGTAAAGTTTCGTTGGTTTTCCTCTATTTTCTGATCGTCACCAAACTGCGAGCAACTAGGTACAATAGGACAGTATTCTAGTGGTGGGCACGCACACATCACGCAGAATGAGTTTGGTCTCATTCAGAGGAAGATTCCGGTGAATGAAGCCGATGAGGTGGCGTGATTTGCAGCACCGTGTCGTTGCGTGTTCGGTAAGGGAAGGCTCACTGGAGTACCTCATTCCAAAGTCGCAAATACTGTCTAGCTTTTGGAGCGCAATCTCGTCCACTAGAAGATCATTTGGCGAGCTCAGTTCACCAAAGAGCGTAAAGCCGGACTTCTGTGTATTCAGAGTTAGCAGCCACGTATCACACCATCTTTGTAGCCTGTCAAGATCATTTTGTGTGGTGGTGTTTACGCTGCTACACTGGTTAGGTGAAAGGTGTACACTTCTTTCAAGTCACCTGAAAAGAGGAAGGTTTTCCCTGATTGAAGCAGGCGCATATATCATTTATACACGTTATAAAGAGAAGAGGTCCCAGAACTGAGCCTTGGATTACTCCACTGGTGATATTTCTGGGAAGGGAACGATATGAGCCTGTTTTGACAACTAGAATGCTGTTCAATAGAAATCAGCCAATCTAATCATGCAACCTGACATTTATCCAAAATGAACTCAGTTTATGAAGGAGTTAGGGGTGATGCACTTTGTCATAGGCTTTCGCGAAACTGAAGTAAAGAGGGGAAACCACTTTTCCACCGTCTCTGCTGTTAATTACGCATTCGGAGAATTCTAGGTGACAAGTGATAGAAGATTTCTTAGGCAGAAATCCATGCTACGAGCAGCTCAAACATTTGTGATATGAAAGGTGAGAAATGACGGTGTTTTTCACTACTTTCTGCATTATGCTTAAGAAAAGAGATGTTATGCTGACGGGGCGATAATTTTCAGACCGAGTCTGGAGCCTTTCTAATGGCACGGAGTAATATGACTAGCCTTCCATGAAACCAGGAGGGTGGCAGAATTTAAAGAAAGGCGGAACAGTTTTGCTAGCAATGTGGGGAAGTCTGCGCTGCCATTTTTGGTGAAAATGCCAGGTATCCCATCTACTCCCTCACTGAGAGAGGGTTTCAGCAAGTTTACTGCGCCACGTACGTTGTTTAGGTTAAGCTCAACTTCCGAGATTTTATGTGCTCCAGTGCTGCAGGGCTCAGATTGCAATCAGTGAAGGAAAGACTGAAAGTTTCGCTGAGCTGTCCACATATCTCTGTGGGGCTCGTAACAGTATTGTTGCCTACTTACAACATATTCAGTAGGTCAGGTCTATTATAGAGTTTCTTTTTAGAGAAGTGCCGAGAAGACCGGTTTTATTCGTGTTTCAGAATTTTATTCTCAGTAAAGGTTTCACCTTTTCGTTGGCGAACTTCCGGGCCACTGAAAACGGCGTGGATACTAAGAGCGGCAGAAAAGCCACGGGATGCAAAAATTTATTCCCAGTTTCCTTAGTTTTCGCTTGAATGTGATAAAGATGGTCTCTGATGTTAATATACGACGTTCGCCCTTTCCTTGAGGATACGGAGCCGGGATGTGTTTAAATTGAGATAGAAGTTTGCAAGAGAGTCGTTCAGGTCACTGGATAAAAAGAACTCACCCCAGTCTAGACAGAGTGTTAACTATTGTGAGCTTCGCCAATAGACGTCAACGAAACCTATGCGAACGAGTGTTGTAGGCCTAAGAAGTGTAGGAGAGCACCCATATGGTGCTATGAGTTGACAGGCCACAATCTCGTGGTCACTTCCCAGGAATTCGCTGCTAGCATGTACGGTGAGTGGTGGTGCGTTATTTGAAAAATCAGGTCAAGTATATTATTTCGTCGAGTACGGCTATTAACAGCTGGAAATCATCCATAGGTCCATAAGACTTGAAAAAATGGTTTGAAACTAGATGGTTCTTGGGTGTCTCCACTATGCTACGCGGCATGTCAAAATTACCACTTATCATTGCACAAGTGGGTAGGGATGACAGCAGTTTGAATATTTCCTCGATATGTTTGTCAGTGGCAGGTCCAGCATGCGGTGAGCCATATAGGCAACTAACGATACTTTCGCAATGTTGGCAAGTGTTAATATTCATGAATACTGCATCATTTAAGTGATCTCTACCCGGCAGCAAGGCATTCGAAGGTGAAAAGCCAGAGGGAATATAGACAATGCAACCTCAACCTTCAAAAGTACTGCGGTCATTGAGGTACAAACTGTAATCATCCAACGTGAACCTGGGGTTTGAAGTATCTGAAAAACATAAAGATTCAGCGATTAAAATGCATGTCAACAACCAGTATAGTAGATAAATTCTCGCGGCATGTTGATAACTACTGAACTGTAGAAGGTTAGATGCTGCTGCTTAACTCACTGGCTACTTGCTCAACTAGTCTTTCGCATTCTATTAACCTATCAATTGGTAAGTCATATTGGGGGTCCAATCCAATCAATAAAGAAACTTCAGAGCACAAAGAAATTATAAAAAATAAAAACAAACTTATTCCTTGCTAGAGTCAGAGAGACAAAATGACGCCGGTTGGCAAAACCCTGCCTTCGGGAAGCCAACTGGCCGATGTGTCTTCTCTCGATGAAGGCGAAAGTAAGGCTGGGGATGTAGAATGTCCGCACCATGTATGAACCCACCAAGGCTGCTCAGATTGCAAAAGAGGTGAGGAGGTACGGCATAGTAGTGCTTGGAATCTGCGATGAACCTGAAGATGGAATGGAAGTGAACTCTCCAAACTGTCAACTGCACAGTCAATAATCTACTCCGATATTGTCACCCACACGTCAACCACAAGCACACTGAAGGAGGAGTGGCTATCATCATGTCCCCTCCCAACAGCATCGAGGGCTTTCTCTCATGCAGTGGGAACCAATCTCCTCCTCCAGGGTGAGGATCATCACAGCAAGATGCATTCAACTCAAAGGGAAGGAAAGTCACAATCATGCAATGCTACACTACGCACCTACAAATAATGTAGATCAAGAGAAGAAGGAGGAATTCCGCAAACAACTGCAATCACTACTGGACAAGACCCCACCACAGTTGGCGACATCAAAATTCTAATGGGTGGGGTGACATGAATGCCAGACTAGGAGCAAACAACACAGGAAGAGGAAGAGAACTGATCATGGGTTGAGAAGCACTCGGTGAATGATTTGGTGATTGGAGGCACTGTGTACAAACACAAGGATATTCACAATGCGCCATGGATTTGGTTTCACCAGACACCATGACACACTACACTAAAAGTCAGATTGACTTCATATCAATGTGAAGAAAGTGGAGACGCAGCCAGCCTACTGGATGCAAGATCAGATCAAGAGGGGGAGCAGATGTAGATTCACACTACTCACACCACTATCTAGTGCAAGGAACCTACCTTCAAATTCAAGCTGAAAGCCTTCAAGGAAGATGGTGACGACAGATCACAGTTCACGTTAAACACCCAGAACAGAAACTGAACCGAAGGACATCTTCACGTCAATCAGTTATCAGGACAAAATGGGAGACACTGAACAACATCCCTGAAGGAAACTGCGTGGAGGAACACTGGAACTCCTTGAGAGCTATGTGGAAGGAAAGCTGCATAACCGTGTTAGGAAGGAAGAAGCAGGACAAGACAAGGAATGGATCTCGACGGATTTCCATATGGAAGCTGATAAAGCAGGGAGAGGAGGATGGTGAAGCAGAAGATGAACCAGTGCAGTGTAGTGCAGTGCAGTGCAGTGCAAGGATAAACAACGAAAAGAGGAACTAAACACAACCTATAAGACACTGAAAAAAGAAGTGAAGAAGAGTGCGCGCAAACACAAAAGACACCTCTACGACACACTGGCAAGCGAAGCAGAACAGGCTGCCTGTAGGAGTGACCTGACAACATCATATCAAATAACCAGGTTACTATCTGGGAAGAGATCAACGCAGACGAAGCCAGTGATAGTGAAATAAACTTAGTTAGCAAAGAGGAGAAACAAAGGAAACAATGGACCGACCACTTCAAAAAACTCTTGAATCGACCACCACCTCCAACTGGTCCAGAAATACCACCAGCCGCCCAGCCACAGAATTACCAGTGAACACAAGCCCTCTGACAAAAGCCGAAGCCGTGAACCCCATAAAGTTGCTGAAGCCCGGGAAAGCAGCAGGACCACACGGAATTCCACCAGAAAAACTGAAAATAGACGCAAAGACATCAGCGGACATGCGCACACCACTATCGCAAAAGGTTTGGAAGGAAGGAAAGGTATCCGCCTATTGCTAGGAAGAAGAGCTACCTTGTCAAACTTCCAAAGAAGGGAGACCTAAGTCTTTGCAAGAACTGGTGCGGAATCATGCTCTTGTCCACCCCCATCAAAATATTAAGCCGCATCCTCCTGCAGAGACTAAACAATGCGCTGCATTCAAAATTAAGGCTGGAACAGGCTGGCTACCTGGCTTCAGAAAGAACAAACCATATGGGGATCAAATCGCAACGCTACGCATCATCATAGAACGGAGTGTAGAATGGCCGTCACCTCTCTACCTCAACTTCATCGACTTTGAAACGGCCTTCGACAACGTCGACCGAGAAGTAATTTGGCAGTTGCTCCAACACTACCGGTTTAGTACCACAAGCCTCTATCAACCTCACTCAACAGTAACTATATGCTATATGATGTTACATGTCAAGTGATTTACAATGGAAATCTCAGTGGCCCCTTTGAAGTGAAGGCAGGAAGGAGTAGGACAAGGTTGCCACCTACTATCACCGATGGTCTTCCTGATTTTGGTCGGCTGGACTGGATCATGCAGCAGACAACTGTGAGGAGCGAGAAAAGGGACATACGCTGTCTGACAGATGGAAAGACCCTAGAAGATTTGGATTTCGCCGATGATGATTTATGTCCAATGTCGCACAAGCTTGAAGGTTTACAGGCGAAAACCAACAAGTTGACAGAAGAGGTGACGCAGTGAAGACGGGACTTCAAGTAAACATGGAGAGGACGGAGGTCATGAAGATACCCAACTAACAACAGCAAGCACCGATCACCACCAAAGGGAGAAATCTAAAGGAACTAGTCTCTTTCAACTGCGGGCGGTGGCGGCACAGATGAGGACGTCGAAGACAGGATCGGAAAGACAGCAAGACAGGCTTTCATTAATCTGAAATAATCAGTGTCGAGATCTACTGCACTCCACTCAGCATGAAGCGTGAACAAGATCCAGATTTTAGACACTAATTCAGTCAAGTAAGTCAGTGCTTCTATGTGATGATTGAGAGACTTGGCGCGCTACGAAAAGCATTTCCAACAAACAGTAGACATACATCACATGAACAGCTGCCGCCTACGTTCACTCGATACTGACACTGAAGATCAGATGGATGGCCAGAATAATAAGAATAAGCAACAAGGAACTCTGGCTGGCTGGTTGGCTGACAACGAACCAACCAAGAACCTACCGCCCAGCAGATATGCAGGGGAAAGTGTAGATGGATTGGACTGGGTATACACTGAGAAAACCATTCGGAGACATCACCCGCCAGTCCAGGTACTCGAATGGAATCGAAAGAGGAAACGATGGGTTGGTCGTCCGAGGGTGACATTGAGGAGATGGCGTGAGAAGGAAATGAAAGGTTGTGGGTAGTTGTGGAGCCATGTTGATAAGACTGCAGAAAAGAGAGTGGAATAGAGACGTGCTTCTGAAGCTCCATGTTTAATCAGGGGGCTAAGGGAAAAATAATATATTCGTAACATTAGTCCATCAGTGGCAGGGTATATTCCATCTTACGCTGCAAATTCTCAACTGCTTGCAAGATTTCCAGAATATAGGACATAACTTCATTGAAATCGCCGTAGACATGAGATCGGGTAACTTAAGTGACGGACTGCAGTCGCTGGTGGGACTTTTAACCGTAGGCAATAGATCAGATAATTTTAGCCTTCCCGCGCTCATACTCTTATTTCTACAAAGGCTACTGACACTTGTTTTCATTCTCAGAAAAGCAAGCAAGAGGTGTTAAGAATATAAATAATGTTAGACAACTAACTAACGAGTTGAATGATAACAGATGTTAGATATCAGTTAACTTCGACAGAGTCGCGAGTTAGGCAATAACAATAACTTTCCTCGCTGGCCTTTGAGTATTTTTCGATAAGTGGGTGACACTAGCCAACTTTTTGCTGCCTTGAAGTTGAGATATATCTAGGCAACTTCAACGTTTAAAAGAGAGGTTCAGTGCTTCTTTATTTTGCATGTGGTCTGAGATTTGCAGAATTTGGAGAGAGATATGCAAACCCTCAAGGGATCCAGAGCTATTCTGGGAAGCGGACACCAACCAGATGCAACCCAATAAAACAAAATCTCCCTGAACACGAGGGAAACGAGAAGTTATGTCACGTTCGCGAGTAGCGCTGTTCAACAGGGCAGATATCAGTCTATCTTATTAGAACTTCTGTGCTTGGATTTTGCCGGTGTGGAGGCAACACTTGTAGTGCTGGTTGAAAAAGACAGTCTGACGCCCACCGTACCACCTTGTGACCACTCCGTAGGAACTCGGGACTAACACATGCTGAAAGCGGACAAATATTCTGACATATAACTAGATCAAGCAAGTTCTCACCCCTTGTCGGTTTAGTGGTAAAGTGCTTCCATCCGAATATGTCTAACGTACTAAGAAAACTATCGTGTCTAGCGAGGCAAGTATACGTGTCCCATTTAATTTCCAGTAGATTAAAGTCTCCACGTGAAATCTTGTGGTCATACTGGAGAGGGGATGGGTGTTAAAGCTAATCATTGAGCAAGGACTCGTTTCCAGGGAATATCTCAGGTACTGTGTACATGCAACCAACCAGTACCGTTGCATCTTTGCAGCACGCTGTGGTCGACAGGGGGTTTTAGCTTCACTAAGCGCTACATTTTTCAGCCTGAATACGTTCAGGGTGCTTAGAAAGTATATTAGGCAGGCACCTCCTCTCTTATTGATCCAGTGGCATCTAAAATGTGTGTACTTGTGTATACTTGGCATCATCTGATATGCTATCATGACACCATGACTGTGTGGTTATTATAATAGGCGGCTTGAACAGGGCCGGTGTCGCTCTTAGTATTAGTAGTTTGCGATAACGGACATGGCACTGATGAAGATGGTTGATAGGTATGAATAGTAGAAATGCGTAAACTCTTCAAGATCGGTGAAAGGGGTCATAGATATGTCAGGTCCCCATGTTTGAGTATGATCTGACACCGTAGGACACGGGCTACCATTATTTACAGTTTCAGTAAGGAAAAGGTGAGGACAGGTGAACCGCTTAATTCACCTGGAACGTGGCATGGAAGTGGGGTAGGGAATTGTTTTGAAGCTTCATCTGCGTCTGAGTACGGGTATGTTAGACAAGCGGCGTCTTTTCTGTGTGTTGGCGGGTTAGTTGAGCGTAGCTCATCTAGGCCTGGATTTAAAGTGCCAACGATAGTCACACTCTCCAGAACCTCTGCGCCTATCATTGCAGATAGGGTACGTGGGCTGAATATGAGCCGGGAAAAACGGTTGTTGTATGGGAGGTTATTCAGTGACCTAGTATTGGGAGGACAGCCAAGTTATCCGGGAGCAATAATATTGTCTGAGAAATAGCATTTCCTCAGCTTACTTTAGTTGAAAGGGCCACCTCGAATATTACCGGCCCCATTGTAGCTCGTGTGTCCTACAAAGTTGCAACCATGTAAGTTAGACATGTGTGGTTGGTCATAAGTACTTCAACCGTAGATGTTGGTATCCGGTATGTAGGAAGAAAGGGGTATTTGAGGAGGGTGATCTAGTGGATAGTGTGCCATATGTTCATTCATGTATGATCTGGAATGTGGGCGTGGAGGTCTACCTACTGGGTAATTTGGATTTCCAAACATAGGCTTGAGATGTGTGTCTTCTGGGCAGAGGTTCGCTGGAGAGTTCGCCCGCTATTCACGTGCTGATATGGCCACATAATACTTTTGTCAAGGTCAACAGTTTTATTGCCACCACATGCAGTCATCAGTATAACTATCAGGTGTCAGCAAAATGATTTGAGGTTGGTTTGTCTGGATACACAAGGCATTTAGGCAATCGGTGGCTGTAGAACGGCTGATTTTAGACGATTCAGGTTGTGAGTCTACGCTACTTCTGTAGGTTCGCCGTTGGTTAACAGTCTTCTCTGACACTATTTTATCTTTTCGAGGTTTAGTTGTGAGAATGACAGTGTCACAAGAACTAATAAAATTGGTAGCAGTTTGTCGAAACGAAATAGAGCTGGGTAGCAGTATTTTTGGTGTTTTTTCAAGAACCCAAAACAACATCATAAGAAATGTCATACATGTTTGCAGCGTTAAGAAGTACTTTCCTTGCGGTATTTACGGGCATTTGATCTGGGACTTTGCGTACCACTACCCCTTGGTCAGCTGCTATTCACTTTGCGACTTCGAATGAGGTGTAGTTGATTGCTTTCCCCCCCTTGCGCAAGGTATCGGGCTCCGTCTCGACTTCTTCTCCAGTATCTGCGGGGTCTTGTTGAATTTGGCGGTCAGCAGCTTTAAAGGCACGACGTCCTGCATATCTCGCACTGTCTTCGCTGTTGACTAGAATTGTCTCAACCAAGAGGATCTTAAGGCGGAGTTCGTTCATTTGCAGCTGTAGGTCTTGGATTCTTTCCCTAAGTTCGGAGACAGTTGGGAGTTCCTTATTGGGGGTTGGCAATTTAGATTTGACTCTCCCCACAACACTTGGTGGATCTGTTACAGATTTCATCTGCGTGTAAATGCCATCTACTGTGGTTTTAAGATAAAGACCAACTTCGGCTGCTGGGCTTATCACCGGGCTGCTCGTCAGAACACCTTTCAGTCTCAACATCGGTGCTATGCCCAATTGCGCACCAATGTAATTATTGCCGGAACTCACACTGGCTTCGTCCGGTAACGAGAGCGGTTTAGGAGTGGTTTTCCACTACTATGGATTTCGCTGGGGCTTTTGCGAGAGCTTCCCTTTGAGTCCCGACCCAATGGAACTTCTCTTCGTTAGAGTGGAGTCAGGAAACTATGATCAGTTGAATATGGTAAGTGGCACGGGGAAGATTCGTGCTACTGACGAGTTATGAATGCCTGCACAACAACTCGCCCAGGCCACAAAGAAGTTTCAAAAGCACGGAGTTAGGAAATTATGTGCTACATAAACACCACTGATGAAAAAGAGTGCTAAATAACGGCGTAAAACAGCGCATTAATAAACTGAAAGTAGCTGTATGAACGTAACGCAAGTCACGAACCTGTTACGCATGACCCTCGGCGGCCCGCCGCCACTGTGATGTCCCGTGTCTCAGGGGGCATCCATAAGTGCCTTTGCAGCAGTACGGGGAGCCTAAGAGGTAGCATGGTGGAACCACTATCCTTTTGTTCCTACCTTGATCCGGAGGTTGTATTACTGACGGAAAGCTGGTTATCGTGGGATATTAGCCACATCGAAGCTACTATAGATCGTATGTCTCTTTTCGGGAGAGACAGGAAACAGGATGAAGCGGGTGGAGTGGTAATGTTCATGAGCAGCCATCTCAAAAAGAAGAAGCCGCCGAAACCCTGCTGTCAGGGCTCTCAGACTCCTTCTGGTGCCACTTCACAACCGGGCACACTAGGTACTCAGTCGGAGAGCCAATCGAAACTTTGCCGGCAACGTGAGCCAGAACCGACATACGTCATAAGCAATGTTCGCAGCGACGGCTACGCGGCATAACCAGATAAGTGTAGCGGGGGATTTTAATGCTGCAACTCTCAGCCTTGGGCGGGACAGGACATTTTCAGGCCGGAAGCCCTACTGGGACCTACTTAACACCATCGAAAGGCTGGGCTGCAGTAGAGTGTTGAGGATGACTCTTGCTGAGAGTCGGGAGGAAAGGCGTCCAGACTGGGCCATCTCCTTACAAACGACTGTCTGCTGGCAGGAAGAGTTCAGCTTCCAACCTCTTTCTACGTCAGCGATTACGGTAAGGTAGTGTTTGATCTTGTAATCAGGGAAAATTATCATGGGTGGGATCTTGCCCTTGCTTTTGCTGCAGCAAGAAAAACTAGATGGCGATGAAGCAAGATTCTGTTGGCGGAAGCCTGGCCTGTGGAGTAGAGTGCCTTATCGATTGACTGACACCGGGAACTAGTGAGGGCCATCAATAAGAGTGGCATCTAGGAATACCCACCAGTGATCATAGCGATACCAAAGAAGCAAACCTCATAGGTGAAAAAGGCACTGAACGCCCCTTGAAAGCCAATAGGAAAACACGGCATCAATGGGCGATCTCCAGAGGAGGGTCGAATCACAGGGTATATGTGGCTCATAGAAAACGAGTCAACATCAAAGTCAGGGCGGATATGAAGTCATTCCAGATAAACCCTGCCCAGAAGCTTGGGGTGAATGCCGAAAATCTATATCGACTCGTGGCGGAGAGGAAGACTACTAGCCAAGGAGCTCGCGTTATGAAGGGTCCGAGGAGGGGGAACCTATCTGGACTGGATAATATGTACACCATTGGTGTTGCCCTTAACACACAACTCGACACTCCGTTATCCACACAAAACCACCAACTACCTGACCAACCTTCAGCACCACTTAGTGTAAGATAGTTGTATGGGATAAAGATAACCCCTGCCATAGTCCTCGAAAATCGGCCAAAGCTCCACGCAAGAAAAACGCCAGGATGCGACGACATTCGGCCGTATGTGTCGAAGCAAAGGGTGGTTAGTTCATATGGTTCACTCTGCAGTCTGTTTCAATACTCCCTAGACAAACACATGCTTCCACAAGAGTGGGGACGTGGTATTCTGTCTCGCATTTTCAAGGGAGGAGGTAGGCAGGACGCGAACTCATGTCGACTTATAGTCATTCTACCAGTGTTAAGTATGAGGCAGGGGTCGAAATGATTCGGACGATGTAGCCTGGATTACTTCTTAATGAAGATCTTTTCAGGGTTTAACAAATCTTGGGAGATAGAAGTTTCATCCGGTATCTAACCTGCTATATTCTAGGTTTCGTTTCTGGATTTGTCCCGCCTCTACTATTGATGATATGACTAAGGTTCTATAAGAGATGGCGTGAGTGTACAATGTCACAGAATCTTCGTACAACGTTACGAGCACGTAGACTGGAGTCAGACAGTTCCAGAATATTAGTAGAATAAAAGACACACGAATTTACGCTATCGTCACCTTTTGCGAAACGACTTCAATAAAGAATAAGTTGCATTTCCACCAATAGTTTAATAGTCCAGTGACCTACAAGTGCGTCAACACCACTTTAAATGTATGGCCTTAACTGAGTGCCCTTTTATGGTAATTTGGTGTCTTACCTCATCATGGTTTACTTCGTCTAGGAATGTCGCGAAATAGCGAAGTATGCTTTAACTGGTCCTCCAGACTGGTTTTCACCGAATGTGTTAGCGGTCACTAGTTGGCAGGTTCTTAACGATGGAGGGCGAGCATTTGTGGCATACTCTTCAAAACCTTATGTGCACATATTCATCATTAGAGAAGAAGGAAATTCAGAGAAAAAACAGCACTTTACCTGGTCCTTTGTGGGCCAGATACAACCCCATCATGAGAAAACGTCCGCTATAACCTTTGATGAGCTTTTGTGTTTGGTGTCCTGCGGTTACGATGGTTTGGTTCGGCGTTGGAAGTATTTCCATCAAGACTGGGTCCTGGAAAGCGAGTTCAATGTGCATAGTGTGCGGGAAAATGTGAATCCTACAGCAGTTAGTTCGTTTTCGTATTCGAGTCAGTCGTACAACTTCATTGGGACAAATAAAGGTTTACTTATAATTTGGATTGTTGACTTCGAAAAGAGTAAATCTCATTGCATGTCGAAAAAATATGAAAACGACTCTGTGGTTGTTTGTGCATGGGATAGGTCAGTAGTAACACCATTCGTAATGCGAGTTGCTGTAGGTTACACGAAAGGACTAGTAGGTGTTTATACATTCAAACCATCCGAAGTATCTTCAGCGTCAAGCTTTTCCCAGCTAGCACGATTTTATGCTCATGAGAGGGATATCTGCAGTGTTGTGTGGAGGACAAGTACTTCAGATTCACTGGTAAACTCATCTGAGCTTCTTACATCTGCACGGGATCTAGTTGTTAAGGTGAGCAATCGTGTATCTTTGGCTGTTTCCTTCTATGTTGGTTTTTTTCATTTGTTGTTATTGTTTAGTTATAAATGAAAGTTTCCTGGTGAAAAAACAATTTTACCTTTTATTTCCTTCGTTTTTTTCATATCCAACGGTGTTATCATTCGTTTCCTCACATGACTGACTGCCAAAATCAACTTATGACCTCGCACACAGGCGCATTAGCTCAAGTTGTCACACTTCATAGTAGTACACAAAAAACGGGTTGATAGGGAAAGTGATATCAAAAAAATAATAATAAAATAGCGTTAGGGAATAAACAATCCGAAGGTAAAGGTTAGGGCGAATATTCAAGCTGCAAAATGTCATCTACGCCACTGTGACCGGTTTTCAGCCATTTCGCCTACAGTCCTCAATCACTAGTTCCTTTCGCCTCAGAGACCCCAACCAGGCAGTCTACATCACTCCACTCCACACGACTTGGACCAACAGCCAGACTTCATCGACTGGTATGAGATCTTGGTCTGACCACCCTGAACCTCCCAACCTAATTCAATATCTCCCAGCATGGCACTGCGAGGTAGGTGGTGGCTTGGTATGTGGAGTATGTATCCAAGCCATCTTAACCAATGAAGGTTCACAACCTCATCAGTCGACTTGCCTGTCGTGCGTAGTACCCTTTTCCTGACTTCGGCATTGCTCATATTGGGATTCTACCAAACGCGAGCAATGCTGCGAAGACGCCTATGATCAAAATCCTGTAACCGCTTCATGTCTTCTACTTTTAACGGTCATGACAGCTGTACAACAGGACACAACGGACTGCAGCGCAATGTAGTAGTCTTCTGATAGGTAGTTGGTTATCGCACCAGCACCATAGATGATACAAGTTGGCAAATGCCAAACGGGCCTCCGATCTTGGACACTATTGGTCAAACTAGCTCCCCTATGGTTGTTACAAGAAGATCTCCCTTTTTATGGACTAGGTTCATCAGTGAAGTGCACCAGTCTGATGGAACTACATCTGACTTTCATACACCACCTACTACCTCCATCACTCTAACCATCAATTTCCTACCTTCACCTTTGAAAACCTCAGGTGGCAAACTGTCAGTTCCTGCCTCTTTGCATCGTTGTAGATTCAATACAGCCTTCTCAACTTCAAGGAAAGTTGGTGAACCGGCATCTACATTCCATTCGTATTCACACTGGGTGCTGTGCAACGGAAGCGTTAAAGAGGGCAGTTGAACTGTGCTGCCCAACGTTTTAACCGCCTGTCCTGGGGGATTATCAGCTTTTCCTCCTTTTCGTTGATGGTTTCACTCACCGTCTTTTTCCTACCAGTTTTCGTATTAAGCCTAAACAGTTAACGAGTGTTACACAATTCTGATGCATTCGCCATCTCTCTTGCTTTCTCCACCCACCACTGCTCATGATCGATACGAACACGTTTGGTCAGTTTACGCTTGAGCTGCGTTTGCTCTTCATCGTGGTCAGAACCAGCTGGAATTAGTCTTCTCGCATTCGTCAGTTAGGATGACGTCGCGAAAATCCAATGACGCTTGCTAACTTGCGGGTGTACATTACTGATTGCTTTTATTACTGTTTCTGCAGCGAACTTAATATCACACTAGGTTAGGGTTAGGGTTGCGCATTCTTGTCATGTTCAGGTAAATGCTTAGTTAACTCTAAATGCATACTTCAAGTTCTCATCTTCCAATGGCGACTACAAGATTCGGTGTCACCTTTTATCTGCGACTGGTAAGGTTTTGTTTTATTGGGTTGCATCTGGTTGGTGTCCGCTTCCCAGAATAGCTCTGGATCCCTTTGTGGGCCAGATACAACCCCATCATGAGAAAACGTCCGCTATAACCTTTGATGAGCTTTTGTGTTTGGTGTCCTGCGGTTACGATGGTTTGGTTCGGCGTTGGAAGTATTTCCATCAAGACTGGGTCCTGGAAAGCGAGTTCAATGTGCATAGTGTGCGGGAAAATGTGAATCCTACAGCAGTTAGTTCGTTTTCGTATTCGAGTCAGTCGTACAACTTCATTGGGACAAATAAAGGTTTACTTATAATTTGGATTGTTGACTTCGAAAAGAGTAAATCTCATTGCATGTCGAAAAAATATGAAAACGACTCTGTGGTTGTTTGTGCATGGGATAGGTCAGTAGTAACACCATTCGTAATGCGAGTTGCTGTAGGTTACACGAAAGGACTAGTAGGTGTTTATACATTCAAACCATCCGAAGTATCTTCAGCGTCAAGCTTTTCCCAGCTAGCACGATTTTATGCTCATGAGAGGGATATCTGCAGTGTTGTGTGGAGGACAAGTACTTCAGATTCACTGGTAAACTCATCTGAGCTTCTTACATCTGCACGGGATCTAGTTGTTAAGGTGAGCAATCGTGTATCTTTGGCTGTTTCCTTCTATGTTGGTTTTTTTCATTTGTTGTTATTGTTTAGTTATAAATGAAAGTTTCCTGGTGAAAAAACAATTTTACCTTTTATTTCCTTCGTTTTTTTCATATCCAACGGTGTTATCATTCGTTTCCTCACATGACTGACTGCCAAAATCAACTTATGACCTCGCACACAGGCGCATTAGCTCAAGTTGTCACACTTCATAGTAGTACACAAAAAACGGGTTGATAGGGAAAGTGATATCAAAAAAATAATAATAAAATAGCGTTAGGGAATAAACAATCCGAAGGTAAAGGTTAGGGCGAATATTCAAGCTGCAAAATGTCATCTACGCCACTGTGACCGGTTTTCAGCCATTTCGCCTACAGTCCTCAATCACTAGTTCCTTTCGCCTCAGAGACCCCAACCAGGCAGTCTACATCACTCCACTCCACACGACTTGGACCAACAGCCAGACTTCATCGACTGGTATGAGATCTTGGTCTGACCACCCTGAACCTCCCAACCTAATTCAATATCTCCCAGCATGGCACTGCGAGGTAGGTGGTGGCTTGGTATGTGGAGTATGTATCCAAGCCATCTTAACCAATGAAGGTTCACAACCTCATCAGTCGACTTGCCTGTCGTGCGTAGTACCCTTTTCCTGACTTCGGCATTGCTCATATTGGGATTCTACCAAACGCGAGCAATGCTGCGAAGACGCCTATGATCAAAATCCTGTAACCGCTTCATGTCTTCTACTTTTAACGGTCATGACAGCTGTACAACAGGACACAACGGACTGCAGCGCAATGTAGTAGTCTTCTGATAGGTAGTTGGTTATCGCACCAGCACCATAGATGATACAAGTTGGCAAATGCCAAACGGGCCTCCGATCTTGGACACTATTGGTCAAACTAGCTCCCCTATGGTTGTTACAAGAAGATCTCCCTTTTTATGGACTAGGTTCATCAGTGAAGTGCACCAGTCTGATGGAACTACATCTGACTTTCATACACCACCTACTACCTCCATCACTCTAACCATCAATTTCCTACCTTCACCTTTGAAAACCTCAGGTGGCAAACTGTCAGTTCCTGCCTCTTTGCATCGTTGTAGATTCAATACAGCCTTCTCAACTTCAAGGAAAGTTAGTGAACCGGCATCTACATTCCATTCGTATTCACACTGGGTGCTGTGCAACGGAAGCGTTAAAGAGGGCAGTTGAACTGTGCTGCCCAACGTTTTAACCGCCTGTCCTGGGGGATTATCAGCTTTTCCTCCTTTTCGTTGATGGTTTCACTCACCGTCTTTTTCCTACCAGTTTTCGTATTAAGCCTAAACAGTTAACGAGTGTTACACAATTCTGATGCATTCGCCATCTCTCTTGCTTTCTCCACCCACCACTGCTCATGATCGATACGAACACGTTTGGTCAGTTTACGCTTGAGCTGCGTTTGCTCTTCATCGTGGTCAGAACCAGCTGGAATTAGTCTTCTCGCATTCGTCAGTTAGGATGACGTCGCGAAAATCCAATGACGCTTGCTAACTTGCGGGTGTACATTACTGATTGCTTTTATTACTGTTTCTGCAGCGAACTTAATATCACACTAGGTTAGGGTTAGGGTTGCGCATTCTTGTCATGTTCAGGTAAATGCTTAGTTAACTCTAAATGCATACTTCAAGTTCTCATCTTCCAATGGCGACTACAAGATTCGGTGTCACCTTTTATCTGCGACTGGTAAGGTTTTGTTTTATTGGGTTGCATCTGGTTGGTGTCCGCTTCCCAGAATAGCTCTGGATCCCTTTGTGGGCCAGATACAACCCCATCATGAGAAAACGTCCGCTATAACCTTTGATGAGCTTTTGTGTTTGGTGTCCTGCGGTTACGATGGTTTGGTTCGGCGTTGGAAGTATTTCCATCAAGACTGGGTCCTGGAAAGCGAGTTCAATGTGCATAGTGTGCGGGAAAATGTGAATCCTACAGCAGTTAGTTCGTTTTCGTATTCGAGTCAGTCGTACAACTTCATTGGGACAAATAAAGGTTTACTTATAATTTGGATTGTTGACTTCGAAAAGAGTAAATCTCATTGCATGTCGAAAAAATATGAAAACGACTCTGTGGTTGTTTGTGCATGGGATAGGTCAGTAGTAACACCATTCGTAATGCGAGTTGCTGTAGGTTACACGAAAGGACTAGTAGGTGTTTATACATTCAAACCATCCGAAGTATCTTCAGCGTCAAGCTTTTCCCAGCTAGCACGATTTTATGCTCATGAGAGGGATATCTGCAGTGTTGTGTGGAGGACAAGTACTTCAGATTCACTGGTAAACTCATCTGAGCTTCTTACATCTGCACGGGATCTAGTTGTTAAGGTGAGCAATCGTGTATCTTTGGCTGTTTCCTTCTATGTTGGTTTTTTTCATTTGTTGTTATTGTTTAGTTATAAATGAAAGTTTCCTGGTGAAAAAACAATTTTACCTTTTATTTCCTTCGTTTTTTTCATATCCAACGGTGTTATCATTCGTTTCCTCACATGACTGACTGCCAAAATCAACTTATGACCTCGCACACAGGCGCATTAGCTCAAGTTGTCACACTTCATAGTAGTACACAAAAAACGGGTTGATAGGGAAAGTGATATCAAAAAAATAATAATAAAATAGCGTTAGGGAATAAACAATCCGAAGGTAAAGGTTAGGGCGAATATTCAAGCTGCAAAATGTCATCTACGCCACTGTGACCGGTTTTCAGCCATTTCGCCTACAGTCCTCAATCACTAGTTCCTTTCGCCTCAGAGACCCCAACCAGGCAGTCTACATCACTCCACTCCACACGACTTGGACCAACAGCCAGACTTCATCGACTGGTATGAGATCTTGGTCTGACCACCCTGAACCTCCCAACCTAATTCAATATCTCCCAGCATGGCACTGCGAGGTAGGTGGTGGCTTGGTATGTGGAGTATGTATCCAAGCCATCTTAACCAATGAAGGTTCACAACCTCATCAGTCGACTTGCCTGTCGTGCGTAGTACCCTTTTCCTGACTTCGGCATTGCTCATATTGGGATTCTACCAAACGCGAGCAATGCTGCGAAGACGCCTATGATCAAAATCCTGTAACCGCTTCATGTCTTCTACTTTTAACGGTCATGACAGCTGTACAACAGGACACAACGGACTGCAGCGCAATGTAGTAGTCTTCTGATAGGTAGTTGGTTATCGCACCAGCACCATAGATGATACAAGTTGGCAAATGCCAAACGGGCCTCCGATCTTGGACACTATTGGTCAAACTAGCTCCCCTATGGTTGTTACAAGAAGATCTCCCTTTTTATGGACTAGGTTCATCAGTGAAGTGCACCAGTCTGATGGAACTACATCTGACTTTCATACACCACCTACTACCTCCATCACTCTAACCATCAATTTCCTACCTTCACCTTTGAAAACCTCAGGTGGCAAACTGTCAGTTCCTGCCTCTTTGCATCGTTGTAGATTCAATACAGCCTTCTCAACTTCAAGGAAAGTTAGTGAACCGGCATCTACATTCCATTCGTATTCACACTGGGTGCTGTGCAACGGAAGCGTTAAAGAGGGCAGTTGAACTGTGCTGCCCAACGTTTTAACCGCCTGTCCTGGGGGATTATCAGCTTTTCCTCCTTTTCGTTGATGGTTTCACTCACCGTCTTTTTCCTACCAGTTTTCGTATTAAGCCTAAACAGTTAACGAGTGTTACACAATTCTGATGCATTCGCCATCTCTCTTGCTTTCTCCACCCACCACTGCTCATGATCGATACGAACACGTTTGGTCAGTTTACGCTTGAGCTGCGTTTGCTCTTCATCGTGGTCAGAACCAGCTGGAATTAGTCTTCTCGCATTCGTCAGTTAGGATGACGTCGCGAAAATCCAATGACGCTTGCTAACTTGCGGGTGTACATTACTGATTGCTTTTATTACTGTTTCTGCAGCGAACTTAATATCACACTAGGTTAGGGTTAGGGTTGCGCATTCTTGTCATGTTCAGGTAAATGCTTAGTTAACTCTAAATGCATACTTCAAGTTCTCATCTTCCAATGGCGACTACAAGATTCGGTGTCACCTTTTATCTGCGACTGGTAAGGTTTTGTTTTATTGGGTTGCATCTGGTTGGTGTCCGCTTCCCAGAATAGCTCTGGATCCCTTGAGGGTTTGCATATCTCTCTCCAAATTCTGCAAATCTCAGACCACATGCAAAATAAAGAAGCACTGAACCTCTCTTTTAAACGTTGAAGTTGCCTAGATATATCTCAACTTCAAGGCAGCAAAAAGTTGGCTAGTGTCACCCACTTATCGAAAAATACTCAAAGGCCAGCGAGGAAAGTTATTGTTATTGCCTAACTCGCGACTCTGTCGAAGTTAACTGATATCTAACATCTGTTATCATTCAACTCGTTAGTTAGTTGTCTAACATTATTTATATTCTTAACACCTCTTGCTTGCTTTTCTGAGAATGAAAACAAGTGTCAGTAGCCTTTGTAGAAATAAGAGTATGAGCGCGGGAAGGCTAAAATTATCTGATCTATTGCCTACGGTTAAAAGTCCCACCAGCGACTGCAGTCCGTCACTTAAGTTACCCGATCTCATGTCTACGGCGATTTCAATGAAGTTATGTCCTATATTCTGGAAATCTTGCAAGCAGTTGAGAATTTGCAGCGTAAGATGGAATATACCCTGCCACTGATGGACTAATGTTACGAATATATTATTTTTCCCTTAGCCCCCTGATTAAACATGGAGCTTCAGAAGCACGTCTCTATTCCACTCTCTTTTCTGCAGTCTTATCAACATGGCTCCACAACTACCCACAACCTTTCATTTCCTTCTCACGCCATCTCCTCAATGTCACCCTCGGACGACCAACCCATCGTTTCCTCTTTCGATTCCATTCGAGTACCTGGACTGGCGGGTGATGTCTCCGAATGGTTTTCTCAGTGTATACCCAGTCCAATCCATCTACACTTTCCCCTGCATATCTGCTGGGCGGTAGGTTCTTGGTTGGTTCGTTGTCAGCCAACCAGCCAGCCAGAGTTCCTTGTTGCTTATTCTTATTATTCTGGCCATCCATCTGATCTTCAGTGTCAGTATCGAGTGAACGTAGGCGGCAGCTGTTCATGTGATGTATGTCTACTGTTTGTTGGAAATGCTTTTCGTAGCGCGCCAAGTCTCTCAATCATCACATAGAAGCACTGACTTACTTGACTGAATTAGTGTCTAAAATCTGGATCTTGTTCACGCTTCATGCTGAGTGGAGTGCAGTAGATCTCGACACTGATTATTTCAGATTAATGAAAGCCTGTCTTGCTGTCTTTCCGATCCTGTCTTCGACGTCCTCATCTGTGCCGCCACCGCCCGCAGTTGAAAGAGACTAGTTCCTTTAGATTTCTCCCTTTGGTGGTGATCGGTGCTTGCTGTTGTTAGTTGGGTATCTTCATGACCTCCGTCCTCTCCATGTTTACTTGAAGTCCCGTCTTCACTGCGTCACCTCTTCTGTCAACTTGTTGGTTTTCGCCTGTAAACCTTCAAGCTTGTGCGACATTGGACATAAATCATCATCGGCGAAATCCAAATCTTCTAGGGTCTTTCCATCTGTCAGACAGCGTATGTCCCTTTTCTCGCTCCTCACAGTTGTCTGCTGCATGATCCAGTCCAGCCGACCAAAATCAGGAAGACCATCGGTGATAGTAGGTGGCAACCTTGTCCTACTCCTTCCTGCCTTCACTTCAAAGGGGCCACTGAGATTTCCATTGTAAATCACTTGACATGTAACATCATATAGCATATAGTTACTGTTGAGTGAGGTTGATAGAGGCTTGTGGTACTAAACCGGTAGTGTTGGAGCAACTGCCAAATTACTTCTCGGTCGACGTTGTCGAAGGCCGTTTCAAAGTCGATGAAGTTGAGGTAGAGAGGTGACGGCCATTCTACACTCCGTTCTATGATGATGCGTAGCGTTGCGATTTGATCCCCATATGGTTTGTTCTTTCTGAAGCCAGGTAGCCAGCCTGTTCCAGCCTTAATTTTGAATGCAGCGCATTGTTTAGTCTCTGCAGGAGGATGCGGCTTAATATTTTGATGGGGGTGGACAAGAGCATGATTCCGCACCAGTTCTTGCAAAGACTTAGGTCTCCCTTCTTTGGAAGTTTGACAAGGTAGCTCTTCTTCCTAGCAATAGGCGGATACCTTTCCTTCCTTCCAAACCTTTTGCGATAGTGGTGTGCGCATGTCCGCTGATGTCTTTGCGTCTATTTTCAGTTTTTCTGGTGGAATTCCGTGTGGTCCTGCTGCTTTCCCGGGCTTCAGCAACTTTATGGGGTTCACGGCTTCGGCTTTTGTCAGAGGGCTTGTGTTCACTGGTAATTCTGTGGCTGGGCGGCTGGTGGTATTTCTGGACCAGTTGGAGGTGGTGGTCGATTCAAGAGTTTTTTGAAGTGGTCGGTCCATTGTTTCCTTTGTTTCTCCTCTTTGCTAACTAAGTTTATTTCACTATCACTGGCTTCGTCTGCGTTGATCTCTTCCCAGATAGTAACCTGGTTATTTGATATGATGTTGTCAGGTCACTCCTACAGGCAGCCTGTTCTGCTTCGCTTGCCAGTGTGTCGTAGAGGTGTCTTTTGTGTTTGCGCGCACTCTTCTTCACTTCTTTTTTCAGTGTCTTATAGGTTGTGTTTAGTTCCTCTTTTCGTTGTTTATCCTTGCACTGCACTGCACTGCACTACACTGCACTGGTTCATCTTCTGCTTCACCATCCTCCTCTCCCTGCTTTATCAGCTTCCATATGGAAATCCGTCGAGATCCATTCCTTGTCTTGTCCTGCTTCTTCCTTCCTAACACGGTTATGCAGCTTTCCTTCCACATAGCTCTCAAGGAGTTCCAGTGTTCCTCCACGCAGTTTCCTTCAGGGATGTTGTTCAGTGTCTCCCATTTTGTCCTGATAACTGATTGACGTGAAGATGTCCTTCGGTTCAGTTTCTGTTCTGGGTGTTTAACGTGAACTGTGATCTGTCGTCACCATCTTCCTTGAAGGCTTTCAGCTTGAATTTGAAGGTAGGTTCCTTGCACTAGATAGTGGTGTGAGTAGTGTGAATCTACATCTGCTCCCCCTCTTGATCTGATCTTGCATCCAGTAGGCTGGCTGCGTCTCCACTTTCTTCACATTGATATGAAGTCAATCTGACTTTTAGTGTAGTGTGTCATGGTGTCTGGTGAAACCAAATCCATGGCGCATTGTGAATATCCTTGTGTTTGTACACAGTGCCTCCAATCACCAAATCATTCACCGAGTGCTTCTCAACCCATGATCAGTTCTCTTCCTCTTCCTGTGTTGTTTGCTCCTAGTCTGGCATTCATGTCACCCCACCCATTAGAATTTTGATGTCGCCAACTGTGGTGGGGTCTTGTCCAGTAGTGATTGCAGTTGTTTGCGGAATTCCTCCTTCTTCTCTTGATCTACATTATTTGTAGGTGCGTAGTGTAGCATTGCATGATTGTGACTTTCCTTCCCTTTGAGTTGAATGCATCTTGCTGTGATGATCCTCACCCTGGAGGAGGAGATTGGTTCCCACTGCATGAGAGAAAGCCTTCGATGCTGTTGGGAGGGGACATGATGATAGCCACTCCTCCTTCAGTGTGCTTGTGGTTGACGTGTGGGTGACAATATCGGAGTAGATTATTGACTGTGCAGTTGACAGTTTGGAGAGTTCACTTCCATTCCATCTTCAGGTTCATCGCAGATTCCAAGCACTACTATGCCGTACCTCCTCACCTCTTTTGCAATCTGAGCAGCCTTGGTGGGTTCATACATGGTGCGGACATTCTACATCCCCAGCCTTACTTTCGCCTTCATCGAGAGAAGACACATCGGCCAGTTGGCTTCCCGAAGGCAGGGTTTTGCCAACCGGCGTCATTTTGTCTCTCTGACTCTAGCAAGGAATAAGTTTGTTTTTGTTTTTTATAATTTCTTTGTGCTTTGAAGTTTGTTAGCCCTATGCCCAACCTTCCCTCTTTATACGTGCTTAGGGCCGACTAGTAACTGGTGAACTAGTTAATCAGGCGAGGTAAATGAAATGACCTTACTTATAAATGTTAAAGTGTACTTTTTCTTTTCTTTTCATTTTGTTCCCCTTTTTCGCACCACTACTAAATTCACATTGAAGTCTTAATTGACCGCCTTCAACCTCCAGTATCATATAACCTTGCTGTCCTTTTTTGTTTTTCAGTCATTGACCTACTTATTCTGTCTATCTGTCTGAACACGTTTTTGCATTGTCGTGTTTTGTCATTATGAACATTCGTATTAACGTTTTTAGAATCCGTATTTCTTGTTGTTGTTCTACAAATTACCTTGACTATTTGATATTTTACAAATACGTTGAAAGTTATGTATATCGGAGTGAAGCCTGCCTGATGCGATCTAATTGAAAACTATGTTGTTCGCTTACATGTCGTGTTATAATTTTCATAATGGGAATTTTTAGTTCCTTGAGTTCGTCAATCCAACACACAACTACGTACTGAGATTTGAGCGAATCTCTTCGTGCTAAGAATTTTATGCATAAACATATCGCTTTAGTAATTTATTTATATGTACTGCAAAACTTCCTACCTACCTAAATAAAAGTTTGATCTGGTTTTTGTGAACAGGTGTGGGATGTCTCCATATTAGAGTGCTGTTTTTCTACTAAAGTTCCTGGTCAATCGCATCATCACTCATCTGAGTCTGGACGACATACTAACCAGAAAAAGAATGTTACTGGAGCGCCGTGGATAGTTGCCTGTTACACGATAGGAAATCATTCTTCGGGGGATGTTTTATTTTCAGGTTTTCGAGGTGAATTATTCCATTGGCGTTGTGGCGAAACACCGATTAGTTTATCAATCAAGGATCAAGGACATTCGATGTTGGTTTTCTCTATACAGTATCTGCTTAATTCTCCTGGTTTGGTAATCACAATCAGTCAAGACAGGAATTTGATTATTTGGCAATTATTGGAAGGATCTAGCCCAACAGTAGTTCTTAGATTTCCTACACTTTCTGCCGGTGTGTCTTCTCTAGCCCAGTCTGCATTCAGTAATAGTCCTTTGGTTGCAGGGCTTTCTGATGGTTCTATCCTGTTTTGGAAAATTTACTCTCTAGATATGTGTAGTGATAGGAATTCTTTTGATCATCAAAGCAAAGACAAGTATATTTCAATATCGCCTCGTGGCTCTCAATCATCAGCCATAACTGCTCTTTCCTGGCATCCTTTACCACAGTATGAAAATATCATCGCTTATGGTACCGAGTCAGGTTGTGTGGAAATTGTAGATGTTAATAAACTGCAGAAAATACAAAACCAAAAGCCGAAACCACAGTTATGTGCATTTGGCTCAACTGTATATCGAGTTACTTGGGGGCCTTTATTATTCACTGGCTTATCTTCTAGAAAGGGTAATAAAAGTGAAAAAACTGCTGATGAAAATGATCTGAAATGTGAAAATCAAAATGTCCCAGTGAATACAACTACACATGAAAATGAGAAAGTCAATGACCAGCGTGAAAGTTCAACTAGATTTCCTTTCTACCTTTACAGTATAAGTAAGGGAAAGATTTATTGTCATTTTGGAAGTAGTCGTGCACCAGTTGACATTAGCACAAAGTTCCCGTCCCCACCAGATACCACAATTGAAGACTGGAAGACACTGATTCGTAGTGATATATCATTCCGCTCTGTCAGTAAAACTAATTCATTGGCAGTTGATCCAATTGCCGATACTTTTGATTGTTTAGTAAGTGTTGGCTATCTTTCTGGTCAAGTTGATGTTTATGGCTTTTCACAGTCAAAAATTGCAAGTGATGAACAAGCATCTGAACAACTTGTTTTTGTTTGTCGTATTGTGAATCATTCCAAATGTGTTAATTGTTTAGCTTGGTCAAGGGAATATTACTGGCTTGCTATTGCTTCAAATGAGTTTTTCATTACCATCAGTGATCTTAAGATACAACTGACTAGTGCTGTTAACCAAGAACAGTATTGTAAACCTGTACAGCTTTCTACTTGCTTGGCTAGATTAGAAGGTCATTACAACAGAATCACTTGTCTGGATTGGTCTCCACATGATCCGTTTCTCTTACTATCCTGCTCTTTCGATGGTACAGCTAATGTATGGAGTATTCATCCTGATAATATTGAAAAAAATAGCTTATCAATATCTAATTTTCGTGCACACCGTTCACGTCTTTTCACTTGTTTATGGAGTCGCCAAGATCCTGATCTTGTTTTTAGTGGGGGTGAATTATGTCATTTATTCGGTTGGCAACCGTCTAAACAACTCTTTAACCAGCCACCTCAAAGTCGTCGATATCGTCCGCCAACTATCAAGAAACCTGTGAATAGTCAAGAAATAATATACAATGGTGATGTTTCATGTGAAAATCCTTCAACAACAATAGAATCTTTACATGATTCTAAACTCTCAGAAGAAAAGGAATTAGAACAAGAAGTCATGGTGTCGGCTGGCTATGTATCTAGTGTTGTATCTCAAAAAGAAAAGCCCATTCTGTTGGATTGTAATTCATCTCAAAAAATCAATTCTAATAGAAAGCCAGAAAAAAGAAAAAGGCCTGCTCTATTTCCTAATTTATTCCAATTCAGTAATTCCAAGCATTGTGAATTAGATTTGAATCACTCTCCACCTATTCATTTGGGATCTTTTCTTTCACAAATTTTAAATGTCTCTGATTTTATAATGGAGCGAATGAATAATGAGAAATTGCAAATTGATTTGTTAGTTCTTATACCAGAAGTCAGTATTACTCGAACATGCCTTTTAAAGTATTTGAAAATGGAAGCATCTAATCATTTGGAGTTATTTCAAACTGGTCAACGTCCTAATAGTCTAGTCCATTTAGATGCATATTGTATTCTACTATTATGGATCGGTTATGTTCCTATGATAGCGTCTATAATATCATCAGAAAATCATATGCCTTTTTGGTTATTGTATGCAGTTCAACTTGCTCAGTCTACTTTTGCTTATCCACAATATTGTAGTGAATTAGTTTCATCAGAAGAAAATTCAAGCAGTGTGGAAATCGACTTACTAGGTGAAAAGGTTAGTAAATGTTTCTACATGAATTGTAAATATGTGTGTAATATGTAATTACGTCGTATACTCCTCACCATTGAAAGAGTACAGATGTATGATGTGATGAGCTCAGTAACTAGATTATGAGTTGTCCACTTGGAAGGGTGTCATACTTATTGTGTAATAGTAAACAGTAATATTGTATTGATTGAATGAAAGTAAATAATGTGGTTATTAAATCCTAGTATTACAACTAAGAGGTGCATTTATCAACCGTTGACTAAGGTACAGTTTCACGTAAAAATGTTGATAGAAAATACCATGCAGAGGAAATGTCTTGTGTTTTGTTCTACGGGTTATCATTTTCAGTAACTTACAATATACTGAAATAAGTGTCGGTCTTAACTATCCTGTATCTGAAATTTATAGTCAGATTACAATATCCTTTTTAAGAAAATCCTTACTAGTTACGTTTCATTATAATTTGAATGCTAACTCTAGCATGGATTAGCTTGTTGGAAAAGAATCTCATTTTAAGTAGTAGTAGTAGTAGTAATAAGGTTGGGCATTGTTTTTACTTCATGACCTGTTCTAAATCTATCAATTTTGAAGCAATACCCAGCCGGGAAAATCGCTAACAGACTGAGATTTAAATTTGGTATTCATGATGGACTGGCAGAAGTTGGAAATATGGGTCATTGGATTCCGACCCAGTGGCTTAATGGTAACGTGCTGGCCATGGGACCTGAACGTCCTGGGTTATATCCCTGAGGTGGTGGGGTCGTGGGCGTGCACTGCTGAGGAGTCCTATAATAGGTCTAGACAGCTGTCCCAGTACTCCTAAGTTTTTAATGTTCCTCCAGCTGATAACGGTCCATGATGAATACCAACTTGAAAAAATCACTAAATCCCCACAAAACCCCCCAAATTCAATTGATGTATAAAAGTTCCTCGTTATTGTTCTTATAAACCGGTTTTTCGTTGACTCATGTACATTGCTAAAATGGGAAAGCTAAGTTGAATTTTGTGACTATTTGAACTTGTCTCATTCAAGAAACAATATTTTGTTAAAAGGATATTACTTGTCAGATAGTATTCATTCTAATTGTATGAAATATTCCTAATTAGTAACATTTGCATGAACGGTCATGAGGAACGTATAACATAAAACTTGAAATAGTGGAAAATATTTGTAGCTCAGGTTGATGGTCTTGGTTGTATTGTGTTCTCTGAGCTGGCTGGGTTGTTTAATCGTGAAGCCTTCATCATCTTTGTGGACGACATCATCAGTACTAACTTCAGTATGAAGTGAGCTGTCAATATCTCTCAGTGTGTTATTTAGTGGCTTGCTCTGACGATGTGGTCTGTGATTGGTTAATTCGTGTGATTGTTGTGTCATTGAGTGTATAGATCCTTCTGTTGACTATTCCCTCTGCTTGACGTCTGACGTTTCTGTTGTTTATCATTTTTCTTATTGGTTGATAGATTGTGTCTATGTGTATGCATCTATTGATTGCTGATTGACTGAGTGAGTGAGTGAGTGACTGATTGACGTGGATGCCAATGTTGTAGGAATTGTCTGATATTCTTTTTGTTTCCTCTGTCCGTCGGAGATCAGTAGTACATTGTTGGAATTGAATTCATGTCCATAGTTGTTATCCGCGTGGATTGAAATGAGTGATGGAATATTGTGACATTTACTAGTCAATTGGTATTCATGTAGGCGAAGGCAGAGAGCGTGACATTCACGTCAGTCAGCCAGCAATCAATAGATGGATAGATATAGACCCATCCTATCAACCAATGAGAAGAATGATAAACAATGGAAAGGTCAGAGGTCAAGCAGAAGAACAGTGAACAGGAGAATGTATGCACTGAATGATAGCAATCAAATGAAACAACCAATCACAAACCACTTCGTCAGGACAAACTGCTAAATTACTCAGTGATGGAGAGATATTGACAGCTCATTTCATACTAAAGTTAGTGCTAATGATATCGTCTATACAGACAATTGCGGCTTGACGATTCAACAACCCAGCTCAGAGAACACAATACAACCAAGATAATATAAAACTGCATATCTATCTCCACCAGCACTTTTTAACAGTAGCATATTTCGGTGAAAGTGAACAACAAGGTGGACAACAGAATGTTATCACCAGTCGTAAAAAAACTGTGAACCAAGCCGAGTATGGCATGAGAAACATTTAATGTTAAGGTTTAGATGAGTATTGTGAATTATATGAGATAGAGTTTCTAATTATCATTAAATTTCTGAGTTAACCTCTGATTGGCCAATTAAGAGGGTCAGTTAAAAATCCCAACTTAGCCATGGATGCATCGATCAAATAAGTAGACAGTCTGTCTTAGTTATGTACCAGTATGTCGATAATGATTCAATTATGCTTTTTATATGAACTGACGACTTGTTCTTGACAATTTTTTTTATATTATTTATTTACAAAAATCATAGATCAAAGATATGCAGACAACTAGTCCTGATGTTCTAATAGCTGCTACCTTATTAGTATGTGGACATCGTGTCCAAGAAGCAGTTGAATTACTTTTAAGATATGATAAAATTAAAGAAGCATTAATTCTAGCACGTATACGTTTAAATCCATCAGAAAGTTGGAAGTATACAGAGAAATGTATTATACGATTAATTGAACGTTCATGTTCAAATGAAAAATCATTCTATTCTATTATATATAATATTGGAAAAAAAGAATGGTTGAATGCTAGTAATATAATAAATCGTGAAATGAAAATTTCTAACTTATTACTATTACCTGGTAAAGAAATTGATCAACTTTCATGGTGTTGGATTAATATAAGTCTTCTATTGAATACATCACCATTATATTATGATTATTTATCAAATGAATGTCTTCATTTATCTTCAATATGTTTAACAATTGGTTTTCGACTCTTTTCAACTGAACCAATATTTTTTCAACGTTGGTCTGAAGCATTTTCACGTCTTTTATCATCTGAAATGATATCATGTTCAGGTTTAATCAGTAGTTTAATGCTATTAGATATTGGTCAGATAATCTGTTTTCATATGGCTAATTATCATGATGAGTTAAGTATTGAAACTGATCGAATCTACAAAATTCATAATAATAATCATAATAATTGGATGAAATATATCAATCATGATTGTATAAAATGCTTAGATCATTTGATTATAAATCGTCAACCATCTTCAGTATGGGAAATTTGTTTAACTAATTTCTGTGTAGATTTTCTATTATTTTATTTAATTCATAATCATATTTTACCTAGTAAGTTAATCCCGAATAATGATACATTGACATTGTATACTGATCGTTATGAGACTAGTCGTAAATCTTGTGAGTATATAAAACCGAAAGAGACAGCTTATTTAATCAGTCATTTATTTTCAAATTATCAAAAAGTTATTAGTAAATAATTGTAATAGATTAAATTGAAGATTCACTCCGCTTCCCCCTCCCTCTCCCCTCCTATGAATAATTGTTTATATGCATTTCAGAGGTTTGTACACAATAAAAATAAAGTTCTTTGTGAAATATCTTTATTTCTTACTTCATTTATGGGATGCATCATTTTAGTGTTACATATATAAACTAGGTGAATTTGTCTGTAAATTTGTCTCATTAGTATATCTGTTTTGCTTCATTCATAGATATACTTGAGTTTATTGTTTATCATGAATTCTGAGGCGAGTTAACTCCCTAGATGAAACTAACAGGGTACGTTTACTGGATTAACTGACTGCATAGATTAGTATTGGTTTCATGTGGGAAAGAAGACTTAAGTACTTTCAAGTGTGGCTTACATGAAATCAGCTAACGCAGGTCAACCTAGTTAGTGCTTATATACTAGTCTGTGAGCTAGTAGGTGAGACCGAATTTGGATGTGAGAATCGCTACTTGAATTTCGAGTTTTCAAGTCAATAAGAGAAGTATACTTCTTAAGTGTATTGTGTTGTCTGAGCTGGCTGGGTTGTTTAATCGTGAAGCTTTCATCATCTTTGTGGACGACATCATCAGTACTAACTTCAGTATGAAGTGAGCTGTCAATATCTCTCAGTGTGTTATTTAGTGGCTTGCTCTGACGATGTGGTCTGTGATTGGTTAATTCGTGTGATTATTGTGTCATTGAGTGTATAGATCCTTCTGTTGAGTATTCCTCTGCTTGACGTCTGACGTTTCTGTTGTTTATCATTTTTCTTATTGGTTGATAGATTGCGTCTATGTGTATGCATCTATTGATTGCTGATTGACTGAGTGAGTGAGTGAGTGAGTGACTGATTGACGTGGATGCCAATGTTGTAGGAATTGTCTGATATTCTTTTTGTTTCCTCTGTCCGTCGGAGATCAGTAGTACATTGTTGGAATTGAATTCATGTCCATAGTTGTTATCCGCGTGGATTGAAATGAGTGATGGAATATTGTGACATTTACTAGTCAATTGGTATTCATGTAGGCGAAGGGGATTACCATTATGTCTAATGTTGTGTCGACTGCAGTTATTGCGGTTTGTTTTGTAAGTGATATTTGACTTGTCTTCTCTGACTGTTGTTGCATCTTTCGGTCTGTATAATAGCGTGTGGAGGGAATTTGTTGGTTTCTAAGCCACACCAATTTCAAGTGGTCTCGGTCATGTTGTGATGATTTCTGATGTATTTTTTATGTATGGTAGGATGAGGCGTTTGTTGATTTCTGTCGATGACTTTGTAGTTGATGTTGTACGGGATAGGCATCTTTTGATAAAATTTCGCGGGTAGCCGTTTTTCTTTAGGATGGCCATCAAGTAATCTTCATCGTTTCTCCGTGAAGTTTTTGCACTACAGTGTCACCACGTGAGTAATGCAGAAAACAGGGGTGGGGGTAAATCAGTTGACGAGGTTATGAACCTTCATCGATTGAGATGATTGGGACACGTACTTCGTATGCCTAGTCACCGATCGTCTCGTCACACAATGTTGGCCGAAATACTCCTAGGCTGGAAAAAGGCCCGCGGTGGCCAGACTAAAACATGACACCAATGTATGAAGTCTCTGATTGTTGGTTTCAGCCATGTGGGACGATGCAGACTGGGTGGTTGGGGTCCGTGGGACAAGAGGAACCAGTGGTTGGAGACTGACTCTAGGTGATATGGCTCAGAACCGATGTCAGTGTCGCAGATGTATGCATACATTATCGTCATCTTAACGACGCCACACCGGCTCTCGCCACTTTGTCATTCCTCCTTTCTTTCTTTGAGTATTTTGTACTTCTTTTTGCTGCATTCTCTCATCTTCATCCTTCACCTCACTACCTTTCTACTTGATGTAGTGATATGAGGTGTGGCAACTCGGACCGTTACACAGTAATGCCTGGTCCTATGTTGCTATTGATGATGATGACTGCAGTATGTTCTCACTCTTTTGAATAGAGTGTTCATGTAACTGATTTTGTGCGTTGTTGGGTTTTTGCTAACTGTAGTTGAGGATTTTGTCAGTGTGTGTTAGCTTCCTGTACAGGTTTCCGGCATTTGTTCTACTGACTAAAACATCCAGGAATGGTAGTTGGATGTTTGACTCTTTCTCCGTTGTGAATTTGATGTCATTGAAAACGTTGTTGATCAAATTGTGAGTGTTTTCAACATCATCTTTTTTAATGATGACAAAAGTATCGTCTACATAGCGAATCCAGAATTTTGGTTTAATCACAAGTGGAATGATGACTTCTAGTCTCTGCACCACTGTTTCTGCAATTAATCAGAATATCGGCAACCTCATCGGAGTTCCTTTGATCCGTTTTTATATCTTCCCGTTGAATTGAAAGTATGTTGTCAGAAAAAGGTCTGTGAGTTCTATCAAACCTAAACATTTAAGTTTTGTGCGTTCTGAAAGGTTTTTGTCTTCAGTGAGCAGAAGGGACATAGTTTCTTTGGCCATTTAGGATTCAATGGAAGTGTATAGTGCTGTGACATCTAAGGATACCATTAATTCGTCGTTTTCTATGTTAATACTTTTGATCTTTTCTAAGAATTCCTTTGGTGATCTGATCGAATGTTCACATGATTGGACGAGGTGTTTCAGTTTCGTCGAAAGTTTTCTTGATATGTCGTATGTATGTACACTCTCCACCATTTCTGCGCTTCTTAAAATTTAATAACAGCTTTCGTTCTGTTTAGGTAATATATTTGAGGGGAACCCCGTGTGACTGGTCGATAAAAGTTGGACAACTACTGAAAGTCAGGAACTATTATCTGTTAAAACCTGACGTATTTAAGCAGGACTCACTTATAATCTCACTGATTTAACTGAAAACATTTAGACCCTTTCAACTGCAAAAAAATCACAGTTACACACTATCTAGTTGTCCTTAAATACTATTAAGTAGCTAATCAGTAGTCCGTGATTTTCGATGTTGTTCACCAGGCAGTTGTCAATGATGAAAATTGCTTTTCAAACTGACTAAAAATCTTAGACCTCTTCAGTATGCCAAGACAAGAATCTCTGTAATGAAGACTGTTAGAATTCTATTTAAAGTCAGACAGTATAATCCTTAACGTATGCTACATATGGTGTGTGTATGTGTGTTTCTTACCAATTGCATCTCGTCCTTATTGAAGTTGTAAGGAAATATCGGTCTAGGTATATCAACCAATCTATGGTTGGATCCACTATCAAATTTTTATGTGTGCGAAAACCTCTCTATATATCATAGGGAATATGGCCAGTTTTGAAAAAAGACTACTTTCCTTTTAGTTAGTTGTTTAGAAAAATATTTCTTTAATACATCTGTTGTATTTAAAGGTATCCTGGCCAACAATGGACTGGATGGTTTGTCATATTGTCTGTTGTACTCAACATTTCCTGTCTTCAGAAATATCTTGTTCTGTTTTTGTAGATTTTGAAGGTTTACAAGTATTCGATATGCAAAAGCGACTAAATTGGTCTGCTTCACTAAAGATGGCAAGCATTCTCTGTTGTCATCAGGTGATGAATATTTTTCTACTTTAGAGAAAATTCAGAAGGTTGGCTTTTAAAATACTCGTATTTTTGCCTCTTCGGCTTGGATTGTCGTCAGTGGTCGCATGGTAAAAAACTTCATCCATCCAAATCAACATAGGACCAGGCATTACTGCATAACGGTTCGAGTTGCCACACCTCATATCAGTACATCAAGTAACAAGGCAACAAAGTGGAAGATAAACCGAAGAAAATTCAGTCAAAAGGAATATAAAGTACTAAAAGAGAGAGGAAGAATGAGAAAATGGTGAGATTAGGTATAGCGTTAAGATGAGGATAATGTGTGTACACATCTGCGCTGCTGATATCAGCTCTAAGCCATATCATCTAGAGTCAGTCTCTAACCACTGGTTCCTCTTGTCCCGTGGACCCCAACCGGCTAGTCTGCGTTGCCCAACATCTCTCAAACCAACAGTCAACAACTTCATGCATTGATGCCGTGTTTTAATCTGGCCATTCCCAGCCCTTTTCCAGCCTGGACCTGCTTCGGTCAACATTGTGTGACCGGGCAGACAGCAACTAGGCATGCATAACACGTGTCCCAACCATCTTAGTTGATGAAGGTTCACAACTGTGTCAAATGATTTGCCTCTTCTCCCTAAAACTCTACACGTGACTTCTGCGTTACTCACGTGGAGACACCACGGAATACGGCGTATACTATGAAGGCAACGGTGGTCAAATACCTTAAGCCTTTTCATGTCTTCCACCTTCAGTGGCCATGTTTCACAGCCATATAGTAGGACAGGGCGGACTGCTGTGCAGTACACGCAACCGTCACTAGACAATCGGAGATCACGGCGGTGCCATAGATGACATAAGTTGGCGAAAGCCAGCCGAGCCTTTCATATTCGTGCAGAGGTTTCATCGGCCACTGACCAATGCACCATGGCTGATCCTACTTCCCAGGTAAGTGAAGTGGTTGACACACTCAACCATTACACTCTGTGTTGTTAGCCGAGGCACATTTGGAGACCAATCCTGGAGCAACAATTTGCATTAGGGTGGTAAAAAGCTGGAGGAACCACAAGGAGCTTTTTGTTGGTGATACAAATGGGCAATGAAAACGAATGAATAGGAAAACCCAAGTATAGTAGGTTGTAGCTAGGTGACCGTTTTATACTACTAGAAGCGTGTGTGGAGTTTTTACTTCCTAGCTACCTAGAATTATTGTGCTGCGTCCGGACTAAAGAAACCTTTACGTCTAGCACTGGAAAATACGAGGGTAGAGAGGAGTATGCTATTTTTTAGCGTTGACCATTCCTAACTCCTGTTTGCGATACGGAGAAGTACTATCAGCACTGAATGCCGATCATTCACAGGAAATACTTCACTTCTGTCATACTCCGTTCAGCTGCTTGTACCACTGCATCCTTGGGCCGTGGCGGGAATTGATTTCACTATGATGGTTCATCACTGTCTAATAGACCTTCAGTGGGGACAACACTCACCGGGGAGGTAGATACATCCAGCTGACGGGTCCCATACAGTACGAAACGTACGTCCTGAATTCCATCGTTAGCCATGAGATAGACTACAATAGAATGAATATCCAGACAGAATATCGAGACATCCGCATAGGAGTCCATCTGCCAACAGACGTGAAGTAACTCGACCCAGTGTAGCAATGGAAAATCCCAAAGCTGTTTTTTTATTTTAGTCGAAAACCTAAGGCCTTTGCGTAATTTCAACAAAATAGTCACTTTATTCCAGACAATAGCTTTTAATACGGTATGGAATTCTCAGTGTGACATCTACGAATTTACTCGTACAGTATTTTCAAACCATCGCAGTTAAATAGTGGTAGTATTATATATATATATATATATATATATATATATATATATATATATATATATATATTTACATTGAGACAAATGTTGCTAACTGACATTGCCAGGTAAATATCCGTTAAACTATTTAAATTCTTAGGGAACAATCTAAGAGAAACCAGGTTATATGTCTAAATCAGTTAAGGAACAGTTAACGATTTGCTTTAGAGTTGATCATAATCTAATCATTTAACTGTGCCATAACATTGTCATATGAACTCTGGTTCAGTCGAATTTAATGTTACATTTCTATCAAGTAAATCACTATCATGTGTTTTTTGCTGAGGTCTTTTCTTGAATCGTTTTACTACGGATCCATTCGATGATCAGGAGATTTGAGAGGAAGTTGTAAATCCAATATTGAAATACAGTCCTGCATCACTTGACTAAGTTACCATACTGCAAACTTGATCGGCGCTGAGCATCAAGGACTAGACAACTTAGTGGGTACATTCTGTGTACACATTACGGTCTTAGAAGACACTAATCAGCTGGAGTGATGCAGCTTCCAATCATTGAGGTTACATTGGTTGCCTTCTAGATGCAAATACGTCTTGTTATTGAGTGCTAATATGCATGAAAGCTAGGTAAAGGACATTATGTCAACTGACTCCTAACATTTAACGCCGGAATTCTACATTCATCTTCAACACTGGTCATTTGGTGTTTCTGATATATGTGTGAGTTGTTTACAAACTGATCATGGTCTATTATGTACAGTCTACTCCTAACGCTTATTATCCTCAGTCATGCTACTGTAATGACATTAGTTAAAAGGAATCACACTGGTGCACTTTATGGTTGCATAAGTAAGGGCTGTGAAGGTAAATTGATATTCGTATCACTTCAACTGAGTTAATTTAGTGTTAACAGTCAGTTGATAGGAAACCTGAGAAATAAGATTTATACTTATTGGTGCTCATCAATTGGATATGTCTGGAACTGACGAAGTATACCCATTTATTCATGAATAAAAAGAAGACATGTATCAGCGAAGAAATATTTCTCTTCAACTACTTGATTATCGAGCTGTACAGTCGTATTTCTACTCGGTAAAGTGACAGATAATTGCACTGAAAAGGGAGTTGCTCAGTCAATAAGCGAAATATGCAATAGGTGTAGGTGGTGGTATTTGTTCAAGTGGAAGAAATAGAAAATGAGTCACTGAATATGGAGGAACAAATTGATAAGACGCGGCGAGATAAGCGACAAGTGCTGTAAAAGAATTCTAAAATGATGATAATTTAACTGAAGCATGTAAAATGGGTCAATGAATAGGGAACGAATTGATATTAAATAGTGAAGTATGGGATAAATACTGTCAATGAAGTGAGAAATGAGGATAATAGAAGAGAAGTATACCAAACCAAAGTGAAATGAAATTTACAAAATAACCAGAATGAATTATTAAGGTCAAGGTAGAGAAAGTGGTTTCACAAAACGTTTTTAAAAATGCAAAGTCTCAGTTTTTGTTCATGTACAGCTAATGCTTTAGCTATGCATAAGTGATGGAAACGTAGGCCTTCATCTTTGTAAATTACTTTAAAGGATGAATCTCGAGGTGCTGAATGACCTAACTCTACTAGGTGTTCACATATGGATGGGATTGTTTTTTCTTCGCTCTCCTTTGGTAAGCTAAACCGGGTAATGTACAGCAACACGTTTTCTTAGGGTCCGCTTACAACGTTCAATATAGTCATCTCCATAGGAGCATGTGAATTTTTGGATACACATAGATGCATACATAAGTGGTAGCCTATCCTTCACTCATTGTTGAATCAGGTGATGGCGCGAGAATATAGATATCAGTCTAGTGGTACAAAAGCTACTATTAATGCTCTTTGACCGACGATTTGTCAGCACTTCCGTTGTGATGTTTCCTTTGAATTCTAGGTTCGTGCTTAAGATTTTCGTAGGAACTGTAATAGAAATAGGAATGATTCTTTTCTTCAGATTTTTATCAGTAAGCGGAATATCGGATAACCTTGAAGTGATTAAATGACTGTAGGGATCTATTTCAATTTTACTAGTCAACTTTCTCGCTTATCCTATGACGTTGAATTCTGATTATTCCAATTACTGTGAAGAGAAGTTCAATGAAGCAGCATAAGTTGGACATTCAGAAAGTTCAATCCGTATTGATTTAAATAGTAAATTTTGCAACAGTTACAAATCCTCTCCATTTCGACTTCCCATTGTATAGTGCTCTTTCCTCTGTATGTTTCTACTCGATATTATGGATTCTTTCCTCCGGTATCTTTACCAGTTGATAGTTATCACTTTTATGTTCTCAGGTATTGCTGCTCTTCACTACTATTATAAATGATTATAAGTAGAGTTCACTACGATTGCATGCTTTAATTGTATGAATACGGCGAGTTAATGTTGTAACAACCAGCTGTTGATACGTTTTCGTCTAGCCTATAGGTAGGTACGTTGTTGCAGGAGAGGGGAGGGGGGTGCAGGCGTAGAGCAGTATGAGTTTGGCGGTGGCTACAAGAATCTAGAAGAGATAAAAGTGAGCCGAATGACTCAGCAAGTACACAGGATGTACTTACATTTAGTAATAAAAGATAACTGATAAATGGTAGAGCTTGACAACGAAGAGATGAGGCAGTCTAGAAATCAAAAGTAGAAGGTGAATGAGTAAGATTTCGAATCGTTACAACGTGAACACCGTAATGAAAATGCAATTCACATTTTTATGTAAACATTACGCAATATCAACACGAATAGATTCCACTAGAATAAATTAGGAAGATGGTTGTCGTATTGACAAGAAGATGAGCTCGCTCAGATTTGTCAACTTTTGCTGATAAATTCACTGAATTTGCTGCTCCGGTTCTGGGAAACTCCTTGTCTATTGTCTTTGGTGATTTCAACTCATGTGACTACAGTTTTCTATTATCATTGGGTCATAAAAATGTGGTTAATTTTTCCACTCGTCTTGACAACACTCTAGACTTTGCATTTACAAATGAACCTGGCATATATGAAGCCCGTAAACGGGCTCCACTGCTAAATTCCGGCCACTGTATTGTTTGTGTTTTGCCTAAAGTGTACGGAAAATTATACAAAAAGCTTTTGCATACCTTTCAAGGAAAGTTCAATACAGATGCTATTCTCAAGAAAATATATTACGTTTGAGAAGCATGCTTATAGAAACAGACTGGGATATATTTGCTGATGAAGTTTTAGACAACACTGTTACCAATATCACAAGCTATCTCAGATTCTGTCTCGATATCTGCTGCCCTACTGAAACAATTTGCATGAGATTTGACAGACTTTCCTCTCCTCATCTCAAGAGGCTTCGGAAAGAAAAGGAAAGGTTGTATAAGGCGAGAGATCACCCTGGCGTTAAGGGGCTTAATGGGCTAATTAAGTCTGAATACTATATACAACCAGAAGTTCTTATCATGTAACAACTCTTCCAATATATGGAAATTATTTAAAGGGCTTACTGGTAAAAGACAGATGACAAAACAAACTCGTTCGGATGTCTGCGCATTAAACAAGTCGTTTATACGTCGGCAAGCTAATTTCAACTTCCCTAATGTGCAAAATCAAGTGGATAACTGCTTTCCAGGTTTCAATACAAATGATATATTTAAATGTCTAAAGTCTTTGAATCCCTCCCAAAGCTTACATCCTGATGGTGTTTTTAGTATTATATTTAAAAAATGTGCAGATATTTTATGTCATCCACTTACAGATATCTTCAATGTATCGTTCCCTAGAAACATAATACCCACTGCTTGGGAGCAGATAAAAATTGTACCTGTGCCTAAGCCATCTTCTGGATCAGATGTTACTTTTCGACCCATGGCTATAACTTCCCCTTTTCTGAAGACAATGGTGAAATTACTTCTTCTTGTGATTGAGCCTTCATTGATCCAAAACAGTTTGTTTACAAACACCGGAAAGTACTTTAAATGCAGCTACTGTCTTGCATCATAATATTGTTTCTAGTGTCGGAAAAGGTGTTAAGTATGTCCATTGTATCTTTTTGGATTACTCATCAGCCTTTGACTCTGTTCCTAGACCACTTTTGTTAAATAGGCTTGCCATAGCTCACACTGAGCCATGGGTTACAAAATGGCTGCATTCTTATTTTTCTGAAAGGAAACAGTACACTATTTATAAAGGGATGCGCTTCACTTCATTGCTTACTGAAGCTGGTGTGCCTCAAGGTGGTGTACTTTCTCCTTTTCTGTTTTCGTTTTTTTGCACGATTTGCCTTATTCTGTTGAAACTAATTTTATCAAGTATGCTGACGTCCTGATGATTTCTATTCCAGTCAACTCTTCTTTGGATTGCTTAAAATTAAATGAATTTTTGTCTGAAGTTGGCAAATGGTCTCAAACTAAACCCTTCTAAATGTCAGCCTGTTAATTTTAGCCTCAGGCGTAAACAAGACTTATGTGAGCTGCTTAAATCTCATGACGCCTGCTGCATCAATGGTATTTCTGCAGAAAGTAAATCGAGTGTGAACTATCTTGGGCTGGGTTTTACTTCTGACCTTTGTTGGTCGTCCCATATTTTGTTGACTTGTAAAAAAATCTTTCGTTTAACTTGTTACGTAAAGAAATTGAGGCTTTCTGGTATAACTCAACTGCTTCTTTTACAATTTATTAATTCCTGCATTTTATCTATTCTTCTATATTGTTCTCCATTAATCTTTCCTGGCCTTCTAAAAAAGGACTATGTTATGTTGCGTAGGGCTTTGAAGACCGTCAGTAGGGTGAGTGGTATGTCTCTGGCTCAACTGATTAACACTGTAGTTGATCGACATATAAATTCCTGCAAGCTACTAGCTACAGAAATTTTAACTGACAGTGAGCATCCACTTCATTTACAGCTCTCTCCATGTTTCTCCTCAGGGAGGGCAAGGAGAAACGACATAAGACTGTATGCTCGTACAGCTAAGTATAAGAATTCGACTGTACCTGACCTTGCACGTATATTTTGTGAGGAAAAAAGTGTTAGAACAGAAATCCCACATCAACTTTGTAACAGTTAAAAATCTCATTTCAATAATTCAACTTACAATGCAAAATTTTCTCGTTTTTAATATTCTTCACATAACTTAAATTTTTATAATAAAACAATTTGAAAGGCTGCAAAGTAGTGTGTATATACAGATATATTTTGTTGTTATTGCAATATATATATAACGCTGAGAATTCCAAATTGTACCACAAATTGTTTTTGAATAAAGTGAATTATTATTATTATTGTTAATATTATTAAGGCAAATTAAATAAATTAGTCAGTTCTATATCTAACACTCTTCGACAGAACATATGTCTTGCGTCAGCATGTTCTGCTGAAGAGTGTCAGATATAGGCTGCTTATTAACTATCCAATGGGATGGAAAATAGCTGAACAAAGTGGAAGATAAATGGTACAATTGATGATCTTAGATTCACATCAATGGATCCGGAAATACCGATCAATGATTAGCAATCAAAAGAGAAGACTACAATTTGGTCAATTAAATTACTCACCGGTATCGATTTTATTGAACCTATTTTTGATGGAATAAACGGTTAGATATCATTACTTCAACTGTAAAGACAGTTTCTTCAAAATCATGTGGCCAGTGTTGTTTTTCCGCACAATAATAATAACAATAATAATAATAATCATATTCTGAGCCACGTAATTTTCCCAATTAACTTCTAAGACTCAACTTGTAGGGATTACTCTGATGCTGCTGCCACATTTCTATGTACAATTCACCCAAATGTTTAGTTATATACTGACCCCTCCCAACTTCGTATAATACAAGTTGATGTTTACTGTCCTGTTTGTTGACTTAATCATCTGCGCAACTGAATCACTTGTCCTATGATATACCGTAATTCATAAAGATGGTGTGACACTTAAAGTCACCCTGGTAGTTGCTGAAATCACTAATCAGGTTTCTTTATTTCAGGTATAATGATAGTTCCCTCCCCCCACCCCCTCATAAAATAATGACACTAATTTGATCATCTCAATAGTCTATGAGGTGGCCTTCAGAGTCAGTATAAGAATAAACAACCGACTCATGCATGGAAAATGGGATTATTATTATTATTATTAGTCCCTTGGGTTCCTAGTGGAACATAGGGCTTCAGTAGCACGCCTCCAGTGACCTCTGTTCTCTGAGATCTTTTGAACCTGGTCCCACGACAGCCCAGAAGCTCTCATTTCCTGCTCGCACGACCTCCTCCATGTCACCCTTGGACGTCCAACTCGTCGCTTCCCATGGGGATTCCACTCGAGGGCCTGACGCGTGATGTCCTCAGTCGGCCTTCTCAGTGCATGGCCAATCCATCTCCACTTCTTCCTGCATATTTGTTGCGTGATAGGTTCTTGGTTGGTTCGTTCCCAGAGTTCCTTGTTGCTTATTTTTTCTGGCCATCTGATCTTCAGCAGCGAGCGTAAGCAGTTGTTGATGAATGTCTGTAGTTTATTGGAAATACCTTTCGTGACGCGCCAAGTCTCTGAGCCATACAAGAGCACTGACTTGACGTTGGTGTTGAAAATCCGTATCTTGTTCCGCATGCTGAGTGCAGAAGATCTCCACACTGGTTTCAGGCTAATGAATGCCTGTCTTGCTTTTCCGATTCTGACTTTGACGTCCTCGTCCGTCCCGCCTGTAGTTGAAACAGTGCTTCCTAGATAAGTGAAGGAGGTTACTTCCTTTAAGTTTCTCCCGTTGACAGTGATTGGAGTTTGTTGTTGTTGTTGATGGTGGTGGTGCGGTATCTTCATCACTTCTGTCTTCTCTATATTCACCTGAAGTCCCGTCTTCGCTGCCTCTTCTATCAACTTGTTAGTTTTTGCCTGCAGATCTTCAAGTTTATGTGACATTAGGCATAAGTCATCGGCGAAATCCAAGTCTTCTAGGTTCTTTTCCGTCGTCCAGTGTATCCCCCTCTTCTCGCTGCCTACTGTTTGCTGCATGATCCAGTCCACCACAATCAAGAATATCATGGGGGATAGTAGGCAACCTTGTTTCACTCCTGTCTTCACTTCAAAGGCATCACTGAGCTTCCCATTGTGGATTACTTGGCATGTGGCATCTTCATATAGTTGTTGAATGAGGCGGATAAAGGTTTGCGGCACTCCGTAGTATTGAAGCAGTTTCCAAATTACTTCTCGGTCGACGCTGTCAAAGGCCTTCTCAAAGTCGATGAAGTTGAGGTGGAGAGGTGATTGCCATTCTATGCTCTGTTCTATGATGATGCGAAGCGTTGCAATTTGGTCTGCACATGATTTGTACTTCCTGAAGCCTGCCTGTTCCGGTCGTAGTTTTGAATCCAGTGCATCCCTTAGCCTCTCCAGGATGATGCGGCTTAATATTTTACTTGGGGTGGACAGGAGAGTGATTCCGCGCCAGTTCTTGCAAGCACTGAGGTCTCCCTTCTTCGGCAGTTTGACAAGGTAACCCTTCTTCCAATCGTCAGGTACCTTCTCTTCCTTCCACACCTTCTGCAATAGTGGTGTGAGCATGGCCGCTGTTGTCTCTGCATCTGTTTTCAGTGCTTCTGGCGGTATTCCATCTGGTCCTGCTGCTTTCCCACATTTCAGTAGCTTTATGGCGTTCAGGACTTCCATTTTCGTTGGGGGATTAATGTTCACTTGTAGTTCAGCGGCTGCAGGTGGTATTTCTGGACGAAGTGCAGGTGGTGGTCGATTCAAGAGCTTCTTGAAGTGGTCGGCCCATCGTTTCCTCTGTTTCTCTTCTTTTGTAATTAAATTTCCTTCTTCATCTTTTATTGGTTTCATCTGTGTTGGTCTCTTCCCTGACAGCAACCTGGTTATTTGATACAATGTCGTCAGGTCTCTCTTACCTGCAGCCTGTTCTGCTTCACTTGCCAGTGTTTCGTAGAAGTGTCTTTTGTCGTTGCGTGCACTCTTCTTCACTTCTTTGTCCAGTGTTTTATACATTGTGCTCAGTTCCTCTTGTCGTTGAGCATCCTTGCACTGGTTTATCTTCTGCTTCACCATCCTCCTCTCCTCTATCAGCTTCCAGGTATCCGTCGAGATCCATTCCTTGTCTTCTTTCTTCTTCCTTCCTAATACTGTTGTGCAGGTTTCTTTCCACATAGCTTTCAAAGACTTCCAATGTTCTTCCACACAGGTTTCTTCAGGGATGTTGCTCGATGTCTCCCATTTTGTCTTGATGGCTGCCTTGAAGATCTCCTTTGTAGTTTCATCCTTCAGTTTCCGAGTGTTGTACTTGGATTGAGGTCTATCACCAGCTTCCTTGAAGGCTTTTAACTTGATTTGGAAGGTTCCTTGCACTAGGTAGTGGTCTGAACCTACATCTGCTCCTCTTCTTGACCTTGTGTTAAGTAGACTGCGTCTCCATTTTCTTGAGATTGAGATAAAGTCGATTTGATTTTTAGTGTGTCCATCTGGTGAAATCCATGTCGCTTTGTGGATATCTTTGTGCCTGAACACACTGCCTCCAATCACCAAATCGTTGAATGCGCAGAATTCTGCAAACAATTCTCCATTCTCATTCATTTCACCTAGTGCCTCTCGACCCATGGTTAGTTCTCTTCCCGTGTTGTCCCCTCCCAGTTTGGCATTCATGTCGCCCATCAGAATTTTGATATCGCCAACTGACGTCTTGTCCAGTGTTGATTGAAGTTGTCTGTAGAAATCCTCCTTTTTCTCTTGCTCTGCATTATTTGTAGGTGCATAACATTGTATGATTGTGACCTTTCTTCCTTTTGAGTTGAATCTTGCTGTCATGATCCTGGAGGAGATTGGTTCCCACTGCATGAGAGCCTTCGATGCTCTTGAGGACATCATGATAGCCACTCCCTCAGTGTGCTCGTGGTTGGCGTCTGGGTGACCGGAGTAGATTATTGATTCTCCAGTTGACAGTTTGGAGAGTCCACTCCCATTCCATCTGCTTTCGCAAATCCCAAGCACTTCGATGTTATACCTTCTCATCTCCCTTGCAATCTGGGCTGCCTTACTGGGTTCAAACATCGTGCGGACATTCCATGTCCCCACGTTTACTTTCGCTTTCATCGAGAGAAGACACATCGGCCAATTGGCTTCCCGAAGGCTTTCACCAACTGGCGTCATTTCGCCTCTCCGATTCCAGCGGGGAATAAGTTTGTTTTCATTTTTTATATTTTGTTTGTGCTTTGAAGTTTCTTTAGCGGTTAGATTTGTTTTACGGGGTAGGGTTGCTAGCCCTATGCCCAACCTTCCCTCTTTACCCGGGCTTAGGACCGGCTAGTAACTAGTAAACTAGTTAACCAGGCGGTTATGGAAAATGGGATACTGTACAATAATTAATTCTACTTAGCACGCAATTTTTTCAGAATGATTAATCGTACAAAAAAGAAGAGCTGTTTCTCTGAAGTATATCTCACAGTGCTAGAAAATAAGCCTCAAATAAAACATAATACGATCGATAATACTTACCTAAGATTTATGTTTTCCCCTCTTAGAATGGTATGATAAGCATGTCGAAACTTATTTTAAAGTAAAAGCTGAAATACCATTTTAGTCTGTTTGTTAGAAATATCACACAATGAAACAGTAGCATTTATTGGATAGAGACGTTTTGGACACAATTTATTGTCCATGATCATATCAGCAGGTAACTCCACAGCTTGTAGACAGTCTTTATATATATTTCTAGTTTTCTTTCTTTCTCTGTGATGACAAGGGTAGTAGAATTTTCCATATATCTGGGATAGGTGCAGAATCATTTTGAATCGCTGCTTAGACTTTGAATCCTTCCACCTCATTTCAGTTAAAGTAGGCCTAGTTAAATGCTTAAGTGATAGAGCGAAAAAGCTTACTAGTAGATCAGAAAATCTGCGACAAGAAATTAGACACATCTAGAATACCCTACGTCTGAATAATTACCCACCGAAACTCATAAGTAAATTCATAAGAAATCGAAAGAAAAATATTAGTAGTGGTAGTAGTAATAATACAGGTGTTATTGACAATAATTCTACTACTAATGGTAATAATGGCGACAGGGTTAAGAGAGAATTCAAAGCATCTGCTGTGTTATCATGCAAGGAAGGCACTCTAAAAGCATTACGAAGGATTCTCAATAAGGCTGGGATTAAGGTGACATTCAAACCAACAAACTCACTTAGAAACAAGCTTTGTAGGTTAAATGATCCTATCGATGCAATTAAGCAAAATAATCTGGTTTGCCAAATCCCTTGTAATGATTGCAAGATCAAGTACATAGGTCAAAGCAGTCGACCAGGGTCGATTAGAATAACACAGCACAAAAACTTAGCTAAATCAAGATTAGTAGATCCTGATAGAATAAGAAATCTGGAGAAAAGCTTGGCTATAGCTCTATATGCGATGACACAATCACACAGTAGGGTGGGATAGGGCGACAGTGTTGAAAACTAACTTAGTTAGGTGGAGTGAAGGTGAGATTGATAACCGAATCTTTGTTTATCGAATCAACACCAAACACATGCAGTAATCGAAATGATGACTCACCTGTCCCAGATATATGGAAAATTCTACTACTCTTGTCATCACAGAGGAGGAGAGAGTAAAGACTGTCTCGAAGTTGTGGAGTTACCTGATGAGAATATGGACAATAAATTGTATCCGAAACGTTATCCAATAAATGCTACTGTTTCAGTGTGTGATATTTCTAATAAACAGACTAAAATGGAATTACAATTGACCACAGTGCCCAAGTTTTACACTTATATTAAAAGCTGAAATAGCTAATGTAATAGCCACCAGTTTTCACTGGTTTCTTATTCATTTAGCTCTTCATTTATAGTTATTAAGACGATTTGTCCTATATAGAGGTGATGACTAGAAGTCAATCTCTTATCCACTATGAAACGTGTAGTTTCTCAATTCCATCCGCTAGTGATTGACAATAGGTAAGAGTAGTAAGTCTAAATGAGACAGTTGAAATCCAATACCCCTGATTACTGTCTTCTTGGGGACGCCAAACAGATAGTCTACGTCACCCCACACGACTCAGACCAAGAGTGAAAGATTTCATCAACTAGTGCCAGATAGTGTATGTGTGGCCACCCTGAACTGTCTTCGAACCCAATCTATCCTCTCCCATCATTGTACGTCGAGGTAGGAGGTGTTCCGGCGTGCACAGTACATTTTCATGCTTTCCCAGTGAACTGAGCTTCACAACCTCATTAATCGACTTACCTGTATAGCCTAGTACCATTCGCTTTACATCAGCATTGCTTAAACAGTGATTCAACCAAGTGCGAGCAATGCTACGAAGACACCTGTGATTGAAACCTTGTAATCACCTCATGTCTCCACTTGATGGATAAAATCACTATATTAGTTACCAAATAAGTATTAGATATTATCAACAAATGCCCTCCCTGATCAAAGTTGCCACGCGTTTGGTTGGTTAATCGTAGTAAAAATTAACGACAGCGAAACAAAATTACTGATACTAGGTGGTACTATTAGACACTATCAAATGATGAGCGAAGGCGATGAAAGCAATGATGATACATAATATTGTCTTTGCACCACTGTGACTCATTATTATAATAATAATTATTATTAGAACACAAAGGTGATACAATAGAGGCACCAAGGAATGCGCCACACAAAATAATATAACATTATGAAGACATAAAACGAAGTGTAGTGGATAAAAAGGATAACACAATAAGAATAGAATGATTAGAAGGACAATCCAGTAAGGTACATTCGAAACGAAACATTCATTACTTTTCAGCAGCAAAAGATAAGAGAAAGCTATAGCATGATCGCCACTGATTTTGATTCTGTTCCATATCAAGCTACTGAGTTGGGTGATCTCTCGGACGCCACCCAGAGCGTCGCGATGCACCCAGCAGATGCTAACCCGATATAACTACCCTTCATCCTACGACGCTACGTCACACACTGACCGCTTGTCTGCTTCTTCCGTCGAGTCCCAGGGTTAGCAAACAATGAACGATAAGGAAGCCGTTGGAAGGATGTGTAATATATGTGCAAACCACCAAAACCGGTGTTTTCAGATAACCTCACCTATTGAATGATGATTTTCATCATGCCCAAATACATATTGTCGTACCTCAGGACTACTTACATGGTGTTGCCGCCGGATACGAGCAATCCTACGGTGACAACAATGTTCTAACACACATCCTTTCAAGCAATTCATCTATTGTTTAGTTCATTTCATGGGTATAGCATACATTTTTACACTGATATACGTCATAGTCTTATTAGACCGGAGGTTATGTTTTAAATACTCTCTTTCGTGATCGTAACATTTATTCCCTAACCTAATCCTTCTTGGGTAAGCTGACTGTGTGTTTCCACATTTTTGGAAACAGTTCTTATTTGTGCAATGTATTTATTTGATTCTCAGCTACTGAGTCCTATTTTCAAATTTATTCTATGCCTATTCCTATCACGTTACACACATTAATGTGGTATACTTCTTCATCTAGGAATTAGCAAATGCTGTACATGGTTAGCAAAGTGTACTATTGCAGATATTTTGTTCTTCATAAAAATATTCCCTTTTAATTTACTGTGTAAACCGATTTGCTGTACCTGTATATAAAACGCTTTTCGAAAATATGTATTCCGTAATTATTTTCTTTCATGTGAGTATACGTGTAAGGGCCAAATCCTATGGGTGTTTAAATATGATTCTTTCCACTTCCTATTTTATGCATAAAATTAACTTCAAACGTGTCACTTCCACTGTAATCTTTGCTTTTGATTTAAGAAGTAGATTTGAAGAAGGAGTGGAATTTCGACTGAGAACCATAAATCTAGATATTAGTATGTTGTTCCATTGAAACTATGGTCCCCAACACATAGTTTTGTTTATTTCCCTGAAGAAGCTCGACCAGACTTCCGTGAGAAACGTTAGAATTATTTGATTTCAAACCCACTGTAACTTACACAAATACAATTCCATATCTAATGTCAACCTTTTACTCAGTGCCCAATATTTACTAAACTATTCGATAAAATCTTGATCATAGTTTATGTAAAAGATGTAAATTGTTTGAACTGTGTAATGTATTTGAATAAAAAGAATTTCGAACTATGTGATCACATATGTACTCAGCATAGGTATTTAGTTGAAAATACATGAAGATAAGGGGTGAGAAGAGATCGAGTAGGAAGACTGAAATTAACAGTCTAATAACAATGAGAATCAGTAGAGCAAAAGTAATAATACATTGAACCTGGTTTTCATAGCTGAATTCACCAAGGGAGATTTGATGTGATAACAAATTGTTTTTAGACACACAATGATTGTTTAAACTTCCTAATAGCTAAGACGTCAACAAATTTAAAGATCTCTCCCCAATATGTTTTGTAAATAGATACAAATGAAGTAGCCATATCAATCCTCTGACCTGTCTCAACGATATGAATCGTAATCGAAGAACTTGGAGGTCTACTACCAACGTTTACGGATTCATGTGACTCAGTTTGCTTCTGTAACCATTTCAGAATATGCTCCGAGTCCTTGACTTGCATGGATCTATTAGTCCTCGCTATGTATGTGTCACCATACGTAAATTCGAATTCGTAGATGCAATGAGATAGGACATTTTTGTACATATGCTGTAAGAGTTTGGAAAAATATACGGACTTATTGGTTTTTATTAATCGAGTCCTAGCTGCATAGTAAGTCCTTCTAATAGAAGCCTTAAACTCCTGCTTAAGGATTGAAGTATGACAGTCACCTCTATACGAAAGATTGATGCAGACATCTTTCTGTGGGACAAGGTGAAGAGCTGGTTTCGGAACCATGGTTATTTTGTGCTGCTTAATAAATCTTGATGGATAGCTGTTTTTCAACAATATTTCAGTCAGTGTTCCCCTTTTTTCTTCCAAGGTATCACCTAACTAAAATATATTGGGGAGAGATCTTTAAATTTGTTGACGTCTTAGCTATTAGGAAGTTTAAACAATCATTGTGTGTCTAAAAACAATTTGTTATCACATCAAATCTCCCTTGGTGAATTCAGCTATGAAAACCAGGTTCAATGTATTATTACTTTTGCTCTACTGATTCTCATTGTTATTAGACTGTTAATTTCAGTCTTCCTACTCGATCTCTTCTCACCCCTTATCTTCATGTATTTTCAACTAAATACCTATGCTGAGTACATATGTGATCACATAGTTCGAAATTCTTTTTATTCAAATACATTACACAGTTCAAACAATTTACATCTTATTGGTATAACTGCTTGTATTCTACTGTCGTTGATTGGACCAAATTAACAGTTATGTCCAGCTGACGAGTCCTAGATAAGACGAAATACCCATCCTGGATTCCGCTGCTAACCACTATCCATCATTACTAATTTACATCTTATTGTTTTGTCAAAGTTTTTTAAGTGGAGTTAACTGTCTTAAATTCTAGATTGGAATTCATTAGGGAATAACACCAGTTGGAGGAACATTTGAAATCTGGGAGCACTGGACAGCTGTTCCTGTACTTTTATGGGACTCCCTGAACAGTGAGCATCTATTACCCCACCCCTCCAGGGACCGAACCCATGCCTTTAAGGTTCCGTGGCCAGCACATTTTCATTGAGCTACCGCATCAGAACCCAATAGTCCTTATTTCCTACTTCTGTCAGTTCACAACATAGCATGACCTACATCCAATGTTGACGCTGAGTAACTGTCCTCATGTTCGACTTGGTTGACACCATTGGAACCTCGGGAATCACCTCTCGAAGCTGGTCACCAGTGAGCTCTAGATTAGTTCTGTCTAGAGCTTTGTGGAGACTTATTAATTGGTTTTAGGTTGGAATTCATCATGGAGTGGCATCAGTTGGAGGAACATTGGAAACCTGGGTGCACTGGGCAGCTGTTTTGTCCTAATAAGGGGCTCCCTGGGCAGTGCGCACCCACGACCCCACCAAGTTATGACTGAACGGAATCGAAATAAGTTATAGATTGGATAGATAACTTGTGATAAAAATCTATGAAGCCTAAAATGTGAGCACGTCTCGAAGTTGCCGTTAAATCACTTTATATTTTATTTTTATTAGGTTAGTGTGTCATTTTAATTGAGGAGTATGACTACTAGAAATCAATAGGTATTTGTTTTCATGCTCAATTGGTAAGTATCTTATCTATGTATATCGTTATAATTAATTTACTCTTGTTCGCCTATGTTTGTTCGTGCGTTAAAGTGACTTTCAAGGCTAACCCAACAGCTGTTTAAATAACCAATCAGATTTCGGTATTTTGATTAAGAAATCAGTTTTTCTCAACATCCAGAAATCTAATTGGTCATTCTCCCAACAATTGTTAGTATGACCTCTAAACTCACTTATTTCTTCTGTTCCAATTCTTTTGAACAAAACCGTTGAGCATGTGTTTTTTAATTCTTATTTGTTCATTTAGAAATCGACGAATGAATAATACCAATCATACATTGAAATGAAAAGAATACACCTTATTGCATTTTGTGTTTACTTATTTTTAAGTAAATAAATTAAGCAAGCTTATCCAACATAAATGAAGTAGAAAATAATGACGAAAGTGTGTTAGTTTATCTGAGAGAAATACACTAATAAATCATTGTGGTGTAGTGGGGGTTGCTGATATGAATGGATATAAGTAGTATATGCTGAGAGAGTGGAAGGAATCATACGGAATTACCAGCAACGGGTAAAAATTCTGCCCAGAGAAACGCATAGGACAACTTGGGCATATTAAGAGCAAATCAAGAGAGGAGCAGGAGATGAAATGAAGCATATTTTGCAAATGACTGTCTTAGTACAAGGTGTACCATATTTAACGACTACTGTACGACATGTTAACGACAAGAATTCCTTCATTCGTATCTATCTTCTCGTTTCCTTCGCTGACATCCTGCATGCTGCTATTCAGTTTCAATATGGCACTCTAAATTAAAATTATCTCAACGATGATGAGGAAAAAAAAATTATGCTCAATATTATTCATTTCACACACCATTTGAACGGAATAATGATCAGTAACGTCAGTCATGCCTACATAAAACTTACACGGAAACATGCCGCATATCGGTAAGGTAATAAACAGATCGATACATCTGTGCTATCAGATGTTGAAATATTAATAATCACAGAGATATTCATATAATAGTTGGGCAAAACCCTGTTTACTGGTTGAATTAAAAACCAGGCTAACAGGTAGATCTCATAGCTCAGTCGGTTTCATAAACCAACAATAGTGAAATACTTTTTTGGAGTGAAAAATGAAATGATTAGGTCAACAGATCATATTAGAAACACATGGCTAAGTTTACAAAATGTCTTGATTTCATATAACACAACTCTGTTGTGAAAGGTACCATAAATACTGTTTCCAGAACTTCAGATAATACCCTGCCTTTCATGGTGTAAATAAATATCAACTATGAAGTTACAGTAGGTATATCTCGTTTCGTTTCGCTTCTCTTGACTAAAACTCCAGATAGTCATTGTATATAATCTCAACGTGTCTAAAAAATCGAAAACAAAATTTTTCTGAACTTTTCGCTGTGTTTGCCATAACTTCTTCAGCGGAATATTCGAATTTTTATTCAACATTAAGATATTTAAACTATCTAAAGGCATATATAGGAATTATTGTTTTTATATCATAAGTTAGGTGATTTGTGTTGTTCTCCTCATGATTTCTAACTTGTCATTGGGACTTCACGTAGTATTGATCATCAAAGACAATTTAGGATTTGTCCTGGTGCGAACTTGACAGACGCAAAGACCAATCACTAATTATTCGAACTTGTTATATACCCACGAATACGAGACCAAGGTAGAACACGATAGCGTAGTCGGATGGAATAGTATATTTGGATGGTTATGCCAAAATACCGATGCGTTCCAACTAACTGGCTAGAGAGTCGAATACGAGCAATGCAACGTAACACGACAGCGTGCCAAATGGCCAGGATGCTTGACCGGGTGCCTTCAGCTTAGCGAGTCCAGTTAAACTATCAAGGTCAGCATCGATGTCGAAAGTCGTCAAACCCTAGGCTATTGATTTTGGGGAAGTGTATGACGCTACAACAATGCAATAACCCAAGTGTCTGTATGTATATGTGTAAATGTTATACATAATGTATGTATCGTTCGTTGTCTATTGTATAGAAATATGAAAAACATGTTTATTCATGAGCAATAAATGACCCATTATAGTACGATTGTTTTTATATGATACCGTTGTTGCTTGGACCGAATTGATCGGTCTCTGTTGGCATATGGGCTCCTGTGCAGATGCCTTTATATTGCCTGCGTTGTAATTAAATTAATGATGGATCGTGGCTAGCAGTGGAACATAGAATGCGCATTTTGTCCTCTTTGGGACTCATCAGCTGGATGTACCTGCTTCTCAGTGAGTGATGTTGTTCCCACAGGGGTTCGGACTCGTGAGCGATTGCTTCAAACGCCGGGGCGTTATCCAATACGTCACCGAGCCACGATAGCCACTTCTTTATTGTTTGTTTGTTGAGCAGTCCAATTTGAGATGGTGACCTTTCTAACATTTTTGCTGAATTAGAGTCTACCAGATAGATGACGAATCTATTCATTCCTTTCTATTTAAAGTATTTGTTAAAATATTCGTTAAAATATGAGGGATTTCCGAGGTCAATCTTTCTTCATTTGAATGGAAATACTTCTGAAATATGTCAACATTGTCAAAATTAATCTTGTGATCACTTTCAATGACATATATTATGATTTAGTCTTATTGCTTGTATTATACTGCCATTGGTTGGATCGAATTGATCGGTCTCTATTGGTATATGGGATCCTGTGTGGATGCCTTGATATACCTGTGCTCTAGCTATAGTAAAGATGAAGGAGGTACACCCAGCTGATGAGTCCCAAATAGGACGAAATGCTCATCCTGAATTCCACTGCTAGCCACTATCCATCTTTAATACAATATGATTGTTTATCTCTTTTCCAAACTTTTCAATTCTATTTCATTCTTTACTGGATGCTTGATACATCGCCTAGATTCATTCACTTCAATTTCCAACTGTTTAAAACTTTCACCAATATAATTGGCCTCACATTTTGTACGTTTTATCTTATACACACAGTTGTTTTGTGTCATCTTTGGAATCACATCTTCCACTTTGACTAACGCATTCTCCAAAGAATCTGAAGGTTTGAAATAGACTGCAATATCATACCTTGTACAAATTGTTTACATTTGTACCTTTTCGATATGCAATTGTCATTGTTAATATCGATGACTTCTTTTCAATCTTACTTGTCTTATCTGTTTGCATATTGTTATTCTTTTTGAGAATATTGTTCAGAAAACACTATGGGCAATCATTTTTTATTAATACTTGTTTTACTCTGGAAATTTCATTTCCTATATCCTGCGGATCCATCACAGTACTTCTGGCCGTATTGATAGGAAGCGGCCGAAAATGGGAATCAATACTTTAGGTCATTGGCTGTCCGGGTAGAAGTCTTTTTGTTTCAGATTTTGACTTATGCTTATATATGGACAAAATAACTTTATTGGACGATTCCATATGTGATGTAGCCAATAAGATTGTATGATTCTGTCCTTGGGTCAGGACGTTTTTATGTCTGTTGAAATTGTACATATGCTATAAGTTATCAAATAAAGTCGTCGTCCTTGCAGTCACAGGTGAGCCTTTGTCTTCTGATATTTGCATGATACGATGAAGAATAAGATGCTGACGGCGAGAGGACAGTCATATTGACATTCAGTAATAGTGTATCACTGCGTTCAGTATCGTTATCACCTACGTCTTATTCCACTCAGTCGCTTCACCTATTTAACAGATTCAAAGCTACTGTGGTTTTCATGTTCATTGAATGGTCGGAATGAAAAATTAGATGTCCATCAGAATGAGTAGGTTTTCTGAAAATTCTAATATTAGATTCCCCTTCAAATATTATCTGGATAAGACAGTCTAAGAAAATCAGAGTTGCTGCACTCGTTTCCGTTTCACTCATCAATTTTACGGAACTCCTTCAACACTACGGAGTGTCACAAACCTTTATCACCCTCATTCAAAAAGAGCTATATCCTACATGATGCTACATCCAAAGTGATTCACAATAGAAAGCTCAGTGATGCCTTTGAAGTATAGAGAGGAGCAAGACAAGGTTGCCGCCCACCATCATCGATTATCTTTCCGATAGTGGTTGACTGGACTGGATCATGCAACAAACTGTGAGCAGTGAGATGAGGGACATACGCTAGCTGGACCTATGAAAAGACCCTTGAAGATTTGGATTTCGCCGATGATGATTTATGTCCAATGTCGCACAAGCTTGAAGGTTTACAGGCAAAAACCAACAAGTTGACAGAAGAGGTGACGCAGTGAAGACGGGACTTCAAGTAAACATGGAGAGGACGGAGGTCATGAAGATACCCAACTAACAACAGCAAGCACCGATCACCACCAAAGGGAGAAATCTAAAGGAACTAGTCTCTTTCAACTGCGGGCGGTGGCGGCACAGATGAGGACGTCGAAGACAGGATCGGAAAGACAGCAAGACAGGCTTTCATTAATCTGAAATAATCAGTGTCGAGATCTACTGCACTCCACTCAGCATGAAGCGTGAACAAGATCCGGATTTTAAACACTAATTCAGTCAAGTAAGTCAGTGCTTCTATGTGATGATTGAGAGACTTGGCGCGCTACGAAAAGCATTTCCAACAAACAGTAGACATACATCACATGAACAGCTGCCGCCTACGTTCACTCGATACTGACACTGAAGATCAGATGGATGGCCAGAATAATAAGAATAAGCAACAAGGAACTCTGGCTGGCTGGCAACGAACCAACCAAGAACCTATTGTCCAGCAGATATGCAGGGGAAGGTGTAGATGGATTGGATTGGGTATACACTGAGAAGGCCGACTGGGGACATCACGCGCCATGCCAGGTAGTCGAGTGGAATCGAAAGAGGAAACGACGAGTTGGCCGTCTGACGTGACGGTGACATGGAGGAGATGGTGTGAGGGTGAAATGGAAGATTGTGGTCAGTGATGGAGCGAGGTTGAGAAGACTGCAGAGAAGAGAGTGGAATGGAGATGTACTAGTGAAGCCCTGTGTTCCACTAGGAACCCAAATGAGTTATAATGATCTAATAATAGCGTTTCTAGAAAATTCTGGGTCACCCAAACTCGGATCATTTCTTATCTTGAGGACGAGGTTTTACCAGCTGTGTCCGTGAATGCATAGATCATTTCTATGCGAATGTTTATTTAATCTGATTACCGCTCATGTTGACACATTCGCACTTTGATACCCGGGTTTATCTGTGTATGTGTGTAAGTGTATCAACACAGTCTAAGCCTGACTCACCTTCCTTTACTCTATGTTCGCCAGAGATAGATATACTGAGATGACAGGATGTTTCGCTTATTTAAATGAGATTACTTTCCAGGGATTGCAGGTCGATGAATCAAGTGAGAAATTGGTTAAGTCGCAGAACTTAAATGGTCCTCTCATTGCTGATGATGTTTAGGATGGCGATGAAATATCTGTAAAAAATGACTGATTATCAGCAGCTCAGTGTAAACACTCGATTCCTGAGTTAGGAATATTTACCACTTGCTATATTTCACATTGTGATGACATACACTACTCAGTTTGTATAAACAACAGTAGATTTGTTTCCAGCATATAATCATCTATTGTAGTTTTCTTTGCCAATATGAAGTGGAACTTCAATAGGACCAATGTCATAAAACCTTCTTGTCAATCACTTGACAGATATGTAATTGCATAACATAAGAGGAATATATTGACAGAGAGATCAAAGTAGAAAGTTGATATATAAGATGAGGATAATGGGTTTGAGATAAGATAACATCAATGAGTCTAACAGGTCAGGATTCAGATTATTGTTCCTTCTTAAAACGAATTGATTAGTAAACGTTTGTATTCAGTTGTAATCATATCCATTGTCTATATTATTATTGGAAAGTTTCTTTAGCTCACAAAACCTTTAGTATTCTGATTGATTTCAATTGCACAATGAAATAACTGATCGCAGTTCGTTTTATTCTGTCTTTCTAGCAATCCTTAAATCAGATCAAGCATTGATGTTAATGGTCACAATCTCATCAAATTTCAAAAACAAAGGAGGAGATAAGACATCCCAATCAATTTGTCACCTGGGGGTGGATGGATATTCTGTAAGTGTGTAAGAAAACATAAGGTTCCATGCAGTTCCATTCGATACTTGAGATTCTCAGAAGTCATCCAAAATTGAAATTCATCTAGGTTATCCTCCGCAAAACTACTTCAGAATCCTCACTTCATAGAGCTAAACTTTTACAAAATAGTACGATACCCCAACAGGAGGTAAATAGATGTGTTGTCACAACGAGAAACTTTCGTAATCGTCGCTGTCAAAGTTCATATATCGAGATAGACTTTCTACTGCATCTTCGTTTGGAGTAGCCTATACCGTACTTGGTCGTTCAGAATACTCACTCACTACATCCGAAACACGACTAGTGTTATGTTCGATGAAATAATCACCTGTCACAGGGGATCAATCAAGCATCATCTGTGACAGAACAGGTCAGCAATCTGAGCACCCAATAATCGCAAATTTCTGATTGTCATGCTTAATAGAAAGCGCTGGTATGTTTCTACAAACTAATGTAGACCGAAAGTGTTCAGGATATCAACATCAATCATCTGTGCATATCTTAGACAGTGCTAATGGTGCATTCCGTTCAAAACGAGTTAGCAGAAGTTATGGTCTTAAGGCATTTTGGAAGTTGCATCCAACCCCATATAGATGAGTTATTTACTCTGAGCTAGGATTAATCTCAACTTCTGTGATGACTTGCTGTCCTATTGTTCATTCATGCACAATTGACACTTTGCAGAAACATGAAGATAAGCCACAAGGCGAAAGTAGCAGGATTCTCCAACTGGTAGAGCTTGTGTGATCTATGTGTAATAATCAGAACGGATTGTCGAGAAATTCTGAGTACATCATCTACATTTAACAGTTCTCTTAATTCACCTGCTGTCTTCCAAATAGTCACTGAGACATACCAAACACCACCACTTTGAATACAGTTTCATCAACTTGTTCTTCACTTATGTAAATGTTCGCGGAGTAATGTGAGGATTGGAAATATAGAGAAAGGCGACCAGTTAATTCATCACGTGTATGCTCACTTGCATATGTGACATGAAATACGAGATTATGTTTGCTCATAAATGATCGAGTATTTTGCGACGTTCATCTTCGCTTGCACTCTCCACGACTGATGTGCTTGTAATGATGGGGAATATTTGTAGCTCAGGTGGATGGTCTTGGTGGTATTGTGTTCTCTGAGCTGGCTGTGTTGCTTCATCGTGAAGCTTTCATCGCCTTGCTTCTGTTGGCTGTGAAGCAGAGGAACAGCCAACAGAAAAGTCAATACAATCAATGACACAACAATCGAAGGAAACAACCAATCACAGACCACATCGTCAGAGCAAGCTACTAAATCACTCACGGAGAGATATTGACAGCTCACTGCATACTGAATTTAGTGCTGATGATGTCGTCTAGCAAGGCGATGAAAGCTCCATGATGTGCTTGTCTCTTGCATTCAACTCGTCATGTGATCCTACTCGGAATGAATTTACGCGAAAGATGTGTGTATAAATCATTTTGCCTATGACTGAATAGGCATGTCTCTGTATTCGGCATGTACTTGTTAATTAACTGTGTTCATCGATGTGGGCGTTGATAAAAGAAGTCAGTGGAGACGAACCGAAATAACCAACGAAATACTACATACAGAAGCAATCTGAATCCTGTTTCATCGACTGTTTACTCACCAATGGAAATTTTCACGAATCGATGTGAGGATCAAAAAGACAAAGAAAAAAGTCCAGTTTACTCGCCACCTGTATGCCCAATTACATACATTCCGGTCACAATCGGAATCCATTTCAGGTAACAGAGGTGTGTACACATGATGCAGAAAAAGTCACAATAGACGTGTCAATACATTGTCAAGTTCTTCCAAATCAAATGCTTTCATAGAATCATGCGTAGAAAAATGTTGGTTTCGAAATGACAGGAAACTATCTGAAAGAAGAAATCTCCATGGAAAATATCCCTTATCACTTGATGAGTTAAAACATTCATAGCAGACAACTAAAACGACCAGAAACGATTCATATTCTCACGGTTGCAACTTCATAATTATCTAAGTCCACAATTTATCGACTACGAAGATGACCACGAAAATTTTATGCTCACCAACCACAACGTGTTATCACCCGCGAAAATGGAGATCAAGATGTCATGGAAGTCCACTTGGTACTTTCAAACAAAACTATTACGTTTCGATACTGGAGTAGGAAAATACAGATAATTGGTTCACAGTCGTAATCTCCAGTAAGATTATGAACTATTGATGTGTACTTGTCCGAGAATATGTGGATGAAATACGTAGTTCTGTAATCAATAAAGAAGAACAGATGGCAGACAACATACAGGTTTCATTCATGAAGTTTCCCTCATTATTCTTGTATAAAATAAACGAGCTGCAACAATGCAAGTACTGGCTTCAAGCCTTTTTTCTCCAGGCAGCACATTTAACAATTATATGCGAGTTCTGGCTTTATTGTTAATGTAAAGACAATACTTCCACTTGTCCATCTTGTAAACTTGTGAACATCTGTTCTGCTGCCATGCTTCATCCTAATGATATGCATCACGTATGCCTTCCAGTGAATTCATAGTTGAGGGTTGAAGCTACCTGCCCTTAAGAAATGTATAATTCACAAGTGAACTTTCTACATACCTTCAAAAATCATGTGTGACTGTATATTATTATTGTTATTATCATTACTGGATGAAATCTCTTGAATAAATCAGCCAGAGTTAGTTCTTTGAGAATAAACTTGTTCAACCTCTTCCACTCCTTATTTCCATGATCTAGTTATTATATTCAGTGTCAAACAAACAAAAGTCTTTGATACAATTGTCAACCACCTCCTCTTCATCCAAGTTAGTGGCAATTCCCAGGTTGAAAGTGAGAAGATTTCACATCACACACAAATAGTGCACGTTATGTTACTCACTGAAATTTTGTGTTCATTAACAGGCACAATAAAGCTATCTGGAGGAAATGAGAATCGTGTTTAATGAACATGTGAAAGCATCATGGAAATAAGGAGTGGAAGAGATTGAACAAGAAGTAGTTGTTTGTGCACTCAGTATGCTTGTTGCTTCGACTTGTTTGATTAATTGGGAGTGTTATGATTGGAAGACATCTGTGTTCGCTAACGGTGCATGAATGTCGTCTGTCAGCCACCAACATTCAACGAATTCCTAGTTGATTCCCAACCTGACTGACTAATAGCAAAGAAGCGATGAACTTGTAGAGACATGTATTGACGTCGAAAGACCGATGACCAAAACAACGGGAAATACGGCACATACATGGATAGTTCGCTGTTCAAAATTATATTTATTGGCTGATCCACCTTCTGTCTTTCTAAATGGTAGCAGAAATTTTGTTGACGTCAACTGGGTATGCTTAAACTACTCAATACGCTGTCCAGATTGCAACGAGTTCTTTTCATCCGATGATCTGAACAACTCTCTTATAAACTTCTATCTCAATTTATATTTCTCTCTCGACTCCGTAGCACAGAAGAAAGCAAAACAGCATAATATGAATGAACATCAATAAGTACATCCCTATCACATTCAAGTGAAAACTAAGGAAACTGAGAGAAATATTATTTGTGAAAACCATCACTTTCCTGCCATCTTTAGTATTCATGTGGTTTTCAGTGACCTGGGATTTTGCAGACGAAAAAGTGAAACATTTACTTTGAATAAAATTCCAGAAAATATGAAAAACTGGTCTTCTCTCCACTTCTCTTAAGAAGAAGCTCTGAAATGGACCTAACTTTCTGAATATGTTGAGAGTAGACAAGAAGATTTTTACAGACCTCACAGAGGAATGTGAACTACGAGACGCAATGTTTCGTCTTTTGTTCTCTGATTGTAATCACAGCCTTGTATTATTCAGTGACACTGGAGCATATTAATCTCGGGAGTTGAGTTTAATCTAAACAACGCACATGATGCAATAAAATCACTTAAACCCTCTCTTAGTGAGGGAGTAGATGGGATACCTGGTATTTTCATTGAAAGTGACAGCGCAGACTTCCCCACATTGCTAGCAAAAATATTCAACCTGTCCTTACACTCTGGCATTTTCCCAGTTTCATAGAAGACTAGTCCTACTGCTCCGTGATTTAAGGAAGGTTCCAGACTCGGTCTGAAAATTATCGCCCCATCAACATAACATCTCTTTTTTAAGCATAATGCAGAAAGTAGTGAAAAACACCGTCATTTCTCACCTGTCATATCACAAATGTTTGAGCTGCTCGTAGCATGGATTTCTGCCTAAGAAATCTTCTATCACTTGTCACCTAGAATTCTCCGAATGCGTAATTAACAGCAGAGACGGTGGAAAAGTGGTTTCCCCTCTTTACTTCAGTTTTGCGAAAGCCTATGACAAAGTGCATCACCCCTAACTCCTTCATAAACTGAATTCATTTTGGATAAATGTCAGGTTGCATGATTAGATTGGCTGATTTCTATTGAACAGCATTCTAGTTGTCAAAACAGGCTCATATCGTTCCCTTCCCAGAAATATCACCAGTGGAGTAATCCAAGGCTCAGTTCTGGGACCTCTTCTCTTTATAATGTGTATAAATGATATGTGCGCCTGCTTCAATCAGGGAAAACCTTCCTCTTTTCAGATGACTTGAAAGAAGTGTACACCTTTCACCCTAACCAGTGTGGCAGCGTAAACACCACCACATAAAATGATCTTGACAAGCTACAGAGATGGTGTGACACGTAGTGTGAAGCGGAATTCCTCACTAACTGTAAAGGATATTTTGTGTAAAAGTTTGAAGAAAAATGCAAGTTTAGTCTTAAGACGTGTCATCTAAAGTGGTCGTAGATTAAGGGATGTACATCGAGATGCATAATCCTGACCACACTCATAACCAAGTAGCTCAGGTGTAAAGTACCTCTGAACACTCTCAATCTTAAGTTTGTCATCTATACGGATGCTCCCCAAAATAAACGAACAGTATTCTAACAGGGGTGGGATGCACGCTTTTTATAGCAATAATTTGGCTTCGTGGTTACGAAAGTTACGAATTATACAGCCTAGTAGTATTCTGGACTTACGAGTTTGTGCCACAACATCTTCAGAGAATGTGAGGTCATTAGAGTAACTGAGCCTTAAGTCGAGGACACTACGGAAACTAGGTAGCATTGCAGTTTGGAGAAACAATTGTAGAAGGTGCACCAAAGTATATCCAATCACACTTATCCAAGTTGAAATGTGGGTTGCGAGTGTTTACTAGGTCAAGTTCGCTCTGTACTAGTCCTTGGAAGTGGGGCAGATCGTCACACCAGAATTTGTATGCAATCTTTGATTCATCGGCAAAGAAAAACGGTTCACCAACTGGAAAGCATTTGCAAAGGTGATTGAAGTAAAGGGTGAAGAGAAGACGACCGAGCACGCTACGCTGAACTAGGCCAGAAGTAATGCGTCTAGGTTTAGAAAGCTGAGACTCGATTTTTACAACTTGTGAATGGCTATAAAGAAAAGATTTAATAGTGGGTTGACAAGTTTAAGGACTTATAGCTTTTGGATAAGCAGTGAATAATCCACGCGGTTGAATACCTTGGACTAACTTACATTGACCACAGCTAGCGGTCAACAAGTGAAAGAAATCGAACTGGCTGGTCATACATGACCGCGAATTCAAGAATCCATGCTGACTAGGTATGATGACATTATTGTTGAGCATGTGTTGAAGAATATCGAATTTGAATACTTTCTCCACAATTCCAGAGACAACTGGCGTGATATTTAAAGGCTTGTAGTCATTCACTTCAGTTTTTGAACTAGATTTCTGTGTAGGTATTATGAAGGACATCTTCTATAAATCGGGGTATCTAGAAGTCTACACAGATATGGAGTAGAGTTTGAGTAGTAGTAGTAGTAGTAGTAGTAGTAGTAGTAGTAGTAGTAGTAGTAGTAGTAGTAGTAGTAGTAGTAGTAGTAGTAGTAGTAGTAGTAGTAGTAGTAGTAGTAGTAGTAGTAGTAGTAGTAGTAGTAGTAGTAGTAGTAGTAGTAGTAGTAGTAGTAGTAGTAGTAGTAGTAGTAGTAGTAGTAGTAGTAGTAGTAGTAGTAGTAGTAGTAGTAGTAGTAGTAGTAGTAGTAGTAGTAGTAGTAGTAGTAGTAGTAGTAGTAGTAGTAGTAGTAGTAGTAGTAGTAGTAGTAGTAGTAGTAGTAGTAGTAGTAGTAGTAGTAGTAGTAGTAGTAGTAGTAGTAGTAGTAGTAGTAGTAGTAGTAGTAGTAGTAGTAGTAGTAGTAGTAGTAGTAGTAGTAGTAGTAGTAGTAGTAGTAGTAGTAGTAGTAGTAGTAGTAGTAGTAGTAGTAGTAGTAGTAGTAGTAGTAGTAGTAGTAGTAGTAGTAGTAGTAGTAGTAGTAGTAGTAGTAGTAGTAGTAGTAGTAGTAGTAGTAGTAGTAGTAGTAGTAGTAGTAGTAGTAGTAGTAGTAGTAGTAGTAGTAGTAGTAGTAGTAGTAGTAGTAGTAGTAGTAGTAGTAGTAGTAGTAGTAGTAGTAGTAGTAGTAGTAGTAGTAGTAGTAGTAGTAGTAGTAGTAGTAGTAGTAGTAGTAGTAGTAGTAGTAGTAGTAGTAGTAGTAGTAGTAGTAGTAGTAGTAGTAGTAGTAGTAGTAGTAGTAGTAGTAGTAGTAGTAGTAGTAGTAGTAGTAGTAGTAGTAGTAGTAGTAGTAGTAGTAGTAGTAGTAGTAGTAGTAGTAGTAGTAGTAGTAGTAGTAGTAGTAGTAGTAGTAGTAGTAGTAGTAGTAGTAGTAGTAGTAGTAGTAGTAGTAGTAGTAGTAGTAGTAGTAGTAGTAGTAGTAGTAGTAGTAGTAGTAGTAGTAGTAGTAGTAGTAGTAGTAATGAAATGTCCGGACCCCCATTTTTAAAGAAGTATGCAACTATTCCGTCAATATCTGGGTTCTTAGAAAACTCAAGGGCTTCAAGGACTCGATTTATGTTAGCACATATGAACTGAATATTGCCAATAGGTTCCAGTATTCGAGGGGATAATCGGTAGCTAATTTTAGCAAAAGTCACATTTTTGCTGGAGACTGCTGACTGTGTGTAGCTAGCAGCGAACGTGTTATTGAATAATTCGCTTATTTTCTCAGGCTTATTATAGACCTTAGTATCGTGAGTAGAGAGAGACCAGTTCGGTCGCTTCTTTAGGAGTCCCACTAGGGTACATAATTTGGAGGAGCTAGTTAGTGCAGTGTTTTCATTATTTTCGGCTAGCATCCCTTGATCATTAGAAATGGAACTGAGGACATTGAGAAGAGATCTAAGCTCTCCAAAGTCATGATGCTTGAAGTGATTTGTCGAGAATGTGTACAGTTTTCGACGAATATTCTGAGGTCTAAAAGGCTTCTTGGACAAGGGGTTTTTCAATTTTTTTCAGAGGGGCTATTATTTTAAGGCAAGTCTAGAAATTAGAGTACGGTGTAGTTGGTGGCAGTTCTAGATCAACCGTGTTGAATTATGTTCCCCATTCAATGCTTCTAATCAACGAACAAGCCAGATCGCAGTCTTTCTTATGGTTACCGAGCAATAAGGGGTCGGCCTAGAATTCCTGGCGCCACATTACTGTCTTCATTGACATAGTGCTAATCCCACATATTATTAGACTCTCCATGCTGCCGTCTTCAGTTATCAGCCTGACTATCAGTAGTGGGTCTCATAGGATCATAAAAGGTCTGGTTAACCACGAACGGCTGATTATCAGGGCACAAGTTATAATCATAAGTCAAGCGTGGTTGAGAACAGTATGGTGTTCAATGAAGTTTGTTAAAAGGGCGGGATATTCTAGGTTCACCCACGAATGATGCAGAACACGAGTATGGTGAGCTGGCTCCTATAAAATAATCAATAATCAGTAAACAAATATTTTATTCCCATATTCGTAATTTAACATGAGAGAAGCCAGTTTACAAGCAATCATCACATTGATATATGTTGTTCATAGTGTCGCGTTACGTCAGATGAACGCCTATTTCACCACAAATTCTCATGCTTATATCTTGGAGATCAGAAGCACTGACATCGATGACTCCGGCTGGGAATCAGTTAGTTTCCAGGTTATCATGTAATCCAAGTGAACATCTACGTCTGAGCTTTCCCCTCTAGTTAAGTGTTACCGTTCACAGCAATATAGATGTTAGGCGTTACAATTAGTTGTTTTGTGCAGTGGAATAATTATTTGAAGAACTGTGAAATCATTGCACTGGGTTTTTCATACTGTTCACCTTGAAGTATGCAGCACTGTCAAGGAGTTATATTCACTGTTAGATGAAATGCTAAGGAAGTCTGTTGTATACCATTGTAGTGAATATGTTCACTTTGGAGTCACCAGGAGATTTGATCTCTTAGATTGAACTGCCTATCCAGATTCCTTTTGCCATTCTTACCGTCCAGAAGTCTGAGAAATTAGAGGACAGATAGATGTGGATGCATGCAGGTAGTAACGTCGAAAGTGACAACGGCTGACAATTATAAGGAATGTTGAGAGAGTTGTTGAAGTGTGTGGGACAAGCACCCACAGTGTATGTTGATGGTTATGAGTTCCCACTTGAGAGTCTGGGAAAAGGCGACTTATTGTGAGTTGAAGTATGTTAAAGTGCGAGTGCATGGCTTGCATTCTATACAATGGAGAGATAAAAGCGTCATCAACCGAGCCAATAGAATCTCCAACATATCATTCTCTTTCATTTCACTTTGTTTAATTTTATATTAGTATTTCTATTCGTCCATTGGGTTACTAGTTTAACATAGTGCTGTGTAGCGCGTCTCCATTGCACTCTCTTCTCTGCAGGCTTTTGAAGCTGGCTCTACGACTGCCCACAAGCTTTCATTTGTAGTGGATCCAAAGAAATGTCAAGTGAAGCAAAATGATAAACTACATGTAATTTACAAAAATAGGTTCACTGGTACAGAAATATGAAGAGTTATGCGTTATAACACAAAACAGTAATGACAGTGTTGTGTGTAGTAACTGGTTACTTCAATGTTATCTCTTCGCTACTGCCCATCACATTTTAGTATACTCCAGTTTCAGAAGGCAATATTTGTCAGCTCTCCACAGTCAACTTTGATTGGCATGATTGTCATATTACCTGGAGGTATGATGAGAGGTTCTTCAAAATACAAAGACAGTGAATGAGTATTCACGACAGACAATAGTCAACGGAGGCAGAAGTCGGAAAGAGTTGACGAATCATCTCACCTGCATCAATTTTGAAGTCCCTTCTCCTGTCTCGATTTCACATGAATTTTATATGCTCACAGTGAGTGAATGAGTTGCAATAACTCATACTGACCGACTAGCATATGCTGTTGGAAGTGAATTACATTTTCATCCCCTTCTATTGGAAACCTTCAAGGCATCGTGAAATCTCATAATTTATAGACGAAATCAGTTTAAAAAACACTGAGAAATAAGGTAGAGCTTTTGAGAATTTAATCAACAAATGAAATGTTGTGAGCCAGCTGAAATTCATCAACTTACTATGGAACCTTCAATGCGTTAAATGCTGAAATTTTCACAAGATATTTTGGGAAACTTTAATATTAGAACAAACATACTGAGATGTTCTCTCGCCACTTGAATGACAGGATACCAGGTCAACGTCTTGAGTCCTTTCGAGATAATAAGAGAGTAAATAAGGTTACTTCTCCAGAGTTTCACCCTAGTTGAAGTTATCAATCCCCTTGAACCCGATGTATGTGTTCCAGAAAAAGTCGTAAGCAGCGTGCACATACAGTGGTAACCTGTTCCTAATTTTGATTTCACTCTATCATGCAGATGTTTATCGTTTCACTTCTGTTTTGCTACATTATCTTCTTTAAAGCCCTACTGGTTTGCATAATATGCATATATATCACATGATGAAGCTTAACTGATATTTTTAATGTTTTGCCTAGTAACTTATCGTCTGGTGGCTTACAATCTTCTTACATATGGTCTCAACATTTCGCTGGAACCTCTACAGTCTGTTCCAGAAACTTCATCTGTATCATGCTATAAAGCAGACAATTCGATATTCAATAAACTTCTTTCCTAAATATGCTCATATTATTTACCACAACGCTGTGACTGCTTATATTCGTCTGAACTACTGACGGACACTTTGTTACTTCCAGTGGAGGGAGGAAAGTATCTTACAAACAAAACGGTATATGCTGACGTACTAAATTGTAAGCAAATGACAAGAGATCAACGCAATGAAATCGATCAGTTTGATCCTGTCCCGAATGTTGATCGTGCTATTTTCATGATTGACCAATGTTAAAATGATTTATTTCAGGGTGTACTTTTGACTGTCACTGCCATAGGCATAGATGTAAACAACTAAGTCAATACTGAATGGAGGAATTCTGGCAGTATTTAAACTCCGTGATAATATACATACCCGCTGAAATGAAACAATTAATTCATTTGCTGCCTTCAGTGAGATTTCGTAACTTATCCCTACAGTCATTCAACATGCTACCACTTGGGTGGTACTACAGCTTTAACCGCAAATCTTGAGTACTGCTGTGTAGTTGACACGACAATGATTTATGGGAATTATCCTGATGAAAGACTCTCTTGCATCCAGTGTCGTCATTTTATTCAGCCTACACTAAGGGATTATGAGAATGTAGGATTGATTTATGACGATGTGTCAAGTAATTTTCTGGTGGAGAACACAGTGTCAACATAATTTGACACCTCTGACCTTCATTACTTTCCATTTCTCAGTGCTAATAAACAGTTCATAGGAGTGAAGAATTGGGTTGTTATGTTTCAACTTACTTGTGGTTAGAGCACCATCAATTTCGTGCTGTTTCTGTGCAATGAGTGCTAGGTTTCACAAACGTCCCTAAACCCTACTCTCCTCAACTTGTTTTCTCTAATTAAACAGTTTCAATGACTAGAAAAGGATTGTCATGGATGCAGAGGAACAAATGACACAACTGAAGCATTCATATCAACAGGTTTAAACCATCGCGTGAGAGAGGTGATACTTGAACACATCAATAGGTTACTTTTTTATCATATTGTTAGTTCCTTTCTTACTTATTCTGGCTAACCCTATAAGGTGTTGCCTCTCCATTCATTTTAACACCTAAAGTTTTATACAACTAAGTACAACTAAGTAATAACCTCGCCTGGTTAACTAGCTTACTAGTTACTAGCCGGTCCTAAGCCCGGGTAAAGAGGGAAGGTTGGGCATAGGGCTAGCAACCCTACCCCGTAAAACAAATCTAACCGCTAAAGAAACTTCAAAGCACAAACAAAATATAAAAAGTGAAAACAAACTTATTCCCCGCTGGAATCGGAGAGGCGAAATGACGCCAGTTGGTGAAAGCCTTCGGGAAGCCAATTGGCCGATGTGTCTTCTCTCGATGAAAGCGAAAGTAAACGTGGGGACATGGAATGTCCGTACGATGTTTTAACCAGTAAGGCAGCCCAGATTGCAAAGGAGATGAGAAGGTATCACATCGAAGTGCTTGGGATTCGCGAAAGCAGATGAAACGGGAGCGGACTCTCCAAACTGTCAACTGGAGAGTCAATAATCTACTCTGGTCACCCAGACGACAACCACGAGCACACTGAGGGAGTGGCTATCATGATGTCCTCAAGAGCATCGAAGGCTCTCATGCAGTGGGAACCAATCTCCTCCGGGATCATGACAACAAGATTCAACTCAAAAGGAAGAAGGTCACAATCATACAATGTTATACACCTACAAATAATGCAGAGCAAGAGAAGGAGGAGGAATTCTACAGACAACTTCAATCAGCACTGGACAAGACGTCAGTTGGCGATATCAAAATTCTGATGGGCGACATGAATGGCAAACTGGGAGGGGACAACACGGGAAGAGAACTAACCATGGGTCGAGAGGCGTTAGGTGAAATGAATGAGAATGGAGAATTGTTTGCAGAATTCTGCGCATTCAACGATTTGGTGATTGGAGGCAGTGTGTTCAGGCACAAAGAAATCCACAAAGCGACATGGATTTCACCGGACACCATCACACACTACACTAAAAATCAAATCGACTTTATCTCAATCTCAAGAAAATGGAGACGCAGTCTACTTAACACAAGGTGAATAAGAGGAGCAGATGTAAGTTCACACCACTGTCTAGTGCAAGGAACCTTCCAAATCAAGTTAAAAGTCTTCAAGGAAGCTGGTGATAGACCTCAATTCAAGTACAACACTCGGAAACTGAAGGATGAAACTACAAAGGAGATCTTCAAGGCAGCCATCAAGACAAAATGGGAGATATCGAGGAACATCTGTGAAGAAACCTTTGTGGAAGAACACTGGAAGTCTTTGAAAGCTATGTGGAAAGAAACCTGCATAACAGTATTAGGAAGGAAGAAGAAAGAAGACAAGGAATGGATCTCGACGGATACCTGGAAGCTGATAGAGGAGAGGAGGATGGTGAAGCAGAAGATAAACCAGTGCAAGGATGCACAACGACAAGAGGAAATGAACACAATGTATAAAACACTGGACAAAGAAGTGAAGAAGAGTGCACGCAAAGACAAAAGACACTTCTACGAAACACTGGCAAGTGAAGCAGAACAGGCTGCAGGTAAGAGAGACCTGACGACATTGTATCAAATAACCAGGTTGCTATCAGGGAAGAGACCAACACAGATGAAACCAATAAAAGATGAAGAAGGAAATTTAATTACAAAAGAAGAGAAACAAAGGAAACCATGGGCCGACCACTTCAAGAAGCTCTTGAATCGACCACCACCTGCACTTCGTCCAGAAATACCACCTGCAGCCGCTGAATTACAAGTGAACATTTATCCCCCAACGAAAATGGAAGTCCTGAACGCCATAAAGCTACTGAAATGTGGGAAAGCAGCAGGACCAGACGGGATACCGCCAGAAGCACTGAGAACAGATGCAGAGACAACAGCGGACATGCTCACACCACTATTGCAGAAGGTGTGGAAGGAAGAGAAGGTACCCGGCCATTGATTGGAAGAAGGGTTACCTTGTGAAACTGCCGAAGAAAGGAGACCTCAGTGCTTGCAAGAACTGGCGCGGAATCACTCTCCTGTCCACCCCAAGTAAAATATTAAGCCGCATCATCCTGGAGAGGCTTAAAGATGCACTGGATTCAAAACTGCGACTGGAACAGGCAGGCTGGATTCAGGAAGTACAAATCATGTGCAGACCAAATTGCAACGCTTCGTATCATCATAGAACAGAGTATAGAATGGCAATCAGCTCTATACCTCAACTTCATCGACTTTGAGAAGGCCTTTGACAGCGTCGACCGAGAAGTAATTTGGAAACTGCTTCAATACTACGGAATACCACAAACCTTTATCCGCCTCATTCAGCAACTATATGAAGATGCCACATGCCAAGTAATTCACAACGGGAAGCTCAGTGATGCCTTTGAAGTGAAGACAGGAGTGAAACAAGGTTGCCTACTATCCCCCATGATTTTCCTTATTGTGGTGGACTGGATCATGCAGCAAACAGTAGGCAGCGAGAAGAGGGGGATACCTTGGCTGGACTGCGGAAAAGAACCTAGAAGACTTGGATTTCGCGGATGACTTATGCCTAATGTCACATAAACTTGAAGATCTGCAGGCAAAAACTAACAAGTTGATAGAAGAGGCAGCTAAGACGGACTTCAGGTGAATATAGAGAAGACAGAAGTGATGAAGATACCGCACCACCACCATCAACAACAACAACAAACTCCAATCACCGTCAACGGGAGAAACTTAAAGGAAGTAACCTCCTTCACTTATCTAGGAAGCACTGTTTCAACTACAGGCGGGACGGACGAGGACGTCAAAGTCAGAATCGGAAAGCAAGACAGGCGTTCATTAGCCTGAAACCAGTGTGAATATCTTCTGCACTCAGCATGCGGAACAAGATACGGATTTTCAACACCAACGTCAAGACAGTGCTCTTGTATGGTTCAGAGACTTGGCGCGTCACGAAAGGCATTTCCAATAAACTACAGACATTCATCAACAACTGCTTACGCTCGCTGCTGAAGATCAGATGGCCAGAAAGAATAAGCAACAAGGAGCTCTGGGAACGAACCAACCAAGAACCTATCACGCAACAAATATGCAGGAAGAAGTGGAGATGGATTGGGCATGCACTGAGAAGGCCGACTGAGGACATCACGCGCCAGGCCCTCGAGTGGAATCCCCAAGGGAGGCGACGAGTTGGACGTCCAAGAGTGACATGGAGGAGGTCGTGCGAGGAGGAAATGAGAGCTTCTGGGCTGTCGTGGACCAGGTTCAAAAGATCTCAGAGAACAGAGGTCACTGGAGGCGTGCTACTGAAGCCCTATGTTCCACTAGGAACCCAAGGGACTAATAATAAAAAATAATAGTAAGTATTATTGAGTAGTGTAGTTTATGCTTCCTTATAATGTTGCTCCATCCACTGCCTTGACTATTCATTCTATTTTATCATATCTTGCTCACCATTTAACGTCCCTTAATACTGGCATCTTTCCCAGTTCATGATGGCTCTACAATTTCTCTCTCAGTTTCCTGATGTGTTCCATTCTACCTTGAAGATATTTTTTATCTTCAGTGGTTACCTGATCTTGAGAACCTAAGCGCGTCTTTCATATTACCCTCTGGTTGCATGGAAACAGCTTCACTGTGTTTCACGGTTGATGCACCATCTGTGAAGTGCTTTGATACCAATAAACCCGAAAATATCTCATCATTCAAGGCTTTTATTTGATCATTCAATATTGTTTAGCATTACAGAACTGTATTTCAGACAAATCCTGTGTCATGGATATTACGTGTAAATCCAGCGTTTGCTTTAGTATTACGAAGTCAATTCTTCTCTTTGGTTCCCAATTCCTTAGAAATAAATTCATACATATACGCATAGATATGTGCGAGCAATGAAACGGCCTAATCACCTTGTCTTTTAATGGTCTGTTAGCTTGAATGAACTAAGTTCATAAATTGGACTAATAATATCGGCTGAAATATAGGATAACTGTCGATCTACTGAAGCACAGGAAATTGCAAGTAAACGATTGTCGACAATGAAGATGAATAAATACATTTATTAATAATGGAATATTATGGAAATCTAACTAGTTGTACAATGCAAGAAATACTACTTATTTATAAATCGAAGAAAGCAAAGCACAGCACATAACAGACAAGGATTAATTCACATTGTTTAGAATGAATTGTCGGTTAATCATTGTACTTTGTGCTAGTTCATCATTTACATTGAAATACTAGAACTCGATTATGTGCAATACCGTTTTCAATAAATATCTTTGAAGTTGACAATGGAACATTGACTGGTAAACTTGAAATTGATGGATAAACAGCTCTCGGTGTAACCGACGAACAAATGGAGGTGAAGTCTAAAACCGCGTGTCCAAGGAAATAGGATTTGATCAAGGCAACAATGAACGTTGGATAGCCTTCAGCTCTGCGTGCAAACAACCAATAGACATTACCCGATTGCTGAAAAGGATGAAAGACAGAGTGCTTTACTAAGTCAATCGCCTGTAAGACACATTGAATGTAAATGAAAGTGAAGAAGTGGATAGTAGTAATCCTGAAACCACTTGATACATGTCTGTGTATGCAGGTAAGTCTTTTAAGTGTCATATAGTGAATGCATATCATAATACAGGCTGTAACTGATGAGCTCAAGGGAGATCACTCACAAATGCGATATTGTCAAGTTTCACATTGTTGATTGGCATGCAAGCAATGCTCAGTTCTATCTCTGGTGTGATCAACCAATGTGATTGTTGTATTTAATTCTGAAATATAGATACTCGATATGATATCTATACAGTGATGTTCGATGTTGCTTTAAGCTTGATGTGACCTAGTGGTGAAGTATCTGCAGTGATGTGGAGGTAAAACGTGCCATTCTATTTTAATGAGGGGAAACCGGTGAACTCATGGAATCAGCTTTGTTGGGGTGTTAATGCAAACGCTAACGGAAAGTAGAAAGACATGAATTCACCTTACTTCGTCACTGCGTTCAGTTGTAAGCAGACCAACATAACAGTAAACTTTAGTCCGTTCACATAGAAGACCCAAATAAGATATGCTGAAAGTGGGAGTTCATCAACTAGCGAATTGGTTGATAATTACGTACAACAAGTATGTCAGTACTAAAGTTAGAATTAAGGTTACTTTAATGGAGTGATGTGGTACAATTCATAGATGTGATGGGGAGACAAGGTGGGGAAGGAAACTGTTGATTGAGCATTAGGTTGGTGTGTTGTATGCTGAAGAGTGAAAGATTGGACAGAGATAGGAATGAGGAGACTGATTCAGCGTTAGGGTTGGTGCAAATCAAACTGATAATTATTCAGCAGATAATCTTCACTCACTCTACGTTACCTCGTATCCATAAGTTTCAGTCTTTCACTACATAATAACATCGATTTCAATATTCAATTATTTTTTTCATGCTGAAAGTAAGAACACCGGTGTAACTTTCCACTAAACGCCGAAAAATCAAACGTTTCATTCACTTTGTCCATTCCAACGGCATAATCTACAAGAAACGGTATTTGTAACAAGTTACACGTCAACCATCACATAATGCTGTTTGTGACAAATTCAATGCCTTCACATTCTAAGGTATTCAGTCAGTCCTCCAATGCTGGTGATTTCACAGTGAAATCGCACACCTGAGAAATCAGATGGAAGTTGATAGTCTACAAATCAGTATAATTTTCAATTAAATCGTATATAAGAGACGAACATGAGGTGCTATATAACATTTAGTAAATATAAAACACTGAGAATGCCTATACTGTGACTTACATAAATTGGAGGGTCAATCAACTCCATTACTCCCCACTTCAGACTGGGATTTTCACGGAGAGCTACAAGACTCCGAACGAGACTGAGAACTGATTCACCACGTCCTTCAGCTAGGGAAGTCTAAAAGGAGAGAAACTGTGTACATTTCATACTGCATGGAAGTGTTTCGAGTAGAAAACAACTGAAATTTGAACCGTTTTGTTTGATGGTCATTGTGGAGGGGGAGTGTGAACCGGTTAGTCTCCACTGACTTCTTTTATCAACGCCCACATCGATGAACACAGTTAATTAACAAGTACATGCCGAATACAGAAACATGCCTATTCAGTCATAGGCAAAATGATGTATACACACATCTTTCGCGTAAATTCATTCCGAGTAGGATCACATGACGAGTTGAATGCAAGAGACAAGCACATCATGGAGCTTTCATCGCCTTGCTAGACGACATCATCAGCACTAACTTCAGTATGCAGTGAGCTGTCAATATCTCTCCGTGAGTGATTTAGTAGCTTGCTCTGACGATGCGGTCTGTGATTGGTTGTTTCCTTCGATTGTTGTGTCATTGATTGTATTGACTTTTCTGTTGGCTGTTCCTCTGCTTCACAGCCAACAGAAGCAAGGCGATGAAAGCTTCACGATGAAGCAACACAGCCAGCTCAGAGAACACAATACAACCAAGACCATCCACCTGAGCTACAAATATTCCCCATCATTACAAGCACATCAGTCGTGGAGAGTGCAAGCGAAGATGAACGTCGCAAAATACTCGATCATTTATGAGCAAACATAATCTCGTATTTTATGTCACATATGCAAGTGAGCATACACGTGATGAATTAACTGGTCGCCTTTCTCTATATTTCCAATCCTCACATTACTCCGCGAACATTCCCATAAGTGAAGAACAAGTTGATGAAACTGGATTCAAAGTGGTGGTGTTTGGTATGTCTCAGTGACTATTTGGAAGACAGCAGGTGAATTAAGAGAACTGTTAAATGTAGATGATGTACTCAGAATTTCTCGACAATCCGTTCTGATTGTTACACATAGATCACACAAGCTCTACCAGTTGGAGAATCCTGCTACTTTCGCCTTGTGGCTTATCTTCATGTTTCTGCAAAGTGTCAATTGTGCATGAATGAACAATAGGGCAGCAAGTCATCACAGAAGTTGAGATTAATCCTAGCTCAGAGTAAATAACTCATCTATATGGGGTTGGATGCAACTTCCAAAATGCCTTAAGACCATAACTTCTGCTAACTCGTTTTGAACGGAATGCACCATTAGCACTGTCTAAGATATGCACAGATGATTGATGTTGACATCCTGAACACTTTCGGTCTACATTAGTTTGTAGAAACATACCAGCGCTTTCTATTAAGCATGACAATCAGAAATTTGCGATTATTGGGTGCTCAGATTGCTGACCTGTTCTGTCACAGATGATGCTTGATTGATCCCCTGTGACAGGTGATTATTTCATCGAACATAACACTAGTCGTGTTTCGGATGTAGTGAGTGAGTATTCTGAACGACCAAGTACGGTATAGGCTACTCCAAACGAAGATGCAGTAGAAAGTCTATCTCGATATATGAACTTTGACAGCGACGATTACGAAAGTTTCTCGTTGTGACAGCATATCTATTTACCTCTTGATGGGTATTAATATGATGTCAGATGTGCAGGTGGAAGCATTTGAGAGAGATATGCACAAGAATGGAAGATTTCACTTACTTCAACTGTGTCCAAATAATCATACTTTTGCAGGTGAGTAATAAAGCTGGAGTCATTGATAGCATTCGAAAATCTCCGTCCGTCCAGACTCCATGGCATAGGTAAATGTGCTAGTGGAGTTTTACTGACACCGAGAAGGGCGTTTTTCGGATAAAAATTATCATTTCTGTACTCAACGTTCAATGCACTCAAGCCCAATTCTGTTCCATAATAGATTATTGAGGAACCTGTGGAAGTGATATCAGAGATGAATGAAATATGTTCATGAAGACTAATTGAGACAAGCATTTTTGTTGTCAACACATTTGTTGGCCCCTCAGCTTGATGTGTATGCACTTATCGTCTCGCCTTATGCTGGGAGAATGAACTCCGACTGACGGACTCTTTACCACCACGATTCTTATCGTCATGCAACTAAGTATGAAATTGTATTCATTTGAAGGTGGACAGATTGACTTGTAACCTCGCTTTAGTTGTAGCAGGTGAGCAAACCATTGTGGGTATTGGGGATAGCCTAGGAGTAGTTAGCGACAAGTCAATCAATGCTGATTGATAGTGTGTGATTGATTACCAAAGGGGTTCGACTTCTTCGGTAATTTTGTAAAATACTGTCAAAAGGTATTCGGTAGCTTATTTTACCTAGAACTAAATGATATTCAAGTGAAAATGTTTGGTTAATCACTAACAAGAGTGAGGAATGTGTAGTGATAGACGAGTTATACCAGCTAAATAATTGTAAATCCTGTTTTCAATCAGTTCATTTTATTTATGTTCATCTGTATGTGTCTATGCTCAGAGTTCTACATGCTAATCTTGCTCGCATTGCAAGTTGATTCCCTGATGATACAGTGCTTACTCAGAGGAAGGAAATCCTAGTCACACAGTCACATGTTTACCTGCAGTATGAGTATCAATAAATTTCATGAGTCTCTTGTCAACCCACCTGGCAATAAAATTGTTGCTGCCAACGCAATCACATCTTTGGATAACAAATCAGATGGAGTTGATATACACAAACCCAATTTCTCCTTTTCATCATCTGCATAACTTGCATATTGACGAATGTTCCGAGCATACCGTGAGTTATACGCTCCCTCATGTTGCTTCGTAATAAATAGTTCACTGATTATTACATCAGCCACATCTCTGAACATCAACATCGGATCACGCTCAGTGATCGAAAAATAGCCAGTATCACCAGAAAACACAGCCAGTAATCTGCATAGAATTTTTGACAGTGAACAGAAGAGAGACATCCATTAGTTAAGATGAAAATATTCAATGAAATGCACGTAACGCATGATCGTGGCACGGATGTAACTAAGCCATAAATGAGTGTTTCATTATAGCTTCAAGATCAACCATATGTATCCATGTAGATGTGAACATCGATGATAGTATGAATCACATTACCAGCTATTCAGTATCCACGTTGGTGAGCCATTCAATCACTTTGTCAGTTAGATGTTCGGCACCGAGCAGAAATTCGTTTAATTCAATGTGGTGATCTCTGTCAATAAAGTAATCTGGCCACTTGCCTAACCTTGTCTCAGGCAGATATCCTACCACAGCAAACACACGGCTTTAAAACAGATTCAGAGTAGGCAGTCAAGTCGGAAAGCATCGGATCGGATCGAATCGCGTGGTTCACTCACCTGATTCCCTGCCAATAATATTCCGCCTTTAGGCGTGATTCAAGGTTGAAACCAGACGGCTCTCAAAATAATGATCAACACACTCACTTTTCTTTGCCGGTCTTCTTACTCCATTCATCAATTTCCTGTCGTACGCGTCCAACAAACGTCACACTTTCATTTCTATACAGCTGATGAATTGGATAACCTGTCAACCACGGTTCCTGTGTCTAAAATATACAGAAGGCATTCGAGATGACAACAATGATCACTGTGATGAAAGAGTGCCTACCGTGCCTCGTGCTCCCATCTCCGCATCACTGTCTTCAACGAGAAATGCACAGTTGTCAAGGAGAATTCCATCGACTCCCTCCTTCATCCAGTAACCGATCACATCCTAGTGAAGAAGCGACCTATTAGTGTGGAAGAGGAAGCCTACCAGTATTGCTCTCTGAGTATCTGAATCCATCAAATCTAGGTCTACACTTGGTGATCCAAATACTGAATAGTACTTCTGACCGTCAACCATAACATCTAATGGTTTTCCGTATCGAGTATACTAAGAAGCAGATGAAGTACAAATATATGATCAAGTGGGACAAATTTCCACTTACCCTGACACCCACATTCTCTGGAAACTTCGCCAACTTCACCTTACCTTCGACAACCCACTTATGATTGCTGGATACTGAATTGAAATCTAAGGTCAGAATGACCTTCAAATCCTCCTTATGGAAACGTTTAATTAGAAGTCGGAAATCTTCCATCGTGCCAACTGCTTCATCTAACTCTTCGTAATCTTCCACTAGCCCAATTACGTTATATGTGTTTGTATAGAAGCCTTTTGTAATGGAGTCGAGTATCACATAACCAGCACCAATTACGTTTTTGATATAGTCCACCTCTGACATGAGACCTGTTCAGACAAATCACAAAGAATGATGAGGATGATAAGGTGATTTCGATTACCAGTTAGATCACCGACAAGGTCACCAGAGGAATCTTTGAAGGCGAAAACATCCAGCCAATAGCCAACAGTCGACCTCCAGAATGGTAACTTCGGCTTATAAGCACATTTAGGTCCTAGAGACATGTATGCAATGGATCCAGCTAACAGGCCGAGACAGATAACACTGAAACCAATCAACAGCCCAATTCGAATGCGCCACCATATCGGTTCATTCTTGTCTAGCTGGACTAGATCTTCACGCGTGAGTGGACGAAATTCTTGCAGACAGCCATCCGATGGGCGGTTTGGAGTATCGCTTTTGTAATTCAATTTCTCCGTCTTCTTGTACTTCTCACTCACCTCCGCTTCCTTCTTTAGCACTTCTGAGCTCTTCCGGTATAACTGGTCGACTTTAGGTTGTCCATCATTTTCGGAGTTCTCAATAAACACGACAAAATCACTCATCTTCCGGATTTACACGTATCTTCGTACTGGTGACTGAACACAGTGAAGTCAGTTTAGGTAGTCGTTAGTTGTGATTTACTGTCCTCTCACTTCCCAGTTTATATAGTAATTTTTGGTGTGACATAAAGTTTTCTAATTTTTGCAGAGAAAAGTCAACCACAAAGAAAAAAGAAAACCAGATATGTGTGTGCCAACCATCTTCAACTGGTGATTGGATACTTAACTAATGAGAGAGACATTTTAATGTTGTGTGCCAATTAATTAATTAGATAATGCATACTGCTTTGAATGAAGATATGAAGTTAAGTCACTAATTGGCATGCATTTTTCAATAGAGAACACGTGCTTGCTACACATCTCTGATAACTGAGAACCATAGGAAACACCACAATAAACATTTATGTCAGAGCAAGACACCTATGGGATTAGTTTTGAGTGATTTCATCTAATGGATTGGTTAAGGCGACTTCTTGAAAAGGAATCGAGCATTGTCGTTTACAGCCATGTGCATGCAAGACAGACAGTTTTGTGGACGAGGTGGTTGCGTTGACGTCCAGTTAGCTACACACTAGTTAGGTTTAATTGAAATCAAATGGTATGCTCAAATGAATTAAATTGATAGGAAAGAACGAATGGTTCATCTGACCTAGTGAAACTATCGATTTCACGAGGCAGTCTATCACACTCCAAGCAAGATGAAATTCACTGTGATAAAACCACAGACAATACGAGAGATGACCAACAGTCAGTCAATTCTTACCAGCTGATATGATAGTTTCCTGAGTGGAGAGTTTGCAAAAGTCAATTCTGACAGATGGATAAGTGCATGCTTCGAGAACATGAGTGGTAGTGGAATGCTTTGAGATGTCAGTTGGAATAACCTCATGAAAACTAAATAAAATGTTGCTAATTCGAGAACGCGATATGTTATCATCAACAAACTGTGAGACATCAAATGAGTTTTGACATTCGTGTACAAACATGTTGGTGTTGGTAGACTGTCAGAAATAAAGAAAACGATACTGATGGGTTGTGTTCTCTGTCTGCCTGTGCATCACATATCTGCAACATCTCGTAGGCGGCATTTATACAGTGGGAGAAAAGACCAAGCGATTGTTGAGACAGATTTCACCCACTACATCATTGAAGTACTTTCCTGCTGATATGCATGCATAGTCGTGTTTCACTGGTCGAATGACGATAACTTCTATGAGGAATTCATGAGAATTATTGATGAAGTTCACGAAACAGTGGGTGTTGATTACCTACCAAAATTCCATTGGAATGAGTGTCGTTCAGAGTCAGTTTACCTGACAGATGGCTCGGTAATGAGATGCACATTTGAAGAGTGACTCGATGCAAGGTGAGATTTGTGAAAAACAGAGAGGAGTGATCTGCAGTAATATTACATGGATATCTGAATCGCTCCCGTCAACATGACTTTTGTCTGAAGAGAAATCTGAAGGAGTGATTTCTGATGATGGATTTAACATCATGATCCTGTTTCGTAGGGTAGCTGTGAATAAACTTTGAAGGTTGATTGTCTTCCATGCTAACACGTACTGATCAATAATTTGTAATACACTAAGGTCATGTCGCACACACTGAGTGGGAGTTTTTCTCACCTGAGTATGGGAATAGTCAGAGATTGATGACAGTGGCGTGTTTACCAATGAATTCGATCTGCATTCAAGAAGAGGGTAGCAAGAGTTGCTTGGTATTCAATGAACTTTGCCTTTTGTGCATGGAAGCTTCATCGTCAAGCTGGATAACACATATCCAGTTACATCGTAAGGAAACGATTACGTTTATAATTGGGAGAAGTTTCAACCTTCAAACTGATGGAAGTGTAGATGAGACTGATTTTCTGTTACATGATGGTTGTTTCCTTGATTTCGATATTTTCAGTGCAGGAAAGGATTCTTGTTGGCATGGATATATGACGTCTTTCATTGACAAGAGATTTATTACTCAATACAAGTTGGTGTTCATCACAGAGTGAGAGGGGTTGGAGAACCATTTGAAACCTTGAGAGCAGCTGTTTCGCCGCAGTATGAGAGTGGTCAGATATGTGCTAGCCTAACACCATCAGAGTTCGACTGCGGCATCTTCAGGTTTTGTGGCAGTCACGCACCCATAGAGCAAGTAGGCTGTAGCCAAGTGATCCATATTTACAAGAACAAGGCATGTATCAGCGGGAGAAATATTTCTTTTCAACGACTTCATTATCAAGCTGTACAGTCGTATTTATACTGATTAAAGTGAACAGATAGTTGCACTAAAAAGTTGCTCAGTGAATATGCAAAATATACAATCGGTCGAGGGGTGGTGGTATTTGTTCAAGTGGAGGAGATAGAAAATGGGTCACTGAATAAGGAGGAACGAATTGATAACAAGTGGTGAGATAAGCGACAAGTGCTGTCAAAGAATTGTAAAACGGTGATAATTAAGCTGAAACGTGTACAATAGGTCAATGATTTGGGAATGAATTGATATTAAAAAGTGAAATATGGTTCAAGTGTTGTCAGTGAAGTGATAATTGGTGATAAAAGAAGAGAAGTATACCAAAGTGAAGTGAACTGAAATTGACAAAATCAACGAAACAAATTGTTAAGGCCAAGGTAGAGAAAGTGGTTTCACAAAACATTTTTGAATGCAAAGTTTCGGTTTTTGTTCATGTATAGCTAATGCTTCAGCTATGCATAAGTGGTGGAAGCGTAAACCTTTGGAGTGGTTCAATTTGACTTTGTAAATTATTTTGAAGGATGAATCTCGAGGTGCTGAGTGTCCACATTCAACAAGGTGTTCACATATGGATGAAGTCATTTTCCTATGCTCGCCTCTGGTGAGCCAAACTGGGTAGTGTTCAGCAACACGTTTTTGGGAGGGCCCGCTTACAACGTCCAGTATAGTGAGCTCCACAGGAGCATGTCGACTTGTAGATACACATAGAAGTGGACATAAGTGGAAGCCTATCCTTCACCATTGACGAATCAGACGGCGGCTGGAGAATATCAATCTCAATCTAGCAGCATAGAAGCTACTATTGATACACCTTGACAGACGATTTTTCAGCACTTCCGCTGTGGTGTCTCCTTTGAATTCTAGATTCATGGTTAAAATTTTCTTGGGGACTGTAATGGGATGGGGAGTGGTTCGTTTCTTCAGATTCTTATCAATAAACCTCTTAGGGTATCCGTTATTAGATAGTATTATTCTAAGAGTCTCGATTTCAGCATCCACCGTATCTACTGAACATATCCCATAGATTCCAGAACAGAGTGAGTGAATGAGATTTCTCTTACAACCAAGAGGTATCCAACTATAAAAGTTAGTGAACTGACCATTCCAAGTTGGTTTTCGATAGACTGACCTTTGTATGGAGCCATCATCCCTTCTCTTTAACCTTACGTCTAGAAAGTGGAACGATGAGTTTAACTCTTCTTCTACAGTGAATTTAATGGACGGGTGACAATCATTGAAGCGTCTTAACAGCTCGTCCACTAAACAAGTTTTGTCGCAAATAAGAAAAGTGTCATCCATGTACCTTTTATACAAATAAAGTTCCGAAATTATTTCTTTAAGGGGCCCGTTTTCCAGCTTTGCCATAAAGATATCAGCCAGAACAGGCCCTAGTGGAGACCCCATTGCAACGCCGTCCGTCTGATTATAAATTATATCATTGAATCTAAACTCTACATCTCAATATTAGTTCTTTTAGGTGGCTTGTAGGTAATCCAGTGTTAATATTATTAGAATCAATGTAATCACATAGATAACAAACGGTTTCAACAAGTGGAACATTGGTAAATAAAGAACAAACATCAAGCGATATCATACGCTTATCAACGTGATGACGTTGATATCTCCGATGCAGTGAAAAAGACCGAATGTGTCGGGAAGACTAAACTTGCATAGATTTAATCTCACCGGTTCAAGCATTTTTGCAAGCCACTTTGCTGATGAGTGAATAGGTGAATTAAGCATATCCAGTACTGGACGAATTGGAAGACCATCTTTATGCAACTTGGGCAGACAATATAAACGGGGCATGTTTGAACCAGATGGTCTAAACTGCTCATACATATCTTGGGTAATTAATGATTCTGCTTTCAATTTTCTGAAGATTTTTGATATTTGATTTTCAACATCTTCTGTTCTATCCTTCTGATCTCCGGAATTTAGAAATTTATTGTCATAGCTGAGAATTAGGCATAGTTTATCAATATAATCCAACCGATCCAGAACCACAATACCCGATCCTTTGTCTGGGCGTACAAATATAATATCTTTGTTGTTTAGTAGTTTTTTCAATTGTGATTTGTGCTCTTTGCAAACAATACCTCCTTGTCGGTATGGTGTTTTCAAATATTGATAGCAGCAATGTAATAATGTGGATTTGAAACGTTCGAAGCTTTCGGTGGACGTCGGGATTAAGTCTCTAGTCCGGCTGATAAGATTTTCAAATTGCACTTTTGTGTCAAGTTCTCTGGTTTTAGATGAAGCACAACAAAACTTTGGTCTCAAAGACAAAATCTGTAACTGAATGTTTGATAGAGTTGTGCTGGAGTGGTTAAACACGTATCTCTCTGGTGCATCTGGAAAATTGTCTTGTGACTCAGCAGTTTTATTACATTGCTCCCAATAATATTTGAAAACACCATGCCGACATCAAGGTATTGTTTGCAAAGAGCACAAATCACAATTGAAAAAACTACTAAACAACAAGGATATTATATTTGTACGCCCAGACAAAGGATCGGGTATTGTGGTTCTGGATCGGTTGGATTATATTGATAAACTATGCCTAATTCTCAGCTATGACAATAAATTTCTAAATTCCGGAGACCAGAGGATAGAACAGAAGATGTTGAAAATCAAATATCAAAAATCTTCAGAAAATTGAAAGCAGAATCATTAATTACCCAAGATATGTATGAGCAGTTAGACCATATGGTTCAAACACGCCATGCTGAACAATTATCAGTTTGATTTGCACCAACCCTAACGCTGAATCAGTCTCCTCATTCCTATCTCTGTCCAATCTTTCACTCTTCAGCATACAACACACCAACCTAATGCTCAATCAACAGTTTCCTTCCCCACCTTGTCTCCCCATCACATCTATGAATTGTACCACATCACTCCATTAAAGTAACCTTAATTCTAACTTTAGTACTGACATACTTGTTGTACGTAATTATCAACCAATTCGCTAGTTGATGAACTCCCACTTTCAGCATATCTTATTTGGGTCTTCTATGTGAACGGACTAAAGTTTACTGTTATGTTGGTCTGCTTACAACTGAACGCAGTGACGAAGTAAGGTGAATTCATGTCTTTCTACTTTCCGTTAGCGTTTGCATTAACACCCCAACAAAGCTGATTCCATGAGTTCACCGGTTTCCCCTCATTAAAATAGAATGGCACGTTTTACCTCCACATCACTGCAGATACTTCACCACTAGGTCACATCAAGCTTAAAGCAACATCGAACATCACTGTATAGATATCATATCGAGTATCTATATTTCAGAATTAAATACAACAATCACATTGGTTGATCACACCAGAGATAGAACTGAGCATTGCTTGCATGCCAATCAACAATGTGAAACTTGACAATATCGCATTTGTGAGTGATCTCCCTTGAGCTCATCAGTTACAGCCTGTATTATGATATGCATTCACTATATGACACTTAAAAGACTTACCTGCATACACAGACATGTATCAAGTGGTTTCAGGATTACTACTATCCACTTCTTCACTTTCATTTACATTCAATGTGTCTTACAGGCGATTGACTTAGTAAAGCACTCTGTCTTTCATCCTTTTCAGCAATCGGGTAATGTCTATTGGTTGTTTGCACGCAGAGCTGAAGGCTATCCAACGTTCATTGTTGCCTTGATCAAATCCTATTTCCTTGGACACGCGGTTTTAGACTTCACCTCCATTTGTTCGTCGGTTACACCGAGAGCTGTTTATCCATCAATTTCAAGTTTACCAGTCAATGTTCCATTGTCAACTTCAAAGATATTTATTGAAACGGTATTGCACATAATCGAGTTCTAGTATTTCAATGTAAATGATGAACTAGCACAAAGTACAATGATTAACCGACAATTCATTCTAAACAATGTGAATTAATCCTTGTCTGTTATGTGCTGTGCTTTGCTTTCTTCGATTTATAAATAAGTAGTATTTCTTGCATTGTACAACTAGTTAGATTTCCATAATATTCCATTATTAATAAATGTATTTATTCATCTTCATTGTCGACAATCGTTTACTTGCAATTTCCTGTGCTTCAGTAGATCGACAGTTATCCTATATTTCAGCCGATATTATTAGTCCAATTTATGAACTTAGTTCATTCAAGCTAACCGACCATTAAAAGACAAGGTGATTAGGCCGTTTCATTGCTCGCACATATCTATGCGTATATGTATGAATTTATTTCTAAGGAATTGGGAACCAAAGAGAAGAATTGACTTCGTAATACTAAAGCAAACGCTGGATTTACACGTAATATCCATGACACAGGATTTGTCTGAAATACAGTTCTGTAATGCTAAACAATATTGAATGATCAAATAAAAGCCTTGAATGATGAGATATTTTCGGGTTTATTGGTATCAAAGCACTTCACAGATGGTGCATCAACCGTGAAACACAGTGAAGCTGTTTCCATGCAACCAGAGGGTAATATGAAAGACGCGCTTAGGTTCTCAAGATCAGGTAACCACTGAAGATAAAAAATATCTTCAAGGTAGAATGGAACACATCAGGAAACTGAGAGAGAAATTGTAGAGCCATCATGAACTGGGAAAGATGCCAGTATTAAGGGACGTTAAATGGTGAGCAAGATATGATAAAATAGAATGAATAGTCAAGGCAGTGGATGGAGCAACATTATAAGGAAGCATAAACTACACTACTCAATAATACTTAGTTGTATAAAACTGTAGGTGTTAAAATGAATGGAGAGGCAACACCCCATAGGGTTAGCCAGAATAAGTAAGAAAGGAACTAACAATATGATAAAAAAGTAACCTATTGATGTGTTTAAGTATCACCTCTCTCACGCGATGGTTTAAACCTGTTGATATGAATGCTTCAGTTGTGTCATTTGTTCCTCTGCATCCATGACAATCCTTTTCTAGTCATTGAAACTGTTTAATTAGAGAAACAAGTTGAGGAGAGTAGGGTTTAGGGACGTTTGTGAAACCTAGCACTCATTGCACAGAAACAGCACGAAATTGATGGTGCTCTAACCACAAGTAAGTTGAAACATAACAACCCAATTCTTCACTCCTATGAACTGTTTATTAGCACTGAGAAATGGAAAGTAATGAAGGTCAGAGGTGTCAAATTATGTTGACACTGTGTTCTCCACCAGAAAATTACTTGACACATCGTCATAAATTAATCCTACATTCTCATAATCTCTTAGTGTAGGCTGAGTAAAATGACGACACTGGATGCAAGAGAGTCTTTCATAAGGATAATTCCCTCAAATCATTGTCGTGTCAACTACACAGCAGTACTCAAGATTTGCGGTTAAAGCTGTAGTACCACCCAAGTGGTAGCATGTTGAATGACTGTAGGGATAAGTTACGAAATCTCACTGAAGGCAGCAAATGAATTAATTGTTTCATTTCAGCGGGTATGTATATTATCACGGAGTTTAAATACTACCAGAATTCCTCCATTCAGTATTGACTTAGTTGTTTACATCTATGCCTATGGCAGTGACAGTCAAAAGTACACCCTGAAATAAATCATTTTAACATTGGTCAATCATGAAAATAGCACGATCAACATTCGGGACAGGATCAAACTGATCGATTTCATTGCGTTGATCTCTTGTCATTTGCTTACAATTTAGTACGTCAGCATATACCGTTTTGTTTGTAAGATACTTTCCTCCCTCCACTGGAAGTAACAAAGTGTCCGTCAGTAGTTCAGACGAATATAAGCAGTCACAGCGTTGTGGTAAATAACATGAGCATATTTAGGAAAGAAGTTTATTGAATATCGAATTGTCTGCTTTATAGGCATGATACAGATGAAGTTTCTGGAACAGACTGTAGAGGTTCCAGGCGAAATGTTGAGACGCATATGTAAGAAGATTGTAAGCCACCAGACGATAAGTTACTAGGCAAAACATTAAAATATGAGTTAAGCTTCATCATGTGATATATATGCATATTATGCAAACCAGTAGGGCTTTAAAGAAGATAATGTAGCAAAACAGAAGTGAAACGATAAACATCTGCATGATAGAGTGAAATCAAAATTAGGAACAGGTTACCACTGTATGTGCACGCTGCTTACGACTTTTTCTGGAACACATACATCGGGTTCAAGGGGATTGATAACTTCAACTAAGGTGAAACTCTGGAGAAGTAACCTTATTTACTCTCTTATTATCTCGAAAGGACTCAAGACGTTGACCTGGTATCTTGTCATTCAAGTGGCGAGAGAACATCTCAGTATGTTTGTTCTAATATTAAAGTTTCCCAAAATATCTTGTGAAAATTTCAGCATTTAACGCATTGAAGGTTCCATATGAAGTTGATGAATTTCAGCTGGCTCACAACATTTCATTTGTTGATTAAATTCTCAAAAGCTCTACCTTATTTCTCAGTGTTTTTTAAACTGATTTCGTCTATAAATTATGAGATTTCACGATGCCTTGAAGGTTTCCAATAGAAGGGGATGAAATGTAGTTCACTTCCAACAGCATATGCTAGTCGGTCAGTATGAGTTATTGCAACTCATTCACTCACTGTGAGCATATAAAATTCATGTGAAATCGAGACAGGAGAAGGGACTTCAAAATTGATGCAGGTGAGATGATTCGTCAACTCTTTTGTGGGGTGAGCAGGAACATCCTTGTTGTCAGCATTTCTGTTAAGCTAAACTAAGTCATCTGCATATACTGACGCTACTGGCGAAGATTTCGCTTTGTGAATGATCTCGGAGATGTTCATCGGCTACCAATAAAGGATGTTCATCCACACATGTTCATGCACAACAGAGTTTGATTAGGCTTGAGACGTTGGAAATCCATAGAGAACCTCACGCGATGTAATCATGTCAGATTGAACCTGACTGATCCTCATAGACTCATTGTTACACATCTCTTCGTATGCATCAAATGTCTTCCCCTGCCAAGATATTTGCACCCAAGTTAACTTAGTTATCTGGTTTGTTTTTTCTGTCATTGTCACTGTGAATGACTCTGCTTGTTCTTTCCACTTTCTTCACTGTGACTGGTTGGACATTCATCCATCCGTCCATCTATCCATCCAAATGAACACCAGGCATGAACCAGGCATTAGTGCATAACGGTCCAAGTTGCCACAGTTCATATCAGTACATCAAGTGAAAAGGCAGTGAAGTGGAGGATAAGAAAATTTAGTCAAAAGAAATATCAAGTACTAACAGAGAGAAAGGAAGAAAGAGAAAATGGTCAGATTCGGCATAGCGTTAAGATGAGAATAATGTGTGTATACTGATTGGATGATTTTATTTTATCACCATATATCATCACTCTTATCGCACCTTCTTGGAGAGAATTCTGTCCAGTCCTGTTTAACCGTTTACTTTCACTTCCTTTCGAATTTCTTAACCCCGATACCCAATCGCTCAAATTCAGTCACCCAGAATCTACGTCTCTTCATGTGTATAACTTTTGTCTTGTCAGTCAGCATAAAACCAATTATCACTCATCTGTTAGAACACAAAATGTATTTCTGAAAGTTTGCTGACACTTTAAAATCTAACCTAGATAACATTTCGCTTGTAATTGAGCATTTCAAAACAGTCACTAGACAGAATAATATGTGGTACAGTTTACCTAGGGAAGGAAGCAAATGAATCAAACACTTTAACTAAGTTTACAGGGACAGCTTAACTCTGAATTACACGATTGTATTATCAGAAGCATCCCCAATACTACAACTAAAACTACAGACATAATGGAACCCCTTAATATATATAAATGATTTCCAACTACAAAGATAAAGAAAGAGGCTACACCTGCTTTTGCTGTTTTTCTATCAAATCTCAGATAGTAGCGATATGAAGATGTCGTTAGTTTGTGAAGAAAATGGACTATGATGAAAGCTTACTGAATCATCTTGAAATCTGAACGCTAAACGAACAAAAGATTTAACTTAAAAGTTTGAAGACCCACATCAACAAGATCACCTTCAATAATGAAAACAAGACTCAAATGAGGAATATATGTTACCACTTCTCAACATTCCATTGTTTTTCGAAGGAATTAAACTATGCTCATACAAAAATAACTGTTCAATAAGTAGGAATTATCGGTCCCATTCACTCATTTGACTATTTCATCATATGAACATTTATCTATCCTCGAACTGCTCAAATTTGTAGACGGTCATAATGACAACGAATATCTGGACAGACAGCGAAGTCTAAGAGATCAAATCACCTAGACTATAAAGTGCTAAGCAACAGACTTCTATAGTACTTCATCTAACAGTGAATTTATCAGCATTGATTGGTCATGGGATTGCATTCAGTTTCACATTGCCTAGTCCTGAGTGCACTAGCGTGACCAATCAATGCATGTAAGCCAGTCCTACAGGAGGTCAATCGCGGCGCGAACAGTTCAGTGGTAAAGTCTCTGACTACAATACTGAGTGACGTGGATTCGGATCTCAGGCGCGACATCAGTTCCGTCGATGTTGTAGATACACCTTGCTGACGAGTGTTAAAATGCATGAAACCTAGGTCAAGGGCTTCCTGCCGATTGTCTCCAACCAACTGACAGTGAATTTATCTCCCTGATAATACTGTATACCTTAACACTAACAGTATGAAAAACTCATTACCATTGGTCTGCAGCACTTTAAATGTTGATTACTTTGCACCACAATATCTAATCCTGATGGCATAAATCTACATTGGTGTGAATGATAACACTTGAATAGATATTCACTTGGATTACATGGAAATTTGCAGATTATCGAAATCGTTGGTGTGGGTTCTTTTGGTACCCAAAGCTATAGGCATAAGAATTTATGGTAAAATAGACGTTTATCAAGCGTCACGGGGCATTGCGAAGACGAGTTAAACATGTCGACTGCTTGTAATGGAAATTTGGAATTATGCTCCACCTTGGTGCCACTAATGGTGAAAAAATAAAGTATGACTGAAAACGACCTAAACTTTAACATTCTGCTTATGCTGAAAATTGGTATTTTTTTGTTCATTTCATAACTTGTGGAATCTTCTGATGTTTTTAATAGAATTCAGGATCCGTAAAACCTTGTAGATTTTTCAACATATATCAATGTGATGATTGCTTGTAAACTGGCTTCTCTCATGTTAAATTACGAATATGGGAATAAAATATTTGTTTACTGATTATTGATTATTTTATAGGAGCCAGCTCACCATACTCGTGTTCTGCATCATTCGTGGGTGAACCTAGAATATCCCGCCCTTTTAACAAACTTCATTGAACACCATACTGTTCTCAACCACGCTTGACTTATGATTATAACTTGTGCCCTGATAATCAGCCGTTCGTGGTTAACCAGACCTTTTATGATCCTATGAGACCCACTACTGATAGTCAGGCTGATAACTGAAGACGGCAGCATGGAGAGTCTAATAATATGTGGGATTAGCACTATGTCAATGAAGACAGTAATGTGGCGCCAGGAATTCTAGGCCGACCCCTTATTGCTCGGTAACCATAAGAAAGACTGCGATCTGGCTTGTTCGTTGATTAGAAGCATTGAATGGGGAACATAATTCAACACGGTTGATCTAGAACTGCCACCAACTACACCGTACTCTAATTTCTAGACTTGCCTTAAAATAATAGCCCCTCTGAAAAAAATTGAAAAACCCCTTGTCCAAGAAGCCTTTTAGACCTCAGAATATTCGTCGAAAACTGTACACATTCTCGACAAATCACTTCAAGCATCATGACTTTGGAGAGCTTAGATCTCTTCTCAATGTCCTCAGTTCCATTTCTAATGATCAAGGGATGCTAGCCGAAAATAATGAAAACACTGCACTAACTAGCTCCTCCAAATTATGTACCCTAGTGGGACTCCTAAAGAAGCGACCGAACTGGTCTCTCTCTACTCACGATACTAAGGTCTATAATAAGCCTGAGAAAATAAGCGAATTATTCAATAACACGTTCGCTGCTAGCTACACACAGTCAGCAGTCTCCAGCAAAAATGTGACTTTTGCTAAAATTAGCTACCGATTCTCCCCTCGAATACTGGAACCTATTGGCAATATTCAGTTCATATGTGCTAACATAAATCGAGTCCTTGAAGCCCTTGAGTTTTCTAAGAACCCAGGTATTGACGGAATAGTTGCATACTTCTTTAAAAATGGGGGTCCGACATTTCATTACTACTACTACTACTACTACTACTACTACTACTACTACTACTACTACTACTACTACTACTACTACTACTACTACTACTACTACTACTACTACTACTACTACTACTACTACTACTACTACTACTACTACTACTACTACTACTACTACTACTACTACTACTACTACTACTACTACTACTACTACTACTACTACTACTACTACTACTACTACTACTACTACTACTACTACTACTACTACTACTACTACTACTACTACTACTACTACTACTACTACTACTACTACTACTACTACTACTACTACTACTACTACTACTACTACTACTACTACTACTACTACTACTACTACTACTACTACTACTACTACTACTACTACTACTACTACTACTACTACTACTACTACTACTACTACTACTACTACTACTACTACTACTACTACTACTACTACTACTACTACTACTACTACTACTACTACTACTACTACTACTACTACTACTACTACTACTACTACTACTACTACTACTACTACTACTACTACTACTACTACTACTACTACTACTACTACTACTACTACTACTACTACTACTACTACTACTACTACTACTACTACTACTACTACTACTACTACTACTACTACTACTACTACTACTACTACTACTACTACTACTACTACTACTACTACTACTACTACTACTACTACTACTACTACTACTACTACTACTACTACTACTACTACTACTACTACTACTACTACTACTACTACTACTACTACTACTACTACTACTACTACTACTACTACTACTACTACTACTACTACTACTACTACTACTACTACTACTACTACTACTACTACTACTACTACTACTACTACTACTACTACTACTACTACTACTACTACTACTACTACTACTACTACTACTACTACTACTACTACTACTACTACTACTACTACTACTACTACTACTACTACTACTACTACTACTACTACTACTACTACTACTACTACTACTACTACTACTACTACTACTACTACTACTACTACTACTACTACTACTACTACTACTACTACTACTACTACTACTACTACTACTACTACTACTACTACTACTACTACTACTACTACTACTACTACTACTACTACTACTACTACTACTACTACTACTACTACTACTACTACTACTACTACTACTACTACTACTACTACTACTACTACTACTACTACTACTACTACTACTACTACTACTACTACTACTACTACTACTACTACTACTACTACTACTACTACTACTACTACTACTACTACTACTACTACTACTACTACTACTACTACTACTACTACTACTACTACTACTACTACTACTACTACTACTACTACTACTACTACTACTACTACTACTACTACTACTACTACTACTACTACTACTACTACTACTACTACTACTACTACTACTACTACTACTACTACTACTACTACTACTACTACTACTACTACTACTACTACTACTACTACTACTACTACTACTACTACTACTACTACTACTACTACTACTACTACTACTACTACTACTACTACTACTCAAACTCTACTCCATATCTGTGTAGACTTCTAGATACCCCGATTTATGGAAGATGTCCTTCATAATACCTACACACAAATCTAGTTCAAAAACTGAAGTGAATGACTACAGGCCTATAAATATCACGCCAGTTGTCTCTGGAATTGTGGAGAAAGTATTCAAATTCGATATTCTTCAACACATGCTCAACAATAATGTCATCATACCTAGTCAGCATGGATTCTTGAATTCGTGGTCATGTATGACCAGCCAGTTCGATTTCTTTCACTTGTTGACCGCTAGCTGTGGTCAATGTAAGTTAGTCCAAGGTATTCAACCGCGTGGATTATTCACTGCTTATCCAAAAGCTATAAGTCCTTAAACTTGTCAACCCACTATTAAATCTTTTCTTTATAGCCATTCACAAGTTGTAAAAATCGAATCTCAGCTTTCTAAACCTAGACGCATTACTTCTGGCCTAGTTCAGCGTAGCGTTCTCGGTCGTCTCCTCTTCACCCTTTACTTTAATCACCTTTGCAAATGCTTTCCAGTTGGTGAACCGTTTTTCTTTGCCGATGAATCAAAGATTGCATACAAATTCTGGTGTGACGATCTGCCCCACTTCCAAGGACTAGTACAGAGCGAACTTGACCTAGTAAACACTCGCAACCCACATTTCAACTTGGATAAGTGTGATTGGATATACTTTGGTGCACCTTCTACAATTGTTTCTCCAAACTGCAATGCTACCTAGTTTCCGTAGTGTCCTCGACTTAAGGCTCAGTTACTCTAATGACCTCACATTCTCTGAAGATGTTGTGGCACAAACTCGTAAGTCCAGAATACTACTAGGCTGTATAATTCGTAACTTTCGTAACCACGAAGCCAAATTATTGCTATAAAAAGCGTGCATCCCACCCCTGTTAGAATACTGTTCGTTTATTTTGGGGAGCATCCGTATAGATGACAAACTTAAGATTGAGAGTGTTCAGAGGTACTTTACACCTGAGCTACTTGGTTATGAGTGTGGTCAGGATTATGCATCTCGATGTACATCCCTTAATCTACGACCACTTTAGATGACACGTCTTAAGACTAAACTTGCATTTTTCTTCAAACTTTTACACAAAATATCCTTTACAGTTAGTGAGGAATTCCGCTTCACACTACGTGTCACACCATCTCTGTAGCTTGTCAAGATCATTTTATGTGGTGGTGTTTACGCTGCCACACTGGTTAGGGTGAAAGGTGTACACTTCTTTCAAGTCATCTGAAAAGAGGAAGGTTTTCCCTGATTGAAGCAGGCGCACATATCATTTATACACATTATAAAGAGAAGAGGTCCCAGAACTGAGCCTTGGATTACTCCACTGGTGATATTTCTGGGAAGGGAACGATATGAGCCTGTTTTGACAACTAGAATGCTGTTCAATAGAAATCAGCCAATCTAATCATGCAACCTGACATTTATCCAAAATGAATTCAGTTTATGAAGGAGTTAGGGGTGATGCACTTTGTCATAGGCTTTCGCAAAACTGAAGTAAAGAGGGGAAACCACTTTTCCACCGTCTCTGCTGTTAATTACGCATTCGGAGAATTCTAGGTGACAAGTGATAGAAGATTTCTTAGGCAGAAATCCATGCTACGAGCAGCTCAAACATTTGTGATATGACAGGTGAGAAATGACGGTGTTTTTCACTACTTTCTGCATTATGCTTAAAAAAGAGATGTTATGTTGATGGGGCGATAATTTTCAGACCGAGTCTGGAACCTTCCTTAAATCACGGAGCAGTAGGACTAGTCTTCTATGAAACTGGGAAAATGCCAGAGTGTAAGGACAGGTTGAATATTTTTGCTAGCAATGTGGGGAAGTCTGCGCTGTCACTTTCAATGAAAATACCAGGTATCCCATCTACTCCCTCACTAAGAGAGGGTTTAAGTGATTTTATTGCATCATGTGCGTTGTTTAGATTAAACTCAACTCCCGAGATTAATATGCTCCAGTGTCACTGAATAATACAAGGCTGTGATTACAATCAGAGAACAAAAGACGAAACATTGCGTCTCGTAGTTCACATTCCTCTGTGAGGTCTGTAAAAATCTTCTTGTCTACTCTCAACATATTCAGAAAGTTAGGTCCATTTCAGAGCTTCTTCTTAAGAGAAGTGGAGAGAAGACCAGTTTTTCATATTTTCTGGAATTTTATTCAAAGTAAATGTTTCACTTTTTCGTCTGCAAAATCCCAGGTCACTGAAAACCACATGAATACTAAAGATGGCAGGAAAGTGATGGTTTTCACAAATAATATTTCTCTCAGTTTCCTTAGTTTTCACTTGAATGTGATAGGGATGTACTTATTGATGTTCATTCATATTATGCTGTTTTGCTTTCTTCTGTGCTACGGAGTCGAGAGAGAAATATAAATTGAGATAGAAGTTTATAAGAGAGTTGTTCAGATCATCGGATGAAAAGAACTCGTTGCAATCTGGACAGCGTATTGAGTAGTTTAAGCATACCCAGTTGACGTCAACAAAATTTCTGCTACCATTTAGAAAGACAGAAGGTGGATCAGCCAATAAATATAATTTTGAACAGCGAACTATCCATGTATGTGCCGTATTTCCCGTTGTTTTGGTCATCGGTCTTTCGACGTCAATACATGTCTCTACAAGTTCATCGCTTCTTTGCTATTAGTCAGTCAGGTTGGGAATCAACTAGGAATTCGTTGAATGTTGGTGGCTGACAGACGACATTCATGCACCGTTAGCGAACACAGATGTCTTCCAATCATAACACTCCCAATTAATCAAACAAGTCGAAGCAACAAGCATACTGAGTGCACAAACAACTACTTCTTGTTCAATCTCTTCCACTCCTTATTTCCATGATGCTTTCACATGTTCATTAAACACGATTCTCATTTCCTCCAGATAGCTTTATTGTGCCTGTTAATGAACACAAAATTTCAGTGAGTAACATAACGTGCACTATTTGTGTGTGATGTGAAATCTTCTCACTTTCAACCTGGGAATTGCCACTAACTTGGATGAAGAGGAGGTGGTTGACAATTGTATCAAAGACTTTTGTTTGTTTGACACTGAATATAATAACTAGATCATGGAAATAAGGAGTGGAAGAGGTTGAACAAGTTTATTCTCAAAGAACTAACTCTGGCTGATTTATTCAAGAGATTTCATCCAGTAATGATAATAACAATAATAATATACAGTCACACATGATTTTTGAAGGTATGTAGAAAGTTCACTTGTGAATTATACATTTCTTAAGGGCAGGTAGCTTCAACCCTCAACTATGAATTCACTGGAAGGCATACGTGATGCATATCATTAGGATGAAGCATGGCAGCAGAACAGATGTTCACAAGTTGACAAGATGGACAAGTGGAAGTATTGTCTTTACATTAACAATAAAGCCAGAACTCGCATATAATTGTTAAATGTGCTGCCTGGAGAAAAAAGGCTTGAAGCCAGTACTTGCATTGTTGCAGCTCGTTTATTTTATACAAGAATAATGAGGGAAACTTCATGAATGAAACCTGTATGTTGTCTGCCATCTGTTCTTCTTTATTGATTACAGAACTACGTATTTCATCCACATATTCTCGGACAAGTACACATCAATAGTTCATAATCTTACTGGAGATTACGACTGTGAACCAATTATCTGTATTTTCCTACTCCAGTATCGAAACGTAATAGTTTTGTTTGAAAGTACCAAGTGGACTTCCATGACATCTTGATCTCCATTTTCGCGGGTGATAACACGTTGTGGTTGGTGAGCATAAAATTTTCGTGGTCATCTTCGTAGTCGATAAATCGTGGACTTAGATAATTATGAAGTTGCAACCGTGAGAATATGAATCGTTTCTGGTCGTTTTAGTTGTCTGCTATGAATGTTTTAACTCATCAAGTGATAAGGGATATTTTCCATGGAGATTTCTTCTTTCAGATAGTTTCCTGTCATTTCGAAACCAACATTTTTCTACGCATGATTCTATGAAAGCATTTGATTTGGAAGAACTTGACAATGTATTGACACGTCTATTGTGACTTCTTCTGCATCGTGTGTACACACCTCTGTTACCTGAAATGGATTCCGATTGTGACCGGAATGTATGTAATTGGGCATACAGGTGGCGAGTAAACTGGACTTTTTTCTTTGTCTTTTTGATCCTCACATCGATTCGTGAAAATTTCCATTGGTGAGTAAAGAGTCGATGAAACAGGATTCAGATTGCTTCTGTATGTAGTATTTCGTTGGTTATTTCGAAGAGAGCATGCGAGTTTTGAGATGTGTCCAGAAGTTTTCGATATTCAACTCTTATCATTACATTACACAATAAAGCGTTAAGATTTTAGGTTTGAAAATATGCAAGAGATATGCACAGGAATGGAAGATTCCACTCACTTCAACTGTGTCCAAATCACTATACCTTTGTACGTGTGCAATACCGCCTTCAATAAATATCTTTGAAGTTGACAATGGAACATTGACTGGTAAACTTGAAATTGATGGATAAACAGCTCTCGGTGTAACCGACGAACAAATGGAGGTGAAGTCTAAAACCGCGTGTCCAAGGAAATAGGATTTGATCAAGGCAACAATGAACGTTGGATAGCCTTCAGCTCTGCGTGCAAACAACCAATAGACATTACCCGATTGCTGAAAAGGATGAAAGACAGAGTGCTTTACTAAGTCAATCGCCTGTAAGACACATTGAATGTAAATGAAAGTGAAGAAGTGGATAGTAGTAATCCTGAAACCACTTGATACATGTCTGTGTATGCAGGTAAGTCTTTTAAGTGTCATATAGTGAATGCATATCATAATACAGGCTGTAACTGATGAGCTCAAGGGAGATCACTCACAAATGCGATATTGTCAAGTTTCACATTGTTGATTGGCATGCAAGCAATGCTCAGTTCTATCTCTGGTGTGATCAACCAATGTGATTGTTGTATTTAATTCTGAAATATAGATACTCGATATGATATCTATACAGTGATGTTCGATGTTGCTTTAAGCTTGATGTGACCTAGTGGTGAAGTATCTGCAGTGATGTGGAGGTAAAACGTGCCATTCTATTTTAATGAGGGGAAACCGGTGAACTCATGGAATCAGCTTTGTTGGGGTGTTAATGCAAACGCTAACGGAAAGTAGAAAGACATGAATTCACCTTACTTCGTCACTGCGTTCAGTTGTAAGCAGACCAACATAACAGTAAACTTTAGTCCGTTCACATAGAAGACCCAAATAAGATATGCTGAAAGTGGGAGTTCATCAACTAGCGAATTGGTTGATAATTATGTACAACAAGTATGTCAGTACTAAAGTTAGAATTAAGGTTACTTTAATGGAGTGATGTGGTACAATTCATAGATGTGATGGGGAGACAAGGTGGGGAAGGAAACTGTTGATTGAGCATTAGGTTGGTGTGTTGTATGCTGAAGAGTGAAAGATTGGACAGAGATAGGAATGAGGAGACTGATTCAGCGTTAGGGTTGGTGCAAATCAAACTGATAATTATTCAGCAGATAATCTTCACTCACTCTACGTTACCTCGTATCCATAAGTTTCAGTCTTTCACTACATAATAACATCGATTTCAATATTCAATTATTTTTTTCATGCTGAAAGTAAGAACACCGGTGTAACTTTCCACTAAACGCCGAAAAATCAAACGTTTCATTCACTTTGTCCATTCCAACGGCATAATCTACAAGAAACGGTATTTGTAACAAGTTACACGTCAACCATCACATAATGCTGTTTGTGACAAATTCAATGCCTTCACATTCTAAGGTATTCAGTCAGTCCTCCAATGCTGGTGATTTCACAGTGAAATCGCACACCTGAGAAATCAGATGGAAGTTGATAGTCTACAAATCAGTATAATTTTCAATTAAATCGTATATAAGAGACGAACATGAGGTGCTATATAACATTTAGTAAATATAAAACACTGAGAATGCCTATACTGTGACTTACATAAATTGGAGGGTCAATCAACTCCATTACTCCCCACTTCAGACTGGGATTTTCACGGAGAGCTACAAGACTCCGAACGAGACTGAGAACTGATTCACCACGTCCTTCAGCTAGGGAAGTCTAAAAGGAGAGAAACTGTGTACATTTCATACTGCATGGAAGTGTTTCGAGTAGAAAACAACTGAAATTTGAACCGTTTTGTTTGATGGTCATTGTGGAGGGGGAGTGTGAACCGGTTAGTCTCCACTGACTTCTTTTATCAACGCCCACATCGATGAACACAGTTAATTAACAAGTACATGCCGAATACAGAAACATGCCTATTCAGTCATAGGCAAAATGATGTATACACACATCTTTCGCGTAAATTCATTCCGAGTAGGATCACATGACGAGTTGAATGCAAGAGACAAGCACATCATGGAGCTTTCATCGCCTTGCTAGACGACATCATCAGCACTAACTTCAGTATGCAGTGAGCTGTCAATATCTCTCCGTGAGTGATTTAGTAGCTTGCTCTGACGATGTGGTCTGTGATTGGTTGTTTCCTTCGATTGTTGTGTCATTGATTGTATTGACTTTTCTGTTGGCTGTTCCTCTGCTTCACAGCCAACAGAAGCAAGGCGATGAAAGCTTCACGATGAAGCAACACAGCCAGCTCAGAGAACACAATACAACCAAGACCATCCACCTGAGCTACAAATATTCCCCATCATTACAAGCACATCAGTCGTGGAGAGTGCAAGCGAAGATGAACGTCGCAAAATACTCGATCATTTATGAGCAAACATAATCTCGTATTTTATGTCACATATGCAAGTGAGCATACACGTGATGAATTAACTGGTCGCCTTTCTCTATATTTCCAATCCTCACATTACTCCGCGAACATTCCCATAAGTGAAGAACAAGTTGATGAAACTGGATTCAAAGTGGTGGTGTTTGGTATGTCTCAGTGACTATTTGGAAGACAGCAGGTGAATTAAGAGAACTGTTAAATGTAGATGATGTACTCAGAATTTCTCGACAATCCGTTCTGATTGTTACACATAGATCACACAAGCTCTACCAGTTGGAGAATCCTGCTACTTTCGCCTTGTGGCTTATCTTCATGTTTCTGCAAAGTGTCAATTGTGCATGAATGAACAATAGGGCAGCAAGTCATCACAGAAGTTGAGATTAATCCTAGCTCAGAGTAAATAACTCATCTATATGGGGTTGGATGCAACTTCCAAAATGCCTTAAGACCATAACTTCTGCTAACTCGTTTTGAACGGAATGCACCATTAGCACTGTCTAAGATATGCACAGATGATTGATGTTGACATCCTGAACACTTTCGGTCTACATTAGTTTGTAGAAACATACCAGCGCTTTCTATTAAGCATGACAATCAGAAATTTGCGATTATTGGGTGCTCAGATTGCTGACCTGTTCTGTCACAGATGATGCTTGATTGATCCCCTGTGACAGGTGATTATTTCATCGAACATAACACTAGTCGTGTTTCGGATGTAGTGAGTGAGTATTCTGAACGACCAAGTACGGTATAGGCTACTCCAAACGAAGATGCAGTAGAAAGTCTATCTCGATATATGAACTTTGACAGCGACGATTACGAAAGTTTCTCGTTGTGACAGCATATCTATTTACCTCTTGATGGGTATTAATATGATGTCAGATGTGCAGGTGGAAGCATTTGAGAGAGATATGCACAGGAATGGAAGATTCCACTCACTTCAACTGTGTCCAAATCACTATACTTTTGTACGTGTGTAATAAAGCTGGAGTCATTGATAGCATTCGAAAATCTCCGTCCGTCCAGACTCCACGGCATAGGGAAATGTGCTAGTGGAGTTTTACTGACACCGAGAAGGGCGTTTTTCGGATAAAAATTATCATTTCTGTACTCAACGTTCAATGCACTCAAGCCCAATTCTGTTCCATAATAGATTATTGAGGAACCTGTGGAAGTGATATCAGAGATGAATGAAATATGTTCATGAAGACTAATTGAGACAAGCATTTTTGTTGTCAACACATTTGTTGGCCCCTCAGCTTGATGTGTATGCACTTATCGTCTCGCCTTATGCTGGGAGAATGAACTCCGACTGACGGACTCTTTACCACCACGATTCTTATCGTCATGCAACTAAGTATGAAATTGTATTCATTTGAAGGTGGACAGATTGACTTGTAACCTCGCTTTAGTTGTAGCAGGTGAGCAAACCATTGTGGGTATTGGGGATAGCCTAGGAGTAGTTAGCGACAAGTCAATCAATGCTGATTGATAGTGTGTGATTGATTACCAAAGGGGTTCGACTTCTTCGGTAATTTTGTAAAATACTGTCAAAAGGTATTCGGTAGCTTATTTTACCTAGAACTAAATGATATTCAAGTGAAAATGTTTGGTTAATCACTAACAAGAGTGAGGAATGTGTAGTGATAGACGAGTTATACCAGCTAAATAATTGTAAATCCTGTTTTCAATCAGTTCATTTTATTTATGTTCATCTGTATGTGTCTATGCTCAGAGTTCTACATGCTAATCTTGTTCACACTGCGAGTTGATTCCCTGATGATACAGTGCTTACTCAGAGGAAGGAAATCCTAGTCACACAGTCACATGTTTACCTGCAGTATGAGTATCAATAAATTTCATGAGTCTCTTGTCAACCCACCTGGCAATAAAATTGTTGCTGCCAACGCAATCACATCTTTGGATAACAAATCAGATGGAGTTGATATACACAAACCCAATTTCTCCTTTTCATCATCTGCATAACTTGCATATTGACGAATGTTCCGAACATACCGTGAGTTATACGCTCCCTCACGTTGCTTCGTAATAAATAGTTCACTGATTATTACATCAGCCACATCTCTGAACATCAACATCGGATCACGCTCAGTGATCGAAAAATAGCCAGTATCACCAGAAAACACAGCCAGTAATCTGCATAGAATTTTTGACAGTGAACAGAAGAGAGACATCCATTAGTTAAGATGAAAATATTCAATGAAATGCACGTAACGCATGATCGTGGCACGGATGTAACTAAGCCATAAATGAGTGTTTCATTATAGCTTCAAGATCAACCATATGTATCCATGTAGATGTGAACATCGATGATAGTATGAATCACATTACCAGCTATTCTGTATCCACGTTGGTGAGCCATTCAATCACTTTGTCAGTTAGATGTTCGGCACCGAGCAGAAATTCGTTTAATTCAATGTGGTGATCTCTGTCAATAAAGTAATCTGGCCACTTGCCTAACCTTGTCTCAGGCAGATATCCTACCACAGCAAACACACGGCTTTAAAACAGATTCAGAGTAGGCAGTCAAGTCGGAAAGCATCGGATCGGATCGAATCGCGTGGTTCACTCACCTGATTCCCTGCCAATAATATTCCGCCTTTAGGCGTGATTCAAGGTTGAAACCAGACGGCTCTCAAAATAATGATCAACACACTCACTTTTCTTTGCCGGTCTTCTTACTCCATTCATCAATTTCCTGTCGTACGCGTCCAACAAACGTCACACTTTCATTTCTATACAGCTGATGAATTGGATAACCTGTCAACCACGGTTCCTGTGTCTAAAATATACAGAAGGCATTCGAGATGACAACAATGATCACTGTGATGAAAGAGTGCCTACCGTGCCTCGTGCTCCCATCTCCGCATCACTGTCTTCAACGAGAAATGCACAGTTGTCAAGGAGAATTCCATCGACTCCCTCCTTCATCCAGTAACCGATCACATCCTAGTGAAGAAGCGACCTATTAGTGTGGAAGAGGAAGCCTACCAGTATTGCTCTCTGAGTATCTGAATCCATCAAATCTAGGTCTACACTTGGTGATCCAAATACTGAATAGTACTTCTGACCGTCAACCATAACATCTAATGGTTTTCCGTATCGAGTATACTAAGAAGCAGATGAAGTACAAATATATGATCAAGTGGGACAAATTTCCACTTACCCTGACACCCACATTCTCTGGAAACTTCGCCAACTTCACCTTACCTTCGACAACCCACTTATGATTGCTGGATACTGAATTGAAATCTAAGGTCAGAATGACCTTCAAATCCTCCTTATGGAAACGTTTAATTAGAAGTCGGAAATCTTCCATCGTGCCAACTGCTTCATCTAACTCTTCGTAATCTTCCACTAGCCCAATTACGTTATATGAGTTTGTATAGAAGCCTTTTGTAATGGAGTCGAGTATCACATAACCAGCACCAATTACGTTTTTGATATAGTCCACCTCTGACATGAGACCTGTTCAGACAAATCACAAAGAATGATGAGGATGATAAGGTGATTTCGATTACCAGTTAGATCACCGACAAGGTCACCAGAGGAATCTTTGAAGGCGAAAACATCCAGCCAATAGCCAACAGTCGACCTCCAGAATGGTAACTTCGGCTTATAAGCACATTTAGGTCCTAGAGACATGTATGCAATGGATCCAGCTAACAGGCCGAGACAGATAACACTGAAACCAATCATCAGCCGAATCATCAGCTCATCAGTCAGTCAATTCTTACCAGCTGATATGATAGTTTCCTGAGTGGAGAGTTTGCAAAAGTCAATTCTGACAGATGGACAAGTGCATGCTTCGAGAACATGAGTGGTAGTGGAATGCTTTGAGATGTCAGTTGGAATAACCTCATGAAAACTAAATAAAAAGTTAGTAATTCGAGAACGCGATATGTTATCATCAACAAACTGTGAGACATCAAATGAGTTTTGACATTCGTGTACAAACATGTTGGTGTTGGTAGACTGTCAGAAATAAAGAAAACGATACTGATGGGTTGTGTTCTCTGTCTGCCTGTGCATCACATATCTGCAACATCTCGTAGGCGGCATTTATACAGTGGGAGAAAAGACCAAGCGATTGTTGAGACAGATTTCACCCACTACATCATTGAAGTACTTTCCTGCTGATATGCATGCATAGTCGTGTTTCACTGGTCGAATGACGATAACTTCTATGAGGAATTCATGAGAATTATTGATGAAGTTCACGAAACAGTGGGTGTTGATTACCTACCAAAATTCCATTGGAATGAGTGTCGTTCAGAGTCAGTTTACCTGACAGATGGCTCGGTAATGAGATGCACATTTGAAGAGTGACTCGATGCAAGGTGAGATTTGTGAAAAACAGAGAGGGGTGATCTGCAGTAATATTACATGGATATCTGAATCGCTCCCGTCAACATGATTTTTGTCTGAAGAGAAATCTGAAGGAGTGATTTCTGATGATGGATTTAACATCATGATCCTGTTTCGTAGGGTAGCTGTGAATAAACTTTGAAGGTTGATTGTCTTCCATGCTAACACGTACTGATCAATAATTTGTAATACACTAAGGTCATGTCGCACACACTGAGTGGGAGTTTTTCTCACCTGAGTATGGAATAGTCAGAGATTGATGATAGTGGCGTGTTTACCAATGAATTCGATCTGCATTCAAGAAGAGGGTAGCAAGAGTTGCTTGGTATTCAATGAACTTTGCCTTTTGTGCATGGAAGCTTCATCGTCAAGCTGGATAACACATATCCAGTTACATCGTAAGGAAACGATTACGTTTATAATTGGGAGAAGTTTCAACCTTCAAACTGATGGAAGTGTAGATGAGACTGATTTTCTGTTACATGATGGTTGTTTCCCTTGATTTCGATATTTTCAGTGCAGGAAAGGATTCTTGTTGGCATGGATATATGACGTCTTTCATTGACAAGAGATTTATTACTCAATACAAGTTGGTGTTCATCACAGAGTGAGAGGGGTTGGAGAACCATTTGAAACCTTGAGAGCAGCTGTTTCTTCCCAGTACGGGACTTCTCAGCAGTGTGCTCCCACGACCTCGTCAGAGGTGGATCACAGCATTTTCAAGACTTGCGACAGGTACGTATCCAATAAGCCAATAAGCTGTGACCTAGTAATCCACCAAATATGAGAAACAATGGAGAAATGAAAAAGATAGAGGTGGTGAATGTGTGTTTGATTACGATTAATATCAGCACAACGTGTGCATTCTACGACATCAATAATACGGATTCTAAGCCAAAGCTGGCAAAGTGGGCAGTCAAAAGTCACCGATGTCAAAGAATGCGGACATAGAAAGTATGAGTTCCTCTACCATGCTCAGTTAAAGTCATTTCAAATCCCGTATAAAATGCATTGTTATAACTCAAATCAATGTACATTCAAATCTTCATAAACTAATTTAACGTCATCTTCTAGTACTGCATACCTAGCTGATTTCTCCACTACTTAGTGGTTACATCGCACACAGATAATGTTGCGATAACAGTGGTATACGAATACCTGTCACTATTGTTACATCTTCCATCTTCAGTGAACATATTTCACAGTTTTGTGGTACACACGTAGTGCATTGTTGTGTGTCTGTGACAATATTCTCGGAATCAAGAGTCTGACCAACTGAAGTTCCTAAGACGGCCTGCTTTATTCATTAGCTACCAAAACATTTTCCTACCGACCATATCTCATCGAATTCTTCCCTTTATGTTTGTTTTAATCTTTCAGATAAGTCCTCTAAATGTACTCTTGTACTGATTTTAAATCTTTTAAATTCTCGTTCTCCAGCTGAGAACGCGACGACGGAAAAGCGTTACGCTGGACGGAAACGGACATACAATGCTTAACAATGCAACTTTTGTGCTGGCTGATTGAATTACCACCAGCATGATTTTGTGTTCATCCACAGTTCGAACTAGATAGTAAGGTGACACCTGCTACTCATTTCAAATGAGTCCCTTTAATTTCATTATTACTGCCATCATTCAGGTTCAAAAATGGTTCCTTTTGAAATTATTTCATGAGGAGAGTATTTGTTTTCATATTATTTGCTTACAATTTCATAATTTACTGTGCCTTGTTTGGAATGAAGTGATTATTATTATTACTACTTCCTGAGTAAGAAAAGTATTAGTAGTAGTAGTTGTAGTGTCATATTGATTTCACCTGATAGAGTACCAACAAGCTGTTAATAATAATAACAATAATAATAATAGCAATGTAATATATTTCACGCAACGTAATTCGCATGAACACAAACCATTTCACAGGTTTGATCACTTTGGTAATGTGAATTGACTATTGTGTGCAATATGAAACTATCCACTAGACAACGTTACTCATTCCACATGAGGGATGCGTTTAGAGAAAGAACTTTAATGCTTGACAAAAAACACTAACACAACTCTTCTGCAGTATTAAGCAAGCTGAGTTTGAAATTAGGAATTATTCAAACGTCGTTTCAACCATCGAATATTCTTGAAGCTAGGGCGGGTAGTACAGCCATGACCTTGGATAGTGTGTTTACGTCATAAGGTTGTGATGGCATGGTGCACACTGACAAATGCGGTTACTGAGGATCCATATGGATAAAGTACTCGTAAAACTAAAAAATGAATAATGAAGGCGAGCAACAGGGTGAATTCGAAATGGGAGTACTAATTTACTACTCAGAAGTATATCAGCCATGATATATATATATATATATATATATATATATATATATATATATATATATATATATATAGGTGAGTTCACTGTACTGGCTACAAAAGTTACTTAGTGAAGTAACCAAAACTAACTGTTTAAAGGTAAGCTTATGGGGAAGAAGAAGGTTCTTTTAGCGACCTCATTTTCTTTTAATATTAATTTGCTGTCTGTTTTGTTTATTCGGATTCAGGAGGCATCATAAGTACAAGAGCAGTAGGTTTAAAAAGATGCCGCCATACAGGCAGGGGAAATTCGAGTTTGTCATATTGCCGTCAGGCCTTCTCGTTACCTGTCAACATCACATAATTTAACCATAATATTTAAGTACTGTTGTGCTAATCTCAATAGAGTTTTCGGTTACAGAAATGTTCTCAGCTTATTCCCAGCTAGTTAGTTCTGTCCATACATTTCTCGGCATGTATCACATCACACATCAGCCAACACATATGACCATTATGCCCCCACTCATGCCATAGTCAAGCCTGAGTTCTCGCGCAAAACCTATTTCTGCTACTGTACACAGCGAAGACTCCTAGTTTAATAAAAGGAGCGATGGGTTGAATGTATATTTGTAGCAGGGATAAGACTATAAGCAGCCAACTCTAAACAACTAACACAAATACTACTAATATTAGTGACAGTAGTACACCACAAGAACACACTTGAAACGTGATCAACTTATTCACAGTACACTTTCACATTAAAATGATGTTGGTAACCATCTCATATCTTACGAGATCACCCCACTATCATCTCTGATAACGTCAATTATAACTACTGTGAGTTTTTCTACTAGACAGTCAGTCATTAGACGCCTACTCGCCCTCCTGTAAAATATGCGACCACATATTCAATGAGGGCTAAAACAGAGTTCATGCATTCTTTTCACTATGTTTATGCCGTTGACTATTACATACGTGAGTATCGGATGATTGTTGGTATCAACATTATTTACAAGAGTAATGTGTAATTTCTAAATGTGTGTGCGTGTGTGTGTGTGTGATTGTATGCTTAGTGCATGCGATAATCGATCGCTACTTAGTGTTATGAAATTAATGTTTGAATTTTGAACTGGTGGTAGATATGCTACACGCCTGAACGCGTATGAGAATCTCTGCATGAAGATTTGTGTGCTTGTTTGAAAAGAATGCATGAACTCTGTTTTAGCCCTCACTGAATATGTGGTCGCATATTTTACAGGAGGGCGAGTAGGCGTCTAATGACTGACTGTCTACTAGAAAAACTCACAGTAGTTATAATTGACGTTATCAGAGATGATAGTGGGGTGATCTCGTAAGATATGAGATGGTTACCAACATCATTTTAATGTGAAAGTGTACTGTGAATAAGTTGATCACGTTTCAAGTGGGTTCTTGTAGTGCACCACTGTCACTAATATTAGTAGTATTTGTGTTAGTTGTTTAGAGTTGGCTGCTTATAGTCTTATCCCTGCTACAAATAAACATTCAACCCATCACTCCTTTTAATAAACTAGGAGTCTTCGCTGTGTACAGTAGCAGAAATAGGTTTTGCGCGAGAACTCAGGCTTGACTGTGGCATGAGTGGGGGCATAATGGTCATATGTGTTGGCTGATGTGTGATGTGATACATGCAGAGAAATGTATGGACAGAACTAACTAGCTGGGAATAAGCTGAGAACATTTCTGTAACCGAAAACTCTATTGAGATTAGCACAACAGTACTTAAATATTATGGTTAAATTATGTGATGTTGACAGGTAACGAGAAGGCCTGACGGCAATATGACAAATTCGAATTTCCCCTGCCTGTATGGCGGCATCTTTTTAAACCTACTGCTCTTGTACTTATGATGCCTCCTGAATCCGAATAAACAAAACAGACAGCAAATTAATATTAAAAGAAAATGAGGTCGCTAAAAGAACCTTCTTCTTCCCCATAAGCTTACCTTTAAACAGTTAGTTTTGGTTACTTCACTAAGTAACTTTTGTAGCCAGTACAGTGAACTCACCTATATATATATATATATATATATATATATATATATATATATATATATATATATATATATATATATATATCATGGCTGATATACTTCTGAGTAGTAAATTAGTACTCCCATTTCGAATTCACCCTGTTGCTCACCTTCATTATTCATTTTTTAGTTTTACGAGTACTTTATCCATATGGATCCTCAGTAACCGCATTTGTCAGTGTGCACCATGCCATCACAACCTTATGACGTAAACACACTATCCAAGGTCATGGCTGTACTACCCGCCCTAGCTTCAAGAATATTCGATGGTTGAAACGACGTTTGAATAATTCCTAATTTCAAACTCAGCTTGCTTAATACTGCAGAAGAGTTGTGTTAGTGTTTTTTGTCAAGCATTAAAGTTCTTTCTCTAAACGCATCCCTCATGTGGAATGAGTAACGTTGTCTAGTGGATAGTTTCATATTGCACACAATAGTCAATTCACATTACCAAAGTGATCAAACCTGTGAAATGGTTTGTGTTCATGCGAATTACGTTGCGTGAAATATATTACATTGCTATTATTATTATTGTTATTATTACTAACAGCTTGTTGGTACTCTATCAGGTGAAATCAATATGACACTACAACTACTACTACTAATACTTTTCTTACTCAGGAAGTAGTAATAATAATAATCACTTCATTCCAAACAAGGCACAGTAAATTATGAAATTGTAAGCAAATAATATGAAAACAAATACTCTCCTCATGAAATAATTTCAAAAGGAACCATTTTTGAACCTGAATGATGGCAGTAATAATGAAATTAAAGGGACTCGTTTGAAATGAGTAGCAGGTGTCACCTTACTATCTAGTTCGAACTGTGGATGAACACAAAATCATGCTGGTGGTAATTCAATCAGCCAGCATAAAAGTTGCATTGTTAAGCATCTGTATGTCCGTTTCCGTCCAGCGTAACGCTTTTCCGTCGTCGCGTTCTCAGCTGGAGAACGAGAATTTAAAAGATTTAAAATCAGTACAAGAGTACATTTAGAGGACTTATCTGAAAGATTAAAACAAACATAAAGGGAAGAATTCGATGAGGTATGGTCGGTAGGAAAATGTTTTGGTAGCTAATGAATAAAGCAGGCCGTCTTAGGAACTTCAGTTGGTCAGACTCTTGATTCCGAGAATATTGTCACAGACACACAACAATGCACTACGTGTGTACCACAAAACTGTGAAATATGTTCACTGAAGATGGAAGATGTAACAATAGTGACAGATATTCGTAGGCACGTAGAAATACGTCGATCAACGTGGAGATGGAAGACTGAGAAATGCATGATTTGACTCAACCACCTGAAACTGTGAATCTAGACGTATCCATAGAATGGTTCAAAGTGAAACGTGACATAGCACCAAACGTGACAGAGCTCTCGCTGATGTCTGCTGGAGGCCCAAAGTCTACTAAGCACACCAGCCTGGGTCCTAGGATATCGGCCACTCGATATGCGACAGACAAACCGATGCTCCCAAGGAACCCAACATGTAGAGGCGGACGTGGAAAGCATATAATGATCCGAAGTGATCCCGTAATCCCTTCTGGAATTGACGGAAGTACGAACAGTAGCTCTACCAAGAAGGCTGTATGCATTGAGCTAAGTCTCACTAGTAACGAGAACAAAAATAGATGTCACAACAACCCAGCCCTATCATTTACCAATGAGAAAAGCCGACATCAAATCACTTATAATAGAATGTCTGCAGGGTACTTTGTGAGGAAAAGCTTCGATCTGCTGCAAGGCACTGGTTTGCTAGGAGACAGCCTCCGATTCAACATAACGCCAGTTACGTTCGTTGTGAATTGTAACAGAAGGCAGTCCCTGGTAAGGAATACAACTCAGAGCAGAAGTTTACACGGACCACAAAAACGATGATTTTTTATCCAATACATCCCTATCAGCTGCAGCTTTGGCCAAACAACTGAGGGGGATTTTGAAACCCTTTACTCTGACCCCTCAATCTTAGCGCCCTCGGAGCAACAGAAAAGACACGGTCAACCATACACACAGATCCTAGACACCAACTACCCAAGCGGTATCAACAGATGCGATAGCGCAACAGGTCTGTTGAATCCTCCAAGTAGCATCACCAGTCCTACACACCCACCACGTACAATAGTAAAACTACACACCCCTGTGTGACAGATACTACAGATGACGCCCGCATGAGGTCGAACTCTGTCTATTTAGATGCAATGTGCACACTGAACACAAACAAAACCACTGCTCTGTTCACCCCTGATAAAGCTGATATTATTTCAAGTCACTGTTTGGTTGGTTTACCACTAGGATATCCTAGTAACTCTACAGCTACAAGTGAACAAAGTGTAGAGACGTTCTGCAACGCAACGACGTCAGACTATACTCAATAAAGCGATGCCTTTTGGTTTGTCTAGCCAATCGAAACGCTTTACACATCACTACTCCCTTTACCTGTACATCGTTCTCATAAACGCAAGGTCCGGCCTTAGCAACCTATCAGTATTAAGAGAAATCACGCTCATATATAAGCCGCCGGTAATAATTATCACTGAGCCTTGGTGTCACGCAAATATACCAGATGAAGGGATAAGTATTGACATGTACACACAATTCCGATTTGACCGGAGTAACAAGGAAGGAGGAGGTAGTCTGATGTACTTCCTGAACACCCTCACTGTAGTCAAGTTGGAAAATATGGTTCTTGATGAAGTAAGTGGACTCTGTGGGTCACAGTACACTACTAGAATGTTACAGCATTCATGGGATGTGTTGGCAGAACACCCGGTACCCTCAACATTCATGAGATTCCGCTGACTACGGCTCCGGAACGTGCATCTGCTCTCCCATATAATCATAAGATCATATGTGGTGACTTTAACCTGCCTGGACTTAAGTGGGATTCACCTTCTGGTCCAGCTAGGTATGACGACTCTCTCCATACACTGGCTATTTTGGATGGAAGCAAATTGTTACAACTCCTACAAGAGGTGACAATGTATTGGACTTAATATTTTGCCATAACATAGTTCCTATTTTCACAAATGTAGGCTCCATGTTCCCAGGAAGTGATTGGAAAACTGTATTATGCGCACTGCCACTTCCTGCAACTAGTATTTCAATTGGTACTTCCACTACACACCAAATGGTATGTTGAGACTGCGGTAGGACTGATTGACAGCAGATGTGTCCAGTGATTAGGTGCACTGACTGGGGATCATTCTTCACCGTTACAGACCTCAAATTAACCATTGATATGTCTTACTACAACTCTAAAAGCTGTCATGATACCATCGTTCCGATGAAAGGTTTCAAAAAACGCCACTAAACAGTGAGCCATTTATATCTCCTAATGATCGTGGAAAGTTACACAAACTCTTAAACGCAAACTCTCTCAAACATCACGATGCACTTCGGTTGATTCTTGGAATTCTGAACTCTATCTCACATAACCATGATCTGCGTTTGAAGGATGGAGAGAGTCGTGCACTAGCTAGCTCATCTAGAGTATATGCTCTCTCAGCACTTCCTAAGAGGCGATCGAACTGCTTAAGACGTAACACCCTCCTCTTATCCATGATACCAAAGCTTATAATGATCGAGTGGATATGTGTGAAACATTCAGCGACTTATTTGCAGTTAGTTATCTGGAAACTACACATTTTCCATGCGAAACTAATACGGTCTGAACTATTAAAAGCCACTCTTCTCCTCAACTAACGACAACAGATACGGTTGAATTCACATATTCCAATATTCGCCAAGCCATTAGGACGTTAAAATGCTCCAGCAGTGCTGGCACAGACGGAATATCATCACATTTCTTTAAATTTGGTGGTCCTGATATTTCATTATTATTGCTCAAAACATTTTCTCTTTGGAACCTTTCACATACCCTGATATGTGGAAAACATCACTTATCCTCCCTAGATACAAATCTGGTTCAAAAACACTAGCCAGTAACTAAAGACCAATAAATATTACGCCTGTAGTTTCTAGAATTGTGAAGAAAGTTATTAAAGAAAGCATCCTTCAGCACATGCTTATTGGCAACGTCATCACATCGAGTGAACATGGGTTCCCAAAATCGAGGTCCCGCATAACTTGTCATCTTGACTTCTTTAACTTCATAACCACTATGCACGACCGACAACAATTAGTCCTTGTACTTTATCTGGACATTTCAAAGGCATTTGACACAGTCGATCACTTGCTTTTAATAAGTAAGTTGATGACCAAGGGAATGGACTATCTACTATTGGGATGGATTAGGTCTTTCCTCAGTGATCGCACTCAAGTGGTGAAGGTGGATTCACATACTTCAAAACCTAGGCCAGTCATCGCTGGTGTTGTTCAAGGCAGTGTATTAGGCCCCCTCCTCTTTACTTTGTCCGTCAATTGATGTCCGCGGCTGCTTTGCATAAGGTAAACCACTCTTGTTTGCTGATGACCTAAAAGTTGCATACACATTCACCTGTGATAATTTATGCCACTTCCAAGCACTAATACAAAGGGAGTTTGATACAATATCCTCATAGTCTGCTGCTTGGAAACTTCAGTTCAATATGGGCAAATTTGGCTGGATACATTTTGATGCTCCACTGGTGTATATCCAACTACATCTTCAGTGTACGGACCTACCTGTCCATAAAAGTGTATGTGACCTTGGACTAAGGTATTCAAGGGACCTCACATTTTCTGAACAGGTAGCATCGCAGACTAGCAAATCTAGGATCCTGATGGGTTGCATAGTTCGTAACTTCCACTTCAAAGAAGTCAAGTTACTACTCTGTGAAACTTGCGTACGTCCACTATTAGAATACTATCCATTTACACTGAGCGGTATCCGCATAATAGACAAACATAAAATAGAGGGTATCCAAAGATATCCCACAGCTAGATTACCAGGACACGATTGCAAACAGGACTACAGCTCCAGATGCAGACCACTAAGTCTAGAACCACTCTGTGTGAGACGACTCAAAACTAACCTGACACTCTTCTTTAATATGTTACATAAACACACTTTTACAGCCGGTGGTGAGTTTCAGTTCGAACACAATGGTCGAGTACTTAAAATATAAATTTCGTGCTGTCTTGTGGTGTAGAATTTCTGTTTTTGATTACCGTGTTGGGTTGAGCAGAGTGTGCCATTAGTTTGAGGTGATAACTTATGGAAGTCTCCTCAACGCTTTGTATGAAAGGTTAGTGTAGGTGTGGTGACTGTCTCGTTATACATTAAGAGGGCCGAGCATACGAAGTATCGTGAAGGAGACTGTTGGTGTATTCGAAAAGCCGGAAAAGTCACCAGATGATAAGAAGTCAGCCAGTAACCGACCATATTCAGAGGTTGATTTGGAGGCCTTCACTTTAGCTGGAAGTCTGTTCCACAACTGCGAGAATTTGACGGTGATGAAGTTTGCGCTCAAGCAGGACTTGAACGATTTCATTTTGATGCTGTGGGCGTGGTTGCGCAGATCGTGCCGACCATTGTGTTCGAACTGAAACTCACCACCGGCTGTAAAAGTGTGTTTATGTAACATATTAAAGAAGAGTGTCAGGTTAGTTTTGAGTCGTCTCACACAGAGTGGTTCTAGACTTAGTGGTCTGCATCTGGAGCTGTAGCCCTGTTTGCAATCGTGTCCTGGTAATCTAGCTGTGAAATACCTTTAAACATCCTGTTAGTCCATTTGGTGCATTCAGACAAGTCCATCGCTTCTGGCTGCTGGATTTGGAAAACTGAATATATTTGACCCTCATTCATAATATTCATCAAGATTATGAATCTTTGTCGTAGATTGGTGTTAGCATGAATGAATTATACAGTTCTGGAATCATCTGTGAAGTAGACTATGTAAACAATTCATGTATGCATTCCTCCGTAAATTTTTCATTATTATCTCAAGCAAAAAGTACAAACTGTTACAATGGAAGTATTAGCTTCAAGCTTAATTTTTCTCCAGGCAATACCTGTGATGTCTAGATACAAACCTGGTTTTTTGTTAATGCGAAGACAATACTTCCACTTGTCCAACTTGTAAATTTTCTGTGTAGTTATTCTACTGGGATGTTCCACTGTATGAACACGTAGCACTTATATCTTCTAGTGACAACTGGCAGGGATTGAGGTTACCCTCCATGAGGATGAATGTTACTTGCGTATAAACTCATTCATATCTGTAAAAGTGGTGTGTGCCTGTATATTCAGGAATAAATACTACTATTATTTTCATCATCAACAACACGGGTCGTACATAGTTTGCGGGATCCGAAAACATTTTGTTGGGGTTCATAAGTGGGGAAGATTCTAGTCGACGGTATACACCAGTTGCCAAAGCATTGACTAGGATTATTAGGATGCACAGTTGAACGGAGATTAGGTGTTTGTGGTAGGTAGGATATTTGAGTGTCTGGTAGGCTGCTCGGCATCACGTTGTGACCTCTGTGCTTAAGGGAACGTGGTTCGAAGGAGTGTCTGGTGCGATACACCCCCGAGTCACCTCGTTATTCATTTCTGAAAGAAGGAGTCCGGTGGAGACTGCCTTTTGGGTCTGTTTATTGACATTGTCTTGACCACGAAGCATTTCTCTACATCATTGACAGTCAAAAGTTCACCCTAAGATGAAGCGTTTTAACGTTGGTCAATCGTGAAAACAATCCATGCTTTGGTGCATCTTCTATTCGTCTACAGTTGTCCCTGCAAACTGCATTGCTACCTAGTTTCAGCAGCGACCTTGACTTAGGGCTCACTTACTCTAGCAACCTCACATCCTCTGATCATGTGGCGACACATACTACTGGGCTTCATAATTCGTAATTTTCATAACCAAGAAGCTATACTATTGTTTTAGAAACTTGAGTTCGGCCCCTGTTAAAATACCGTTCGTTTATTTCAGGGAGCATTCGCAAAACGACAAACTTATGACAGAAAGTGTTCGGAGGCACTTGACATCTAGGCTTCTTGGTTACGACTGTGGTCAGGATTACTCGTCTTGATGATATCCCTTAATATACAACCACTTTGGATGAAACAAACCTTTTATTTTTCTTCAAGACTTCACATAAAATATCCCTTACAGCTAGTGTGGAAATCTATTTCACGCCAAAAGGCTGCCTACTTGATAGGTACTTAAGATGAGTGGCAGCTGCTCAGAACTGACTGGATTTTCAAATTTTAGACACCACCGTTTGCTCTCACTGTAATTCCGCATATCTTACTAACTGAAGGATTTAGTGATCTGTGGTTTCCAGATGCCGAGGCTTGTGAAGCGAAAGCTTTTTCTGTCCTCTCAATAACCAATTGATCTGGTTGAACAATCTGATGTTGGATGTTGAAAGAGTGTGGTGTGGAGCGGGGGTTTTCAACCAGCTTAGGTCATTCGCTTTGAGTTTTCGTTGTGAAGTATCGCCGCTGCTCTGTATGTTTCACAATACTTGTGCAAATGATATTGTCGTGGATGAGTTGCAGTCATTTATTGAGCACCAGATTAAGGATATCGAATCACGGAAGCAACCGAGTTCTGTACTTTCTGATGTTTCAAATAAATTTACGGCTATAACAACGTGTAGGTCTTGCCTAATTCCCATTAATCTATCTGCATAGCTGCCGACCTAACCTCTGACCTATTACTTGCCACGTTTGTCGCAAAGGTAGTTGAGAAGCTGTGTTCTCAACTTGAACAAAGTATGACTAACTTTGTGAATACAGTACTTAGTTTTCTTAGAGGCAGTGGATCCAAATATTGGTAGTATCCGGATATCATCTATTCTGAAAGATCTTCAACATACAGTCAAGAGTATGTGCAGTCAATATTATGGACAGGTTCCAAACCAGACAAGTCAGCCTCTTCCATCTATCAAGCTGGGTGAGTCAGTGTAGCTGATTTGAACGTATTTTTTTCCTGAAGACGCCATACGACTAGGATAGTTCCCAAATGAAATATTGTGAATAGACTAAAGTTTATGCATGGAGTGAAACAAACGATTGTCAATCTTTGTCAGTCTTCACTGACAGGAATACTGGTCCGTGGTAATGCTTACATTTGTCATTTTTGTGAGCATACAGTTTTCCTCTCAGTGATGCTACCACTTGTTTTGTCACTGAGTCCCATTCAATTGCCACTGTGTTGGAATCCAGTTCTTCTTTGACCGTGACTGATATGCCTCATCTAGTTTTCAGTACTAAGGATAGCACCAATACCATTGTAGTCTGTTTATTAAAAATATCGCAGTTAAACAGTAGCATTTAGTGAACACATTTGTTGCCCCTACTCATATCACTAACAACTTCGAGAAAAACTGAATGCTACTGTTTCACTGGGTGTATTTATAATGAACAGACCAAAATGGATTTATAATCGACCACAGTGCCCAAGTTTTACTCTGATATTAATAGTACACCAATAGTCCTGTGTTAATCTTTGTAGATTTCTGTGTGAAGATCTAATTTCCCCTTGAAGTCGTCGACCGAAGGTGCCGGTTTTATTTGCTGAAGTAAGAAGTTTTGGGCCGTTGACCACACGATGAGAGAAACACAGATTCACACTAAGTTTATTCGATCATGCGTTTTTGATTTTTTGTGATACCTTGTGAGATAATCAATCGATGCAGGAAAGGAAAGACAGGAGATGTGATTAGGGAAGTCATTATTGAGAATACGGAATGCCAGTATATCATCCGTTTTCTTGCTGTAAGAGTGAATAATTTTAGCCTGTTTAGTCGTCTCTCATAGGGCTGGCTCGATTGATGCGCCAGAAGCTTGGTACCTACAGTTTGAACACGATGGAGTGCGTCAACATCAATTTTGGCCATTGACTAGCCGCCTGAATGCATTATTCTAAGTGAGGCCTGACGTAAGTAAAGTATCCTGTATGTATCAAAACTTTGGAAAGCTCACCGGACAGACCATAATACACGAGACCCCTTTCTGTGGCTGCGTTACAGTATGCTAAAGTTTTGCAATCATGGCATCAATGCATGAAGTTCTTGGTTGTTTGTTTAAGCCATGTATATCGATACAGACTAGCCGATTGGGGTCTGCAGGGCAAGAGAAACTAGTGATTGGAGACTAGTTGGTATGGCTCAGAACTGATGTCATTGGTGCAAATGTATACACACATTATCTTCACATAAACCGCCACACTTAACCTCATTTTCTCATTTCTCCTCTTTCACTACTTTCTACTGCTTTTGACCGATTTTTCTTCCCTTCACCTTCCATTTTATTGCCTTTTTACTTGATATATGGATTTGAGATGTCGCTGATAACTTGAACCGCTACGCAGCAATGCCTGGTTCTATGTTAATTGCGATGATATGATGACACCTTAGTCTTTCCTTTCGGAGTCTGAGAGTAGTGGTGTATCGTCAACGGATTACCTGAGACGCTATGATGGATGCACATGGTAGCACTTATTGAAATTAATTTCGCGGCATCAACGTTTGGACCAACCTACCCGTTTATCCTAATCTGCTTGAAGTGCATACCTTACATTATCACTACGTATTAATCCAAACGTTTACATCATCGGTGAATAGCAGCACCGAAGAGTTGAGGATTCGCAGTAATTCATTGACACACAACAAGAAAAGTTGTGGACCCAGGATTGTTCTTTGAGGGACTCCACTCGTCACAGGTTTTCACCTGGTTATTGTCCCACTAACTCCCAAGTTACCTTCTTGTGTGCAGAAAGTCCCTAATCCAGGCTTGTGGTGCAGCATCCAACCCAAAAGAAAAGAGCTTTCCTAGTAGTTTTACACGAGACACTTTATCGAAGGCCTTACTGGAGTCTTTGAACTCAGCGTCTATTGAAAAGTTGCTATCACGGGCTGCATTCCGTTCATCTTTCTCGATGCGAAGGTTTCTTGAGCGGAAGTGTCCAGTACTAAGACCATATGGCTGCGATACTGAATGATTATTTGACACGATATCGTTAAGTAGCTTGTCAGAAATTATTTTCTTCTAAAAACTTAATAACTATGCTAGTTGGACTCACTGGGCGATAGTTATCCATGCCTTTCAATGAGAGACATTGTCATAAGATTTCTCGATCGACAGAATCAAATGCCGTCGTCTTCAGGTCCAGAAACACAACTATTGTAGGGAGTGGGTAAGCGTGACTGTGTTCGGGACCTGGCGAAATGTGAATATTTGGTCGATGCACCCACAACCGCGTCTGAAGCCTGCCTGCCTACCTGCCTATCTAGTTTTCTCAGGCTTGCTGCTCACAACTTCACTCAGACGTCGAAGAATTATACAGCCTAGAATCTTAGATACTATGTTCGTCAGGTTGATTCCTGTGTGGTTATCACAAGAGGATTTCTCGTCTTTCTTGGAGACATATAATCAGTGATTTAGACCAGTCAGATGGGATCGTATTCAACTCCCACATACTAGCTAACACTTCCGTTAACCTGACTAAGAGCACTCTACCACCATCCTTGTATACCTCAGCAGGTAGTCCATCTGGTTCTACAACCCTTCTTCGTTTCACGTTACCTACAGCCTTATCGAGGTCAGCAAATGTTGAGGGGTCTATCTCAACATTCCATTCAGTATCCGACTGGATAGCGGACAACACAATGGTGGCTGGAAGCCAGTTAAACCGTTCCTCGAAGTCTTCTACTCATCACTCGAGTCATCTCCCCTGAGAGTGAGTGAATCGTAGAACCGTCCTTCTCCACTATGGTCTCACTAACCACAGTTGACCTTTTCCCTCAGTTTCCTCAATAAGTCTGAATAACTGTCTACTGTTACCAATCACCAATGCCTTTCCTATCTCTTTAGCCTTCGTTGCCCACCACTGTTCACAGTCGTTGCGTCGACTTTTCCTCAATCTACTTTCTGAGTTGTGCTCACTCTTCATTGTACTCAGAGCCTGTAGGGATGCGTTCGCGTGTATCCATTAGTTCGGAAGGAGCTACTGATATCCACTGGCTCTTTTCAGCCACTGTTTCTGAGCCGGCTACGGTCTTCAGTGCTGCTTTCACACCATAATGGAGATGGCACCAAGCTCCTTCTGGATAAGTGATATTGTTATGTTCCAATGACTGCCTAGTCAATTTGTCACTGAAAGCGGTTTGGTGTTTTCGTTGTCGAGCAGCACTCGTAATGATTTTGTTGCCAAATGTTTTCTACGTCGATCGAGACGCAGTTATATACGGGCTCGGACCAAGGTGTGATCGCTATCCAAACAAGTAGTAGAGAAGGAGTGGCAGTCTTGTACCGATCGTCTCCATCGATGACTGATAGCAATGTGGTCTATCTTTGTTCATTGCTGAGTTGAGTTCGATGAACGCCACGTCAGACGGTGTCGTTCTTTATATCTGAAATCTGTGCTAGTTCAGAATCAGCGGTTCTCTGAGCACAGTCTTAGTGGGCGATCGCCGTTATCTGTTCGTTCCACCGGGATTCTGTAAGTGCCACCTCAGTGTCTTTCTGCTTCACTCAGTCTACCCACCTGTGCATTGAAATCACCTGCAACAACCACCACGCCTGAACATTTTTGTTTCGATAGGAGGCTAAACAGCTTTCAGTAGAACTCGTCGTTCACTTCATTTGATCTGCAGTCAGTGGGTGCGTAAGCAGGGATTACAAAGAGACAACAGCGAGTTTCACTATTCCTTTCAGTTCTCACTGTGCCGTTCAGCCGGACAGCACAGAGGTGACTATCAACTGGGATCCAGTCCAGTAGTGAGCTTCGTGCCCTAGTGCTTAATGCTATGAATACGCCTGCAGAACCTCGAGAGCTAGTCATCGAATCTCCAGAAACTCTAAGGGTTAATTTTGCCGATTCACCAGATTGACCGGAAGAGATTTGGTGAATAACCGCACTTGGGTCCTCTATGGGTGTCTCACAAATTCAGCACACATCCATGGCCCAAGTTGCTAGAGTCTTGGCCAATAAAGTTTGTTAACCAATTTGACGGATGGTGCGCACATATGTAATTTGGAGCGTAGTTTAAGAAGACCAGGTATGCTGTTCTGTGGATTCAGACCGTTGTCGAAATTGAAGATGAAGTAGTGCTAGAGTGCTGACAGAGTTGTGAAGGCGGTTGACACTTCCCGGCTGCCCACACCCATGAAAGGGACAGTCATTACCCACTTTCTATGCTATACTTCGTTTATGGGAATTGCGCATGTCATATCATGTCAACCAGAATATATCGATGCTAGTCAAGAACTGCGAAAATTCCTGAAATCTCCGTGTTTATTGACGAAACATTCAAAAACACAAGCAGCTTTTCTCGCTAAATTTTTCATCGATATTCCTGAGAGGTTCTGCAGCTTGTACTGAGTCTAGCTTGGTTTATTATTCAGTCACAGTACTCAAGGCAGCTCATTTGCCCACATCAAACTATTTAGGAGGACGATTTTGATAGCCATGGAAAAGAAAGATGAATTTGGTGCATTTTGAACCTGATCAGAGTTCAAACATACGTTCCAAGAATGGTAGTGATCTTGGATATCTCCTACTATCGTTAGCCAATCGCATTGTCATTTGTTTGAATTCAGGTTTGAACGACAAATGGGGTGCCAGGTAGCATAGTGTTGATCACTGTACTGAAAGTTGCTACCCGTCAGAAATGAACAGTGGTTAACACTAAGCTTTAGAAAAAGATATCCTTAATCTTACCGATGACTCACTGACCTTCCTTAACTACCTAAAGAAATTTCCGCTGGTCTGAAACATCCACTCTTTGCCTTCGGTTTCCAAGTCAGCATTGGGATATCTTAGAAGACGAATTTCACCTTGAACAATGCGTATGATATATTTGCCCAGTACAACATATCGAACAATCTGATCCCACACACATTTACTTGTCAGGTCAATACACATGAAACCGAGGGGTGGAAGATAAATACAAAAATTAACATAATAGGCTATTACAATTAAGAAAGATGAGAATAAATAGGAAGAGTGATCTAGTTGAACCTCCTAATCTTAATAAGAAAAAGTTTACCAAGATAGGTTTTAGTGTGTAAGAAGAAACTGTAAAGCAGATTTGTACACATGAAAGTGGTTTAAATTTGTGTATGGCTGGCTGTTGCTTCCTCACAACTCAGTATACCTCCCTGACTGACTGTTTCTACTTAAAACTTTGGAAGCTATTTCAATACTAATGTTGTGACGTGTTTCTATGATATGTTTAGGTATAGATGAAGAGGGTGATCTCATCTGCCACCAGGATTTATCACGGTTTCACACTCCATTTGTTTTTGAAGCCATTTAGGTACATGTTCTCCCACGGTGACTCAACTGCACGTCTGGATTATTCCGGCTGAGGTATATGTGAGCAGATACATTTATGTAAACTGATAGAAACAATGGGATGTGACGTAATTATTGGTGGAGTGTTTAGGTTTTTGGTGAAGCATGTGTTCTGTTTTTTCCACAATGATAAGATTAGCTGGGTGGCATGTTTTGTTAATGGCTGATGTCAGCCTACATCTCAAAATGATACTTTCAACTTTCCTCTGTATGGTAGGGTGATATGGACAGTTTTTTTGGGAGCCGTGTATGGAGTTGTCTTTGGTGCTACTTGACGTCCACAACGGTTTATAAACTTCATCGGATATCCATTTGCCATGAGTATTTCTTTCAGTAGTTTGATATCTTCATCCTTCATATTTGATGCATTGATACAATAGATACTGTTAACCAGGCATTATACTGAACCTCGCTTGTATTGTATTCAACAAAAACTGTGAGAGTTCAGGTATTGTCCTGTCCATGTACGCTTTCTGTAAACTGAGCATCTTATTGAAACACCTTATCGACTCAGGAGTGTGTCTAGGAGTGACAGATCATTATTATTCTCTTTCTTACAAGTTAGACTGATGTGAATTTTTACGGTGTTAAGTCTTTTTAGTAGACAAACCATATCCTCATGTATCTCACAAATTAGTATGATGTCATCAGCATATCTCTTGTGAAGAGGAAGTTCAGCGATGAGATCACAACCAGATTTTCGATATATGACATATAAATATCAGCCAGTAGTGGTCCTAACAGACTACGCATAGCTACACCGTCGATTGTCGAAAGCGTTCACCTTCAAATGTGAAGTGGACTTTTTGGGTACACAACAATAAAGGCTTTCTCAGAAAGGTTGGAGAAATATGAAACCACAGGTTTGTAGGAAATATATAGTCACAGTCTTGGACAACGGCGCGTTAACGAATAAAAAATTAACATCGAAATAGTACATAATCTTGTTTTTGATATTCATGTTACTAAGTCAACAATTTGAAAAGAATCTGACAATGAAAAACTACAGAATTCGTTTCGGACTGGATTTAACATTTTCACCGACGATTTTGCAACCAGCGATTAAAAAACATATCACCCAGCTAGTCTTCTCATTGTGGAAAAGACAAAACATTAACTGTTTCAAATTGTGATATCTTGGGGGTGCACGCAGTTTGGAAGGTCAATCAATTTTTAACAGAACTCATTCATAGCTGTATCCTGGTTGTATTCCGTTAGAACTTGGGTAGATGTTCAGAAGTATCTCATCTCTTGATCTTCACTTCTCACTCTAACTAGACGTGCTAGACACGTTGGTCAAATATCTAAAGCCGCCTCATGTTCTCTACCTGTAACGACCATGCTTCACAGTCATACAGCAGAACAGAGCGAATCGCAAAACAGTACGCCCTACTCTCCATATGCGATCAGATATCGCTGCGGCACACCAGATGGCGTTAGTTGGCGAAGGCCAGTCGAGCATTTTTACATCCATGTAGAGATTTCGTGTGTCATTGATCCACCATAACTGGTCTGACATCCCAGGTAAGTAAAGTAGTCAACGTGCTCAATCATTTCACTCTCTATTGTAAGACAGGGCACCACTAAAGACCAGTCATGGAACAACAATTTGCGATTGGGTGGCGAGAGACGCATTTGAGACATTCTGCAATTGTTACTCAATGTGTCTAGAACACTCTATATCCTGTGAAGGTCTTCATCTAACGGGAATATGTTGTCCACGTACTCCAGATCCACCAGGGATTCTCCTATGATAAGATCAATTCCTCTAAAGTCAAACAACGACAGGAAGACCTCCATAATAACGTCTGTGATATAATAAAAATGAATAAGAATGGAGAATGGATATCCTTGACAGGCATCACGGGACGTACTCAACTCACCTGGCAACTCAGTGTAGGTTCTAACACGATCATGGGTGTTTGAGTACAAAGCTTTCAATGGAGCGATGTACTCAGTCGACACTCCTTCCAGTGAAAGACGCCATAAAACCTCTCGATCGATCGAGCCGAATACCGCCTTCAGATCCAGAAATACAACTAGTGTCGGGTGTTGGTAAGTGCGCCTGTGTTTCAGAAGCTGGAAGAGTGTGAATATCTGGTTAAAACACCTACAGCCAGGTCTGTAACCTGCCTGGTTTTCTTGTCTTGGCTGTTCCTGAGCTCTATTCAGATGTCTGATGACTATTTAACCTAGAATCTTAGACACTATATAAGGGTGATATCCCATGTGGTTATCGCAAAAGGACTTCTCATCTTTCCTGAAAACTGGGATAATCAATGATTGAGACCAGTCAGAGAGGATCATATCTGTTTCCCATACTCTAGTTAACAGTTTAGTTAATTTGACCAATAATCTATCATCGTCTCTAAATACCTCTGGTACTAGTCCCTCTGGCTCTGCTGCTCTTCCTCGTTTCAGATCGGTTACGGTTTTCCCAACCTCTGTAAGTGTCAGGGTTCCTGTCTTGATGTTCGATTCAGCTTTAACTGGATAGCGGAATAGCAGCTGGAGGCCATTTGAGCTGTTCCTTGAAGTGCTCCGCCCATCGTTCCAGTCGTCTCTCCTTGAAGTTAATCACAGACGAGTCTTTCTCCGCCATAGTCACGGTAGTCACTGACCTTTACGTTTCAGTTTTCTTAATAAGTCTAAGTAGCTGTCTACTGTTACCTATCGCCGCTGCCTTTTCCACCTTTTTAACCTTCGCTGCCCACCATATTTCGTAGTCATTGCGTAGACTTTCTGTCTGTCTGCATTTAAGTTGCTTCCGCTCCTCATTGTGCTCAGAGCCTGCAGGGGTGCGACCGAGTGCATCTATTCATTCAGAAGTTGCTGAGATCCACGGACCCTTTTTAGCTACTCTGTCATGGTCGGCAACGATCTTCAACGCTGTTTTTACAGCAGATTTGAAGTAGCTCCTACCTTCTTCCAAATGAGTGATGCTGTTGTGTTCCGATACCTATCCAACCAGTTTCTCACTGAAAGCAGACTTAGTGCTCGCATTGTGGAGCTGCGCTCACAATGGTCTTGCTGCGTTAGTTCTTTTAACGTCTATATAGACGCACACATACACTTGACCGGACGAAAATGTGGTCGCTGTCCAAATTCGTGCTCCAGAAAGAGCGAAAGTCTTTGATTCACCTCCCTATGCCAGAAATAACTGACAGCAATATGTGTCCACCGATGAGTTAAGGTCGGTTGACGCCGTCAGACAATGTATGTCTTTATCTCTGAAGTTCGTGCAGGCTAGAAATAAGTGGTTATCTCAGCGTAATTGTAGCAAGTGGTCATTGTTATCTTCTCTTTCTGCTAGGGTTCCGAAAGTGCCACCTAAGTGTCTTTCTGCTTGACCTAGCCTACCCACTTGCTCATTAGAATCATTTAGAAGAACAACCATGTCTGTTCTTTTGGCCTTCACCAAACCGTTGAGTCGAATAGCAAACACATGAATATCAATTGGGATCCAGTCGATCAGTGAACTTTCTGCACTAGGACTCAATGCTATGCCCCTACCTAAAAGACCACGAGAACTAGCCATCGAATCTACAGAAACTCGAAAGGTGAATTTAGATGATTCATCATAATGGCTGAGTGAGGTTACGTGAATAACTGCACGTGGGTTCTGTATACTTGTTTCACAAACACTACACACATCTGTGGTCCGAGATGCTAGAAAAACTTATTGATCGATTTGAGAGAGGGTTCGTACATTGAAAGATCCAATGTATAGTTTGGAACACGATTTCAGAAGATCAAGGATGTTGTCTCGTAAACTCAGATTGTTTTCAAGACCTGGAGAGCTGGAAGAAATTTAAAGTGGTGTAGGATAATTGGCCGAGAGACATGAAGGAAGATTAGAAGTTAGTGATGTGGAAGGTGGAAAGCGATCTGAGAGAACTTGAGTGGGGACAGAGTTGAGAATGGTTGACACTTTTCGACTCCTACAATATGAAAGGTTAGTTCTTCTTAAAGGATCTGAAAACAAAGGATTATTTCGTAACCTCAAAGTTCATGGAAAAACTGCTTGAGGCCGGACACACAGCCTTTAAGAAGCTCGAAATTTAAGTTTGCTTGTTCTAAATTCAACTATAAACCTAGGTCGCCAGTACTGGTATCCCACGTGGGTAGAGGGGAGCATGCTTTTTGTAGGGTCAACCTTTTCTAATCCTCTGGATCCCACAGGGAAGGCAACATCAACGTGTCATTGCTGGTCATCCAAAGGAAACATGTGACTGTCGTCACATCCCCCACCCAACTAACGCTACAAGTAAGCCCTCGGACTTTCATCATGGCGTCAAAACTTATATAATAACTGTAACTGCATTTTGTCTGAACACTATCTAGCAGACCATTCTAGCACGTTAGGACCTCGAGGGAACAATAGTTCCACCAGCATAGCTTGTTGGGTCATTGTCATTTGGAAATCCGACCGTCACTTCAAGATACTAGCTGTCGATAGGAGACTAGCTAAGTCCAGACTGATAGACCCTACTAAGATGGGTAATCTAGAAGATAATTCAACCATAGATATGCATGCGATAACACAACCACACAATGTGATAGGATACAGTAACAGTCCTAAAGACTAATGTAGTTAAGTGAAGAGAGAGGCTGATCACTGGATCTCTGTTCATGGGTTCAACGCTTAACACGTCTAATCCATCGTCTTCACTTTCCTGAGGTATTTTCACAAAAGTGAAAGGGAAGCAGTTAATGTTCGCTGCTTACTCTAGTAGATCGACAGATGATACTGCCATCTCTCATGTGTTTCCTGCCTTGTTGCAGTCCTTAGAGTTAAGTCCTGTTGTTCAACCCAATAGAATAAAGGTAATCCTCTACCTACTTGTTGAACTTGTACGTAATTGTGTAAAGCACCATACGATATAGTTTCCGTATTGAAAGCCATGCCTATAAGTTACTTCCTATAGCTGAGTAACGCATATTTCATTTTATGTACAAGACTATCTCATGCTTGAGGAATTCTTTCTAATTTTTCTACATTTTAGGCAGTGTCTTCGCTTGGGCACGCGAACAATCTGGTGTCCATTTTAATGGTCTTCAAATATGTTCAGACTTAAGAAGAAACCGACTACGTCTATGCCGAAAGCTATGCCGTTTGGTACGTTTGTCTAAGTCTTCCAAACTGCGGAGTCAGTCTCATCCTGTCCTCGTCAGTCTTCGACATGATCTGATGAAAATACGCTCTCGTGCTTCTGGGAAGGTGTTAACAGAAAAGCCTTTAACAATAGTATCCCCTACTCCAGGTGATATAATTTTTCGTTCTTATTTTTCAGTTTTTTACGTTTTTATTTCTCTGGGTGCAGTACTGAGTGACACGGTTTTGGATCTCTGAAGGGATAGTAGCAGATATGCCTTACTGACTAGTGTGAATAATTAAAATACTTTGGTCTAGGGCTTTCTGTTTGTCACCCCTTAACTATCTAAAAGTTACCCTACATACTTCTAACAACTTTCTCCCCGTATAGTAACTGGTTGCATATATCAAGCCTGTTTGATAAAAATACTTGCGAGTTTTTGGTTTTAAAGCCTAGCACAACTGTTTAAATATGTGTGGCATACATTTCACATTAGTAAAGTGCAAGGTGATACTGCAGGACTGATTTGTATCCCCAGATTGAAATTCACTAGTCTATTGTTCATATTGTAGTGCGCTCTGCTGATGAGAATGGATATAAGCAGTATATGTTGAGAGGGCAGCAGAAATCATAGGCAATTACCAGCAAAGGGTAGAGATTCTGCCCAGAGACAATGTGAGCGTATTAGGAGCAAATCAAGATAAAGTAGAAGAGGAAATGAAGCACATTATGCCATTGACTGTCTTAGTGGGAAGTATACAATATTTGATGACTACTGTACGAGATGTCAATAATAGACATTCCTTCCCTCGTCTCTATCTTATCGTTTCCTTCAATTGGTTTCGCTGCTTCTGGACATGGATGAAGATTCTGTGGCCTGTAGTGTTCGAGGATGGAAACATCAAGGTCTTCCTCAGGGACTTCGAGTCGGTCACGAAGCTAGTGAATGTGTGGGATCCAGGAGCGAAGGCCATGGTGCTTGGCATGTTGCTGAGGGGTGGAGCGAAAGAGGCATATGATGGCGTGCAATGTGTGGATTGGAAGGGGACTTGGCAGAGAATGGTTGGACGGCTGGAGGCGGGGTTTGACAGTCTAGCGGACAGGGAAGTGGCAATGCGGCAGTTCCGAAGCATAAAACTTGGAATAGATGAAGACCAGCTGCTATTGGCTATGAAGTTGACAATATAATCCTTAGTGACCTAACTACTGATGAAATCTTAGTAGGACTGCACTTGTACATTTGAAAGATCTACGTTGCCGATAAGATATCCGATTGTGTATAAAGAGATGATTTCACTTCGCAGCATTCCTCTCTCTCTCTCTCTCCCACTCTACGGTTAGAAATGTGACTAGGTGACAATTTCTTCATCATAACTGTGTTCTCGTATCATTGCTCGCATATGACGCAATCAAAGCTTAAACAATAGTAGACTTCTAAGTAGGCGAAGTAGGTGAATCAATGAATAAACTTGTGAACTTTTGTCGACTGATATGTATTATTCATTTTCTAAATTGATGATAATATCCAGATTATCATCCTGGAAAATATGAATATTCACCTTCAGCTTTATTCATTTCTTCTCCTTTCTCTCTTACCCACTTTTTGTCTACACCAATCTCATTTCTTTATTTTGGTTCACTTAGAAAAGAAACTACTTTGTACTCTGAAATGATGCAGTTGTTTGCAAAATACTATGTTCATCTATTTGTTGTATTGTTAGGAGAGTAATATCAGTTAGTCTATTGATTTCTACGGTTTTCCTTTATTTATTGAAACCTTAATATCTATTTTATAATGGCTTGTAAGAAAATATAACACTTGAACACTATGATAAAATATAATTCTATATTATAAAAAGCAACAATTTGAACGAAGAAATTATTCTTTTCAGTTGATATAAACTATGATCAAGATTTGATTGTATAGTATGCCAAATATTGGGCACTAAGTAAAAGGTTGACATTAGATATAGAGCTTTATTTGTGTAAATCACAAAGGGTTTGAAATCAAATAATCCTAACGCTGTTTTGCACAGAAATCTAATCTAAGCTTCTTCATGGAAATAATTAAAATTAAAATATCAAGGTTATATGCAAATGAATTCAAAAAAAAACGTGTATTTAATCTCCTTGTCCTTATAGTCATTGTCTTTCTAAATTCAGTGTGAAATTGTATTTCTTTTGTTGTATTATGTATGTGCTCCAATTTATATTCGTTTTGATTGTAAATATCAGACAAAAAGGTGATTGGTGATATTATAGTCATTCGGTAAATTTATAGGTACAAATTGAAAAGGATGAGATGGATGTATGTATACAATTCCCTCTTTTCACCTAAGTTTTTAATGCTGTCGCTTTATCCCAACCTATTGTGTGGTTGTGTGTAATTGTTTGCAGAGCTGTAGGCGAGTTTTTCTCTAGATTTCTTATTTTATTAGAATCTACTAACGCTGATTTAGCTAAGTTTTTGTGCTGTGTTATTCTAATCGACCCTGGTCGACTGCTTTGACCTATGTACTTGACCTTGCAATCATTGCAAGGGATTTGGTAAACCAGATTATTTTACTTAGTTGCATCGATAGGATCTTTTAACCTACAAAGCTTGTTTCTAAGCGAGTCTGTTTGTTTAAATGCCACTTAGCAAAATCAAGATTAGTAGATCCTAATAAGAGAAGAAATTCACAGAAAAGCTAGGCTATAGCTCTGCATGCGATGACACACAATCACACAGTAGGGTGGGATAGGGCGACAATCTTAAAAACTAACTTAGTTGAGTGGAGTGAGGGAGAGATTGATAACCGACTGAATTTTTGTTTATCGAATCAACACCGAATACATACAGGAATAGAAATGATTCTGCACCTGTCCCAGATATATGGAAAATTCTACTACCCTTGTCATCATAGAGAAGGAGAGAGAATTAAGAATATATAAAGTCTGTCTCGAAGTTGTTGAGTTACCTGCTGATATGACTGTGGACAATAAATTGTATCCGAAGGGTTATCCAGAAAATGCTACTGTTTCACTGTGTGATATTTCTAATAAACAGACTAAAATGGAATTACAATCGACCACAGTGCCCAAGTTTTACTCTTACATTAATTTCAGTTAGAATCAAGTGGTGAATAGTGTTAGTGAATTCTCTTCGCATTGATTTACCGGATTAGAGTGGAAATAAGTGGTAGTAATGATGATGCTGAAGAAGCTTGGACCAGACTGCCGTGCAAAACGTTGTAGATTTGATTTCAAACCCACTACTTACACAAATACAATGTATATCTAATGTCATTTCACTTCAGGTTTTACACCTATAAAATACATTTGTACAGCGTATTGTCAAGCCATGTTAGGGGTAGGTACATTTTCAAAATGGAATGAGATCTAGGGGTTGTAAGGAAATCGGCTTATCTTTTTTAAACTAGTCAATATTGAGATGATACATATCTACAGAAGGATGATATGGTGATGAACAAAAACATAACTAATAAGATGGTAGAATGGCCTTTAGTTAGCTGAAGGCCAAGGGAGAGGTAACGATCAGATATGTTCTTTCTGAATGCACAGCTCAGGCTTTATCAATCTTATTGTGACAGCCCTCGCTATGTTGAGCAGGCGTTGGCGAGCTATACGTGTTGTCGTTTACGGAACACGATGAATGACATTGAAAACTTTATTAGCATCTGTGTAATGCCTTGTGTCAACTAGATGCACTAGGACTCAACTTTTCACCACTTTCACCGTACCCTTTCCGAACCAAGCTGGTAAACACTCTCGTATCGGAAGACGCACCTGCTTAATCGTACACCCTATGTAACTACTTCCACAGGAGCGATTAAACTGATATATGCAAGATGAAGAGCTAAGATTAGGTAGGCTATCCTTTAGTCTCGGACTGAGTTTAGTGTTCAAGAAGAAACTGTAAAGCAGATTTGTACACATGAAAGTGGTTTAAATTTGTGTATGGCTGGCTGTTGCTTCCTCACAACTCAGTATACCTCCCTGACTGACTGTTTCTACTTAAAACTTTGAAAGCTATTTCAATACTAATGTTGTGACGTGTTTCTATGATATGTTTAGGTATAGATGAAGAGGGTGATCTCATCTGCCACCAGGATTTATCACGGTTTCACACTCCATTTGTTTTTGAAGCCATTTAGGTACATGTTCTCCCACGGTGACTCAACTGCACGTCTGGATTATTCCGGCTGAGGTATATGTGAGCAGATACATTTATGTAAACTGATAGAAACAATGGGATGTGACGTAATTATTGGTGGAGTGTTTAGGTTTTTGGTGAAGCATTTGTTCTGTTTTTTCCACAATGATAAGATTAGCTGGGTGGCATGTTTTGTTAATGGCTGATGTCAGCCTACATCTTAAAATGTTACTATTCAACTTTCCTCTGTATGGTAGGGTGATATGGACAGTTTTTTTGGGAGCCGTGTATGGAGTTGTCTTTGGTGCTACTTGACGTCCACAACGGTTTATAAACTTCATCGGATATCCATTTGCCATGAGTATTTCTTTCAGTAGTTTGATATCTTCATCCTTCATATTTGATGCATTGATACAATAGATACTGTTAACCAGGCATTATACTGAACCTCGCTTGTATTGTATTCAAGACCAGGTATGCTGTTCTGTGGATTCAGACCGTTGTCGAAATTGAAGATGAAGTAGTGCTAGAGTGCTGACAGAGTTGTGAAGGCGGTTGACACTTCCCGGCTGCCCACACCCATGAAAGGGACAGTCATTACCCACTTTCTATGCTATACTTCGTTTATGGGAATTGCGCATGTCATATCATGTCAACCAGAATATATCGATGCTAGTCAAGAACTGCGAAAATTCCTGAAATCTCCGGTGTTTATTGACGAAACATTCAAAAACACAAGCAGCTTTTCTCGCTAAATTTTTCATCGATATTCCTGAGAGGTTCTGCAGCTTGTACTGAGTCTAGCTTGGTTTATTATTCAGTCACAGTACTCAAGGCAGCTCATTTGCCCACATCAAACTATTTAGGAGGACGATTTTGATAGCCATGGAAAAGAAAGATGAATTTGGTGCATTTTGAACCTGATCAGAGTTCAAACATACGTTCCAAGAATGGTAGTGATCTTGGATATCTCCTACTATCGTTAGCCAATCGCATTGTCATTTGTTTGAATTCAGGTTTGAACGACAAATGGGGTGCCAGGTAGCATAGTGTTGATCACTGTACTGAAAGTTGCTACCCGTCAGAAATGAACAGTGGTTAACACTAAGCTTTAGAAAAAGATATCCTTAATCTTACCGATGACTCACTGACCTTCCTTAACTACCTAAAGAAATTTCCGCTGGTCTGAAACATCCACTCTTTGCCTTCGGTTTCCAAGTCAGCATTGGGATATCTTAGAAGACGAATTTCACCTTGAACAATGCGTATGATATATTTGCCCAGTACAACATATCGAACAATCTGATCCCACACACATTTACTTGTCAGGTCAATACACATGAAACCGAGGGGTGGAAAGATAAATACAAAAATTAACATAATAGGCTATTACAATTAAGAAAGATGAGAATAAATAGGAAGAGTGATCTAGTTGAACCTCCTAATCTTAATAAGAAAAAGTTTACCAAGATAGGTTTTAGTGTGTAAGAAGAAACTGTAAAGCAGATTTGTACACATGAAAGTGGTTTAAATTTGTGTATGGCTGGCTGTTGCTTCCTCACAACTCAGTATACCTCCCTGACTGACTGTTTCTACTTAAAACTTTGGAAGCTATTTCAATACTAATGTTGTGACGTGTTTCTATGATATGTTTAGGTATAGATGAAGAGGGTGATCTCATCTGCCACCAGGATTTATCACGGTTTCACACTCCATTTGTTTTTGAAGCCATTTAGGTACATGTTCTCCCACGGTGACTCAACTGCACGTCTGGATTATTCCGGCTGAGGTATATGTGAGCAGATACATTTATGTAAACTGATAGAAACAATGGGATGTGACGTAATTATTGGTGGAGTGTTTAGGTTTTTGGTGAAGCATTTGTTCTGTTTTTTCCACAATGATAAGATTAGCTGGGTGGCATGTTTTGTTAATGGCTGATGTCAGCCTACATCTTAAAATGTTACTATTCAACTTTCCTGTATACGATGGTGTGGAAGGTTAGTTCTCCTTGATATGACTGAAAAAGATGTTGTACCAGTATTATTGGTTCGTAACTGCAGATCTCAATGGACATTTGTTGGAGGCTGGTCATAGATGGTCGTTTTGAAAGTTTGACATTTTACTTTTGTTTTAAATTAAACTACAAAACGTTTATCATCGGCACCGGTGTACTGTTAAGGTACGGAAAAGTGTTTTAATTTCATAGTCGATTCTTTCCAATACCTTTCCATAACGAAGAAAAAGTCAGCATTTCTTTGCTAGCCACCAGTGAAAAACAGCTAACTGCTGAAACGTCCTGCCCAGCTAGCAGTACTCTGGGGCCCCCACATTATAGCGTAGCGATTTATGCTGACTACTCTTTACCTTGTCACCATCTAATAAACCCTTCTACTACGATTGAACCTCAAGGGAACAAATGTTTCTATCAGCATAGCTGATTGAGTCATTGTGATATGCACGGTCAACCACCACGCCAATTTGCCAGCTATTGATCGGAACAATGATCATTTTATTGATATTAAAAGGGTTAGTTTTTCAAAACTGAATATCACTTTATATGATACTAATAATTCAATATTGAAAAATACACTTCGATTTGCCGTGATTTTTCGCATATATATATATATATATATATATATATATATATATATATATATATATATATATATATACCCGATCTCTCCATCAAACTGAGTATGTATACATCTATATATTTTCCTCTTCTGAATTAACTTTATTGTTTTGCGTCTAGCTAATATGAAGCCAATATACTTTACAGATGATCCTTTTGTTTCGTTTGAAAAACCTATTATCCAGTCGAAGCTTGTTGTCATCTTTGAGAAATTAGCTGATCAAATAACTGATCTCTTGCTACCAATTTCACATTTAATTCCAGGTATGTTCTGTAAACATGTATGACATATTTTGAATAATAATCTATAGTGATTTTTATTCTTCAGTTTAACCTGTTCTATTCATTCAATCATTTTGATGATGGTTTTATGTTTTGGTTATGCTAATATACGAGTAAAACTTGAGCACTGTGGTCGATTGTAATTCCATTTTAGTCTGTTTATTAGAAATATCACACAGTGAAACAGTAGCATTTTCTGGATAACCCTTCGGATACAATTTATTGTCCACAGTCATATCAGCAGGTAACTCAACAACTTCGAGACAGACTTTATATATTCTTAATTCTCTCTCCTTCTCTATGATGACAAGGGTAGTAGAATTTTCCATATATCTGGGACAGGTGCAGAATCATTTCTATTCCTGTATGTATTCGGTGTTGATTCGATAAACAAAAATTCAGTCGGTTATCAATCTCTCCATCACTCCACTCAACTAAGTTAGTTTTTAAGATTGTCGCCCTATCCCACCTTACTGTGTGATTGTGTGTCATCGCATGCAGAGCTATAGCCTAGCTTTTCTGTGAATTTCTTCTCTTATTAGGATCTACTAATCTTGATTTAGCTCTGTTATCCTAATTGATACTGTCCGGCTACTCTGACCTATGTATTTAACTTCGCAATCATTACAAGGCATTTAGTAAACCAGATTATTTTGCTTAGTTGCATCGATGGGATCCTTTAAACTGAAAAGCTTGTTTCTGAGCGAGTCTGTTGGTTTAAATGCTACTTTAATCCCAGCCCGTCTAATTGGGAATTCTTCGTAATGCTTCTAAGGTGCCTTCCTTGTGTGGTAATACAGCAGAGGCTTTGAATTCTCTCTCAATCCTGTCACCATTATTACCATTAGTAGTAGAATTATTATCAATAACACCTGTATTACTACTATTACTGCTACTGCTAATATTTTTATTTCGATTTCTTATAAATTTATTGATAAATTCTGGTGGGTAATTACTGAGGTGCAAGGTACTCTAGATGTATCTAATTTATTGTCGCAGATTTTCCGATCTACTAGTAAGCTTTTTGGCTCTATCACCTAAGCATTTAACTAGGCCTACTTTAACTGAAATGGGGTAGGAGGATTTGAAGTCTAAGTAGCGATTCGAAATGATACTGCACTTGTCCCAGATAATATAGAAAATCCTACTACCCTTGTCATCACAGAGAAGAAGAGAAAATTAGGAATATATAAAGTTTTTCTCGAAGCTGTTGACATAAAATTAGTGTAGAACATTGCACACAAGTATATCTGTTCAAGTTGCCACACTTCAGTGCAGTAGAGGAAGATGTATCGAGCGGGGGGGGGGGGGGGAGAGAAAGAAGAAGAAATTTCAAAATTAAGGTTTGTTGAAATATTCAGGTTTTCAAAGATGTCTAAGAGTGAATATATCTGCGCTATTGTGACCGATTTTCAGCTATTTTACGAAGAGCCCTCAACCACGGATTCGTATCGTCTCACAGACCCCTATTCGACTCAGACCAATAGTCAGCTACTTCATGCACTGGTGTCATATCTTCTGTTTGCCATCCTGAAACCTCTTCTAACCTAATTCAACTTCTGTAGAGGCAGGCATTAAGTAGTTCAGCATACGCTGAAGGTTCTCAACCTTATTAACTGACTTTCCTGCCTTGCTTATTACCCTTCACTTGACCTCGAAATCACTCATATGGTAATACAAGCGCTACTGCTATTTAACGCCTTAATACTGACTTCTCGAGATTATTGTTCTGTAAATCTTAAGGTTCATGTTTTTTGTTCTTGTTAGGACTGTCTGGTCCTTAAAAACTAACTTGTAATGTAGTATATATTTTCACTATAAAATTTGAACCTTATCTTAGCCCATTTTTCGTTCTGTGCAATGTTACTTACTGTTATCACGGTTTAAGGATACTAAATCCTGATTGGTTCATTTTACCCCTTCAATATGCTATTCTATTTTCTCTCGCCAAGACCATCTAAGGATATATAAACGACTGAATTTCTTTCTGCCTATAAGAAACATTCAGTTGAAGTAAATATACTTTCAGTCCCATTGTCTTCTTCTGCTGGTGTCAGCTGAGTATCGTGTTGAGAAGTCATTCTTCTAATGACACAGACAGACCACATTGCTATCAGTCATGGATGGAGACGATCGGTACAAGACTGCTACTCCTTCTCTACTACTTGTTTGGATAGCGATCACACCTTGGTCCGAGCCCGTATATAACTGCGTCTCGATCGACGTGGAAAACATTTGGCAACAAAATCATTACGAGTGCTGCTCGACAACGAAAACACCAAAACCGCTTTCAGTGACAAATTGACTAGGCAGTCATTGGAACATAACAATATCACTTATCCAGAAGGAGCTTGGTGCCATCTCCATTATGGTGTGAAAGCAGCACTGAAGACCGTAGCCGGCTCAGAAACAGTGGCTGAAAAGAGCCAGTGGATATCAGTAGCTCCTTCCGAACTAATGGATACATGCGAACGCATCCCTACAGGCTCTGAGTACAATGAAGAGTGAGCACAACTCAGAAAGTAGATTGAGGAAAAGTCGACGCAACGACTGTGAACAGTGGTGGGCAACGAAGGCTAAAGAGATAGGAAAGGCACTGGTGATTGGTAACAGTAGACAGTTATTCAGACTTATTAAGGAAACTGAGGGAAAAGGTCAACTGTGGTTAGTGAGACCATAGTGGAGAAGGACGGTTCTACGATTCACTCACTCTCAGGGGAGATGACTCGAGTGATGAGTAGAAGACTTCGAGGAACGGTTTAACTGGCTTCCAGCCACCATTGTGTTGTCCGCTATCCAGTCGGATACTGAATGGAATGTTGAGATAGACCCCTCAACACTTGCTGACCTCGATAAGGCTGTAGGTAACGTGAAACGAAGAAGGGTTGTAGAACCAGATGGACTACCTGCTGAGGTATACAAGGATGGTGGTAGAGTGCTCTTAGTCAGGTTAACGGAAGTGTTAGCTAGTATGTGGGAGTTGAATACGATCCCATCTGACTGGTCTAAATCACTGATTATATGAGTCTGCAAGAAAGACGAGAAATCCTCTTGTGATAACCACACAGGAATCAACCTGACGAACATAGTATCTAAGATTCTAGGCTGTATAATTCTTCGACGTCTGAGTGAAGTAGTGAGCAGCAAGCCTGAGAAAACTAGATAGGCAGGTAGGCAGGCAGGCTTCAGACGCGGTTGTGGGTGCATCGACCAAATATTCACACTTCGCCAGGTTCTGGAACACAGTCACGCTTACCCACTCCCTACAATAGTTGTGTTTCTGGACCTGAAGACGACGGCATTTGATTCTGTCGATCGAGAAATCTTATGACAATGTCTCTCACTGAGAGGCATGTCGAGTAAGTACATCATCCGATTGTGATGGCTCTCTACTCGAACACTTGTGGACGTGTTACAGCCTATGGTGAGATATCTGGGGAGCTATGCTCATCGAGTGGTGTCCGTCAAGAGTGTGCACTGTCTCCATTCTTATTCAATTTTATCATAGATGTTCTTATGCAGGTCTCCCTCTCGTCACCTGACTACACAGACGTTGACCTAATCACAGGAGAGTTTTCGTTAGACCTAGAATATGCAAATGACAAAGTTCTGTTAGGTGAAGATGCTGACAAGTTGCAGAGTCATGTGAACACTTTGAGTGGGAATTAGAGAATGTTTGGGATGCGTTTCTCACCACCCAATTGCAAATTGTTGCTCCACGATTGGTCTTCATCGGTTCCTCGGTTAACAACAGAGAGTGTAGTGGTTGAGTGTGTTGAACACTTCACTTACCTGGGAAGTAGGATCAGACCTGGTGTAGTGGCTTAGTGGCTTATGAAATCTCTGCACTAATACAAGAGGCTCGATTGGTTTTTGCCAACTTACGCCACCTGTGGCACCACCGTGACATCGGATTGTCTGTTAACGGCACAGCAGTGCGGTCTGTTCTACTGTATTGCTGTGAAACATGGCCATTGAAGATGGAAGACATGAGAAGGCTTCAGTTGTTTGACCACCATTGCCTTCGTAGTATAGGTCGTATTCCGTGGTGTCACCGCATCACGTGAGTAAGGTAAAGTCCGGTGTAGAGTTTTAGGGAGAAGAGGTATGTCATTTGATGTGGTTGTGAATTTTCATCGACTGAGATGGCTGGCTGGGACATGTGTTACGTATGCCTGGTCTTCGTCTGCCTCGTCACATAATGTTGGCCAAATTAGGTTCGTTCAGAGTGGAAAAAGGCTCGAGGTGGCCATACTAAAACATGGCATAAATGTTTTGCGCATATAGATTAGAAAGAGGTGTTATTGTGATAGAGTTGATAAGCAATCAAAGGATTATGTAATGTGGGTGAGACATGTTAATTAGAATAAATTGAAAATGTTTCCTTAAATGTTGCGATTAATAGGAAGATCAGATGAAATAACACCGGGAACAATGAAATATGAAAATAAAGTGATAATAACTATATAAAAGTACAAAAAATAATCTGACAAAATAGGGGGAACGGGGTGGGAAACGAAAAAAGGAACGAAGCACACCAATACTATTATAAATTAAGGCCAAGGTAGAGACAAAGACTTTACATACTTCTTTGCACACTTCAGTTCGTGGATAGCCAGGGTCTCTGCTATTTTTGGAAGTTGAACACCAAGGAAACGTGATGTGTTTAAGCGTATTCGATAGACAACCTCAAAATCATTGTCAGGGGTCGGTTGAATAGTTGGAATCGATTAAATGTTCAAGGATAGAATTTCTGATGCATTTCCTTTCACCCTTATAAAATCAGTCAAGAATATGTTCTCGTATACGTGTTGACAGAAATCTCTGACTACGGCCGATGTACCTAACTCCACGGGAGCAGGTGAACTGGTAGATACACATAGATGTGGCCTATCGCCAGATATCGTCTTTTATACAAACGGAGAACAATTTACGACTGGTGAAGATCAAGTGGAGTTTGGCTGAGAAAAATATTCTACTAATTGATCTGGAAAGATGATTTTTCAGGATATCTGAAGCTGCATCACCTTTGAAGTTCAGATTTTATGAAGTCTTTGTAAAAACTGAGCTGATGACCGGTTTCTCATGTCGTTCTATTATGTTACTTGATTCCTCTGATAAGTGGTAATATACTCCTGGTAAGAAATAACGGTCTTAAGCGCACTCCTTGCGAGATCTCCTGGGTACACCATTGAGAAGTCCTCAACTAAAATGAAACAGCTATCTCCAACCGATGTGATTCAGTGATGAAAACTACTTTCGCTATCTATTATGGTTGGAATTTAGTTGATTATATTTCATCATGGACTACTGACATCATTTTGAGGACCTTTAAAAATCTGGGAGCACTAGAAAGTTGCGTCTTCCTAGTATGCGACTCCTCAACAGTGTACACATACAATCTCGTATAGATTGAAACTGAAGACTGCCAGGTCTCGCGATGACCAATAAATAGTGAGATCATCTTACTGCCTCATCATCATTTGAACACTACCGTCGAAAAACTGTACTCAACAAAATAAGTGGAAAACTCTTGAGTGAAGGCCATTTGAACTTCTCTTCAAAGTTTTTCTTTTCAAGGATTACACAATAAAACGGTATTATTAATTGGATGATGTTTTGTGCAGAATTCACTATTCATAGTCATAAGAAGTTAATCATACAAATTTCTGATGTTTTTTTTTAAAACTTCTAATGTTTTTCATTCTTTGATTTAATTGATAGTGCAATCTTTCCCATACCCGGAATTGTTGTTACGTCATTTCTATTATATGTGTCTTATGTGAATCGATTTAAAAAAAAGCTCCAATTATTGCCGATTCGTGATAAATACTACCTACAAACCTCAAATTTGTCAAAAAGAAATTTTAAATTTGAGGGTTTGTGGGATTTAGAGATTTATCAGGTTGGTATTCATCATGGACTGACGTCGGTAAGAGGAACATTGGAAACCTGGAAGCATTGGACAGCTGTTTCGTCCTACTGTGGGACTCCTCAGCAGTGCGCACCTATGACCCCACTCCACCATGGATTGAACTCAGGACCTTCAGGTTCCGTGGCCATCACGGTACTATTGAGTCACTGGGTCGGAATCCAACAGTCCATACTTCCAACTTCTATCAGTTCACGACATAGCGCAACCATCGGGGAGAACCTGGTGTCCGTGAGCACAAATACTCAACAATGACATTTGGTGATGATCGCGCTATGTCATGAACTGACAGAAATTGGACATATTGACCATTGGATTACGACCCAGTGGCTCAATGGTTACCGCATTGGCCACGGAACCTGAAGACCCAGGGTTCGATCCATGGTGGAGTGGGGTTATAGGGGCGCACTGCTGAAGAGTCTCGTCGTAGAACGAAACAGCTATCCAATGTTCCCAGGTCTCCAATGTTCCCACGACTGATGTTAGTCTATGATGAATACCAACTTAAAGAAATTTAAAGTTCTTAAACAACAACATTTCTGGGTTATAGTATGAATAATAAAAATATTTCCATACAAACTAGACTTGCAGTTAGCTGTCGCGGTTGTTGGATGTCCACAGATTTAAATAAAACATTATTTATTAGTCTAAATTATCGTTTTCGTGGCATTTCTCCGTCATTGACTGTAGTTCATATTTGTTCCCATTTTCAAAGTAATTCTCTGATTGGCTAACATTAATGTTTCAAATTCTGGTCAAGGTCACATGTCATGTATGTATACACACGTGTTTTGGGTTAATCGATTATTGTTCTCGGAGGTAATAAACTCTGCGTTCCAGTCTAGTCTTCTTTTCTACTTTGTTCGGGTTAAGGTCGATGGATTTGGTTTTACACAGTTGGCTGTTAGTCAAATTTACGTGTTAAACCCTCTCGGGAACAATAACAACACCACATCCATGTATCTCTGACCACCGAATAACAATAACTAAAGACAACAGTGAAAACTAGACAGTACTACAGAGTTGTTTCGTACTAAGTTAAGATTATTCAGCGGTGTATACTGATTGCCCCAGATTAAGTCAAGCCAAAGGTATTCATATCTCACAGTTGAAAATTAATGTGACAATCTTGTGTTGAAAATGATGACTAACAACTTATCATGTTGATAAACACATCAGTTGATATGACTTCACTTTATCATCTGACTATTCTACTGTCCACTATCTAGTGAAATAGTAATTCCTTTGAAATAAACTGTAGGTTGTAAAGAATTTGGTTTCCGAAATGTATGTATATCACTGGTTCTTTTAATAAAAACTCCGTATACTTCGCTTTTTCTTTTGGAATAAGAGAGATTAAGAAGGCTGTGAATATTCAAGTATGTACAAGGCGAGTTCATTGAATTCGCTCTAACGTTCACTGGCTCAATAATGTTCCGCGATTGAGGAACTTTATGGTTATAAAATCTAAACGAGATCACAAGGTTTTGCATCTATGACACAAAAGTATCATGTACTGGTGAAAGATACTGTAATTGAATAACTTGAGTGATTAGAAACCAATTAAGCTGATCTGCACTACTTCCTATCTGGCTATCGGTCATTAGTGATCTTTAGTGGGGGTTATGGGTACATACTCCTGAAGAGTCCCATAGTAGAACGAAACAGCTTCTCAGGTTTCGAATGTTCGTCCAACTGATGTCAGTCTATGATAAATTCCAACCTAAAATCAATTAATAGATCATCTGGTTGAATTAATTTGTTTATTAGTAGTTTCTTTCGCTAGAAATGTTTCACCTAGCATAGTTTTAACCCTCCCTTTAGGAGCTTGTTAGTACTACTAGTTGATCACAGTACAACCAGGCTAAAATTTGTATCATTTAATTCTTCTTTTGAAGAAAAATGTTTATTGCCTATTTCACATTTCCACTTCAGTGTTATTTTCAAGTTGTGTATATGCATCAATTGTAAAATTTTCCTCTATAGGTATTTCAGTTGTTAAAACTCCTGATGATACCGGGAAACGCCGAGAAAATTTACGTGCACAAGTTATTTTGGCAATTCAAGGATTCTATTGTCATTTCAATGAAACCACTGAAGATACTGGACATGATTTTGAAAACAACAATTCAACAATCGAGGATTCTATGAATGGAAGTTATGCTCTACCTGATCTAACTGAGTCTAGCTCTGATGATGATGATATTACTGGGTCGAAGTAAGTCACCTTATTGTTAGTTTATGACAGTCTGTAGAATCTACATGCTTAGTTTATATCGTTTAGGCTTTGGCTCATTGTCTACTGCACGAATGTTCGCATGGTTGTTGAATAGATTTTAATTAGATTTACCAAATAATAGCTTATTATTACTGTGTCTGCGAGATATCCGGCTATCTATTTTAAAGGACGAGTATGCTGCGCTACAGTCTGTTCTGTTCTGTTGTACAGCTGTGAGATAAAGTAGAAGACATGAATCGACTACAGGGTTTCGATCATGGATGTCTTCGTAGCGTTGCTAGCGTGTGGTAGAATCGCTGTGTAAGCAATGTTTAGGTAAGACATAAGGGTACTAGGCAAAACAGACAAGTCGATTTATGAGGCTGTGAACGTTCATAGGTTGAGATGAATGGAACATGTACTGCATATGACGAGTCACCGCCCACCTCAACTTCCATGCTAGGAGAAGTTGGATTAAGATGGAGAAGGGTTCAGGGTGACCAGACCAAGACCTGACATCAGTTGATGAAGTCCCTGACTGTAGGCTTGATCCATCTGGGGTCATCCAAACGAAAAGAATCAGTGGTTCAAGACTCTTGTGAGATGTCTGAAAATAGGTCACAATGACGTAGATGTATTCACTCCTTGACATCTTCTAAAGCTTGAATATTCGTACTCACTCTTATCTTCCATTTGTTTATTCTCTCGCACAACTTTATCTACTTTGATATCACTCCTTTTCTATCAACTCGTTCTTTGTGTACTCCTTTGAAATGTGGCAAATTGAGACGATGATCCTACGCTACTTTTGTTAATCACTGTATCATTGTGTAATAAAGTGGAATAAAGTTTTCCAAAAGCCTTACTGTCAATGATCTTATTCTACTGATCCAGGTTAACAGTTCAAATGAATCCTGCTATGATTCAAGCCTCACTTGATCGATTCGATCATTTTAATTGGAATAAACAAAAACGATCTTCATCATCAGCGTCATCACTACGTGCAAAAGAACAGACAACAGATCAATTGACTAGTATTCGACAGCAAGGTCCAATATTTGTCAGATCAATTACTTCCAAAGGGAAAATGGGATTCACTGAACCAACTACTATTTATAATACAGATATCACTTCTCCCATCAATCAAATAACTGAATCCAAAGAGGTGGAAAACTCTAAGTAAGTTTCTATCTCCTTATAATTTCACTTTGGTGAGTCTCTCAACTTTGTAACTATACTACAAAATGATCGATAGGAAAAATTCAGTCAGTATTCAGATTAAACAACATGTAATTGGAGTAACTTTCTAGTGACTAATCAATGTATGTAATTCTGCCAGAGGTCAATCATAGGGTAGAATAGCTTAAAGATGGTAATGTCTCTGACTGTAATTAAGGGTAATGTGGGGGACGTCAGTTCCGTCAAGGCTGCAGATACGTCTTGCTGACAAGTACCAGCAAGCACGAAGATTAGGTTAAGCAGAGCTTCATGTCGATTGCCTCCAAACAGATAACATCTCTACTGAAAGCGTATTTTTTGGTTGTTTCTAGTTTTATGGTAATGATGGATAGTGCTAGCACTGGAATTCAGGATGCGCATTTCGTCCTACTTGGGACTCGTCAGCTGGTTATACCTGTCTCCAAGTGAGTGATATTCCCATCGGGATTCGGATTCGGGAGCGATCGCTTCCATCGCCAGAGAGTTATCCACTAGACCACCGAGCCATGATAGCCACTTCTTGTGAGACGGGTATAATTTTAATATTATTCCTTGTATAATACCGTCGTTGACTGAACCGAATTGATTGGTCTCTGTTAGTATATGTGCTCCTGCGCGGATGCCTTGATATTGCGTGTGTTCTTAGTTACGTAGTAATGATGGATAGTGGCTACAGTGAAATCCAGGATGTGCGTTTCGTCCTATTTGGGACTCGGTGGGAACAACATCACTCACTGAGAGGCAGGTACATCCAGCTGACGAGTCCCAAACAGGACGAAGTGCGCATCCTGGATTCCATCGCTAGCCACTTATCCATCATTACTACATAATTAAGAACACAAACAATATCGAAGTTGAATTTTTTCTACAGAATACTAATTCGTTGAATTATCAACGCAATCTAGTCATTTTTTAAAATTGGTCAAAGCTACGATAAGTTATTTATTTATTTCTCATAGTGATTCCTTTTATAAACCTTTGAAATGAGTATCTTTAAACAGTAGTATGAATGAAGTCTGAAGTTCACAGATGTCGCTGATTTATTGGATACAGTTTAATGGCGGTGATTGTCATGAGAACAATTTCAACTATTGATTTTTGAGTTCTCAATTGATATTCACTATATAACTGTTTGTATCCATACATTGCTTGGATAGATGTGTTCAAAATCAATTAGATGATTGATCTAAGCATATTTTACTCATGTCTACTAATTTATTTCCTTTTCGGTACAATGACCAATGAGTGAATGACATTGAAACCAGACTCAGAATTTTATATATTTCAGATGATGATGAGATTGTCATCTTTCATCATATGAAGTAGCTTACTCAAACGAATCTTTCTGTAGACAAGAGATAGTAAGTGGAGTAGGACTGAGTCATGCCCCGTGTCGTAGAATTCTTCAGAGAAATTATTAGTTTGATTTGGGTGTTTGTGGAGATTTACTAATTAATTTCCTCATGAATTGACATCAGTCGGAGAAACATTGGAAATGTGGGAGCATTGGACAGCTGTTCCGTTTTAGTATGAAGATACCCAGCCGACACCACCACCAACAACAAGCTCCAATCACCGTCAACGGGAGAAACTTGAAGGAAGTAACCTCTTTTACCAACCTTCCGAGGCAGCATCCTTTCAACTACAGGCGAAGGTGGCACAGACGAGGACGTCAAAGCTGGAATCGAAAAGACAGCAAGACAGCGTTCATTAACCTGAAACCAGTGTGGAGATCTTCTGCACTGCACTCAGCATAAAGCGTGAACAACATCCGGATATTCAACACCAATGTCAACTCAGTGCTTCTATGTGATGGTTTAGAGACTTGGCGCGTCACGAAAGGGATTTCCAACAAACTACAGATATCAGACATCAACTGCCTACGCTGGTTCGATACTGAAGATCAGATGGCTAGAATAATAAGAATAAGCAACAAGGAACTGTGGGAACGAACCAACCAAGAACCTGTCGTTCAACAAATATGCGGAAGTGGAGATGGATTGGTTTTGGCATACACTGAGAAGGCCGGTTGAGGGTATCACGCGCCAGGCCAGGTAGTCGAGTGGAACCCCTATGGGAAACGACGAGTTGGGTGTCCGAGGCGAGGGTGACATGTCAGAGATGGTGTGAGGAGGAAATGAGAGCTTGTGGGCATTGGTGGAGCCAGGTTGAAAAGATTGCGTAGAACAGAGTGAAACGGTGACGTGCTACTGAAGCCGTATGTTCCACTAGGAACCCAAGGAACAAATAAATAACAAATAATGGGACTGTTCAGTAGTGCGTACCCGTGACCCCACCCTCCCGGGGGTCGAACCCAAGACCTTCAGGTTCTGTGGCGAGCACGATATCAGTGAGCCACTGGGTCAGGACCTAATGCTCTATATTTCCTACTTCTGTCAGTTCACGATATGGTGCTACCATCACTGAATGTTATCCTTGATTATTTGTCCGTAGATCCACCAGGTTTGCCCCACTGGTCACGACTTTTCATTTGGACTTCAGGAATCACCTCTTGAAGCTAGTCACCAATGAGCACTGACAATAGTTGGGAATATGGACCATTGGATCGCGACTCAATGGCTTAATGGTAACGTGCTGGCCATGGGAACTGAAGGTCCTGAGTTCGATGTCTGGTGGGGTCGTAGGTGCGCATTGCTGATGAGTCACATAGTAGGATGAAACAGCAACGAATACAGGGAACAAGTAGCATAACAAATCAAACTATTGAGTCGATTAGTGAACACAAAAACCAACAAAGATGCTGTACAAAGTGTATAAATTAATGGTAGAGGAATGGGAAAGAATGTGCCAACAACCATGATTAAGATATGGTGGATTAAACTAAATTGAGAATAATGGGAATATGAATAATGTTTTAGAATAGTATGTAAGGTAAACGAATAGGGTAGTAAGTAGAACTGTAAGAAAAGAACAACTCATCAAGGCAATGCACGATGAACTACAAACTCCTTTTGTACACTCATAAGTTTGGTTTCAGTCAATGGATTACTGCTGCTTCTGCATTACATAGCAATCTACTCTTTCTTTGTCTGTTGATCGCCTTGAAAGCTATGTTTCAGTCGATGGCATAATCTGTATCGAGGATGTAGTTATCTCAATGGTAGGGTTACTTGTTAGTCTTCCATCTGTCAATGACAGGCTTTTCGTTATATATTCAGAGATTTGTTTAATATCGATCCTCTCTGTTCTTCTAACATACATGTTACTGCAAGTATAAAGTAATAAATACATACAATTGATGGTAACATTAAGACATCGTAAATCTAAATTAGTCGGTGATTATTTTGTGAATTCACTTCATCGGTTTTGAATAGTAGTAGTCTAATGAACATGTTCTATTTTGGCACGATTGTATCATTCAGTTTCTCATTTTTAAGTGTAAAGTGTTTATTGATGAACTTTATTAGGATATATACACTACCTGATAAGGTTTTTTGTATCCTTCTTATCTAGTTCATTTTTTTGATGACTTCCTTAGAGTATAGTCAGGTTGTCCTTGAGAATAAAATCTTTACTAGACTTTTTTATATGCGATTGGATAGAAACTATTCAATGACAAATGATTGACCGATTCAAGTAGAGTTATGATCAATTCAGTTAGTATCATCATCATCATTATCAACATAGGATCAAGCATTACTGCGTAACGGTCCGAGTTGCCACACCTCATATCAGCACATCAAGTAAAAAGGTAGTGAGGTGAAGGATGAAGATAAGTGAATGCAGTCAAAAGAAATATAAAGTATGAGAAGAAGGAAAGAGGAGTGACAAAATGGTGAGATTCGGTATAGCGTTGTTAAGATGAGGATAATGTGTGTATACATCTGCGACACTGACTTCGGTTCTGAGCCATATCACCTAGGGTCTCCAACCACTGGTTCCTCTTGTCCCGTGGACCCCAACCACCTAGTCTGCATCGTCCTACATGGCTTAAACCAACAGTCAGAGACTTCATACATTGGTGCCATGTTTTAGTCTGGCCACCTCGGGCCTTTTTCCAACCTGGACCCACCTCAGCCAACATTGTGTGACGAGGCAATCGGTGACTAGGCATACGTAGTACGTGTCCCAACCATCTCAGTCGATGAAGGTTCACAACCTCGTCGACTGACTTACCTCTTCTCCCTAAAACTCTACACCTAACTTCTGCATTACTCACATGGTGACACCACGGAATACGTCCTATATTACGAAGGCAACGGTGGTCAAACACCTGAAGCCTTTTTGTATCCTCCACTTTCAATGGCCATGTTTCACAGCCGTATAGTAGAACAGAGCGGACTGCTGTGCAGTACACGCGACCCTTAATAGACAAACGAATATCACGGCGGCGCCATAGGTGGCGCAAATTGGCAAAAGCCAATCGAGCCTTTTGTATCCGTGCAGAAATCTCATCGGCAACTAACCCACCAGGGTTGATCCTACTTCCAAGGTAGGTGAAGTGGTCAACACACTCAACCATTTCACTCTCTATTGTTAACCGCGGTACCGCTGAAGACCAGTCCTGGAGCAAAAATTTGCATTTGGGTGGTGAAAATCGCATCCCAAACATTCTCAAATTCCCACTCAAAGTGTTCAGAAGACTCTGCATCTTGTCAGCGTCTTCACCTAACAGGACTATGTCATCTGCATATTCTAGATCTAAAGTAAAGTATCTTTGTAACAGGGCCAAAATTCTTACTAGTAAAAAGATCTAAAACAAGAAACCAGACATATTAAAGCCACCTTAATCATCAACAGTTACCCTCTTAAACAAATTGATAAGTTCGTAAGGAATCGTAAGAAAAATATCAGCAACACAGATATTAATGGTGGTAATAATAACGTTAATAATATTAGTGGCAATACTGTGAAGAGAGAATTCAAAAACTCTACAGTATTACCATAGAAGGATGACACCTCATAAACACTACGTAGGATTCTCAATAAGGTTGGCATTTCAATCTACATACTCACTTAGAAATAAGTTCTGTAGGTTCAATCGGTCCTATTGATCCAGTTAAGCGGAATAATTTAGTTTGCCAAATCCCTATCAACCATTGCGACATCAAATACATAGGTCAACGTAGTCGACCATGGTCACTTAGCCTATCCGAGTACAAAATTCTAGCTAAGTCAAAATTGGTAGATCCTAGTAAGGTAAGGAATTTAACGAAAAGCTCAATCATAGCTATGCATACGATTACACACAAGCACATAGTAGGGTTGAACAGGATGAAAATTCTTAAGACTAATATGGTGGGGTGGAGGGAGAGATTGATGACTGAATCTTTGTTTATCGAATCAACCAACACCTAATACATGCAGGAGCAAAGAATGACTGATCACTTGTTCCGGATATATCAAAAATGTTACTCGGTATGTCATAAAGTTGGGGAGAAAATTAGGACTATATAAAGGATATCTCAAAGTTGTGTAGTTATCTTGATATGACTATGGAGGCAATAAATTACGTCCGAAAGGTAATCCAGTAAACAATGTTGTTCGTTTACAGTGTGATAAATCTAATAACACTGGTCAATAATAATGATAACTGTTTAACTAAAGATACGATGAAGGTTGGCAGACAACCAGTGGTTTGTCAAGATCGTTTGTAAGGTGGCTCTTGTCCCTACTGTGTATGTGGTTTACTAAGGATGTCAAGAGATGGTTTCGCAACAAAATACAACAGGAGACATTCTGAAACGTCGATTTGTGAAAGTTGTTACTGCAATTTTAAGAATTATAGTTATCTGAAGAAGCAAAAACTACCGTTGTTGACTATTTTAGGGTGCATATATCACTTTACACTTGTTGCTGTTTAGGTAAGTATGTAGGCAGTACGCAGAGGTGGATTCAGTGAACCAGTGGTGGTGGATCCAGTGTAGTATAGGACCATCTTCAGATATATCTAGCTGACGAGTCTCAAACAAGACGAAACACATGTCCTAGATTCATCAGCCAGTCACATCTAAATGAAGTGAATTTAAATATCTGAGGAGTGCAAGTTCTTTGCATTATTATTATTATTATTAGTCCCTTGGGTTCCTAGTGGAACATAGGGCTTCAGTAGCACGCCTCCAGTGACCTTTGTTCTCTGAGATCTTTTGAACCTGGTCCCACGACAGCCCAGAAGCTCTCATTTCCTCCTCGCACGACCTCCTCCATGTCACCCTTGGACGTCCAACTCGTCGCTTCCCATGGGGATTTCACTCGAGGGCCTGGCGCGTGATGTCCTCAGTCGGCCTTCTCAGTGCATGGCCAATCCATCTCCATTTCTTCCTGCATATTTGTTGCGTGATAGGTTCTTGGTTGGTTCGTTCCCAGAGTTCCTTGTTGCTTATTCTTTCATCTATATATCTCAAATAAAATTTTGTTAATTCAATGGCGTATAATATCATTGACTTCTTCAAGTGTGACATATTCATGAATAATGATTCGACATTAAAAGTAACCATGTGATTATCATCAATCCTGATAACAAATTCAAATAGTTGAAAAGTGTTTTCATCGACCCTTCCTTATGATTAATGAGACAAAAGTTGTTGAAGTTAAGATACATTCCATTCAATGAATCTTTATGATGAATGCGTCTTAGTATATATTACTATCGATAGTTTTGTTGAATACAGAGATTAAGGAAGTTGAACTTCTCATTGTATTCATTCTATTCATATTCCATTGGTAATAAAAGTTATTATATAATGACAACTGACAGCACAATTTTATGAAAGAACATGAAGAAGAAGTAAGTATTTCAGTGAAGAGTCTCTTTTCGACGATCTAATCATTTTTCTACTGTAAGGATTTGATAAATAAATTAAAAAAAACGGTTTGTCAATGTATGGCAACATAAATGAGCTGCTATTGAAATCAAAAACTGATGAGTAGTAAATATTGATCAAAATAAGTTTGGACAAGAAGTTACATTGTATGATGACATAATTGGAAACTGAATTGTGATCAGGCAGAGCATGAAAGGAGAAAGTGAGTGGCAAGAGATATGATCATATTTCGTTTACGACTCACATGGACCCAGTTATTAGAGTTCGTCAGTTGACCATTCTAGCTTGGTTTTCTGTGAATTGATCTACTTAACATTCTTCAGCTGTCCTTGTCAATTCTACATGAAGAAAGTGAATTATCAATCGATTTTCGACCTCAAGGGTGAATCTAATGGTTGAATGGCAGTTATTGAGTACTTGTAGAACGTGATCCAAATCATATTGATGATCACAGATAATTAAAGTATCACTCACATACCTTTTGTACGGTTGAAAACCTTCAATCCTTGACTTCATGGGTCCGTTCTCCAAACTGGCCATAAAGTACAGTCTATTGGAGGATATCAAACTCTCTAAGGAGAATACATAGAAGTGGTCAGATGTGAAAGCTTCCCCTTTAAATTGTTAGGAATCGTTGGATGCGTTGATACAAGCATGGCAGGCAACACAAATAGTGACAGTAAATTGAGCCATCATGAAAATCAAGAAACCAACAACTGATGAATAGTGGATAGGTTTACCCCTATATCAATTCATTTGCTTTTGTGGAGTAAGGTTATATAGGTCGTTCAATGCGACTGTTATCCGAAACGGTTCAAGAACACTATCACGCATGTTTACAGAAAGGTAACAATGAAGCGATAAGAATTACTGTGTAGTTGAACACATCATGAACACGAATCACGCTATCTCAAGAACCTCCTCGTTCAACGTTATCTATAAAGTGAAAAGAAACCTCCCAAATGCAGTATGTCTTCGTATTCTCTGCATCGCTGAAGCTCTTGCCATGCATATCGAGAAATCTGAACTGTGTACACATCAGAAGATTGTTCAACACTTTCTCCTTTCATGGTTATAGTTTCCAGTCTTTCAAATCTTCTCTAATCTCTCTCACCTTTTCATTTTTCTGTTTTGATACTATTCACTTGTTAAGTAATTTACTACTCATGCTCTGCCTGATCACAATTCAGTTTCCAATTATGTCATCATACAATGTAACTTCTTGTCCAAAACTTATTTTGACCAATACTACTACCACTACTCATCAGTTTTTGATTTCAATGGCAGCTCATTTATGTTGCCATACATTGACAACCGTCTTTTTTTTATTTATTTATCAAATCCTTACAGTAGAAAAATGTATAAATTTCCGATTGTGTACAGTTTTGAAAATGTAATCACCGAAAAGAGAGTCTTCACTGAAATATGACTTGTTCTTATTTCACATTCGAATGGGTATATTTCACATAATTGTAGACTATTCTGTAACCTATACTTACTGATATTTTTCAACTCTGACTTCTCCACTTACAGCTACATCGTTCCTTGTAATTTTCTTATTTTCTCTTATCCTGTAATAGAGATAAAAACGTTGAAGTTCAATCAAATGATGTTTCAATGGAATCAGTTACCGTAGTACAGATTGAAGACAAGAATGAGGAAAATAAAACTGAACAACAGGAGAAGATAGAAAATTGTGATAAATCAACAAAATCCCATTCTACTAGTAAATTAGGTGTATTATCAAAAAAGCATACAACTCGATCTCTACGTACACGTCATAGTCGTACACCGTCTGATGCAAGTTTTTCAGAAGGTGAAGTATTATCAGATACTGAAGAAGATTTAGAATTATCTGATAATGGTCGTGAACAAAAAGACGGTGTTGGTGTTCATGAAAAAACTAAACCTGTTGAAAATGATGGAAAAAATGATGATTTAGTTAAATTAGTACATGATCCACTACATACTACAACACCTATCAGTGATGTTGACTTAACTGAACTAGAAATTATGGATGAATGGGCACCGCCGGTTTTAGCATCGAATCGAATGGATACATCTATTTCACTGAGTGATATCAGTCTTCCAGCTGAAGAAATGGTTAGTTATTTTATTCTTTGAATAGTCTAAATTTAAGTCGTGTTTTTTTTCCTGAAGTATATCAGTATCACGGCATGAATACTTGTACAATAACCTTCAGATGGTCGCTGAGTTCCCTGGTAAATACAATAAGTGGTAAGATTATCGATACCCAAACTCTAGTTTGATGCTTTGAAAGAATTTAGGCATTGAGTAAATGATATTCATAATTTCCATCCATCCGAATCAACATAGGACCAGGCATACTGAATAACGGTCCGAGTTACCACAGCTCAATCAGTTCATCAAGTAGGAAGCCAGTGAAGTGGAACATGAAGAAAAGAAAATTCAGTCAATAGAAATATCAAGTACTAAAAAAGAGAAAGGAAGGGTGAGAAAATGATGAGATTCGGTATCGTGTTAACATGAGTATAATGTATGTATGTATGCATGTATGTATGTATGTATGTATCTGCACCACTGACATCGGTTCTGAGCCATGTTATCACCTAGAGTCAGTCTCCAACCACTGGTCTCTCTTGTCCCACGGACCCCAACCGCCTAGTCTGCATCGCCCTATACCGCTCAAACCAACAGTCAAAAACTGCATACATTGATGCCATGTTTTAGTATGGCCACCTCCAGCCTTTTTCCACTCTGAACGAACCTAATTTGGCCAACATTGTGTGACGAGGCAGACGAAGACCAGGCATACGTAACACATGTCCCAGCCAGCCATCTCAGTCGATGAAAATTCACAACCACATCAAATGACATACCTCTTCTCCCTAAAACTCTACACCTGACTTCTACCTTACTCACGTGATGCGGCGACGCCACGGAATACGACCTATACTACGAAGGCAATGATGGTCAAACAACTGAAGCCTTCTCATGTCTTCCATCTTCAATGGCCATGTTTCACAGCAATACAGTAGAACGGAGGGGACTGGTTTGCAGTACACTAACTCGTTAATAGACAATCGGATATTACAGCGGCCTGCCGAGCCTCTTGTATTAGTGCAGAGACTTCATAAGCCACTAAGCCACTACACCAGGTCTGATCCTACTTCCCAGGTAAGTGAAGTGTTCAACACACCCAATCACTACACTCTCTGTTGTTAACCGAGGAACCGATGAAGACCAATCGTGGAGCAACAATTTGCAATTGGGTGGTGAGAAACGCATCCCAAACATTATCAAATTCCCACTCAAAGTGTTCACATGACTCTGCAGATACATACATACATACATACATACATACATACATACATACATACATACATACATACATACATACATACATACATACATACATACATACATACATACATACATACATACATACATACATACATACATACATACATACATACATACATACATACATACATACATACATACATACATACATACATACATACATACATACATACATACATACATACATACATACATACATACATACATACATACATACATACATACATACATACATACATACATACATACATACATACATACATACATACATACATACATACATACATACATACATACATACATACATACATACATACATACATACATACATACATACATACATACATACATACATACATACATACATACATACATACATACATACATACATACATACATACATACATACATACATACATACATACATACATACATACATACATACATACATACATACATACATACATACATACATACATACATACATACATACATACATACATACATACATACATACATACATACATACATACATACATACATACATACATACATACATACATACATACATACATACATACATACATACATACATACATACATACATACATACATACATACATACATACATACATACATACATACATACATACATACATACATACATACATACATACATACATACATACATACATACATACATACATACATACATACATACATACATACATACATACATACATACATACATACATACATACATACATACATACATACATACATACATACATACATACATACATACATACATACATACATACATACATACATACATACATACATACATACATACATACATACATACATACATACATACATACATACATACATACATACATACATACATACATACATACATACATACATACATACATACATACATACATACATACATACATACATACATACATACATACATACATACATACATACATACATACATACATACATACATACATACATACATACATACATACATACATACATACATACATACATACATACATACATACATACATACATACATACATACATACATACATACATACATACATACATACATACATACATACATACATACATACATACATACATACATACATACATACATACATACATACATACATACATACATACATACATACATACATACATACATACATTATACTCATGTTAACACGATGCCGAATCTCATCATTTTCTCACCCTTCCTTTCTCTCTTTTAGTACTTGATATTTCTATTGACTGAATTTTACTTCCTTTAAGTTTCTTCCGTTGATGGTGACTAGAGTTTGTTGTTGTTGGTGGTGCGGTATCTTCATCACTTCTATCTTCTCTATATTCACCTGAAGTCCCGCCTTCCTTGGCTGCCCTGCCTCTTCTGTCATCAACTTGTTAGTCTTCGCCTGTAGATCTTCCAGTTTGTGTGACATCAGGCACAAGTCATCACTGGCGAAATCCAGATCTTCTAGATTCCTTTCCACAGTCCAACCAGCGTATCCACCTCTTCTCACAGCTCCCACTGTTTGCTGCATGATCCAGTCCAGTCGGCCACAATCAGGAATATCATGGGTGATAGTAGGCAACCTTGTTTCACTCCTGTCTTCACTTCACTTCAGTGGCATCACTGAGCTTTCCATTGTGAATTACTTGGCTGGCATGTGGCATCTTCATATAGTTGTTGAATGAGGCTGATAAAGGTTTGTGGTATTCCGTAGTATTGAAGCAGTTTCCAAATTACCTGTCGATTGACGCTGTCAAAGGCAACTCCATATGCTGGTTAACAGGTAGGTTTCATTGCTAGATTAGTAGATCAGTGATAGGGCTAATCATGGTCAGGCCGCAGCAACAAATAATCATAACTTTCGGTAATTTTGGTAATTACTTAGGATAAACAACCTGAAGTTTGTTTGATTTAGAAAGGAATATCGGCGAATTTTAAGCTTAAAATTCAGTAATAAAAACTATATATATATATATATATATATATATATATATATATATATTTTTAACTCTATAAAAACTCATTTTTATACTGTTCTACTTATAATTTATAGAAAGATTCTACATTTTCACATGAAATCAATGTAAAAGATAATAAGAAAGATGAAATAACAGAATTGTTGAATAATTCAATTGAATTTTGTTCAAATAGTCTTCAAGAATTGATAATAAAAGCTGAAGTCAATAGTGATATTCAATGTGGAGATAGTTTGAATAATATTGCAAGTCAATCGTTCAAGATTTGTTTAACTCCAGAGTTAGAAGCTAGTATTGAGAGGACAACAACTGCTTTCAAGGTAGGTTTTTAATGAAATAATTGAATACTGTAAGCTTAACTAATCATTATGAGATGCTCAATTAGGATTTGTTAAAGATACAGTTAACTTCAAGTAAATAGGTACAACTCACATCAACTATGCATGATTACATACATTAAGTTATTCACAGGTTGATAATACTGTGTAACTGGTTAAACATCTGTAATTGTGTAGGCTGTAGACAATTATAGCTTACACATGGTGAGCTATGACTGAGTAAGGCTGTATTCAATACTTCAGACCCTTAGTCTTGGTCGTATGAGGAGGGGTAAACTGTTTGTTTAGGGTCTTCAAGATGATAGAAATCATTGGTTGGATATCTTTGGTATGATATGATTGAAAACCGGTCACAATGGCACAGTTGTATTCACTCTTCAAAAGTCTAAATGTTTTGACTAACCTTCTCTTCTCACATACACTTTTGTCTATCTTGATATCAAGCTTTTTCTATTCACGTGTTCTTTGTATACTACGATGAAATGTGATAACTTCAACCGATACACTTCTATGATCATATTGCTTTTAAGCTTGCATCCATGGGATAACTTGCAAACTTAGTACATATACTTATCAGCTAGGCGATGAACCACCTTATTGTTTTTGAGCTGAAGGACAGACGAACAGAAAATCAACGTAGAACATCGAACATAAGTACATCATCTCAAGTTGCCACACTCCACAGTAGTATACAAAGAACAAGAGTAGATAAAGTTGTGTGAGACAATAAACAATTTGAAGATAAAGGTTACTGTGAATATTCAAGCTTTAGAAGATGTCAAGGAGTAAATACATATGAGCCATGTCATCAAGTGTTTCCAACCACTGATTCCTTTAGTCTTGGGCACCCTAACCAGACATTCTACATCTTCATACATGACTCAGATCAGTAAGAGAGTTCATCGACTGGTGCCAGATCTTCATCTTGCCACTCTGAAACCTCTTCCAACCTACTCCAATTTCTCCTGGCACGTCACGTCGATATAGGAAGTGGTTTGGCCTTCCCAATACATATTCAAGCCATCTCAACTGATGAAGGTTCACAAACTCGTTAATCAACTTACCTGTCTTGCCTAGTACTCTTCACCTAACCTCACAATTGCTTACACGGTGATTCCACCAAACGTGACCAATACTATGAATACATCTATGATCGAAACCTTGTAATCTTGTAACCTAATTTTAACGGTCATGTTTCACAGCCATATTCAGGATAGAACGGACTGTAACGCATCATACTTGTCCTTTGATAGATAGTTATATATCTCACCAGTCGGCTCCACAGATGATGTAACTTGGCAAATGCCGCTCAGGCCTTCTGTATCCGAGCTAAGATTTTTTCAGCACTTACGCCGCTCGGGCTGATACAACTTTCTCCAAGTAAGTAAAGTGGTTAACACACTCCACCACTTCACTCCTTATAATTGAACTGGGAGTGTTCGCAAGCCAGTCCTGGAGCATCATGCATTTGACAGGTGGGAAATGCTTCTGCTCATCGCGTTCAGAAAACCCTGCATTTTATCAGTCTTCACCCAGCACAACAATATCGTCTGAATACTTCAAGTCAACCAGATGACCTCCATGAAGTAGGTCAATCCCAATGAAGTCAGATGTAACTAAAGTCTTGTCTGTTCTTATGCCTATGACGAAGGAACGGTGACAGTGGGCATCGCCGGTAAACGCCACTAGTTGTCGTCAGTTAACATGATAACTCTTCATTAACCCTGACATGGCTGCGTGAGTTCAAGTAGAGAGCTTTGATTAGCGTTATATACTTGCTTTGTATTCTCCTCATAGTCAGACTGCCACAATACCCCACAGTCGACCAAGTCAAATTCCGCCTTCAGGTCGGAAAATATAGCAAGCGTTATCTGCTGATAGGTATACCTGTGTTCCAGAACCTGTTGGATGATGAAAATATGACCGATGTACCTTCGTCAAGGTCTGAAACTTGCCTGGTTTTCTCGAGTTTGCTGTTCTTGAGCTCTACTTGGAAGTTGGATAACTACAGACCCCAGGATCTTGGATACAATATCAGTCAAAATAATTCCCCTATGGTTGTCACAGGAAGACTTCCCTCCCTTCTTGTAAACTGAGATGACCAGTGAAGCGCAGACAAACATGAACCTGCACTAGCGCGTGATCAGAGTTCAAACTGGTACTCCAGAAAAGTACCATCCTCCAACGATGGCTTATAGCAATCTGATATATCTGTGTCCATCATTGGTTTAATGTTGGCTGACACCATATGAGACAGTGTCTGTCCTCATGCCTAAGGTTAGTGCTGACCCAGAAACAAGTCGGAACAAAACTGAAACAGAAGACCACCGTTTTCAGTTAGCTGGCATAGGATCACATAGATATGTGCCAGATGCCTCTCCGATTGGCTTAGTTTCCCTCTCCACCTACTGAGGTTTGAGCAGCCAGGTAGTATCGCTAGCCCCCACACAATAGGTGTGGCTCATTGCCTACTGCATGGATTTACACAAGGTAGCTGAGTGTGTTTCTTTTTTTCATTCATTTGAGCGTTAAAGTCACTTGCCATTATGACTACATCTGAACGTTTTGCTTTCTGTAACAGGGTTGACACCTGATAGGATTCATGCTTTGCATCCGAACTACAGTCGGTGGAGTTTACCAATGGGCATCGTCTGGTCTCACGAACTCTCCTAGTCTTTACAGATCCACTCATTCGAACAGCACATAGACCCCAGTTTACTGGAATCCTGTCGAGGAGCGCACTTTCTGCTCCACGACTCAAACGTATGCCTACACCAGCTAGTCCACAAGAGCCTGGTCACTGAGTCTCCGGATACTCTTAAAGTGAATTTTGAGGATTCACCGCTCTGGTCAGGTGAGGTTAATTTAAGAACCACATCCGGGTTCTGTATACGTGTATCAGAGACACAGCACACATCCATGGCTAGGGATTTCGGAGTTCTGACAAGCGATGCTTGTCGGATTTGGCATAGAGTTCGGACGTTGAGAGCTCCTGCATGAAATCGATGGTTGGCGGGTAGAGTCTTCGGAGACCAGGAATGAGGTTTTGATGGCTTTGGTCGTTAGTAATGCTTGCAGAGTGAGAATTTGGGGTAGATGTAAGAGGATTGTTGTTAGCGTCAGGAGGTGAAAACAATGGAGGAGATAAAGTTGAGGAGGAAAAGTTATATTTGACTATGTCTTGTGTACTACTGGAAGCGTGCATGCGGTTGACACTTCCCAGCTGCCCACACCGTGAAGGGCTACTTCTTCTTAAGGTACTTGAAAAATAAAAAGGTTTGTGTGACCACAGAGCCCATGGGACATGTGCTTAAGATCTGTCACACATAGCCTTCTATGGATCATTGTTTTGAGGTTCGGTTGTTCTACCACCGGCACCGGAATACCATGGGGCATGGCAGAGTGTGTTATTTTCAGGGTTAACCTTTTCTACCCTCGCCCCCTTCCGTTAAGAAGGTAGCATCAGTGTGGCACTGCCGGTCATCTAAGGGAAACACCTTACTACTGTCACATGATATCCAGCTAGCAGCAGTTCGACTTGCCCCCCCCCAGACCGACATGATAGTGTAGTAATTTCCACTACAAGGGTAACCACTTTTTGTCTCACCACTATTCAACAGACGTTTCTAAGATAGTAGGGCCTTAAGGGAACAAGCCTTCCACCAGTATAGCTTATTGGGTCATTGTGATATGCAAGTCCAACCACCATATCAAGGTAGCAGTTATCTGTCGAGGTAAGTGGATCAGGATTTGAACTGATCAATTGCATTTACAAGTAGTCGAGTGAAATTGTTCACATCCCCCCTAATGAATGTTCACACAAAACAAATAACTTTCTCACCTCTTTTGGATGATGTTATGGTAGAGATAACAGTTAAGTGATTTTTTTCCAATATCAATATTGTATTTCTGTGTAAAGAAAACAATGCATTGCATATACTGTCTACTGCATCTACCCTAGGAACACGTGACATCAGTTCTAGCCAATCTCTTACACGCTGTACCAGGTCAATTATCAGCACAAGCAGAAAATGATGCTAAATACCGTAGCCAACGTGGTGGTACACGTAGACAACAGGTTGTTTCACGTCGTGGTTCTAGACTTCGTGGTATGCTACTGGCCTATCAACAAGAGGCTGTGAAACGTCTCAGTTCTAGCACTTTCGAATGACCAATGACTTTGAGGGGGCAAAGAATTAAAATCTTTTATTATGTGAAACAAGACTGAAGTCTTTTCTTCATCATTTTCAAGTCTATCTTATAGATTATAATTTTTCTTGTCTGTGAATTTCCTCTGTTGTTTTATGGTACAGTTCTAATCCTGTTGTCGATAACACTATGTGTTGCAAATGTATATCATGGTCTTTAAATACAAGTTATTTCGTAACTTGCGTATGCTTTCTTTGATCGTTACCTGGGGAAATGCATATCAGTAGGTGAGATTAATTTTCCACCTTGGAGGGTTTTTGTGGCAGCTGTGCTTCATTGGTTTAGGGAGATGATTTCCAACTAGTATCACTAAAAGCCTTCACACACAATAGGCGTGGTTCATTGCCTACTGCACGAATATGCACCAGATGCCTGAATACGTTTCGTTTGAGGGTTGTAGCGTAGTGGAAGCAATACTGTCCGCTTTAGTATGTTCTTATCCCTGTAGAATTCTGTATGTAATTATACTACTTAAGTCTTTCTTATAGTAGTGATGTTTACTAATATCAAGTTAGTACTTCTGTGTGATGGTTGAGAGACTTGGTGCGTTACGAAAAGCATTTCCAACAAACTATAGACATACATGACGTCAACAGCTGCCACTTACACTCAATACTGAAGATCGGATAGCCAGAATAATAAGAATGAGCAAGAAGGAACACTCACTGGCTGGCAACGCTACAACCAAGAACCCATCCCCTAACAAATATGCAGTGGAAGAGAGTGGAGATAGATTGGGTTGGACAGACACTGAGAAGAATATTTTGGATCATAATGCGCCAGTCCTTCGAGTGGAACCGAAAGGGGAAACGACGAGTTAGGCGACGGAGGGTGACATAGGGGAGATTGTGTGAGGAAGAAATGAAAGCTTAAAGGGCAGTGGTGGAGCGTGTTGAAAAGACTCCAGAGAAGAGAGTGAAATGGAGATGTCCTACTGAAGCCGTATGTTCTACTAGAAACCCAAAGGACAAATAATAATCATAGTAATAAAATTACTACTAGTCATCGAAAATAGAGTTTTAAGAACATAGTGCTTTGAAAAACTTAGATTCTGACAAGTGCCTTTGAAAGACTGGGTATGTAATATGAAAACTATAAAGAAGCTAGCAAGCAGTGACGGACGATATCAGAGTCGGAAAAACTATAGATTTCAACAAGAAGGAAGCTTCGAATTACAGCTTGCCAGTTTCCACTGATACATTTGTATGAGACTGACACTTCGGCAACTGTATGATCACTCATTACAAAGTGAATGCATGATACTCACTAGTATGTGCATCTGTTCAACACCAATGTAAATCAATGATGTTGATTAGCTGAATCCCTCTGATCCAAATAGTTGCTGGAACTCACCGACGATAAATCCGGATCCATAATAATTCAATTCCTAAAACCAGACTTCTAGCCGAATGAGTTGACTAGAGGTATATGGCAGAGATTCAGCTGGTTATGAAATAAGTGTCCAAAATGAGGAGAAAAATCCTAAATCTGACTAAGATGCACTACTCTTATGTTAGTTTGTGTATTATGCATCTGTACTGTTCCTGTGTTGTTGGTTGAACCTCTTTATATGATAAATCCCTTCAAGTGTGTCACTGATTGTTTATAAGAAATCGAAGAAGGAAATCTACTCATACAACATTGGTTGAAATTCTGGAGTCTTCTCAACTGCTGATAAATGCATAGACGCTGTACCTTGTCATCTTTTATAATCGTGGTATCCTTATTCACCATCTTCTGGTTTATCGAATCTAACCAAATTCCATATTCCTTCTGCCGAAGCTTAGCATTACCCTCTTCTGAAAATCTGTTCCTTCCTTCTTTGAATAGCCTCTTCTATCATGTCAGTGTAGAATTTGAGCAGCGTGGCAGTGTATGTAGTTCTATATTGACTTCTTCGTTGGATATTTCACACAGTGAAACGGTTGCATCCAGTGGATAGAATTTGTTTTCCCTCTTCTTCTCATTGAAAGAAGCTGCACACCCTGTTTTCATGGTTCTCTTCCTTCACCTGCATTTCTCGTTAGAGTAGAAGAATTTTCCAGGGTACTTGAATCTGATGTTCATACATTCCTATTACAGGTGCTCAACGTTGATTTGATAAAATAAGCTCCACCTATCAAATTTTCCTTGTCCTAAGCCAACAAGTAACGTTTGCAGAATGACCTATCCATTCCAACAGAGAACCAAGTATACTTGCAAGGGAATACAGAATTTCGTGCGTTTGATCAGTGTTTGTCGTAAAGGATAATTACTTCATGCACTATAAAGACTATACTCATCCACGACGCTCATGAGCATGTCCAGCCATCCAAACGAATGTTTTGTAAACAGAGCCCAGACAAATACAGTAAGTATACGAAACCGGTGAAGAATAAGAAAAGGGGTAGGGAAAATAATAATAGTAGTTATAAAAACTGAATGATAAAGTTATTAACTAAGTATTCCCTGGCCAAGGGAGAGATAAGGGATGTGAAAACTTCTCGGATAAAAAGGCTAGGATTAATAGCTCGAATTCCCACAGCTTTGCTATGTGTAAAAGACGAGTTTGAATACCTTTTGAAAGATGAGATGGTATGCGGTGAATAATTGTGAAAGCAGTGTTCTTATCTACCGAGTGACCACTATCAACGATTACTATTATATTATTTGTCCCTTGGGTTCGTAATGGAACATAGGGATTCAGTAGCAGATCTCTAGTGCACTCTCTTCTCTGAAATCTTTTGAACCTGGCTCCACGACAGCCCACAACCTCTCATTTCCTCCGCGCAAGATCTCCTCCATGTCAGCGACGCCCAACTCGTCGCTTCCCATGTGGGTTCCACTCGAGTGCCTGGCTGGTCTGACGCGTGATGTCCCCAGTCGGCCTTCTCAGTGTTTGCCCAATCGAATCCATCTCCACTTCGTTCTACTGCATATTGGTTCAACGATAGCTTCTTGGTTGGTTCGTTCCCGGAGTTCCTTGTTACTTATTCTTATTATTCTGGCCATCTGAGTTTCAGTAACCAGCCAGCGTGGATGGCAGTTGTTGATGAATGTGTGTAATTTGTTGGAAATGCCTTTCATAACGCGCCAAGTTTCTGAACCGTATAAGAGAACTAACTTGACTGAGGATGGTGTTGAAAATCCGGATGTTGTTCACGCTTTATGCTGATTGGAGTACAGAAGATCTCCACACTAGTTTCAGGTTAATGAACGCCTGTCTTGCTTTTCCGATTCTGACTTTGACGTTCTCATCTGTGCCTGTGCCGCCTGTAGTTGAAACAATGCTGCCTGCTTAGATAGGTGAAAGAGGTTACTTCCTTCAAGTTTCTCCCGTTGATGGTGATTGGAGCTTGTTGGTGGTGGTGGTGGTGGTGGTTGGGTATCATTACCACCTCTGTCTTCTCTATATTCACCTGAAGTCCCGCCTTCCTTGGCTGCCCTGCCTCTTCTGTCATCAACTTGTTAGTCTTCGCCTGTAGATCTTCCAGTTTGTGTGACATCAGGCACAAGTCATCACTGGCGAAATCCAGATCTTCTAGATTCCTTTCCACAGTCCAACCAGCGTATCCACCTCTTCTCACAGCTCCTCACTGTTTGCTGCATGATCCAGTCCAGTCGGCCACAATCAGAAATATCATGGGTGATAGTAGGCAACCTTGTTTCACTCCTGTCTTCACTTCACTTCAGTGGCATCACTAAGCTTTCCATTGTGAATTACTTGGCGGCATGTGGCATCTTCATATAGTTGTTGAATGAGGCTGATAAAGGTTTGTGGTATTCCGTAGTATTGAAGCAGTTTCCAAATTACCTCTCGGTCGACGCTGTCAAAGGTCTTCTCAGAGTCGATGAAGTTGAGTTGAGGTAGAGAGTTGACTGCCATTCTATACTCTGTTCTATGATGATGCGAAGCGCTGCAATTTGATTGGCACACAATTTGTATTTCCTGAGGCCTGCCTGTTCCGGTCGGTCAACGAGGTGAGATAAAACTCAGCTTCTGATGGATTTTATCTGAAATTGTAATTTAATGGGGATGAGGCCGAAGAAGTTATAATCCCGAGACTGTCTAGAGCCATTAAAAGGACCTTCTACGCCGCACAACTTTGTCTATCATTTTCCAGTCGACCATTAGTTGATGCTCAGACAAAAGATAAAGTATCTAGTTTTGCCATTTCTATGTATATTTACAAGTTTAGCTGCTCCTGTGGAGAAAGCTACATTGAGCGTATTACTAGACAACTTAACAAACATGTTTCTGAGCATCTACCTTCATGGTTGGGAAAGGGACAGATAAAATCCATCAGAAGCTGAGTTTTATCTCACCTCGTTGACCGACCGGAACAGGCAGGCCTCAGGAAATACAAATTGTGTGCCAATCAAATTGTAGCGCTTCGCATCATCATAGAACAGAGTATAGAATGGCAGTCAACTCTCTACCTCAACTCAACTTCATCGACTCTGAGAAGACCTTTGACAGCGTCGACCGAGAGGTAATTTGGAAACTGCTTCAATACTACGGAATACCACAAACCTTTATCAGCCTCATTCAACAACTATATGAAGATGCCACATGCCACTGAGGAAAGGAATCTAGAAGATCTGGATTTCGCCAGTGATGACTTGTGCCTGATGTCACACAAACTGGAAGATCTACAGGCGAAGACTAACAAGTTGATGACAGAAGAGGCAGGGCAGCCAAGGAAGGCGGGACTTCAGGTGAATATAGAGAAGACAGAGGTGGTAATGATACCCAACCACCACCACCACCACCACCAACAAGCTCCAATCACCATCAACGGGAGAAACTTGAAGGAAGTAACCTCTTTCACCTATCTAAGCAGGCAGCATTGTTTCAACTACAGGCGGCACAGGCACAGATGAGAACGTCAAAGTCAGAATCGGAAAAGCAAGACAGGCGTTCATTAACCTGAAACTAGTGTGGAGATCTTCTGTACTCCAATCAGCATAAAGCGTGAACAACATCCGGATTTTCAACACCATCCTCAGTCAAGTTAGTTCTCTTATACGGTTCAGAAACTTGGCGCGTTATGAAAGGCATTTCCAACAAATTACACACATTCATCAACAACTGCCATCCACGCTGGCTGGTTACTGAAACTCAGATGGCCAGAATAATAAGAATAAGTAACAAGGAACTCCGGGAACGAACCAACCAAGAAGCTATCGTTGAACCAATATGCAGTAGAACGAAGTGGAGATGGATTCGATTGGGCAAACACTGAGAAGGCCGACTGGGGACATCACGCGTCAGACCAGCCAGGCACTCGAGTGGAACCCACATGGGAAGCGACGAGTTGGGCGTCGCTGACATGGAGGAGATCTTGCGCGGAGGAAATGAGAGGTTGTGGGCTGTCGTGGAGCCAGGTTCAAAAGATTTCAGAGAAGAGAGTGCACTAGAGATCTGCTACTGAATCCCTATGTTCCATTACGAACCCAAGGGACAAATAATATAATAGTAATCGTTGATAGTGGTCACTCGGTAGATAAGAACACTGCTTTCACAATTATTCACCGCATACCATCTCATCTTTCAAAAGGTATTCAAACTCGTCTTTTACACATAGCAAAAGCTGTGGGAATTCGAGCTATTAATCCTAGCCTTTTTATCCAGAAGAAGTTTTCACATCCCTTATCTCTCCCTTGGCCAGGGAATACTTAGTTAATAACTTTATCATTCAGTTTTTATAACTACTATTATTATTTTCCCTACCCCTTTTCTTATTCTTCACCGGTTTCGTATACTTACTGTATTTGTCTGGGCTTTGTTTATCCACTTATCTCGTCCTTCACTCTTACGGAATATTGTTTTGTGTCTAGTTGACCACACTACTCACCCTCCCCCGCACTATGATGCAGATTTTAGCAACATTGCTTGGAAAGGACCCCAGTGGGCTCCTAGTCTCATCAGGTTGACACACTTATCAACTGACTCGCCTTACATGCCTAACATTCTACCTCTTTTTGCCTAACACTACACACAGGGATCATGATTTCGAAGGATGACTAGTTTTCCGTCGGTGGATATGATATCCTAAAGGGAACTCTCTTTCCATGCTTAGGAGAAGCATATCTAAAGTTCAGGGAAATGTGTTGCTTAGGACGAATAGACGAGTTTTGAATTGAATAGGAAGTGATTTTCAAATCCACTGTGTAAGTGGACAATAGTTGTAGGAAAGTAATCATTAGCTTTCAACTTCAGATTTTAAATTATTCTCATTTTAACACGACTGTTGGTAACTCTGAAGCATTTGAGCAGATTAAAGAAGACTGAAGTATGTGAATCAGATGGTATCTCACTGACCAGTAGCTTCATCAGTGTGGCCATTCATTAGTTGAATGGATACGTTTTAGATTTTTCCAATAAACAATTTATACTACTAATATCTTTTCAAGTAGGCCAACGCAGTTGTACTATCTTAGAGGAAAGCAGTTTCGCTTCGACGACGGTTGCCTTTAACAATTATTTATCTGAAATCACTAACTTTCAAAAACCTTCTTCACACTTAATATTGCCCACTGATTGATTAGAAGACACAAGTTTGACCACTTCAACAAGTCTTCTGCTTTGCTACATTTGTTTATTTGATTTATGACACACAGTGATATAGTCTTCGATGTACCAAGTTTTCCATGACCTAGGATGTTTAGTAGTGGAGCTGCAATCGTCTTTCTAAACAACATCATCACCGGAACTAATTTCACTATGAAGTGAGCTGTCAATATTTCTCCACGACTGAATAATTTAGTAGCTTACCCTGACAAACTGGTTCGTGATTGGCTTTTTCCTTTAATTGTTGTGTCATTGACTGTATAGACTTTCCTGTCCGCTGTTCCTCTGATTCCCCTTCCTTCGTTTGTCATTTTTCTCATTGGTTAATAGATTGAGTTCACGTTTATACATGTATTGGTTGCTGACTGACTGACTCACTCACTTGAATGCCAAGCTTCTAGGAATTGCCTGATATGCTTTGTGTTTCCTCTCTCCGTTCAAGATTAGCACTACATTGTCAAGATTTCAATTCATGTCCATAGCTGACATCCACGTGCATTGAAATGAGTCATGAAATGTCATGTATGACGTTTAACAACCAATTGGTGTTCGTATGAATGACGAAGGCGAAGAAGACGACCACTCTGTCCAACATGGTGTTGACTACAGTTATTGTAAATGATGTTCGGTTTGTCTTCTCTGATTGTTGTTGCATCCTTTGGTCTGCATAACAGTGTTAGGAATGGAATCTGTTGGTTTGTGAGCCACATCAATTCCAATCAATCTCAGTAATCTTGTCGTGATTTCTGATATGTCCTTTATCTATGGTAGAGTGATACATTTGTTGACTTCTGTCGATGACTTTGTAGTTGATGATGCACGAAATACCCGTTCTTCTTTAGGATGGACATCAAGTAGTTTTCTTTGTTTCTCCGTGAAGTTGTTGTACTGTGATATGTTCTCGCTCTTTTGAATAGAGTCCGCACGCAACTGATCTTGTGTGTAGTTGTGTTGTTGCTACTGTAGTTGAGGATTTGATCATTGTGTGTTGGTTTCCTGTACACTTGGGTTTCCAGCTTTCTGGAATTTGTCCTACTGACTAAAACATCCAGGAATGGTAGTTGGTTGTTTGACGTCTTCTCCATTGTGAATTAAATGTCATTGTATATCTTGTTGATCAAACTGTGGGTGTTTTCTATATCATCCTTTTTGATGATGACAAAAGTGTCGTCCACATGGCGAATCCAAATTTTTGGTTTAATCATAGGTAGAATAATAGCTTCCAGTCTCTGTATCACTGCTTCTGCCGTTCGCCCAGATATCGGTGATCCCATTCTAGTGCTGATGGTGTCGTCTGAAAAGACGATGAAAGCTCCATGATTAAACAAAGGAGATCAAAGAATACAATACAACCAAGACCATCCAACTGAGCTACAAACATTCTTCACAATTTCACAGTGATACTGTATTATCTACTTGTTCGATGACGTTTCGAGCATAAATTATTATTTCTCATAATCTAATCAATTTAATTACACACCACTTCCAACATCTGATTTTTATAGTCCTGTCAACTCATATTCACCGTTTCTATTGGTAGTAAACATTTTCCATATATGTGGTATAGGTGTTGCATCTCTCTCTCTCTCTCTCTCAATATCCACCTAATTATTTTGAACTTCAGTACAGTAGTTTTATCCTACCCTATTTTGTGGTTGTGTATGTTAATGCATGCATTGCAATAGCCGAGACTCCTTCTAGATTTTTAATCTTACTCGGCTTCGTTATTCTATATTTAGCTATATTCCGTTAATCATCTAACCGACGCCAACCGGCTAGTTTGACCTATATACTTGACATCACAGTCATCACATGGGATTTGATAGATTAGATTATTTTGCTTAATTGGTTGTATCGGATCCTTAAGCCGGCCGACAAAGTTTATCTGTGAGTGAGTTTGTAGGTTTAAATGCCACTGTAATTCTAGCCTTTTTGAGAATCCTACACAAGGTTTCTGATGTCCCTTCCTTATAGGTAACATAATGGAGGCTGTGAACTCCTTTCTACCTGTGTAGTCCTGATTATTCGTAGTCGTGTTTGTACGAATTTCTTAATAAACTGCAGAGGATAACTACTAACTATTAGACCTTTTTTGTATGTTTCAGTCCCTTGTTTAGGTCGTTGCACCGACTCGTCGGTTTTCTGGTTCTATCATTTAGATAATTGACTAAACCTATCTTAAATGACATCCGAAATGAAGGAGCGCTTCCTGCCGATTTCATCCAACCAACTAACATCTATTACAGTTCTGAAGTCCAATATAATTAGGTGGATATTGAGAGAGAGAGAGAGAGAGAGAGAGAGAGAAAGAGAAAGAGGGAGAGAGAGAGTGGTTACTGAATCTTCGTTCATCGAATCAACACCCAAGTCAACACTTGTCATTGGAATGACGCTATACCTATACTACAGATATGGGAAATGTTACTAGAATTAGAAACGGTGAATAAGAGGTGATAGGAGTATAAAAATCAGATGTTGGAAGTGCTGTGTGATTACACATTGATATGATTATGAGCAGTACTTACTTATGGTCGAAATGTTATCAAGTAAATAGTACTATATCACTGTGTGTTATAAATCATATAAAAAAATCTAATATGGAATTAAATTCTACCATAGTGTCCAAGTTTTACACTCATATTAAAGTCTCCGGCTATTTGTTCGATAGAAGGAATGTTTTTTTAGAAACTATACACCATCCTAATATCAACTTTGTACTCCTATTAAATGCAAACTGAATAAATGAAGTAAAACAAATGTTCACTCACTTTTTCAGAACATTTGCGTCATGATATCAAGGACATAAATCTTTGTAGTCCAACAATAAATCCAGTTCAATTTAAAACGGTTTATACCAGGTAAGGTATGAAGATAGAAATAGGGAAATGTGGGCCATTGGATTTCGAATCCCTTCCTCACTGGCAATGTGCTCACCTTGAAACGTTAAGTCCTGGGTTCAATCCGTGACAACATCATGGATGTACACTGATGAGGAGTTTTTTATTCTACAATGAAACTACTGTTGTATGGTATTCCAAGGTTTGTTTATCGTTCCTGATAAGGTGCTAGGATCAAATAGTTTTAAAAGAAGAGTAAATTCAATATGAGTTCAACACTTATGTTTACTTTTACTATAACAAGGTTGGATTTCCAGTTGAGATGACTAGTCTCTATAGAATGACATTAGTTGGAGGCGCATTTGAAACTTTGGAACACTGGACAGCTGTTCCGTCCAACTATGAGACTCTTCAGCAGTCCAAACCCATGACACCACCCTCCAGGAATCGAACCAGCAAGCTTCAGATCCCATGCTCAGCACATTACCATCAGGACACTGGGTCGGAATCCAATGGTCCATATTTCCAACTTCTGTCAGTTCACGATATGGTGCGACCGCCACCCAATGTCATCGTTGATTATTTGTCCTCATGACCACCAGGTTTGCCCACTAATCACCACTTCTCATTGGAACTTCAGGAATCACCTCTCAAAACTAGTCACCACTGAGCACTGGTTCAATCACTAGGACAAAACAGCTGTCCAGTGATATCAAGCTTCCAATTTTCCTCCAACTGATGTCAGTCAGTCCATGATGAATACCAACTTTAAAAATCGCTAAATCCTGAAACTCTATTGAACAATGACCTCAAGATTCCTCTCTTGATGACCATTCTGTTTTTCGAGCATTAGAAAAGGCGGTATGACAACGAAAGGTGTAGCTTGAAGTCGAACTATATACACAGTACTAAGATTTACATACACTTAGAATGGTCTTGTTTATTTCTAGGTCTTTCTCTCAGGTCACAGTTTTTTCGGTTTTACCTGCTCAACTAATCTGATGCTTATATATGTGATCCAGTTTCATATCTGAAGGCTTTGAAGTATACTCACTGATTGTATAAGACTTCAGAGGTTTCCAGCTTTTCTGAAGGACCTCGACAGCTTCACTTAACACCATCACAAATAGTCAATGAAAAGAGATTGAAGAGAACAATAAACGTTTTTATAAATTCATTTGTTACAAGCATACAATAAATAAATAGTCCCTCTTAGTAGCTAGCGGTGGAACCCAAGACGCTGGATGTACCTCCATTCTAATGAAGTGGTAGTGTTCTTACTGGGAATCGAATTCAGCACTCATTGTTTCAAACGTAAACCGTCGTCCACTAGATGACCACTGATGAACAAGGGACAACTCTTTTCCAGTGGTAGACAGTTGTTAGCTAATGATACTTATAATCTTCTGTCGCTATACCGGATCGAATTTTGGAGCGATCGATACTGAGTCCCACTCTCTTTTGGAACACCATCACTCACTGAAATACAAGCTCATCCAGCTGACAATCCCGAGAGGGGATGAAATGCTAGTCACAGATTTGAACGTTAACCGTCGAATAAACTGCATTATAATGAATATCCAGGCAGTATCTGGGCCTCAGTATACACTGAGAAGGCCGACTGGGGACATCACGCGTCAAGCACTCGAGTGGAACCCAGATGGGAAACAACGAGTTAGGCGTCGGAGATGAGGGTGAAATGGAGGAGATGGTACTAGGAAGAAATGAGAGCTTGTGGGCTGTCGTGGAACCAGGTTCAAAAGTTTGCAGGGAAGAGAGTGCACTGGAGATCTGCTACTGAATCCCTATGTTCTATTAGGAACCCAAGGGACAAATAATATAATAATAATAATAATAATAATAATAATCTGGGCCTTGTTTATTTGATTTGATTTATAACACAGTGATCTAGTATTATTTACTTGATGACGTTTCGACCATGAGTAAGTACTGCTCATAATTATATCAATGTAATCACACTATTTTCGACATTTGATTTTTATAGTTATAACACTTTATATGAGTTGTTTTCATTTGTAGCAGAATTTTCCATATCTCTGATATAGGTGTTGTGTCATTTCTATGACATATGTTGGCTGATTCGATGAACAAAGATTCGATAATCAGTCTCTCTTTCCACCTAATTATATTAGACTTAAGTAAAGTGGCTTTATCCCATGCTATTGTCTGGTTGTATGTTAATGCATGCATCGCAATAGCCGAGTCACTTTCTAGATTGTTGATTTTATTTAGGTCTATTATTCTATATTTAGCTAAATTCCTATGTTCGACTATTCTAACTGACCCCGACCAACTAGTTTGACCTATATACTTGACATCACAGTCATTACATTGTATTTGATAGATTAGATTATTTTGCTTAATTGGTTCTATCAGATCCTTAAGCCGGCCGACAAAGTTTATCTGTGAGTGAGTTTGTAGATTTAAATGCCACCCTTATTCTAGCTCTGTTGAGGATTCTACGTAAAGTTTCTCAGGTACCCTACTTATAGGGTAATACAATGGAGGCTGTGAACTCCTTTTTTCTCATGTTGTCGTTATTAGTCGCATTCATGTGACCGTTATTTTTTTCGTTTCATGTATATCCGTAGGAATTTCTTGATAAACTGTGGGGGATAATTACTAACTATTAGCACTTCTTTTACGTGTTTCAATTCCTTTTTTAGGTTCTTTCTCTGACTAGTTAGTTTTCTAGCTCTCTCATTTAGGCATTTGACTAATCCTGCCTTAACTGACATTGGATGCGATGATTTGAAGTCTAGACACCTGTTGGAATATGTCAGTTTTCTGTAGACAGCAGTATCCAAGCCACCGTCTCTTCTTCGTTTTATTCTGCAATACAACATTCATTTTCTGCCTCCTCGTAAGTGAATTGGATTGCGTTTACTACTGGGTTTATACCCATAAGGAAATTGTCGATATGTTCCAATTTCAACACAGTAAATATGTCATCCACATATCGCTACCATATTTTGGGTGTAGGACTAAACGTTTGTAAAGCCACCTATATTATTAGCTTGTAGTGCCCTATCACTGATTGGACTGAATTAATCGGTCACCATTACCATTAGGTCTCCTGCACGAATGTCTCGATGTCCCCAGTATTTACCGTTTCATACTGATGGTAAATAGTAGCTAGTGGTGGAATCCTGAAGACACTTTTCGTCCTCCCTTATCTCGTCAGCCGGATGTACTTGCCCCCCAATAAGCCATGTTGTTCTCGTTAAGACTATAGCCTGAGACCTATCACTTCAAACGCCAGAGTCATTTCCACTAGGCGAGTGAAAAATTGGTCCAGTTGGAAATTTTTAAGCTGTATATCTCCACAACTGCATAAACGATCGACAGTGAAACCATCAAATTCCCAGAGTATAAAGAAGCAATTGTTAAGCAGTTCCACGTTTTCCAAGGTTATCCAATAGATGTCAATCCATAATGGAAAGTATTGTAAAATCAATCAATTTCTGGTAAAAAAAAAAACGCTTTCTTGAACAATTTCTTCTTCCTCTTCTTCTAACTTCCGTCATCATCATCATCATCATCATCATCATCTTAGTAATAAATGCTTAAACACTATACATCAATTAAATAAAATCCATGATCACCACAACGTAATTAAGCAAAATGATATGCAGCATATGCGCATTTGCTTTATTTAGAAAGTTTGCTTTGTGAAAAGTCAGACTGATGACAAATACACCATAATTAATCGATAATTATCGATCGACTTAAATTAGTAAGAACAACTAAATTATTCAAACAGTGGGTTATGACTATTGGTTGATGCATTCACGTCTATATATATATATATATATATATATATATATATATATATATATATATATATATATATATATATATATGGGTATAGGCTGTTAGCCATTTTAAGGACAGGTAATATAAGTGACGCTAATGTTTCACATTTGCACTCAAGTACAATATTCTGTTCTAGTAATTGATTCACCGGTTTTGACAGATTCAAGATAGGCATAACTGATAGCCACCAGATTCGCCCTAATGGTCACGACTTCTCACTGGAACTTCAGGAACCGCCTCTCGAAACTATTCACCACTGAGCACTAGTTCAATTGAGTTTAGAGGGATTTGTGGGGGTGGCGGGATGGCGGTCAAGCTATGTCGTGAACTGACAGAACTTAAAGATATGGACCACTGGATTCCGCCGATTCAGTGGCTCAACAGTAACATGTTGGTCACAGAATCTGAAGGTCAAGGGTCTGATCCCTGTTGGGGTGGGATCATGGCTACGCACTACTGTGCAGTCGCATACTAGGACAAAACAGCTGTCCAGTGTTCCCAGGTTTCTAATGTTCCTCCAACTGATATCAGTCCACGATGAATACCAACTTGTTAGTTTTGTTAAAGGCAATCCTCAAAAAGCCCTGGCTGAACTATGAATGGTTTATCTGCAACCATACTGTAAAAGGATCCAAAGAATTCTGTCAGTAATCAGGGCTAATCAATATGAAATAGGTTATTCTCCTGTAACCAATAGATATTGGCTTGATCAGCTCAGGTATTTAATTGCAGTTGCTGGTGGCGTAGATTCGAATCCCTTAAGGCTAAAAACACACCTTATCAACTAGTGTCAACACGATTAAGTGGAACCAAGGTCTGCCAGAGTACCCTGCCAATTTCCTACAAAACACTAACATCAATCAAAGTCCACCTCTATTGTGAGTCTTTCAGCTTGACAGAAGTATCACATAATGATGGATAAGAATCCGGTCAGCACTCGGGATCGATAAACTTTTAATAATACAGAGTAATGATGTAAGATCAAGTGAAAATCTGGTTGATGTCAGGATTCAAACTTGGAGCAAGTGGGCTATCACACCTAGAGTTTTGCTTAGCTACAGTGCCCCGTATCAATAATACTAGTCTCTTAAAGCATGGTTATCTCAGTTTGTCTTGCTGTCAGTCTGTTCTTAATTAACTCTTCAAGGCTACAGTGGTTTGCAGTTTTGTAGTTTTAAACGCCATATATAGGTGTAGAGCTGTTGACGAAAAGAATTATTTCTTTGCTGGAATTGTTATTTCGGGATCTTTGTATCCAAGATTCACAAATTACTGAGTATCTTATTCAATGTAACCTAATTGTTAACTTCTACACTGTAAACATCCTCTCATCCCTTAAAGCTAAAATAGTTTTGAGGTGGTATTCATCACGGACTCATATCGTTTGGGGGACTATTGAAAACTTGGGAGCACTGGACAGTTGTTTTCGTCCTAACACGGGACTCGTCAGTAGTACTCACCCACTACCTTCTCCCTAGGGGTTGAACGCAGGACATTTAGGTTCCACAGATAACAAATTAACTTGAAGTCACTGGATCCGTATCTAATGGTCCATATCCCTATTTTGAAGGTCATGGGTTTCATCTCTGGCAGAGTTATGTGTGGACACTAATGAGAAGTTCCATAATACTATGACGAAACAGTTGTCGTGTTTCCCTAGGTTTCCAATGTTTCTCCAACTGATGTCACTCCATAATGAATAACAACCTGAAAATGTGTATTGTTGTATTTTTTTTTCTTAAGGTCAACATTACAACTAAGTATACAGTTCTATAATGTTGAAATCGATAATGGTATGGATACATAAATCAAAATAAATTGATAATTTATTTAATATATTACACTACTTCGTATCGAAATATATAACAAGGTTAATATAAGCGATGAAATTAGTATGTTCATATGGAGAGTAAAATAGAGTCAATACAATGGAATTATACTGAGAGTAGTTTTCAATACTAGTTGAGTAAAACACCACGAAATAGCCTTTACTCTCAGTTATCTGTATACCGATGACATGTGTCACACAAACTTGAAGATCTATAGGCAAAAACTAACAAGTTGATGACAGAAGATGCAGGGCAGCGAAGACGAGACTTCGAGTGAACATAGTGAAGACGGAGGTGGTAATGATACCCAACCAACACCACCACCACCACCAACAAGCTCCAATCACCATCAACGGGAGGAACTTAAAGGAAGTAGCCTCCAACACCTATCTGGCCGGAAAGAATAGGCTACAAGGAACTGTGGGAACGAACCAACGAAGCAAGAACCTGTCGCTGAACAAATATTCAGAAGGAAGTGGAGATGGATTAGGCATGCACTGAGAAGACCATTCGGGGATATCATGCTCCAGGCCATTGAGTGAAACTCAGATGGGATAACAACAAGTTGAGCGTCCAAAGGTTAGATAGAGGAGATGGTGTGAGGAAGAAATGAGAGCTTGTGGGCAGTCATGTAGCCAGGTTGAGTAGACTGCAGAGAAGAGGGTGCACTCGAGACGTGCTACTGAATCCCTATGTTCCATTAGGAACGCAAGGGACAAATAATAGTATAATAATCTGTATACCTTGGGAATATAAATCTCTGATTGAAATGGAGGTTTATAAAAATAACTCAGTGCTTCTGATAGTGACTGAAAAACATCAAAGAGAGCAAAAATGCTATCAAAATGAACTGATATCGTTTTGCGTCAAATGATTTTCGTCAGCTGTATACAACCTGAATACTTAGGAAAATAATCACTGTAACCAATTTATCAATATCAAAATAGCTTATAAGAGCTTTAGAAGATAACAGTTACTAATTTCGCTTAAGTTCAAGGTGGATTTCACGGTAGTATTCATCATAGATTGACATCAATTGGAGAACAAGAAACAGCCTACCAGTTACTGATTTCAAGATAAAAAATCCATTTTGAGTAGGTGTACCCCCACCTTCAATTACAAAACATGATTACTCGTCTCCATGTAAGTGTCAACAAACACGCACACACAAGTAACCTGGCAAACACAATGCGATGTGACTTAATCATTGATGTAATGTTTAGGTTGGTAGTGAAGTCTGTATTTTGTTTCTTCTACAATCATAAGATTAACTGCATAATATGTTTTACGAATAACCTCGCCTGATCAACTAGTTTACTAGTTACTAGCCGGTCCTAAGCCCAGATAAAGAGGGAGGGTTGGGCATAGGGTTAGCAATCCTATCCCAGAAAACCAATCCAATCGCTAAACTAACTTCAAAGCAAGAAATAAAAACAGACTTCTTCCTCGCTGGAATCGGAGAGACGAAATGATGCCAGTTGGTGATAGCCTGCCTTCAGAAAGCCAGTTGGCTAATGTGTCTTCTTCCCCCCCCCCCCATGAAAGCAAAAGTAAGCAGAGGAACATGGAATGTCCGCAAAATATTTGAAGCTGGCTGGCTGGCAACGCTGCCCAGATTGCAAAAGAGATGAGGAGGTATGGCATAGAAGTGCTTGAAATATGCGAGGAACATGCACATAGAATGGAAGTGGACTCTACAAACTGTCAACTGCACAGTCAATAATCTACTCAGATATCGTCCATCACCCACATGACAACAACAACAACAACCACACTGACTGTTCGAGTGGATATCATCATCTCCCTCTCCCAACAGCATCGAAGGCTCTCTCTCATCCAGTGGCAACCAATCTCCTCCTTCAGAATCACGATCATCACAGCAAGATGGATTCAACTCAAAAGGAAGGAGAGTCACAGTCATACAATGCCATACTGCACTGCACTGTGCATCAACAAATGATGCAGATGAACAGAGGAGAGGAGAGGAGAAGAGAAGAGAAGAGAAAAAGGAGGAAATCCACAGACCACTGAAATCACTACTGGACGAGACCGCAACACAGATGGTGACATCAAAGTCCATTCTAATGGGTGGGGTGGAGTGGGGTGAGATGAATGTCAAACTGACAGTGGACAACACAGGAGGAGGAGGATAACTGATCATGGGTCGAGAAGCACTCGGTGAAATGAAGGGGAGTGGAGAACTGTTTGCAGACTTCTGTGTATTCAACGATGTGGTGATCGGAGGAGTGTGTACAGGCACAAGGATATTCACGAAGCGACATGGATTTGATTTCACCAGACACCAGGACATACTAAACTGCAAATCAGATCGACTTCATCTCAATGTGAAGAAAGTGGAGACGCAACCAGCCTACTGGACACTAGATGAGATCAGATGAAGAAAGGGAGCAGATGTAGGTGGTTCAAACTACCCACTATCTAGTGCATGGAACCTGACTTCAAAATCACGTTGAAAGCCTTCAAGGAAGGTGGTGATGATAGACCACAGTTCAAGTTTAACACTCATAACACATACTAAACTGAGGGACAAAACTAAAAAGGACACCTTCACGTCAGTCAGTCAGTTATTAGGACAAAATGGGAGATATCGAGCAACATCCCTGAAGAAACCTGTGTGGATGAAAACTGGAACTCTTTGAAAGCTGTGAGGAACGAAGATAAGGAATGGATGTCGATGGACATATAGAAGCTGAAAGAGCAGAGAGAGGAAGATGGTGAAGCAGAAGATGAACACGTGCAGTGCAGGGATGAACAAAGAAAAGAAGAACTGAACACAAACTATAAAACACTGGAGAAAGAAGTGAAGAAGAGTGCTCACAAAGACAAAAGACACTTTCATGACACACTGCCAAGTGAAAAGGCTGCTGCAGGTAGGAGACACCTGACAACATTATATCAAATAACCAGGTTACTTACTATCTGAGAAGACATCAATGCAGATGAGACCAACAGAAGATAGTGAAGGAAAGCTGGTTAGCAAAGAGAGAGTAGAAACAAACTAAACGATAGGCTGATCACTTCACAGTATTTGCTCAATCCAATACAGGCGAGGTCTAGTATGATGCCTGTTTAATAGGATCTATCATATCAGTATATCCGTCGTATTTGGTGTACTGATATGATAGATCCTATTAAACAGGCATTATACTAGGCCTCGCCTATATTGGAATGGACAAAAACTGTGAAGTGATCAGCCCATCGTTTCGTTTGTTTCCATATGTCTGAAGTGTGGCTTTCGGTATTGGCTTTAATGAGTGGTACTTCTAAGTAATACTGAATCACTCAACACTGTTAGCTGTATATGAGACGGCAACGTGTTTGGAAAGTGTAGGTTGTCATTGGACATGAAGTCACTTCACAAATTTCGCTTTGATAGAAACAATCTGTAGCCTGGTGGCTGTATTGCAAAATGATCAATAGAAGTCGGTCAACACACAGGACTAGACAACATGAAGTTGGTTACCCTCCAGCGTTCAATCAGTTTACCTTATTCAGTCCTACAGGAGGTCAATCTTGGCCCGAATAGCTAAGTGATAACGTCTCTCACTGAAGGACTGGGTGACGTGGGTATGAATCTATGGCGGGACATCAATTCCCAGGAGGTTGCAGATACACTATGCTGACGAGTCCCAAAAAGCATAAAATCTAGGTCGAACAGGACTTCCTACCGATCGCCTGAATCCAAATAACACCAATCTGTTTTCCATATTAAAATCAACAAGCTTGAAATTGGTATTGTCTTGTGTAATTGTTTTATGGCTAGTCTGAGGGACTGTAAACCTACTAGCACTTCTATCTACATAAACGACAAATGGATGAAACGTTTATCTTCTAGAAATAACTCAGAATTTCACTACCTGAATATTCTGTTGAGAAGAAGACATGGTAGTTTCCTAAGAAGACGGAGAAAAAAACTTGGAATGAATAAAGTTGGGTTCCACTGGACAAGAAAAGAAATCCAACTCATTCACTAAGCATAAGGATTAGAAGAATTTGCAAACCTGATGCCTTAAATGAGGAGTTGAAACTACTTTGAAGGGTGTTCATCGAAAATGCTTATTCATCAAGATTCATAAAGGAGAACAATAGGCTTAAGCATTTCCAAGAACGGACCCCAAATCAACAATTGATCTGAGTGTTTTCAAACGATAAACTACAGCTTCTGGTTACCACCATGTTTACTTATCAATTCATCTACTATGGTTGAGCTATCTACATAGACCGAATAACAACGTGTTCTATGCAAGCATATCTTGTCTGATGATGGGTGCAAAGCGATTAATAGCTCAATTCTTGAGCATCTGAACACCTTCGGTAACTCTACTCCACCAGAATCTTGCTTTGAAGTTATTTACAGAGTTAAATCGAACGTTTCAAAAAGAGTGTAGATTCACTATCTGAACACAGTGGAACCCTTGGTAATTCATTGTTTCAAGCCTAATCTCTGCACTCGAATGACGTACTTTCTTGCTATAATTTTACCTTGGTTATAACCTCCCTAAGATATTTTACCTGATTACCTATTATTGTTTATTTACTGTAAAGAATGTTTTGTTGACTTACTAGACATAATCGCCTTATGACTTTATTGACAATTTTTGATGACCCGTCAGCTATTTTTAGTGGTAAATGTAAATACAAATGTTTTAGTATTATTACTTGTATTATATCGTCGTTGATTGGAGTGAATTCATCGGTCTCCATTGGCATATGGGCTCCCACACGGATGCCTTGACATTATCTATGTTCTAATTCTAGTAATGATGGATACTGACTAGCAGTGAAGACCAGGATGCGCATTTCGTACTATTTTGAACTCGTCGGCTAGGTGTGCCTGTACCTTAGTGTGATATTGTTCCCAACGGGGCTCGAACCCAGAACCGATCGCTTCAAACATCACAAGGTTATCCACTAGATCACTGAGCCACGATAGCTATTTCTTGTGTGACGAGTATAGTTTTAGTATTATTGCTTGCATTATACAGTCGTTGACTGATTAGTCGAACAGAAAATTTTCTTTGCTGAACTGTTTCACTGTTCACACGTTGTAGGGTGATCACCATCGTAACGTATGTGTGTGTGTGTGACTTTCCTGTACACCTTAGTTTTAAAAGTCCTGTTGCGAGTTATACTGACGAGGAAATCTAAGAAAGGAATCTCACTGTTCCTCTCCTTTGCTTTGTAAGTTCTATTCTCTGAAATGTATTGATTTGCTTTGAAAACTGCGCCAATGTTGTCAACGTCTCACTTCTGGAACTTGATTTCGGCTTGCATATATACCAAAAATCTACCAATGAATGTACTAAATCGAACTGTCATTATTCAACTCGTGTAGCGGCGGCCTGCTTGAACCTTGCTTGGGTTACCAAATTTATCCACATAACATTTTTCATTAAATTCTTCCCTTTCAATTTGTTTTAATCATTTAAATATGTCCTAAGAGTGAATCACGTATTCTGGCACATTTTTAAACTGTTCCCAACCCTCCGTTTCTTGATTTAATAACAAAAACAGAGGAAACATTTTACATGATATGGAAGTGGACTTTTCAATAAATCATATTTCTATTCTTCAGATACTTAGCTTGAATTGCAGATATTTGTACCGTCTGAATGAAACACCACCACCACGACCAAAATTACGCTTGCATTTCTGTTGATTCTTCATTATGGAACGGATGCCTATCTAGAACCAGCTGGCTATTTCATATTATTGCCTTGAATACTGTTATTATTAACATTATGCAATTACCATTTTGTCTGAAAGTATTGTTGTTCTGGGAGTGAATTAGTTGAAAAATTATATGCTAAGAATCCCATACTGTCATACATATTGTTTGAAATAAAGCGATTATTATTATTATTATTATTATTATTATTATGATCATGATTATTATTGAATCTCTATAATGTCTTGGAAAAGTGTAATGTACTCTGAAGCACATTTTAAATACTTCCAGCCTACCGATTTTCAAATTGACAATAAAATAAACACGGTAAATAATAGGGGACGTTTATACACGGGAAAATATATCATATATATTACTATTCTTCAAATACTTAGCTCGAATCATAGATTTTTGTACTGGTTTAAAGAAACTTAGTCACACTTCTCTATTCATTTCCCCCTTCAGATTATTCCTTATAGTCACCTTATTATTAGCATTACATGGATACTGTAATTATTTCAGTGAAAAATATTGTAGGGCAGTGATTGAATTGTAATGTTGCATCCTGAGAATTCTATATTGTATCAGATATATTGTCTAGAATAAGGTTGTTATTACTCTGTCATGATAAAAATGACTGTCGATTGTAACCGAGACATCAGTTCTCTATGCATTATTCACCGATGGTATCATCACGCTCGTATAATAAAACATCGATACCTAGATATCAAACCTCATAGAGCAACAAAATAATGCACGAAGAATAATCGTTTATGAAACACTGAAGTTTACAGTATGACAGGCCAAACCGTACAAAGATGCCTCCAAGATCCTTGAATTCTCTAATAAGTAATCATTATAATCAGGAACTTTGAGGAAATATACATGATTATACTTGTAAATATTGGATTATGTAAACAGGTAAAACCAATCCAGACTGACCTAGAAAGGTCTAAAAATATCGAAGGTTGCGATAAATATATCTAAACTGTTAAACGTGAACTTTGCAGCATAAATATTGTTGTCTGACTGCTTTGTCTGTTCTCACGAAATGGAGAGATCATCAAGAAATTTATTGTCTAACCGTTCACTAGTGTATATCAAGTATATCACATTATGTTATAAAACGTTGGTGAGGAAAGGTGCTCAGTAGGATGAGAGTAACCTGGGACTGGTAGATTTGAATACAATGCTTCCAAATGTTAGACCATTAAAAAGGAGGGATGAATGAAGTTGAATAAGAAAGCTGCACTCGAACTCATGAACTGTAGGAGTTTTGTATACATCTTGTCAAAGTTGAGTTACTCATCTGAACTATCCGTAAATACAACAGCTGCCTACGCTGGTTACTGAAGATCAGATGGCTAGAAAGAATAAGCAAGTAGGAACTTTGGCCAGCTGGCAACAAACCAACCAAGAACTCATCGCCAAACAAATATGCAGAAGAAAGAGGAGATGGATTGGGTTGGATTGAAAATACACTAAGAAGATGGTTTGGAAACATCACGCGCCAGACCAGGCTGTCGAGTGGGACCCAAAGGGGAAATGACGAGTTCTATGTCCGAGGTTGACATGGAGGAGATGGTGTGAGGAAGAAATGAAAGCTCGAGGGCAGTAGTGGAGCTAGGTTGAAAAGCCGTATGTTCCACTAGGAACCCAAGGGATAAATAATAAATAATAATAATACCTAAACAGGTTGAAATGGATGAAAATATAAGTTATGCCTGACAGTCTATTCATTCCGGTCGTAGATTTTTCGCAAAGCAGTTTCAATGAGCTTTGCATACTTCATATCAAGTATATGTTGTCCAGTTGATTTACTGATTCTTAACTGTCTTCTAAGTGGTAATTTCATAAGGATATAATCTAGTTAACCAAGCTAAACTCTATACGACATAAGAAACAGAGTCTATCCCTCTCGTTCTGGACTCCTGAGAGTTTTGTCTGATACATAGATGTTGCCTTAGTGACGTGGAATAAAGTAGTGAGCTGAAGATTCTTTTTGCTATGGATCTGCAAGAACTAGGGGATCAGTGATTATGAAAAAGCATTAAATAACAGTTCCTTCATATAGTGGGATTCTACAGTAGTACCCACCTACGACCCCGTAAGAGATGGAAGTCAACAAAGCCAGACTACTCAGATAGCATGCTACCATCTAGCCATTAAAGGATTCACATTTTAGAACATGCGTCAATTGATGATATTGCCTCATCACTATGCAATTTTATTAGCTCACTTTAAAAGTAATGAATACCTAGTGCTTTTCGGTTTCCAATAATCCTCTATTTGATGTCAGTACATGGTGAAAACTGTATTCCGTATCACTGTAAGCCAATTTTTCCCTTAGGTCAATTTTATTATAAGTGTAGTGACTCATTGATATCTAGTCTCTCTCTCTCTCTCCTTCGACAGCATGGTTTAATACTTTCAGATAAGTCTTGTCAGGTACTGTTTTCCTAACAGGTTTCTACTAAATGACGTTTACTTGATTTCTGAAATGTACTTTTCTCAAATTTTGCTTTGAATAACTGGAAAAAATCTGTAGAACTTCAAGTATACGTTATTTTTCATTTCAAAGAATTTGGAATAACAATAATGATGGTTATATCCATCATAATGTTGCTAATTGTTGACGTAAAGGTTGAATGGTAACAAAAACGGTCATGTAAGATTTTTAAATCGTCTATAAAAGGTGTATACAGATTAAAAAGGGGTTGAGAAAGTGGTACAGTTAGAAAACAATCAAAGGATTAAAGATAATCTGAATGAGATAACAGGTTAATTGGAAATGATTTGTTATAAGTTGTAATTATTAGAAAGACCGAATAAAGTGAAACAGGAAGCTATTTCATATAAAAATAAAGTGATAATGACGACATAAGAGTACAAAAGGGGAAGTTAAAAAAGCAAAACAGGGACAAACCGAATCATGACCACAGTAAGCTGAGGCCAAGGTGAAGACAAAGACTGTACATAATTCTTTTGTACATAAAGGTCAGACTGGTTTCAGTTCATGGATAGCCACGACTTCTGCTATTTTCAGAAGTTGAAGACGGAGAAAACGTGAGATGTTTGAGCCAATTCTATAGACAACCTCAAAACCATTGTTTGAGTTGGTTGACTGGTTAGAATCGATTAAATGCTCAAGGATAGAACTTCTGATGCATTTTCTTTCAAACTTATAGAACTAGGCAGGAATATGTTCTCATATACCTGCTGACACTGAGCTGTGACTACAGCCGATGTACCTTACTCCACAGGAGTAGGTGAACTTGTAAATACACATCACCTCAGTTTTTCAAAAGACCTTGTTCATGAACCTGGACTTCAAAGGTGATGCAGCATCAGATATCCTGACTAATTGTCTTTCCATATCTATTAGTAGGCCTTTTTCCTCAGCCAAACTTCATTTGACCTTCATCAGTTGTAAATTGTTCGCCATCTGTGTAAAATACAATCTCCCACGATAGGCCACATCCATGTGTATCTACCAGTTCACCTGCTTCTGTAGAGCAAGGTACATTGGCCGTAGTCAGAGATTGCTTTCAACATGTATACAACAACATATTCTGACCTGGTTTTGTAAGAGTGAAACGAAATGCATCAGAAATTCTATCCTTGAGCATTTAGTCGATTCCAATCATTCAATCGACCCAAACAAGGATTTCAAGGTTGTCTATGGAATTCACTGAAACACTTCACTTTTCCTCCGTGTTCAGCTTCTAAAAACATCACGGGTGGTGAATATTCATGAACTGAAGCCAGTTTGGCCTTTGTGTACAAAAGAAGTATGTACAGTCTTTATCTCTACCTTAACCTCAGCTTAATGTGGTCATGGTCTCGTTCGTACCGTTTTCAATTTATTCCACATCAGGGTATTTTGTCGTATTTAAGACTCATCAGTCAAATGTATCTGTATCCTAATAAGTATTGATCTTCTCATGAATAAGACTTCAGTTCCTATGCAAACGGTTACTAATAAACTTGGTCCTGTGAATGCAAAGTGGAAAATCATAAATCTTCACTGGGTTCAGATACATTCAGCTGACGATTTTCAAATAGGATGGAACCTGAGTCCTGATTTTCACTGCTGTCGACTAAGTGAACTATGACATAATGGATATTCAGATAGTATCGAGGGATTGGTATAAGAACTTATCTCCTAACAGAGGTTAAGTAATTCCACCCAGCACAACAGAAAGAAATTACAAGTAACAGTAAGTAACAATAAGACGTAGTTCTTGTGTTCCAGTAACCTAGTGGACATGGCTTTGGCATTTGCAGTGATGAGTGGTGAGTTAGAATCTTGGTGCGGACATCATCGCTCATTGGAGTACAAGTACATCCCGTTGATGAGTCCTAAATAGGGCAAAACGCGCTTCCTGAATTGTATCGTTAGCTAAATTTCATCATCTCTGTTCATCTTTTGGTATTTAGTACACAATAATCATGTTTATTTGATAACAAGTCCCTGGATAAAGGAAGTAGCCTCTTTCAACCATCTAGACAGCACTGTTTCAACTACAGGCAGGACAGACGAGGACATCAAAGCCTGGATCAGAAATACAGCAAGACAGGCATTCATTAACCTGAAACCAGTGTGGAGGTCTTCCGCACTGTGCACTTAGCATAAAGCGTGAACAAAATCCTAATTTTCAACACCAATTTAGTCAACTCAGTGCTTCTATGTGATGGTTTAGAGACTTGACACGTCACGAAAGGGATTTCCAACAAACTACAGACATTCATCAACAACTGCCTACGCTGGTTCGATACTGAAGATCAGATGGCCAGAATAATAAGAATAGGCAACAAGAAACTCTGGCTGGCTGGCAACGAACCAACCAAGAACCTATCGCCCAACAAATATGCAGAGTAAGCGGAGATGCATTGGGCATGCACTGACTAGACCACTCGGGGACATCACACGCCAGGCCAGACACTCGAGTGGAACCCAGATGGGAAACGTCGAGTTGGGCGTTCGAGGTGACGGTGACATAGAGGAGATGGTGTGAGGAAGAAATGAGAGCTTTTGGTCAGTGTTGGATTGAGGTTCGAAAGATTGCAGAGAAGAAAGCGGAATGGAGACGTGCTAGTGAAGCTCTATGTTCCATTAGAACCCAAGTGACAAATAATAGTAATAATGTTTATTTGATAACAAGTCTCTGGATAAACATTCTGAGAACTATCTGCAAGATAGTCAATGAGCTAACTGACTGTTTTCTACACAGAGATATCAAAGTACAATGAAGGCTAAACTACTGATAATCTTATTTTGAACTATGAGCTTTATTGATTATCACCATGATAACAGTTTAAAATCCACACATTAGTAATATTTATCGACCGAACAGTTCAACATACTAAAACTATTCTGTGAAGTGTTTTTATCAACGGTTAAATTGGCTTCTAAGCGAAAAAAAACACTGAAACAAATAAACTGATAATGAAAATGAAATAAAAACCTGTTGTTGTATGATTGCAAATTTTCACCCTTTCCTTCACTTTGTTCATAGATTGTTAACGCATGTTTTCACGTGTTTTTTAGCCACTAAGCTTCAGTTTTGTTTAGATTTCAAAATCATCACTAGACTGAACAGCAGTGGCTCGGTGGTCTAGTGGATAACCTTGTGGTGTTTGAAGCGATCGCTTCTGAGTTCGAGCCCCGTTGGGAACAACATCACACTAGGGTACAGGCACACCTAGCTGACGAGTTCAAAATAGTACGAAATGCGCATCCTGGTCTTCACTGCTAGTCAGTATCCTTCATTACTAGAATTAGAACATAGATAATGTCAAGACATCCATGTGGGAGCCCATATGCCAATGGAGACCGATGAATTCACTCCAATCAACGACGATGTAATACAAGCAGTAACGCAAAAACTTAACTATCTGTAACAATATACACACTGTATGGTGTATTCCGACCAGTGATTTTCTCTCTCCAGTGAAAATGGAGTTTTGGCTAGTTGAATTAACCCGTTCTGATCATCAGTGCATAACGGTGTGACTTTCAGAAGTTCATATTTTGTTCAGAGTTTCAATTGTCATGAATAATTATCAACCTTGGTGAAGGTTTCTGTTAAACATGTTGGTTCTGTTATTCTCTTTTATAGCAAAGCAAGAATATCAAGTATTCTGAGATGAAGTGAATTCACTCCGTGTGCTTTAAATCTTGTACACTAAATTTAAAACTGTATACAGTAAGCTATCAATGTTTAGTAGAATCATGGGGTTCGAACGCCCCAGTATTCAGTGAATGGAAGCAATCAACAGAAAGCTTCACTTGAGCTAGGTTTCATACTTTTAAGCACTTGTCAGCAACGTGCGTCTGCAGCCTAGAAGCAACTGAAGTCACCTGTGAGACTGGAATGCACGTCACCCAGTGCTGATGGAGTTACTACTGAGCTGTTCGGGTTGCGATTAAACACCTGTGGAACTGCATTAGATACGTTGACCGATCACTGATTTGGGTTCGAAATGAATACGTGACATCAATTTCTTTCAAGATTGCAGTTATACCTTACTGATGAGTGCTAACAAGCAATAAACAAAAGATAAGCTGGGTTAGTTTCAGATTCCCACAAACCAACTAATAAATCCTGTTTCCGATATTTATTTCTTCCGCTTAGATATAAGATAGTCTACTTGTCTTTAGTAATTCATGTTTTGTTAGCAGGATGTGTTGATTTGTTCTACACATTAAAGTTTTCTACAATGAATAAGTTTCATTATTGCTTTCATAGTAATATTGATCATGGACTGATATAGAAAACCTCAAGGCGCTGAACAGCATCTGTTTCACCTTTGTATGAGACTGATCAACAGTACTCGCCCATAACTTTGTCAGGAATTGAACTCAGGGTCTTCTGATCTCGTGGCAGATACAATAACCCCTAAAAGGGTCTCTAGTTTTCTACTTCTGTTCTGCTGATGAGTTTCATACTAGGACGAAATGGCTGGTGTCCATAACTCTCATGTCTTCAACACTTCTTCAGATGACGTTCTTTATTCATTCACTCAACTAACCGATTACTAAGGTATAGTTATGTTGGACTCTTGTCTCTACCGTTTGTTTGTTTATTTACTTACTTGTAAGATAGGGTAAAAATTTTGAGTAACCACTTTTTAAATATCCACCCACACACTGACACACTTTTATTGTTTTTAACCAGAAATATGATATTTTCTATTATGTAAATAATCTCTAATACTTTATTTACTGTAAGCATAGGAGTTTTCATGAATTTTATTTGCTCTTCATCGTCCTTCCTCTCATAGTCACTTTCGTTTGCACTCTCTTATCGTATATATATATATATATATATATATATATATATATATATATATATATATATATATATATATATATATATATATATATATATATATTAGAAAGAAGACACAAGAACATTTTCTGAGACCATTTTTAATGTTTTTCTTCTTCAGACTGGTGTTTTCCTTCATTGATTTGATGTGTGAAGTTGAAACGTTGTATGCGTCGGTGGGAGAGCGGCAGTAGTTCAAGGTATAGGTCCGACATTGGATCTATCTCAGCAACTAAGCCTCATTTTCAGTTTGACTGTAAGACTGCATGTGCTTATCTATAATTGATACCCGGTGATGACTAAAGATGAGATGAAAATCTGGACCGCGGACGGATTCAAAGCAGCGACCACCGGGTTACCGGTCCGGTGCTCTACCAACTGAGATGCGAGGTCTGACTGCTGATCAGATTTTTATTTCACTTCAATCACCATGATATTTATCCGACTAAAATGTTGATTCTCGACGCATTACTACCGCTTGATTATATTCACACTGGCTGCCTGGTCAGGACTTCTCATCCGAATCTAAATGTAAGTGAATCAGAGAGAGGGAGCATCATGTTGATTATCATTTGACTATCTGAGATAGCCGTAGTTTGGCAGACTGGTACTTATACTCGGTGATGATTGAAGGTGAGACAAAGATTTGGACTGTAGTTGGATTCAAACCAGCCATCACAGAGTTTCCGGCCCGGCGATCTACCAACTGAGGGGAATTCCCGATGGTCGCTAGCTCGAATCAGACCGCTGAACAAATTTTCATTTCACTTTCAATCATAACTCAGTATAAACACTAGCCTGCCAGACTATGGCTATCTTGGATAGTCAAATAATAATCGATCTTTTCAAGTCAACCTTGATGCAAAACAGACAAGGATTGTCTGATAGACTATTTGAGACAGTAAACTAACGTGTGCGTGCATACGAATGTAACTGGAACTGAGATTGAATTGGTGCTAGTGTTTAGAGTGTCAGGATGAGGGCGATCTTAACGGCTCCCATGCCAACTGCTGCAATAACAAACTAGGCTTTTAGTAAAAATACAGAAACCTGAATGGTTATTTCACTTATTGCTGGGGTGCCCTTTAAAGTCACCCCTTAAAGTTGACCCAGAATGAGAACTCGAGTAGGCTGGACAAATTATTGATTCTCAGTACCTTCAGGGTTGAACATTTAATGTAGTAGGAACACTAAATTGACTAGTTTTAGCTAATCAATGAGTATTTTATATTTTACCACTCGCTTATTGATTTTACCGCATCATATCAAGGTAGTTTGATAAGGAATTGACGTATGTACTCGGACTAATACAAGACTGTAACCAAAATCTCCATATGTAATTACCGTTCCCTACGTCAAACAGGCTGAACTCAAATGGTAATGAACTACACTGACATGAATTTCGATTCCTTCCAACTCTAGAGTGTTTCGTGATGAGAAAACAATTGGGAGGTTTGTAGGCATTTATCGATTAATTCCAGGTAGGTATTCATCACAGAATGATATCATTTGGAAAACCATTAAAAATCTGTGAGTACTGAACAGCAACTATTTCGTCCTAGTATGAGAATCATCAGCAGAGAGCACTTTTAGGATGGAGGCCATGCTAAATCCTTAACTGACAAAAATAGGAAGCCATGCACCATTGAATTCTGACCAAGTGAATAAATGAATGCGGTGATAAGAGGACGTACACTCCTAGTCACTATCGATAAGAGAAAATAATGACATAGAAAAATGTAGGAAAATTGGACAATGTCGTACTACAGTGACCAACCGAAAACAATCTGCTCACATTACGTCACCATGTCGCCACATGAAACAAAGTGACATGCTACCGTATGTATCAACGGGTGCAGAAAATCTTTCAGAATTCAGCCTTCAAGTTCTCTGTGTTCCTCAGAAGAAGGGGGTACAGCAAAACAGCAACGGATATGTTGTCAAGTCAAATATCTATGTAACACAAAAGTACATATGTGTCTCGACGTTGGCTATTTTCAAGACCTTCTTGAAGGATCATCTCTCATGTCCTCACCTTTCTAACCGGTTCAAAAACAGTGAGTATGCCGCCGTGATTTTCTGGAAATTTCTAATTACTTCTGGTTGAATTACAGCACTTATGAATGATTCAAATGTTTTCGAGAATATAAGAAATGGATACTGTGCAGAAGAAGTATATCAGGCGGAGAAGAACACAAACTACTTGGAGTTGACCACGAGGTTTCAGCATTCAACCGGCAAATATCATGGAAAATTCGTTGAGTTTACTCCACGTCATCAACTGTATTTTACTACAAGCTGAATGTCAAAATGCATACTTCTCAGCGGAAACAGAACATTCGATGAATATTATGTGTAGTAATGCAAGAATCCACTGGGATACTGTCGACTACCGACATGAGGATTGCTTTAGTGCAAGTGACTTCCCTTCAACATATTACATACAATATCTAACAGTGATGGTGTACATGCAATGCTGCACAATGTGACAAGATTCTGCATTGTTCTAAAGGTTGGTATGTTCCTTGTGCATGCATGTTATTATCATAGTTGTGATAATCGTTGTTATGGTGACGGTGACGTACGCACGAAATCACATTTGACGAATAGTGTCACTTACGTCATTTCAAGCGGGATCACTTACTATTATTGTTACCATTATTATTATTATTATTATTATTATTATTATTATTATTATTATTATTATTATTATTATTATTATTATGGTAACGTTGACATTTCACATCTTAAGATTGGTTTGAATTTACTCGCTCTCTGTTAGTTGAGTATGACCTTGAGTGCGCGAATGTGATTGGCTTAGCTCCTGGCTTATGTTGTAATCCTGATGCAATGATTCTAGATTACCGTTTTTTTAATCAATAAACTTTTGCCTGAGACAAAGTTCTGTAAGTTTAGATTACGGATGACAATACACGTTAAACACTGTAGTGTGGTATTAAAATATAAATCATACAGAAGACAACATTTTATTCAAGAAGGCATTACTTATTGTTCCATTGCTTTTATGATTGTTTAAGGCACAATTTTCGCTTATTCTCACTTACAACTGAGCATATTTATATATCATGAAAAATTGAAAGAAATGGGGTCAGAGTATATGCTGCCGAAGGGAGTTAACTAGTAATTCCAATAAAGTTGTGATAAATGGTATCAGATGTATAGCGATGTTCATTTGTGGTAGCTGAATCATGTAAGGTGAAAACCTTGAAGAACTAGGAATGACTATCAAGGTTACCCAGGCAAGCGCTGAAATGATCAACTAGGTTCTTATATTTTATAGCAATCCACCATTTCGGCATTTGTTAAGGTGGTCTTTAATGACTCTCGTTTATAAACTATTTCATAAACCAAACATTGCTCTGCTTGTGTACCTTTCGCTTGTTGGGTGATTTAAATGAAGTTGACCTTGGGTTATACAATATCAGAGTTACCATTATTGTGATTATCAACCTCTCAGAACCAGCCAATCAAATCAGACTATTTTGATAATTGATAGATAAATGAAAGTTTTGCAAAATGTTATAAACAGCCTACCAGAATGAATAGAAAGATGAAGTCATGGGGTGTTATGATTCGCAATTTAAAATGAATCAATTTGTAACCATGCTATTGACTGTAAGTCATGGTCAATCTGCGCTAAAATCACTGATTTTCAAACCACTGTCTCCAGGATCATGTTTATATTAGTTTAAAAATCCCCATTGTCATAAAATAGAAGACGTTTAGCGAAGAATCACTCTTTTCAGTGATATCATTCTCAAACTGTACAAACGTATACGAATACTGTATTCAGATAGAAACAAAAAAGGTATATCGATTATAAACATCCAATAAAACAATGAAGAACTACAAGTATGTCAATAAATAGTAATAACTAAAACCCGTTGTACAAGAAGTGGCCATCGTGACTCCATGGTATAGTGGATAATGCCTTGGCGTTTGAAGTGATGTGTACGAGATTCGAGTTCCAGTGGGAACAACATCCCTCACTGGGGTGCACGTATATCCAGTTGACGAGTCCCAAATAGGTCAAAACGCACGTCATGGATTCCTGCGCTAGTCTTAGTGGTTATAAATGTCCTGAAAGAAGTTGAGCACCTAATCAGGTCTATTCACTATATAGATGAGTTTCAGTATAATCCCACTGTGTTTAGAAAAACCGAAAACAAGATATTTCTGAACGTTTCGCTGTGTATGCTACAGCTTCTTCAGCAGAATATTCTTATTTTTATTCAACACCAAAATTGTACATCAAATGAGGCATCATATTCCAAGCCCTCGAGTGGAACCCAAAACGAAAACGATGAGTCGGGGCCTTCGAGGCGATGGTGACATGGAATAGGAAGGAATGAAAGCTTCTGGGCAGTCGTGGAGCCATGTTGAAAAGACTACAGGGAACAGAGTGAAATGTCGAAGTGCTAGTGAATCCCTATATTCCACTAGGAACCCAAGGGAAAAGTAATAATATAATAATGAGTGGTACATGTAGGATTTTCTGTCTTTATGTCATTGGTTAGCTGTTTTGTTGTTCAGATCGATTGTCTCTAATTAGTCATCGTAATTTCATGCAGTCTTTGTCATCAAACAAACAATTCAATAACCAAAGCGTCTATATGTGTATGTGTGCACTATGATGATTCACTTAGTCATGGCTAGCAGAGGAATTTAGGACGCACGTTCCGTCTTATTTGGGACTCATCAGCTGGATATACCTGCACCCCAGTCACTGATCTTGTTCCCAGTGAGACGTGAACCTCGTACATATCACTTTAAACCACAGAACGTTATCCACTAGGCTACGGAGGCATCATGGCAACTTCTTGTATAACGTGTATTATTATTATTATTATTATTATTATTATTATTATTAGTCCCTTGGGTTCCTAATGGAACATAGGGCTTCAGTAGCACTTCTCCACTCCACTCTGTTCTCTGAAATCTTTTGAACCTGGTTCCACGACAGCCCACAACCTCTCATTTCCTCCTCTCACCATCTCCTCCATGTCACCCTCGACACCGACGCCCAACTCGTCACTTCCCATGGGGATTCCACTCGAGTGCCTGACGCGTGATGTCCCCAGTCGGCTTTCTCAGTGTATGCCCAATCCATCTCCACTTCTTTCTGCATATTTGTTCAGCGATAGCTTCTTGGTTGGTTCGTTGCCAGAGCTCCTTGTTGCTTATTCTTTCTGGCAATCCATCTGATCTTCAGTAGCGAGCCAGCGTAAGCAGTTGTTAATGAATGTCTGCAGTTTATTGGAAATGCCTTTCGTAACGTGCCAAGTCTCTGAAACATACAGAAGCACTGACTTGACTGAGGTTGGTGTTGAAAATCCGGATCTTGTTCTTTGTGCTGAGTGCAGACGATCTCCACACTGGTTTCAGGCTAATGAACGAAGGCTTGTCTTGCTTTTCCGATCCTGGCTGGCTTTGACATCCTCGTCTGTGCCTGTGCCACCTGTAGTTGAAACAGTGCTTCCTAGATAGGTGAAGGAGGTTACTTCCTTTAAGTTTCTCCCCTTGATGGTGACTGGAGTTTGTTGTTGGAGTTGTTGGTGCGGTATTAGCATCACTTCTGTCTTCTCTATATTCACTTGAAGTCCCGTCTTCGCTGCCCTGCCTCTTCTGCCAACTTGTTAGTTTTTGCCTGTAGATCTTCAAGTTTATGTGACATTAGACACAAGTCATCGGCGAAATCCAGATCTTCTAGGTTCTTTTCCGCAGTCCAGCCAGAGTATCCCCCTCTTCTCGCTCCCCACTGTTTGCAGCATGATCCAGTCCACCACAATCAGAAATATCATGAGGGATAGTAGGCAACCTTATTTTACTCTTGTCTTCACTTCACTTCAGTGGCATCACTGAGCTTCCCATTGTGAATTACTTGGCTGGCATGTGGTGTCTTCATATAGTTGTTGAATGAGGCTGATAAAGGTTTGAGGTACTCCGTAGTATTGAAGCAGTTTCTAAATTACTTCTCGGTCGACGCTGTCAAAGGCCTTCTCAAAGTCGATGAAGTTGAGGTGCAGAGTTAACTGGACTGCATTCCATACTCTGTTCTATGATGATGGGAAGTGTAGCGATTTGGTCGGCACATGATTTGTACTTCCTGAATCCAGCCAGTCAGCCTGTTCAGGTTGTAGTTTTGAGTCCAGTGCATCCATAAGCCTCTCCAGGATGATGCGGCCTAATATTTTGCTTGCACTGGGTGGACAGGAGAGTGATTCCGCGCCAGTTCTTGCAAACACTGAGGTCTCCTTTCTTCGGCAGTTTGACAAAGTAACCCTTCTTCCAATCAATGGCCAGGTACCTTCCCTTTCTTCTACACCTTCTGCAATAGTGGTGTGGTGTGAGCATGTCTGCTGTTGTCCCTGCCTCTGTTCTCAGTGCTTCTGGCGGGATCCCATCTGGTCCTGCTGCTTTCCCGCATTTCAGCAGCTTTATGGCATTCAGGACTTCCACATTTGTTGGAGGATTTATGTTCACTTGCAGTTCAGCGGCTGAGTTGCTGGTGGTATTTCTGGACGAAGTGCAGATGGTGGTGGTGGTGGTGGTGGTGGTGGTGGTCGATTCAAGAGCTTCTTGAAGTGGTCGGCCCATGGTTTCCTTTGTTTCTCTTCTTTCGTAATTAAATTTCCTTCATCATCTTTTATTGGCTTCGTCTGCGTTGATATCTTCCCAGATAGCAACCTGGTTATTTGATACAATGTTGTCAGGTCTATCCTACTTGCAGCAGCCTGTTCTACTTCACTTGCCAGTATTTCGTAGAAGTGTCTTTTGTCTTTGCGTACACTCTTCTTCACTTCTTTGTCCAGTGTAGTATTTTATACATTGTGTTCATTTCCTCTTGTCGTTGTGCGTACTTGCACTGGTTTATCTTCTGCTTCACCATCCTCCTCTCCCTGCTCCATCAGCTTCCATGTGTCCATCGAGATCCATTTCATTGCTTATCTACTTTCTTCTTTCTTCCTAATACTGTTGTGCAGGTTTCTTTCCACATCTCTTACAAAGAGTTCCAGTGTCCATCCACACAGGTTTCTTCACAGATGTTCCTTGATATCTCCCATTTTGTCTTGATAGCTGGCCGCCATGAAGATTTCCTGTATAGTTTCGTCCTTCAGTTTCTGTTTGTGTGTTGTACTTGAACTGTGGTCTATCATCAGCTTCCTTGAAGGCTTTTAACTTGATTTGGAAGGCAGGTTCCTCGCACTAGATAGTGGTGTGAGTGATGTGAACCTACATCTGCTCCTCTTCTTCACCTTGTGTCAAGTAGGCTGACTGCGTCTCCATTTTCTTGAGATTGAGATGAAGTCGATTTGATTTTTAGTGTGTCCATCTGGCAAAATCCATTTGGCTTTGTGGATATCTTTGTGCCTGAACACACTGCCTCCAATCACCAAATCGTTGAATGCACAGAATTCTGCAAACAATTCTCCATTCTCGTTCATCACCTCACCGAGCGCTTCTCGACCCATGGTTAGTTCTCTTCCTGTGTTGTCTGCTCCCAGTTTGGCATTCATGTCGACCATTAGAATTTCGATGTCGCCAACTTGAGTGGTGTCTTGTCCAGTGTTGATTACAGTTGTCTGTAGAATTCCTCCTGCGTCTCTTGCTCTACACTATTTGTAGGTGCATAGCATAGCGTAGCATTGTATGAATGTGACCTTCCTTCCTTTTGAGTTGAATCCATCTAGCTGTCATGATCCTGGAGGAGATTGGTTCCCACTGCATGAGAGCCTTCGATGCTCTTGGGGACATCATGATAGCCACTCCAAATCTCAGTGTGCTCGTGGTTGTCGTCTGGGTGACAATATCGGAGTAGATTATTGACTCCTCTCCAGTTGACAGTTTGAAGAGTCCACTCCCATTCCATCTGCTTTCGCATATTCCAAGCACCTCAATGTGATACCTCTTCATCTCGTTTGCAATCTGGGCTGCCTTGCTGGGTTCAAACATCGTGCGAACATTTCATGTCCCCACGTTTACTTTCGCTTTCATCTAGAGAGAGAAGACACATCGGCCAATTGGCTTCCCGAAGTCTTTCACCAACTGGCATCATTTCTCCTGTCCGATTCCAGGGAAGAATAATTGTTATTATTTTTTATACATCGTTTGTGCTTTGAAGTTTGTTTAGCGGTTAGATTTGTCTTCTGGGGTAGTGTTGCTAGCCCTATGCCCAACCTTCCCTCTTTATGGGGGCTTAGAACGGGCTAGTAACTAGTGAACCAGTTAACCAGGCGAGGTTTAACGCGTATTAGTCATTACTACTTATGGTTATGTACATAATTCTTTGTTGTTTTACTGGATAGAATTATTCGACCTCTATTGGCATATGGGCTCGTATGCAGATGTCTCGATATTGCTTGAATGTCACTTATGATAATTTTTTTGGTTGTCACCAGCAAAGGAATCCGTGATGTGTGTAAATGTTATGAAAAATGTAGGTGTCATTCGTTGTTTATTGTATAAAAATATGAAAAACATGTTTATTCATGAACAATAAATGATGATCGATATTGTTTGTTTGTTTGTTAAAAAGTCCAATTTGAAATGTTAACCTTTTCCAATATTTTTGCTGAGTTATATATAATCTGTTAAGTAGGTGACAAATCTAGTTCTTCCTTTCTGTTTAAAGTAATTGTTGACGTTAAACTCTGCAGGACTTCCGAGGTCAATCTTACTTCATTTGAATAAAAATGCTTCCTTAATATGTTAACATTGTCAAAATCAATCTTGTGACCACTTTCAATGACATACATTGGGATTGTTGATCTCTTTTGTAAACTTTTCAATTCTATTTCATTCTTTAGTGGATGTTTGATATATCGCCTATTTTCATTCATTCAAACTGTCAACTGTTTACACCTTTCACTAATACAGTTGGCGATACATTTTGTCTAATGTACACAGTTGTTTTGTGTCATCTTTGCAATCATACCTTTTACACTGACTAAGGTATTCTCCAAAGAATTTGAAGGCTTAAAATATGCCTTAGTTCTATACCTAGTAAAAAACCTATTGCATTTATATTGAAGTATCTGTACTATATGGAATTGTCATTGTTGTTTCATGAAATATTTTGAATGAAGTTGATATTTATTTGATCGGGGAACGAATTACGTAATGTTTCAAGTAGTAATGAGAAGGCTTGTCAAAATCGAAGTAATATTTGGTTACTAAGTTAAATGACGTAATGAGAAACCAGTAATATAGGAGTGGAGAAATGTAATGTATTAGAAGATATGAATGAAAAGATTTTTGAAGGTAAATAATCTTCTTATAGGTTATGTCCATTGGAACTGAAGTGACCAGACAAATTTCTTTTAAACGCAAAGTTAAGCTTCAAAATATTAATAGCCATGGCTTCCGCAGTTTGAAGGTTTAAGCGTACACCTTTTATGAGATTTGTACGAACTCTTTAGATGATACTGAAGTTGTTTTCTACATTTACCAAGTGGTTATAATCGATTAAATATTTTAAAATAGAACCAGAAAATGTTCTCTTTTCTCCTTTGTGGAACTAGGATGATATGTGTTCACAAAGTGAACATTGAGTACGGCCAATATACCTTACTCCATAGAAGTGGGCAAATTGATGAACACACATTTTGAGGTGTCCAAGAGAGCTACACATAATCGAAATATTAGGTAAGTAGAGGAAGTTTGCAATTTCTACATTGTCAAGGTTGAATTCATATCCATAGTTGATATTCATGTGCATTGGAATGAGTCATGAAATGTCATGCGTGACGTTTGATAAGCAATTGGTGTTCATGTAAATGACGAAGGTGAAGACGGCGACCACTTTGTCCAATGTAGTGATGACTACAGTTATTGCAGTTGATTTTCTAAATGATATTCGGTTTATCTTCTCTGATTATTGTTGCATCCTTTTTTTACATAATAGTGTTTGGAAAGAATTTGTTGGTTTACTAGCGCGAAACCCAAGTGTACAGGAAACCAACACACAATGATCAAATCCTCAACTACAGTAGCAACAACACAACTACACACAAGATCAGTTGCGTGCGGACTCTATTCAAAAGAGCGAGAACATATCACAGTACAACAACTTCACGGAGAAACAAAGAAAACTACTTGATATCCATCCTAAAGAAGAACGGGTATTTCGTGCATCATCAACTACAAAGTCATCGACAGAAGTCAACAAATGTATCACTCTACCATAGATAAAGGACATATCAGAAATCACAACAAGATTACTGAGATTGATTGGAATTGATGTGGCTCACAAACCAACAGATTCCATTCCTAACACTGTTATGCAGACCAAAGGATGCAACAACAATCAGAGAAGACAAATCGAACATCATTTACAATAACTGTAGTCAACACCATGTTGGACAGAGTGGTCGTCTTCTTCGCCTTCGTCATTCACATGAACACCAATTGGTTGTTAAACGTCATACATGACATTTCATGACTCATTTCAATGCACGTGGATGTCAACTATGGACATGAATTGAATCTTGACAATGTAGTGCTGATCTTGAACGGAGAGAGGAAACACAAATCATATCAGGCAATTCCTAGAAGCTTGGCATTCAGGTCGGCCAGTCAGATGCATAGACATAGATTCAGTCAATAAACCGATAAGAAAGATGACGACCAACAGAAAGGTGAGAGGTGAATCAGAGGAAGAGCCGACAGAAAAATCCATGTGGTCAATGACACAACAACCAAAGGAAATAATCAATCACAAAGCACTTGGTCAGGGCAAGCTACTGAATCACTCATTCATGGAGATATATTGATAGCTCACTTCATAGTGAAATTAGTGCCGGTGATCAAGTCGTCTAGAAAAACAATGAAAGCTCCACGAGTAAATGACTCAGCTCATAGAACACAATACAACTAAGACCATCCACCTGAGCTACAAATATTCTCCACCACTGGTGTAAATTTTCCTGCCAATAGCGTCCATTCAACTAACAGGGAGTAATTCTTCATATTGCTTTCAATAAGGTGATTTATTCAGTCACAGGAGTTCAGTGATGTGATTTGTTTTAATAAACTATGCATCACTTGTTGATATTTGTCAAATAATCACTAATTACTTTATAGCCTTCAAGAAGTTTGATGCTCACTAACCGTGAACTACTGAAATGGCATTTCTTTCATTTCAAAAAGTGATATCCAACTATAATTAACGCCTGACTACTTTAACTTATAACTATACCATGTATGATGTCGAAGAATTTGCCCGATGTACACACATATTTAGAAAAATCTTAGGTAAAATATCTTAAGTGATCTGGTTGTGGTTAGCAGTGGAATCGAAGACACTTTAACTACTCAGTATTTCGAGATCTCATTCAACATACCAAATCAAACTTCACTCTCAAATTTTATTAGCATAAAGTAGCATGGACGAAGAACCTCGCCTCACATACATCACATCAACAGTTGCCACCTACGCTCACTCCATAGTGAAGATCAGATGGCCAGAATAATAAGAATCAGCAACAAGGAACACTCACTGGCTGGCAACGAACCAACCGGGAACCTATCGCCTAACAAATATGCAGGAGAAGAAATTGGAGATGGATTAGATTTGGCATACACTGAAAAAACTATTCGAAGACATCATGCCCCAGTCCCTCGAGTAGAATCCAAGTGGGAAACGACAAGTTGGGCGTTCGAGGTGACGGTGACATGGAGGAGATGGTGTGTGAGGAAGAAATGAAAGCTTCTGGACAGTCGTGGAACGAGGTTCAAAAGATTTCAGAGAACAGAGGCGTGCTACTGAAGCAGTATGTTCTACTAGGAATCCAAGTGAAAAATAATAATATAATAATCATGGACTAAGAGATTGATCATTCTGCTTACGTATGAATTCTCTAGCTTCGACAAGAAGAAATCTGAAAGCAAGCAGGCTAATGGTGAACCCATAGCTATGTTTGTATACTTCATTATTGAAGAAAAACTGAACCCTTTTAACGATCTGATTTATAATCAAATCTGAACTTTGTTCAAAATACTCTATGAAATATTACTTTTTTATTACCCTGTGTGAAAAGAATATTAATGGGAGCGATTGTATACCTTGAACATATTTTCATAAATGACACAAGTCTAAAATAAGAGACTTGAATAGAATAAGAACAGAGACTAGAGGATAAGTATATAGTTTTTTATCACCCTTCTTTTCAACCTAGTCCTAGTTTAAGCAACATTTAGCAGTGTGGTAGACTACGGTTGGATCATTTAATTCTCAACCTTATGAGTGAATTTGAACAATACAAGAACAAAGATATTTGCAGAATAAAAGATAATTTTATTTCATAGCCTTTCATCAGCTGCAAACAGCCTACAACTGAAATGAAGTATTAATAGTAATAGTAACATAACATACTTCAAAAATTTAGAAATAAATGGAGATTTGAAATTCAGGATTAACAATAAGATGATAGTGAGTGAGTCAAGGAAAAACAGGATTAATAGTTACAAACCTTAGCCAAAACCAATGGTAATTTATATCTGATGAGACAGAAAACTCTGGGGCTATGAAGTGGGAGGGGGGGGACAACATACGAAAATCAATGTAAAAGAAGGGACTGTTCATGAGTTAGTAGGCTATGTAATTACATGAAAAACTGGAAAATCGTTAAGTGATTAACACTCAGTAAGTAATTAATGAAGAGATGATTCTATCAAAAGAAAAGGGAAGACTGTATACATCCATTTGCAAAAAATTAAATATATTTTCCATGGTGAAGAAAGATTAATTACAATTCCTTCGAAATACATAGGTCAGGTTGAAAATGTTTGATACCTACTGCTTCCGTAAATCGTAATAAACATGGTGTTTTTTGTTTGTTGATTATCCTGAAAGATTGAAAAACATCTATCTGACGTCGTGTTTCCATCAGATGCCTGGCGATTGCGCTATTAAATACCTTTCTACCATTCAGATATAGATTTCTCGGAATATACTCATAAAATCGAGTAGACACCCTTCTTCTAGTCCATCCTATGTACTTGCTACCACAAGCATTGGTGAACTGACGTGAGATGGGTACTTATTTACTTTCGACTGTGTTATTGAGCATAATGTATTGTAAACTTAGATCAATCTGGCAGTAGGGAGGCTCCTTCTCCTCAGTGCAGCTTTTATTCTTCTGTCTATTCTTTCGGATGTCTCATCACCTTTGAATGCTAGGAGAAGAAAAAGAGACTTCTTCTCAACAGTTGAATGTTTTGGTCTCGCAACAGCTTCTTTTCAATGCTTCACAATGAATTTCTTCGGGTATCCATTCTCTGTAAGAGCCTTCTCAATTATTATTATTACTAATAATAATTCATTTCAGTTGTAGACTGTTCGCAACTGATGAAAGGCCATGATTAGCTCATTTTATTCTGCAAGTGTCTTTGTTCTTACATTGTTCAGATTTGTCAAATGTATGATACTTGTGAATGAAGCCAAATTTCCCATAGGCATGTTTACTTTCCGAGGAGTTCAGAGGGAACACTACCTTTTATCTCCATTAGTTAACGAGATTCACGTGACCTAATCATAGGTAAAACATCACCATGAGGGCGCTCAGTCATCTTAAGATCATACAAAGGTTAAGTCATAAGAAGCTGAAAAAATCTAATTGCATATACTTGCTGGTAGAAAACTGAATTTAGTGATCTCATGCTAATATTCTAGAAAATAACTCGGTATATGTGCTTTACACCTGATCAAAACTCAAGACAGTAGTTCAACTTGAAGATGGGATGATTACCTAATACAAGACATATACCTCAAGGTTAATACGAACAGATAGGCATACATGAACATGACATGAACAAGACAACTACAGAACACACTTAGTTGCACACGCTCACTCAAACAGGCTTTTTGAAACGGTCCAGGTCATCAGTCGATGTAATGGAAGCCACCTTGAGATAAATCAATCTCTGTAAACCTCTAAAGTGAATTCATGTCTACTGATGTATGATGAACTTATGGGAGTTTTAATGAGAAGTTGTCACCTCTGCGGTAGATCAAGTTGGTTTTTAGGAAGAATATACACCAATGGAATTGGATGAAGTATTTCGGTGTACCATCAAGTGAATAAAACACTGAATTCCAACGCAGTATCTGAACAGTAACGTGCTCATTGCAAAAATTGACAGTCTTGTGTTCGAGTCCTGATAAGTCTGTGTGTATGATCGCGCTACTATAGAGTCCCATACTATGACGAAATAGCTGTTCTTAGCGTTGTCATGTATTGCGTCGTAAGTATGATTTCTAGTTTTGCCTTTTGATTGTTAATCACTGATTGGTACTTCCTAATCCAATGATGTGCATCTGTGATCATCAGTTGTACCATTTGTCTTCCACTTTGTTCGGCTATTTTCCAACCCATTGGACAGTTAATCGGTTGTCTATATCTGACACTCTTCGGCGGAACAAGCTGATGTAGGCACTCATGGAGAAAGGATCGTTGTTCTCTTGTGGAAGCTTGCCTTCTGGAGAAGTCTTCCCATCTTCGAACAAAGTGAAGCGTGCTACGCTCGTGTAATTTTGAAATAGTGGAGAATATTTGTAGCTCAGGTGGATGGTCTTGGTTGCACTGTATTCTCTTAGCTGGTTTGTTTAATTGTCAAGCTTTCAGTATGAAGTTAGTGCTGATAATGTCGTCTAGAAGGACGATGAAAGCTTCACGACTAAATAACACAGCTCAGAGAACACAATACAACCAATAAATAGCTGTTCATTGTGTCGGGAATTTCCACAGTTATGAAATTGATGTCAGCCGATGCTCAATCCTAACCTGAAAACACGACACAACAGAGCATAAATGTTCTACAAGCTTAGTTCCATATTCCTCTCGTTGAACAGTTTCGTCAAGACTGTGCAGGTCAATACCTAATGTCTGCTGTCAATGAAGTATAGACTATTGAATTTGAAGGTTTATCAACTGCTGCCGGAAAAAATCTCTTCTTCGAAAAATACTTGAAAAAATTACGGAAATAGTAGGGACCGGTACAAGGCAAGAATCATCAGGCACAAATTTACGATGGCTAGCTTACTTGAGCAGACAGTTTCAAGCCGCTTGAATCTGTTCAAAGCGCATTATTGCTAGTAATACCGGCATAATGTGAAATGCAAAAATTGACATTTAAACACTTGGAAAACAAAATTAATCATAGTAATGATGAGTAGTAGTTAGCAGCGGAATCCAAGATGCGCACTTCGTTCTATTTGAGACTAGTCAGCTGAATGTATCTGCTTCCAAACCAGTAATATTGTTCCCACGGGGATACGGACTCGGGAGGGATCGCTTCAAATGCTAGAGCGTTATCCACTACACCAATCGAATTCAAATCTAGAAAGGCCTTGAAATAGCTAAGGTCATCGTAAATATATTGAGACCCTTATATTTTGTATATATTGTTAACGTTACAATACACCTTCTGTTATATTGCCGTTTTCGTCATCTGTCGAGAAACTGAGCAACCATCATGAGGTGGAATGTAAAACCTGTTGTTCAAGCGTTCACATTGACATAACTTACATATACATAACAAGTAATATCGAGGCCTATGCACAGGAGCCTATATACCAATAAAGACCGATCAGTTGGGTCCAATCAATAATGTTATAATATAAAAACGATTTTACTAAAATAAATCATACTTTAAGTTAAGAAAACATGACTTCTGCTGGAATGGCTGTACTAAAAAGCACGTGGAATCATACGCGAGTGTTTCGTCTTGTTTTGAACTCACTCTTCAATTGAAAGAACCTGCACCCTGTTGAGTGATGGTTTTCCAATCGAGACTCAAAAACAGTACCCATCACTTCAAACACCAAAATGTTTTCCACTGAGACTCTAATAACAGTAAATAAAAGAATCGCTGGCAGTACTCAACAAAAGACAACGTGACATTTCGAAGGATACCAAGAAGCATTGACTTTGTATTGTTCAAGCTTTAACAATCCAGAAGGTTGAAACAAGAAACTTCTTAAGCCTTTTCGAGCTGTTTGCTTCTGAAGTCTAAGTAACCATTTTCCAAGTAGTAGCCATTACATCCTTGTCACTACTTTTATAACGCCTAAGGTCCCTTGTTTCATCCTTGTAGTCAGCACCTGATGTAGCCTGAGTTATGTATATGTGAACGCTCAAAAACAGGCTTTACATCCCACCCTTTGATGGTTTTCAGTTTTTCGATAGGTGAAAAAGGCGTTAATATATAAGGTGTATTGTAACGTCATCAATATATCATCATCATCATCATCTGTTAACATAGGACCAGGCATTACTGCGTAACAGTCCGAGTTTCCACACCTCATATCAGTACATCAAGTAATAAGGCAATGAAACGGAAGATGAAGAATAAAAAATTCAGTCGAAAGAAATATAAAGTACTAAAAGAGAGAAAGGAAGAATGAGAGGATGGGGAGGTTTGGTATAGCGTCGTTAAGATGAGGATACTGTGTGCATATATCCGCGCCAGTGACATCGGTCCTCAGCCATATCTCATGTGGAGTCAGTCTCCAACTACTCGTCTCTCTTGTCCCGTACACCACAACCGGCTAGTTTGAGTCGCCCCACATGGCCTAAACCAACAGTCAAATACTTCATATAGTGGTGACACTTTTTGGTCTGGCCACCTCAGACCTTTTACCAGTCTGGACGAACCTACTTTGGCCAACATTGTGTGACGAGGCAGACGGTGACTAGGCATACGTAACACATGTCCCAACCACCTCAGTCGAAGAAGGTTCACAACCACATTAACTGACGTAACTCGTTTCCCTAAAACCCTACACCTGACGTCTGCGTTACTCATGTGGTGCGGTGACACCATGGAATACGGCCCATACTACGAAGGCAATGGTGGTCAAACAACTGAAGCCTTCTCATGTCTTCCATCTTCAATGGCCATGTTTCACAGCTATATAGCAGAACAGGGCAGACTGCTGTTCAGGTGCATTACATGCGACTTTTAGTAGATAACCGGATATCAAGGCAGCGCCACAGGTGGCGTAAATTGGCCAAAGCCAGTCAAGCCTTTTGTATTCATGCAGAGATTTCATCGGTCACTGGCCAATGTACCTGGGCTGATCCCACTACCCAGGTGAGTGAAGTGGTCAGCATACTCAACCACTACACTCTCTATTGTTAGCCGAGGGACCGTTGAAGACCAATCCCGGGGAAACAATTTGCATTTGAGTGGTGAGAAACGCATCCTAAACATTCTCAAATCGCCAAGCAAAGTATTCAGAAGACTCTGCATCTTCTAAGCGTTTTCAATCCTAAAGTCTTCAGTGTACAAAATTTGTTTTACGGCAGTGTCATCCTCAGAAGTTTTATTATTATATTATTATTTTACCCTTGGGTTTCTAGTGAAACATACGGCTTCACTAGCACGTCTCCATTCCACTTTGTTCTCTGAAGTCTTTTGAATCTGGCTCCACGACAGCCCACAAGCTCTCATTTCTTCCTCTCACCATCTCCTCCACGTCACCCTCGGCACCAACGTCCAACTCGTCGTTTCTCATCTGGGTTCCACTAGAGGGCCTGACGCGTGATGTCCCTAGTCGGCCTTCTCAGTGTATGCCCAATGCAATCCATCTTCTCTTTTTTTCTGCATATATGGTGGGCGAAATTTCGGTTTCGGTTGCGATATTTATCTTACTTTTTGTATTGATAATAGTTGACAGCAATGTTAGTAGAGTAAACAGTCGAGACAGTCCTCTATATCACCATGCCCAAGGTGTACCATAAGGCAGCATTCTGTCTGTAAGAAATTGCAGTTAATTTTCAAAGTTCCTGGGAGTTGAATGCACGTCAAAGTTCGACCTGAGAAAGGTTTAACTCATCATTGTGTATCACATTGTAAATTTTCTTCATGTCCATAACGGATGAAGCTACTTTATTACAGGCCACTGCGAGTGACTATGTTTTCCATTAATGCATAAAAATACCAGCTCATTGTTTATGCGTCTAACACAAAAAAGATGAGTGGCATTTCATGTATTTAAACCTATAGGAATGTAAATTACTGCTAAAGAAAGCGCTTACGGGGTTCCCATTCTAATAACACTTGATCTACTATGCTCTTTCTGTCTAAAGATACAAATATATATTACAAAATCACATCGAAGTACCGCATTACTATCATTTCATCAATTAACCAAAGCATGGAGCCTGATTTCGACTGTTAAAGTACCTTATTGAACCTTAAAAACGCTTCTTGGAATGCATCCCAACTACTGAAGTGCTTGGACATCATAATTCTGTCAAACACTGCTGTTACATCGTCAGACATTTTGCTTACAGCTGAAAACACTATCTTTAGGTTATTATTGCGCTAAATAGAATAACCGCTTCGTAAAACGCATTTTAAAACTAACCAATCGACTGAGACGAGCGTGACTTAGAAGTGTATCAGTACCTTACGCTATATGTTCTTTATCCAGTGCTGAAGACTTTCTCAGTTTATGCCCAAATTTCTGAACGATTGATTGATTTATACACAAATTAAATATACATATTGGAAATTGATCTACTGCTTAAGTTTCAGTTTTGCATGAGTATATGTATCCCGTCAGAAATGATGTATATTATCAATGCTATTTATACAAATAATTCTAATTATAGATTACTCATATACTGAACATGTGATCCCGTATGAAATGACATGTGAATGATATTATTCATCAAATGTGATTTAGTGTATGCGTCGTTGTCATCACCACTATGACAACAAACTCATACATCGAGAAAATACCAACCCAACCAGCGATACAGCATCTCGTTACATTCTGCACCATTACACACGCACCATTATTGTTAGATGTTGTATGTAATGTGTCGAAGGAAGAGAACTCATACACAATCAACCCTCGTGTCGGTAATAGTCAGTTGCACGTGCTCAGGACAAGATAACCAGGCAATGAGGTCAATTCACTGTTCTGCTATTGGTCAACAGTCTAATTTGTCGCATTGATCGTTCTGTTCTCGATAGCGGCAAGAGTTGTATTTTATTACGAATTTGAATCATTTAGAAATTTGCATGCCTGCCAGGGAGTGTTGCAGTTGTGGTTTAGACGCTGAGTTGACAAACTGGTTTACTATTGTCTATCCCTGGTGTAGTGGGGTATGCATTTCTAGCGTACAGATATATTCAATGTTTCTATCTATCTATCTGTCTGTCTTGAGCGTGCGGTTCACGCGAATATATTTAATAAAGTTAAGTAATGCAGCTACCAATTTGTGTTTACGGATTGCATTGTATTGAAGGGAAGTGTAGTGTGTTTGGAATGCTTTTGCCTCCAATGTCTGAAACAGCGTCTTGAAGTTATCGAGCAAATAACAAGAAATACGCGAACTATATTAACGCGAAGAGACACTCAGAGACCAATAACGATTGTTTTCCTTCAGTATTTTATATATTTCACTAAGCCGTGAAGATACCAGAAGACAAGGATTGGCCTATGACCATAAGAAAGACCCCTTATTGGATACAAATGCATCGCTTATATCCAGCATTCATGAACATCTAAAATGTCTACGTCAAAAGTCAAAATATTACTATTTATTGATATACTTGTAATTCTCCGTTGTTTTTTATTGAATCGAATTGTCCCACCTCTGTTTACATATGGGCTCCGATGCAGATACCTCGATATTATCTGAATGTTTATTGTGATTGTGGCCAACAGAATAAGCACGTTTCGTCTTATTTCGGACTCGTCAGCTGGGTGTCCCGGCAACCCAGTGCGGAGTGGTGTTGTTCCCAATGAAACTCGAGCCTCATACCTATCGCTTCAAATGCCAAGGAGTTATCCCCTACGTCACGGAGGTATGATAACCACTTCTTGCGCAGTGGGTGTTAGTTATTACTGTTATTGACACACATGTAGTTCTACGTTGTTTTTTTGGATCGAATTGGTGTTTGAAGCGATAGGTACGAAGTTCGATTCTCAATGGGGATAACACTCACTGGGATGCAGGTGCATCCAGCTGATGGGTCCCGAATAGGACGAAACGCGTGTCCTGGATTCTTGTGCTACTCTCAACCAAGCAAATTATCCGAAGTCAAATAGCTTATTCTGATTGGACAACTGTGGGATAAAAATATCCAGTGGGATTATTCTGACCAAATAGAGACATGGAAAAGAAAATTGAATCACAAAAACTTGTAACTGAATCGTAGGTGGAAACTGTTATCAGTGGAGGGCTACTACAGTCAATCATCATCCGTCAAACCCCTTTTTGGTAGTCAGTGCACACTGCTGATGTGTTCCAGTGCTTCGTCGTTCTCAGGGGTCCCCTAATTTAGGCTGATGCATGATGCAGAAACATCCTAGTTATGTGAGTGTCATGGTACTCTGAAGCGTGATACTTTTGCGCTGTGCGCCCTGTTTGCTTAAAATACTTTAGTGCTTTGACTGCGGTGGGCGAACTGCACAGGAATGCTTTCAAATGGCTTAACATCTTTGATCATTGTCCCACACTCTCCTACGCCAGCGCATGTTGACCTTCATAATTCTCTGGATAAGGAGTTTTTCTGGTTAATTGGGTGTGTGTATGATATAGCAGTGGGGGTTGACATTAAACGCTGTTGCTTTATGTGAACTCAAAATATGTAAAATAACTGATCGGCAGTTTCTATAATGGTACAAGTTTGTACACCAGCATAATTAGACGTTTGAGATAAAGAGAACGAGAAAATGTGTCTGTGGAATTGTTGTAATGCAATGAAGAAAATGTCCCGATATCTCGAGACTGAATGGAGGAAGGTTTCTCAAACAATGTGATCTGTATGATTAGTAACACTTCAAAATGGCATGTAATCAACGGATATGTACCGAACTATACTGATGAGAACGCCTGATCTAGTGATGAGACGTTCAACATTCATGGAACACCAAACAACTGAACAGTGGTTATTTCCGTCGTTTACACTTCTTTGACGTAAGGATGATGTGCTCTTTATGTCAGTGGATGCAAATTTCAGTACGTTTCAGTGTACCTGGAATGCGATATATACATAATTTGAAGATAATTCATTTCTGCTATTTTTCTATGAACTTCCATCGCGCATTGAGACGTACTTCTGCTTTCTCGGAAAATATTATTGAAGTTATGAGAACAATAATGAGGCCTCTATTTTTGTAATGTACATCAATAGCTCATCATTGCCTGTGGCTTCAAAATGCTTTCAGAATGACTTCAACGTGTTCAGCATCAACTCAGTAGGTGGATACTCAGAAGTTGCTAAAGATTTCGACTGCGAGTAAGGCATCTTTCTCCGATAGTCAGGATTTCAAAAGAAGACTCTGTAATACATTTTGGATAGCAGTTGACACAGCTTAACATAAAGACGCATTTCTGTGTGTTTTCTGAAGGAATTTTCCGATTCACTTGAACCGAAGCAATCTGAGGTGACATTTTATACAGCTTTTCCTGTTAAAATCGGAAATCCTTCATTTATTATTTACTATCAAGGTAGTTTTGTCACCACTGAAAACTGCATAGTACTGGAAGGGTGTTTCATATTATTATAAGACTCCTCAGCAGTACGAACCCACTAACCCATCAGGGATAGAACTCAGGACCTTCAGGTTTCACCTCGAATGCACACTTGATCTGGGTCATCGGTGTATCCTATACAAGGGAGACACAGCTGTTCAGTGCTCTCAGGTTTCCAGCGGTTCTACATCTGATGTCAGAACGTGACAGATACCAACTTCAGATAAAAATTTCCCGTATTCACTAGCTTACTGTTTTATCATATACCAAAGTGGTGGAGAATATTTTTCGCTCCAGCCCAGTGAAAACAAAAGCCTTTCAGAACGCATGGAACTCATCGCCCTCTGTCTTACAACATATTTCCAACTCAATGGCAAGATCTACAAACAGATGAATAGAACTACAATGGGATTACCGATATCCGTACTAACTGCAGAAACAGTTACGCAGAGACTGGAAACCATTATTCTACCCGTGATTAAACCACAATGTTGTATTCGCTATACAGAAGTTCAACCTTGTCTGCGTAACTAGTTCAATAGTTACTAGCCAGTCCTAAACCCAGATAGACAGACAAAGTTAGGCGTAGGATCAGCAACTCCACCACAGAAAACCAATCCAGTCGCTAAACTAACTTCAAAGCACAGAAAAAATATAAAAAATAAGAATAAACTTATTACTCACTGGAATCGAAGAGACGAAATGATGCCAGTTGGTCAAAGCCAACAGGAAGCCAATCCCTCGATGTGTCCTCTCTATCTAGATGAAATCAAAAGTAAACATGAGGCTACAGAATGTCTGCACAATGTTTGAGCCTAGCAAAGCTGTCCACATCACCACAGAGATGAGGAGGTATGGCATAGAAGTGCTTGAAATATGCGAGGAACATGCACATAGAATGGAAGTGGACTCTACAAACTGTCAACTGCACAGTCAATAATCTACTCAGATATCGTCCATCACCCACATGACAACAACAACAACCACACTGACTGTTCGGGTGGATATCATCATCTCCCTCTCCCAACAGCATCGAAGGCTCTCTCTCATCCAGTGGCAACCAATCTCCTCCTGCAGAATCACGATCATCACAGCAAGATGGATTCAACTCAAAAGGAAGGAGAGTCACAGTCATACAATGCCACACTGCACTGCACTGTGCATCAACAAATGATGCAGATGAACAGAGGAGAGGAGAGGAGAGGAGAGGAAGAGAAGAGAAAAAGGAGGAAATCCACAGACCACTGAAATCACTACTGGACGAGACCGCAACACAGATGGTGACATCAAAGTCCATTCTAATGGGTGGGGTGTGATGAGATGAATGTCAAACTGACAGTGGACAACACAGGAGGAGGAGGATAACTGATCATGGGTCGAGAAGCAGTCGGTGAAATGAAGGAGAGTGGAGAACTGTTTGCAGACTTCTGTGTATTCAACGATGTGGTGATCGGAGGGAGTGTGTACAGGCACAAGGATATTCACGAAGCGACATGGATTTGATTTCACCAGACATCAGGACACACTACACTGCAAATCAGATCGACTTCATCTGAGTGTGAAGAAAGTGGAGACACAGCCGGCCCACTGGACACAAGATTGAGAAGGGGAGCAGATGTGGGTTCACACCACTAACTCAAGTGAAAAAACCTACCTTCGAAATCAAGTTGAAACCTTGACAGAATTTGGTGATAGACCACAGTTCAAGTTTAAAACCCAGAACACAGAATGAAGGATGAAACTTCAAATGACATCTTCAGATCAGTCAGTCATGAGGACAAAATGGATGACATTGAGCAACATCGGAGAAGTATCCTGCTTGGAAGAAGACTGGAACTCTTTGAAAGCTATGTGGAAAGAAACCTGCATAACAGTATTAGGGAGGAATAAGAAAGAAGACAAGGAATTGAACTCGACGGACACATGGAAGTTGAAAGAGCAGGGAGAAGAAAAAGATGAAGAAGAAGATGAACCAGTGCAGTGCAGTGAGCCGACCACTTCAAAATCTCTTCAATCAATCGCCACCACCACCAATTATGCGCCTGTCAACCGCAACAAAAATAGTAAGCCGCATCGTCCTGTAGAGACTGAAAGATGCCCCGGATTCAAACTTACAACTGGAACAGGCTAAATGGCTGTCTGGCTGGCTTCCGGAAGAATAAATCATGTACACATCAAATTACAACGCTACACTACACGTCATCATAGAACAAAGTATAGAATGGCTGTCAACTCTTTATCCCAACCTCATCAACTTTGAAAAAGCCTTCGATCGAGGCGTCGACCAAGAAGCAACTTGGCAAGCAGCTTCTTCAATACTACGGTTTCAGTACCACAAATCTTTTCCAATGTCATTCATCAGCAGCTATACGCTATGTGATGGACACTACATGCCAAGTGATTCATAATGGAAAGCTTAGTGATGTCTTTGAGGTGACAATAGTGAACAGGAGTAAGACAAGGTTGCCGCCTACTATCATCACCGATCATTTTCCTGATTGTGGTCGACTGGATCATGCTGCAAACCATGAGGAACAAGAAGATAGGCACACGTTGTCTAGCCGATAAAACAACCCAAGAAGAAGATTTGGATTTCTGTCTAATGTCTAATGTCGCACAAAATCGAAGATCTACAGGCAAAAAGTAATAAGTTCGCAGATGAGGTAGGGCAGTGAGGACGGAACTAACTTCTGGTGAACGTAGAGAAGACAGAGGTGATGAAGTTAGCCAACCAACAGCAACAAACATCAATCACCATCAACGGGCAGAATCTGAAGGAAGTAGCATCTTTCACCTACCAAATAGCTAGCGAAGGTGACACGGATGAAGACATCAAAGCCAGGATAGGAAAGACTGCAAGACAGACCTCCCTTCAATAGTCTGAAATAATCAGTGTGGAGATCTACTCCACTCCAATGCACTGCACTACACTCAACATATAGTGTGAACAACATCCGGGTTTTCAACATTGATTCAATCAAGTAAGTCAGTGCTTGTATGTAATGGTTGAGAGACTTGGCACGTCACGAAAAGCATTTCCAACAAACTGTAAACATATATCACATCAGCAGTAAACGCCTACGCTCACTCCATACTGAAGATCGATCTGATGGCATGAATAATAAGCATCAGCAAGAAGGAACACTCACTGGCTAACAACAAAGTAACCAAGAACATATCGCTCAACAAATATGCAGTGGAATGGAGTGGAGATGGATTGGAATGGAATGGATTGGGCATACACTGAGAAGACGATTCGTGGACATCACACATCAGGCCAGGCAGTCTAGTAGGGCGGAAGTGGGAAACGACGAGTTGGGTGTCGGTGTCGAGGGTGACATGGAGGAGATGGTGTGAAGAAGAAATGAAAGCTTGTTGGCAGTGGTGGATCCAGGTTGAAAAGACTGAAGAGAAAAGAGTGAAATGGTGACGTGTTACTGAAGTTCGATGTTCCACTAGGAACCCAAGGAACAAATAATATTGTTAATAATTTTACTTATCATGTCTAGATTATGAGAATGAGGATAGATGGACAGACAGACAAACAGATAGATAAACCAGATTATTTTGCTTAATTGCTTCAATGGGATCTTTTAACCTACACAAGCTGTTTCTAAGCGGGTTTGTTGGTTTGAAACCCACTTTAATCCCAGACTTATTGAGAATTCTTCGTAATGCTTATGAGGTGCCTTCCTTGTATGGTAACACAGCAGAGGCTTTGAATTCTCTCTTAACCCTGTCACCCTTATTACTATTAGTAGCAGAATTATTGTTAATAATACCTGTATTACTACCACTACTACTACTACTACCACTGCTAATATTTTTCTTTCCATTTCTTATGAATTTATTTAGAAATTTTGTTGGGTAATTACTGAGACGTAGAGTATTCTAGATGTGTCTAGCTTCTTGTCGCAGATTTTTCGATCTACTAGTAAGCTTTTTCGCTCTATATGAAGGACATCTCAGAGTTGTGTAGTTGTTTCGATATGACTAGGGACAATATATTATATCCGAAATGAAATCCAGCAAGCAATACTGTTACACTATGTGATGATTGTAATAAATCAATAGAAGTGGGATTACTTTCTATCACATTGCACAAGTTTTACTCTTATACTGATGGTTTTAGACTCGATTCCTTGTACAGTAGTGAGTGTGAGCTGCTGTGGAGCACCTAGCTGGGACAAAACAGCTGTTTACTGCTTTCCAGTAATCAAAGGTTTTCAAAATGATTTCAGATCACGGTTAAAACTGCCACATTACTAGGATTGTGACCATTGTTAATGTGCTCCTGTTAGCAGCTACTCTTTGCATATTTTTCTTCTTCCTCACAGTAAACTTCATGAAGATTATGGTCAGTTGACTATTTTATTTATAACTGCAAGTTTTGTTTTCTAATTTTAACAATCTGAGATTTTCGAAATTTTTAAGTAGCGAGTTATTTTGATGAAACCCTCTGAGAAAGCCATGATCCGGTTGACCGGTATACAGCATAATGAGTTCACGTCAGCCATCAGGAAAAATGGGAGACATCGAGCAAGATCCGAGATGTAACCTGAGTAAAAGAACACTGGAACTGTTTGAAAGCTATGTGGAAGGGAACCTACATAACCGTGTTAGAAAAGAAGAAGCAAGACGAGCAATGGATCTTCACACATACATGGAAGCTGAAAGAGTAGGAAGAGAAAGATGGTGAAACAGAAGAGGAACCAGTGCAGTGCAGTGAAGTGAAGTGTAGTGCTGGAATGAACAACGAAAAGAGGAACTGAACATAACCAATAAAAAACTACAATGGACAAAGAAGTGTAGAAGAGTGCGCTCGCAATGACAAAGGACACTTTTAGGACACACTGGCAAGTGAAGCAGAACAGGCTGCTGCAGGTAGGAGACACCTGACAACATTATATCAAATAAACAGGTTAGTATCTGGAAGGGAAGAGATCAACACAGGTGAAACCAAAAGAAGATAGTGAAGGAAAACTAGTTACCAAAGAGAGACGAGAAACAAGTGAAGTAATGGGCCGACCACTCCAAAAAACTCTTAAATCGACCACAACCACCACCTGCAACTCGTCCACAAATACCACCAACAGCCCAACCACAGAATTATCAGTGGACGCAAGCCCTTCGACAAAAGAAGAAGAGAAGCCATGAACCCCATAAAGTTACTGAAGCCAAGAAAGCAGTAGGACCAAATGGAATTCCACCAGAAGCACTAAAAACAGATACAGAGATAACAGCAGACATTCTCACACCACTAATGCAGATGGTTTGGAAGGAAGGAAAGGTGTCTGCCTGTTGATTGGAAGAAGGGCTACCTTGTCAAACTCCCAAACAAGGGCAACCTCAGTTTTGACAAGAACTGGCAACGAATCATTCTCCTGTCAACCTGAAGCAAAATATTAAGTTGCATCATCTTGCATAGACTAAAAGACGCGCTGGGTTCAAAATTACGACTAGAGCAGGCTGGCTGGCTGGCTGGCTGGCTGGCTTCAGGAAGAACAAATCATGTGCACATCAAATTACAACACTACGCTTCGCATCATAATAGAACAGAGTGTAGAATGCCAGTCAACTCTGTACCTCAACTTCATTGATTTTGAAAAGGCTTTCGATAGAGGCGTCGACCGAAAAGTAATTTGGCAGGCAGCTGCTTCAACACTACGGTTTTAGTGCCACAAACCTTTATCAACCTCATTCAACAGCAGCTATATGCTATGAGATAGACGCCACACGCCAAGTGGTTCACGTCGCCCACCACCACAACAATTCCACTGACGTGCGAAGACAAAAAGTGAAAACAAACCGTTTACAGAGGGCTTTTGCTGTTTCAATAACAGTTAAAAATATTGACAAAGATGCTGAATATATAAATTTCTAAATGACCCTGATAGCGCTGAATCCGCATATCGGTAAAAATAGTTAGTAACCAATGAGAATTCAACCTTGAGAGCAGAGGGAAGAAAGCAGCTATGAAGGTTATTTTAAGGTGATGGGAAAAATAGCAGGAAGAAGCTATGCAAAATTAGGGGTATGTAGCAGAGCGTCTGTGCTTAAATAGGGAACTGTTCTATTTGATTCTCCAGGATTGAGAAGGACAAGCCAATGCTCCTCTTCAAATCGCATTATCAATATAAACTGATGTATTTTCTTCAGCAGTATATTTCTTTGCTGAACACTGTCATATACGACGAAGATATTAACAACAGATCAATAATGAAACATATTTTCATCGGTTACAGAAGCTTGTGTGCCATTTATTAGATATGGTATTAAGATTTTTGATATTACTGATTCAAATCGACCACCCATATATAGTTACACTTTTCAGACATCGGGTTGGAAGAGAATTGTTTAGATTTTCTTAATTCTGTCAGCTTGCTATTTGTTGCAACCGTTATTCAGTGTCATCCATGAGTATCTGTCTTCACATTTGATTTGATTTCTATCGAAACCCAGAGGTGAGCCCTTAAAAAACTCCAAGTGCTCATTCGACTGAATGGATCTTAATGTCTTGATGGATTTCATAGGGGTGTTCATCACTGGAAGGTGAGGAAAGTGAGTCCCAAAATGAGACGAGACTGTTCTCCAGTGCTCCTAGGCTATCAGAAGCTATCCAACTTATGTCAGTCAGTCAGTTAGTCGGCCAATATAGCTGAACTACCCTGAGGTATTGAGATCACTGGCCATCAAGCATCCTTGCGAATACTTCACTGTACTCCCACTAAGTTTGAATCCAGTGGTTCGAAGTCCTCCTACTTCTGACAACTTACAATATGTGGCGTAACCATCACACAGTGTCATCCATGAGCATCTGTCTTCATGCTCTATTTGATTGCCTACATAAGCTACGGCTTTCGACTGTAACCTATTAATGAATTACTAACAAACATCCAATCCCTACTCAACTGGCTGGTCCCCAATGACTGGATGGATTTCATGGTAATGTTAATTACTGATGAGGAGTTTTGAAGTGAGATAAAATAAATGTCCAGTACTTCTAGTTTTCCAATCGTTCTCTGAATGGTATCACTCAGTAAAGCAAAACTACCTTGAAGTATTCAAATTACTGATTCATGAAATAATTATCTGTCTAAATGAGTGAGTGTGAGAATAAACACTATCTATTATGTTGAAATAATGAAGTCACCTCATCATCATAGTCTCAAATTACAGTTTACACTTACGTGTTGTTTTTTATGTGGAATCGTTTATACAAGTAAGGGGTTTCATTTGTGCCCCTGTCCTACTCTATTCATCCAGACAAAGATGTTTACATTGTCTAGTGTGGCGATGTTAATTTCCATTGTATACACTGGTGTGAGTGTTTAGTATTGCAACATGTGTAAACTGCTCCTAGAAATTCAGCCATCTGGAGACAAGCTTTTCTGAATGTAAGTGTAGACAGTTCTTCGAACAGAAGTCAAAGCAGACAGTGTATTCAGTGACCCATAGATCTGTGCACCACTTTGTGCTGAGTAGTACAAACAGATGAGAGTAGAACGTGTGTATTGTCAATAATTAACTCAACACGTCAACCTTGTATTCATGACTAACTAACGTCAGTTTGTAAGCCATTCAAATTCTGGAATGTTTGGAAATCGGCTGTTTCCTTCTAGTACTGAGGTCTTGAGTGGTGCGCACACACAATCAAATCAGAATCATCAGATCTTGTAGCAAGCATATCCATAGTAAACCTTTGGTTCCACATCTATCAGTCAATTCAGAACACAGCAAAACCATCAAATGATTGGTTTGATCGTACAGATTACGAGCTTCGCGAAATCCTTCCTGAAGCATGTCAGTAATAAGCACTCGAAAACAATTCAATTTTTAAGTTTATTTGGATTGTGTGATTTCAAGGCAGTACTCATCATCAACTCACCAGGTATTAATGGCATTCTCATGGAGAAGAGATTTCTTTCAACAGTTTTTTAATGGTCTGATGAATGAGACTGTGAGATGATAGCGATAGAAAGTGGAGGAAATGAGGTAAAATAGGGATTCAACACTGTTTACATGGAAGATGAGGATGACTTTTGAGCTTGTGAACCATTTAATCACTACTCTAGGTTGTCAAATGCTTTCCAGGCAAGCGACGTACACTAATGTGAACGACTCCGACTACGAATTGAAGATTTTATGAATCCGTGTTACGTTTCAACCTGATAGGTTCACTTCAAATATCGCTTAGTGAGATACACCAAGGATAGACATGCGAAGTGCAGATCTGAACCGCTTCAGTCAATAAAGATTCATAATCACATTAACTCCATTATACCTCCTCTAATCAGAATTTCACTATTAATCTCTGGGTAAGCAAATTAATGTTCCCACCACATTCAGTTTAGGCGAATGTGAACAAAGTATGTAAATTACTTTGCCTTGCTGTTCAGCATCTCTATATTTTTAGATAGATTTGTTTGTAAATCTCATTTTCAACTGAGGTTTTCAGACTTAGTTATGTGAAGGATAGCATACGACTGACTGTCCAGATAGTTCTCACTTAAGATCTGGACAGTAGGCTATACACATACAAATCTAACATTTACATTTGTAAAGAGTATCTGTTCATTTCACTTAATCTACATTTATCATACCAACCAGTAAGACAGTCTAAAATTTAAACCACAAAATTTAACCGCCAAAACATTAATTTCGTTGATGAATAGCACTTAAATACTTGAAACTCGAAAAAGAAATACACTCTTCAACCTTATGAATACTTATACAGTCGGCAATGAAAAGCAAATGATACTTCCAGACTGTTTAAACCTCGATTAATAGAGCAGCATTTGAACTCATGACTGACTGGTTGGAACTCAACTACCTGAACCAAGAAGACATAGTTGCATATTGAAAGACGTTGAGTAGAACTTGGCAGACTGGCTCATCGTATCTTGTCTTCTATTGTTATTCGGATATAGATGACAGACGAGTGCAGAATGTTTTTCGAGCTTGCCGATCTCTAATAACAACATATGCCCTAATTAGTCATCTTAAATGAACAGTCCAGTAGTGTTTCAAGTTATGAGCAGCGGTTTCCTCGAATTGAAAGAACAAAAGGCACTCACTGGGATACTGGTCTAGCCGGCCAGTGGTTCACCTGTAAAAACGATTAAAAAAATGAATACCTTAAGGACAACTTATAAATGTTATTTCAAGCAGGAATTTACCCCCTTGAATTCTATATCTTTAGCCTTCCACAGCTATGCATAAAAAGTTATAGCTGTAAGCATCTGTTTTAATGCGAACGCAATTAAAACCAAACATTGGATAACTAAAGTAATTCCCTATTCGGAAATCATTATCAAAGAACCGATGTGAAGTGCTACAACACAGACATCCGTTGTAATCAGAGTTTTGAAATTCATACAGTAGCGACTGTGCTACACACCTTTTGTAGTGAAATGAATTCGGACCTTGTTATAACTACAAACCATATACTGTTCTATTTCGCTTCTACATAGTTTGCCGCTGTGTCCGCCCCCCCACACACACACAGCTACACAAAGCGGAGACCGGAGATTGTTTCCAGACTGAAATACACTCATATTCGTAACTTATTTTAGGTATGCTGAAGATTTTCTACATTTTAGCTATTCAAAAGTGTAATGAGTTCCATAGAAAACTGAAACAACGTTCATCTCATCGACTAAGTTTCGTCCCATTTCACGAGATCAACTCGCATGGCGTGAAAAAAGCATCTGAGTCATATCGTCATGCAGCATTACACTACATACTACTTCTGAGCACCTCATAACTTCTCCACTTCTCTGAATTGTATAGTTGATCAGTTCTTACAATAAAGTAAAGGGTCGTTATAAAGCATTTTTTACTGTGTGAAATTTTGAACACGGTTTATTGCCGTTAGTGATATGATAATCGCACGACTTCTGAACTTACTCGAAGTTCCACTGCCTTATACTGTTCGGTGTGATTCTAAGCGGAATTTATCATACATCTGGAATCGGTGTTGAATCATTCCTGTTGCAGATGTTAAACGATGAATCGATGGAAAGATATTCAGTGACCAATCTCCACTTCAAATTAAATACATAAATCTTCAGGACTAACCTCGCCTGGATAACTAGTTCAATAGTTACTAGCCAGTCCTAAACCCAGATAGACAGACAAAGTTAGGCGTAGGATCAGCAACTCCACCACAGAAAACCAATCCAGTCGCTAAACTAACTTCAAAGCACAGAAAAAATATAAAAAATAAGAATAAACTTATTACTCACTGGAATCGAAGAGACGAAATGATGCCAGTTGGTCAAAGCCAACAGGAAGCCAATCCCTCGATGTGTCCTCTCTATCTAGATGAAATCAAAAGTAAACATGAGGCTACAGAATGTCTGCACAATGTTTGAGCCTAGCAAAGCTGTCCACATCACCACAGAGATGAGGAGGTATGGCATAGAAGTGCTTGAAATATGCGAGGAACATGCACATAGAATGGAAGTGGACTCTACAAACTGTCAACTGCACAGTCAATAATCTACTCAGATATCGTCCATCACCCACATGACAACAACAACAACCACACTGACTGTTCGGGTGGATATCATCATCTCCCTCTCCCAAGAGCATCGAAGGCTCTCTCTCATCCAGTGGCAACCAATCTCCTCCTGCAGAATCACGATCATCACAGCAAGATGGATTCAACTCAAAAGGAAGGAGAGTCACAGTCATACAATGCTACACTGCACTGCACTGTGCATCAACAAATGATGCAGATGAACAGAGGAGAGGAGAGGAGAAGAGAAGAGAAAAAGGAGGAAATCCACAGACCACTGAAATCACTACTGGACGAGACCGCAACACAGATGGTGACGTCAAAGTCCATTCTAATGGGTGGGGTGTGATGAGATGAATGTCAAACTGACAGTGGACAACACAGGAGGAGGTGGATAACTGATCATGGGTCGAGAAGCACTCGGTGAAATGAAGGAGAATGGAGAACTGTTTGCAGACTTCTGTGTATTCAACGATGTGGTGATCGGAGGGAGTGTGTACAGGCACAAGGATATTCACGAAGCGACATGGATTTGATTTCACCAGACACCAGGACATACTAAACTGCAAATCAGATCGACTTCATCTGAATGTGAAGAAAGTGGAGACACAGCCGGCCCACTGGACACAAGATTGAGAAGGGGAGCAGATGTGGGTTCACACCACTAACTCAAGTGAAAAAACCTACCTTCGAAATCAAGTTGAAACCTTGACAGAATTTGGTGATAGACCACAGTTCAAGTTTAAAACCCAGAACACAGAATGACGGATGAAACTCAAATGACATCTTCAGATCAGTCAGTCATGAGGACAAAATGGATGATATTGAGCAACATCGGAGAAGTATCCTGCTTGGAAGAAGACTGGAACTCTTTGAAAGCTATGTGGAAAGAAACCTGCATAACAGTATTAGGAGGAATGAGAAAGAAGACAAGGAATTGAACTCGACGGACACATGGAAGCTGATAGAGCAGGGGAAGAAGAACATGAATCAGTGCAGTGCAGTGAAGTGAACTGCAGTGCTGGAATGAACAACGAAACGAGGAACTGAACATAACCAATAAAACACTAAACCGGACAAAGAAATGCAGAAGAGTGAGCTCGCAGTGACAAAGGACACTTTCAGGACACACTGGCAAGTGAAGAAGAACAGGCTGCTGCAGGTAGGAGACACCTGACAACATTATACTAAATAAAATGGTCACTATCTAAGGATGGAGAGATATCAACACAGACGAAACCAATGGAAGATACTGAAGGAAAGCTAGTTAACAAAGAGAGAGTAGAAACAAAGGACGTGATGAGCTGACATCTTCAGACAACTCTTGAATCGATCATCACCATCACCACCACAAAGATCCACCTGCAACTCATCCAGAAATACCACCAGCCACCCAACCACACAACTACCAGTGAACACAAGCCCTCCGACAAAAGCACAAGTGAAGTCCAAAACGCCATGAAGTTGTTTAAATTCGCGGAAGCAGCAGGATCAGACAGAATTCCACCAGACGCACCAAAAACAGATGCAGAGACAACAGTGTACGTGCTCACACCACTATTGAGAAAGGTCTTTTAGGAAGGAACGAAAGGTGTTTGCCTATTAAGTGGAAGAAGGGCTACCTTGTCAAACTCTCAATCAAGGGCGACCTAAGTGCTTGCAAGAACTGGCGCCGAATCATGCTTCTGTCCACCCCAACCAAAATAACATACCGCATCATACTACTGAGACTAAAAGATGGTCTGGATTCGAAACTACGACGGGAACACGCTGACTGGTTGGCTGGGATCACGATGAACAAATCATGTTACGGATCAAATTACAACGCTACGCTTCACATTATCAAGAATAGAGTATAGAATGCCAGTCAACTCTCTACCTCAACCTCATCCGCTTTGAAAACGCCTTGACAGCGTCAACTGACAAGTCAGTTGGCAGTTACTTCAACACTATGGAATACAACATATCTTTATCAACCTCATTCAACGGCTATTTGAAATCGCCACATGCCAAGTGATCCACAATGGAAAGATCAGTGATGCATTCAACGTGAAGATCAGAGTAAGATAAGGCTACCGCCTACTATTAACCATGGTCTTCCTCACTGTGGTCGACTGAACTGACTGGACTGGATCATACAACAAACCATGAGGAGCAAGAAGATGGGCATACGCTGGATGGACTGATGAAAAGACCCCAGAAGAAGATTTGGATTTCACAGATGATCATTTATGTCTGATGTCCTGTCGCACAAACTCGAAAATATACAGGCAGAAACTAACTAACAAGTTGACAGAAGAGGTTGAGCAGCGAAGACGGGACTCCAAATGAATGTAGAGAAGATAGAGGTGTTGAAGATACCCAACCAACAACAGCATCAACAACAACAGGCACCAATGACCATCAGAGGGAGAAACCTGAAGGACATTGTCTCTTTCACCTACCTCCCTACCTAGACATCATCGTCTTAACTACTGGCATCGGAAGCGGTGCAGATGAGGATGTCAAAGCACCCAGCATCGGGAGAGCGAGACAGGCTTTCACTAATCTGAAATCATTGTCGAGATCTACTTCACCGCACTCAGCATAAAGCGTGAACAACATCCGGATTTCCAAAACAAACCTCAGTCAAGTCAGTGCTCCACTGTGGTTCACAAACTATGTGGCTCGTGACGAAAAGCACTTCCAACAAACTACAGAAATGCATCATCAACAGCTGCCACCTTCGCTGACTCGATACTGAAGAACATATCAGATGGCCAGAATATTAGGAATAGCCAACAAGGAAGTCTGGGAACGAACCAACGAAGCAAGAACCTATCAGCCAACAAATATGCAGTGGAAGAAAGTGTAGATGGATTCGATTGAGCATACACTGATAATTCCGATCGAGGGGGCATTGCGTGTCAGGCCAGTCCCTCGAGTGTAATCCAAAGGGAACGGACGAGTTGGGTGTCCGATGTGAGGAAGAAAAGAAAGGTTAAGAGGAATCATGGCGGCAGGTTGAAAAGACTGGGGAGAGGAGAGTGGAATGGAGGCGTGCTGCTGAAGCCCTATGTTCCACTAGGAACCCAAGGGAAAAACATAAATAACACCTCTCCTTTGGTTACTTAAAAATTTGGTTGAATTTAATGTATCTGAAGCCCATTGAGTTGATCTTAAGTGTAGACACGTGATTATGTGGCGGTTTTCTGTAAACACTCATATATAAACTCCCGTCTTGTCTTCGCCTTCTTTTACAATCTGAGAGTTAATTACCTCTGCTTATCTTCTAAGTTGAAAATAAGTTGTGTGTGTTTTATATATATGTGTGTGTGAGTGGGTGGGTGGGTGGGTGGATGGGTGAGGCAGTGATGGACATGCTGTAATTTTAGTCATATATTCCTACCATACTTTTCAAGCAGGACCACATGTTCAAAGAGTACTTGTCTCGAGGTCGACAGAACTCATTTGGTGATACCACTTTTCTAAATCAAATTGTTTATTTGCAAAGCATGAAATTCACCAAGAATTGAGCAGCTAGAATGTCTTCATCTCAAGCAGATCAATGTGCTTGAATGATCTAGAGTGTGACTGATTGTTGTTGGAGGTTATTCACTTATTATTTTGCTGATTTCCCCCTCTCTATCTCTCTAAACATGTGATTGTGCATAATTTTATCTTCCCTACAGTCACATGTTTACAATTCCAGACAACAGAATAATCTCTGGAAACACAGAATCATGTGATCATGGTGATGATGATATATAGGTCACTGAGGACAACCCAACTGAAGCAAACACATGAACAGTATTTCTAGCTCCCTAATACACTTCCAATGCAATATAATTGTCTTTTCTGTAAAGAAATTGAAAGCTTCACAAGTAAACTCTCCGTCTGAAAGAATACTGCAATGTTGAAAAGATTTCCAATAAACCTTAAGTAAGTTTGACCCAAAAAATTATCTAAGGATTTCTAAATATACTCAACGGAGCATGCAACGTACGCTGTCGCATAAAACGCAACCTGAACAAACTTCTTACGCAATATCAGGATGTTCAACAGTGTACTTTATGCTGAAATGTTCCTCACTGATGGTTTTGTTTAAGAGACATTTTTAGGTATGATTAGCCAGTGGTTAACAAACAGGCAAAATGGCACATAGGAAAAATTCTCCACTCCTCTATGATAGTTAACAATCTTGAAATTTACAACTTGTAGCGTTTTCTGAACCCATTACAAACAAACCAAGCTACTCTTCATTCCTACCCTGCAACTGATGAAATCAGGTTGATTCAAGAGCTACTTTTAACACTGGTATGAATTACGTTTCTGCTTTAATAAAGTAACGTTCAGTTACGTCGGATTTTTCAAGTTACTTCTTTTACTGGACATATCGATCAGTTTCTTTCGGTATATGAACTGCTTGAATGTAAACCAAGCACTGTCTCGCATTTAACTTTTTGATGTTATTTCATCAGTGGTTGCATGTGCAGTGAAGTAGGTTACACGTTTCTGTCTATCTATCAGAAACCTGCTGAACACGGAGTGGTCAAGTTAACTCAATAGCTTAGTGCATAATGCACCAACATCTAAAATGATGAGTGCAGAGTCGGAGTCTCAATGTGCAAGTCACAATTCTCTGGGGAGCAGGTACATCCAGCTGATCACTGCAAAAGGGGAGAAAATATGAATTCTGGATCTCAAGCCACCTATCACCTACCAAATAAATTCCGTTAAAACCAGTTCACTACACTTATCCTTTATTGGTCTACGGCTTGTTCTGCTGTATCCTTAACCAAGTGAACGAGAAACACACGTCCGATGACTCAGATGAACGGTTAGTCATTGGCAAGGAATTCTGAACTGTCCATCAAGGATTCCTATTTATGAAAACCTGACCAGACCTGTTGCGTTCGTCAGGAGTTATATATCTCCATGAAAAATTGGTCATTACATTATTCACTCCATACTGACTCACAAAAGGGGTGTGCACTGACTCTCAGCTGGTATGATGACTACAGAGAATAAGTGAATAGGGTGTATGGATAAAAATAATATGTAGCTTTAGGAATGACTATACAGAATAACTAGCCCTATCAATCGAAAGGATTTCATTGTAAAGTTACACGGGGATATATGGTTTACAATTCTTCCTTCTCTACAATTGATAATACAACTAGGATTAGGAAGACACTGTTATACAAGTACGTCAGCCAACAGTGATGCACATGTAACCAACTGGATAATGCTGCCACTCTTAGAAGAACACAATACTTGGAGTACAACATTCATCCATCAAGAAACAGATAATAATTCATTGGAAAACATCTGTTCATACGGCTGTTCTGTTTCCCTAAGAAGTAGCACATTAAATGTATAAATTCGTTTATCATCCAACTGACAATTAGTAACCCATTGACTGAAGCATCATTCAATGTAATTATTGTTACTATAATTTGCTCCTTGGGTTCCTAGTGGAACATACGGATTCAGTAGCACGTCTCCATTCCACTCTCCTCTCTGCAACCTTTTCAACATCGCTCCAACACCACCCACTAGCTTCCATTTCTTCCTCACATGATCTCCTCCATATCACACTCACCTCGGATGCCCAACTCGTCCGTTCCACTTTGGATTACACTCGAGGGACTGGCCTGACATGCAATGCCCCCTCGATCGGAATTATCAGTGTATGCTCAATCGAATCCATCTACACTTTCTTCCACTGCATATTTGTTGGCTGATAGGTTCTTGCTTCGTTGGTTCGTTCCCAGACTTCCTTGTTGGCTATTCCTAATATTCTGGCCATCTGATATGTTCTTCAGTATCGAGTCAGCGAAGGTGGCAGCTGTTCATGATGCATTTCTGTAGTTTGTTGGAAGTGCTTTTCGTCACGAGCCACATAGTTTGTGAACCACAGTGGAGCACTGACTTGACTGAGGTTTGTTTTGGAAATCCGGATGTTGTTCACGCTTTATGCTGAAGGCAGAAGATTTCCACACTGGTATTCAATGTAATACAGCAATAATAATTTTACAGTTGATGTGTAGCAAGAAGCAGAAGTAGTAAGCTGTCCTCATGTGTCGAAGAAAATGCGCTATCCATCGGAATGTATTAGTGAGTCATCCATATTGTGGTGTAACCATTAACTAGTGAGTTCTAGTGAGACATATTAATTAACTCTTCGAATATATTTCTGATCGTAAGATATGTTAACACAAGTGGAGAATTCCGTCATCTTTGAGATGAGCAATTCATCACATTTTCAAATCAACCAAAATTCAGTTTATGATATCCAGGGGGAACTTTCGATATAATTCCTAGGGGATTACATTGCAAGTGACCACTTTGGATATTAACAAGCCTTCTAAAGCCTTTGAGTGTGATAATAACAAGGTTAACAATCAATCCACTTTCAGCTGATTGTTTCAGAAACCCAGAATTCTCTAGTTCCAACCAACTATTAGACCAACTCCATTCCAAACTGGCTGAAGTACTGTGCAATGTTCAGCTTGCATTGATGACCAGAGGCTATTCGACAAAGGATTTGAATACATGACTCATTGATTGACATTTCTCCGTCTTTGCCAACTCACCACCCACACTCTCAGGTCCCCTAAAATCAATCAAATTTCGGTCAATTCCTATACAACACATAATTTAGGTTATTGATGGAAAACCAGTCTGCACCTAACAAGGGAATCATAAGGATGTCTTTTTTCAAGTTTTTTGTCTGACGTGTTGTCACCTTATGAAACACACATCTACCCTAATTCTGTTATAATGAGTTTTTCATTGACTGGGTAACTTCATCTGTCTATAATTTCATCATATGGCATTTTGGGTCATACCGGAGTAATTATACCTAAACATTTTTAGCTCATGTTTTCAAACATACTGACCTGTCTACCTCATTATCACTTACTTAGGTACTATGAAACGAGTCAGTTACATGAGATGTGATTTCAAGATTGCCTGAGTTTTTGTTTACACTTGTTTGTGTCAAGTAGTTGTAATGGTGATCTGAGTAAACCTCTGTCGATCAATTACAGTGTAGCCATCAAGGTCGGAGTCTTGCCAGCTTTCAGGACTACACAACATGAAATTGGCTGCTCTTCGATGACGAATAGAAGTGGATTTGAATCTCTGATGAGACATAAACTTCCTTAAGGTTGAAGATGCGCCGTGCTGATGAATGTCGATAAGTGCGAAACTGACACAGTTTATTTCTGCATGAGAAGCCTTCGAATGAAAAGATACAACATAGACAGAAATTTATCCAGTCGAAATGTGGTCGAAAAAGAATTTAGGATCCCAAGTCATTGAGGAATATATTAACCTATGATGCTGTTTCGTCTGGATCAGTGTGTTATGAGATTAATCAGAACTGTTTGTTCCATAAAGTTGGTTCCATTTACAAATTTGAATATCACTGTAAAACGGTACACTTCCTCAATTATCTGTATTCTTAAACATTTCTTTAGTAATGCAAAATTTCCATTTAGACATTAGGTAAAACAAACAATGTGAGCGAAGAAATATTTCTTTTCAATTAGTTCCTCATCAATGGCTCTACACTAATATAGCATTTTCAAACGTAAAATTACATACCAATCTAGTGGTGAGAGTTGTTCAGTGAAAGGTTATCAATCTCAAAGTATCAAGAAGGTGATAATTGATCAGGTAATTAAGACAGTTAACTAAAGCAAAGATTAATTATCGTAGAAAGATTTTGTGAACAGGTTCTTACATAATTGATATTTTATATAATGATAACTAAAGAGCAAAAATGAACTGTTACGTAAAATGGTAAATTGTTGACGGTAATTAGAGACAGTAGGGGGAGAGAAAGATGATTAAGTCTGCAATAATAATAATAATAATAATAATAATAATAATAATAATAATAATAATAATAATAATAATGGAGCTATTGAAATATTAGTTATAGTGAATTGTGTGGTGGATGAAATGAAGAGTCTTGTTGTAATAAATGAGCTATACAGATGGCCAAGGCAAAGAAAGAGGCTGTACGAATCTCTTCTGAACACACAGACTTGGCTTGTGTAGGTGGATTCCTATGGCTTCTGCTGTATGTAAAAGACGGACTCGTAGAGGATGGGTGAGGTGAGAAGGAATGTGATAAATAACTTTAAAGGCATTATGAATGTTAACTCGGTGGCCGGTGTCAATCAGATGAGAGAGTATTGAGCTTCGTGTCAGTCTGGTTTCCCCCTTACTTAGCCATGAAGGATGATGCTCGGCGATTCGACGACGGACTTGCCTAACTGTACGTCCAATGTAACTAGCTCCACAGGAGCAGTTGAACTGGTAAATGCACATAGAAGAGGAGAAGTCAGGGAGTCTGTCTTTAGTTCGTGTGGTCATCATCGGCCGGCTGTAGAAAACACAACATAACTTGGCGGCATTAAATGATCTTCTTATGGCATTTCTTAAGCGTTGTGTCACAATTTCGCTGATGATGTCACCTCGAAATTGTAGTCTTAGAAACAATGGTTTCTTGGAGACTGTAGGCATTCTGGTTTTCATATTGGATGTGTTCATATTTTTAGCCAGGAACGTTTCTGGATATCCATTACTACTGAGTAGATCGTGGATAATTTGAAGCTCTTCGTCAAAACTATCATCTGAACAGATGAGTCTCGCCCGATGGACCAAACATTTAACGAGATTTCGTTTATATTGCAAGGGGACGAAACTCAAGAAGTGGGTGTATTGACCTGTTGACGTTGGTTTCCGATACACACTTCTTTTTATAGTTCCATCCACCTTCCTTGTCAATCGGACATCTAAGAAGGTGATGCTGCCGTCACTTTCTGTTTCAATAGTGAAGGTTATTGCTGGATGGACGCCATTGAATTCATCCAGTATGATCCTTGCATCGTCCTCATTATTCACAATCAAGAATGTATCATCTACATAACGGCAATAAAATTCTAACCCGCTTATGATGCTTTCCAGAGGGCCATTTTCTAATTTTGCTAAGAAGAAGTCCGCTAAGATTGGGCCTAGTGGTGACCCCATAGCGACACCGTCTGACTGTCTATAGAATTCCTTATTGAAGAGAAAGTGTACATTCATTGTACATCGTAAGAGAAGCTCTTTCAAGGTGGTGATGAATGTGTGTAATTTGTTGGAAATCGCTTTCATAACGCACCAAGTTTCTGAACCGTATAAGAGAACTAACTTGACTGAGGATGGTGTTGAAAATCCGGATGTTATTCACGCTTTATGCTGATTGGAGTACAGAAGATCTCCACACTGGTTTCAGGTTAATGAACGCCTGTCTTGCTTTTCCAATGCTGACTTTGAAGTCCTCATCTGTGCCTGTGCCACCTGTAGTTGAAACAATGCTGCCTTTAGATAGGTGAAAGAGGTTACTTCCTCTAAGTTTCTCCCATTGATGGTGATTGGAGTTTGTTGGTGGTGGTGGTGGTGTTGGTTGAGTATCATTATCACCTCTGTCTTCTCTATATTCACTTGAAGTCCCGTCTTCGCTGCCCTGCATCTTCTGTCATCAACTTGTTAGTTTTCGCCTGTAGATCTTCCAGTTTGTGTGACATCAGGCACAAGTCATCGGCGAAATCCAGAACTTCCGGGTTCTTTTCCGCAGTCCAGCTAGAGTATCCACCTATTCTCGCACCCCACTGTTTGTTGCATGATCCAGTCGAGTCAACCACAATCAGGAATATCATAGGTGATAGTAGGCAACCTTTTTTCACTTCTGTCTTCACTTCACTTCAAAAGCATCACTGAGCTTCCCATTGTGAATTACTTGGCTGCATGTGGCATCTTCATATAGTTGTTGAATGAGGCTGATAAAGGTTTGTGGTATTCCGTAGTATTGAAGCAGTTTCCAAATTACCTCTCGGTCGACGCTGTCAAAGGTCTTCTCAAAGTCGATGAAGTTGAGGGTAGAGAGTTGACTGCCATTCTATACTCTGTTCTATGATGATGCGAAGCTTTGCAATTTGGTCCGCACATGATTTGTAATTCCTTAACCGAGCCTGCCTGTTCCGGTCGTAGTTTTGAATCCAGTGCATCTTTAAGCCTCTCCAGGATGATGCGGCTTAATATTTTGCTTGCTCTGGGTGGACAGGAGAGTGATTCCGCGCCAGTTCTTGCAAGCACTGAGGTCTCCTTTCTTCGGCAGTTTGACAAGGTAACCCTTCTTCCAATCAATGGCCAGGGACCTTCTCTTCCTTCCACACCTTCTGCAATAGTGGTGTGGTGTGAGCATGTCCGCTGTTGTCTCTGCATCTGTTTTCAGTGCTTCTGGCGGTATTCCATCTGGTCCTGCTGCTTTCCCACATTTCAGTAGCTTTATGGCATTCAGGACTTCCACTTTTGTTAGAGGATTTATGTTCACTTGCAGTTCAGCGGCAGCTGGTGGTATTTCTGGACGAAGTGCAGATGGTGGTGGTGGTCGATTCAAGAGCTTCTTGAAGTGGTCGGCCCATTGTTTCCTTTGTTTCTCTTCTTTCGTAATTAAATTTCCTTCATCATCTTTTATTGGTTTCGTCTGCGTTGATCTCTTCCCAGATAGCAACCTGGTTATTTGATACAATGTTGTCAGGTGTCTCCTACTTGCAGCAGCCTGTTCTGCTTCACTTGCCAGTGTTTCGTAGAAGTGTCTTTTGTCTTTGCGTACACTCTTCTTCACTTCTTTGTCCAGTGTAGTGTTTTATACATTGTGTTCAGTTCCTCTTGTCGTTGTGCATCCTTGCACTGCACTGGTTTATCTTCTGCTTCACCATCCTCCTCTCCCTCCTCCATCAGCTTCCATGTGTCCATCGAGATCCATTTCATTCCTTATCTTCTTTCTTCTTCCTTCCTAATACGGTTATGCAGGTTTCTTTCCACATCTCTTTCAAAGAGTTCCAGTGTCCATCCACACAGGTTTCTTCAGGGATGTTCCTCGATATCTCCCACTTTGTCTTGATGGCTGGCTGACGTGAAGATTTCCTGTATAGTTTCGTCCTTCAGTTTCTGTTCTGTGTGTTGTACTTGAACTGTGGTCTATCACCAGCTTCCTTGAAGGCTTTTAACTTGATTTGGAAGGTGGGTTCCTTGCACTAGATAGTGGTGTGAGTGGTGTGAACCTACATCTGCTCCTCTTCTTCACCTTGTGTCAAGTAGGCTGACTGCGTCTCCACTTTCTTCACATTGAGATGAAGTCGATCTGCTTTTTAATGTATTGTGTCCATCTGGTGAAATCCATGTCGCTCGCTTTGTGGATATCCTTGTGCTTGAACACACTGCCTGACTCCAATCACCAAATCGTTGAATGCACAGAATTCTGCAAACAATTCTCCATTCTCGTTCATCACCTCACCGAGTGCTTCTCGACCCATGGTTAGTTCTCTTCCTGTGTTGTCTGCTCCCAGTTTGGCATTCATGTCACTCCACCCATTAGAATTTTGATATCGCCAACTGACGTCTTGTCCAGTGTTGATTACAGTTGTCTGTAGAATTCCTCCTTCTTCTCTTCATCTGCATTATTTGTAGGTGCGTGGAGTAGCATTGTATGATTGTGACCTTCCTCCCCTTTGAGTTGAATCTTGCTGTCATGATCCTGCAGAAGGAGATTGGTTCCCACTGCATGAGAGCCTTCGATGCTCTTGGGGACATCATGATAGCCACTCCAAAACTCAGTGTGCTCGTGGTTGTCGTCTGGGTGACAATATCGGAGTAGATTATTGACTCCTCTCCAGTTGACAGTTTGGAGAGTCCACTCCCATTCCATCTGCTTTCGCAAATTCCAAGCACTTCGATGTGATACCTTCTCATCTCGTTTGCAATCTGGGCTGCCTTGCTGGGTTCAAACATTGTGCGGACATTCCATGTCCCCACGGTTACTTTCGCTTTCATTGAGGGAGAGAAGACACATCGGCCAATTGGCTTCCCGAAGGCAGGCTTTCACCAACTGGCGTCATTTCGCCTCTCCGATTCCAGGGAGGAATAATTTTGTTTTTATTTTTTATATATCGTTTGTGCTTTGAAGTTTGTTTAGCGGTTAGATTTGTTTTCCGGAGTAGGGTTGCTAGCCCTATGCCCAACCTTCCCTCTTTACCCGGGCTTAGGACCGGCTAGTAACTAGTGAACTAGTTAACCAGGCGAGGTTGAACCGGTAAATGGTGCTTCAATATGATGCTCCCCCTCTCATTCTAATTGAGTTACATTCGTATTGAGATGGGAAGTCCTGACTGATTAGCCAGTGTGAATACGATCAAGCGATAGTAACTCATCACGAATTCACATATTAGTCGGGTAAAACCCTTGGTGTTTGAAGTGAAATAGAAATCTGGTCAGCAGTCGGACCTCGTAACTCTTTTGATGAAGCATCGAATCGATAATCTGCTGGTCGCTGGTTTGAATCCGGCCGCGATCCAGATTTTAATTTCACCTTCAATCGTCACCCAGTATAATCTATATATGTATGCCAACTGCCAACTGATATCCAATAGATACAGGATACCAAATAAATGCTAGCATAGCTTTTACTGTGATTCATCGCGTTCTGAAGACTCTACCATGTACCTTTCGTTTATGTACTCTTTATATAGCGAAAACTGAGCTTGAACACCTCCAAACCCTACTCCTCCTTTGGCCTTACATTGATAATGATAATAATAATAATAATAATAATAATAATAATAATTCACTGTATTCCGTCAACCCTTCTGTTCGTTTCTTAACCTTTCTTTTTCGTCTGGTCTCTCCTTTTTCTTTCTTTTTAAAATAGAAAAACGAAATTATAATTATTGCTTTTATTTTTAATCAGACTTCTCTTCCGTCTTATCATAATAAACCTTTAAATTTCCCACTATTTATTGATATGCTTGTGGTTCTGAGTTGTTTTATTGGATCGAATTGTTCGACCTCTATTGGCATATGGGTCCTATGCAAATGCCTCAATAATGACTGGATGTTAATTTTGGTAACTTCGTTGGTTGTTACTAGTAAAGGAATTCAAGATGCCTCCTCCTCCGTGCTATAGTGGATAACACCTTAGCGTTTGAAGCGATGGGCAATAGGTTCGAGTCTCAGTGGGAACCACATTACTCACTGGGATGCAGGTATATCCAGCTGACGAGTCCCAAACAGGATGGAAAACGCATTCTGGATTCCTCTGCTAGCCACAAGTAACCAAATTACTTTAAAATTCCTATTAGAATTTTTTTTTCACATCATTACTAATCTCATTATCTTATTCGTTTCATATATTAACTATCTTATAATGACATATTCACTCAATTTCTCTCTTAGGTAAATTCATATCATCATTATTCCTTGTAGTAATCACTCACTAGACACAAGAGGACGTTAAACTTTATTATTAATTTGCCTTCTCCGTGTTGTATGCAGTCACTATGTCTGATCACCAATCAATTGACAAAGTTTACACTCAACTTATCACCGCAACTGACATAAATACATGTTGTATTACCATTCACAAATGTAAATAACCTAATTTCATACCCATTCCTAAATGCATTCGCCATAAATCCTGGCTGCTGTCAGTTGGGTAAAGGCAATCGCTTTCGTACTTATTGCACTTGTAGCGTCACACACTTCCCCAAAATTAATAGCCTAGGGTTCGACGACATTCAACATTGATGCTGACCTTCATAGTTTAACTTTGCTTGCTAAGCTGAAGCACCTGGTCAAGCATTCTTGCACCGTTCGTAATCGACCCTCTAGCCAGTTAGTTGGAACGCATCACTATCTTGGCACGACCTCGCAAACATACTATTCCATCCGACTACGTTATTGTGTTCTTTCTTGGTCTGATATTAGTGGGCATATAACAAGCTCGAATAATTAGTGATTAGCCTCTGTGTCTATCAGTTCGCACTTGGACAATTCCTAAACACTAGTCAGCAAGGCACATCTGCAATCTTGACAGAAGGGATGTCCCGGCTGAGATTCCAATCCGCGTCACTCATTCTTGTCGTTAGTGACGTTACCACTGAGCTATTCGAGACATGACTGACCTATTCATATGTTAGCGAAATTGGTTTCATAACTGTAGAACGTGATGAGAAATTATTGAAAAAAGAATATTTTTTGTTCATTTTGATTTTAAAAATATATGAAATGGGGTTTTTTTTAATTTCTTTTAGTGATTATAGTTGTTTATCACTTAATTTTGTGCATTTCATAAGACAATTTTAGCCCATGGTAGATTGAGTACTAAACTTTAAGTTTAAAAAATCAATATACTCAAAGAGAACGCCCAAAATCGATTCATATTTGTCACTGAATGTGTCATACTTATAATATTTTTAACTGCGTTACATAAATCAATGAAACATTTATAGATATGTGTGGATTTACACGGTGGAAATTCGGGGTGAGTACATGTATTTTAATACATGTTCAACATTCAACTCTGAGTCTAGCCTCAGAAAGTGGAAAGTTTACGCAATCCTTATTTAGCTACAGAAATCATGTTCTATATTTGTGCTAGTCAATTGATTGCTTCTCTATCAATCCGAATTGTTAATTAATGGATCTAGAACAAATGAAAAGCACGAAGCACTGAACAGTCATGACATCCAAGTTTGGATAAAACTAAACTTTAGTGATAGCCAATCACATCGAAGTATGCACTAACCAATCAGAATCCAATATATGAAGGACAACATAATTATTAAGAGGTAAATGGTTATTTACTCACAATTTATAAATATGTTTTACATAAGAAATTAAGATACCTAGATTTTCAATAGGTTTATCATCTTTGAAACCATACTATTGCTTGTATTGCCACTAATCCATATGAGACAATATCATTCAAATGATACTGGGAAAATTTCCCCTCATAATCACGTTAAGAGTCTTACGAACTTTCTGAGATGACTCCATATATTTCTAAAGATGTTTGTGTGCACTCCACTTGTCCGATCAATGAAGTGCTTCTTGCAAACAAAAGCCTGATGGGGGCAAAACCATTTCACATAGAAAAATATGCAAATTCCAAACATTTGTGTATATTGCAGTTACCATTAGCACGCATCTTTCTAAAACTGCTAGGATAGATTTTTATGTCTATCATGTAACCATTGAAAACATCTTTTCTTCGCATTTCCGTCTTATATACCAAGAATCTGTGGTTTGTTAGGATATACGTGTCTAACTTACCTAGTCCTGCTTATGTCGTCTTCTTCACCTATATTTATGTTTCCGAGTAATACACTCATCTATTTCAACTACATTGCCTACTCTAGCAAATTTTACAACCAATCTGCAACGTAATTTTCGTCATAACTCATCGAAAGTTTCTGTATAGTCAGTAACACATAAACGAAAGTAACAAATGACTCTTAATAAACCATCTCCAACCTGACTGTTTGTTCTGAAGGTTTTTCATCATTAAAGTTTACTTCCACGTTTAGGACATCTCACCATTGAACACCCGCGACTTTATGTGATTCGACAATCTCCAAAATAAATAAAATGCCAGTACTTGACGACAATTTTTTTGAAGTGGACCTCCTAAAGTTTCACTGAGAAGCTGTAGTTTCTGGGGTTAATAATCTCCTATTTGATAAGAAACACTTACCGACAGTAGGGGTAAAGGAAGTTACAGGATGCAGGCCACTGGATTTCAACCCACTGGTAGAGTAGTAATTTGTCCTTTGCGAGATCTGACTACCTCAGGTTTAATCTCACATGCTAGCTGTAATGGCAAGTACTCGTGGATACCTCTAATGCATCCAGCACTCCCAAGATTTCAATAGTTCATTGGAAATCAAAATCCAGGTAGGAAGCTTGTACACCAAATTGTCGGTAGGCACAGCAGTGTTCAAACGCGTAACCAAGTGGTTGATAGTTAATTCCCTAAACTGATAGGCCGATGTTGGTCGATGTTGTAAAGTGATGAAGTGTTAATAGGATATTTGTTCAAAGTACTGTGCTTATTAGAGGATAAGTTGATACAACAGGTTAGTGATGGTTGTGAATACCTGGAAACCTTCTAAACTAATTACCAGCTACTGGATGTAGTGACAAAGAGATCCAAAATTCTGATAGCTCGTTCAAAATGATCATTGCAAGATAAAAACTGCAACTGTGCCAGCCACGGGAGAGATATTACAGTTCTCTTCCCATCCATGAAAGATGTCATTATTGAAAATTAACAATTTATATAACAGATACAGAAAACAAGGTGATAGCTGGTCATATAATGGTTTCATGTAAATGATAATTTACCTTTTCAGTAAAAGAAAATATGAGCTCGCCTTCCTATTGATCAATACTATGCTAATTGGAACACTGTTCAGGATACATTAGCACTAAAAATAAAACAGTTGGTCAAAGTGGAGGAAACATGTGAGGATCAAATTGAAACACTACGCATCATTATACTACAGAGTTAAGAAGGCCAGTCAAATCTCCACCACCACTTTATCCACATTGAAATGACCTTCGACAGAGTCAACTAACGACTGCTTCAAAAGTAAGCAGTGCAACAAATCTTAATCAGCCTCATCCAGCAGTTATATGAAAACGCCACGTGCCAAGTGATCCACAATGGAAAGATCAGTGATGTATTTAAAGTAAAGATCGGAGTAAGACAAGGCTGCCGCCTACTATTAACTATGGTCTTCCTCACTGTGGTCGACTGAACTAGACTGGACTGGATCATACAACAAACCATGAGGAGCGAGAAGATGGGCATACGCTGGATGGACTGATGAAAAGACCCCAGAAGAAGATTTGGATTTCACAGATGATCATTTATGTCTGATGTCCTGTCGCACAAACTCGAAAATATACAGGCAGAAACTAACTAACAAGTTGACAGAAGAGGTTGAGCAGCGAAGACGGGACTCCAAATGAATGTAGAGAAGATAGAGGTGATGAAGATACCCAACCAACAACAGCATCAACAACAACAGGCACCAATGACCATCAGAGGGAGAAACCTGAAGGACATTGTCTCTTTCACCTACCTCCCTACCTAGACATCATCGTCTTAACTACTGGCATCGGAAGCGGTGCAGATGAGGATGTCAAAGCACCCAGCATCGGGAGAGCGAGACAGGCTTTCACTAATCTGAAATCATTATGGAGATCTACTTCACTACACTCAGCATAAAGCATGAACAACATCCGGATTTCCAAAACAAACCTCAGTCAAGTCAGTGCTCTTATATGGTTCACAAACTATATGGCTCGTGACGAAAAGCACTTCCAACAAACTACAGAAATGCATCATCAACAGCTGCCACCTTCGCTGACTCGATACTGAAGAACATATCAGATGGCCAGAATATTAGGAATAGCCAACAAGGAAGTCTGGGAACGAACCAACGAAGCAAGAACCTATCAGCCAACAAATATGCATTGGAAGAAAGTGTAGATGGATTCGATTGAGCATACACTGATAATTCCGATCGAGGGGGCATTGCGTGTCAGGCCAGTCCCTCGAGTGTAATCCAAAGGGGAACGGACGAGTTGGGCATCCGAGGTGAGTGTGATATGGAGGAGATCATGTGAGGAAGAAATGGAAGCTAGTGGGTGGTGTTGGAGCGATGTTGAAAAGGTTGCAGAGAGGAGAGTGGAATGGAGACGTGCTAGTGAATCCGTATGTTCCACTAGGAACCTAAGGGAAAGAAATAATAATAAGGTGGAGGGAGAATCACCAGTCTACAGTGTCATACTGAAAATGTTGACTATAACGGGATAGGTGGGGAATATGTGTACGATAAGCATACGGATAGTTAGATTATTTCTTTAAATTCGTTGTCGGTTGACAAATACTCGAGTTGCACACTTAGCGTCATCAACAAAACATCAGAATAAATGAAGGAAATTGTATGTGCATAGATATCTATAAAGTGAACTTCTTATGATCCATTACATGACATTAAAACATTCCTTAACCTAAAAGAAAGCTGAGAAAACGGCTCGATCTGATAGTTTACATCATGAGCTACAAATATTCGATTACGTCTATTTCCATAAGCTTAAGTTTCAGTTAGAATACCTTTCTGTATCGTGCATTACATGTTCATTAGGGAAACTTTGAGAAAATGTTAATATACACCAATGATACTGCTTGTCTGCGAAAACAGTTGCAATCAAGGCGGGTGAAGATGCTAAACGCAGTACTTACACCGTTTGAATCTATCCAAGTTTCAGAGTAATCATAGAAATTAATGGGCTAGTGGTAGAAGAACACAAAACAACGCAAAAGAGGTACGCAAACCAAGTGGGTAGGCAGGTTTCAATTCATAGGAGCAGAAAAAGAAGAATAAGTACTTCAGTGAAGACTATTCTCGCAGATTTCTTTCTCAAAGCTATACACCAAAAAGCTATTCAGGGATTGATCAAACATGTCAACAAAGAAATAATGTCAGTACATAGGCCATCGTCATAATCATAAACTGTGGTGAATAGTGAAGATTAATACGAATAGAGTAGCCATTGTATGATAAAGGAGAAGTCTTTATAAGAAGCTGTATTATTATTAATAATATTATTTCTTTCCCTTAGGTTCCTAGTGGAACATACGGATTCACTAGCACGTCTCCATTCCACTCTCCTCTCTGCTACCTTTTCAACATCGCTCCAACACCACCCACTAGCTTCCATTTCTTCCTCACATGATCTCCTCCATATCACACTCACCTCGGATGCCCAACTCGTCCGTTCCCCTTTGGATTACACTCGAGGGACTGGCCTGACACGCAATGCCCCCTCGATCGGAATTATCAGTGTATGCTCAATCGAATCCATCTACACTTTCTTCCAATGCATATTTGTTGGCTGATAGGTTCTTGCTTCGTTGGTTCGTTCCCAGACTTCCTTGTTGGCTATTCCTAATATTCTGGCCATCTGATATGTTCTTCAGTATCGAGTCAGCGAAGGTGGCAGCTGTTGATGATGCATTTCTGTAGTTTGTTGGAAGTGCTTTTCGTCACGAGCCATATAGTTTGTGAACCATATAAGAGCACTGACTTGACTGAGGTTTGTTTTGGAAATCCGGATGTTGTTCATGCTTTATGCTGAGTGTAGTGAAGTAGATCTCCACAATGATTTCAGATTAGTGAAAGCCTGTCTCGCTCTCCCGATGCTGGGTGCTTTGACATCCTCATCTGCACCGCTTCCGATGCCAGTAGTTAAGACGATGATGTCTAGGTAGGGAGGTAGGTGAAAGAGACAATGTCCTTCAGGTTTCTCCCTCTGATGGTCATTGGTGCCTGTTGTTGTTGATGCTGTTGTTGGTTGGGTATCTTCATCACCTCTATCTTCTCTACATTCATTTGGAGTCCCGTCTTCGCTGCTCAACCTCTTCTGTCAACTTGTTAGTTAGTTTCTGCCTGTATATTTCCGAGTTTGTGCGACAGGACATCAGACATAAATGATCATCTGTGAAATCCAAATCTTCTTCTGGGGTCTTTTCATCAGTCCATCCAGCGTATGCCCATCTTCTCGCTCCTCATGGTTTGTTGTATGATCCAGTCCAGTCTAGTTCAGTCGACCACAGTGAGGAAGACCATAGTTAATAGTAGGCGGCAGCCTTGTCTTACTCCGATCTTTACTTTAAATACATCACTGAGCGTTCCAGTGTGTTTGGATTTCACAATAACTGTCGACACAATTGTGATGAGGAAGAGCAATGACATGAGAAATACTGGCAAATCACGTAAGAACTGAAAGGTTTGTAAAGATAATGGTGATTTCAAGGACTATGAATGAAGACGATGCAGCAAGAAGAGGTTGGATATTTTTCTTCTTCGTAAAAAGGCTCACCTCCTTGTACATAGATATTATCAACATCGAGAATATAAAGAATACAAACACAAATGGCTTTTGAATGGCTTGATTACACTTTGTCAATGATTTCAATTCAGAATGTTCTTGAGACAGATTGGTTCACGTTGGTGACATATTCAGTCATAACATGTCTTATCGATCCACTGTTATCTCTTATAAACACATGGTTCAGTGTTCTCGAACCCTTCTGGATAACACTGGCATTGAATGACCTCTATATATGACTACACAACAGTAGGTTGACTGATATACACACACAGAAAAGTGGTCAAATGTGAAAGTTTGTTATCTGAGATGTTGAAAATTATATGATGACGGAATGTCACTAGTCTCAGCGTTGATACATTGAATATGCTTAATAAAACGTTCGATATCCTTTTCTTTAGTGAAAGAATTACCTCCAAAAATTAGGTTCATATAAGATATGCATTTTGGTGTGAAGATAGGGTTCTTTTTGTCAGGTTTAAGCTTGATATTCCCATCTACGAATTCTGAATTGTACGGTTGACAAAAATTCCAGTTGTTCACTACAGAAATCTACCTCCATTCTTTCAAAATTCCTGTCTGTTTATTCTCAACCTTTTTCTTCACGCAAACATCATTAACTAACCATATTATATATTATGATTATTTGTATTACTAAGCAGTCTTGGTGGCAAAATGCATAGGATCAAAACGTACTATTGTGGTGAACGCTACTCGTAAGGATGTAAATCATGTCAAACTATATCATAGCATCAAGAAGCACAGAAGGTGATGACTATTGATAAGTAAAGATTCTAGAGGATAGAGGTCGAAGTGTCAATGTTAATTTCCTGACAAACAACTATTACTCCTCAACCGGACTTATCTTTAGTTCCATTTACTACGTTCACAGTTTATCTCTTCTTGTATGGTTAAATGTAATGATTAACTTGTCTGTTATTCAGATAATCATCTCATATTTTACATATTCCCGCGAATATTCCTTCTGTTTTACATAAAGATGAGAATAATGTCCAAGTTAATTGAGACTTCTAAGGAAACAGGCAACGTGAACGGTGATCGGTTATTGATCAGTATGTAACTTCAAAGACTTAATAAATGAGTTTCTAGGAGCCTCCTTGGTCAGCTCTGTAAAATAATGACTAACCGACTTGTCATGGAATCATCTGGTTCCTGAGGTGATATATAAAAAGTGATAGGATTATACATTGATTCTCAATTGTTATTCCTCTTGACCAACCATAAATATGATGAAATTTAACACAGAATAATATTTAGAATGATGCAGTTTGTCTTTAGAATTTTATGTTTACTGAAAGAGAGAGAGAATGTGGTCTGGAGAGTCGTGAAGAATTTAGCAGATCAGTAATCTTCAGGTAAATTTTCAGCATGTTAGATAGGATTCCATGAAAAGGAAGCGCTCACCTTCGTAAGTTGAAAGCTTATTTTATTCTGTTTTCAATCAGATCTGTGACACGATACCACAGTGGTATTTGCTAGATAACACAGATCATAATAGTTGATTGCAGCCAAACCCTAGTAAGATTGCAACTAAATCTAAGAAAATGCCTAACCATACTTTCATCGTCTTTCTAGACGACATCATCATCAGCACTAACTTCAGTATGAAGTGAGTTGTCAATATCTTTCTGTGAATGAGTGATTCAGTAGCTTGCCCTGACCAACTGGTTTGTGATTGGCTTTTTCCTTTGATTGTTGTGTCATGGACAGTATAGATTTCCCTCTTGTCTGTTTCTCTGCCTGACCTCTGACCTTTCTGTTGTTTATCCTTTTTCTCATTGGTTGATAGATTGGGTTTATGTCTATGCATCTATTAACTGCTGACTGATTGACTGGAGTGAATGCCAAACTTCTAGGAATTCTCTGATATTCTCCGTGTTTCCTCTCTCTGTTCAAGATCAGCACTATATTGTGAAAATTCAATTCATGTCCATAGTTGTTATCCACGTGCATTGAAATGAGTGATGAAATATCATATCTGACGCTTAATAGGCAATTGGTGTTCATGTAAATGACGAAGGAGAAGAGGGCAACCAATTTGTTCAGAGTAGTGTTGACTATAATTATGGCGGTTGATTTTGTAAATGATATTCAGTTTGTCTTCTTTGGTTATTGTATCGTTTGGTCTGCATAATAGTGTTTGGAGGGATTTTATTAATTAGTGATGCTGATGAAGCCATCTAGAAAAACGATGAAAGCTTCACGGTTAGACAACCTAACTCAGAGAACACAATACAACCAAGACCATCCACCTGAACTACAATTTCTTTCCACTATTTCAAAGCTTAACCATTGTTATGCATGTAACAGGACACTGAAGTTTCAAATAAGCAATTCTTCACTTCTCGAACTAGCATCGAGCACTGGGAATGAATCAGCGATATCTGATTCACACAATGAAGGCTGTAGCATCTAAATAAATTCCAACATATATCAATTTTCACTCACATTATCACCGCTGATTCATATTGCATGTACCACGTGTTTATGAACACTGAGTTGGTAGGAACAAGTATACTCAATTCCACTTATGGATAAATATAATTACTACTTAAATATGACGATTTGGAAGCATTCACTATGAGGAAGACATGATGGATTTCAAAGAGATTTGCATAAAGGAGAATGAATTCATGTTACTACATTTCTTTCACCTGCAACATTGCGCAAACCCCAGAGTACATGAATGGGTCTCCAGTGTCAACTGACTTAGCTATCCACTCCTTAGTATTCAGCAATAACCAGTGAATTGGATTAATTTTTCAATGAAGCTATTAATGTAAGTGGAATTGTTGTGAGTCCTGACCGCTGACGACTAGACAGCTTCATCAGTTACCTACTGGTGACCGGTTTATGCGAATTACCCAGTTCCACCGCGAATCAGTCGTGGTGCGATCGTCTAAATGGAGTAATCTTTGATTGCACCACTATGTCATGTACGTTTAGATATTCAGGTGATCACCAACATTCTTATGATTCCCGATACGCGTTACTCGGTAATTCCTAGGTTCAAGGTGTCCTCCCAATCGACTTCCAAAATATAACATATCTAACGACTGTTTACTTGTTTATCCTGTACCTGACCATAGTGTACTTCCACTTCCCTCGGTTACTCACCTCGTTATATTGATTCTGATAGTGTGAATTATCTCTCGGTATAACATTTTGAAGCCTCCATTGACTGTTTGTTATGTCACACAGTATTCTCGTTCTTTGAGCTTGTTATTCAGTTGATCTGATCTAACGACTAAAGGAGGTTTACCACGTCATATTTTACTTTGCCTCAACGAAATGGCATTCTGTTATCATCAACTGTAAGTACCATTCTAGTATTTATGCTACGGCACACTATTATATAAGTCGGGTCAATGGCCACAATACAAACTTAGCCAGTATAATTCGGTCAGTTGTGAACACTAAGGACTTCACAGATTCACCGTTTTCGTCTTTTTCCTGACTAATTTCTGTCTTCATTACAATATTTTGATGAGGAAGTTCAGTCGAATAGCTGATGAGATAGTCATAGATATCAGGTTAGTGTTCATCGAATGACTCCAGTAAGCATTTAGAACTAGACTGCATGACACCGATTCCTCTCCAATCATTTCAACAGCCACTTCGTGTATTTCAGCGCTACTGCAGGTTGAATCAATATTCGAATCTCTGATAATAGCTTCTGTGATAACAGCAGTATGTGATTCGTGCTTGCCCACTTGACAGATCATCAATTCCATCCAGCTTACGGACACGCCTAACTGAAGGGTAGTAGAAATGAGGAGACCTAGGTTATGCAGAGATGCGTACTAAATTCACCCCCTTAATATCAACAACACTGTACTTGGATGATGAATCTCACAACTTGGTGGCACAGTAATCACTTAGGACCAGGCTATGTGACAATGATTACTGGATAGTTATAATTCTACAGAGTTGTCAATAACTTAGAACCACTGGTCTGTGATTTCAGTGAAATCCAGATGAATGTTCGTTACGTTTTGATAACACTGAATGATCAATGAGTTTGAAAAATCTGGATTAATGAGTTCCATCCTTAATACAAAGTTCCCTTTCATCTTCTGCAGGAGATGAAGGTACCTCATGTCTAATTCAATCCTGTTTTGTCGCACTCCTGAGGAGTCTTATTTTGGGAAGAAATATCTGTTTAATTCGCCTTGGTCTTCATTAGTGCTTTAAATGAAGTTGATTTATGTGAAAACTATTGTTTGAATAGCATATATATCCAATGACTAACTGATGTGCCAGGAGCAGTTTCAACAGGTATTTTATGCTGAAACGTCCATAAATGCACATCATAAATTAGGTCTAAATACCAATTAGATAAAGTATATCATAAAGCCACTATCTAGTGCAAGGAGCCTACCTTCGAAATCAAGCTGAACGCCGTCACAGAAGCTGATGACAGACCACAGGTCAAGTTCAACACCCACCCAGAAACTGAAGGACGAAACTTCAAAGAACATATTCACGTCAGTCAGTCATTAGGACAAAATGGGAGATATTGAGCAACATCCGAGAAGGAACCTGCATAATCGTGTTAGGAATGAAGAAGAAAGAAGACAAGCTGTGTATCTGCACGCATACATGGAAGCTGATAGAGCAGAGAGACGAAGATAGTGAAGCAGAAGATAAACCAGTGCATGGATGCTCAACGAAAAGAAGACTGAAGACAACCCATAAAACACCAAACCGGACAAAGAGGTGAAGAAGAGTGCGCTCGCAAAGACAAAAGACACTTTCAGGACACACTTTCAAGTGAGGCAGAACACGCTGCTGCAGGTAGGAGACACCTGAGAACATTATATCAAATAAACAGGTCACTATCTGCGGGGGGAGACATCAATGCAGACGAAACCAATGGAAGGTAATGAAGGAAACCTATTTACCAAAGGGGGGAAACAAAAGAAACGATGGGCTGATCACTCCAGAAAACTCTTGAATCGACCACAACCACCACCTGCAACTCGTCCACAAATACCAACAGCAGTCCACTCACACAACTACCAGTGAACACAAGCCCGCCGACAAAAGTAAAAGTGAAGTCCTCAACACCATGAAGTTGCTGAAATCCCGGAAAGCATCAGGACCAGATAGAATTCCACCAGAACCACTGAAAACAGACACAGAGATAAAAGCAGTCATGCTCACAACACTATTGCAGAAAGTTTAGAAGGAAGGAAAGAAGAAGGGAAAGGTAACTGCTAAGTGATTGGAGGAAGGGCTACCTTGTCAAACTCCCAAACAAGGGCAACCTCAGTTTTCGCAAGAACTGGAAACGAATCATTCTCCTGTCAACCTGAAGCAAAATATTATGCCGCATCAACCTGGAAAGACTGAAAGATGCGCTGAGTTCAAAATCACGACTAGAGCAGGCTGGCTGGCTGACCTCAGGAAGAACAAATCATGTGCACATCAAATTACAACACTACGCTTCGCATCATAATAGAACAGAGTGTAGAATGCCAATCAACTCTGTACCTCAACTTCATTGATTTTGAAAAGGCTTTCGATAGAGGCGTCGGCTGAGAAGTAATTTGGCAGGCAGCTGCTTCAACACTATGGTTTTAGTGCCACAAACCTTTATCAACCTCATTCAACAGCAGCTATATGCTATGAGATAGACGCTGCATGCAAAGTGATTCACAGCGGAAAGCTCACCGTTGTCTTGAAGTGATGACAGGCGACAGGAGTAAGACAAGGTTGCCACCTGCAATCAACGGGGACCTTCTTGCCTGTGGTCCACTCAACTGGATTGGATCATGTAACAAACTGGGGGGGGGGCTGTGAGAAGATGGGCATCCGTTGGCTGGATCGACGACAAGATCGTATGGAAAGATTTGGATTTCAGTGATGATTTGTGGCGAATGTCCTACAAACTCGAAGACTTACAGGCAAAATCTAACAAATTGATAGAAGAGGCGGGATGGCGAAGGGAAACGGGACTTACTTCAGGTGAGCGTGTAGAAGACACAGGCAGTGAAGATAACAAACCAATAACAACAACAACAAGAGGCACCAATCACCATCAACAGGAGAAATTTAAAAGAAATTTTCTCTCTCACACACACCTCCCTACATAGGCACCATCGTTTCAACTACAGGCAGTGGCGTCGGCCGCACAGATGAAGATGTCAAAGCACCCGGCATCGAAAAAACAGCAAGACAAGCCTTCCTTCAATAATCTGAAATTATCAGTGTGGAGATCTACTGCACTCCACTCCACTCCACTCTATCACTGCACTGCACTGCACTGCACTGCACTGCACTGCACTCAGCATAAAACGTGAACAACATCCGCATTTTCAACACCAATTCAGTCAAGTAAGTCAGTGCTTCTATGTGATGGTTGAGAGACTTGGAGCGTCACGAAAAGTATTTCCAACAAACTAAAGGCAGTCATCAAAAGCTACCTACTTTCTCGAAGATAATGAAGATCAGATGGCCAGAATATTAAGAATAAGCAAGAAGGAACACTCGCTGGCTGGCAATGAACCAACCAATAACGCATCGCCCAACAAATATGCAGGAGAAGAAAGTGGAGATCGATTGGATTGGATTGGATTGGGCATACACTGAGAATATGATTCGGGTACATCACGTGCCACGCCAGACCAGTCCCTCGAGTGGAATCCAAATGGGGAACGACGAGTTGGGCGTTCGAGGTGACTGTGATATGGAGGAGACTGTGTGAGGAGGAAATGAAAGGTTGTTGGCAGTGGTTGAGTTAGGTTGAAAAGACTGCAGAGAGAAGAGTGGAGTGGAGACGTGTTAGTGAAGCCCTGTTCCAATAGGAACCCAAGAGAAAAATAGTAATAATAATATTGAAGGGAGTGAAAATGTGAACGACTGTTGACGAGAAAGAAAAGTTATATCCTTTCTTCCTTGCACGATGCTAGATATGGTCGCGAATAGTCAACCAATAACCACGGATGCTGTGGAAGCAACTGATGACCTTCCTATCGTCAATATTCTTATTGACTGTTGCTTGGTAATTTCGTCGATGTGTGATTCCATACGTCATTGAAAAAACACAAGTTTATTCATTGTGACTGACAAGGGAGTTTAGCGCTTTTCTCAGTGTCTTGAATTCCCTACGTCCACGCTTCACAAAGCCTCATTAAGATAGACGCACGGCAACCTATTCTAAGAACGGAGAACACATTCGTCGATCCATCATGTATGCATTAGTAGAGACAGGGGAGATTCCAGAGTTATGTTAAGCTGGTCGGACAAACAATACCGCCTTCATTTTAACCTACAGAGTATTGATTTCATAGGCGCAATATCTCATGTGTGTCTAGGACTCACGTAGTCAAAGACACAACAAGCATGGTTCACTGTAATTTAAAACTTGCGGGACTCAGTAATTTCTTGTTTAACTGGTTAGAAAACCACTGCTAGATAGCTGGATTTCACTGCCTCACTCAGTTACGGTTTGACTTAACCATGCATTTCTTCTTTGCCAGAAAAGTGTGCAGTGCACTGTTCTAATCGACAAGGAATATACACTGAGCAAACCTGCCATTTAGGAAAAATAAACCTCTGTTGATTTTAAGTGCTTCCATTTGCATGTTTTGTTGAATTATTGATTTGATTCAACATTCACCTCCGCTGAACAAGTTCTGTCCTGTTCTTTTTTGTTTATTGTAATTTTAGAATGCCTTATGAGTCGAATAGGGCAACTCCATCATCACACAGTGACATACTGACATACTATCCTGTCAGACGCCAGTATTCTAGTTGAATGTGATTTCCACGTGACAGACTATACTCATAGTTTAGTGAATTGAAACTCGAGACGTAGATAGCCAACAGAAAGAAATCTCCATTACGACGCTATCCAGCCTATTTTACAAATCAATGGTAAATGGAACAGAGTTTGATGTCTGCTTAAAATACGATTTTATGGAGTGGTCTTGTGATTGGCTGAAAATTTCAGGTCAATCAATGATCTGACTTCTAATTGGTGCACCTGCAACAGCTGTGACTATCACAGGTCAGTATGCTGGTAGAGAACGCTAACACTCACAATGACAAATGGATATGAGTGAGTAATGATGCACTCATGAGAGAGAGAAGGAGAGAGAGAGAGAGATTGGAATACAGAAAACTAAGTGAAGTGTATGTGGTGTGATATGGTAGAAAATACAAGTGAAAATGATTTGAAAAGAGGGCTTGTATCGATGAGAAAATTGACTTTACTTCAGTATATATTCACAATTAACAGCTACTCCCCTCCATCTTATTAGACCGAACCAGTTGGAAGCAGGTAGTCGTGCATTAGTGTTATTTGCTACTCTGTAGTTCTACAATGTGATGCTCACACGTCCACTGTTTAATCGACATAATTCACTCACCTCGAATGTCTGCTGCGAATATTCAAATATACCTTGCTGACTGTTCAATCAATTTATTGTGTTCTGATAGTCTAGTTCACATAGTTATCGGTAAATATTTATCACAGCAAATGATTGAGGAGACGACGTCTGTCTTAAAGGAGAGTTACAACAGTGAGCCGTCTCACACTAAATGATCAGTGCTTTTTCACGTAAAGAAAACCACACTGGACTGTGGAATTTAACTAAAGGAAGAGTAAAATACAGAACAGAACCATATACAGTTGATATCTTTTCAGTCTATGGGACTCCGCGATTGCAATACAGGACCAGTGTGAAAGTGGGTTATCACAGTGAAAATGAGGAGAGGAGGCAGACAGTGAATAAATAGCTACACAACAAGTGATATGTAGAAGATAGAGTGCATATATTGCAACCACCGTGACTGCCTCAGAGATAAACTAGGCAGGGTTAACAACCACTGACTCCTAACATCTTGAGTACACAAGCCAAGCAGCCTATGAAATGGTGTTCTGTTTCTTTCTTATCATTTGCAAACGCTCCTAATCCAGTTTCCTTGTAGTTTTCCCTGTACACTGGAGAAGGTTTCAGTGAACAGTCAGTACAAGTTCATATGTACTCATTGGACCACCGACTTCATTCTGTAGTCCTATTGAAAAAGACTATTGCCTTGAAGGTACCCATATGCCGGAATCTTCAAACTTTGTGTTTCATCAGCGTTCAACAGTAGTTTGAGGCAGATATATAATCATTTAATTCGCTGCTGACAAGTTGTAAAGCTGGTAGTTCATCGACATCGAATATAAACCCTCATATGAGTGAACTCATCAGCATGCTCAACCACTTCATTTCACATTCGTAAGCTAGACTTTAGTATAAATCAACCCTGTGGTTTGATCTTACAGTGGAAAAACACGTTATATGAAGTAAACCATTCACACTAATTAACTGAAAGCGTCAGATTAAGACCCAAATCCACTGACTGCTCCATTATTCATCAACTAAATCCGTGGTATCCTTTACGAAGTAGAATACAGGATATGAACACATATAGTACTACCCATTGTATTTCGGTGCATTCTCTTCAACTGGTCACAATCTATTTAATAAGAGTCGATTGATGAAACTCAGACAGATTAGTGTACCTTATCACCGAGAATTCACAATCCATTGGTGGTAATTCAGCCGGAAGACTTCACTTGGCAGTTATAGAGTGATGAGGAGTTACATGTCGTTAACTCTTCTGACAGATGAACAGAAATGTAATTGATTGAACTGAAATTTTGGAATCTGGTCGGACACTGAACCTCGTAACTCAATTGGTGCAGCACAAGGCTGGTCTCCTACCGGTTGCCAGTTTGAAGATTATGGAATTCTGGCTTAACACTCATTATCATCTACACGCGCATATTTCAGACCTTCCAACAAATCAAAGCTCCTTGGATGGTTTCACTAATTGTAATCACTAATCAAAGACGTCAAAGCCAGGACGGAAAGGCAAGACAGACGTTCATTAACCTGAAACTAGTGTGGAGATCTTCCGCACTCAGCACAAAGAACAAGATCCGATTTTCAACACCAACCTGAGTCAACTCAGTTCTCCTATACGGTTCAAACAGAGACTTGGCGCCTTATGAAAGGGATTTCCAACAAACTACACACATTCATCAACAACTGCCACCTACACTGACTCGTTACTCAAACTCAGATGGCCAGAATAATAAGAATAAACAACAAGAAACTGTGGGAACGAACCAACGAAGCAACAACCTATCACTCAACAAATATGCAGTAGAAGGAAGTGGAGATGGATTCGATTGGCCAAACACTGAGAAAGCCGACTGAGGATATCACGCGTCAGGTCAGTCAGGCACTCGGGTCGAACCCATATGGGAAACGACGAGTTGGGCGTCGGTGCCGAGGGTGACGTGGAGGAGATGGTGAGAGGAGGAAATGCGAGCTTGTGGGCTGTTGTGGAGGCAGGTTCAAAAGATTGCAGAGAACAGAGTGGAGTGGAGACGTGCTACTGAAGTATGTTCATTAGGAACCCAAGGGACAAATAATAAATATAATAAATCAAGCTTACATAATACATGTTAAATAAATATTATCATCCTGTGAATACCATTCACTTATTGTTTGCGTTTAGTCGATAATTAGTCACAATTTGACCCCAACTCATGAACAACATTGAACAGTTATTTGATGTTTATGTGATTGCAGGTAATTTCAGTCAACTAATCTCTCGCTAATTCATTGTACAATAATTACTGACAACAACATGGCTGTATGATATTATAATTATTATTATTTGTCTCTTGGGTTCCACCCGAACGATAGCTACTACCTACACGTGGTGGTCAGGCTTGCATATCACAATCACCCAACGAGCTATGCTGGTGGAACACTTGTTCCCTCGAGGTCCTACCATACAAAAACGGTCTGTTACATAGTAGTTAGACGAAAAGCAGTTACCACTCTGATGTGAATTACTACACTATGATGGAGGTCTGAGGCCGAAGTCGTATCACTGCTAGCTGAATGAGGTATGACAGCAGTAAGGTGCCTCCCTTGGGTGACCAGCAGTGCCATGCTGATGCTGTCTTCTCAATGGAAGGACGGGGGCTTAGAAAAGGTCGGCCCCAAAAATAACACACTCCATCATGCCCCATGGTCTGCCGGGTAGCAGGATGTTGGTTCGTTTGTCGTTTCTTTTCGACCATCCGGCCCCAAAACAACGAAAGTTCAAAACAACCATACACAAAAGGCCGCGTGTGATAGGCACCAAGCAGTTGTCCGACGGGCTTTGTGGTCACACAAATCTCTTTCAGGTACCTTAAGAAGAAATAGTCTTCCACGGTGTGGACAGTGGGGTAGTGTAAACCACCCTCACAACTCTGTCAGTACAGTTTCTACAGACTGATATCCACCTACCTCATCGTTACCTTTTAATCTTCCTTCACGTCTCTCAATTAACAGTCCTACATCATCTTTAGTTTCTCCTAGTTCTTTCAGCCTTTGACAACGATCTTGGGTTCCTATTGGAACAGGGCTTCACTAACACGTCTCCACTCCACTCTTCTCTCTGCAGTCTTTTCAACCTAACTCAACCACTGCCAACAACCTTTCATTTCCTCCTCACACAGTCTCCTCCATATCACAGTCACCTCGAACGCCCAACTCGTCGTTCCCCATTTGGATTCCACTCGAGGGACTGGTCTGGCGTGGCACGTGATGTACCCGAATCATATTCTCAGTGTATGCCCAATCCAATCCAATCCAATCGATCTCCACTTTCTTCTCCTGCATATTTGTTGGGCGATGCGTTATTGGTTGGTTCATTGCCAGCCAGCGAGTGTTCCTTCTTGCTTATTCTTAATATTCTGGCCATCTGATCTTCATTGTCTCGAGAAAGTAGGTAGCTTTTGATGACTGCCTTTAGTTTGTTGGAAATACTTTTCGTGACGCTCCAAGTCTCTCAACCATCACATAGAAGCACTGACTTACTTGACTGAATTGGTGTTGAAAATGCGGATGTTGTTCACGTTTTATGCTGAGTGCAGTGCAGTGCAGTCAGTGCAGTGCAGTGGATTAGAGTGGAGTGGAGTGGAGTGCAGTAGATCTCCACACTGATAATTTCAGATTATTGAAGGAAGGCTTGTCTTGCTGTTTTTTCGATGCCGGGTGCTTTGACATCTTCATCTGTGCGGCCGACGCCACTGCCTGTAGTTGAAACGATGGTGCCTATGTAGGGAGGTGTGTGTGAGAGAGAAAATTTCTTTTAAATTTCTCCTGTTGATGGTGATTGGTGCCTCTTGTTGTTGTTGGTTTGGTATCTTCATCACTCCGTTTAGTAAACTGCCTGTCGTTCGTTCCAATGTCACCCGCCTACAACCTATTCACATTATCCTGGACTGATGTCGGGTAACATCCCTTATCTCTTATCCACACAGAAGAGTATTTTTCACAGAACTTAATGTGTGCATGCAATTTAATCACACTGGTTTCAAAATGATGAAATATCGGTAGAACAAATTCAAATGAGAACAAAAACATTTCATGAAAACGTCGTTTTGTTAAGTAGCGTTTTAGTCAATGTAACTTGTAGATCAAGCGAAAGCGAAATGCATTCGGATCTGTATTATTGTACTGAACTTGCTAAGGATAATCAGCTCATTGATAGGCAGTTCACATGCCTTAAGTTAGGTTAAGCATCTGGTGACTGACTCGCATATATATGAAGCAATCTCGATGGAAGTCATGAATAGCATGACGATGAAGGCTCCTACTTCAGATTTGTCTGATTCAGGTTCTTATCTTTGCAAGAACACCAGTTTTCGCACTTTTACAGGTACGCCTATTTGACGGGCAAGTGTTGACAGGCAACGAAACCTAAGTGAAGTAAAGCTGTGGAGCATTGACCAAAGATCTCGACGTATAACCGGTAGGTTACTAGTTCAAAGTCAGCTTCATCTTCTTTCCTATAATGATTGTGTCAAGTGCATGAAAGTCCATGTCTCTGATGAGTACATCTTGACTCATCATCTAAAGCAAAACCCACCCATCGATTGCCTCCCAACACCGAATGTACCATATGGTAGAGTCGCGTCAATTTGCTGAATTTCACCATGAAAATCCCGTTTCGTCGTATATGAGCAGCGCTTGGTGACCTTCCTACTACAGAGATTCCCATGTGATGGTCGGTCAACTGGTGAGAATATCATTTATCCAACACAGACTTATGTGAAACTTTATCACATATCGTATAAGAACGACTTCTTTTTCGAAATGATAGATGCAGTCAACTGAATTTACTCCTTGTTCTAAGTGGGCAATTTCATTTTCATTCACTGCTAACCAATAAGTGTTTCTTCATTGACCGTTTGAAACAGTAAAGTGTCATCTCCCACAATGCGTACTAAGTAAAATGTGTGCGTGCTGATGTTCTCTTCTGTTTTACAATTAGACGGTTTGGGATATAACAGCTCAAATCCTTCGTCGATGTGTAATATGTCTAGGATATATTATGCGGATTACCTCAGTGTGCATATATTGTCAGTTTTCATACAGAAGTAGACAGTTGTTGATTCGACAGTTTATTGGCCATATTACAAACGTGAGAAATAGGATTTATGTCAGTACTGTACACTGGAATCCATGGAGACGGTCTGCATGAAGCGATAGACTCATCTCCCATAGACTGTTACTCTTGCCAACATAACTGACTGATAACCTTCGCCAGAGCAGCACTTATTGTTGATGACACTTCACATCTCTGAAGCAGTAACAACTCTGTGATGGTGGTTGACATGCCCTCTTTATCATTTCAAATGCAAACAAAATATATGAAAACATAACTGCCAGTTAATCGGTTTCAATCATTCTGTTGTAATGGTAACTACTGTATGTTTTCCGGTTGTACTGACTTTTCTCTAGACTGATGGTGGGTCGACCAAGCTGAATGAAATCAAGTGACAGAACTGTGGGCCGCATAATAATCACTTTTTGTACATTTCTGATATTATCAAAGCTAATGAGCACAATGCGTGGGCGTCATTTATGAATTAGGATGGTTACTACTCGTATACAAGAATATTTTCAAGATGAATCAATTATCACATCACGAAAAAACAGCTAACATTCAGTCGATCATGAGAAATGTTGAGGTTAGCCGGCAACCAATCCACTTACATCGATAAAACTAAGTTTGGGCTTTCAATCCTCACGAGTGCATTCAACACATTCGATGAGTACAAAGCCAGTAGATCAGCAACTGTGAATTCTCACTATTTGCATATGCTACAGGTATTCTGCATCAGCTTCGTAACTCGTTATTGATATATGTCCACCTCTCCGCATCGACAATTTTAAACAAGTCTGGGTATGTTAGTGACAAACAGCATTTAGCGAAATTCACCTGATAGGTTGATTATTAACACAGAGAAGAATTGTATCTCCACGAAGATATCGAATTCATTGATAAGAGATGTAGAGTATTCTGTGTTTTATTTCTAGGGGTTCATGGAATAGATGAAAGACTCACCACGTCTCTGTACTCTGACTGATGTTTGTTAGTTGGACCTCATCAGTGGGAATTCCTGCTTATTGGCACTAGTCATCAGGGTGTGCATACAATCCTGCGGTAGTTTCTGATCTCTTAGATTGTTGGGTTGCTGAATAATGGATAGAAACTTCTTCATAAGCAATTTCGTTGAAACACCACTTAGACGAATTCCCTATTTCCAGGTTTCTTTCCAGTCACTCATATTGCAGAAGGATACTAAACTTTTCGATTATGTTCACATCTCATGCATTCATTCTTCGTGGACTGAAGTTTTCCATTCCCTCGTATTATGAGTGATTGGTAAGTTGGAGTTGTGAGGCCCCATTTCGATCATTTGATCTAGCTGTGTTGCCAGACCCGTTTCGACTTTGTCACTGACTGTAACTGTAAATGATATGATCGTTGACATCAGAGTAGAACTTGAGCACCGTGGCAGCACATACTTCCTTGTAACCGTAGCAAGGTAACTGTATAACTTTCCTCTTTCACTTCTGCTTCAAATATTAAGAAATTCTTGGTGATAGATATCCATCCCCAAAAATTTACCCAGAAGTGCAGTAACAAGTTCAGAAAAGTAAGACAAGTACTGGTGACAAGCGTAGCGATAATTCAAATAACCATCCTAGCATCACTAAGATGGAATACAAAAGCCACTCTTATCCCAACCTATTGCTCTGATACAAGAAAGGGACTTTCGAAACCAGACATAAGAGAATCTCAACAAGGCTACAATTAAGATGGGATTTGAATCAACCAAGCACTCTAGAAACAAAATTTGTCCGACAACGGATCCTATTGTGTCTACTACACAAAATAACACAACCTACTAAATATCCCTAGTATTGACTGCCAAGTTAAGTAAACAGATTAAAGCAGTCAATCACCCTTGATTAGGTTACAATTCAAAAGCCATTTAAGTGAATAAAGAACTGTCTTCTCCTTCTTCTTCTTCGGCTTCTTTCTCACGTCCTACACTTATATGCATATATTGAGGAATAATGCACCATAGTATTAAGATTTCTCTAATCAGATTTCTACTAACACCAAAATATACTCAGTTGCAGATCCTTCAAACTGCAGAAGCAGTAGCAACCGGTGTCCAAAGCACCAAGTGTTGCTACTTCTATTGCCCGTTTCGGGATGCACAAATTCATTCGTGTCCTACACTAGATAATCTAATTTCATATTGTAAATACCCCCTTCATCTCTATTACTGAAATAATATTGAATTCAACTTTGAAAAGGCCTTTGACAGCGCGACCGAGAAGTAATTTGACAGCTGCTGCTTCAACAATACGGTTTTAGTGCCACAAACTGTATCAACCTCATTCGACAGCAGCTACATGACGACACCACATGCCAAGTAATTCATAATGGGAAGCTCAGTGGTGCCTTCGAAGTGAAGACAAGAGTAAAACAAGGCTGTCTACTATCAACCAGGATATTCCTCATTGTAGTCGAATCAATCATGCAAAAAACTGTGAGGACGAGGAGACGGGGATACTCTGAACCAGGGGAAACATCCTAGAAAATTTGGATTTCGCCGATGACTTGTGTCTAATATCACACAAACTTGAAGACCTACACGTAAAAACTAACAAGTTGACAGAAGAGGTAGGGCAGCGAAATGTGACTTCAAGTAAACGTAGAGAAGACAGATGTGATGAAGATACCCAACATAAACCAATCACCATCAACGGGAGAAATTTAAAGACAGTAGCCTCTCTCATCTATCTAGGCAGCATCGTCTCAACTACAGCAGCACAGGCACAGACGAGGACGTCAAAACCACGATCGGAAAGACAGCAAGACAGGCGTTCATTAACCTGAAACCAGTGTGCAGATGTTCTCCACTCCAATCAGCATAAAGCGTGAACAACATCCGGATTTTCAACACCATCCTCAGTCAACTCAGTTCTCCTATACGGTTCAAACAGAGACTTGGCGCCTTATGAAAGCGATTTCAACAAACTACACACATTCATCAACAACTGCCACCTACACTGACTCGTTACTCAAACTCAGATGGCCAGAATAATAAGAATAAACAACAAGAAACTGTGGGAACGAACCAACGAAGCAACAACCTATCACTCAACAAATATGCAGTAGAAGGAAGTGGAGATGGATTCGATTGGGCAAATACTGAGAAGCCGACTGGAGATATCACGCGTCAGGCCAGCCAGGCACTCGGTCGAACCCACATGGGAAACGACGAGTTGGGTGTCGGTGTCGAGGGTGACGTGGAGGAGATGGTGAGAGGAGGAAATTACAGCTTGTGGGCTGTTGTGGAGGTAGGTTCAAAAGATTGCAGAGAACAGAGTGGAGTGGAGACGTGCTACTGAAGCCCTATGTTTCATTAGGAACCCGAGGGACAAATAATAATAATGTTAAATACCCCTTCATCTCTATTATCTGAAATAATTTTGACAAATTCTTCTAACTTAATTTGTCCCCAATATGATAGCATTTATGAAGCTATTTGTTATTCCTCAAATTACCTTTCTTAGTTTAATATTGTTGACGCATAGTTCTTTGTCTACTCATATGGTTTTTGTTACAATTTCTTCAATTCCTAACTTCAACTTATACTTACTTATACATCTGGTCAAATATGTTTACATTTCAAGTGTAATTTTCACTTCAGTAGTATTTCTCTGACCACAATCTACTCAATGGACAGATATTGATAACTAACCTATAGTAATAAATGTGTACACTAATCACTTATTGAAATATGAATGTACACCTTCTGAAGTATGATATCAATGAAATTCATCTATGTTGATTACAGCTAATTGAATCAATCAATAATTTTTTATGTTGTCAAGTCACTGATTACTCTATCGATTACTATTCATCTGTAATAATATGACTAAAAGTATGGCTGGTAACAATAGAATTCCAATAATCAAAATAGAAATTCATCTTTATGAAAAATGAGACTTAATGTCATAGATTTTTGTCATCAGAAGGTGTAGTATACTGACTTCAGAATTGGACATTGAAACGACGGGTCTCGAGCTAAGACACTGCACCATCTACTTTAGCCTAATATAATTGAGTAGTAGAAGGTGTTGAGTTGAGTTGAGTCTATCCTAGCAGCCACTGAAACGAGCAATTGAACTTCCTCATTTCAACTAGAAATATAGTTTTTTGTAAGCGAAAAAAAATGTCTGAATGGTGACCCTACAGTGGTATTCTATCATGAAATATCTTACCGGGAAAGCTACATCATTCCTTACAGTATTTAGCGGTTAGTTTCAAGAAAACTCGTGATTTATATTACCTCGAAATTGACAAATATCACCTAGAACTCAGAATTCATCGTTTCAAACGATGCATTATATTATTCACTAGGTTACTAGATCAGTATAGCCTTATTACTGAAATGGGTATTTGAATTGTTTTGTGGTTTACTGATCAGAACAAGATTGCCCCAAATTCGCTTGAAATAAAGTATCTTTTTACGGATTACTTGATGTTACTTCTGACTGGATTTTGAAGGTAACAGGGAGTAGCTGTTGTGACTCACTAGCGTTGTGCATAACACTTTAGTAATTTAAGACAATAGAAATAATCTATGATCTTAGTATGAAAGCCAACATCTACTGATGTAAAGGCGAATCCAGCTGGAAAATCTCGAAAATTAGAGGAAATAAATATAAGGACAATAAAAATAACGAGAGATCAGTGTAAAACCTTTACTCAGAAGTGAGTCAATACAAGTTGGCACAATTCACAATAATATCGAAAGACAGGTCATTTGTGTTATTCACTCTTGTTAATTGATAATAAATCCTGGTAAATACCTACCTATCTGTGTGAAATAGAGGCGAAATGAGGCAATGCCCACTCATGTGGCAGTCAGTGAGCCACATATATTGTGTAAAGGCTGATGGGACTATCAGGCCGCCCAAACCTCATTAGACGGATCTGGGTTCGAACCTACGACCCACTGATTGAAGGTGGAATATACAAATCAGTGAGCCACAGCTCCACTTTATACGGTTCCAAGAGATTGAGAGGAAGCCCTGCTCGATATTCATTAGCAAGGCACATCCACAAACTCAAGGGAAATGATGTCCATAGTGGGATTAGATCCTGCATCACCTAATGCTGCAGTCACCAGCATTGCTACTCAGCTATTACGGTGTTGTTTAGGTTAGTTTTAAGTTCCCTATGAAAAACAGAAGGATAAACAAGAAATTAGCACGAACATTAATCTTCCGGCTGTATGTAATTACTCCATTGACGTATAGTCCCGCAGGTTGTATTTCTACCTTGCCTCGAGAAAAAAAACTATAATGTGGAGGTTAGATAGACAGAAAGAGACAACGTAGAACCTCTCACAAAGGTCCATCAATCCAAGTTGCTGCACTTCAGAGGTGGATAAAAGAAGACTAATATAAAGTAGAAAAAGTTGAGAGAAAAAACAATTTGAAGATAGAAGTTAGTGCGAATACTCAGGCATTGAATGACGTCAAGAAATGAACATATCCATGCCACCACTGATTCTTATTATCTCGGGGACCACAACCATACGGCTTACACCAACAGTGAGAGACTTCATGGACTATTGCCACGGCTTAGTGTAACCACATGAACCGTCTTCTAACCTCACTAATCCGCTTGCCTGTTATTATTTGCTTTAGGTCAGCAGAGAATTAACAAAATATCCCAATAACAAGTTTCCTAAATGACTCAGCTAGTTTGTTTCATGTACTGATGTTCTTAGAAAACGTAGGACCATAAAGATATGTTTTTAATCTATTTACACTTTTCGCTAGGTTTTCTTTCTATCTTAAGCCTAAATGTCTAAAAACTTGCGTTTTACCGAAAACACTAAGATTCATGATAACCTGCAATAAATTTTTTCGGCATTTCATAGCCTCATCATAGAACAGATTTCAATATATCCAAATTCAAATTCCTAGGTGTAACCAGAAAGATAACTCTAAAACGTTCAGTAAACCATCGAATTTCAATAAGACAAGAAGAACGAGATTTGTAAAATAAATATTGATATCATCATTTTACTTCATGAATACACCTCAGCTGATGTATATAATCTAAAAGTAAGGTGCACTGAATATTCTCATTTGGATACTTAGAAAAAAAAGACTCATTGAAAGAAGAAATATATTCCTTTACAATTAGTACTTCGTCTTGCACTCTACACTAATTTATCGGTTTACAATTCAATCGAAATACCAATCAAGTAGTGGGGGATTGGTGAACAATAATCATAGACATTTTAAGTAAGTCATGAAGATGATAAGTTTGAGAAATTAAGATACAAATCATCAACAGAGTGATTAAAATTGATAATATAAAGCAGGTTATTATTACGTAAATGGAGTGATTTCTGATGGGTGGTCAGTTATAAACAATAAATAATTGAGTAATAATTAAAAAAAAACAGATGAATATTGATAGAAACAAGAAGAGGAGGGAAAAGTGCACGATGTAACACTAGAAGCTGCATCATGTTGACGGCCATGGTAATGAAAGTGGCTGAACAAACTTCCTTTGAATACAAAGGTTAGGTTTGTAACAATGGATTGAAATCACCTCTGCTATGTGAAGTAAGCGAGTGGGTAAACCATGTGGCAGATTAATTGGAATCTGATGAATGATTGTGAAAGCTTTTCTGGTGTCCACTTGATGTCCTGTGTCAACTAACTGTGCAAGTTAGGAGCTCTTTACTGTTCGAATTTTCCCCTTGTTCAACCGTAATGGATGGTGCTCAGAAATTCGATGATGGAACTGCCTCATTGTGCACCCAACGTATCTAGCTCCACAGAAGCAGTTGAATTGATAAATTCACATAGAAGTGACAGAATCAAGCAGTTTGTCCTTATTTCTTACACTTAGAACCACGCATTTGTAGAAGATGGGACATAAATTAGCGGCTGAGAAGGCTGTGTAATGATCTCACTGACAACGTCACTCCTGAGTCTCAATTTCAAGAAGATTTGCTTATTAGGAACTGTTGGCGTTCTTGTCTTAACCTCTTAATATTTACACGCTTAGTTGCAAAATTGTCCATTTCTACTAAGCAAATCATGGATGATGATGAACTCTTCCTTTATGGCGTCATCTGAGCAAATAGCTGTGGCTTAGTATGCTAGGCATCTCACCATGTCCCCTTGTGTTGGAGCGGTACGGCACTAAAGAAGTGCATGACCTGCTGATGTTGGTGTTCTATATCAATTCGTTTCAGAGTTCCATCTAACCTCCTCACCAAAAGAACATCAAGAAATGGGATACTGTCATTTTTCTCCTCTTTCATTGCGAAGTTGATTGCCGGATGAACACTACTGAACTTATTCCGAACAGCATTCTTGTCAAGCTCAGTTTTGAGAACTATGAAGGTATCATCCATGTAACTACAATATAACTTTGAACGGCTGGTAGTTTCACTTAGTGGACCACTCTCTAGTTTTGCTAGAAAAAAGTCTGCTAAGAGCGGACAAAGAGGTGACCCCATAGCTACACTATCAGACTGCCTGTAGATTTCACTGTTGAAAAGGAATTGCGAAATCATCGTACACCTCAGAATAAGTTTTATCAATGTGGAGACTGGAATATGTACTTTTATGTCGTGCTTCGTAAGTTCCTTCTGCACTCAGCATGTGGAACAAGATCCGGATTTTCAACACCATCCTCAGTCAACTCAGTTCTCCTATACGGTTCAAACAGAGACTTGGCGCCTTATGAAAGCGATTTTCAACAAACTACACACATTCATCAACAACTGCCATCTACACTGGCTCGTTACTCAAACTCAGATGGCCAGAACAGTGAGAGTAAGCAAAAAGGAACTCTGGCAACGAACCAACGAAGCAACAACCTATCACTCAACAAATATGCAGTAGAAGGAAGTGGAGATGGATTCGATTGGGCAAACACTGAGAAGGCTGACTGGGGATATCACGCGTCAGGCCAGCCAGGCACTCGGGTCGAACCCACATGGGAAACGACGAGTTGGGCGTCGGTGCCGAGGATGACATGGAGGAGATGGTGAGAGGAAGAAATGACAGCTTGTGGGCTGTTGTGGAGGCAGGTTTAAAAGATTGCAGAGAACAGAGTGGAATGGAGACGTGCTACTGAAGCCCTATTTTTCATTAGGAACCCGAGGGACAAATAATAATAATGTTAAATACCCTTCATCTCTATTATCTGAAATAAGTGCGTTGCAAATAAAGTCAACTGTCTCCATTAAAGGAACGTAGGTAAAAAGAGATGAAACACCACACGATATCATTAACTTATTATCTACTTTCAGATCCTCAATCTTTCAAACAAATTCAAAGGTATCTTTGAGACTGTACTTCACAACGTCTTTGTGGAGAGACTTCAAGAGTTGTACTAACCATTTTGTAGTTGTATGATGCGGAGAGTTTGTCATTTCCAGAACTGGTCGGAGAAGTCAGACCGTTTTTATGCAGTCTAGGTGTAACGGTCCCAGCAGGTTTGAGCATTTCAAAGGTCCTTTCTGAAATGAAACCCTGTTGTTTTATCTTTTTCGGTGAGTTGGTAAGGTGTTTTCATTTCTCTCTATCGTATCTACACAAGCGACTAATTTCTGAAATTTACTCTCATCACTAAGTAAAGTATTCAATTTGTCTATGTAGTCCTTGTTTATCACTTATCTGCCTTACTAATCACGATATTTGCATTAAGTTTAAGCTTTCTCAAAGGTTCTCCGTGTTTTTTTAGTTAAAATACTCTTCATGCCGTTCCTACCAATCGTATACTTTATGCAGGAGTCAATGCGTATACTCTTTAGTTTATCCACATCTTCCCTAGATGACGGTATCAAACCTTCCGTCTGTGTACACAAGTTCCGTTTCCATCTTACTAATCGGATTATGACTATCATAAAAGTTTCGACCAAATGACAAAAAGTACAGCAACAAGATCAATACTAGAAAAATTGTGCACAAATTGACCTAGATTATCCAGGAGTCTCATCTCTGGTGTTCAGTTTTCAAGACTTTTGATCAAGTCAGTGCGCTTCTTTTCCTTCCATGCATTGACAACAAGTTGCAAAACAAAATCGCTGATTATCCATGTAACATGTAAGAGAATAACTTCGCCTCGTTAACTAGTTACCAACTGGTCCTAAGCCTGGATAGAGACCACACCCAGTAAAACCAATTCAATCGTTAAAGAAACTTCAAAGTACAAAGAAAATATAAAAATAAAAATAAACTTATTCAGCGCTGGAATCGGGGAGATGAAATGAAGCCAGTTGGTGAAAGCCGTCGAGAAGCCAATTGGCCGACATGTCTTCTCTTCTCTTGAGGAAAGCAAAATGAAACATGGGGACATCAAATGTCATACAATGTTTGAAGCTGGCTGGCAAGGCTGCCCAGATTGCAAAAGAAATGAGAAGATATGGCATAGAAGTGCCGGAAATCTGCGAAAGCAGATGGAATGGAACTCGCCGATGATTTACATCTAATTTCGCGCAAACTCAAACATATAGATGCAAAAAGTAACGAATTGACAGAAGAGGTGGGATAGTGAAGACGGGACTCCAAATGAACGTAGAGAAAATAGAGGTGATCAAGATACCCATCCACCACCACCACTACCAACAAGAGGCACCAATCACCATCAACGGGAGAAGTCTAAAGAAAATTGTCTCCTTCACACACCTCTCTACATAGGCACCATCGTTTCAACTACAGGCAGTGGCGTCGGCCGCACAGATGAAGATACCAAAGCACCCAGCATCGAAAAGACAGCAAGACAGGCCTTCCTTCAATAATCTGAAATTATCTCTGTGGAGATCTACTGCACTCCACTCCACTCTAATCCACTGCACTGCACTGCACTGCACTGCACTGCACTCAGCATAAAACGTGAACAACATCCGCATTTTCAACACCAATTCAGTCAAGTAAGTCAGTGCTTCTATGTGATGGTTGAGAGACTTGGAGCGTCACGAAAAGCATTTCCAACAAACTAGACATGCATCACATCAACAGCTGCCACCTACGCTCACTCGACAATGACACTGAAAATCAGATGGCCAGAATATTAAGAATAAGCAAGAAGGAACACTCGCTGGCTGGCAACGAACCAACCAATAACCCATCGCCCAACAAATATGCAGGAGAGGAAAGTGGAGATCGATTGGATTGGATCTAATTGGATTGGATTCGGCATACACTGAGAATATGATTCGGGTACGTCACGTGCCACGCCAGACCAGTCCCTCGAGTGGAATCCAAATGGGGAACGACGAGTTGGGCGTCCGAGGTGACGGTGACATAGATGAGATACTGTGAAGAAGAAATGAAAGATTGTGGGCAGTGGTAGAGCGAGATCGAAGAGATTGCAGATAGAAGAGTGAAATGGAGAGGTGCAACTGAAGCCGTATGTTCCTCTAGGAACCCAAGGGACAGGAAGGTGTACCTATTAGATCAACTTTAGCCTTCTTTGATTTCAGTTTCATGTCGATCAATATCACATATCGAAGTAGGAGGTGCGTTGGTATGTGCAATATATTTCTAAAACACCTAACTTGGTGGAAGTTCATAGCTTCCTTGACTAACTTGCACCTTCCTTGCCTTTTAATCTATATCTAATCTTAAATATTGTTCACATAGCAGTTATAAAATATGTTAAAGTTATCTATCTATCTATCTATCTATTGCTGTTAAAAATTGACTGGCATTTTGAAATATATACTCACAAATTTATTCATCACATCATTTCAAATGGAAAAGATAATGGGATACTACAAATGGAATAGTTGGAAAAACATCTTTTAAGTACAGGAGTTTATAGATCAAAGTATAAATTGGTATATAACTTCTGCAGCTTGAATAAGCTCCAAGTTTATACACATTCTAGATTCATCAGATGACTGTAAACGAAAGCTACATAATATTCTTCTTTCTTCTCTGTAGAAACAACCTTACCATATGTTCGAAGTTACGCTTTGACAGTAAGCTCCGAGAGCAGTCAAAATACCTTACTTGACAACAATATTTTGCTAAATATAATTCGGAAGTTTGTGCGGATTCTTTTAATTATTAATTACAAGTTAGTATTCATCATGGATAGACATCAGCTGGAGGAATATTGGTAACCTAGGAACACTGAACAGCTATTAATAAACAGGAAATATATTAAATTGGCTAAGAACGTTGGCTTTTACATCATGCACAGCCAAGGCATCAGGGGAGATGAGCAAGTCAGTTCGAGTTTGGCTGTATGAGACGTAATGAACTGGATAGTATACTTCTTAATATTCCTGAAGATGATTTCTTAATTCAAGAAGGGTAGTTTTCTTCAACTTTCAACGTTATTAGGTTGGGTTAATCTCAGTTTTATAATGAAAAGCTACAGATCAAATGAGGCAAACTTTAAAGTTATTGAGAAGTTCATCCTGTAGCGTCACAATAGCCTAGGGTTCGAAGAGATTCAACATTGATGCTGATATTCATAGTTTTATCGGACTCGCAATTGGCCTACAATTCGATTGTTTTTTTCTTCCGCAAAGTCACTCTAGAATAGGTTCAGACAACCAAGAGCCACTTCTCGCAGTAAGCCCATCCGAAAAGTTTCTCCCATGATGAAACCACTGGGTTTTTACCTCCGGCTGGCATTTTTCTAGGGTCCTCATGAACCTACTAAGAGGGGGTGATCTGTAGTGTCACATACTTCCCAAAATCAGTATCCCAGGGTTCGACGAGATTCAACATTGATGCTGACCTTCACAGTTTTATCGGACTTGCTAAGTTGTAGGTACACGGTGAAGCATCCACGCTGTCGTGTTACGAAGGACTGATCGTAATCGATCCTCTAGCCAGCTAGTCGGAACACATCAGTATCTTGGCAAGATCTCTGAAATATACTATTCCATCTGACTACGCTAATGTGTTCTTCCTTGGTCTCGTATTCGTGGGTATATTACAAGTACGAATAGTTAGTGATTGGCTTCTGCATCTATAAAGTTCGCTCAAGGATAATTCCTAAAAGTAGATAAGTCTTGATGCACTCTACGCTTTTAACAATCCAACTGTCATGAAATTATGTACTTCACAGTTTGACTACTCCCCCCCCCCCCTAGTTATGTGTATACGTAAACTGGAGAATATAGTGGGAATGGAAATCTGCTGAGATCTATCATGAAATCTGTGCTTCATTTCATCAAAAATTATCCGCTCAGTGATATGTGTTATACATTGAATTAAATGCAATCGTCGACATCTATGTCTCATAAAGGGGTATGATTTCAACACTTCCGTGTAGGATAGAATAGGATTCAACGTTTATATCAATCGATAATCTTCAATAGGTAGGCATATTATAATTAGGTGCTTGATCTAAGCCTGAATTACTTATACTGTGGTATACAGTTTAGATTTTACTATACACAGATGTAACTGTGGTAAACAAAAGCTGCGGAAACTGTTTGACAAGATGATAACTAGACAGAAAACACGTTCGTATAAAAACTTGAGGCTTGAAAAGCAACATAGTACCTGAAGGCTAGTTCTATGAATCTGAACAGAACAATAAGAATTTATTTTATACTAGACACCTATGTTTCAAACACGATGAAACTCAGAGCTTAGCTGCTTAACATGGAACATGATATTGATATTAAAAATGCCTTTGATATAATCAATAAACAATTTAACTGGACCGTACTTTGGTTCAAAAAGCTTCCTCGGTTGAAACCTGATCATTATATTCCACAAGAACGTGAATAACCTACAGATGTTTACTCCCTTTTCCCTATTTGGTCAATTTTCACTTAGGTTCATGTTATTGCTATTTTGTAATCACGGTTATCTTGTTGGTAACTAACACGACTGATAATGACTCTGTGTTTTTAGAATTATCATCCCAACTTCAAATATAACCTCCAAACACTGAACTGTTTAGCTTCAAGCCTATCCTTAAGGCTTTCTTACCACCATTTTAAGGCTTTAAGTTGTGAAGCATACTAATGTCCATTCGTTTGGTGATCAGTGGTGAAAATGCAACGAAACACAAGCAATACACTGCCAAATTTGTTTGTACCATCCTATTCAAACCCGTAAGAGACCGACAGTACATACCCAGACTGCATATCTATCCGACCTTTATCGTGGAAATCACTCAGGCTTAAGCAGAATAAGAACTGCCGACGTGTACCACTTCATCATAAGTCGACTGAGTAATAGTAGTAGTAGTAAGAATACACATTCTTAGTCAATTTGATAAACGTTGTGTTAATATTTCAAAACACCATTAACCTAGAACACAAGCCTAAGTAAATGCAGTCTTAACTAGCTATAAAAAAACTGAACAAAGACTGAAAACTTTTCAGATATTTGGGAACACTGACAAATAAACTACGACTAAACAACTGCCTTCATTGTTTAAGAGCCCGCTTGTGATTCTTCAATTGATGTTCCCATTCATAAAAAGCATAGTTCAATTCATCCCAGTATAGATGCACCACTTTATGTACCTCACCTATTGTGTGAGGGAGGAGGGTTACAGTACCACTTATTTCCCTAGGCTTAAATAGGTGTGAACGAACGACTGATTGTTTGAAAGTTAAGTTCTTGTACCCTCGAACGATAGCTGCTACCTTCACGTGGTAGTCAGGCTTGCATATCACAATCACCCAACGAGCTATGCTGGTGGAACACTTGTTCCCTCGAGGTCCTACCATACAAAAACGGTCTGTTACATAGTAGTTAGACGAAAAGCAGTTACCACTCTGATGTAAATTACTGCACTATGATGGAGGTCTGAGGCCGAAGTCGTATCACTGCTAGCTGGATGAGGTATGACAGCAGTAAGCTGCCTCCCTTGGATGACCAGCAGTGCCATGCTGATGCTGTCTTCTCAATGGAAGGACGGGGGCTTAGAAAAGGTCGGCCCCAAAAATAACACACTCCATTATGCCCCATGGTCTGCCGGGTAGCAGGATGTTGGTTCGTTTGTCGTTTCTTTTCGACCATCCGGCCCCAAAACAACGAAAGTTCAAAACAACCATACACAAAAGGCCGCATGTGATAGGCACCAAGCAGTTGTCCGACGGGCTTTGTGGTCACACAAATCTCTTTCAGGTACCTTAAGAAGAAATAGTCTTCCACGGTGTGGACAGTGGGGTAGTGTCAACCGCCCTCACAACTCTGTCAGCACAGTTTCTTCAGACTGATATCCACCTACTTCATCGTTACCTTCTAATCTTCCTTCACGTCTCTGGGACACGTGTTACGTATGCCTAGTCACCGTCTGCCTCGTCACACAATGTTGGCCGAAGTAGGTTCGTTCAGACTAGAAAAAGACCCAAGGCGGCCAGACTAAAACATGGAGTCAATGCATGAAATCGTTGACTATTGGTTTGAGCGATGTGGGGCGATGCAGACTAACCGGTTGGGGTCCGCAGGACTGGCTCTAGGCGATATGGCTGAGAACCGACGTCAGTGTCGCAGATGTAAACACACATTATCCTCATCTTAACGACGCTATACTGAATCTCACCATTTTCTCATTCTTCCTTTCTCTCATTTAGTACCTTATATTTATTTTGACTGAATTTCCTTTTCTTCATCTTCCACTTCATTGCCTTTTTACTTAGTGTAATGAAATGAGCTATGGCAACTCGAACCGCTACGCAGTAATCCCTGCTCCTATGTTGATGGATGACGTTCTTGTACCATGGACACAAATATCCAATCAGTTTCGTAGACGGATGAAAAAAATCGACCAACAGCATACAGTATTTGTCGAATACTTCCCGGCTACCAGTGGTTGATTGTTGTTGTCGTTCGCCTGATCATTTCTCTACACAAAAGTTGCATACACAAACACCCACACACACACACAGACAACCAAATGATGCAAACAAAAATAACACATAGAGAAGGAGAAAAAGTCTTTTCCCATGACTAAAATAATTTATTTTTTCAAAGAAAATCTCTTCTTCTCCAGTGAAAAATAAAAAATAAGGAGCCTTTAAACATCACACATGTATATAAAAAAGTAATATTTAAGTTCACAGGGAAGGTACACAAAAGTTCACATGACTGAACAATCGAGAAATTTCTATACAATAGTAAACACAATGCCTCATTGCTTATTCTGATCAACAAGTCCACTATGTCGCATCAATACAACAGTAATCGGGATCATATCTCACAGTTTACATTCAACTTCTTGTTTCTTTACACAATCTACATGGTCATACATTGAAGTCGAAAAGTGGAACATATAAAAGAGGTTGATTAGTAGTAGCACAGTACGTCGTCATGAAATTCCAAGGATGATAAGATTGAACAACTTTTTCGATGAAACAAGTTTTTAATTTCTTAACTACTTTGAAAGGCAAATGAAGAAAAAACCGCACGCACATACCAAAACAAAATATGAAAATAAACATTGAAACCATATGAAAACCAAAAGTTCATTATGTATTTATTATTCGTATTGCTTTGATGATCTGTACACACATTAAGCGCAACCAGAATCTGATAGAGTAGTAAGAGGAGTTGAAGGAACACATGATTGAATTTGATTATCAATTGAATCGAACTCTTCTTGTTCATTGAAACTATCATTCCTATCCAATGAAACAGATTCCTCAGTTAACTGTGTATCTCCATCGTCTACAGGTCCTAAATTCGCTGTCTGTTCAACATCATCCCAGCATAGAACTGGTAGACTTATTTGATCTGAATAAATCCATGGTTTATAATCAGGGTTATTCAATTGTTTCCATCCATCGTATTTACTGCATGCTTTCTGTAATAATTGGATTGCTCGAGGAGCTAAGAATTGTGTCGACTTGTTGATAACCCAAATCGGTAATTTACCTAGAGAAATGAAGGAAATCAGTTGAATATAAAGCTAAAGAGCAAATAAATTGAAATGCTACATCAAGATAAATCTTAGGTGTCTACGTGAATAGAACAGAAGACTTAGGCTTCAACTCTCTACCTCAACTTCATCGACTTTGAAAAGGCCGGCCTTCGACAGCATCGACCAAGAAGTAATTTGACAGCTGCTGCCTCAACAATACGGTTTTAGTGCCACAAACCTGTATCAACCTCATTCGACAGCAGCTACATGACGACACCACATGACAAGTAATTCATAATGGGAAGCTCAGTGGTGCCTTCGAAGTGAAGACAAGAGTAAAACAAGGCTGTCTACTATCAACCAGGATATTCCTCATTGTAGTCGACTCAATCATGCAACAAACTGTGAGGAGCGAGGAGACGGGGATACTCTGAACCAGGGGAAACATCCTAGAAAATTTGGATTTCGCCGATGACTTATGTCTAATATCACACAAACTTGAAGACCTACAGGCAAAAACTAACAAGTTGACAGAAGAGGTAGGGCAGCGAAATGTGACTTCAAGTAAACGTAGAGAAGACAGATGTGATGAAGATACCCAACATAAACCAATCACCATCAACGGGAGAAATTTAAAGACAGTAGCCTCTCTCATCTATCTAGGCAGCATCGTCTCAACTACAGGCAGCACAGGCACAGACGAGGACGTCAAAACCACGATCGGAAAGACAGCAAGACAGGCGTTCATTAACCTGAAACCAGTGTGCAGATGTTCTCCACTCCAATCAGCATAAAGCGTGAACAACATCCGGATTTTCAACACCATCCTCAGTCAACTCAGTTCTCCTATACGGTTCAAACAGAGACTTGGCGCCTTATGAAAGCGATTTCCAACAAACTACACACATTCATCAACAACTGCCACCTACACTGACTCGTTACTCAAACTCAGATGGCCAGAATAATAAGAATAAACAACAAGAAACTGTGGGAACGAACCAACGAAGCAACAACCTATCACTCAACAAATATGCAGTAGAAGGAAGTGGAGATGGATTCGATTGGGCAAATACTGAGAAGGCCGACTGGAGATATCACGCGTCAGGCCAGCCAGGCACTCGAGTCGAACCCACATGGGAAACGACGAGTTGGGTGTCGGTGTCGAGGGTGACATGGAGGAGATCATGCGAGGAGGAAATTACAGCTTGTGGGCTGTTGTGGAGGTAGGTTTAAAAGTTTGCAGAGAACAGAGTGGAGTGGAGACGTGCTACTGAAGCCCTATGTTCCACTAGAAACGCAAGGGAGAAATAAATATAATATAATATGTACTAATAAGGCAATATATTCTGAGTGGTTTCTTTTCAATTATAACAACCCTTCGTTTGTTCTCCTATGATTTTTTATTTGAACGTGCGTTTACTGATAGCTTCCCTTGGTAATTTCATCAATTATTACTATTAGAACACAAACGTGATACACCGAGGGCACCAAGAAATGCGCCACACAAAATAATATAACAACATTATGAAGCAAAATGGATAAAAATAAAACATAATTAGAATGATTAGAAGGGCAGTCCAGTAAAGTACATTCGAAAGGAAACATTCATTACTTTTCAGGAGCAGAAGGTAGGAGAAAGCTACAGTATGACCATCACTGATTTCGATTCAGGCCCATATTCGACAGCGTCTCAAGCTACTGAGTTTTGTCATCTCTCGGACTCCACCTAGAGAGTCGTGATGAACTAGCAGATGCCAACCCGATACAACTATCCTTCACCCCCACGGTGCCACATCATACACTGACCAGCCCTCCGCTTTTACTCTCTAGCCACAGACTTAGCAAACAATGAACGGCGTAGAAGCCGTTTGGACGACATGAGTAACACATGTCAAAGGCATAGAAGCCAGTGTTTCCAGATGACTTTACCAATTTAATGACGATCTCTATAATGCTCAAGAACATGCTGTCGTACCTCAGGATTACTAACATGGTGTGGCCACCGGATTTGAGCAGTCCTACGGAGACAACAGTGACCCAATACACAGAGTCGCCACATATCCTGAGTTCAGAGAAGCCAGGTTTAGGGCTAGACGTAGAGCGGGACCGCTAGCACCAAAGCGTTGTAAACCCCACCTTTTATGGTCAGACTAACGTGCTGATGGCGCATAAGGTGGCCCAAATTGACGCATACCACTCTAGCTTTCGATATGCGGTTGAAAATTTCATCACTCACACCTCCACTAGCACTCACAACTACCCAGATAAACGGACTTTTCGACTACTTAAAACGTCTCACCGCCGAGGGTGAGCGCAGGCACAGGGTCTTTCCAATCCTGCAAGAGTACTTTGGACTTTAATGGTACAAAGCGCGTACCGTGCTTACAGACTTGAGCAGCCTGTGTTATCGCACAGTAGAACGATATCGTCGCAAATTTGAGGTCGAATAGCCGTTCTGCGGGTAGTAGATCTACACCACTATGATGCACTTCCCACTAGACCTGTCTCAAGAATCGCACCGATGGCAAAATTAAAGAGGAATGGGGGAAATCGGGCGACCCTGCCAGATGGGTTTTTCGGGCTATGAATAAGTGATTATGGAAGCAGAATAAACAGAATAAGCAAAGTATTCGTTCATTTCTCGATTCAGATGGAATATTGTAATACATTTTCTTGTTTATTAGTATTCCTTAGTACATTATACCAGCGTCTTGAAACAAATATTTGCTTTCTACACAACAAGTCAATCAGTATCAACATGAGATCAGGTATTACTAATGAGTAGTGGTCCAAGTTGCTACACCTCATACTAGCACATCAATATACCAGACGCTAAGATGAATGACAGATATACGAAAAAGGAAATCAGAACCAGTAGAATATTGAAATTGGAAAAAATTGATAAAACAATAACAAAATTTTGCATGAAGACAATATGTGGATGTATAAGTACTAATGAGGTCTATTCAGAGCCATATCACCCAAAGGTTCCAGCCACCGAAAGTCCATATGCTTTCCTACACAATACTCAGAGGATTCATGGTCCCTGATGCTATGTCTTGGTCTAACCACTTTTGACTTCTTTCCAGCCTAAATCTACTTCAATTAACATTGAGATTAGGGGTAGACATGACTAGGTAGGTATAACCACATATTTCGCAGTCACCTGAATCGACAAAGGTTTACAGTGAGAATGGCTGATATCACAAATGTTCCACTGAGTGATACTCACATATCAAACGGTTGGCTAAAGGTAAAATGTACTCGAAATACGTTGATATTTGACACGAACACAGCAGTAACTGCGGTATTCCAGCTGTTTTCACTGGAAAGGATCGCCTCTTCTTTCTGAGTTACTTGAAAAAAAGTCCAGTTGGTTTCATTTATATCAACCAAAACTGCAGAATACAGCAGGGAAGGTCGAAATAATTTTAAAAGGCATACTATAGAAAATTAAACAAAAACTTATTAGTCCGTTCTCAACGTCTCCTAGTCATGTCGGTTTGTAGTGGGTGCTACTGATAAGAATGGATATAGGTGGTATATGTTGAGAGGTCAGAAGAAGTCACAGGCAATGAGTAAATATTCTGCCAGAGAAACGCAAGAGATGATATGAGCTCCCTGTCAAGCAGGCTGTCAAACTCTCCCTCCAGTCGTTCAACCATTCTATCAAATCTTCTTCCCATCCACGCGTTCCATGCCGGTATATGCTGCTTTCGTTCTATCCTTTAGCAACGTGTCAAACACTACCACGTTCGCTCCTAGATCCCGGACACCCATCAGCTACCCTACCGACTTGAAATCCCTGAGGAAGACTGTGATGTCTCCATCCTCGAATACTACAGGCCACAGGATCTTCATCGCGTACAGAAACAACGACACCAATTGTGGGAAACGAAAAAGAATGAGACCCAGGACAGAATGTTTGCTATGATATTTTGTACAGTACTGATGAAATATTGTACACTTCCCATTAAAACAATCATTTCTACAATGTATTTCATTTTCTCATCTCTCGATTTGCATTGCATTCAACCACATTGTCTTTTTGAGTTTCTCTGAGCAGAATATTCACCCATCGCTGGTAATTGCATATGATTTCTTTCGACCTCTCAATATTATTCATTATATCTACTTGTCCCTCCTCCTCCACGTCACCCTCGGCACCGACACCCAACTCGTCGTTTCCCATGTGGGTTCGACTCGAGTGCCTGGCTGGCCTGACGCGTGATATCTCCAGTCGGCCTTCTCAGTATTTGCCCAATCGAATCCATCTCCACTTCCTTCTACTGCATATTTGTTGAGTGATAGGTTGTTGCTTCGTTGGTTCGTTCCCACAGTTTCTTGTTGTTTATTCTTATTATTCTGGCCATCTGAGTTTGAGTAACGAGTCAGTGTAGGTGGCAGTTGTTGATGAATGTGTGTAGTTTGTTGGAAATCGCTTTCATAAGGCGCCAAGTCTCTGTTTGAACCGTATAGGAGAACTGAGTTGACTGAGGATGGTGTTGAAAATCCGGATGTTGTTCACGCTTTATGCTGATTGGAGTGGAGAACATCTGCACACTGGTTTCAGGTTAATGAACGCCTGTCTTGCTGTCTTTCCGATCGTGGTTTTGACGTCCTCGTCTGTGCCTGTGCTGCCTGTAGTTGAGACGATGCTGCCTAGATAGATGAGAGAGGCTACTGTCTTTAAGTTTCTCCCGTTGATGGCGATTGGAGCTTATTATTGTCAATATATACTACTTATATCCATCCTTACCAGTAGTACCCAATACAGATTTAATTTCACGCCAAACATACTTTTGAGGTGAAAAGTGCGCATCGAAAGGCACAAGATTACTCCTTTAAAGATTGGTTTGTATAAGAATGCCTCCACCATACTGCTAGTCAGTAGACATAAGACTAGAGAGAAACTGATATAGAATATAACCACAAAAGCTATTCTAAGATCAGTTTGTAAAATAAAATATCTACTACAGTGTACAAAACAATCATGTCTCGGTGGGCGGAAATCCAAAAAAAAACAATACCCCTAGCAAATTAACTTTATTAACAGTGTAGTGTTTAGAAAGGTTGTGTTATGTAGAGAGAGAAATACAACACTACTGAAAGAAGCAAAAGACAGGTATGCAGGAAGGAATGTTTTATTGTCAACAAGTGGGACAATAATCGTTAAATGTGGTACACCTTGCACTAAAACTGTCACTTGCAAAATGTGCTTCATTTCCTCTCCTGCTTCTTTCTCGATTTGCTCTTCATACGTCTATCTTGTCTCTTGCCTTTCTCTTGGCGGAATCCTTACCCATTGCTGGTAATTCCCTATGATTTCTGCCACCCTCTCAATATATATACTACTTATATCCATTCTAATCAGCAACGCCCACTATACTTCTTCAAAAAAGGAAATAAAAGACATTGTAACTGAAACTGTATCACTAACCTCGGGGATCACAATGAGTGATATAAGTCATTTCACAGGAGTCTGGATTGAGCAAGCGTATAACATATGCATTTATGTAGGACAGTGCACGGATGAATTGTTTTCGAACAGGAAATGCCTTGAGGGAAAGACGAACAACCGTATTATGATGTAAGAAATAAAAATATTCCACTAAAGTATAACTAAATAACAGAGATAAATCTTTAGAAAATGTTTTCTGTCAGTCTGTTGACTTCGACACTATAAACATCAGTAAACTATGATTATTAAAGAGGTCAGCCATCTACAATCTCATGTACAGTTATAAGCTATAAACTGAACCGTAGAACATAACCTAAAACATTCATCGAAGTGACAGTAAAGCGACATTCAGTTTTCGAAGTAAAAGGTTACGTTTCATGGATATTGATCTGATCCGTGTGAGATGTAGATTACCTGGTTGAAGTCCCCAAAACAATAGGGGTCAGCAGTTGAAGACTCTTGATGACACGGTTGAAAATCGGTCACATCTTTTAAAGCTTGAATAGTTGCACTAAGTTTTGACTTTCTAATATAGCATCTGTGGTTTAGCAGATTAACATTTATACTGGATGATGGACTGAAAGCGAAATGAAAATTTCGACCGCGGTCAGATCCGAACCAGCGATCACTGGGTTTTTGGTGTTTGAAGCGATCGCTCCCGAGTTCGAATCCCGGTGAGAACAACACCACTCACTGGGAAGCAGGTACATCCAGCCGACGAGTCCCAAATAGGACAAAATGTGCATCCTGGATTCCACTACTAGTCACGATCCATCATTAATCCAAAGCTCTACCAACTGAGCTATGAGGTCCAACTGCTGACCAGATTTTTATTACACTAAAGATTTTGCCCAATTGTTATGTGAATTTATGATGCGTTACTACCGCCTGATCGCATCCACACTAGTATAAATTGTTCATTTTTTTCACACAATTTGGTCGACTTCAATATATTTTTACTAGCTATATTCCATTTTTGTGATCAACAATGACTAAGTAGTGAAGGAGGCACTTTAGTCTCAAACACCTACTCGACCTTCGAATTCACTTTACCTATCGCAGAGATTTATAGTTCGAACAGATGATTAATGATACCGTGTTATCTGAAGACAATTGATCTAAAGAAGTTTTTAATTAGTCGAAACAACATCAGGAATAACCAATACTACTCTAAATAATATACATTTTCCGACTAAAGTGAATTTAAAACCATTGATAAATGTTTAGCGAAATACTCTACAAACGTGATCATAAGCACAACAATGAGTACAGTACAGCAACACACACACACACACAAACACTATAAAGGCACAGAAGAAAACACACAAAAATTAAGAGTAGAATTGATTAGGTTAAATGGAATCATCCATTCACCAATATTTATCTCCTCGTCTGTTGAACTTATGTCTGACTTGATGGAAGTTATATCGATAACATCTCTGTTAGTTTATTTTCCACTGTATTTTCAATAATAAATGGACAAATATAACAAGAATATTCGTCAATATTTTACACTGATCAATTTATTTATCCAACCTCTATGCAAATGATGAGAATCTTACAAGAGAGTAAGAATAGGATTATTTTATTTTTAAAAATGGTGTACTTATTACAATGTTTACCTTCAAAAGAAATTAAAAGTTTGAATGTGGCATAGAATCAAGGCAAATTTCATCACTCTAAACAGTATATAAACATGTTAACATCAGTCGTTGAGAATATTCATAGTGAACTAGCAACATCCTGTCAGATTATTATACCATCACACTTCACATGAAGAACATATACTAATGAAGTCGTCTCCGAAAACATTATTACACTAGTGAGATGAAAGTCACTTTCAGAAATCTAAGATGAGACCATTATTATCCTTATTATTATTATTATTATTCGTCCCTTGGGTTCCTAGTGGAATATAAGGCTTTACTAACACGTCTCTATTCGACTCTCCTCACTGCAGTCTTTTCAATCTGACTCAACCACTACCCACAAGCTTTCATTTCCTCCTCACACCATCTCCTCCGTTTCATCCTCGGACGCCCGACTCGTCGTTTCCCATCTGCGTTCCATTCAACAGCTTGTCCTGGTGCGTGATGTCCCCAAACGGTCTTCCCGGTATATGTCCAATCCAATCCATCTCCACTCTATTCCACTGCGTATTTGTTAGGCGATAGGTTTTTGGTTTGTTCGTTGCCAGCTAGACTTCCTTGTTGCTTATTCTCAATATTCTGGTCATCTGATCTTGACTATCGAGTGAGCGTAAGTGGCAGCTGTTGATGTGATGTATGTCTCCAGTTTGTTGGAAATACTTTCTGTAACGCACCAAGTTTCTCAACCATCACATAGAACTGCTGACTTACTTGACATTAGTGTTAAAAGTGTGGATGTTGTTCACGTTTTATGCTGAGTGCAGTGCAGTAGATCTCCACACTGATTATTTCATATTATTGAAGGATGGCTTGTCTTGCTGTCTTTCCGATGCTGGGTACTTTGACATCTTCATCTGTGTGGCCGACGCCACTGCCTGTAGTTGAAACGATGGTGCCTATGTAGAGGGGTGTGTGAGAGAGAGACAATTTCCTTTAGATTTCTCCCGTTGATGGTGATTGGTGCCTCTTGTTGGTAGTGGTGGTGGTGGATGGGTATCTTGATCACCTCTATCTTCTCTACGTTCATTTGAAGTCCCGTCTTTACTATCCTACCTCTTCTGTCAACTTGTTGGTTTTTGCCTGTAGATCTTCGAGTTTGTGCGACATTAGACATTAGACATAAATCATCATCATCGGCGAAATCCAAATCTTCGCCTGGGGTTTTATCATCGGTCCAGCTAGCGTATGCCCATCTTTTCGTTACTCACGGTTAGCTGCATGATCCAGTCCAATCCAGTCGACTACAATCAACAAGATGATCGGTGATGATAGTAGGCGGCAACCATGTCTTACTCCTGTTCACTATTGTCACTTCAAAGACATCACTGAGCTCTCCATTGTGAATCACTTGGTATGTAGCTTCCATCATATAGCATATAACTGCTGTTGAATGAGGTTGATAAAGGTTTGTGGCACTAAAACCATAGTGTTGAAGCAGCTGCCTGCCAAATTACTTCTCGGTCGACGCCTAGATCGAAAGCCTTTTCAAATCAATGAAGTTGAGGTACAGAGTTGACTGGCATTCTACACTCTGTTCTATGATGATACGAAGCGAAGTGTTGTAATTTGATGTGCACATGATTTGTTCTTCCTGAGGTCAGCCAGCCAGCCTGTTCTAGTAGTAACTTTGAACCCAGCGCATCTTTTAGTCTCTAGTTTATAAAACATTTCCGATAGATTAATTTTTTTCAGGTTGAAATTTATCATGGATTGACATTAGTTTGGGGAATATTAGAAACTTGAGAGCACTGGACAAATTTTTCATCTTACTGTGGAACCTCTCAGCAGTACGCACACATGACCCCACCAAAGACCGAACCCATGACCTTCGAGTCCGTGGACAGCACGTCACCATTGAGCCACTTTGTCGAAATTCAATCCTCCACATTTCCTACTTCTGTTAGTTTATGATTTAGAGAACAACCAACATCCAAGGTCGTCGTTGAGTAACTGTCCTTATGTTCAACTTGGCCAACTCCATTGGTCGCGACTTCTCATAGGAACTTCGGAGCTAGTCACCAATGAGCGCTACATTAATCCCATCGGCACTGTTTGTGGAGGTTTATAAATTAATTTTAGGTTGAGATTCATCATGGACTGATATCAGTTGGAGAAACATTGGAAACATGGGAGCACTGAACATTTGTTTCGTTCTAATATAAGACTCCCCAGCCACAGAACCTGAGGGTCCTAGGTTCGATAGCTGGCGAGGTCATGGGTGATCAGTGCTGAGGAGTCCCGTACTAGGTCGAAATAGTCGTCCAGTGCTCCTAGGTTTCCAATGTCCCTCTCCAACTGATGTTTATCCACGATGAATTTCAACCTAAAATTAGTTAAATAAACCTCCACAAGCCTCCGGATAAATTAGTCTTTTATTCAATAAAGTAGTTTTGAATGAAGTTCACATTTGATTATAAATCAGAAGATCAGAAGGATAATAATGTGATATAGGTGTACAACTTAGGCATTTTGGTGGAATTTAATCCAACATTAGATTTTTTTATATGATTTATAACACACAGTGATATAGTACTATTTACTTGATAACATTTCGACCATAAGTAAGTACTGCTCATAATCATATCAATGTGTAATCACACAGCACTTCCAACATCTGATTTTTATACTCCTATCACCTCTTATTCACCGTTTCTAATTCTAGTAACATTTCCCATATCTGTAGTATAGGTATAGCGTCATTCCAATTACAAGTGTTGACTTGGGTGTTGATTCGATGAACGAAGATTCAGTAACCACTCTCTCTCTCTCAATATCCACCTAATTATATTGGACTTCAGAACTGGTAACGCGCTGGCCGCGGAACCTGAAGGTCGCGGGTTCGATCCCTGCTGGTGGGGTCGTGGGTGCGCACTGCTGAGGAGTCCCATACTAGAACGAAACAGCTGCCCAGTGCTCCCAGGTTTCCTTTGTTCCTCCAACTGATGTCAGTCTTCGATGAATAACAACTCTCTCAATATCCACCTAATTATATTGGACTTCAGAACTGCAATAGATGTTAGTTGGTTGGATGAAATCGGCAGGAAGCGCTCCTTCATCTTGGATGTCATTTAAGATAGGTTTAGTCAATTATCTAAATGATAGAACTAGAAAACTGACGAGTCGGTGCAACGACCTAAACAAGGAAATGAAACATACAAAAAAGGTCTAATAGTTAGTAGTTATCCTCTGCAGTTTATTAAGAAATTCGTACAAACACGACTACGAATAATCAGGACTACACAGGTAGAAAGGAGTTCACAGCCTCCATTATGTTACCTATAAGGAAGGGACATCAGAAACCTTGTGTAGGATTCTCAAAAAGGCTAGAATTACAGTGGCATTTAAACCTACAAACTCACTCACAGATAAACTTTGTCGGCCGGCTTAAGGATCCGATACAACCAATTAAGCAAAATAATCTAATCTATCAAATCCCATGTGACGACCGTGATGTCAAGTATATAGGTCAAACTAGCCGGTTGGCGTCGGTTAGATGATTAACGGAATATAGCTAAATATAGAATAACGGAGCCGAGTAAGATTAAAAATCTAGAAGGAGTCTCGGCTATTGCAATGTATTCATTAACATACACAACCACAAAATAGGGTAGGATAAAACTACTGTACTGAAGTTCAAAATAATTAGGTGGATACTGAGAGAGAGGGAGAGAGAGAGAGAGTGATTACTGAATCTTCGTTCATCGAATTAACACTTAACACACGTAATACGAATGATGCAACACCTATACCACATATATGGAAAATGTTTACTACCAATAGAAACGGTGAATATGAGTTGACAGGACTATAAAAATCAGATGTTGGAAGTGGTGTGTAATTACATTGATTAGATTATGAGAAATAATAGTTTATGCTCGAAACGTCATCAAAAAAGTAAATAACATTGTATCACTGTGCGCTATATATCAAATAAACAAATCCAATATAGAATTACGTTGTGTTTAGAATAGTAATGAGAATAAGTAAGTCATCAAGATGGGAGCAATATTGAGTTACTATGAGTTGTATGATATATATATATATATATATATATATATATATATATATATATATATATATATATATATAATGGAAAGAATTTATGAATGCAAATAGAAATATAAGAATTTTAAGCATGGAAGAATATGATGTGTGAGAAGAGGGAATATGCTAAAAAGCGGGTGAAGAAAAACACCAACTTGCTGAGTAGATATTTTAACCTACTATATTTCTGAAAATTGTGACATTACACGTATTCTGAGGACTACTAGATACTAGATACAAGTTCAGAGTCAAACAGAATAGGTAAAATAGTATCAGTTAAAAGTCTGTCCCACTGAAATCTACTGATTTTGATAATTTCCATTTGAGAGGTCCTGTCCTGATTGACAGTAGACTAGACAAAACGCCAGTTTGTGATATGCTGCCGAGACGACGGATGGTTGTATTCAGTAGGTGTTTATCGATGAATCATCACTCCCTCAACTAGATCCTAAGGGTTGCATGGATTAATGGTACACTTTAGCATAGGATACATGCTACAAGAGCCCATATATCAATAGAGTCCGATCATTTTGTCTATTAGACGACGGGGAACTACAATCTATAAAACCAAATTATACTCGTCATCCCCAGAGTGGCTATCGTGACTAAGCAGTCTAACTGACAACACTCCTGCCTTGAAGTGATGGGTACTGGAGTTCAAGAAAAGCAACGAAAAAATTAACTAGTAGTGGACCGAGAAGGAACACCACTAACCTTCTATACACATAACCCTTCGTTGAATTTGAACTGAATTTTAGAGGTGTAGTTAAGAAGCACTCCTTTCAAGTAGTTGACACATACAGCAACGTCTAAGTTGTTAAACCTTATGTAGACCCTACAGGAAGCAGATAGTTTCAATTAAAGGAACGTTTGCAAAGAGAAAGCATTTATTTCTTCAACACCTTGATATTTTTCACCGATCTAATGAAATCAAAGGTGTTACTAAGGTTATATTTTGCGGTATACTTCCTTATCGGCACAAGGGTATTCAACAATTTATTTAGCGATGGGATGATATAAAGAGATAGACACATGTACTACTATCAATATCAACATAGAACCAGGTATCACTGCGTAACGGCTCGAACTGCCATACCTCATATCAGCACATCAAGTAACAAGGCAATAAAGTGGAATATGAAGAAAGGAAAATTCAGTCAAAAGGAATATAAAGTACTAAAAGAGAGAAAGGAAGAATGAGAAAATGGTGAGATTCGGTTTGGCGTTAAGATGAAGATAATGTGTGTATACATCTGCGACACTGACATCGGTTCTCAGCCATATCGCCTAGAGTCAGTCTCCAACCACTGGTTCCTCTTGTCCCGCGGACCCCAACCGCCTAGTCTGCATCGCCCCACAGTCAAAAACTTCATACATCGATGCCATGTTTTAGTCTGGCCTCTTCGAGCCTTTTTCAGCCTGAAACTACTTCGGCTAACATTGTGTGACGAGGCAGACGGTGACTAGGCATACGTAGCACATGTCCCAACCACCTCAGTCGAAGAAGGTTCACAACCACATCAACTGACATACCTCTTCCCCCTAAAACTCTACACCTGACTTCTGCATTACTCATGTGGTGCAGTGGCACCATGGAATACGACCTATACTATGAAAGTAATGGTGGTCAAACACCCGAAGCCTTCTCACGTCTTCCACCTTCAATGGTCACGTTTCACAGCCATATAAAAGAACACAGCTGACTACTGTGCAGTACACTGGGTCCTGAGTAGACAATCGGATATCACGGCGGTACCACAGATGGCGTAAGTTGGTAAAAGCCAGCCCGCCCTCTTGTATTCGTGCAGAAATTTCGTCGGCCACCAAACCAATGCACCAGGGCTGATCCGACTTCTCAGGTAAGTGAGGTTTTTAACGCACTCAACCACTTCATTCTCTACTCTTAGCCCAGTCCTGGAGCAACAATTTGCACTTGGGTGGTGAGAAACGCATCCCAAACATTCTCAAATTACCACTCAAAGTGTCCAGAAGACTCTCCATCTTGTCAGAGACTTCATCTAACACCACTATATCATCTGCGTATTCGAGGTCTACCAAAAATTTTCTCGCGATTAGGTCAACCTCTGTGTAGTCAGGTGGCGAGAGGGAAACCATAAGAACACCTGTGATAAAAATGAATAAGAATAGAGAGAGTGGACAACTTTGACGGACATCACTCGACGTACATAGCTCACCCGATATCTCACCATAGGCTCTAACACGCCCATAGTTGTTCGAGTAAACAGGTGATATACTAACTAAGTACCCCTTTCAGTGAAAGACTTCTCGATTGACCTTTATCGTTAGGTTGTTTATTCTTTCACACTAGTTTATCCCCTTTGATATCACTCCTTTTTTGTCCACCTGTTCATTGTGCGCTTCTGCAAAGTGTAGCGACTTGAGCCGATGTACTCCCTCCTGTGCGAGGTTGTATGTTGATTTTGTCAATCAGTCTCGATCAACAGAGTCCAATGCCACCTTCAGGTAGAGAAATACAGCTGCTGCTGAGCGCCGGTAAGTGTCTGTGTTTCAGAACCCGGCGCAGTCAGAATATTCGGTCGATACATCCACGGTGAGGTCTGAAGCCTACCTGGCTTTCTCGGGCTTGCTTTCCGAAGCCAAGGGGTTAAAGGACCTAGAATCTTTGACACTGTGTGTCATAAATCAGTGTGGAGATCTACTGCACTCCGCTCCACTGCACTGCATTGCACTCAGCATAAAACGTGAACAACATCCACACTTTTAACACTAATGTCAAGTAAGTCAGCAGTTCTATGTGATGGTTGAGAAACTTGGTGCGTTACAGAAAGTATTTCCAACAAACTGGAGACATACATCACATCAACAGCTGCCACTTACGCTCACTCGATAGTCAAGATCAGATGACCAGAATATTGAGAATAAGCAACAAGGAAGTCTAGCTGGCAACGAACAAACCAAAAACCTATCGCCTAACAAATACGCAGTGGAATAGAGTGGAGATGGATTGGATTGGACATATACCGGGAAGACCGTTTGGGGACATCACGCACCAGGACAAGCTGTTGAATGGAACGCAGATGGGAAACGACGAGTCGGGCGTCCGAGGATGAAACGGAGGAGATGGTGTGAGGAGGAAATGAAAGCTTATGGGCAGCCGTGTAGCCAAGTAAAAACGACTGCAGAGAACAGAGTGAAATGGCAACGTGCTAATGAAGCCCTATGTTCCACTAGGAACACAAAGAATAAATAATAATAGTAATGTTTGTCATGCAGCTTCCTCTGTTGTGATCACTGGAGGACTTCTCGCCTTTCTTGAAGACTGGAATAATCAGTGATTTAGACCAATCAGAAGGGATCGTATTTGATTCTCATATACTACTTAACCTGACAAACAGTACTCTACCACCGTCCTTATATACCACAGGAACTGGCCTTGCTGCCCAACCTCATTTCAAGTTATCTACAGATTTCTCGACTTCTGTAAGTGTTCTCAATGTTCAAATTAGGATCCGATTGTAGTAGTACTACCCGGAGGCCAGTAGAACTGTTCCTCGAAGTGTTATGCCCATCGCTCCATTCGTCTCTCTTGCATGTGAATCGCAGACCTGTCCTTCTCCGCTACAGTCTCACTAACCGTTGTTGACCTATTCCGTAATAAGTCTAAATAACTGTCTATTGTTACCAATCGCCGCTGCCTTTTCCATCTTTTTAATCTTCACTGCACACCACTGTTCACAGTCATTGTGTAGAAGTTTTGTCAATCTACACTTGAGTTTCGTTCACTCCTTATTGTACTCAGAGCCTGCGGTGATGCGTTCACGTTCATCCATTAATTCAGAAGAAGCTGCTGACATTCACTGGCTCTATTTAACTACTCTTTGAGAGTCAGATATGGTCTTGAAAGCTGCCTTTGCACTGGAGACGGAGCCAAGCTCCGTCTAGATGAGTGATAGTGCTCTGTTCCGATAACTGCCTAGTCAATTTCTCACTGAAAACGGCTTCGGTGTTTTTGTTGTCGAGCTGCACTCGTAATGGCTTTGTTACCGAATTCTCCCTACATCCATTGAGACGCATGCATATACGCACTCGGACCAACGCGTGGTCGCTATCCAAACATGTACTCAAGAAACAGCGGCAGTCTTGCACCGATCCTCTGCAGTGGTGACTGAAAGCAATGTAGTCTATCTGTATCCACCGTTGAGTTGAGCTCAGTGGACGCCACGTCAGACAGTGTCTTTCTTCATGTCTGAAATTTGTGCTAGCTAAAAATCTGCGGTTATCTGAGTAGTTGTAGTAGGCGATCACCGTCATGTGTTCGTTCAGCTGGGACTCCGTAAGTGCCACCTAAGTGCCTTTCTGCTTCACTTAGTCTACCCACTTGTGCATTGAAATCACCTGCAACAACCACCACGTTTGAACGTTTGGCTTTCGAAAGAAGGCTAGACAGTTCTCGGTAGAACTCGTCCTTCACTTCATTCGAACTGCAGACAGTGAGTGCGTGAGCAGAGATTACAAAGAGACAACGGCGTCTCACCATTCCTTTCATTTTTCACCGTACCGGACGGCCGGACAGCGCAGAGACAACTACTAACTGGCATCTGGTCTAGTAGTGAGGTTTCTGCCCTTGTGCTTAATCCTATGCTAGGTTGGGCAGCGTTTGATTCCAAAACGCATTGCTTGAATGTCGAAAACTTGGGTTACTGAGCTACATCTATGAGAACTATGCGTAACTGGCTGGTGCTATGTGAACCACAGAGGGTATAGCCATAATTGTATGTAAAAGGAGTATATCTACGGACACTTACTTCAAAGAAAAAATTGGTGTGATATGGATTCCGAAAAATGCGTTTCTCCAAAAGATCGTGAGTACATTGATATCAATATATTTGCTTCAATTTATATTTCATCTTTCAACTCATAGCTGAGGTCGAATTAAGACTGTTTGGACTCCTGAATATTTACCTTCCTAAAGCTGTCCCTCAATATGAGGGGTGACTTTAATTCCCTAAATTAATGTGTTGACTTGCAACAATCAATACTCACACCCTGAGTAGATTAAACAGAGAAGAATGTGGTTAAGACGCTAAGAAGCCGTATAAATGATGAATACTGCATGATTGGTACCATCTGACACTAGAATCACTAAAACACTTGTGACCACTCGTGTGGATGGAAAACCGGTAGGTAGACAAACCATAAACAGTCCTGCATGAAAGTGTGAGTTCAAGCTCCCATATTTTGCAGCAGCAAACCAGAAGTATCTAAGGAAGGAGGTACGAAATTACTGAGTATAGTAACGGAGGTACAATATAGCGTATGGGAACCAGAGATAGTTGCGTTAGGCTGGTCTACATCACTGATCATTATAGCCTACAATAAAGGAAAGAAGTAGTCCATAGTTATCTGACACCTATCTGGAGCTCGAAAAAAGAAACTCGAGGAAACTGAGCAGTTTTCAAACCTGGACTAGAGTTCATCGGTCAGATTTTCACCCTTCCATAACTTATGCAACAAATGCATACTTACCTGATTATGAAGGGAGTATCCAGCAAGTATGTAACGTTAATCAAAGCTCTCCACTCAAACTCAAGCAGATATGTAAGGACTTATGGAGGTTTGTCATCTGAGCTGACGATAACCAGTGATGTTCGTTAGGAATACCTACTGTCGCAGTTCCTGTTTATTTTTGTTATAGATGCACTAATAAATATAACTTTAGGTGTGGTGAATTGACAGGGATTGACCTACTCCCTGAGGGGCATTTGTTTGAGTATGCAGACGATATTGTCCTGCTAGGTGAAGACGCTGATAAGATGCAGAGTCTTCTGAACGCGTTGAGCGGAAATCTGGGTATGTTTGGCACACGTTTCGTGCCTGCTAAGTGAAAGATGATGCTCTAGGACTGGCCTACACTCACTAGCAGTTTAAGGGAGGGAAGTAGTTGCATGTGTCAACTACTTCACTTACTCGGGGAGTTGCTTCAGCCAGAACGGGCTGATTGCCAACAAAATCTTAGCTCGGATACAGAAGGTCTGTTCGGCATCTGCCAACATGCATCACCTCTGGCGTCGGTAAGATGTCCGACTACAAATCAAAATATAGATACAATGAACGTCAAAACCTGTCCTATTAGACGAATGACACAACCGCTGAAAGTATATGTGACTACGTGTCTTCGCAGCATTGCTCACGTCTAGTGGAATCATAGTGTGAACAATGTCCAAGTTAGGTGAAGAGTCCTAGACAAGACAGGCAATTCAGTTGAGACTGTCAGCCTTCATCCAGTGAAGTGGCTTGGACACGTCGCGTATAACAAGCCACCCGTTACCTCGACCTGCCATGCTAGCAGAATTTGGATTAAATTGGAAAAGGACTCAGAGTAGTTGTACCGAAACGTGACACCCATCTATGAAGTTTTTGACTGCTGGTTTGAGCTGTGTACAGAACTGTAGTTTTCCTGGTTGGGGTCAGCCAAATGATAGGAATCAGTGGTTGAGGATTCTTGGTGAAGTGACTGGAATCAGTCAGTGGCGCAGATGTATTCACTCATTGACGCCCAATAAAGTTTGAACGCTCTGACTAACCTCAATTGTAAAACACCTCTCTTGTCATTCACCTTTTTTAATTTCAGTATCACTGTATTTTAATTATTTCTTTGCATACTGCTGTAGAAATTTGAACTGACGCACTTGTGTGCAAGGTTCTGCATTGGTTTTGTCTATCTGTTCGGCATGTTTCCTTTCATGTCTCTATCATGTTATCACTTATTGTTGTGAATTCCTTAGTGCTGTACTGTACCAAGTAACGTTTTGAAAAATAGAGGGCAGTTGACTGAAAAGTTACACATATCCATCTACACCTCGCCTTGGCAACAGCAGCATAGGATACGCTTCGAAGAGAACCCATGAGAACGTAGCACCAGTTAACAGAGTTTGCTTATTGATGTGACTTATATACGAAAATATGTAATGGAGGTATTCGAATTTAGTGACTGTAGGGTACTTAGATTGATTCATAGTAATGGATTGACGTAAAGGTGGTATAATACATCTGTAGTGGGACAGTTCTAACCGTATAACCTTATGTCCTCTGTTCCATAGAATCTCCTTCAACTAATTCTGATTTCTAAACATTTAAATGTTCGCATTCGAAATATATGTTGGTGGAAAATGTTGCAATCTGAACATTTACAAAGTTGTACTATATACGTTGTTTGTACATGCATAGTACTTATTCTCCCCCAAGACATGCCAAATAGCCGTTGGGTGGGATAAAATCATGAGAATCAGTTACCTTAGACACCAAGACTCCAATAAAATGAAACACTCAGCTTAAAAACTTACCTTGTGAAATACAGAATGAGAAGCTATAACGTACTCTGTATCGAACGATGCCCATGTCCTCTGAAGAACAAAATCTCTGTTTCTTAAACCTGGAGGACAGCGAACTAACAGTGAGAAATATGTATTGAAATAAAAGCCTGCTTACGAGAATAATATCCAATATCACTTTGACTGTTTACTTGACAAAGCTCATAACCTTCAATCATAGACTTGTCCCACTGCTTCCTGTACTCCGAATCCATAAGGCAGTCAAATAATGTGGATCCCGAAACTCCTTTAAAAAGTGCAGATGCCTTGAAAGCCTTGACACCACTATTTTCTGAGCATCTCGACCAGATTTTAACATCGTTTTTTGAATACTCCTGAGTCCATGGCGAACCATCAACATACTCATCAATAACTTTTGTTAGGAATAATGTGTCTGAAGTAATTTCACCTATTCCTGGGAGGGACATGTCGCTTTGCAATAAAACCAAACCAGAGCGACAATTTTTCAAATTGCGCTCCTGAAGAAAGAGTACGACTAAGTGATGCATCAAAACAACATCCAGGCAACATGTGCCATGTTCATGAAAGAAATGAGATGCCAACCAGTTATAGAAGAACTAGAATTCTCTTACAGAAAAAACTGGCTAATAAACATAAAAATCAGTTGTTGTTGGAAATGCGAGTCAGAGATTTTAAAATATTCTTCAGACTATCACAGAATGTAACACAATCATGACACTTAATGATATTATTCTAAACCCCTTCCTAGAACACACTTTGGCTTCACTTGGCTTACTTCCTTCATTCAGGTTCGCAGTTGATAAGCTAATTAAGATCATATGTCATACAGCTAGCTTCAAGCTGACTGAAGAATGAATAAATAACGTCACATTTATTGTGAGGAATAGCCGTTGTTCCATCGGAAAAAACAATTCATCCTTTTAATCACTTAATGTCTGAGTAAATTCTGAAGTTGCACTGGGGTGTATTATCTGTTCAAGGTAGAGCTTTGTGGCTTCTGGGAGGACAGCGTCTATAGCTCGAACTCCCAAGCCATGTTGTGAGGAAAGGAATAACACACCTTTTCTTAGGATCTTTTCTGTTCATTCATCAAAACTGGGGCGGTGAGTGACTCAGAGATCAATAGGTAATGAATGGCCGATGCCACGCTGAGTTCCGTGATTCAGCCTGACTCACTGTGCAAAATGACTCGTACTGATGTAGTACATAAAAGCTTTGAGTGCTCCACAGTAAGACAGCAGAAAGGTGGATGTGTTTGTTGTGAGGGGAAACAAAAGCACCCGGACAAATTAAGGAGGCCTTATGGGTTTTAGCTGCCATTAGACACACTGGGAATAGGAATTCACAGGGTAGTAAGTGATAAAAAAGATACCTACGACACAACGGGTTTGATTTAGATTTCTTGGTGCTTTCTACGTCCTAACCCTACCGATTTGAAACGCATACTTCATATTCGGCCACAAAAAGCAATACATTAGACTATCTATAAAGTTAACCAAATTACTTGGACTAGTATTACGACACTACAAAACAAAAAGTGATTTGGGGCAGTAAGCCTGCCACTTAAGGCAGACCGAAGCCATACTGCATAGTGTATGGAATAAAACTAGGCTCCTACAGAAAGGATTCATGAGCAACGCCTGCGACGTAAAAAGCAAAAAGTATCTAATAGGTGTGTAGGCGATCATAGCTCCAAAGCCCTAATTACTTACTGACAACCCAATTGTACATTGTCTGTGAGGAAGATTGTGGTGCGTAGGCATTAATAAATATCAGCATACTGAGGAAATTCATCAAGGAGACATTCGAAATGAGATACAGACCTGCAAGTGTAAACTAGAAGTTAGGCATACTGAGTGGCTTGCCGAGATACATCTTTAAGAATAATTGCAAAGTATAAGGAAGCATCTGTTGACGTTCACAATATTATGGTTACCAAGCAGGCTGCACGAAGACTTTGAATTAAACGTTTGAGGTCAAACACCACGGGTGAAGAGATGGGAAAGGCGTAATGAAGTGAAGTTATACCCATGCGCCTCAGCAAGAATGGATGGATCATGACTATGATGTGACTTCCCCCATGATTAAGTTCCTCATCAAAACTACGCGGATAGCATGTCAGCTTGGTCCGGACATTTCTGACCCATACCCCGTGAAAAGTATACATATTTTTTTAATGTGACTGAGCCGCGCTGAAGCACTATGTGGGTCCTAGGTGTGAAAGGGAAAACCAATATTGGGTGGTAGATAAGTATTTAGGCAAAAGGCCAACTACCCGGTATGAATTAGGTTTTGATTACATAAATCACATGCGAACCACAAAGTGATGCTACGGTAGAAGCGATTAGAGTAGAAAATATCAAAGAAAAGTTAAATTTAATGGGCGTTAGCTGATCAGACTCCGACAGGGAATCCTAAAAATGCCGAGCACGATGTATTTTCAGCAAAACTGAATGAAGTGGAGAAGTTGCGAGACCAGCACGCGTTAGCAGCAACCGTAGCCGGTCGAAATGGCTGTTCGTTATACGTCGCAGGAATGAGAACAGAAGTTCGCCATCCGACCCATACTGCCCTGGAAGTAAGGGTTAGTTTTGCAGCCACGAATAAATGCCGTCATGATCTTTTTCTTACTCTGCGATCGATCGACAGAAAACCGGCCGCGAACTTTGGAAAGCCGTATGCGGCACTCAGGTTTCCATGAACGTGTTCGCTTGGATTACTTTCCACCTTATTCTTCAGTGTACTTTATTATCGTAGTTTTTGTAGAACCATTGTGACCTACTCACGGATGCTCATTAACGTCGGCTGGTATATAGCGACACGAAGACATCAGTTAATGGAACCACCTTCGTGGGTAGGAACTTCATCTAGTTTGAGTGAAGGCACTCAGTCGACTCCTCCTACCAAACGGTGTTAGACAGACATTCACAATCAAGGCAACTGACACATGTTCCACCAAGCATGATCAGCAACGCAGTTCATCACGGAAGTAGGACTACCAGTGACACCCTAACAGCATTACACAAGTCAGTGATTTGAGGATGGTGAATTGCCAATTCTGTCGCCAAATAGCCTATTGGCGTCGCCCTCGTACGTGGTCAGAGAAAAGGAAATCACCAACTGATGTTCAACAGGTGGTCATCTACGACTCAACGCCACAACAACACCGGGCTGCTACAAGACACGCCTACGACACAAATGCAACTTTGTCTTGCATGAACATATTTTCTAGGATTTAGCCGGTCAAAGCGCGCAGCCGGATACATACTAAAACAGAAGATATACAGAAAGCAGCTATTGCTACTCCTCAAAACTGCCTTAGTTTTTGCGGGTATCTTTTGTTCTTCGGGAACCAGCACAAATACTCCAAGGGTTTACGAATGATAACTTGCATTGTCGAGATTGAGTTCACGCCTGCAATGACCGCCTGCAACAACACCACGTGTTCGGATACGGAAACTCACACTGGAACTAGCCTGTTGACAGGTGGTTGAATGATGAACTTTGGGCATGTGGTTGTTGGTCAGCACAGGGTGGACGTGGATGTGGCGAAAGTAAAACAGGCGGATACGCACATGCCAAGATGAAATTTACAAAACTAAATACACCCACAGACGCCGCAGCAGGCTAATTAGTTAATTTTATTCGTCTATTTATTTTAAATGATACATACCCGTCATTTGAACGGATATTTATACATTGGTTTTCCAGGAGAGAACGGAATACACATCTAGGCTTTTTAAAACCAGGACGGTATACAGTCTCATCCTGTGGCGAAGCCACACGTACGTCTTCACCCCGGTGGACCAAGATTTTAGCCACTATGGGTTTCGAACCGTCGACCACCAGGTTTAGTGGCCGGTGCTCTGCCTACTGAGCTACAAGGTCCTCGCTTGGTTAACTAGTTCGCTAGCTACCAGCCGGTCCTAAGCCCGGGTAAAGAGGGAAGGTTGGGCATAGGGCTAGCAACCCTACCCCGGAAGACAAATCTAACAGCTAAACAAACTTCAAAGCACAAACGATGTACGAAAAATAATAACAAAATTATTCCTCCCTGGAATCGGAGAGGCGAAATGACGCCACCTGGTGAAAGCCTGCCTTCGGGAAGCCAATTGGCCGATGTGTCTTCTCTCCCTCGATGAAGGCGAAAGTAAACGTGTGGACATGGAATGTCCGCACCACGTTTGAACCCAGCAAGGCAGCCCAGATTGCAAACGAGATGAAGAGGTATCACATCGAAGTGCTTGGGATTTGCGAAAGCAGATGGAATGGGAGTGGACTCTCCAAACTGTCAACTGGAGAGGAGTGAATAATCTACTCCGATATTATCACCCAGACGACAACCATCAGCACACTGAGTTTTGGAGTGACTATCATGATGTCCCCAAGAGCATCAAAGGCTCTCATGCAGTGGGAACCAATCTTCTTCGGCATAAGGATCATGGCAGCAAGATGGATTCAACTCAAAAGGAAGGAAGGTCACAATCATACAATGCTACTCACGCAACTACAAATAATGCAGAGCAAGAGAAGAAGGAGGAATTCTACAAACAACTGCAATCAACACTGGACAAGACGCCACCACAGTTGGCGATATCAAAATTCTAATGGGTGGAGTGACATGAATGCCAAACTGGGAGCAGACAACACAGGAAGAGAACTAACCTTGGGTCGAGAACCTCTCGGTGAGGTGATGAACGAGAATGGAGAATTGTTTGCAGAATTCTGTGCATTCAACGATTTGGTGATTGGAGTCAGGCAGTGTGTTCAAGCACAACGATATCCACAAACCCAAATGGATTTTGCCAGATGGATACACTAAAAATCAAATCGACTCTATCTCAATGTGAAGAAAGGGGGGCAGATGTAGGTTCACACCACTCACTATCTAGTGCAAGGAACCTACCTCCCAAATCAAGTTAAAAGCCTTCAAGGAAGCTGGTGATAGACCACAGTTCAAGTACAACACACAGAACAGAAACTGAAGGACGAAACTATACAGGAAATCTTCACGTCAGCCAGCCATCAAGACAAAGTGGGAGGTATCGAGGAACATCCCTGAAGAAACCTGTGTGGATGGACACTGGAACTCTTTGAAAGAGATGTGGAAAGAAACCTGCACAACCGTATTAGGAAGGAAAAGAAACAACATGAGGAATGAATCTCGACGGATACCTGGAGGCTGATAGAGGGGGAGAGGAGGATGGTGAAGCAGAAGATAAACCAGTGCAGTGCAGGGATGCACAACGACAAGGGGAACTGAACACAATGTATAAAACACTACACTGGACAAAGAAGTGAAGAAGAGTGTTTGGAAAGACAAAACACACTTCTACGAAACACTGGCAAGTGAAGCAGAACAGGCTGTTGCAAGTAGGAGAGACCTGACAACATTGTATCAAATAACCAGAATACTATCTGGGAAGATATCAACCAGATGAAAGCAATAAAAGATGATGAAGGAAATATAATTAGCGAAGAAGAGAAACAAAGGGAACTATGGGCGGGCCACTTCGAGAAGCTCTTGAATCGACATCCACTACCACCACCTGCACTTCGTCCAGAAATACCACCAGCAACCCAGCCACAGAACTACAAGTGAACATAAATCCTCCAACAAAAGTGGAAGTCCTGAATGCCATAAAGCTACTGAAATGCGGGAAAGCAGCAGGACCAGATGGAATATCGCCAGAAGCACTGAGAACAGATGCAGAGACAACAGCAGACATGCTCACACCACTATTGCAGAAGGTGTGGAAGGAAGAGAAGGTACCTGGCCATTGATTGGAAGGGGGGTTACCTTGTCAAACTGCCGAAGAAAGGAGACCTCAGTGTTTGCAAGAACTGGCGCGGAATCACTCTCCTGTCCACCCAGAGCAGGCAAAATATTAAGCCTCATCATCCTGGAGAGGATAAAAGATGCACTGGATTCAAAACTACGACCGGAACAGGCAGGCTTCAGGAAGTACAAATCATGTGCAGACCAAATTGCAACGCTTCGTATCATCATAGAACAGAGCATAGAATGGCAATCAGCTCTCTACCTCAACTTTATCGACTTTGGGAAGGCCTTTGACAGCGTCGACCGAGAAGTAATTTGGAAACTGCTTCATTACTACGGAGTACCGCAAACCTTTATCAGCCTCATTCAACAACTATATGAAGATGCCATATGCTAAGTAATTCACAACGGGAAGCTCAGTGATGCCTTTGAAGTGAAGACAGGAGTGAAACAAGGTTGCCTACTATCACCCATGATATTCCTAATTGTGGTGGACTGGATCATGCAGCAAACAGTAGGCAGCGAGAAGAGGGGGATACGCTGGACTGCGGAAAAGAACCTAGAAGATCTAGATTTCGTCGATGACTTGTGCCTGAAGTCACATAAACTGGAAGATCTACAGGCGAAAAGTAACAAGTTGGCAGAAGAGGCAGCGAAGATGGGACTTCAGGTGAGTATAAAGAAGACAGAAGTGATGTTGATACCGCACCAACAACCAACAACAACAACAAACTCCAATCACTGTCAACGGGAGAAACTTAAAGGAAGTAACCTCCTTAACCTATCTAGGAAGCACTGTTTCAACTACGGGTGGCACAGGCACAGACGAGGGTGTCAGAGTCAGAATCGGAAAAGCAAGACAGGCGTTCATTAACGTGAAACCAGTGTGGAGATGTTCCGCACTCAGCATAAAGTGTGAACAAGATGCGGATTTTCAACACCAATGTCAAGTCAGTGCTTTTGTATGGCTCAGAGACTTGGCACGTTACGAAAGGGATTTCCAATAAACTACAGACATTCATCAACAACTGCTTACGCTCGTTACTGAATATCAGATGGATTGCCAGAAAGAATAAGCAACAAGGAGCTCTGGGAACGAACCAACCAAGAACCTATCGCTGAACAAATATGCAGAAGGAAGTGGAGATGGATTGGGCATACACTGAGAAGGCCGACTGGGGACATCACGCGTCAGGCCACACCCTAGAGTGGAATCCCCATGGGAAGCGACGAGTTGGGTGCCTGAGTTGAGGGTGACATGGAGGAGGTCGTGCGAGGAGGAAATGAGAGGTTGTGGGCTGTCGTGGAACCAGGTTCAAAAGATCTCAGAGAACAGAGTGTGCCGGAGACGTGCTACTGAAGCCATATGTTCCACTAGGAACCCAAGGGACTGATAATAATAATTTATTTTAAACCTGGCAGAAACTGGTGCTGGGTAGGTACACTGCGGGTTTTTCCCCACCCAGGAGGTTGGCGGATTATCGACAATATTTGATTCTGGGAGAGAACCGCAAGATGAATAGTCAACTTTTTTCCATGAAGATGGAGACAGTGGCATTTCATTCTGTAAAATTAGTACAGCTGTGCACATCCATGGGGAAGTAAAACTTCACGCCTACACTAGACTCCTCTTAAAGTGATGGCAAATTTCCTTCGTCAGCCGAAAGCTACAGAAGGAAGTTTACAGGGGGGATTGGTGTACAGAAGACGAGAGAACGTTTCAGTTACCATAATCAGTAACTAACTTGTGGCCAATAGGTTGCATCTAAACTGGCCCAAAATGGAGAAGACGTAGTGTTGGCAAAGGGTGAATGTAAAACTGTTAAACGCATACAAACTTGAGAGGAATGATAAAATGAAAAGAACAGTATTGAAACCAGATAGCTCTTTCTGCTAGTTTTTATTTGCCTCATCATCTTAAGCATCAGTTTCAGTGTGTTTTTGTAAGACAAAAACGAGCAAACAAGTGAGTAGAACCATGTTGGAACAATGACCAGAGACTAGGGAAAAAATCGTCCATGTATCAAATCCCTGGTGGACTTTTAGGCACTTTGGGGCAGCGAAAAGTCAGCTGACCTCTGTAGGTGGCACTTTTTCAATTTAACCATTGGTCCCTCCCTTGGAAGAGTTGTGGTCTTTCCGGCTGTTCTCAGGCATCCAACGCTTGTGATTGCTTAGTGTCGTAATCTATCGACGACCAAGAATTTCCCCTTCCTTACAATGAACTCGAAGGGTCGGTCATAGGATGGTTTGGGGCGGCTATGTCTGCATTTCACCCTGGTAGATGGTAGTTGAAGGTGACAAATTTAGGGTTTATGACTGCGATCATAACGATAGATTTCGGTGGGAGTCAACCCGCTACTTTCTGGAACAAATAGTTCTCTGAGTAAACGTAGTGTGCTTCCATAAACCATCTCGGCGGAAGCTGGTGGCATATGCGTTTCGTCAATAGAGTAGAAGGTGAGAAGAACTAACGGCAGAAGTTCATACCGTTTCAAGTTGTTAATTGTCATTAATGGGGCTCTGAGTAGCCGATGAAGGCGCTTTTCTAAACTCCTCTTAGCTGCATGATAGGCACTAGTTCGAATGCTCTTTCACCTCCAGAGGATTCAGCGGCTTGTGGAAGGTAACTTTCATGTGGTTGCCTTCGGTTGGCTATCACGGTAGAAGGGTACCCAAACTGTGGGATACATGCCCTAGCGAAAATTGAAATTTTTGCTCCAGTAGTATTATCTTACATTAGAGTTGGCTCTGACCAGCGAGTGGACCTACCAAAATGTATCGGCAAGTAGGAGAAACTGGATGGGGCGAAGTGGGAGAATAAAGTCCAGACGAATCATTGAGCTGCTAAGGACACTTTCCTTGGCGGTATGTTGAAACGAACCCCCGTGAAACTCTTGCATCTCAGAAGTGAATCACTGGAGAATATTTGTGGCTGAAGTGGATGGTCTTGGTTGCATGACTTAACACTGAAGTTAGTGCTGATGATGTCACTTGGAAAGACGACGAAAGCCTCACGATTAAGCAGCACAGCTCATAGAACAAGATGCAGCCAAAAAGCGAATCAGTCTTTAAAATAACGTAAAAACGCGCAGCTCACTTTTAGCAACCGGATTTTTTAATTTTTTTGATCAGCATCAGACTAACTTCCCTGTCGCATGTACACCATCCGATTTTGAGCAGAGCTTGAACTGCGATGAATGACTAGAAGTTTATCCTCCTCTCTAGTGTTTTTGAAAATTTCGCCCACAATATTAGGATTCACGTCTTTTGCGAATTTTGTATGCAGCAGGGGTTCAAGAACTAGTATTTGTTGTCTTCAGTGGTGAGCATCACATCCACTACGAGATTTCACTCTACTGTGGGAGGAAAGATTGCATCTTATGAGGCACTTTGGATTCTTGCTCAGGTGCAGTTTCGTTGCTTGAGTTTGTACTGTGTCATTCTTTGAGTATTTCAAACGACACAACTGAAGGGGGTTCAATGGGACTTTAGATGCAGGTTAGCCGACTGATAAGTTTCTTCGTAAAGACCGACCCGGAAATGTGCAAGAGGAGCAATGAAGAAGTATATTCCAGTATTCTGGCTGCCATTTGAAATAAGAAGGAAAGAAAGCCCCGCAGTGAACTAAGGAATACGTACTTTTCACCAAAAGTCTTTTGTGCACATATATTTATATGGGCTTCGGAGTTGTACCTGCCGCGAACTCGTTTCGCTCCGCAGTGCCGATGAAGCTAACTGTCGTTCTTAGCCAACACGCAATGCTTCGCGTTCCACACAGATGGCACATAAGACATGAGATCTAAATCGCTCCTTAGCTTCCTGACAGGCTCTTAACCTTTAACTTCCTCTAGTTCCTCATTCTTCACCAGCGCTATTGTTTTTAGTTCTAGTAACAATTCCTACCATAAGAGTTTAAGCAAGGTGTTATTTTACCTACCAAAAGACTCAACACCCGAAACTTGAATTTCCCGGTAATCAGTGGTGAAACCCGACTTATCTGACAGAATTTCGACAGATTACCTTCACACTCATACGGCCTCATCTGCCTTTGACACAAAGTCCTCCACGGTCATCGGTTACAGTGGTCCAGTCATCATCACCTGGTGTACCACAAGGTGCGATTCTGGGCCCACTGCTAGTCCTTTTTTGTGAATGACCTCCCGTGAGTCTCAGCTCAACGATTCCACTGCATGCTTGCGGTTCTAAGTTTTGGAGGACTGTGACATCAATAGCTGAATCAAGTGCAATGCAAAGTGAGTTCAGATTGCTTGCGCAACGCTACAAAAAGCCAACAGGGAAAGACCAAGAGACCTGGGACTTTTTCAGCTGTTGTAGGTTACGTGGTAGATTGATAGCAACTTACGATATACTGAGTAATCCAAGTCACCCAGACGGTGGAATCTTACCAAACGACGACTGTGCCAATCCTCGTGAAAACCCGGAAGGAATGGTCTGTCAAAGATCAAAGGTCCGTGTAAATCAACGCCTTTTCTCTCGGTGAGTTTTGGGCCACTAGAACGCACTGCATCCCAAAACTGCCACTGTTCCGTCTGTAGACGACTTCGTGACGAGGGTGGACAGCTGCGCAACTACGCAGGATTCCTGCCCATCCATCTGGGACACAGATTGGATTGATTTATGAATAAATGAATAAATGTTTTATTCCCACATCAAAAGCTTAACATGAGAGAAGCCAGTTTACAGGCTTCATCATGTTGATATATCTCAAAATATCTACAAGAGTTTACGAGTCCTGGGCGGTGCAGGTATAATATCGTTAAACCCAGGTTAAAACAGCCGGAGATCCTGCTAGTTTAAAAACAAACAAGGGGATATTACTTTTCAGCGTATACAGAGTGTTTAGGTTTAGATAATAGTAAACATTATCCTGATATAATGGGTTTAAAATGAGGGATACCAGTTTACAAGCACCATCAAATTCATAATTTTTGAAAGTTTGCGAACCGGCATTTAGTCCTAAATAGTTCACATATCAAGTCATTGGTGTGCATAATCTTATTACAATTCGCTGACGTTCATGAGATGGGCATGGGTTTTCATTTCTCATCCCACAGACAGGTTCCACTATCAATATCAAAAGCGCACAGTGTTCAACGTTTGCGTTATAACCGACCAACGTTGTTAGTCCATCCACATAGTTTGCTAATTAGTAATATAACAGCCTATTCCTTAGAATGATCTTTGGTTTTTAGCTTTGTTAACCACAGAGGACCCATTTGTACAATCTGGAGTGTCAATTAAGTATCCGCAGTTATTTAACCGACGTGTTTGTCTATATCAATGCACTTTCAGGTCACCATGTTACGTTTAAAGGTAGGCTAAATCAGTCCCACCGAGAATATTTATTGTACTGGATTGATTTGGACGTTGAAATGATCAATGGTCCGAATGGCAGTATTTATGCATAGACTTAAGGGTACCTTTTGTGTTAGCGTTAGCGGCATCATTCAAGAGGTGTATTTGTCGTATGTTAACTTTAATACGAAAAGGTCACTTGATACAGAGCACCAGAAAATATTTAGTGTGGAGCTACTGTGGGTAGGCCGCGTTCCGAGCCAGTAGGTAAATATGTCGCTGGTTTAGTCATCTTTTCAGAATATCTCTGCTACTAATACTGTCGGGGAAGTTTAATAGGCTCATCGTAAAAAAATTGTGATCAATAGGTTGATTAATCGCGAGGATGGTCCAGAATTCGGGACAGAGGGGGAGCAGTCTAATAACTATTGGCGTCAATGAGTAGGCACTGTTTTTACAAAGTAATTATTTTCAGACTGGATTTCGGCATCAAATGTTGACACGGAGGTGTTTCTCAAAATAGGAAAAGAAAGAAGAAGCACGAGCGGATTTATTAACAATAACAGTATTTATTCATGAATATACAGACACACCAGTTTTAGGGTATGAATAAATTTCCATTTAAATTACATTTTAGGAATTGTCACGGTGCGAACTCGACAGACGCAAAGACCAGTCACTAATTATCCGGACTTGTTATATACCCACGAATACGAGACCAAGAAAGAACACGATAGCGTATCGGATGGAATAGCATATTTGGATGGTTGTGCCAAGATACCAATGCGTTCCAACTAACTGGCTAGAGAGTCGAATACGAACAGTGCAACGTAATATGACAGTGTGCCAAGTGGCGAGGATGCTTGACCGGGTGTCTTCAGCCCAGCGAGTCCAGTTAAACTTTCAAGGTCAGCATCAATGTCGAATGCCGTCAAACCCTAGGCTACTGATTTTGGGGAAGTTTTTCTTACGCCACAAGAGGTGCCTCGATGGAAGGTAATCTTAATCCCCACTTATTGCCATTAGAAGATGTAAGCGCCTCATGTTCATATAATGAAACATCTTGGCAGAACAGGTATGCAAAATTTTACAAGCTGCACAACTGGAAGTATTGTCTTTGCATTAGCAAAAACCGGGTTTTTGTCTTGACACTACATTCATTACCTGAGGAAAAATGAAGCTTGAGGCTAACACGTCCGTTGTAATGGTGTGTTCTTTTTGCCTGGGACGGTGATGAAAAATTTATGGATGAATGTGTGCGCAGGTTGTTTGCCCACTGTACTTCATTGACGATTCCAGAAAAGCATAATTCATGTATTTTAGTACCATTCCACATCAGAGATCCGTAATCTTGATGAACGTTACGACTGAGAGCCAAATATCTTCGCTTTTCTAACTCAGGCATCCGGAAGCAATAGACTCGTTTGAATGCGCCAAGGGGACTTCCAGGACGTCTTGTCCGCCGTTTCCACTGGTCGTGATAGCCAACCATGGACCGAGTCTTTTGTGCCGCCACTATCACAGCAAACCTGACTCACTCTTATACTTCCCTGCAAATGTCTCCTCCGGCTGCTATTCCGCACTGGTAGCATAATCACCTCAACCCCCGCAATCCGTCCTATAATCTTACCTGCTTCTTCTCCCTCTGACTGTACGATAGCAAGGTACTTACCAAGGCTCCCCCCACCACTTTCCCCCCATGAATGTAACTAGATTTCTCCCTCCTTTCCGCAACCTTTAGCCCACCTTTTTGTTTTCTCCTTCCCTCTTCCTCCCCTTGACTTCTGTGGACATCTTTAATGTCTTCTTTTACGGTCACTCCGGCCAACACTGGAGGAACCCATCTGCACTAAAGTCCTTGGAAAAACCCAACACTCGGTGGCCTGTCAGAATAACCAGGGTTACAGTGGGCGAGTGAATGGACCTACTGTGTTGGAATCCACCAAAGATCCGAAACCGTTCCTCGCGACCTAGAGGCTAGAGCGAAGAAATCAGTCGTGTGCACCAGTTGGTGAAAAGACATTGGATATCGAGGGAGGTATCGCGTGGGATTGAGAGAGGGGAAGATATGGTACTAAGTATGCGCTTATGTGCACAAAAATAACGTACACGAGTCAAAATTCAGTGGTAAATAGTTAAATAATGATCAAGCCTCTTGTTAAAATGACAAGCTCTCTTTGTATAGTGATAAGGAGGCGAATGACTGTGGTATTGTCTGTCGGATACTAGCGTATCGGGACTGTGGAGACAAGGCGGTGGTGCAAGGTAGGTTGAGGTGGCAGACACGGCGAATTCACATCCTGAGGGCACCCCATTTAACCTTCTGTTTATCATCTCTTCTATTTTGTTTTGCATTCAAAAGTCATCAAAAGTTTTACGGCCGTAGTTTACATGGGGGCAACTTTGTATACCCCACGTAACTTTATTCAAATTTGTCGGCAAATGCCATAAGTACTGATATCACGCTAATATTGAAACTAATTTTGTTCATGTGCGTTTGACTGCTAGCAGCTCAGAACCTTCGTTGTTTATTTTTTGGTTTACCCGTCCTTGACGGGTATTTCCCTGGCATATGTTGGTCAGTATAGGGCCTATAGCATTGTGGTCAGACAGAAGTGATAACTACTCGTTTTATCCGACTGGCGCCCGAACACACTTGGAACTAATACCATTGCCCCTGGAAACAAAAATAGCGAGTTCTGACAAAACACTGTCATAAAGGCAAGCGTAGTTTGAGTGTATCTCATCACCACCATGCCTGGAGGTCAGTTATCACTATCTTCCTACCTTTATATTTTTTAAGTATTTTTATACCACGCTCAATAAATCTGATGGTTGAGAGTAAAATTTTCAGCCAACCATTACCTCAGTGACACCGTGCGCACATTACTGACTGCATTATGCCTTGGCATGTACGCACATAAAGCAGTACCAATGGTCATTGTACCCCACCTATGTGAAGGTGTGGCCTCAGTCATCACCTAAAACTTACCCTAACTGCAGAAAGGCATAAAGATTCCCAAGCTCTTTACGAAAAAAAGAGGATGACGGGCGAAATGTTTATCTTTGGAAGGGAACAAGCGTAATTACGGAAAGCTAGCGGTGGTATCCCAAACAATGGGCATGAAAATGTGGTGGTAAAGGCAGAAACAGACTAAGTTAGACGTACAACTCAGTGAGTCCAAGTAAGTCCAAGTAATGCATTTGCATGCTGTGACAAGTGACAACCGATAAACGTTATCAGGTCACAACAGGAATGTGATGCGACTTCCCAATGAAAACAGTCACCCAAGCTAATCAATTTTCAGATGCTTTAAGAACAACTCGGCAAAATGTTTCAACAGTCCATTCGTCATTCTTGCACTAGTGTCACTGTCGGCCGAAATGTCCCAAAAAACTGAAAGTACTAACACCGGAAAGCAGGTATAATATCAGATGGCTGTGTTTAGAAATTGAGTGATGACTATAAGCTGTTTGCCAGTAAAAATGTGATATTACACATAATATATCTTGATTAACCAGCCAGCATGCAAGAATTGGATGAAGCAGTCTCTCAAGGAAAGGAGACCCGTGTGTTGCAATGTTATGGGGGACGCGACGCTTCAATTCTGTTACGATGTAGAGTAATACACTTCCCCAAAGTCAGTAGCCTAGGGTTCGATGAGACTCAACATTGATACTGACCATCATAGTCTCACCTGACTGGTTAAACTGAAGGCACATGGTCGTGAATCCATACCATTTGGCCAGCTGTCGTGTTACGTTGCACTGCTCGTAATCAACCCTTTAGCCAGTCAGTCGGGATGGATCGGTATCTTGGCACGGCCTCACAAGATACCACTCCACCCGACTACGCTATTGTGTTCTTCTTTGGTCGGGTATTCGCCGGTATGTTGCAAGTACGAACAGTTAGTGGTTGGTCTCTACTTCAATCAGGTCCACACAAGGACAATCGCCAAAACATCATAAGTAGCAATTGTTGGCTTTTGGAATTCTTTGGGTTGTTACACCCCGAGTTCTCACTGGCTGAAATAACGCGATTCGTTGATAGTGAGTTGGTAACTACGTCTTAAATGGAGGCACATGTGTGAATATTCATTGGTTCGTTAGGTTTGTGGCGGTCAGCAGATTGATGTAGTTTAAATATATCCGCACTAACCATGGGAACAGATACCGTTAAAGTGATGAACTTCCATGCGAGGTATGACTTCAGTCTTAGATCCGATATCAGTTCCCACTGTTCGCAGGTGCGTATGCTGCACTTATTCGCAGATAGCGAGTGTAATGGGCCTAAGGAGATGCCAAGTAAGCTAAAATGTTAAGCTACGCATAATTAACAAAGATAGGTTCAATGATACACAAATATGAAGAGTTGTGCGTTATAATACAAAATAGTGATGTTATTGATAATAATGGATTACCTGAATGTTATCTCTTCGGTACTGTCCAGTATTAGTTCACAAAAGGATGCTTCCTAGCTTTACAGAATCGACTTTATTGGCTTGATCGTTGTGATATTAGGAGGTGGGACGAGCGTTTTTGCAGATACTAAGGACAACCAATAAACATTCACGTCAGACAGTGGTCAACGGAGGCAGAAGTCAGAGCGGATAGAAGCACACTTTGTTCCCATTTTTAAAAGCAGGAGTGAAGTGAGTCCACCACAAACAAAACCCCAACTCTTAAGTCGTACGGATAAACAACTTCCGTTTTTACAAGTATCATAAAGAATGTACAAAATATGTAAAAAGTGGTGAAAAGCAAACACTGTTTTTAATTTAAGTGCTTTACATAAAACTTCGTGAAGCCTCCACACAGAGCAAGATGTGGATTAAGTTCCAGTCGACCAGTAGGCATCAGGGGATTTAAACTGAACTGTGCTCTTGTATCTACTCGAAACGACCTCAGCACTTCTATTGCCAATATAAAACAGACAAGTGTTTGTATGAAGCCTGCTGGTGATGGCATTCATCACTTACCGTCTGGCTGATTCGTTTCTTGGATGTAGCATCTTAGTGAGGCCGCATAGCACGGACATTACCAAGCCTTACCACCGAATTCGCTGAGACGCTAACATACCACTGATTCCTCTTGTCCTCTTCAGAACCAGCGGGAGCTGGAATTTATAAGTCATGAATGTCTTTGCTGCTGTTCATGTTAACTCAGAGTCAAAGCCTATCTACGTGGTATCTCTATTTTATGTCCTTTTGCAGCGAATTTACTCATCTGTGGAGAACGTGATGGTGCAAATCTCATCCCACCGCAATTTCTGTGTGCGATAGCTGCTGAGGGTTCATGTCAAAGTTATCCCAGCCAGTGGAAAACTGGCTCCTCGCTACAAGTCCAGTGACAAAGCGAATGCTAGTAGCTACATACATCAACATAACGGCAGTCACTTACCGAATTGTGGAAAAAGTGATTAAGAGCAGCATTTCCGACTACCTACTTAGAGAAAACCTCATTACAAAGTATCAGCACGGTTTCATTGAAAACAGGTCTTGCGTTGCTTGCCATTTCGATTTCTTCAACCTTATCACTAGTAGCCGTGATGGACGTAAAATCGTCCTTGTTCTATACTCCGATATATTAAAAGCATTTGACAGGCTGACACACAGTATGCTCATTGATAAGCTACGATCGATTGGCATCCATGACCTTTTACTTCATTGGCTAAAATCATTTCCTGGTGATCGTAGTTAAATTGTTTAATTAGATTCTGCGCAGCCTTAACTTGGGCTCGTAACTAGTGCAGTAATACAGGGTCTTTTTTGTTTATAACGTATATTAAAAGTATGTGAAAGTACTCCACTGCAGCAGAAACATTCCTAAACGCTGATGACCTTAAGGTTATATACTCATGTCACACGTGTGATGTCACATGTTTGGTAATGTACATTACCATACTTTTAACTACATATAATTTCAATGTCCATATAAAGATACGTAATTCATTACTTATTTATTTCCATTACAGAAAAATAGCGGGATGCCGAATGAGACGGAGACAGTAAACACCGTGAGTTTTTCCCAATTCCCAATATTTTCAATAACCTTCAATATGAATGCCGTTTATTATTCTTATTCTCGGCATAAAAGCTTGAAAAGAAGTAGGACCTCGACAGTAACTCGGATTACCTCCGTATCCGAAAAACACAATTTCAAGATTACGTTTAAAGAAACATTTGTACGTTAGAAGTGTGATTTAAATTACGTTAAATTGAATACTTTTTCATATTTCATGCGTTTGTGCATTACAATTTGGAATTAAACTGGAAATGATACGGTTGCTCTAAAAATTAAGGGTGTTTTATTTAGACTGAATTGGGAAAAGTCGATAACTATGGGGAAATTATGCCAATTTAAGGGGGAAAACTGGACAAGGTCTAAATAGGAAAGTGACTTTTAGTGGGAAAAGCGATGAAAAAGGGGGAAAAGTCCTAAAAAGGGGAAATCGGTTTCATTTTTCCAAGAATATCGCTTTATTTTACCATGGAGCTTCCCCCTTACTTCCCACTTATTTCCCCATAATTAGAATTATTTTCTCCTTTTCCGACTATAGGGCTAAGTAGTACGCTACCTACTGCTCAATGAGAATTAATTGAAGTTGCTAAATGGTGTGACGAGTCCCACCTCGAGTTCAGTATTGATAAATGTGGATGGCTCAGCACAGGCAGCGATAACCTAGAAGTGTCTCTCGAAGCATGTGGACAAAAGCTACCTAGACGCTCCTCAGTGCTAGATCTTGGTCTTAGATATTCCAGTGACTTAAAATTCTCCAAGCGAACTGCTTGTATTACATCGAAGTCAAGGGTCTTACTCTACAGAGTGAGCATCCTTCCAGTTTCAGAATACTGCTCGTTTATTCTAAGTGGCCATCGTATAAGCGACAAAGGAAAAATTGGAGGGGCACAGTGCCACTTCACATTAAGAACACTACGAGCTGATTTCAGCCCAGACGAAATCTGCAGATGCAACAGGCTAGGACTGGAACCTCTCTGGAAGAAACGACTTAGAATGAATCTTACATTCTACTCCAAATTACTTCATAAGCAAATGCACTCAAGTGGCTCAGAAATTGAAACAGCTGTTACATCTACTCACTATTTACGTAATTACAATCTGTTAGCTGAAAATGAGTGTTGTAAGACCGAATCGCGGGGAAATTTCTTCCTCGATAAGCCCTTTCACATCTGGAATAGACTTCCTGAGGAAATACGTACTGCAGGTTCATTATCTGTCTTTCGTTCCTCACTTAATAGACTGCTCACAGATGATGAGTCTATCACTCACCTAGGCACTATCTATACGTTCTGAGCTAACGAGAACCTGCTAGGACCTCTAAACGTGTAGAGTAAGGCTATCATAAATCTCAAGCACCTTTTACCTCAATGGACTCACAAAGAGTGTTTGATTACTAGTCCATCTGGTTGGATTGTACAGCACAAGTACATATTCAGTGTCGCCTTTTAGTTTACCAACAAAAATTGCCTATCTAATAACTCGCGTGAACTTAATGCAAGAAAAAAGGAAGAGTTATTCTCATTTGCATAAATTAAAGTTTACATATAGTTCGAATGACTAAACAGACAATAACTTCTCTCCTCTCAGTCTGTTTTATGTGATATTTCATGGTGAAGTTTCTTCTTACGCATTCTTCCCTCTTCTCTTTTCAGTATCAACCTGGTGAAAAAATCCTAAGCACTAATTTGATCACAAGGATCAACTTACTGAAAATCCCACTTCGGACATACTATTGGAAACTGATGCTAGAAGTATTCAACTGACTCACCCCCGATTTCCTGTTTCTTGAACAGCTTTACAATCAAATCACCTCCCTACAAGTGCCCTAAATGCGACCACATACGAAACCCCAAGTACAATTACTGGTCTTCGCTTTCTGGTCCGTCACAAAAGCAATGGAAATTTGGATAAATAACTTCATCCGAGAGATCACTTTACCTAATGGCAACACATCCACAACAATGCTATGCAACAGATTTCTCCAGTGCTTTGTCTTTTATAAATCCATTTAATGCAAGTCGATTACCTCCCTGACAACACTGTTTAATTCAATGTGAAATCTATGAAGTTTTACATATATGTGTATGAGTGTGTATTACTATTCCGTAGCGTTTGACCAACCCTACTTAACTTAATGTGCTCTAACACCTGCTTAACCAGTACTTTACCTAACGTGTAAGCACTAATAACGAAACACAAATCGAAAGAACTGGTTTCAAAAATGCATTCGAAGAAGTAATATATTTATTTAGAATAAATGTAATGGTAATGAATTGGGTTAAGTTTATTCAACTTATCTGTCTTGTATGCCTGAACTAGGGACTCTTAGTATGTGCGTGTTAACCAGCACAAAGGGGGCGCGAAATGGCACTGAAGCCTGCTCGGATGGATGTTCGTTGAAAGAAAACTTAAAACACCTAAAGCATCCGGAGGCGAGTTAGAGGTTTATTTAGTTAATTTAATTTAATCTATTTATTTTAGCCCTGGTTGTATTTTGGTGCCAGGTAGGTGCACTACAGCTTATTCCACTCCTAAAACGTCGTCGTGATACCGGCAACCTTCGATCCTTGGGGGCGACTGCGAGACGGACATGCAAAACCTTTCCATATTGGTGAAGGGGTAGGTGATGTGTGGGTCTCCGAAGCTAGTGCAACTATGCACACCTACGACGTATAAGAACTTTTCTTCTAGATTCAACTCTCCTCGCAGTGGTGGAAAATGACCCTAAGCCTATGTCTACTTTTCCTCAATAATCTTTAATATATAGGAAATTGTAAAACGGGAAATTGGTACAAAGAGAACCGAAGAACGATCCAAGTAGCATCGTCAGCGGCCAATTTTATCCAATTTTCAACGCATTGCCTGGGTTGTGCACGAAGAAAGATAAAGGACGTCGCGTGCTATCAGAAGAAAAACCGAACAAATGAAGATAGTGAGGCAAGTACAGAGAAAAAAATAATCGGCCAAAAACGTTTTTGAACTTTTAATTGTATCTTTCAGTTTTTTTAAATCTTTGTTTTTTTGTTTTTTTAAAGTAGTGAACAAAACTTGCGAACACTTTAATTGTGAAAACGCAGTGTTAGTGCGTTCAAGGATGAAATAGCTGAAACTCCTAATTTACCGTGTGAAGTTGCACTGAGGCTAATTAACGAAACCGGCTTATGTTTTTGGCCAGTACACACGCCTCCCAGTACGTGTGGAGTGTACTGGATCATTGCTATTAGAGGTGACTTTTTGAAAAGACTGAAGATACTCACGACTACACTAGTCTTGTTGAGGGTCTGGTGGCAAGGGTTTCTCTGGTTTTGTCGGTGTACAGGACAGTGGGTGGTCTTCTATATACGCTGCCTTCAAACGTTCAACACCTATGGTATCTTACCGTCTTGATCTGTCAATGACGAAGAACTTTTCCTTCTTGCTGAGGGCCTTGAAGGGTCTGCCATATGGTGATTGTTAGGATCTACGTACAGCATCACAACGCACTAAGATGTCTTTTATCCAAGTGCACCCATCTACACTGGTTTCTTGTGGATGGGGTTAGAGTCGACGCATGTGAAGCTTAAGAGTTTGAGCACAACTGCAGATATCGGTAGGAGTTGAGTCACTACCATCTGAAGCGATAATCTGGCCGGGCAAGTGTAAGTTACTGACTTGAACTAACTCAAAGGGAGTACACTGTATATCCGTCTAATGTGTTCAACGAATGCTAAGAAGAACCAGCGGCAGAGACTCGGTCTATTTTATGTTGCCGACTGCCATTAGTGCGCTCTTAAAATGTCGATGGATTCGTCCTACCAAACCACTGAAAGCTAGGTGATATGCAGTGGTGCGAATGTGTTTGCATTCCAACGGACTCATCAGCTTCTGGATTCGAACTGTTGGCCTCTTTCGGTCGTCACGGTGGAAGGGCATCCAAACTGTGAGGCCCATCTTTCGACAAAGACTCGAATGACTGTTTCGGCAGTAACGTCAGACAATGGAATGGCTCCCAGCCAGCAGGTGAACCTATCGACTCATTTCAGTAGGCAGCAATAACCTTCGGAGGCTGGAAGTGGTCCGACAATGTTTAAATTAACATGAGCGAACAGTGAATCCGGTTTAGCGAAAGTTCCAAGTGGTGGAGTGTAATGGCAATTCACCTCGGGAAGTTGGCACTGAGTACATGACCGTATTCAGTTTCGAACATCACGACTGATACCAGGTCATACAGACCTAGCAGATATCAGTTTGTTAGTAGCACGTATACCAGGATGCGAAAGACTGTGTACAGCATCAAAAACGTGCTTACGCAAAGGTAAAGGAACAAAAAGGTCTAAGTGTGACTGTGGAGATGTCACATAGGATTGTACCTCCACTGTCCACGATTAATGCACGCTGCATTTTCAGGGAGATTGAGTGTTGAAGTGTTTCTATCACCTTGTCTGAACCCTGAAGTCCAGCAGTCTTCCGAAAGTCAACCGCCTGAGGTAAAGTAGTGGTGCAAACGCGAGACAGTGCGTCTGTAACGGGGTTATTCACACAAGAAATGTGACGAATGTCCGATGTGAATTGCGAAATATAGTCTAGATGACGTGATTCAGGCAGCGAGTATCTGTTGGTGGTGGTGTGTAAGGCATAAGTCAAAGGTTTGTGGTCCGTAAATATAACGAAATCACGACCTTCCACAAAATGATGAAAATGCTTCACTGAGGCATAAATGGCGAGCCATTCCCAGACAAAAGTGCTGTACTGCATTTTGCTAGCGGATAGCTCCTGTGAAAAGAATGCAAGCGGGATCCAAGTGTGATCCGAAAGTTGTTGCAACACAGCTCCAATGGTCGTGTTAGAGGCGTCAACCACAATGCTAAGCAGTAGGTTTATGTCTTGAGGTACCAGCATTGTGGCGTCTGCTATTGACGTTCTGATCTTGAGAAATGTGTCTAATGTTTCAGGAGTCATGCTGAAAGTTTTACACTTGCCTTTCAGCAGGTCAGTTAGCAGTCAAATGTGAGCGCACTGTGGGACGAAACAACGATAGTAGCTCACCATCTCCAGGAGTGTAAGCAGCGCTTTATGTGACATTAGGACTTGAAATTCTTGGATCATCTGTACCTTTTCAGGTAGTGTGTAAATGCCTTGTTCTTTGATAACGTGTCCCAGAACTTTCAGTGATCGAACGCCAATCTGGCATTTGGCCAGGTTGACTGTTATCGAATGCTCCAACAGTCTGGCGAAAACCTGTTTTAAGTGATTATAATGAGTATCTTCGTCTTGACTAGCTATTAAAATGTCGTCCAACTAAGCGTAAGCGAAGTCTAGTCCATGTACTACATCATGAATAAAGTGCTGAAAGCTTTGTGCTACACTGCGGAGACCAAAGGACATGCGAAGAAACTCAAAATGACCAAAACGTGTAATGACTACTGTCTTGGGGACATCATCAAGATGAACTGGGATCTGATGATAGGCGCGTGTGAAGTCAACTTTACTGAAGGTAAATGAGCTTTTTGAAGATTCAGTCACGTTGTGTATGTGAGGGACTGGGTAACGATCTGGAATCGTTTTAGCGTTGGGCCTTTGGTAGTCACCACAAGGCCTCCAGTCCATGCCACTGTTCTTTGGTACCACGTGCAAGTGTGAAGACCATAGGCTGTTGGATGGTCTGATTGTTCCAATCTCAAGCATGTGTTCAAACTCGGCTCACATCACTAAATTGTATGAGGAATTGTACAGCATCAGGAAAGAAATGCGGTCTAGTAATTCTTCTTACGGTCTCACACCACGCTTGCCCCCGTGCCGGTAACAGACGTTCCAAATCGCGACAATCCCAACCCAGGTTGTGCTGGTACCATAAACGTTATGGTGCCAATGCCAAAAGGTGCACTCGACCTTGCACCTTCAAGGCTAACCAGGCGGGAAACGTGTGGGCTAGCGCGTGGCGGCGACTAACGTCGCTGGCGAACCACTTCCATGTCGCCTCTTCCTGGCCATAAGCCAACATTCCTGGTTGACATTGGGGCGGAAGCCGGCGTCATCCAATCTACGAGTGAAGAGCGTCTGCGGCCAATGTTCCTGTCAACGGTTCTCCCACCACAACTTATGGTCGAAGATTCCTCGACCTCAACCTTGGACTGCGTCGTTCTTTCCTCTGGGTTTTCATAGTGGCTGATATAACCACCGGCTTTATTGATACAGATCTTTTAAAGCTCTGTCAGCTGCTTCTGCCAGCTCAACCAAGCGGCACTTATCAAAGGGTGCTAGGATTCCTCGCACTGTCTGCGGTAGTCTCTGTAACCACAGTTGCTTGAGAAATGCTTCATCAGTATTGAAGTCTGAAACCAATCGCTTCATCTGACGAATCAGTTGCATGGGCTTACGATCACCGAGATGCACATCTCTGAAAAGTTCTTACACCTTCTGCTGATCAGTAAGTGCAACGCGTTTGATGAGGACGGTTTTGAGGCGATCGTACAGATTCGGTGCTTGGTTGTCCAGCACGTCTTCGATTACATTTACCGGGAAGCTGACAACAACTGTGTTAGACTTAGTTTCCTATGAGTGAATATGCCTCAAGGCAAATTGAGCTTCCACGTGGGAGAACCATGCGGATGGTCTGTGGGCCCAGAAGGTAGGAAGCTTAAGAGTTATGGCCATCTGCGCAGTAGAGTCATCGTTGCCAGCCATTGATAAGGGGTATAGCGAGGCACAACGTTGATAATAAGAAAATTACAATGCGGAAAAAACCAACGGAGAATGGAATAAAGAACGAAAAACCGTGTCGAAAACAAAAATAGGACAAATAAATCAGCGCAGGATAAGAAAAAACTACTAGACACAGTAAGAAGTGATACTCCGGCTCATCAGTTGTAGGGGTGTGTGTTAATATTCCGTAGCGTTTGACCAACCCTACTTAACTTAATGTGCTCTAACACCTGCTTAACCAGTACTTTACCTAACGTGTAAGCACTAATAACGAAACACAAATCGAAAGAACTGGTTTCAAAAATGCATTCGAAGAAGTAATATATTTATTTAGAATAAATGTAATGGTAATGAATGGGGTTAAGTTTATTCAACTTATCTGTCTTGTATGCCTGAACTAGGGACTCTTAGTATGTGCGTGTTAACCAGCACAAAGGGGGTGCGAAATGGCACTGAAGCCTGCTCGGATGGATGTTCGTTGAAAGAAAACTTAAAACACCTAAAGCATCCGGAGGCGAGTTAGAGGTTTATTTAGTTAATTTAATTTAATCTATTTATTTTAGCCCTGGTTGTATTTTGGTGCCAGGTAGGTGCACTACATGTGTAAAATCCAACACTGTTGAACGACGATTCTTCCAGTCTTTATTTACTTGTACCACAACTACTCTTTCCAGTATTATCAATCTGAATTGGTAAGAAAGATAACACTTGAAGGGTGAGGAATGCTTGAAGTTAGATATTTACCTGGATTAAATGATTAAACGGATACTTACTTATACCTGAAAACGTTGAAGTAAGCTATTCTTAGTCAACAAAGCTAGGAACATAAGAATTACTGTTGGAATAGACGTTTATCTGACGAAACATTGGGTTTTGCAGACGAGTCAATCATGTCGACTACTCATAACAAAAACACAGAATATGACGCGGATTTGAATGGATTTTAGTGTGAAAAAGAATTGTGAATAGGAATGATTTAAACTCAGAACGATGTGTATGTACTGTAAAGTGATATTTTCTTGCTCTTTTCATAACTTTTAGACACGTGATATATTGACAGAGTTAAATGTCCTCCCTTCTCTATGATTCAACACTGCTCAAATCTTTTAGATTTCTCTGTAATTTTCAATTTTATGATGTCTGTAAACCGGCTTCTCTCATGTTAGATTCATAACCTGGGAATAAAAATATTTATTTATTTTATCATCTCAAATGATCAGTTTCTTTTGTATGCTTTGAGATCACCACTTGATCTATTTATTATATTATTATTATTTTTCCCTTGAGTTCTTAGTGGAATATAGGGATTCAGTAGCACGTCTCCAGTTCACTCTCTTCTCTGAAATCTTTTGAACCTGGCTCCAACACTGCCCACAACCTCTCATTTCTTCCTTAAACTATCTCCTTCATATCACCCTCACTTCGGACACCCAACTAGTCCTTTCCCATCTGGGTTCCGCTCGAGGGACTGGCCTGGCTCGTGATGTCCCCAATCTGTCTTCTCAGTGTTTGCCCAATCGACTCCATCTCCACTTCCTTCTGCATATTTGTTGAGTGACAGGTTTTTGGTTGGTTAGTTGCCGGCCGCAGCTCCTTGTTGTTTATTCTTTCATGATCTATAGCTGACAAAAAACCCCATTTTACTGTTCCGTCACCTAGTATTTTGCCCAAATGGCATTTTAATTTGGATGGTGCTTTTTCACCAAAATAAAAGTTGCTGGTATATGACCTATTGACCTGAGAGAAAGTGGCCTTTAAAACTGTCCATTTTTAATCCATCATATAGTCTTTGGGAACCGTGCTCCATGAGGTAGTTCGGCTGAATCGTCTGACAGTAAAGTGCTAACGTAGTCTAACATACAGCTTTGCGATATATCTCTCTTAGTCAAGAAAAGTGTTCTGATGAGGCAAAGCAAATCAATGGATCTTCAGCTTTGAAAGAAGTAACAGTCAAATTAAGGACTTTAATGGACTCGAACTGAAAGACAGTTGGCAAATCAGCGTTTCATAGCACAGGAAAATAGTAACTTAAAATCTATTATAATTATCAAGAACATTTGGAAAAATAGGTGAGCAAACAACTAAGTAAATTTTGAGGGGGTTGTGGAGATTTGGAAATATTTCAAGTTGTTATTCATCGAAGACTGACATCAGTTGGAGGAACAAAGGAAACCTGGGAGCACTGGATAGCTGTTTCGTCCTAGTATGGGACTCCTCAGCAGTGCGTACCCACGACCCCACCAGCAGGGATTGAACCCGCGACCTTCAGGTTCCGCGACCAGCGCGTTACCATTGCGCTAGCCACTGGGTCAGAATCCAATGCTCCATATTTCCAACTTCTGTTAGCTCACGATATAGTGCAAACCGCCACCCAATGTCATCTTTGAGTATTTGTCCTCACGGCCATCAGGCTTTGACTCTAGTGCTCGTTGGTGACTAGCTTCGAGAAGTATTCCCGAAGTTCCAATGACAAGTCGTGACCGGTGGAGTCAAAGCCTGATGGCCGTGAGGACAAATACTCAAAGATGACATTGGGTGGCGGTTTGCACTATATCGTGAGCTAACAGAAGTTGGAAATATGGAGCATTGGATTCTGACCCAGTGGCTAGCGCAATGGTAACGCGCTGGTCGCGGAACCTGAAGGTCGCGGGTTCAATCCCTGCTGGTGGGGTCGTGGGTACGCACTGCTGAGGAGTCCCATGCTAGGACGAAACAGCTATCCAGTGCTCCCAGGTTTCCTTTGTTCCTCCAACTGATGTCAGTCTTCGATGAATAACAACTTGAAACAACTAAGTGTTGATTTCACCTCTCAAAAATAACAGGCGGAAAAATTGTCTCGGCTGTCATGCTGTTTTTTTTAAGGTCATTATAAGTATACAGAATAAGTTTAATGTTTGCCAAGAATGTCAACAGTAATCCAAAATCTAATGCATAATTACCATTTCAGTTGATCCACTATAGTACATTTTTCAGTAGTGAAGGCAAGGTTGGTTTCTTAGCGGATAGCCAAATGACTCTAGCGAAGTACACAAAAATTCAAATATATACCTTTACATATCCTTACAGCTTCTTAATTTGTTGATCTAGCAGTGTCAGACAACATAAATGTAGAAACCTTGGATGAAGATTATAGAGAAAGTATTCACAAAACTTCTCAATTCTGAAATGACCAGAAATCAGACGCCATCAAAACACTATCCAAGCACAAAAACAAGCATTCACTTACTATGTTACCATCAAGTTAAAAGTTGAAAGAATTATAAAATATGGAGCATGTATGGATAATACCTACTGCATCTTAAACACTAAAACTTAATGTATTTCAGGGATATAAAACCTATTTCCTAAAGCCGATAACTAATGGTTTTACGATAATGACCCCAATATTCGTTGAAACGTCGGTCGCATTGTCTATATGCTCTCCAATTTTACGTTCAATTACTTTTTCATTGAGTGACCTCTTTGGTGACTGCATATTTGTAAATAATAATACTGATGCCAGACCTCGATTACAGCAGGTTGGCTAATCAGAACAACGGACTTATTGTCGATGTTTGATGATAACTAGAAGAAGGATGTAAGATCTCTGTTCTCACTATTTAATGAGAAGTTAGTGTATGAGAATTTCACAATGCCAGACATCTTACAGGAGTCCCTGTCATGAAGCGAACATCCGAGTAGTGCATGACGAAGATACGCATTACTGGAGTTCCTAAACCCATATTGAAACTAACAAAATTCGAAACACTCAGATGTCAAACAAGGAATGAATATTCAGATTGTAGTGAAACTCCATGAAAATTCTTGTATACTTATGTGCACCCCAGTTCATGAGATGCAATAGCATCCGGAAACAGCACACCATACCAAACACTTGCATACAAGCTATCGTCGAACTGGTTTTCGATAAGTTTACACTGCCAAGTATGAGTTAGAATAAACTGCTTGTTTAACTGAATAGACAAGATCCAGGGGCAAATAACTGCCACATCACGTGATTTTCCAAAGTATGACGCAAGATTTTAGTACATAAACGTGTTTTTGGACAAAGCATTACCTCTTCTTGCGAAAGAATTCATCAATATCTCAGCCTTAATTGACTGGTTTATAAAATGTTTGTTGCAATCCTGGTGAAGATTTTCTTCTGTGGGACTATTTTGGAGAAGCTAGCAAGACACTGAGTTTCTGCTTCTAGTTTACCTTCCTCTGGCAAGTCGGACAGAGGTCTGCATTACCAACTTTGGGTACCGCTTAATTTAAAACATTATGTTACAATAGATACACTAACAGCTTGGAAACTCCTTATTTTCATCACAAGCGGCTCCGAATAGACAGAAAATCTACTACCTATTCTCATAGGAACCCATTCTGTAATCAGATGAGACAGTAGTAATTTTGCTGCAGAGTAAGTTTATAGAACCACACTTCGTTTCATGGCAGAATAATCAATCTTGCTAGAGAGGTTTAGATAGACGCAGGTAGGCACACGTAGTAACTCAAGAAACATGCCACAAAGCGTGAATTCTTGACCGCGTACCTACAGCTTAACCAGTACGCTAAAACTATAAAGGTCAACATTAATGGATAATGATTTTGGTGAATTATTTACCCTTACAATCTCGATGGGTATAAACAATTTTTACTTATGCATAATGCTGTCCAAAAGCCTCTAAAACCAACTCGTGACGACTATTCAAAGTAGCGGACAAAACAAGCACTAACTTCAGTATGAAGTGAGCTGTCAGTATCCCTCCGTGACTGATTCAGTAGCTTGCCCTGACGAACTGGTTTTTGATTGGCCATTTCCGTTGATTGTTGTGTCACTAAAGTTAATGCTGGTGATAATGTCTAGAAAAACAATGAAAGCTTGACGAATAAACAACCCAGCTCAGAGAACGCAACACGACCAAGTTCATCCACCTAAGCTCCACCATTTCAAAATCATACAAGCGTTACATGCTCCATGTGTTGTCTCCAAGAGACAAACCTCTACAAGAGAATAGCTATTCTTTCTCCATCAGTGTCTACGTCAGTATATTCTACCGAAGAATGGCAGACATAGATTAACGATTGACTGTTCAGTGCGATGGAAAATAGTTAAATAAAGTGGGAGACAAATGGTACAAAACTGATAGTCACGGATACACATCATCAGATCTGGGAATACCAATTTGTTTTGATTATAAAGACATTCAATAGACCAGTTCAAATAGGTATTGATAGTGAATCACCAAGAGACGTGAAATCCTGTCTACATAGCAGCATTTAAAAAAAAGGTGCATTGAAGCTTGAATAGGTGCAAGATCTTGAACAAAAATTCTGATTTGAAAAGAATAGAATGATTCACTCAGACGATATAGTGGGATGATAATCTTGTGTAAAGTAATCATATTTCAGTCAAATCCTGTTTAGCCATGTTGATTTCATCATTAATCCAGAAATTCCATTATCCTGCAGTCTGTACTATTAATTGTTGCATGTTGCTGTATACTCAACATTCTTATTATCTTGGAATAATGCTTTTGTATTTCCTATAATAACTAGATTAACTTTATTTAGTCTATGGATAAGTGGGTGGACTGGAATCGTGAACATATGCTCCAGCATACATACTAAGCCAATGAATCTTCTATGAAAGTCGAAGGTTTTAAATACAGTAAGAACAATGACAAAATCAGCGCAAAATGGATCCATCTGCACACCTTATTGGGTGTATCATAGACCTCTGAGAAAGCTAAACCTTTTAATATTCAAGGCCGTAGGTGGTTAATAAGGTAATACTGATACAAAATGTATCCATTTTCTCCTGCTGTAAATTTTCTTCTTGTTCTTTTCAAAGCATGTAAAAGGGAATTTATTCGCGAAACCTGAAGATTGTTAGTGTACCTGTAAAAGTTGTGTGTACTTATGAACTTTTAAGAGACTGTTTGTGTTACTAGTGCCTAACACATTACCAGTCTTATATAAATCAATATGCACCATTACCAAACTAATCAGTACCTACGTGCATACGTGTAACTACTGATAGTAAGAGACGAATAAGATATCATATTAGATTATTTATTAGTCTGAAGCCAAAAGGTTGTTTTTGTGAAATAAGTCATGACGTATTTGGCGGTAAACTGTTGAACTACTGACTCACAGTAAGCAGCTGTTAATTAGCCTATAGAAGACACAAAACGGTGGCTATCTTGGGGCGGATGCCTACACATACAAGACTAAAGACACCTGCAATTGAAGATTTCATTAGTTTGTTGTATCTAAATCGTTATTAAATGATATTGGGAAGCAGGAAATCAAGAGAAAACACCAAGTTGATTGTCTATCTAGATGCAAAAACTTGGACAATCAAAACAGTCCATTGAGGAATAAGGTTATGGAATAGGTATTTCGACTCGAAAGTCAGATTTTTATAAAACTATGAAGTCTAATTGAATATATCAATTGTTGTGGTTTGAGTGACCTTTAGAGTCGCTCGACCAAAGTACCAGGATAGTTAAGTATTGAACGTGATGTGTACTGCATACGAGTTTCATTTTCATAAAAGTTCTCACAAAATCGTTGGGAGATATGAATGGTAGTCTATAATAAATTTCTCAAGAAGGTAAACCATTGTAGAATCAACTATTATCTTAGCTGAATAGAGAAGTTTGGTAATGGCTTATTGCACACAAGATTTAGCCTGTCGTAAAAATGTCAGTGAATAAATAAGCATCCAAATATTGAAAAGGAGTATTCGTGCATACGAAAAAAGTTTAAAAGTTTACGGATATTAGAAGCCAACCTCAACATTCCGGGGAACAAGTCTTTAAATCACTTCATTCGAAAGCTTTCCGAACAGCATTCCAGCTAATAAGATTCAAAGACTTTACCAAATATGTTGGTTGATCTAGCTAGTGATATAGTGTGTACTGTCATTTCAGTTTGAGACTTGTTAGCTGGGTATACCTGCACTCCAGTGAGTGATATTCTTGCCGCTCAAACTCGAAACCAGCACTCTTCACTGGGGTGTAGGCGGATCCAGCTGAGGGAGGGAGTTTCAAATAGGATGAAAAGTGCATCTTAGATTCCTCTGCTTACAATAACCAAGTAAATTACCATAATTATCATTCAGTCCACTCAACAACGGAAGCCCATCAATTTAATCCAGGATAACAACGTGAGACTGCAAGTACGAATAAATAATTATTTCATTCTGGTTATGGATGTATTCCTGCAACGTGGTACTTTAAACAATCCTCTTATTTAGCGAAAGTTATCAACTGATCACCTAACCTTGTCTAAGAGATTATCAGTTTCTACAAAACATAACTGCTGAACTAGACAGAATGCACGCAATACAACATATTCATTCATTTCTCAGCTAAGAACTAACTCAGTGTATCATCCACAAGCAACAGGCATTTAAACTGCCAAACTTCTCTCACTGCTATCTCTGTAGTGTTATAGGGCAGATCATAAAAGGTATTTTACTAATATAATTATTCTATTTAGTTGTCCCTTGGGTTCCTAGTGGAACATGAGGCTTCAAAAGCACGTCACAGTTTTACTCTACCCTCCGCAGTCTTTCCAAACGAGCTACAACACTCCACACAAGATTTCATTTCTTCCTCACACAATCTCCTCCATGTCACCCTCCAAAGCTAAACTCATCCTCTCCTATTCGGATTCCACTCACAGAACTGACCTCGACTGGCGCGTGATGCCCCCAAACGGTCTGTACAGTGTATGTTCAATCCAGTCCGTCTACAATTTCTTCCTCTGCATATTTGTTGAGCGATAGGTTGTTGGTTGATTCGTTGACAGACAGCAGAGTGCCCTGTCGATTATTCCCATTATTCTGCCCATCTCATATCCATCTTCAGTATCGAGTGAGAGTAGGTGGCAGCTGTTCATGTGATATATGTCTCCAGTTTGTTGGAAATGCTTTCCGCAACTCGTCAAGTCTCTCATACATCACATAGATGCAGTGACTGACTTGACTGAATTGATGTTGAAAATCCGTATGTTGTTCACGCTTTATACTGACTGCAGTAGATCTATCTCCACACTGATTATTTCAGATTATTGAAGGAAGGTGTGTCTTGCTGTCTTTCCAATCCTGGCTTCAACCTCGTCATCGTTACCTCCGTCACCATTTGTGGTCGGAATGATGCTGCCTATGTAGGCAGGTAGATGAAAGAGACAACTTCCTTCAGATTTCTCCCACTCATCATGATTGGTGACTGTCATTGTAGTTGTCGTTGCTGCTGTTGTTGTCTTTGTTGACTGGGTATCTTCATCAACTCTGTCTTGTCTACACTCCACTGAAGGAAGTCGCATCATCACAGCCCTGCCTCACCTCTTCCACCCACTTGTTGCTTTTCACCTATATATCTTCGAGTTTGTGTGACATTAGACATTAGACATGAATGATCATCGGCGAAATCCAAATTTTCTTCTGTGGTCTTTTCATCCATCTATCCATCCAGCGTATGCCCATCTTCGCGCAGCTACCCACACTGTGTTTTATGATCCAGTCCAGCCCAGTCTGGTCGACCACAATCAGGAAGATCATCGGTGATGATAGTAGGCGGCAACCATGTCTTACTCTTGTCCCCTGTCTTCACTTCACAGACATCACTGAAATTTCCACTGTGAATCACTTGGCATATAGCGTCCATCATGTAGCATGTGGCTGCTGTTGAATGAGGTTGATAAAGATTAGTGGCACTGAAACCATAGCGTTTAAGCAGCTGCCTGCCAAATTACTTCTCGGTCGACGCTGTAGAGAGGTTTTTCAATATCGATAAAGTTGAAGTAGAGTGTTGACCAATTAGAAGTGGTGTGGCTTGATTCAAAGATTTTCTCTCTCTTTTTTTAGTTAGATTCTCACGTCATTTGATTACCTGTTTAGAAATCTTCCTAATGTTAAGGTAACAAACGAAGAGGTCAATCAGTTAATTGTTCGTAGTTCTGGAATAACTGCTGGTGCGAGATCAAGAAAGAACACAGTAAGATAGCCAGGTAGGAACAGTGTACTGTATAGGAAGCATCAAATAACCGATACGTTCCGACTAACTGGTTAGAGGATCGCATAAAATCAGCGCGTATCATAGACCTTCTGCCTACCCAACCCTTTAAAACTATGTAGGTAAGCATCAATGTTGCGTTTCTTTTATCTTTAGGCTATTGATTTTGCGGAATTATCTGCACATGTAAGATGATCTACATGCTTGACAGTTGTCTATGTGATGATAATAAAGTTTTTGTTTTTCGCATTAACTTGATTTATCCGAATATCCGGGTGATAGTTATTAGGTAATGATGCCAACCTGGCTGTAATTGGTCGAAACTGAGATTTCCTTCTTCTGGTTCATCCTCATGATTCATGTTACTTTAAGATATGCATGATTTGGTTCACTGAAAACAATTATTGCATCGAGGCACTAAATTTTCTGGCTAGGATTTCCATTTCCTATATTACATCTTGTAGTTTCTCATCGTAGATTAGACAAAATTAACCGATCACTAGTTGTGTATAGGCTTCTACGCTAGCGCTTCAATATTTCCGATAATTTCATTTGATAATGATAAGTCTTACGAAAAATAATGGTCGATCAGTTAGGTCTATTCATCAAAAGGAAACTGTAAGCCACAAAATCAAATCAGTACCCAAAGCATAAACAGTGGATATCGTGACTCACTAGCCTAGTGAGTAATACTCTGGTTTTCGAAGCGACAACATCAACGTCATATTGCAAGAGCATCTTCAGGTATTGTTAGTGAATCGATTCTATGAATGACATTAAAGTTCACTCTAGCGACTACTGAAATAGCCAATCAACTTTCGGTATTTCGACTAAGCCGACAATTACTCATAAAACAAAGAAACTTAAGTGGTTATCCCAACAGCTTTTCAATTGGGAAGAGGGATTAAAGTCACTCAATTTTGATCATTTATTGTTTTTCAATGAAAGTTGTAAGAATTTAAAGTGAGCTTTTTAGAATGGATGCTAGAACATTCAGTAATATTTTTTTTTCATAGGATCAATAGTCAACATAGTAATTTAATCATCAGTGGCAGCTCAGAACTATACAACTGTTACGAAGCTAAACAAAAATTAGTTTACCTTTTATTTTCTGCCATCTTCTACTTTTATCTTTCCTAATCAAGATATTCCTAGAGAGTAACTTATTCTTCAGTAACAGAAGTATCCTTTTAACATTTTTACAGGAGTAAAGCCTGGTCACTTTGATAGATTGTAATTCAATTTTAGTCTGTTTATAAGATATACCACACACACACACAGTTAAGGAACATTATCGTTTACTGGATAACAATGTTTCGGACATAATTTATTATCCATAATCATATCAGGTGACTCCATAACTTCGAAACACTTTATATATTCCCAATTTTCTCCTTCTCTGTGATGACAAGGGTAGTAGAATTTCCTATATATCTGAGAAAAGTGCAGAATCATTTCTATTGCTGCAAGTATTTGGTGTGCATTTGATAAACAAAGACTCGGTTATCCACCCCTCCCTCCACCTAACTAAGTTAGTTTTCAACACTGTCACTCTATCTCATCCTACTGTGTGATTGTGTGTCATCGCATGCAAACCTATAGCCGAGCTTTTCTCTAAATGTCTTATTAGGATCTACTAATCTTGATTTAGCTGATCCACACTGGTTGACTACTTCAACTTATGTATTTGACCTCATAATCATTGCAAGGGATTTGGTGAACCAGATTATTTTGCTTAATTGCATCGATATGATCTTTTAACCTACAAAGCTTGTTTCTAATCGAGTCTGTTGGTTTAAATGCTACCCACTTTAATCCCAGGCAGCCTAACTGAGAATACTTCGTAATGCTTCTGAGGTGCCTTCCTTGTATAGTAACACAGCAGAGGCTTTAAATTCTCTCTTAACCCTGTCACCCTTATTACCATCAGTAGCAGAATTATTATTAATAATACCTGTATTATTATTATTATTATTATTATTATTATTACTACCACTGCTAATATATTTTTCTTTCGATTTCTTATGAATTTATTTACAAATTTTCGTGGGTAATTATTGAGCCGTAGGGTATTCTTGATGTGTCTAATTTCTTGTCACAGGTTTTCCGATCTACTAGTAAGCTTTTTCGCTCTATCACTTAGACATTTAACTAGGCATACTTTAACTTAAATGGGGTAGTGGATGATTCGAAGTCTAAGTAGTGATTCGAATGGGTAGGTTTCCTATAGACACTAGTCTCTAAACTTCCTTTTTGTGTTCGTTTAATCTTACAGTCCAACACTGCCAGCTCTCCTTCTTAATTTTCTAAGTCACGGGTAAATTGGATTGCATTCACTTCTGAATTTATATGTCCCAAGAACCTGTTGATGTATTCCCATTTCAGTACGGTAAATGTATCATCTAAATGTGTGAACCATATCTTTGGAGTAGGACTAAATGTTTAAAGGGTCATCTGTTCCCAACTATCCATAAATATGTCTACGACGATAGGGGATACTGATGATCCCATGGGAACCCCTTCAGTTTATTTATATATTTTATTTTGAAACTTAAAAGTTGTAGATGTTAGGCACAGTCGCACTTCTAGCATGATTTCCTCGACCGGCACCTTAGTTCGATGCATAAGTTCTTTGTCATCTTTAAGCCCATTTCTAACTGCCTTTAAAGCCTCCAGAGGATTTTGTTGAGTTGATAAGCATTTTGTCTGACCTTCTGTGACCTTGTGGAAACTTCTTCTTAGAGGAGTGATAGCCAAACAAGTTATTAAATATCTCAACAGTAAGTATGGATTGAATCGGATTATACTGTTCATACATTTATACACAAGCAAACCAGAAAAAGTAATCTAGAGTTATAATATAGTTATCCATAGGCAACGGAACATTCAGCGTTCTGTACTGGTAACATGCAACCAGACATGAAGTCCATTACAACTTGTGTATTGCCTATAGTAACTTAGTACTTATGTACTTTACACTGTCTTGACGAAAATCTTAGATTGTTGGCTACAATAAAAGGTTGGGGATCAACACATTTTCTTTAGCATAACACTGAGCACCATTTATTGAACTATAAATTCTCATGGTTAATTTTGTTAATTCTAAGCTGAGAACCACTGAATGCTACATGAAAGCATTAGAAAAACATCATGCTGAAATTAATTCATCTCCAAAAATCCCTTGACTGAGATGTCTTGGTAGAAATATGAGTTATTAGATTCCGACCCAGTGGCTCAATGATAACATGCTGGTCATGGAACCTGGAACCTCTTATGGGGTCGTCAGTGAACACTGTTGATGAGTCCTATACTAGGACGAAACAGCTGTTCAGTGCTCCCACGTTTCCAGTGTTTCAATGTCAGTTCATGATAAACACCAACTTGAAATCAATAAATCCCCCACAAACCCTCAAACTGAATTACTGTTAATTGTTCATTAGCAATGTATTTCGTGATAAGATTCCACAAAGTTGTAGTTGGAAGTCATGAACCGCAGGCGGCAGCGGGGGGGGGCAAACTAAGTTAGACGTGAGAATAAATACACACTAGTGGCACTGGATGTATGTCGCACTTTGTCTTGAATTGACAGATGTAAGAAAATGTGAACCAATACATATTGACCCAATGGTTCAATGGTAAAGTGTTCACCATGAAACCTGGAAGTCCTGGGTTCGCTTCCCAGTGGGTTCATTCGTGTGAACTGCTGAGGAGTCGGATACTAGACGAAATGCCTCTTACTACTCTAAGGTTTCACGGTGGCCTGCTTAAACCTTGAGCTACTAAATTTATCTACAGGACATTTTTCATTAAATTCTCCCCTTTCAATTTGTTTTAATCATTTAAATATCTGCATTTGAAAGTATCATGTAGTGTTGCATATTTTTAAACTGTTTCCAACCCTCCATTTCTGGAGTCAATAACAAAGCAGGAGAAAAATGTTTCGTTATATGGAAGTGGACTATTCAATAAATCATATTTCTATACGTCAGATACTTAGCTGGAGTTTCAGATATTTGTACCGTCTGAATGAACCATCACCACTAAAATTACGCTTACATTTCCGCTGATTCTTCTTTATGAATCCGATGCCTATCCAAAACCAGCTGGCTATTTCATATTATTGCCTTGAATACCGTTATTATTAACATTATGTAGACTCAATAACCATTTCTTCTGAAAGTATTGTTGTTGTGGGAGTGAATTTGTTGAAAAATTACATGCTGAGAATTCCATACATACTGTCATACATATTGTTTGAAATAAAGCGATTATTATTATTATTACTATTATTATTATTATTATTATTATTATTATTATTATTATCAAAGGGTTTCCAAATGATATCAATCCATGATGAATACAAAGTTCGAATTATAAAAAATTTACTGAAATTCCAGAGAATGGATTGAAAATTACCCATTGGTTCTACTCCAATTTATCATGTTCTTTTCCTTCTCAACTCTTTAAGGCGGGAGAGGCATTCATTATTCATGAACTGAAGCCAGATCTTTTTCTGTTAAAGAAGTATACAGAGTTGCTGTTTTTACATTGATCGTAAAACTTCCTGTCCCCTCAATTTAGCTTCCCTTCTTCCTTTACTAAATAAGTCTTTGTATCCTTTTATTAATGCTACTGTTACTACCATTACATTTACTCTGAAATGTTTCCGGTGTTATGTTATTTTCGAATAAAGATTAACTCAATTAGGGGGTGTACTAGAATTTATTGCCTCTAAGTTGATATTTATCATGGACTGACACCAGTTGGAGAAACATTGGAAACCTGGGGAAACTGGAAAGTTGCTTCTTCCTAGTATGGGACTGTTCATTCGTGCGCAACCACGACTCCGCCACATATCAATCCAAGAATCTTCTGGTTCCATGGCCAGCCAGATGCTATTAAGCCACTGGATTGGAATAGAAGGGTGCTCACTGCTGACTAGCTTCAAAAGGTGTACTTGTACTTATGATTCTGTCAGTGATTGAATTCAAGACGCGCAGATTTCATGGCCAGTGTGCTACCATTCAGTCACTAGGCAGCAGCCAGTGCTGCACAATTTCTTCGTCTTCTATTCTGCTTCGTATTACTATCCTTTGTTTAATTTCCTCTTGATATATAATTTTGTAAGCATCACCTATATATACCAATGTACACCTTACCAATAAATTCGCTGAAAGAGTCTCCTCACCTGACTAGGCAGTCAGTGTGAATAAGATCAACCGGTAGCAACGCGTTTTGAATTCACATGGTAGTTCAGCAAAACCCCGCCTTGTGATTGAAGTGAAATAAAATTGTGGTCAGCAGTCGGACCTCGTAGCTCAGTTGGTAGAGCATCGGGCCGGTAACTCATTGGTCGCTGGTTAGAATCCGGGTGCAGTTCAGACTTTCATCTCACCTTCAATCATCACTCAGTATAAATATTTTTTCTTTCATATCCCAATCAAAATTACAATTCTTTAAATAAATAAAGATTCATGTTTGGTCATTAGAAGAAACCATAAAAGGGAGGTTACAATGAAGTAAATAATCATATCAACGATTCATTTTCACATCTATGAAATCAGGTTTTGCCCCCACCGGTCACGACTTCTCATTGGAACTTCAAGAATACCTCTCGAAGCTAGTCACCAATGAGCACCAGTCCAATTGAATTTTGAGGGAGTTGTAGGGATTTAGAGATATTTCAAGTTGTTATTCATCGTAGACTGACATCAGTTGGAGGAACAAAGGAGACCTGGAAGCATTGGACAGCCGTTTCGTCCTAGCTTGGGACTCCTCAGCGGTGCGCACCCACAGCCCCGCCAGGAATGTCAGTCTACGATGAATAACAACTTGAAGTATCTACAAATCCCCACAACTCCCTCAAAATTCAATTGGACTGGTGCTCATTGGTGACTAGCTTCGAGAGGTATTCTTGAAGTTCCAATGAGAAGTCGTGACCGGTGGGGTCAAGCAGTCGAAAGTGAAGTGGATGTTAACTGAAGACCTTGAGTGATAGTCGCGCTATGTCGTGAATTGACAGAAGTTGGAAACTGTGAACCACTGGCAACCGGCACAGTTGCTGAAAAGTTAACTTGTTCGCCGTGAAACTTGAAGGTCCTGAGTTAAATCCGTAGCCCGGTGGTGGGTGCGTTCTGCTGAGGAGTCCCACACTGACACGAAACAGCTGTCCAGTACTCCCAGATCTCCTTTGTTCCTCCAAATGATGTCAGTCCATGATGAATATTACCTCTAAATTAAAAATCCCCATTCATCTCGAAAAAAGATGAAATATTAATTTTTCCAAAATAGTAATGTTGTATACTTGTTTTTATATTATACCGTTAGTGATTGAACCGGATTGGTCGGTCTCTATTGGTATATAGACTCCTATACGGATGCCTCGATATTAACAGTGCTCTAATGATAGTAATGATGGATAGTGGCTAGCAGTGGAATCCAGGATGCTCATTTCGTCCTATTTGGGACTCGTCAGTTGGATGTAATCTATTCTTTCTTACCCTTGATAATTCAAAACCTCACTGTATTTTTTATAGACGAACTAGATTTTTCCCCAACTTATTTTTGCTCTACTTTACTCGCACAACTGAAAAAAGCCTCTCTGACCGATTTGCTTATTCACTCACCTACCTGTATTACATTGATGTTTGCTCCATATCACGATGTAATTGGATGATCATAAAAGTCACCACCTTCTGTACCGAAAACTTGAATATTAACATGAATACTTTGTGTCTCAGATTCATACACTTGAAAAAGATCTTTCTAGAAAGATCAAAACGTTGAAAAATAATGCACAATTCATTTATTTATTTCGTTATTCGTTCTCATATACTACGCCGGGATTACACTAATAATAATACACCTTATAAAATGTATCATAAAATGCCTTGAACAGTAAGATTTTACATTTCCTGAAAATGACATAAGCAAACATGATTATAAATACCGCTGCTGCTGCTGCTACTACTACTACTACTACTACTACTACTACTACTACTACTACTACTACTACTACTACTACTACTACTACTACTACTACTACTACTACTACTACTACTACTACTCACACTACTACTACTCACAACACTACTACTCACACCACTACTACTCACACTATTACTACTACTACTACTACTTCTACAACTACTCAAACTACTCTTATTTCTACTACTACTTCTGTTAATACCAGTACTACTACTACTAGTACAAGAACTAGTGTTATTTCAACTTCTACTACCAGTAATAATGATAATATCTTCATTTCGAACGGCGAGATAGGTACAGTACAGTATTCTCAGCATGTGACAAATGCTTCATTAAATTCATTCCATGTACATTATGTGTAGGCGAAATGGTTATTACATTTGATTGATGTTAATAATAACAGTGATAAAAGGGATAATGGAAACAGTCACCTGGTTTTATATTAAAGTTTGGTTTCAACTGGCGAATGAATTGAAAATCGAGAGTTATCTTGATAGTGGTAGCGGTACCTTATCTAACCACTACTAAGATCTGCAAATCAACATAGTTATCCAAGAAATGATAATTTGCTGTATTTTTGTACATTTATGACCCTATCTCCTAACAGTACATCGTTTATGCTTGTTGTTAGCTTAAAAAACAACAGCTTGAAACTATTTTAAAAGTGTGTAAGAGTATTTCACTCGTTCAAAAGACATATTTAAAAGATTGAAACAAATTGAAAGAGATGAATTTGATGGAATAAAATCAGTGTAAAATTTCCAGTAGCTCGAAGTTTAAGCAGGTCACAGTTGGTTAGCTGATTTTCTGTTCAGACTAACCAATGGCATAAAGACAGAAATCCCTACATATACCATTTGAAGGTATATATTTTGATGTTGAATAAAAACCCGAATATTCTGTTGAAGAATCTGTACCATAAGCAGCGAAACGTTCAAAAATATCTTGTGTTCAATTTCCTAAACACGCTAAAATTATTATTATTATTTGTCCCTTGGGTTCCTAGTGGAACATAAGGCTTCAGTAGCACGTCTTCACTGCACTCTCTCCTCTGGTTCCACGACAACCCAGAAGCTTTCATTTCTTCCTCACACGATCTCCTCCATATCACCCTCGGATGCTAAACTCGTCGCTTCCCATCTCAGTTCCACTCGAAGGACTGATGCGTGATGTCCCCAAATGGTTTTCTTAGTGCATGCCCAATCCATCTCCACTTCCTTCTGTATATTTGTTGAGTGATAGGTTCTTGCTTCGTTGGTTCGTTCCCAGAGTTCCTTGTTGCTTATTCTTTCTGGCCATCTGATCTTCAGTAACGAGCAAGCGTAGGGGGCAGTTGTTGATGAATGTCTGAAGTTTGCTGGAAATGCTTTGCGTAACGCACCAAATCTCTGAGCGATACAGAAGCACTGACTTGACGTTGGTGTTGAAACGCTGGAATTATACTAGAACTTATTTATATAAACAAACATATATATAAAGAAATAAATGAAAGGTAAACAGAGCTTTAGAGTACTTGATTAAGGCTATGGTAACATAAAATGTTTACTTTTTTGAATACACAATTGACGTTTGGAAGTTGTGAATTACCAAAACTTCTTTCATAAATAAGTATCTAGTCCTTACCTCCTTTTGAAGTGTTCAGTTGAACATTGTAAAGGATTTTGAATGAGATTTCTAGAAGAATTAGATGTCCAGTGTCTATCGGGTGGTGAACAGTGGAAATGGAGGCAACGTTTACTCTCTTTCAGTAACTAGGCTGGCTAATTTTGCTAGCGCATTTTTCAAGATAGCGTATACTACAGCTGAAGTACTCAGCTGCACAGGAGCAAATAAAGACTGTACCACTTACCAGTCACCTACCCACTCAGAAAGAACTCTATCAAGCCTCACTCCTCCCAAGATCTTCATTGACTAAATATTTATACATATTTCCTTAGTTTCTCTCCTAATTTTGTTATATTTTATTCTTTTTAGGGGACTTTCCTCTGGTCTATGTTCCTGTTTTTAATTATGATTATTATCCCCTTGGGATCCTAGTGGAAAATAGGGTTTAACTAGCACATCTCCATTCCACTCCGTCCTCTGCAGTCTTTTGAACCTCGCTCCACCACTGCCCACAAGCTTTCATTTCATCATCATACCATCTCCACCATGTCACCCTCGACTCAAACTCCCAATTCGTCGTTTCCCTTTGGGTTCCACTCGACAGCCTGGCGCATGATGCCTCCGAATGGCTTTCTCAGTGTATGCTCAATCTATCTCCACTTTCTTCTTCTGCTTATTTGTTGGGCAACGGGTTGTTGTTTGGTTCGTTAACAGCCAGCCAGAGTTCCTTGTTGCTTATTCTTCCTGACCAACTGATCTTCAGTACCGAGCGTAGGTGGAAGCTGTTGATGAATGTCTGTAGGTTGTTGGAAATGCTTTACGTGACGCGCCAAGTTTCTCTACCATATGGCAGCACTGACTTAACATTGGTGTTGAAAATCTGGATCTTGTTCTTTGTGCTGAGTACAGTGCAGTAGATCTCCACACTGATTATTTCAGACTAATGAAAGCCTGTCTTGCTGTCTTTCCGACCTTGGTTTTGACATCCTCGTCTGTGCGACCTGTAGTTGAAACGATACTGCCTAGGTAGGTGAAGGAGGCTACTTCCTTTAGGTTTTTCCCGTTTATGGTGATTAGTGCTTGTTGTTGATGTTGTTGTTGGTTGGGTATATTCATCACCTCCGTCTTCTCAATGTACACCTTAAGTCCCATCTTTGCTGCTTCTTCTGCCAGCTTGTTAGTTTTCCCCTGTAGATCTTTGAGTTTGTGCGACATTATACGTAAATCATGATCGGTGAAATGCAAATCTTCTTCTGGGGTCTTTTCATCAGACCAGCGTGTGCCCCTCTTCTCACTCCTCACAGTTTCCTGCATGTTTCAGTGAACCACAATCAGGAATATCATGGGTGATAGTAGGCAGCCTTGTTTCACTCCTGTCTTCATTTCAAAGGCATCGTTGAGCTTCCTATTGTAGATTACTTGGCATGTGGCATCTTCATATAGTTGTTGAGTGAGGCTGATAAAGGTTTGTGGTATTCCGTAGTGTTGAAGCAACTGCCGAATTTCCTCTCGGTCGACGCTGTCGATGGCCTTTTCAAAGTCGATGGAGTTGAGATAAAATGTTGACTTCCATTCCATGCTCTGCTCTATAATGATGCTTAACGTTACAATTTTATCCGCACAAGATTTGTTGTTCTTAGAGCCAGCCTGTTCTGGTTTTAATAAACCTTCAAAATTTCTCACACATTTCGTTTATCATTTGAACCGTTGTTACGTTTATCGTCAGACTATCTCACTTCATATATTGATCGTTTTACGATGAAATAGCCAATCCACTTCTATCCCTGTGGTATATTCATATCATGGTCTCTCTGAACTTATTACTTACCCAACACATCTGAATACTACGATTATCATCAGTCATTTTACATTTACACTTTACGGTAGTATTCATCATGGACAGATGTCAGGGGTTAATGTATTCTCCGTGAAAGCTGATAGTCCTGAGTTGGATCCCTAGCCAAGTCGTGGATGCATACTGCTGAGGACGAAACAGGTCTCCAATGCTCCCAGATTATCAGTGGTCATGAATACTACCTTGAAGTAAATAGAGTTTTCATTGACTTCGAATTACAGATCCAAAATGTGAACCATTAAATTCTGAATCGGTAGTCGAATGATGACGTACTGCGCTCGTGACCCAACAGTCAAGAGTTCGATTCCTAACAGGATCATGGGTGCACGCTGTTGAGAGGTCTTATGATGGGACGAAGCAACTATCTAGTTCCCTCAAGTTTTCGACAGTTCTTCAAGTGATGTCAGATACTGATTTGACAATAGTAGAACCTGGTGATAAGTTATTGAAAAGAATATTTAACTTCTAGTTTGAAAAATGTTTACTTATTCATAGTCGTTCTAATTTCATTCGAGAAGGATAATTTCTTTTGGTGTTATTGCTTGTATTGTCCCGTCGTTGATTGGACAGAAATACTCGCTCTCTATTGGCGTCCACACACGAGCCTATATGCCGGTAGAGACCGATCAACGACTGTATAACACAAGCAAATAAACTAAATGTATACCCGCCACACAAGAAGTGTCTATTGTGGCTTGATGGTCTAATAGATGACTCTCTGAGGTTTGAAGCGATCGGTCTGGAGTTCGAATCCCAGCGGGAATAACATCACTCAGTTGGAAGCAGGTTCATCCAGCTGACGTATCACAAATAGGACGAAATGAGTATCCTAGATTCCACTGGTAGCCATTATCGATCATTACAAATAATTTCTTTTACTTTAAAGATTTATATTTACATTGAATATTGTTTGTTAAAACTTTATGAAATCAAAAGACAATCAGACAAACAAAACAAAAAATGAACATCAAGTTATCTGGGGGATATTTTGAAGTATGAAACATTTAATGATGATTGAATCACAAAAATGTTCAGGCAGAAATCACCATAATTTATCAGTGTGTGTTACAATGATTCTGTATACTGTATGCTGTTCCCGTGTCAATCAGCTAGGGATTGGTGCATACAGACATGTCCACTCATGAGTATTGTCTTTACTAGTCATATTTCTATATTTATGGGCAATGTATATTCTGATTTAAATTATCCAACACAATAATTATTTTGTAAAAATAAACACTTAAAACAAATACTTTATCAATAATACAATAATATTATTTTCATTGAACCATAAAATAACAAATTCTTTTTTGTTGTTGTTTCTTTTTCTTGAAATACAAAGAACAATAATTTATACGTAAACAACAAGAAAAAAGAGATGAAACATAGAAATATGCGTTTCAATGGATTCAATAGCAGTGGTTGTAGCTTTTCTATCATTATACTGATCAATATATCAATGTAGATAATGATGCCTATATATATATATATATATATATATATATATATATATATATACTGTATATTGAACATTGAATATGGACTGTAGATAGAGGTAGGGCATTGATTCAAATAAAATTTCTCATATTTTAAGGCACCGGGTAGTTAAATATCCTTCAGATGTCTTCAAGGAATGATTATCTGGATTCTCTGGCTTGTTACTAATTATTATTATTATTATTATTGTTACCATCATTATTATTATTATTGTTATTTACAGAGATAATACATACACATGGACAGTGTAGATGTTCAGACATTCAGCTGATTACTGAAATGGAAAGTTTACATAATAATATGATTTAATCCAAAATAATTTCTCTTTTTATTCTCATATTGATAATAATTATAATCTGTTTTGTGTAAAGTTCATCTTTCGTTTAATTGTCATGACTATATGTAAATAAAACAAACAATATCACAACCTTAATAGGTAGTATATTCTATTGAAATTATCTGAAATTCATTCAGCTTTAATCATGATTTTGTGTTACATGTAGTTCAGCTAAACGTGCTAATGCAATTCGTGTTATTGTTTCATTTGTATCCACTAACTGTTTAGTATCGTTGATTGAGACTGGAATACCAGTTGTTGATCTCCTTCTAGTGAAATTCTGTTTCATCTCTGTCATTTCTGTTGCTTCATCCATTGAAGAAGCTTGTCGTATAGCAAAATTAGATGATCGATTGCTTTCTACACTTGTATTACATGGAAAAATATTAAAATCTTCATCTAATGTGACTTGTTTACCTAATGGTTTAAACAAACGTCGATTAAAGTTTGTTGTAGTAACTGTTGAACATTGATCTGCAACTGAATTCATGAATTTTTTTGTTTCTAATGACTTGTCAAATACTACTGGTAGCCATCCACTCGCTGGTAGTGATGCATACTCTGTATTGATTTCTTTAGAGAAACAAGTCCAATAGGGAGAATGTAGATGTGCAACTTTCAGTAATGTTTGTATTGCTGCAGGATGAGGTAAACGATCCAATTCTGACTGTTTCAAAGGAAGTAAATCAGGAACCGTGATAGGTACTGAGTTTTTTTCATTTATTTCAGCAGCAGACTGTAGTAGTGCTCGTACACAAGCTTCTGTACAGTCACAGAGACTGTTTAAATCATAGCCTCCTTCCAGAGACAAAACTACCTTTGAATTAGCAATTCGGTCAACTGATAACAAGCGTGTCATCCAACCAAAAGCAGCTGGACTGACAGAATAACCACCAAGATTGGCTGAATGGCCTGGAGCTGCATCAAATCCTGCAGAAACTAAGACAAGATTTGGTTGAAATTCACAAGCGACAGGTAGAACAATCAAACGGAATGCCGCCAGATACTCTGCATCAGACATAATTATTCCTGGTGGCCAGGCAATATTAATCGTATATCCTTCACCAGGACCAGCACCTATTTCTTCAGGTGATCCAGTCCCAGGGAAAAATCCTCCTTCATCATGCCTATGCAATGAAATGTACAGTACAGTTGGATCGGTGTAGAAAACTGTCTGTGTTCCATTTCCATGGTGAATATCCCAGTCCAATATCAAAATTCTTGGCTTCAGTGTGGGTTCCATAGTGTAAGGAAGGAAAGCGGACTGGTCGAAGAATGTACTTGTTAATGAAGGGATAACAGAGCATTGTTCGCCACCTAGTTTTGCTGAGCCAAGAAACTGAGCTCTTTTTGTTGCTATCGCTACAGAATTGAAGTAACAAAATCCCATCGCTTGACCTGGTTCTGCATGATGTCCTGGTGGTCTTACTAAAGCGAACCCATTCGGACACTGTCCAAGTATTACACGACACGCTAAATCAACAACACATCCAGCTGCCAATCTGGCTGCATGAGCTGTATGACCAGCTGTGTGCCAAGCAGTATCAGAATCCACACCGACACCACCACACGGTAATCTACACAAACGTACTGTAGCTAAAAGAGTTGGGTCAATTCGACATCTACTTGCTGGATTACTACCAAACAGAACTGTATAAACATCTCTATGGACAAGTTGTAATTCGATTAGTGATGCTCTTCTACCGGGCTGATGGTGACACTGAGCAGCCAGACCAGTTTGCTGAAATAAAAGAAGAAAAAGAACGAAATTAGGTTAACATGGGGCAAACTGGGTAAAATTCATAAAAATGCGCTCATCTGAGTAAAGTATAAACTTCTAAGGTGTGCTGACTATGTAAACTATATCATATCCTTCACTGGTGTGGATAGAATTTCGGCAACATCAAAATAAAAGTAAAATTTCTGCACAGTGTAGTAGAACCTAACTCTATTTTTATTGATTTATTACATTTATCACACTGTGAAGGAACAGTATTGTTTACTGGGTTACATTTTGGACATAATTTATTGTCCTCACAGTCATATCAAGATAACTACACAACTTTGAGATATCCTTTATATAGTCCTAATTTCCTAGCCTCCTTTGTGATATGGATAGTACGATTTGTCAAATAGGTACGGAGTCACTTCTGTTGCATGTGTTAGATAAGAATGCGATAAGTCCATATTAGATTTGTTGATTTAATTTATTTCAAGTTGTTATTCATCGTAGACTGACATCAGTTGGAGGAACAAAGGAAACTTGGGAGCGCTGGACAGCTGCCATTTCGTCTTAGTATATGACTCCTCTACATATGAAGTGAGCTATATCGTGAGCCAATAGAAGTTGGAAATATGAACCATTGGTTCGATGGCAACATGCTGGCCACGGAACCCGAACGCCGCGGGTTCCATCCCTGGCGGGGTCGCGGGTGCGTACTGCTGGTGAGTCCCATACCAGTGAGACGGGACAGCTGTCCAATGCCCCAGGTTCCCTTTGTTCCTCCAACTGATGTCAGTCTATGATGAACAACAACTTAAAATATTTCCAAATCCCCGCAACTCCTTCAAAATATTTAATTTATAACACACAATGATACTATTATTTTTGGTACTATTTACTTGACGAAGTTTAGAGTATAAATTATCATTGCTCATAATCATATCAATGTAACCACACAACTTTTCATATCTCTGGTATAGGTGTTGCGTCATTCCTACTACATGTGTTGCGTTGGATGTCGATCCGATGAACAAAAGATTCACTGATCAATCTCTCTCCAACTTATAATGCTAGAATTAGATATAGCGGCTTTATCCCACCCACTCTATTGCGTGGTTGTATGTGTTAGTGTACGCATCGCAATAGCAGAGTTGTTTTTCTAGATTACTGATCTTATTCAGGTCTACCATTCTATATTTAGCAAAATTCAAATGTTCCGCTATTTAATTGTCCCGACCGGCTAGTTTCATATAACTACTTGACATCGCAGTCATTACCTGGAAATAGATTGACTATTATTATCTGCCTTTTAGGCTCCTAGTGAAACAAAAGGCTTCAAAAGCACGTCACAGTTTCACTCTCCCCTCCGCAGTCTTTCCAAACGAGCTACAACACTCCACACAAGATTTCATTTCTTCCTCACACAATCTCCTCCATGTCATCCTCCAACGCTAAACTCATCCTCTACTATTTGGATTCCACTCACAGAACTGACCTCGACTGGCGCGTGATGCCCCCAAACGGTCTGTACAGTATATGTCCAATCCAATCCATCTACAATTTCTTCCTCTGCATATTTGTTGAGCGACAGGTTGTTGGTTGATGCGTTGGCAGACAGCAAGAGTGCCCTGTCGATTATTCCCATTATTCTGGCCATCTCATCTCCATCTTCAGTATCGAGTGAGAGTAGGTGGCAGCTGTTCATGTGATGTACGTCTCCAGTTTGTTGGAAATGCTTTCCGCAACTCGTCAAGTCTCTCAGACATCACACAGATGCACTGACTGACTTGACTGAATTGATGTTGAAAATCCGTATGTTGTTCACGCTTTATACTGACTGCAGTAGATCTATCTCCACACTGATTATTTCAGATTATTGAAGGAAGGTGTGTCTTGCTGTCTTTCCATTCCTGGCTTCAAACTCGTCATCTGTACCTCCGTCACCACCTGTGGTCGGAATGATGCTGCCTATGTAGGCAGGAGATGAAAGAGACAACTTCCTTCAGATTTCTCCCACTCATCATGATTGGTGACTGTTATTGTAGTTGTCGTTGCTGCTGTTGTTGTCTTTGTTGACTGGGTATCTTCATCAACTCTGTCTTGTCTACACTCCACTGAAGGAAGTCCCATCATCACAGCCATGCCTCACCTCTTCCACCTACTTGTTGCTTTTCACCTATATATCTTCCAGTTTGTATGACATTAGACATTAGACATGAATGATCATCGGCGAAATCCCAATTTTCTTCTGTGGTCTTTTCATCCATCCATCCATCCATCCAGCGTATACCCCTCTTCTCGTTCTTCACAACTTGCTGCATGATCCAGTCCAACACAATCACATGGATTTGGATAGATTAGATTATTTTGGTTAATTGGTTCCATCAAAATCTTCAAGCCACCTGACAAAGATTATCTCTGAGTGAGTTTGTACGTTTAAGTGCCACCCTAATTACAGATTTCTTCAAGATACTATGTACAGTTAATGGTGCATCATATTCTTCATAGGGTCATTGAATGGAGGCTGTGAAGTCATTGCTACTCGTGTTGTCGACTCGATAAATAAAGTCTCATTAATCAATCTATCACTCAGTTTTCTTTCATCTTTTCTAAATTTCCGAAAGCTTCAAGAATATAAAGAAAAGTTTAGTCATGGCTATATTAGTTGATTAAAGTTTCAAGTACCAAATCATCATTTGTTGATGTCTGTCTGTCTGTCTGTCAAGAACTATGTATAAGTTCATTTCAAGGGAGTTATAGACAATGGTCATACTAAGCAGTTATATAACCAATACTTCAGTAGAAAAAGGGACTTGAGGGAGAACATTGTAGACTTCTAAACAGTTCCCGAAATAATTTCTATGATCTAAGGTGAAAGAATATAATCTGACTACATAAAGGCTTCCATATTCGACTATTTACTTGATACGGTACACATTGACACAGTATAGTTTACTGAATAACCTTTCACACAGAATTTATCGCTCATATTCACATCAAAATAACTGCACAACTCTCAAACTTCATCTTTATAACAAACCGACAGTTCATTCTTCTATTTTAATGGTAGTAAATGTTTCCGGTTATCTGTAATATTATGATGCGGAATCATTCCTGTCATATGTGGTTGGTGTTGATTTAGTGAACAAGAATTATGTAATCCATCTCTCCATTCACCTAACAAGGTATATTGCATTTTTGAACTGTCATCCCTCATCCCACTCACCCAATAGTCTGATTATAAACCAGTGAATGTAGAGTGATAGTCGAGCATTTCTCCAAATTACTCATATTATTAGTAGGTTCTCTCATTGTATGCTTCACTGAATTCTGTGCTCCACTACGCTGACTGATGCTGATCACCATATCATGGTTGACAGATCCAGCCATTTTTTCTGATTAACTCTACTGCATCTTTCAGTCGACAAAGTTTCTCTATCAGAGAGTTTCTCGGTTTAAATACCACCTCAATCAAAGTCACCATTGTTCAGAATTCCACGAACAAATACCCAATGTGTCATCTGCATACAGTAGCGTTACAAAGGATTGGAATTCCCCCATTCACATACTGTAATCACCACTAACATTACCACTCCTTCAGTCATCAATCATGATAACCCCCCTCCAATCAATTCTGGAGGATGGTTATTAGAAGTAGTATATGTTTGATGTGTTTCAGCTGGCAATTTAAGTTTTCTGATTTCCTGTCCAAACTGATAACTCAATTACTGAGACATTTTATGAAGCCCACCTTCAAAGATATTAGGTGAGATGATGTGAAATGCAAATATCACATCAGATATGTGTCTCCTACAAACACTGATATCGAAGATTCCATCTTCTCGCCTCTTCATTTCGGAATCCAACATAGGTGATAATTCACCTTCTTCATCTTCTAACTCATAGGTGAATTGGATTGCATCTGATATAGAGTTAATGTGTGTGAGAAAAGCGCCTTGCATGTGTTCTAATTTCAACACGGTGTAAATGTGTCATGTACATATCAAAACCAGACATATTTGTGGTGGAGTGGATGGGTTGCAATATTCGAATACCATTTGTTCACAGATATGTCTGCTACGATTACTGAATTTCGGAGATCCTATCACTCACTACTCCTTCTGTTTACTGATGTATTTCTGCTTGAAATTTGAAAAGTGTGTAAATTGGACAAAATCGTTCCCTTTACCCGATTTCTTCAGTCGAAACTCTGGTTCAATTTTTGACTTCATAGTCGGTGGAAAGCTCATTTGTGACTGCCACCTCTACCATAATATTTGGTATATTTGCTTGGAGGCTCATCACATCGAAACTGACTATCTTTCCTTTCTACTCTAATTCTACACCATTCAGTCTTTCCTCCAATTCAAATGAATTGATGGTCACACATTTTCAACTATATCCAGTAGGCCTAAATATGTCGACAACTCATATGATGGTGTGTTTCTAAAGTCAACTATTGGTCTAACAGGATAACCTGTTTCATGAACGAACCTTAGTGAAAGTGTACACTCTACCACGCAATGATTGTGAGGTCAAGTATGTAGATGAGAGCAGACGATCGGTGTCAGTTAGAATGACAGAACACAAAAATTTAGAGGAACATGCAATGAGAAACCCTACTAAGATGAGTAAGTTGGAGAAATAGTCGACTATCACTCTGCATTCACTGGTTTATAATCACACTGTAGAGCTATTGGGATGACGGGTGACGGTTCTAAAATCCAACATAGCTTGTTAGGTGGAGGGAGAGATTGATCACAGTATCTTTTTTCATTGAATCCATTCCCAAAGTAAATGACACGAAAAATGATTCAGCATCACATATTCCAGATATCTGGAAACACATACTACCCTTAAGATGAGTGAATGAAGAAGTGTTGGAGTATGTGGTGGGAGTTTGAGATTTGTGTGGTTACTTTGATGTGCATACGAGTAATAAATTCTGTTGGACACCTCATCCAACAGATAATGCTCCTCGCTCACTATGTGGTATATCAAATAAACGATCTAATATGGAAATATACACTACCATGATGCCAAAGTCTCATGCTTGTACTAGCGAAGACCACCTGATTGTCAGAAAGCCAAATCAGTCTATACTGAATGGTGTGAAAAATCTACTCCAACATTACATTACATTACATTCGACAGCAGTGGTCATAATAGAATCTTTGTGTGTTTCATGGTATTTGTCACATGTCAGCTCCATTCCACTCCATTTTCCTGACTCTCCTTACTCTAATTTGATCTCGAAGCTGGTAGTCGTTGTTTTACAAGTGGTATTGTGACTGTGTGGGCGAATTTTATCAGTGAGTAACAACATGTTGTCAGGCTGGATTAAATTCTCAGCAGAATCACCAAAACTCACAGATATGCGAGTCCGTTCAGCTGATAGGTCTACAGAAGGAAACACTTCCACTACTTCGATATGACCATGTCCAAATTTAATAACATACAGTTAAGCAAATTTATAGTTGCTGGTGAGAAACTTCTTCAAGAGTTTAGAAGTCTTCATGACTTAAATTCTGAGATATTACCAGTCGAATCGCTGAATACTATTTCACTGTCATCAAAAATGAAAATCCTTGAAAACCCGGGCATCATTCTCCAGACGAATAAATACTCATCACCATTATTAATCCATACAAATATCTAAACTCTACATGAGAACTGCAAACTGTTAGTAAACCTGCTACATTTCAGACAAAATGAAAAGTGATTCAAGAAATACACATACACTACAAAGTAGTCCGCACTCCTGATTGATGGCGATTAAATAAACAAAATAATTCCATCTGCCTTTGGAAGTCTTCAGTGTATGGTACACTCCCACTACATCTCATGATGTCACATTTAGAGACCTATAGCTCCATCTTTCTTGTCATACAATGTTGGTTGAAATAGCTCTAGACTAAAACAGGGTTAGAGGCGACCAGGCTAGAACATGCAATCACTGCATGAAGTCTTTAGCTGTTGATTTCAGCTGTGTGGAGGAATATAGACTTCTCGATTGAGGTTCGTGTGACAATTGAAACCAGTGGTTGAAGACTGTAGATGATATAGCTCAAATGTTACTGTATTCATTCTTGTCATTTTTCGATCATATCTCTATTCATTAATCTTTCATTCTGACACCATCTACTTCGATGAGCTAGTATCAGGTGTGGCATTTTGAATAGCTATTCAGTATTTTCATGTCGCCTGTTCAGGTTGACTGACTGACTAACCTGGAGTTAATTGAAGTCAGCTTCCACAGTCAGTTGGCTTTTCTACATGGAAATGATTTGTGTGATATCCTCGTCGACTTTACAACAAGTAGAAGTTCTTAAGATCACCAGTCAGTTCCTGAGATGATTCGCCATTGAATACAATCAAGGAAGTTTGTTGTAGTGATGGTTATCATCCCTCAGTGACTTGGTAGACAGTGCGCTGGCGTTTGAAGTGAAGGGTACTGGGTTCAAGCCTCAGTGGGAGCAACATCACTCACTGGGATGAAGGTACACCCTACTGACGAGTTACAAGTAGGATGGGACACTCAGCCTACATCCTTCATCACCCTGCGAGTCCTCAAGATCAAAATATCAAGAACTTCCTGTCTATCAGATAAGCTACATTTTGGTCAACCTGTTCATAGACAGTTGCACTGGTAATGACAGTGGCAGTGGTATTCAAATATACTACTGAATAACAATAACTCGAATGGTTAGAAACCACTCTAGCTGAATTGTAGATTTCACCAGAGAGATCAGAGGGATCTAATCAACGGATGGTCGTTCAGCTCATTTCGTGCTGCGCTCATCAACAGTTTACGTGAACAAATTCTCCTAGTAGAGATGAGGTAATTCGTGTCATCTCAATCTGGCTAACCTGATGCTGACATTTTCTACAGTCGAGTACATTTTCAACTCCCCACCTGGGGTGTCAACAGCATTTCCGTAGGAAATGAAACCACTTATGACACAAGAGTGTTTTGACCCAGCCAAATATACTGCTTGTGAACAGGATGAGTAGTTAGAATCCATTCAGGCTGATATGTAATGAAACTACGAGGAGAATGTTTGGGTCCAATTTGAAGGCTTGTGGTGATTTCAAATCGAATTAATATAGTTAGTGCCCATTGATGATCAACTTCGAGAGGTGGTTCCTGAAGCTGCAATTAGGAGTCGTGATCAGCAGAGTCGACCAAGTCGGATGTGAGGACAGGTATTCAACGATGATATTGGATGTAGTTCGTGCTATATCATGAAGTGGCAGAGGTAGAGAATAAGGATCACTGGATGAAGTGGCTCCGATGAAGTGGCTCAATGGTTACGCTGTAAGCTCGGAGCCTGAAGATTCTGGTTTTGATCCCTGTTGAGATGGTGTCAAGTGTTTGCGTTGTTGAGGGTACCGTGTCAGGATGAAACAGCTATCCAGTCTTACAATATTTCCTCAACAAATATCACTTCATCATCAATACTAATCTAAAATCTTCCAGTCACAGATGAGCTCAATCGACTACAAAATTCAATACTCTGATGTTCATAGTAAGTATACTTGATCTCTGCATTTCCATCGAAACCCTGACATTCATCAACAGCTGCCTACGCTGGCTCGACAACCATTTGCTCCAGTGGAAACCAAAGTGGAAACGATGAGTTGGGCATCAGAGGTGAGGGTGATATGGAGGAGATAATGTGAGGAGGAAATGAAAGCTTGTGATCAGTCGGGGTGCCAGGTTGAGAAGACTGCAGACAAGAGAGTGGAATTGAGACGTGTTACTGATGCCATATGTTCCACTAGGAACCAAGCGAAAAATAATAATAATCACAATACATGCTTCCCATTGTTCATGCTTCACCTGCATCCTTCTTCCCTTCTTTCTCACGTTATCACACAGACACACGCATCAGCACACACACATGAACAAACACAAACACATTCACATCCAACTGTATAAGTTAGATTCAGTTGCTTTTCAGTGGAGTATTTTCATGTCGAGTGAGAAAGTAACTTGAGCAGTGTGACAGATAATACATGAGACAGACAAACAACTGCCAAATTTATTCATCATCATCATCATCAAAAACAAGAGAAAATGTCTGATTAGTATTAAGGAAATCACAAATTATTTTAGTGAAGTTCAATGAGAATTGATGTATTTAAAATTAGATATTCAATGTTCAATATTGATCATTTCTCCTTCGTGGAATGAATTTATTCCCTACAATTAATTGATGAATATGTTTATATGCATTCTGAAATGATAACTCAAAGGTAACTAATGCCATTCTATGTGTTTAGGGGTTAAGGGAATTCGTTTCATTTGAGTTAGCTGCCTGAACAGTAAATACAATGGAGATGTGTAGACATAGCAAAATAAAAAATGTTCTGGAACCATTTTTAAACACGAAAGTTATTTTAGTGTTATTGCTTGTATTATACCATCGTTGATTGGACCTGAGTGATTGATTGGTCTCCGTTGGCATATGGGCTCGTGTACGGATATCTCGATACATTACCTGTGTTCTAGTTATAGTAAAGATGGATAGTGGCCAGCAGTGGAATCCAGGATGCGCATTACGTCCTATTTGATAATCGTCACCTGGGTGTATCTGTCTGGATTCCACTGCTAGCCACTATCCATCTTTACTAATAACTAGAATGGTAATCTGTTAAACAGCATCTCACATTTATTCACCTTTCTCTCTCTCTTTGTGTATATCAATTCATCTGCATTCATGAAGTTGGATATATATATCGATTGTTCTATATATGAGTTTTGTCCAAAAGGATTAGAAAAATAAACAGTCACACAAACCTGTGAGAATTTCAGCTTGATAACTTTTTGATCTGTTGCAGCATCCACATTCAGTTATTGTGTATCATAGTTGTAAAATGAACAGAGACAGAGAGTGAGAGATGGGTGTTATGCAGTAAATTTTCAAGTCGATGAACAATCAGATGTTTCATCCGAGATATAGATGACACGGATTAGTAGATAGCAAGTAAATCTTCAACGTATGTGACGAAATTTCATCACTAGTCTGTAGATTATAGTTCAGGTGATTGTTGATTTGTTGATTTATTCGATTTATCACACTGTGAAGGAATAGTATAGTTAAGTGGATTACGTTTCTGATATAGTTTATGGTGCCTCCAGTCATAACAAGATAACTACACAACTTCGAGACATCCTTCATGTAGTCCTAACTCCCTTACCCTCTTCGTGATACTGGTAGTAAGATTTTCCATGTATCCGGAACAGGTGATCAGTCATTCCTGTTGCTGCATGTATTGGGTGTTGGTGGATAGGATAAATAAAGATTCAGTCATCAAACTCTCCCTCCACCGTGCTATCTTACTCTTAATGATTTTCACTCTGTCATATCCTGTTGTGTGGTTCTGTGTAATCAATCGCATGCAAGGTTGGAGTCCATGAAATTCCTCGAGTGATCACTACTCAATAATCTGAGCAGGTAGATGGTGGTGTATCGCCCAACTGACAATGAAGTATTGGAGATAGTTATCAGAAAGCTGACTTATTTGTGATACTGCCTTGTTTAGTGAGAAACCTACAGTGAAACTAACAGTTTTCGGCTACTGATATATACTTTTGATGCACTCAGTGGTCACTCATGAGCAACGAATTCTTCATTATCCAGTTGTGAGTGCTGATCGTGTTCTATCTTACACTTTGCAATGTGGTCACCCACCCAGCGGAGTCACCATCGTAGTTTACTTAGACAGATGTTAATTGCATGAAGGTAAATGATGCAAAGTTATGTTTGACCTAGATTTCACAATTTTCGCCCGTCATCACAGGACACAGTTAGCCTCTCACAAGATTTCATCTTCAAAAACATAATGCAAACACAGACAACACCTTCATTAAGATCTCCAATAAGATGAATATTGTAATACAGAGAAGAGAGAAGAATTTCATTGGCCCTGTTTGCTTCTCTTATCAGTATTTTGAGAAGGGAACATGAACAGGAAGTGGAAAGTAGTGAAATAAATGGGAGGTAAATTGAAAAAGGTGACAAGTACTCGACATACAACAGAAAAACAGGGAATAAATACTTTTAGAATATGAGTTCTGATATCTTCACTGAGCTTAATATTTCACTTTAGCGAGTATCATTTCGAGAAAATCATATGCATCATTCGAAGTTCACAAACTGCATGCATATTCATGCAACAGGCACTCAACAACACCTATTGTGTGAGATCAAATGATAATATATGGCTGACCAAACCTCGGTAGGTGGAGCCAGTCTCGAAACTATGTCCTTCAGTCACAAATCATGTTCCTCAAACAGTGATGCACAACTCTTGACTAGTGAACATAAACCTACAAACTCGCAGCCAACTATCAAAAGTGTGACACTTAAAGTTGCATGAACGATATCACCACGATATGTAGCATCCTTCATAGAGGCCTTTCAAATGATACTAACATCAAGACTTGTTCTATAACGTGTGTCTGTAGACTCATAAGATCCGATATTTATCAACCGATTTCACTAAATTCACCGCGAAAACATTCAAAAGCAGAAAAGATAATTAAGGATGTGGAGGTCAAATACATAGGTCACAATAGTCGACTACGGTCAACTAGGATATCCGACTACAAACATATTCACCAATTTCGGTCTAGCTAGAGTTTTCTTCTCTGATAATCTAACTGACTTGGTTGAAGTTGGTAGATCCTAGTAAGATAAGGAAGCAGAAAAATGCTCTTCATAGCTAAGCATACAATTGCACACAATCACAAAATAGCATGTAACACAGTGACCGTGCTCAGTGGGATGGAGGAAGACATTCATAACCCAATAGTTGTTTATCGAATTAACATAGAATACATGCAACAGGAATCATTCAGCACCTCTTCATGATATACACAAATTACAACCGCCTACATCATAAGGAAGCTGAGAGAATTACAACGACCTAGATTGTATCTCAAAGTTGTCGAGTTATCCTGGTATGATTGAAGACGGTGAATGATATCCAAAAAGTAATGTGGTAAATAATACTGTTCCACTATTTCATACGTCCAATGAGTTTAACAAAATGGAAGTGTATGGAGTCTTTTTAACCATTGAGCAAGGCAATTTTTGAAAAAGAATTCAGTAGAGGAAATAATGTCATTGAATTCAGACAAACTATCAAGAGTATTTAATCGTTTCCAAGAAAACCGTTGGAGGGCGTACTTCAGAACTTTATAGAGACTGCTGATTTGATGGGTGAACTTTGCATATTCAACTCAATCACTCTAAAAGAGATACTTAGACAACAGAATGTGATGTGGTACATACATCAGATATCGAAGATCTAACTCGTTATCTCATCTCTAAAGTTCCTCTTTACAAAAGATATGTTGATGACATCATAGTGATTTGTGAGAGGATGAGGATATGACTCGTCTACTAAAAAGGCTTAACACCATACAAACTCACATCAGTCTGACCTGTGAGAAAGAGAACAATAATCATTTACCATTCTTAGACATACTCCTGAGTCAATGAGAAGATGGTTCAATAAGATGGTGAGTTTACAGAAAGCCTACATGCTCAGCACAACACCTGAATTCACACAGTTTCTGACCAATCCAATACAAGTGAGGTCTAGTGAAGTGCCTGTTCAATAGGATCTATCGTATCACTACATCAAATATGAAGGATGAAGATATCAAATTACTCACCAAAATACTGATGCCAAATGGATATCCGACTAAGTTTACAGACAGTTGTAGACGTCAAGTAGCACCAAAGACAACCATATACACAGCTCCCAAACAAAACTGTTTGTATCACCCTACCACACAGAGGAAAGTTGAATAGTATCATTTTGAGATGTAGGCTGACATCATCCATTGAGAAAACATGTCACCCAGCCAATCTTATCATTGCAGAAAAAACAGAACACATGCTTCACCAAAAACCTAAACACATCACCAATGATTACATAGCATCCCATTGTGTTTACCGATATACATGTGTGTATGTGTTCACAGTTATATAGGAATGAGTAAACGAGACATGCAGTTGAGTCAGGATTGGAGAACGTCGACCTTAATGGCTTCAAACACAAATGGAGTGAGAAACCATAATAAGCACAGGGGAGAGTAGCATTCTTTTGTTGTCCAACGATTTCAGACAACTCTAAGGGTGAACTTTCAAATCTGACCACTTCTATGTGCATTTATCAATTCAACTGCTCTTGTAGAGCTAGGTATACAGGTCGTTCGATGCGACTTATCCAAAAGAGTTCAAGAACACTATCCCCCTGATTACGAAGAGATAACAATCCAGCAACTCGCAATCACACGAAAGACTGGGTTCAGTTGTCGTTGGTCTTACAGAAGAATTAGGTTTTCAACAGTTCTTCAAGTGATATCAGTCCTTGGTGAGTACCACCCTGAAAACACGGATTCGTATTGTAAATACCCAACTAATCTACAAGGTGATAGAACAATCCATGCAGATATCTACCTCACCTGTTACAGTAAGTGATACGCAGCATAATATTCACAGACATAATACACATTCCGTGTCCATCTCAGTCAAATATCAGCACGTGATACCAACAAATTCTAAAATATTCCCTAGATAGTCAAACTGTTAAACTGACTTAGAAGAAATGTAACATAACTTCTCTTTCATTTGTTTCATGTGTACAATATTTGATATAGCGAAATAAAACAGTTAACAATTCATCCGTTTTTTCATCTTACTCTGTTCAATATTTCAATTCTATTGATAATTGAAAATGAAAATGCTTGGAACATGTGATTATAATCAATTGTTTTCTCTCTAATCCAATGCGACTAAATGAAACATTTCCCTCTTTTCCAATTACCTTGATACATACCTTCACTATAAGCATACACACACACACATACATATATACCAGTAGTTTTATTGTGATTTTCATCTTTGTTCTGTTGGCATATATCGATACTAGAAAGTTAGTGTTAACATGAAATTTAAGGCATAACTAAGGTAAAACAATTCACACATTCCATATTTTTCTCTCCTTTATGTGTTTTATCACGGATTATATAATAGAAATCACTATCTAGAGACTTCTACAAACAAGATATTCAACGAAGAGTACTCTTTTGAATAAATTTATTCTCAAGCTGTACATTCGTATATATTATATATATATAATACTTAACAAATGTAATCCATGAGGAAGATTTAACTTAAATAATAGGGGGTTGAAACAATACTAATGGTGCTTATAACTACAATAATGCTGCTAGTTGATGACATAAATGCCGAATGAAAACGAAATAGGCGAAAACTGCTAGTTTCACAGTAGGTTTCTCACTAAACAAGGCAGTATCACAAATAAGTCAGCTTTCTGATAACTATCTCCGATACTTCATTGTCAGTTGGGCGATACACCACTATCTACCTGCTCAGATTATTGAGTAGTGATCACTCGAGGAATTTCATGGACTCCAACCTTGCATGCGATTGATTACACAGAAGCACACAACAGGATATGACAGAGTGAAAATCATTAAGAGTAAGATAGCACGGTGGAGGGAGAGTTTGATGACTGAATCTTTATTTATCCTATCCACCAACACCCAATACATGCAGCAACAGGAATGACTGATCACCTGTTCCGGATACATGGAAAATCTTACTACCAGTATCACGAAGAGGGCAAGGGAGTTAGGACTACATGAAGGATGTCTCGAAGTTGTGTAGTTATCTTGTTATGACTGGAGGCACAATAAACTATATCCGAAACGTAATCCACTTAACCATACTATTCCTTCACAGTGTGATAAATCGAATAAATCAACAAATCAACAATCACCTGAACTATAATCTACAGACTAGTGATGAAATTTCGTCACATACGTTGAAGATTTACTTGCTATCTACTAATCCGTGTCATCTATATCTCGGATGAAACATCTGATTGTTCATCGACTTGAAAATTTACTGCATAACACCCATCTCTCACTCTCTGTCTCTGTTCATTGTACAACTATGATACACAATAACTGAATGTGGATGCTGCAACAGATCAAAAAGTTATCAAGCTGAAATTCTCACAGGTTTGTATGACTGTTTATTTTTTATTATATAGAACATTCGATATATATATCCAACTTCATGAATGCAGATGAATTGATATGCACAAGGAGAGAGAGAAAGGTGAATAAATGTGAGATGCTGTTTAACAGATTACCATCCTAGTTATTAGTAAAGATGGATAGTGGCTAGCAGTGGAATCCAGGCAGATACACCCAGGTGACGATTATCAAATAGGACGTAATGCGTTTCCTGGATTCCACTGCTGGCCACTATCCATCTTTACTATAACTAGAACACAGGTAATGTATCGAGATATCTGTACACGAGCCCATATGCCAACGGAGACCAATCAATCACTCAGGTCCAATCAACAATGGTATAATACAAGCAATAACACTAAAATAACTTTCGTGTTTAAAAATGGTTCCAGAACACTTTTTATTTTGCTATGTCTACACATCTCCATTGTATTTACTGTTCAGGCAGCTAGCTCAAATGAAACGAATTCCCTTAACCCCTAAACATATGCAATGGCATTAGTTACCTTTGAGTTATCATTTCAAAATGCATATAAAAATATTCATCAATTAATTGTAGGGAATAAATTCATTCCACGAAGGAGAAATGATCAATATTGAACATTGAATATCTAATTTTAAATACATCAATTCTCATTGAACTTCACTAAAATAATTTGTGATTTCCTTAATACTAGTCAGACATTTTCTCTTGTTTTTGATGATGATGATGATGAATAAATTTAGAAGTTGTTTGTCTGTCTCATATATTATCTGTCACTCACTGCTCAAGTTACTTTTGTTTATTCGACTTGAAAATAATCCACTGAAAAGCAACTGAATCTAACTTATGCAGTTGGATGTGAATGTGTTTGTGTTTGTTCATGTGTGTGTGCTGATGCGTGTGTCTGTGTGATAACGTGAGAAAGAAGGGAAGGAGGATGCAGGTTAAGCATGAACAATGGGAAGCATGTATTGTGATTATTATTATTTTTCGCTTGGTTCCTAGTGGAACATATGGCATCAGTAACACGTCTCAACTCCACTCTCTTCTCTGCTGTCTTCTCAACCTGGCACCCCGACTGCTCACAAGCTTTCATTTCTTCCTCACATTATCTCCTACATATCACCCTCACCTCTGATGCCCAACTCATCGTTTCCACTTTGGTTTCCACTTGAGCAACTGGCGTGGCGTGGTGCGTGATGTCACGCACCAGTCAGCCTTCTCAGTGTATGCCCAATCCCACCCATTTCCAATTTCTTCCTCTGTATATTTGTTGGGTGATAGGTTGTTGGTTGTTTCGTTGCCAGTCAGAGTTCCTTGTTCCTTATTCTTATTATTCTGATCATCTGATCTGTTCTTGATTATCGAGCCAGCGTAGGCAGCTGTTGATGAATGTCAGGGTTTCGATGGAAATGCGGAAATCAAGTATATTTACTATGAACATCAGAGTATTGAATTTTGTAGTCGATTGAGCTCATCTGTGACTGGAAGATTTTAGATTAGTATTGACGATGAAGTGATATTGGTTGAGGAAATATTGGAAGACTCGATAGCTGTTTCATCCTGACACGGTATCCCTCAACAACGCAAACACTTGACACCACCTCAACAGGGATCAAAACCAGAATCTTCAGGCTCCGAGCTCACAGCGTAACCATTGAGCCACTTCATCCAGTGATCCTTATTCTCTACCTCTGCCACTTCATGATATAGCGCGAACTACATCCAATATCATCGTTGAATACCTGTCCTCACATCCGACTTGGTCGACTCTGCTAATCACGACTCCTAATTGCAGCTTCAGGAACCACCTCTCGAAGTTGATCATCAATGGGCACTAACTATATTAATTCGATTTGAAATCACCACAAGCCTTCAAATTGGACCAAACATTCTCCTGGTAGTTTCATTACATATCAGCCTGAATGGATTCTAACTACTCATCCTGTTCATAAGCAGTATATTTGGCTGGGTCAAAACACTCTTGTGTCATAAGTGGTTTCATTTCCTACGGAAATGCTGTTGACACCCCAGGTGGGGAGTTGAAAATGTACTCCACTGTAGAAAATGTCAGCATCAGGCTAGCCAGATTGAGATGACACGAATTACTTCATCTCTACTAGGTGAATTTGTTCACGTAAACTGTTGATGAGCGCAGCACGAAATGAGCTGAACGACCATCCGTTGATTAGATCCCTCTGATCTCTCTGGTGAAATCTACAATTCAGCTAGAGTGGTTTCTAACCACTCGAGTTATTGTTATTCAGTAGTATATTTTAATACCACTGCCACTGTCATTACCAGTGCAACTGTCTATAAACAGGTTGACCAAAATGTTGCTTATCTGATAGACAGGAAAGTTCTTGATATTTTGATCTTGAGGACTAGCAGGGTGATGTAGGATGTAGGCTGAGTGTCCCATCCTACTTGTAACTCGTCAGTAGGGTGTACCTTCATCCCAGTGAGTGATGTTGCTCCCACTGAGGCTTGAACCCAGTACCCTTCACTTCAAACGCCAGCTCACTGTCTACCAAGTCACTGACGGATGATAACCATCACTACAACAAACTTCCTCGATTGTATTCAATGGAGAATCATCTCAGGAACTGACTGATGATCTTAAGAACTTCTACTTGTTGTAAAGTCGACGAGGATATCATACAAATCATTTTCATTTAGAAAAGCCAACTGACTGTGGAAGCTGACTTCAATTAACTCCAGGTTAGTCAATCACTCAGTCAGTCAGTCGGTCAGTCAACCTGAAGAGGCGACATGAAAATACTGAATAGCTATTCAAAATGCCACACCTGATACTAGCTCATCGAAGTAGATGGTGTCAGAATGAAAGATTAATGAATAGAGATATGATCGAAAAATGACAAGAATGAGTACAGTAACATTTGAGCCAAATCATCTACAGTCTTCAACCACTGGTTTCAATTGTCACATGAACCTCAATCGAGAAGTCTATATTCCTCCACACAGCTGAAATCAACAGCTAAAGACTTCATGCAGTGATTGCATGTTCTAGCCTGGTCGCCTCTAACCCTGTTTTAGTCTAGAGCTATTTCAACCAACATTGTATGACAAGAAAGATGGAGCTATAGGTCTCTAAATGTGACATCATGAGATATAGTGGGAGTGTACCATGCACTGAAGACTTCCAAAGGCAGATGGAATTATTTTGTTTATTTAATCGCCATCAATCAGGAGTGCGGACTACTTTGTAGTGTATGTGTATTTCTTGAATCAGTTTTCATTTTGTCTGAAATGTAGCAGGTTTACTAACAGTCTGCAGTTCTCATGTAGAGTTTAGATATTTGTATGGATTAATTAATGTTGATGAGTATTTATTCGTCTGGAGAATGATGCCCGGGTTTTCAAGGATTTTCATTTTTGATGACAGTGAAATAGTATTCAGCGATTCGACTGGTAATATCTCAGAATTTAAGTCATGAAGACTTCTAAACTCTTGAAGAAGTTTCTCACCAGTAACTATAAATTTGCTTAACTGTATGTTATTAAATTTGGACATGGTCATATCGAAGTAGTGGAAGTGTTTCCTTCTGTAGACCTATCAGCTGAACGGACTCGCATATCTGTGAGTTTTGGTGATTCTGCTGAGAATTTAATCCAGCCTGACAACATGTTGTTACTCACTGATAAAATTCGCCCACACGGTCACAATACCACTTGTAAAACAACGACTACCAGCTTCGAGATCAAATTAGAGTAAGGAGAGTCAGGAAAATACAGTGGAATGGAGCTGACATGTGACAAATACAATGAAACATACAAAGATTCTATTGTGACCACTGCTGTCGAATGTAATGTAATGTAATGTTGGAGTAGATTTTCACACCAATCAGTATAGACTGATTTGGCTTTCTGACAATCAGGTGGTCTTCGCTAGTACAAGCATGAGACTTTGGCATTATGGTAGAGTATAATACCATATTAGATCGTTTATTTGATATACAACATAGTGAGCGAGGGAGCATTATCTGTTGGATGAGGTGTCCAACAGAATTTATTACTCGTATCCACATCAAAGTAACCACACAAATCTCAAACTCCCACCACATACTCCAACACTTCTTCATTCACTCATCTTAAGGGTAGTATGTGTTTCCAGATATCTGGAATATGTGATGCTGAATCATTTTTCGTGTCATTTACTTTGGGAATGGATTCGATGAAAAAAGATACTGTGATCAATCTCTCCCTCCACCTAACAAGCTATGTTGAATTTTAGAACCGTCACCCGTCAGAACAATAGCCCTACAGTGTGATTATAAACCAGTGAATGCAGAGTGACAGTCGACTATTTCTCCAACTTACTTATCTTAGTCATCATCATTATCAACATAGGACCAGGCATTACTGCGTAACGGTCCGAGTTGCCACACCTCATATCAGCACATCAAGTAAAAAGGTAGTGAGGTGAAGGATGAAGATAAGTGAATGCAGTCAAAAGAAATATAAAGTACGAGAAGAAAGGAAAGAGGAGTGACAAAATAGTGAGATTCGGTATAGCGTTGTTAAGATGAGGATAATGTGTGTATACATCTGCGCCACTGACTTCGGTTCTGAGCCATATCACCTAGGGTCTCCAACCACTGGTTCCTCTTGTCCCGTGGACCCCAACCACCTAGTCTGCATCGTCCTACATGGCTTAAACCAACAGTCAGAGACTTCATACATTGGTGCCATGTTTTAGTCTGGCCACCTCGGGCCTTTTTCCAGCCTGAACCCACCTCAGCCAACATTGTGTGACGAGGCAATCGGTGACTAGGCATACGTAGTACGTGTCCCAACCATCTCAGTCGATGAAGGTTCACAACCTCGTCGACTGACTTACCTCTTCTCCCTAAAACTCTACACCTAACTTCTGCATTACTCACATGGTGACACCACGGAATACGTCCTATACTACGAAGGCAACGGTGGTCAAATACCTGAACCTTTTGTCTTCCACTTTCAATGGCCATGTTTCACAGCCATACAGTAGAACAGAGCGGACTGCTGTGCAGTACACGCGACCCTTAATAGACAAACGAATATCACGGCGGCGCCATAGGTGGCGCAAATTGGCAAAAGCCAATCGAGCCTTTTGTATCCGTGCAGAAATCTCATCGGCAACTAACCCACCGGGTTGATCCTACTTCCCAGGTAAGTGAAGTGGTCAACACACTCAACCACTTCACTCTCTATTGTTAACCGCGGTACCGCTGAAGACCAGTCCTGGAGCAAAAATTTGCATTTGGGTGGTGAAAATCGCATCCCAAACATTCTCAAATTCCCACTCAAAGTGTTCAGAAGACTCTGCATCTTGTCAGCGTCTTCACCTAACAGGACTATGTCATCTGCATATTCTAGATCTAAGGAAAATTCACCTGTGATCCGGTCAACGTCTTTGTAATTAGGTGACGAGAGGGAAACCTCCATAAGAATATCTATGATAAAATTAAATAAGAATGGGGATAGTGGGCATCCTTGACGGACACCACTTGATGAGTATAGCTCCCTGGACAACTCACCATAGGCTCTAACATGCCCACAAGTGTTCGAGTAGAGAGCTTTCAATAAGGTGATGTACTTACTAGGCACGCCTTTCAGTGACAGACACTGCCATAAGACTTCTCGATCAACGGAGTCAAATGCCGCCTTCAGGTCGAGAAATACAGCTATTGTCGGGCGTCTGTAAGCATGCCTATGTTCCAGGACCTGGCGCAGTGTGAATATTTGGTCGATACATCCACGGCCAGGTCTAAAGCCTGCCTGGTTTTCTCGGGCTTGCTGTTCCCGAGCTCCACTCAGGCGTCGGAGAATTATAGAACTTAGGATCTTAGACACTATGTTTGTCAGGCTGATTCCTCTGTGGTTATCACAAGAGGACTTCTCGCCTTTCTTGAAGACTGGGATGATCAGTGACTTAGACCAGTCGGAGGGGATCGTATTTGATTCCCATATACTGGCTAACACTTCCGTTAGCCTGACTAAGAGAACTCTACCACCATTCTTGTATACCTCAGCAGGTAGTCCGTCTGGTCCTGCTGCCCTTCCCGTTTCAGGCTACCTACCGCTTTCTCAACTTCTTCTAGTGTTGGGGGACCTGTCTCTATGTCCCATTCAGGGTCCGACTGGATAGCGGGCAGCGCAATGGTGGCTGGAGGCCAGTTAAACTGTTCCTCAAAGTGTTCTGCCCATCGTCCCAGTCGCCTTCCCTGCGAGTGAATCGCCGATCCGTCCTTCTCCGCTATAACCTCACTAACTGTTGTTGACCATTTCCCCCCAGTCTCCTTAATAAGTCTAAATAACTGTCTACTGTTACCGATCGCCGCTGCCTTTTCCATCTCTTTAGCCTTTGCTGCCCACCACTGTTCACGATCGTTGCGCAGACTTTTCGTCAGTTATTTTTAAGTTGCGCTCGCTCTTCATTGTACTCAGAGCCTGCAGGGATGCATTCACGTGCATCCATTAGTTTGGAAGAAGCTGCTGATATCCACTGGCTCTTTTTAGCCATTATCTTGGAGTCGGCTACAGTCTCCAGTGCTGCTTTTACAGTAGACTGAAGATGGCACCAAGCTTCTTCTGGATGAGTGACAGTCTTTTGTTCCGATAACTGCCTAGCCAACTTCTCACTGAACACGGCTTTGGTGTTTTCGTTGTCCAGCAGAACTCGTAGTGGTTTTGTTGCCAAATTTTTTCTACGTCCATTGAGACGCAGGCATATACGTGCTCGGACCAACGCATGATCGCTGTCCAAACACGTACTCCAGAAGGAGCGGCAGTCTTCCACCGATCCTCTCCAGCGATGACTAATAGCAATGTGGTCTATCTGTGTCCATCGCTGAGTCGAGCTCGGTGGACGCCAGGTCAGACAGTGCCTTTCTTTATGTCTGAAATTTGTGCTGGCTAAAAATAGGCGGTTATCTGAGCATAGTTGTAATAGGCGATCACCGTTATCTGTACGTTCAGCTGGGATTCCGAAAGTGCCACCTAAGTGCCTTTCTGCCTCACTCAGTCTACCCACCTGTGCGTTGAGGTCACCTGCAACAACCACTACGTCCGAACGTTTGGCTTTCGAGAGGAGGTTAGACAGTTTATGGTAGAACTCGTCCTTCACTTCATCCGAACTACAGTCAGTGGGTGCGTAAGCAGAGATTACAAAGAGACAACGGCGAGTCTCACTATTCCTTTTAGTTCTCACTGTGCCGTTCAGCCTCATAGCGCAGAGGCGACTATCAACTGGGATCCAGTCTAGTAGTGAGTTTTCTGCCCTGGTGCTTAATGCTATACCTACACCTGCAAGACCACGAGAGCTAGCTATCGAATCTCCAGAAACTCGAAGGGTGAATTTTGCAGATTCACCAGATTGGTCAGGAGAGGTCAGGTGAATAACCACACTTGGGTCCTGTATGCGTGTCTCACAAACACAGCACACATCCATGCCCGAGTTGCTAGAGTCTTTGCCAACGAAGCCTGTTGGCCAATTTGACGGAGGGTGCGGACATTGAAGGCTCCAATATGTAATTTGGAGCGTGGTTTAAGGAGACCAGGGATGCTGTTCTGTGGACTCAGATCGTTGTCGAAGGCTGCAGAGGTAGGAGAAATTGAAGATGATGCAGCATCATTAATTAAGAGACGTGAAGGAAGATTAGAAGGTAATGATGGAGGAGGAGGATAGCAGTCAGAAGAAACTTGGGTGCTGACAGAGTTGTGAGGGCGGTTGACACTTCCCGGCTGCCCACACCGTGGAAGGCTATTTCTTCTTAAGGTACCTGAAAGAGATTTGTGTGACCGCAGAGCCCATCGGACATCTGCTTGAGGCCTGTCACACCCAGCCTTTTGAGTATGATTATTTTGAATTTTTGTATTTTTGGGGCCGGATGAGCGAAAGGAAACGACAAGTGAACCAACACCGCCGGCCCGGCAGACCGTGGGGCGTGGTGGAGTGTGTTATTTTTGGGGCCGACCTTTTCTAACCCCCCCTTCCACTGAGAAGGCAGCATCAGCTTGGCACTGCTGGTCATCCAAGGGAAACACCTTACTGCTGTCACACCCCATCCAGCTAGCAGCAGTACGACTTCGCCCTCAGACCCCCATCATAGTGTAGCAATTTACACTATGACGGTAACTGCTTTTCGTCTAACCACTACCCAACAGACCTTTCTGGTATGGTAGGACCTCGAGGGAACAAGCGTTCCACCAGCATAGCTCGTTGGGTCATTGTGATATGCAAGCCCGACCACCACGTCAAGGTAGCAGCTATCGGTTGGGTACTCATCTTAGTAGGGTTTCTCATTGCATGTTCCTCTAAATTTTTGTGTTCTGTCATTCTAACTGACACCGATCGTCTGCTCTCATCTACATACTTGACCTCACAATCATTGCGTGGTAGAGTGTACACTTTCACTAAGGTTCGTTCATGAAACAGGTTATCCTGTTAGACCAATAGTTGACTTTAGAAACACACCATCATATGAGTTGTCGACATATTTAGGCCTACTGGATATAGTTGAAAATGTGTGACCATCAATTCATTTGAATTGGAGGAAAGACTGAATGGTGTAGAATTAGAGTAGAAAGGAAAGATAGTCAGTTTCGATGTGATGAGCCTCCAAGCAAATATACCAAATATTATGGTAGAGGTGGCAGTCACAAATGAGCTTTCCACCGACTATGAAGTCAAAAATTGAACCAGAGTTTCGACTGAAGAAATCGGGTAAAGGGAACGATTTTGTCCAATTTACACACTTTTCAAATTTCAAGCAGAAATACATCAGTAAACAGAAGGAGTAGTGAGTGATAGGATCTCCGAAATTCAGTAATCGTAGCAGACATATCTGTGAACAAATGGTATTCGAATATTGCAACCCATCCACTCCACCACAAATATGTCTGGTTTTGATATGTACATGACACATTTACACCGTGTTGAAATTAGAACACATGCAAGGCGCTTTTCTCACACACATTAACTCTATATCAGATGCAATCCAATTCACCTATGAGTTAGAAGATGAAGAAGGTGAATTATCACCTATGTTGGATTCCGAAATGAAGAGGCGAGAAGATGGAATCTTCGATATCAGTGTTTGTAGGAGACACATATCTGATGTGATATTTGCATTTCACATCATCTCACCTAATATCTTTGAAGGTGGGCTTCATAAAATGTCTCAGTAATTGAGTTATCAGTTTGGACAGGAAATCAGAAAACTTAAATTGCCAGCTGAAACACATCAAACATATACTACTTCTAATAACCATCCTCCAGAATTGATTGGAGGGGGGTTATCATGATTGATGACTGAAGGAGTGGTAATGTTAGTGGTGATTACAGTATGTGAATGGGGGAATTCCAATCCTTTGTAACGCTACTGTATGCAGATGACACATTGGGTATTTGTTCGTGGAATTCTGAACAATGGTGACTTTGATTGAGGTGGTATTTAAACCGAGAAACTCTCTGATAGAGAAACTTTGTCGACTGAAAGATGCAGTAGAGTTAATCAGAAAAAATGGCTGGATCTGTCAACCATGATATGGTGATCAGCATCAGTCAGCGTAGTGGAGCACAGAATTCAGTGAAGCATACAATGAGAGAACCTACTAATAATATGAGTAATTTGGAGAAATGCTCGACTATCACTCTACATTCACTGGTTTATAATCAGACTATTGGGTGAGTGGGATGAGGGATGACAGTTCAAAAATGCAATATACCTTGTTAGGTGAATGGAGAGATGGATTACATAATTCTTGTTCACTAAATCAACACCAACCACATATGACAGGAATGATTCCGCATCATAATATTACAGATAACCGGAAACATTTACTACCATTAAAATAGAAGAATGAACTGTCGGTTTGTTATAAAGATGAAGTTTGAGAGTTGTGCAGTTATTTTGATGTGAATATGAGCGATAAATTCTGTGTGAAAGGTTATTCAGTAAACTATACTGTGTCAATGTGTACCGTATCAAGTAAATAGTCGAATATGGAAGCCTTTATGTAGTCAGATTATATTCTTTCACCTTAGATCATAGAAATTATTTCGGGAACTGTTTAGAAGTCTACAATGTTCTCCCTCAAGTCCCTTTTTCTACTGAAGTATTGGTTATATAACTGCTTAGTATGACCATTGTCTATAACTCCCTTGAAATGAACTTATACATAGTTCTTGACAGACAGACAGACAGACATCAACAAATGATGATTTGGTACTTGAAACTTTAATCAACTAATATAGCCATGACTAAACTTTTCTTTATATTCTTGAAGCTTTCGGAAATTTAGAAAAGATGAAAGAAAACTGAGTGATAGATTGATTAATGAGACTTTATTTATCGAGTCGACAACACGAGTAGCAATGACTTCACAGCCTCCATTCAATGACCCTATGAAGAATATGATGCACCATTAACTGTACATAGTATCTTGAAGAAATCTGTAATTAGGGTGGCACTTAAACGTACAAACTCACTCAGAGATAATCTTTGTCAGGTGGCTTGAAGATTTTGATGGAACCAATTAACCAAAATAATCTAATCTATCCAAATCCATGTGATTGTGTTGGACTGGATCATGCAGCAAGTTGTGAAGAACGAGAAGAGGGTATACGCTGGATGGATGGATGGATGGATGAAAAGACCACAGAAGAAAATTGGGATTTCGCCGATGATCATTCATGTCTAATGTCTAATGTCATACAAACTGGAAGATATATAGGTGAAAAGCAACAAGTAGGTGGAAGAGGTGAGGCATGGCTGTGATGATGGGACTTCCTTCAGTGGAGTGTAGACAAGACAGAGTTGATGAAGATACCCAGTCAACAAAGACAACAACAGCAGCAACGATAACTACAATAACGGTCACCAATCATGATGAGTGGGAGAAATCTGAAGGAAGTTGTCTCTCTCATCTACCTGCCTACATAAGCAGCATCATTCCGACCACAGGTGGTGACGGAGGTAACGATGACGAGGTTGAAGCCAGGATTGGAAAGACAGCAAGACACACCTTCCTTCAATAATCTGAAATAATCAGTGTGGAGATAGATCTACTGCAGTCAGTATAAAGCGTGAACAACATACGGATTTTCAACATTAATTCAGTCAAGTCAGTGAATGCATTATCAGTGGAAAGCTCATTTGTGACTGCCACCTCTACCATAATATTTGGTATATTTGCTTGGAGGCTCATCACATCGAAACTGACTATCTTTCCTTTCTACTCTATTCTACACCATTCAGTCTTTCCTCCAATTCAAATGAATTGATGGTCACACATTTTCAACTATATCCAGTAGGCCTAAATATGTCGACAACTCATATGATGGTGTGTTTCTAAAGTCAACTATTGGTCTAACAGGATAACCTGTTTCATGAACGAACCTTAGTGAAAGTGTACACTCTACCACGCAATGATTGTGAGGTCAAGTATGTAGATGAGAGCAGACGATCGGTGTCAGTTAGAATGACAGAACACAAAAATTTAGAGGAACATGCAATGAGAAACCCTACTAAGATGAGTAAGTTGGAGAAATAGTCGACTATCACTCTGCATTCACTGGTTTATAATCACGCTATAGGGCTATTGGGATGACGGGTGACGGTTCTAAAATCCAACATAGCTTGTTATGTGGAGGGAGAGATTGATCACAGTATCTTTGTTCATCGAATCCATTCCCAAAGTAAATGACACGAAAGTTGATTCAGCATCACATATTCCAGATATCTGGAAACACATACTACCCTTAAGATGAGTGAATGAAGAAGTGTTGGAGTATGTGGTGGGAGTTTGAGATTTGTGTGATTATTTTGATGTGGATATGAGTAATAAATTCTGTTGGACACCTCATCCAACAGATAATGCTCCCTCGCTCACTATGTGGTATATCAAATAAACGATCTATATGGAATTATACTCTATTAGGATGACTGACTTTTGCTGTTACGAAATGTGGCTTGTCTCAATGGCAGTCAAGTGTCAGGCATCTTTGTCCTTTAGACTGCACTTCGCTGTCTTAATTCAGATAATCATTCACTATTTAAATGAGGAGATGAAGTCGGAAAAGGTTTATTCTTTTAAAGATGATTTTAGGTAACGCTGTTGGAATGGACAAAACGCAGCCGATTTATCATTGTTCCATATAAAATTTGGGGAGTAAATATTCATCCTGTACTACGGTGAAACGTAATGTTACCGGTGTCTCATTGGTCTATTATTAACCTGACCTAAGGTAAATTTGTTTATATTTCACCAGTGCCAGACATTTGTCCTGTAAGCTAAGCATATAAACAGTTCTAATTTCAATTATTTTTCATCTTATTCCACAGCATTAAGTCTTGCCTTTTCAGTATTCTCTTCTGTATCTTTCCATATTGTGAGGACAGTATTCGAGTGATGACTATTCACTGTCCTGTGATGATGTTTTGTTCAAGTATAATAACTGTTCTTAATTCGTAAACCACTTGTTAGGAGAAATCCCCTTACCGAGTATTATTAGTGTTATTGCTTGTATTACACCGTTGTTGATTAGACCGAGTTGATTAGTCTCTGTTGGCATATGAGCTCCTGTGCGGATGTCTCCAGCTGACAAGTCCTAAATGGGACGAAATACCCATCCTGGATTCCAGTGCTAGCTACTATCTATCATTATTATATAGTTATGAACACAGGCAATATCGAGGTATTCACACAGGAGACCATATGCCAACAGAGACTGATCAACTCGGTTCGAACAACCACGGTATAATACAAGCATATGTTCCACAACTATACCCGTCGCACAAAAAGTGGCTATCATGACTCGGTGGTATAGTGGATAACGGTCTTACGTTTTGGAGCAATCGCTCCTGAATCCGAATCCCAATGGGAACAACATCACTCACTGGAAGGCAGGTATATGCAGCTGACGAGTCCCAAATAGGACGAAATGCGCATCTTGGATCTCACTACTAGCCATCATCCATCATTACTATAGAGTATTATTATATTACATAAACTTATTTTACATTGTGTATTATTACAGTTGAAGTGTGAGATGAAAACAAACCAAGAATTTATCACAGATTAACAAAATACTCGGAAAACATAAGCTCTTTATTACATTCATTTGAACGAAATGCTCCATTCTAGAGGATTATTCATCACGGATTGAACCACTGGATAATATGATAGCTCTGGAGATTCGAGTTTATTAAAATGTTCCCCTTTCTACTCTCAGATATTAAATATTTCTGACTATATTATATTTGTTTTGTAGATAAAGTTAGCAAGGTGTCCTGACTAGTTGAAAAATATCATTTACTAGAGTTCAACTAAATAGTCCGTGAATCAGTATGCTGGTCACATTACTTCCGTGTTATGTCATTTACTCTCCTATTCATGATAATCTTATCCAGTTAACAACATTTTCAAATACATACATATATACTTCAAGAGGATTGTAAGCGATGGGAGACGTTTCAGTATTCAGCGTTAACAGGAAGACAGTGAGGTTCGATGAGATAGACAAAGAAAAGAAATGAAATACCTTAGTCAAGATGTCTGGTAGTGTCTACATGATTAGACTGATAATTCCTAAAGGCTTAATTCACAAGCCCCTATGGAAGTGACTAAATAGGAATGTCTAAGAGGATGGCGTCTACTCGACTTGATGTGTTTGAAAGAGAGCACTTTTTTTCTTACAAGTACAATATCTAGATACATGATAAACAATCGACATGAAGTAGACTTCACTGAAACCTTCAGGAGGATAAATAAACAAAAACAGCCAGGTTTACTTCACTTCTCTAAAGCCTTTCCAGTAAGATTATTTAAAATTGACTTTTGTATACAGAAAGAGACTGTGGTTAGCGAAGCATTTTTATACCCTGGTAGATCCATGTTATTTTAGTTAAATCACATTTTTCTCTCTTACTGCTGTGTTTTAATCACATTCATTTGAGTGTTTTTTATTGTTCGCATGTTTATGCAATTCTCCATTTGTTGAACAATTCCCTTCCTTGAAGTTTATTTTTACAAGTCTAGAATTATTGATTTAACTCCTGTTTTTTTCTAACTCTTGGAATCACACTTTTTCGTGTGATCCTTGAATTCCGAACCCTCATTTCACCTCTTTTCAAAGGATTCAGTGTGCATCCTCGATCCAACTTGGAATCAAATCAAGGACTGCCAGATCTCACGTTGATGACTTTACTATTTAATCACTGGATGGAAATCCAGATGATCTGCATTTTTCCACATCTGTCAAATCACAATATACCGTAAATACCATTCAATATCATCCTTGGGTATCCCTTTAATTTCGAAATGTATGGATTCTAACAGTCGCAACTCCAGGAAATCCATCTCGAAGAATATTGTTATTGAGTGCTGGATAGTCATTCAGTTGAATAGTTTGTGGGGATCCACCGATCCTCACGGATTAACATGAGTTGAAACTGAAATGAAACTAGTCTCACTTTACTAAAAATATGATGTGATTTTCGAATGATCCTTGCTGAAAAACTTTTTAACGTGACAAACAATATGAAATAAATATCAGATAATGCACAATCATTTCCTTCAACTTACTTGCAACCTTTGCCAAATCGAAATTAACCTTTGTGGATTCTCTGGGTGATTGGCATCTGTTTGACAAGTACAATGATGTGCAAGCATTCCTAAATCGTAAGCTAACACTGTAGTGAATGTTGCCTCCTTCAAAATAACAAGAAACAACAACAAATGATTGGAAGAAGTTTTTAAAAAGTTTTTCAATTTTCGTCTTTTTTAAATTATACTACTGAATAATAAAAAAAATAAACACTACCATTTTGTAAACATTTATCATCATTAGTGTTATTGCTTGTATTACACCGTCGTTGATTGGACCGAATTGATCAATCTCTGTTGGCATACAGGCTCCTGTGCGGATGCCTCGATGTTGCCTGTGTTTTATTTATGTGTAGTAGTGATGGATAATGGTTAGCAGTGGAATCCAGGATGAGCATTTCCGTCCTATTTGGGACTGCTACCACTGCCACTCATTACTCATCATTACTATACATAATTAAAACACAGGCAATGTCGAAGCATCCTCACAGGAGACCATATGCCAACAGAGACTGATCAATTCAGGCTAATCAACGACTGTTTATTACAAGCAATAACACTAATAATATACCCGTCGCACAAGAAATGGCTATCATGACTCAGTGGTATAGTGGATAACGGTCTCACGGTTGGAGCAATCGCTCCTGAATCCGAATCCCAATGGGAACAACATCACTCACTGGAAGGCAGGTATATGCAGCTGACGAGTCCCAAATAGGACGAAATGCGCATCCTGGATCCCAGTGCTAGCCACTACCCATCATTACTATTTATCATCATTAATTCATAGAATAGACTTAGTTGAGTACATTTTATTACCTACAGTAAGTCAAAGGTTGATAAGCTACTTGCTTTTGGAATACTCTCCTCTTCTTCTGCACTTCGAATTTATTGCTACTTGTTTATTATCTGTACAAAACTTGGATGATAATCATTTCATATGCTTATGGACTTACTAGATAGCAGACAGAAGAGGATTCCTTTCAGGGCTGTGAAGATTACTCATTCACATAAACATCGTGTAAACAGTTTGCAAATATTTTATGGTCATAAAAGTCTATTACTATATCAGTAACTTCAGAAAGTCTTAATTGAGTATCGGTGAAAGACACGCATAGAATCGTTTCAGGTTCCTCTGCACAAACCACGGTAGCTGGAGCAATGCTGAAATCTGCAACTCATTGATGGAAAGTCGAGTGCAAAGACCAGTCAACTGTATCTCCACTGTATACTTAAAAATCATTGGATACGCCCATTGGCTTTCGCCTATGGTTTACAGTCATTAATCCCGTATACTAAGAGATACCTCTAGATTTGGTGGTCAAATTAATCGAAGGTAGTTGCAAGAAAAACGACCATTTTGACATCAAACAATTCTGATGTTTTAGCACCTTACTAGACGGTTTGTTGCTTGACTTTCTGTATTATTTAGTAAAGTAATGAGTGAATGTTAACCGATATGCTTAGGGTTATCGGCTTAGTTGAGTCAAAAGACCCTTCTTGATAGCATCGATTATGTAGATTACTGATAATGTTCACTTTGTTCCAAACATTGTTTGGTACAATTTGGAATTCCCAGCATGATATATTGCAATAACAACAAAATATATGTATATACATACTCCTTTACAACATTTCGAATTCTGTTATTATAAATAATGTAAGGAATATCGAAAACCAGAACATTTTCCAGTGTTAATTAAAATTATTGAAATGAGATTGTTAACTGTTACAAAATTGATATGTGAGTTCTGTTCTAACACACTTTTCTTCACATAATATGCCTGTTCGGTGAGATACAGTCGAATTCTTGTACTTGGCGGTTGTACAAGCGTTCAGTCTTATATAGTTTCTTCTTGTCCTCCTTGAGGAGATACAAGAAGAGAGACAGTTGTGGATGAAGTGGGTGCTCACTGTCAGTTAAAATTTTTGTACCTAGTAGCTTGCAGGAATTTATATGTCAGTCAACTACAGTGTTAATCAGTTGGACCAGAGGCACACCATTCACCCTGCTGACGGCTTTCGAAGCCCTACGCAATATAACATAGTCCTTTTTTAAGAAGACCAGGAAAGATCAACGGAGAACAATATAGAAGAATATATAAAATGCAGGAATTAATAAATTATAAAAGAAGCAGTTGAGTTATACCAGAAAGCCTCAATCTCTTCAAGTAATAAGTTAAACGAAAGATTTTTTTACAAGTCAACAAAATATGGGACGACTAACAAAGGTCAGAAGTAAAAGGTAACCCATGATAGTTCACACTCGATTTACTTTCTTCAGAAATACCACCAATCCAACAGACGTCATGAGACTTAAGCAGTTCATACAAGTCTTGTTTACGCCTGAGGCTAAAATTAACAGTCTGACATTTAGAATAGTTCAACTTGAGACCGTCTGAGAGAGACTACCGATATATAAGAGACAAGAATCCATTTAATTCAGAGTAACCTAAGTGAGAGTTAACTGGAATAGACGCCGTCAGGTCGTCAACATACTTAATAACAAAAAAAAAACAGAAAAGGAGAAAGTACAGCACCCTGAGGCACACCAGCTTCAGTAAGCAATCAAGTCGAGCTCTTTCCTTACTTAACAGTATACTGTTTTTCTTCAGAAGAATAAGAATACAGCCACTTTGTAACCACATAGCTCATTATGAACTATACCAAGCTTACTTAACAAGAGTAGTTTAGGTACAGAGTAAAAGGTTGATGAGTAATCCGAAAAGACACCACGAACACACTTAACACATTTGTCTAGGCTAGAAACAATATTATGATGCAAGACAGTCACTGCATCTAAAGTACTCCTCCAGTGTTTATAAGCAAACTGTTTTGTATCTCTGAAAACCATCAGAAGGAGAAGAAAATTCTCCATTATCTTCAAAAAAAAGCGGAAGTTATAGCTATGGGTTAAAATGTAACATTGGATCACGAAGATAACTTAGGCAAAAGTACAATTGTAATCTCCTTCCAAGCAGCGAATATTATGTTTTTAGAAAATGATACATTGAAGTTATTTGTAAGGGAATAACATAAAATATCTACACATTTCCTAAATATAATACTAGAAAACAGCTGTAACTGGACTATATATACAAAAGTATAACATTGACAAAGTTTTATTTCGACAAAAAATGTTTTTTTTCTACGCAAACTAATTCCACAAAATATGCATACCATGTTCCAGCGATAACTTTTTCAAACTAGACAATTTTTATTCATTTGTTGGATAAGAGAAGAGAGTATACTTTCATGTAACAGAAATTTAGTATTAATGAGCTTTGTGGAGATTCACTAATTGATTTTAGGTCATAATTCATCATGGATTAACATCTTTGAAGGAATCTTGGAAACTTTGTAACACTATATCAGTGAAGCCAATCAACTCGAATATGAGAACAGGTAAACAACGACGACATTTCATGACAATCATACTAAATTGTAAACTGACAGAAGTAGGAAATATAAACCATTGAATTCTGATTTAGTAACTTAATGTTAATGTACTGGCCATCGATCTTGGAGGTTCTGGGCTCGATCTACCGTTGGTTGGGGTCATATGTGCCCACTGCTGAGGAGTCCCATACTAGGACGAAACACTCGTCCATTTCTCCAAGGTTTCCAATGTTCCTCCAACTGATGTGAATCCATGATGAATTCCAACCTAGAAAGTATATTAAGTTATAAGAATGTCTGACAGTGAAGTATTTCCATTCAGTAGTGTAGACAATTCCATCAGCCCTAACCACATTTTACTAATGACTTTGAAGACATAACATAAAATCAATCTATACTCGGTGATGATGACTGAAGGTGAAGTAAAAATTTCTACGGCGGCAGACTTCAAATTGACGACCACCGGATTTACGTCCCACTTCTCTAACAACTGAGTTACGAGGTCCGACTGCTGGCCACATTTTTATTTCACTTCATCAATTACTTCAGTCAAATCCGGGAGCGGTCAACGTTTTCATTTCGCCTTCAATCATCACCCCAGTATCAATTCAAGTCTGGCAAACCATGGAGGCTATTTCAGATAGTCAGTATAATGCTCCCTCTCTCATTCTAATTCAGTTAGATTTGGATTTGTGTAAGAAGTTTCGACTGAGAAGGCAGCATGAATACGACCAAGTGGTAGTAACGCGTCACGAATTCATATGGTAGTTGTCAGGCAAAACCCTGCCTTGTAACTGAAGTGAAATAAAATTGTGTTCAGTAGTCGGATCTCGTATCTCAGTTGGTTGGTTCGAACCTGGCCGCGGTCCACATTTTCATCTCACCTTCAATCATTACCCAGTATAAACACTAGTCTGCCAAGTGTGCCTATCTCAGATTCAGATAGTCAAATGATAATCGATATGATGATTTTCCCTCTCTGATCCACTTACATTTGGATTGGGATGAGAAGTTCTGACTAGGCAGATAGTATGAATACGATCAACCAGTAGTAATGCGTCACGAATTCACATGGTAGTCGGGTAAAACCTTTGAAGATTGAAGTGAAATCAAATCTGGTTAGCTGTCGTACCTCATAGCTCATTTGGTAAACCACTGAATCAGAAACCCAATGGTCACTGGTTTGAATCCCGCTGCAGTTCAGATTTTCATTTCATCAACAACCATCACTCAGTATAAAACCATGACAAACTCAATGAAAAATTGTATTTTAATGTTATAGCTTGTAAGATATGGCTATCATGTCAAGATACGTTAGTGAACCACGGTCTTACTTTTAATGTAATGGGTACTGGTGTGAATAAAATCATTCGTTGAGAGACAAGTACGTCCAACTGAAGAGTCTCAGATAGGATGAAGAACACATCACAGATTCTAATCCTAGCCACCATCCATTATTAGGTTGATTTTCCTCTTTTCTTAGATATATACATAAACAGGAATTTATAATACTTGATGATGACAGTTTGACAGTTTTTCAATACTTCCTAACTGTTACTATTTAAGGATTATAACAAACTTATCCAATAGTGTAACAGTGAACACTTGACTCTGTAACTTATCTATCTATATTGATCAGATGAAAAGACTATCACAATTCATTTATCTTTTATCTAAGAATTATATAGTCTCCGCTATATTCATCATCAGATGGAAATTTCTATTTTTAACAAAACGTTAGACAGTAAGAGAGAAAATACAGAACACCTACGCTTAACAAGATGAGCAGGCGGTCGGGTGGGGTAAGTGTATGTGTGTGTGTGTGTGTGTGTGTGTGTGTGTGTGTGTATGTATATATATAGAATAAATTAGGTATTCTTGTATTCCACTGTACGCCAAGATTTTATACTCCAATGAATAACTTCATAATCATATCTATTTATATACTTATTTGCCAGTCAATATGTTTGCAGTTGTGTAACTGTAGTGTTTTTTAATCATGAAAAAAGTAAATAATAGGTTTTGTCAAGTCTGAACAAAGACAGTAACAAAATGTATCACTAAAAAAAAGGCACCAGGATGAAAGAAAAACCGAAGAAAATTGCTGAAACATATAGAAATAAGTAACATATTGACTAGGAAAAGCGTGAGATCCGTTGATTTATTCATTTAATTATTTAATGAATTAATTTAATAATTATTTATAGAAATTAGCCTACATTCTCTTGAGTTCGATCATTATTAGTAGTATTACTAGTAGTATATAAATATACATGCTGACCAATAGTAACAAAGATGAGTATAGCTATTTTGAGAATGAATCTAAGCATAGATAATATTTATGGAAGAAGAGTAAAGAACATGTTCTCCCATTAGTTACTACTTAAAAGTATAAATAGTAGTATGTTACACAATCACGCCTTCATTCCCATTCGTTCCACCTACGTCTTAGACTACAATATGCATTATGATATATTATCAAAAGGAGAATTAAAATATTTCTTTATGTAGGCTGTTTTTATTTTACAATTAATTGGATAATAATCAGTGAAGAAAAATAATTTGATTAGGCAATAAAAGGACTTTCAATCTAAAAATACCACTTCCAAGTTCGACACCATTTTCACTTGTATACTGGATGTATTTTCATACAGTGAAATAGTATTATTCATTATATGACATTTGACGAAATATACCCACTTGTTCATCAACAAGAACAAGGCATGTATCAGTGAAGCAGAGGCATTTCTTCTCAACGACTTGGTTATCTAGGTGTACAGTCCTCTTTATACTCTGTGAAGTGACAGATAATTGCAATGGAAAGGGAGTTGCTCAGTCAATATGTAGGATATACAATCCGTGTAGGTGGTGATATTTGTTCAAGTGGAAGGAGTAGAAAATGGGTCAATGTGAATAAAGAATGAACTGATGACAAGTGGTGAGATAGGAGAAAAGTGTTTTCGAAGAATTGTAATGTATTGATATTTGAGCTCAAAGGTAAGTTAGTGAATAAGGAATGAATTGATATTAGAAAGTGAGATATGGGTCAAATGTTGTCAATGAAGTGAAAATCGGTGATAAGGATGATGATGATGATGATGATGATGATGATGATGATGATGATGATGATGATGATGATGATGATGATGATGATGATGATGATGATGATGATGATGATGATGATGATGATGATGATGATGATGATGATGATGATGATGATGATGATGATGATGATGATGATGATGATGATGATGATGATGATGATGATGATGATGATGATGATGATGATGATGATGATGATGATGATGATGATGATGATGATGATGATGATGATGATGATGATGATGATGATGATGATGATGATGATGATGATGATGATGATGATGATGATGATGATGATGATGATGATGATGATGATGATGATGATGATGATGATGATGATGATGATGATGATGATGATGATGATGATGATGATGATGATGATGATGATGATGATGATGATGATGATGATGATGATGATGATGATGATGATGATGATGATGATGATGATGATGATGATGATGATGATGATGATGATGATGATGATGATGATGATGATGATGATGATGATGATGATGATGATGATGATGATGATGATGATGATGATGATGATGATGATGATGATGATGATGATGATGATGATGATGATGATGATGATGATGATGATGATGATGATGACAAAAGAGAAGTACGCCAAAGTGAAATGGAATGGACGAAATCAATTAAATGAATTGTTAAGGCCACGGTAGAGAAAGTGGTTTCACAAAACGCTTTTGTTCATGTATAGCTAATGCTTCAGCTATACATAAGTGGTGGAAACGTGAACCTTTGGACTAGTTCAAACTAACTTTGTAAATAATTTTAACGAATGAATCTCGAGGTGCTGAGTGACCGAATTCAATAAGATGTTCACATGTGGATGAAGTCGTTTTGCTTTTCTCGCCTCTGGTAAGCCAAACCGGTAGTGTTCACTGACACATTTTTGGAGGTCCCACTTACAACGTCCAATATAGTCAGCTTCATAGGAACATGTGAACTTGTAGATACATACAGATGTGGACATATGTGGAAGCCTATCCTTCACGCATTGACGAATCAGACGGCGGCTGGAGAATATCAATCTCAATCTAGCAGCATTGAAGGTACTATTGATACATCTTGCTAGACGATTTTTCAGCACTTCAGCTGTGCTGTCTCCTTTGAATCCTAGATTCATGATTAAGATTTTCATAGGGACTGTAATGGGATGGGGAATGGTTGTTTTGTCAGATTCTTATGAATAAACCTTTTAGGGTATCCGTTATTAGATAGTATTATTCTAAGAGTTTCGATTTCAGCATCCAACCTATCTTCTGAACATTTTCTATAGATTTTGGAACACAGTGAGTGAATGAGATTTCTCTTACAACCAGGAGGTACCCAATTATTAAAGTTAGTGAACTAACCGGTCGAAGTTGGTTTTCGACAGACTGACCTTTGAATGTTAGCCATCATCCCTTCTCTTTAACCTTACGTCTAGAAAGTAGAACGATGAGTTTAACTCTTCTTCTACAGTGAATTTAATGGACGGGTGACAATCATTGAAGCGTCTTAACAGCTCGTCCATTGAACAAGTTTCGTCGCAAATAAGAAAAGTATCATCCATGTACCTTTTATACAAATAAAGTTTCAAAATTATTTCTTTAAGGGGCCCGTTTTCTAACTTTGTCATAAAGATATCAGTCAGGATAAGGCTTAGTAGAGATCCCATTGCGAGTCCATCTGTCTGATCACAAACTGTATGATTGATTGTATATTTTGCATATTGACTGAGCAACTCCGTTTTCAGTGCAATTATATGTTATTTTACGGAGTAGAAACACGACTGTACACCTTGATAATGAAGTCGTTGAAAAGAAATATGTCTTCTCTGACACATGACTTGTTCCTGTTAATGTATAACATTTTTAATCCAACTTATTATTCATGTTCAGAAACTCTGAAACATGACTTTTCTAATTTTAATTCTGCCTTTTTTTGATGTTTTCGAAATACGTTCTTAGTCAATCCTACTGCATGTATTTAGCGTTGGTTTGTTCAAAAATATTTTGTAAATTTACGATGTAAGGGCTATGGAAATGATACCTCACAAAGTCACAAGTACGCACTGTTGAAGAGTAACACTCCAAAAGAAACAGTTGCCAAGTCCAGTCGTTTGCCAACTGAAATAAGTCTATCCTGAATGTTGCCTTCAAATAAGGAACATATGTTTGTACAGCTATATGCAGTGGTTACTGTAAGTTAAATCCTATGCATAATTCATTGTTCTTTCTATACACACCTTTTGTTTGGCACCATTTGAACAAAGCTAATTTAAAAACTACTTATTGATATACTTGTAATTCTCCGTTGTTTCATTGCATCGAATTGTTCGACCTCTATTGGCATGTGGGCTGCTGTGCAGATGCCTCGATATTGTCTCAATGTTGATTATGGTAACTTTGTTGGTTATGGCTAACGGAACGCGTGTTTCGTCCTATTTGGGACTCGTCAGCTGGACATACCTGCACCCCAGTGCGCAGTGATGCTGTTCACACTGAGATTCGAACCTCTTACGCATCGCTTCAAACACCAAGGCGTTACTCACTAGACCACAGAAGAACGGGTTGCTCAACCTCTTGTGGCAAATGGGCTCCTATGCGGATGCCTCAATGTTGCCTGAATGTTAATTATGGTAACTTCTTCGGTTGTGGCTAGCAGACGAATCCAGAACACAAAGTTACTATAATTAACATTTAAATAATATCGAGGAATCCATATAGGAGCCCAGATGCCAACAGAGGTTGAGTAATTCGATCCAATAAAACAACGGAGAATCATACGTATGTCGACTGAACAAAGAATAGTTGACATTGTAGTGAACATTTGAAGCCCAGTGTGTGTGTGTGTGTGTATTTTCAAAGTGAGCAGTTCTCTGAGATGGAGTTTCAATGCGCATACGCTTCAGTGTCATGCTTGGTAACATCATCAGAACTTCACAAGGAAGTTCGTCTCGCGAATTTGTGTCCTATCAACCAATAAATGGCCTTATCACTGAAAGAGATCATATCTTCGTCTTTCCATGATTTCCTATTTTTACTTCTGCTTTAGAATCCATTTGCTGAGTTGATTGAGTTAGTAATCAAGTAACACTTGTGCACTGTGGTAATAATATTATCTCCTGGATAACGTTTATTGTCCATATCCATATCAGGTGAGACATTTGATAATTGATAAAATGGAATTAAAATCCACCACAGAACTCAAGTTTTATTCCTACATTCTTAGCCCGATTTGAAATAAATTTATATAAGGTGACATATGATGAGGCATTCAGTGCATCTTTGCTGAAAATCAAAATCAGGTCAGTAGGGAAGAGAACAGTAGAAATATCCGGGATTTGTAGGTAATGCAATGATCGCAAAGGAAATTCAGACAAAGTACCCGTAAAGGTCAATGAGAAAATCGGAGGCAAAATTCACACTGCTCACTGTAGAAAAAGCATGAAATTTGATGACACTACATTCAGGCTCAGCACATTCACATATAAATTAAATAGCTTACTATAAAAATGTATTACATCAGTTAACTTTTGTTTCAGTTTTAATCTCCATTCAAAACTGGATGATTCTACTGAGTAGTTTGTCTAAGACAATAATTATGGCTTTCAGATAACACTACTTGGTAAGTACAATGTAACATCAGGAAGTACACTGTGTCTAGTCATCAGTAATTAATCATATTCTTGTTTATTATCCATGAAAATGAGAGGGACATCATAAACCTATGCCGGAAGGTCAGTGGATGATTCAAGAACATCAGGATTATCAGATTTATTGAATTCGATTATTTTAACGAATTAAGTCATGAAATGTTAAGTCAAAGTGGTTTCAATTTCAACAGTGAACTCTAGTAAATTTTGAGGGAGTTGTGAAGATTTGGAAATATTTCAAGTTGTTATTCATCGAAGACTGACATCAGTTGGAGGAACAAAGGAAACCTGGGAGCACTGGACAGCCGTCCTGGGTGCGCACTGCTGAGGAGTCCCATACTAGGACGAAACGGCTGTCAGTCTTCGATGAATAACAACTTGAAATGAACTCTAGATTAACTTGTCTAGTCGTCAGAGTTTGGCTTTTTTTTCCAACTTGTATTTATTGTAACCATTCAATGTGGCAGTAAAGTTAGGAAGAAGGACTTTTCTTCAACGTATAAATTTATAATATTCTAATGATAGATAAAGTAATGACATCGCCTTTATTTCAGTGAACACTAACAAATGCATATACTTCTTTGATTAGCAGTATCTATAAATTTTGGGTTGTCTAACAGCTAACTAATACACACACTGGTAATCAACAACAAAAGCTCCAATCACCATCAACGGGAGAAACTTAAAAGAAGTAGCCTCCCTCACCTATCTAGGCAGTACTGTTTCAACTACAGGCGGCTCAGACGAGGATGTTAAAGCCAGGATTGGCAATACAGCAAGACAATCGTTTATTTGCCTGAAACTAATGTGGAGATCTTCTGCACTCAGCATGTGGAACAAGATGCGGATTTTCAACTCCAACCTCAGTCAAGTCAGTGCTTCTGTATGGCTCAAAGACTTGGCGCTTTACGAAAAGCATTTCCAACAAACTATAGACATTCATCAACAACTGCCACCTATGCTAGCTCGATACTGAAGATCAGATGGCCAGAAAGAATCAGCAACAAGGAATCTACTCTGACCTGCCAACGAACCAACCAAGAAGCTATCGCTGAACAAATATGCAGTAGAAGGAAGTGAAGATGGATTGGAGTGGGCATACACTGAGAAGGCCGACTGGGGACATCACGCTCCAGGCCAGCCAGGCACTCCAGTGGAATCCAGATGGGAAGCGACAAGTTGGGTGTCCCAGCTGAGGGTGACATGGAGGAGACAGTGTGAGGAAGGAATGAAAGCTTCTGGGCTGTCGTGGAACCAGGTTCAAAAGATTTCAGAGAACAGAGTGCACTGAAGACGTGCTACTGAGGGTGTATGTTTCATTACGAACCCAAGGGACAAATAAATAAAGTAATAATTACAGATAATCAGCATGGACCAAATGGACGTTATGTAATAATTTACTTGATGGTGGCTAGTAGTGGAGTCCAAGGTGGGTGTTTCATTCTTTTTCGCACTCATCAGCTGGATATACCGAAACTCTAGTAAGTGATGTTGTTCCGACTGGGATATGATATGAGATAGGATAAAAGGTGAGTCTTGTATCTCACTGTCACCCCACTCAAATAAATTATGACATAATGAATATTCAGGTAGTAACAAGGCATCAGCATAGGTATCCATCTATCAACAGAGGTCAAGCGATCCTATTCAAAATAATAACGGGAAAGTATGAGTATTAATAGGTAAAAACCCTGTTGTTAAGGTATATAAGTGCTACAACACGAAAACTGATGGCATTATGTTATTTTCACTACCAGTGATGTTTCATTAGGCCACATAAAACAAACCTGCTGATATCCAATTAAAAAGGATGACTATAAACGCTATCCTAACATTTTGTAAAGTATTTTATGGAAAAAATACCATCCCAGCCAGAACACAGGAACCTGATTGGTTAGTTATTACTATGGTGGCCTTGAAAGTAGACCACGTAAATAAAGGAAGATGCTCCTTTTTAATTCGTCTTGGTTGCACCACACAGTAAACTAGTATTATTTCCCAAAAAACTTGTTGTATATGTTCAGATCTTTACAGGTATACCAACGAAACTCTAAATATCTACAGTTTTAAAGCTTTGATGAGACGATCTAATTTCGTTGTGGTTTGAACATTATGAATTTCTGATACATTGTGATGAATCACAGCAGGATCAAAACCAACGACTTCTGGCTTTCTACTAACTCAACCACAAGATCCAGTTGCTGATTCATTTCTGGAACCCTCTTGGTTATTGTCTTTTCTTAGTCTATTTATGGATACTGGATAATTTAATTCTATTGCTTGTTGAAAACACTTCTTGCATTATTTTCCTTATTCCTTTTTGTTAACTGATTGTTTCACTAAACAATAAAACATGTTTCTGATAGTTTTGTGTTCTCTGAGTTGAATTCTTTAATCATGGAGCTTTTAGTACCATTCTAGTCAACATCATCAGTACAGACTTCAGAAAGAAGTGAATGATAAAGTTTCCTCTACAATTTATTTATTGGCTTATCCTTATGACCTTATGTATGATCGGATGTTTCTACCACCAAGATCTTGTCATTGTCTTCATAAAGATTTCTATAGGTTTTCCTGCTGATGTCAACTTTGACCTCATTGTTTCTTATTGGTTGGTAGATTGGATGAATATCAGTATGTCTGTTGATTGCTGACTGACTTGAATACCAAGTTTCTGAAACCGCTGGTATCCCTTGAATTTCTTGTATTTATCCAGGATTTTCAAAGTTTCCCAGTCAAATTCATGCCCCCAGTTATGTGTATGTTTTGGTATGAGCGATGTTTCACTGCCAGTTGATGTTCCTATAGACGGTAGGCATTTATCACAGACTGACATAATTTGGAGAAATACAGACCATCGGATTCCCACCCAGTGGCTCAATAGCACTATGTTGGCCGCAAAACATGAAGTTCTTGCTTTGGATCCCTGGTGGGGCTGTGTCGTGGGTGTACTCTGCTGGGCTGTCCCATACTTGAACGAAATGGCCATCCGCTGCTACCGGGTCTTCAGTGTTTCTCCAACTGATGTCAGTCTATGATGAATACTAACATAAAGGCACACATACATTACACCTTCAACTTCAGCAGGTATGCATAACCCAGCGTTCAATAATTTATTATTTTACAGACTGTATTTTCAAAACGACTAAAGCGAAGAGTGGTAAGACAGTCTCACTGAGACTCACTGAGAGGTGAACAAGATTGCTTTACAACTGTTCTAAAGGAGAATAGATGTCCACATAACATCAACATGTGTTGAATTCATCACCAACTGCAGCAATCTGTTTTGCATAAAACGTGTGGCGATTACGTCAGGATTGTTGAAGGCATTCGTCATTGGTATAGCTTATGCGATTACCCTTTATCTTCGGACTATATCATGCAAACTGAACGCAATAGTTATGAAGGGATAGGTTATTATTCGAAAGATAATCTATAGAAATTATTACGCTGAGTATGAACATCAGTTGGTAATTCATCGTCCCTACATATCATTTCTAATACTAAAACAACGACGACATAGTATTGACGCTGAAATGAAATCTAAGATAAAGCAATCACACCAAAGATGCCAGTTTGTTTCTAGATGCTAGACATACGGGTCACCAGAGGAAAGACAAGATCTAGCTTGAATAAGTTCCAATGGAGATTCTACCAAATAGCTATAATATTAGAGGTAGGGTCAGAGAAGTGACTAGTAGAAACATCCATCCAAACATTGACAACACACCTTGAAAAGACTAGCAAAGCTTTACATATAACCGGTTGTCTAGTGAGCACTGAACAGTAATTCATCTTGGAGGTTTATGAGGACTGACAGGTTTCGAGGTAGTGCGCACTGGTGACTTGCTTCAAGTTGGATTTCTCCACGATCTGATTAGAAATCATAATCTGTGGGGTTAACGAAGTCGGCTGTGAGGCCAAATACTAGTCGATAAGACTAAATGATAGCCTCCCTAATATTACAGTTTGACTGACAGATGTAGAAAACTGTGAACTATTGAATTCCCATCTACCGGCTGAACTTTAACGTTGTCACCACGAGACATCAATACGCTTGGTTCGACCCCAAGAAGGGTTTTCCTGGGGTACTTTGGAAACTTCCCACATTAACACGAAACAGCTATCTACTCCTCCCAATTTTACACTGGCTCTCTAACTCATATCAACTCGTGTTAAATACTACCTGAAAATACTGAATTATAGAATGATGCTTGGCTCCAAAATAAACTCAGTGTAAAAATAAACACAAAACTCATCCTACAAAATCCAGATTATCCTGCTGATCAAATTTCAATCAACACAATAACATGTCAGCATGTGCTTCGTTTGTTTCAATGGTGAAAAAGATTTCAAAACTTTATTCTTGAAATCCAAATTATCACCAGAATGATTACATGAATGAGATTAACTACTTCATTTTTGTTTTCAGTAATATCTCACATTTCTTTAATCATCTCATCAAATAAAAACAAAATGCCAATTAGTGATAAGGCTATTGATAATGTTTTCTATAAATAAACTTCAACCACTAAAATATCCATTCATATGTAGATATTCTTCCTCACTTCCCCGATTGTGTAAGTATGCATGAAGCAATAAGTTGAAAACGTCGATAGGATGACAGTGAAACTGGTCAATGAAGACAAGATAATGAACAAACTTCATGTATTCGACGTCCACTATCAACTTTTAGACAAGATTTCTCATTACATGATGAAAGACGAGGAAAATCTACACAGAATCATGAAGATGAAGAAACTTGTGTTTGACTTGTTGGATGACAGGAGAGGATTAACGCTTAAATACATTTTTCCGCCTCATCACACTCCACAGCATGGCTTCGTGTGATTATCTTATGTCAGTAAGTGTTCAGCACAAGTCATTTGATACACTCCAGTGATAGACAAAACCTCTAATACATCCCCCGAACCTAAACACAATAATATACACATATAGGAACAGAGATGAATGATGAAGTTCACGATATAAACAACCACTACAGGGAACAAGTCACAACAAATCAGACTTTAGAATCGATCAATAAACACAAAGCACAATACAACGTGATGTAGTCCAGGAATGTGAATACGCCTGAAAGTGGTAGGAATTCTGATGACAGTGGGAGAACAACAGAGATGATGTGTGAAGTATGTGAATTGATGGTAGACGAATGGAACAGGATGTGCTAACAAACATGATAAAAATATAATGGATTAAAGTAAATCGAAAATGATGTGAATATAGATAATGTTTGAGAATAATATGTAAGAGAGTAAGCTGAAAGAATGAAATGGTAAATAAATCTGTAGAAAAGGAACAACTCATTAGGGCAATACAAGGTGAACCACAAACTACTTTTGTACACATAACTCTGGTTTCAATAACGGATTGCTGTTGCTGCTACTGCTGCTCCTGCATAACATAGTAATCTACTTCTTCTTTATCCATTGATTACCTTAAAAGGTATGCTTCAGTCGACGGCACGACCTGTATGAAGTATGTGTCTGCCAATGGCGCTGATTGGTGGCCTTCTATCTCTCAAGGACAGGATTTTCGGTACATGTTCACAGATTCATTTAGTAAGCACACTCTCCATTCTTCCGATATACATCCTACTGCAAGTACACGTAAAATAGATAAATACAACTGGAGGTAACATGAGAGGTCTAACATGTAAATTAGTTTGTCTATTCATGTTCTTCATGTCATAGACAACTGTTAATTTCACAGCTGGATAACTTAGTGCGATGCGTGCATTCAGTTGGCGATTATTCTGTGAACTCCCTGCATCGCCTTTGAATGGTAGGCTAATCAACACGTTCTATTTCGGAACGCCTACATCATTCAATTTCTCATTTTTAACTTTAAAGTGTTTATTGATGAACTTTATACGGAGGGTATCCATAATCTAATAGAGTTTTTTGTGAAGTTTCCAGTTCATTTTCAATGACTTCCTTAGAACATAGTCTGCTAGCCTCTGCTATCTGTTCTGCTTCAATATGCATAGACGAATTCACCGACTCTCGTGAAGATAATCACGTACACTGTTCAGTGGCAACGTGAACACCTTTCCACATTGTTCAACAAGCATCAATCAAAAGCAAATCGAAAGCTCCAAACTGAAAACATTTAGTTGACAGTGAACACACAATTTGCAGAAGACTCATTACAACATGAGTGAAACATAAGTAAGTTTCAGTAGGGTTTTATGCACAGTCCTCAATTCCCAAGTTGACTGCATCACCTTTCTTCACAGTTTGAACTCTCCATAAAACCAAGACATCTCATATACAAAGTTGTGTACAGGTAGGAAATGAACACATTGAGACTGACTTCAACACTCCACAGTTATAAAGTAGGAAGAATAGAACTTTGTGAGAGAACAGGTACAAACTCGATTTGGAGTCAGTCAGCCTCATCACAACATGCCTGTCAAATGAACATCAGGAATGACAGTTACTCAAATCTACACGCCTGAAGTGAAGACAGGAGTAAGACAAGGCTGCCACCTACTATCACCGATCATCTTCCTGACTGGGGTCGACTGGATCATGCATGCAGTCAACAATGAGGAGCGAGAAGATGGACATACGCTGGCTAGACCGATGAAAGACCCCATGCGAAGATTTGGATTTCGCCAACGATGATCATTTTGTCTAATGTCTTGTCGCACATACTCGAAGATCTGCTGGCAAAAACCAACAAGCTGACAGAAGAGGCGAGGCAGGGCAGCGAAAACGGTGCTTCCTTCAGGTGAACGTAGAGAAGACGGAGGTGATGAAGATACTCAACCAACAACAGCATCAATAACAAGAGGCACGAATGATCATTAACAGTGGGAATCCTAAAGGAAGTAGCCTCTTTACCCTACCTGCACACCTAGACAGCATCATCTCAAATACAGGCTGCGGTAGCGGCACAGATGTGGTCGTCAAAGCCAGGATCAGAAAGACAGAAAGACAGGCCTTCAATAATATGAAATCAGTGTGGAGATTGACTGCACTCAGCACAAAGAACAAGATCCGGATTTACAACGTTGATGTCAAGTCAGTGCTTCTATTTGGTTCAGAAACTTGGCGCGTCAATAAAAGCGTTTCCAACAAAATACAGACATGCATCATCAACAGCTGCCGCTTACGCTCACTCCATACTGAAGGTGGGGATCAGATAGCCAGAAGGCATAGACAAAGAAGAACTCTACCTGGCGACGAACCAACCAAGAACTCATCACCCAACAAATATACAGAAGAAAATGGAGATGGTTTTATTCGGGCATACACTAAGAATACCGACTGAAGACATCACATGCCAGACCAGTCTCTCGAGTGGAATCTAAATGGGAAATGACGAGTTGGGTGTCCCAGCTGAGGGTGACATGGAGGAGATGGTGTGAGGAAGAAATGAAAGCTTGTGGACAGACGTGTTACCAGGTTGAAAAGACTGCAGAGAGGAGAGTGGAATGGAGACGTGTTACTGAAACCATATGTTCCACTAGGAACCCAAGAGACAAATAATAACAATAATAAAATCAATCTACAAACAAAATCACTCGAAGTTGTATGAAGAACTGTTGACTGACTGCTTCAACCATTCGGTGTATGCATCGCATACAAACCAGCAAAATCTCTACAGAGTATCTTCTCACAACCGGATAATCTTTTGTTTAGAATACACAATATAAACATCATCCATAAACTAAGTCAGAAAGACTATCAACAACATTGGTTTTGTCAATGCAGCTGTCGGATGACCTGGAGAATCTGTAAACGATAACTAATGGTTGAATGGTATGACACTTTGACACTATGAGAATGTGACGAAACTACAATGACTAACCTCACAAACTACTTGCTACTCAATTAGCCGAGAGGATGGACGAATGAAGGAACAAGTGTGCACAGTGATGCATCATTCCAAGTTGCCTAATTTCACAATAGTGTAGAGAGAGTAGCTGGAGGAGAAAAGACTAATTATAACAGTGTAGACAAAAGTACACATGAGGAAATAAAATCAATATATGAAGGTTAGTAGAAATGTTGCGAACCTCAAGAACCATAGACAATGTACACTGGGACCAATTTTGAACATTATCATTGACAGTTTCCAACCACTCGTTCCTATCGTCACCATGATGGGAAGCAGACAGCCCACATTTATATACACAGCTGAAGCGAGCAATCCAAGTCTACATCGACGTCTAGCATACCTTCACATAGTCATCTTTAGTTGTCTTCGAAATAGATACCACTTTGGCAAGAGTATCTAGTAGAGGGAGCACTAGATAGGTGTGGGTAACATATGTCCAAGCCACCTCAGCCAGTGAACATTCACAACCATATGAACTCACCTAGCTTACAAGAAAAATACTGCAAGTCTAACGTCATCATTGCGCACATGCTGATTCCACCAAACACCAGCATCAGTACGAAGACACTTGTGGTGAAAATCTACAGACTATTCATGTATTTCACCTTCGATCACTACACATCACTGCCATACTATATGATAGAGTGGATTGTTAAGCGACATTCTCATCATTTCATACACAGTCAGATGTCTCACGGACTCCAGAGATGGTGTTATTTACGAAATGCGCCGTTTCTGCCCCAACTCAGATATCATCAGCAACAAGTCCATCAAGGTTCATAAGACTTCAGAAGTAAGTGAAGTAACTTCACTCGTCGTCACATCACTACACCACGTATTCTTACAACTAGTCATCGAGCCTTACATTTTACATGTATCGAAAGCCATCCAAACATACTCAAGGGTCTACTTAAAGCTTTCAGTGTACTTCATCTTTTGTCAAAACCTTTACTGATCAGGAATACGCTGTCTGTATCCTCTAATTTAGCCTGCTTTCTACCGATACCAAGTCGTTCACTCTGAAATGAGAGATAAGTGGAATAACATTCTTCAGAACGTCTGAAGCATGGTTAACTAGGAATGGTGACAGTAATCAACAATGACAGACGACTCTAATTGTCATCACCTTAGACTACAAGTCTCTGCAAACATTATCATGGCTATGCAAGTTCGTACAAGGCAGTCAGATTAACATATTATAATTACTGGCTACTCACCACTATAGTCAAGCAATATCACAGAGCATTTCCATGTGTCATGCCGATACGCCAGTGACAACATTGGACAAATCACCATTTTATATCATCCCAAACACTTAAAAAACTGCAAGAATCGTCATATGAGAAATATTCATCCCACACTTGACTGTATTTTTGCCAATTTGTCTACCTTCACTGATGGATTTGTCAAAGTTACTGCTCCCATTCTAGATGACTCTTCGTCTATAGTCAGTGCAGAATTTCATTCATATTACTGAAACTTTCATTTATCACTACATCACAACAACCTTATTGAGTCTACTACTCATCAGGATCCCAGAGAAGATTTACGGTTCATCAACGACATTTGAGACTGCATCTCATGTGCTCTGCCCAAAACATGTGATGCATTACACAATAGAGACCTTGGCATATCTTTCAAAGAAAGTCAGTCAATCAGGGATGCTATTTACAGGACAATATGCTGAGTTTGACATCTATATTACAAGAAACAGATTGGAATGTATTTGTCGATAAAGCATTAGACAATACTGTCACTAATAATTCATCAGCTACCTGAAAGATTCTATTGACATTTGACGCTGTCGTAGAATATTCTCCATGAGATCTTACAGACTTACATCTTCGCATTTCAAGAAGATCCAAAGAGATGAGGAAATGTCGTATACTTCTGGTGACGTTAGAATACTAAATTATCCAATGTAGTTCGAAATACAACATCTCAATAAAACATTCAACCAATAGTTGGAGAAGGAATTTGACAACATATGCAAACTATTTTGAAGGATTATCTGGTGGAGAACAGACAAGTAATGAAGCTTGTTCTGATGATATCTGTTCTGTAAACCAGCTGTTTATCTTCACGAGCTGATTCTATCCTACCTAATGCTTTCATTAGAATGAACGCCGGCTTTCCTTATTTGACCATAAATCATGTTTCCGAATGTCTCATATCCGTGGATCTATCTAGAGTCAATGTTGTGAAGGTGTGTGCAGATATTTTGTCATCCTCATACAGATATCTTGATAGAATGAATCATCTTGCAAATATACAATACCGGGTGCTTGGAAAGAGATAAAAGTTGTACCAGTAACCAAATCATCTTATGGATCCAATGTCAAGTTTACACCCCTTGCTATAATGTTTCTCTTTTTGCAGATAATCCAGAAACAATTTCCATCTCTGCCTGAACCCTCATTGAAGTCTTTCAGATATCCAAAAAATGTCTACTTGTGAACACAGGAGAAGTACCTCGTTGCTACTGTTGTCTTGCATAATAATATTGTTTCCAGCCTAGACAAAAGTGATAAGTATACTCTCGGTGACTTCCTAGATTACACGTTTGCCTCTTACTCTGTTTCTACGCCAATCTTGTTAACTACACTTGTTATCGCACACACTGAGCCATAGGGCACACGCACACCATGCTCTTACTTTTCTGAAACGAACCAGTATGCTGTTTATAAAATAAAATGCTCTAATCCACTATTCTGTGCAGCCTCCGCACCTCACAGTGCTGTACTTTATCCATTTTCATTCTTTTCCTTCATGCATGACTTAGCTAATTCTGTACCAGTTGTCTCTCATTTACACTGTTCTCAAATACATGTTTACGTAAACCAAAATCAACCAGCCGTCTTTCTCAAATGACCTCAAGCTACATCCTTCTGCCTACCAAAATGGCGATTTCAGTGTCAGGCGCAAAGAAGGTGATGTTCAGGCTGATATCCTCAAACATCGCCTCTCAACATCTCTAAGGAAGATATTTCATCCAGTTGGCCTGAAAATCACTTCTTCCAGTTCACAACTGATTCATCAAAGTGTTAAGGACAGAATCTCACTTCTCTTCACAACAATGTACATCTATCAATTCACTTGTTTTCGTGAAGGAAAGTACATTGACTGTAAACAGCATCAAGTACGTAGAAATATACTGAAACATTGCACAGCATGACTATCCGATTAAGAGAAAGAATATTGACAGTTATATTCTTCAACACGTCATCATCTCCAGATGTCTAACCCATCACAGAAGCTTCTTCAAAATAACTTACAGAGTTCCCTCCAATAACTCTACAACCCGTCGAATTAGTCATCTATGCCTAATCGAATAACTGCCAATTTACAATCTTCAACCCAATATTTGTGTTCAAAAACACTATGTGCATTCACTAGCCTTACAATAAATACCTAGAGTAATACCTCTCCTCTGTCTTCAGAAGAAACTTTGCATTCATTGTTTCAGCATTGTAGTAATCACTTGTTCCTACTACCTAACAACACATTTATCTCCATCGACGCTTGAAACCAGGCTGCTTCGATTCACTTTGTTGTATTTCACTTCCAGTCAGGTGTTGAAGGATTTCGAACATCACAAATGTAGACGTAGTATGAGTCGATATGATTCCTTGTGGTTGTTATTAAAAGCCTTCTCTCCTTCCTTAGAATTCCAAATAATCGTCGATCTGCAACACTATGAAAAGACTATTAGTTACACTCGCAGAAATCTCACTATCTTAATTACTCTTGTCACCGTTACTGACTACTCAGTATACATCATCAGGTCCTGCTGCTTTACATCCCTTCAAATCTCGAAACAGCCATATCAACTTTATTGAGAGCTGAACAACCACAAATATACAACCTACTGGTGTTCAGGCTGAGTGTTGAGCAACTGAAGCATTTCTGTAGACCAGTTCAACTGTGTTTCAGTGTTCCAGTCAACGTTCCACTTGTCTGTCTTTAGAAAGTATCAGATTCCCATCCTCTCTGCTTGTAATCTTACTGATCATCCTCTTCTTCATTTCATGTCTCCTTGATTAGTCAAGAACACTCTCGATTATTACCTCATATTCACGTCTTCTCTGTCTCTCTCAATTTCGCCATCCACCGCTATTTGTAGTCACTCAGAAAACTGGTAGACAGTCTTAGTTGCGTTCGTTTCTCATCACACTCACAGCGACATGGAATGTCTTGCCACAGTTGTCAGTTCTAATCAGGTTGCAGAAATACACTGCGTTCATCTCATCTCTGGATTTAGGTTATTGCTTGTCTTCGATGAGAACCTCTACCATGTTTAGGTAGGCACCTCACTACGTTCTCCTAGAATACACACCTAATTTTATCATCTATCTGGGCGAAAAAACGCCCTGTTATTGGGCCTTACTGAGTCTATTCATTTAGCTGGATATATACATGTCTCTGTACCAACTTGTGATCGGAGTCCAAGCAACTAATCCAAATATTCCAGCAATCCACAGTCGAATCTCCTCGACGATAAATTGGAGTGATATAATCTATCTGCACCTACCGTTAGCTTTTTATTGACTTCGTGTCACGTTTGAAGTAAGTGCTCATCAGGAACAATTGACGAAAAGAACAGGACTGTAAGAGAAGACTGATATTGTTGGCTCTTCGACATGAGTCATGGTAATTACAACTGAAATATATTTCTGTTTGGCTCCGTCTACCTACTGGAGTACTAAAGTCGACCACCAATATCACTGCATCTCAGTGTCCTGCTTTATGCAGCGAAGTCCATAGCTTCTGTCTAAACTAACCCTGCTCACTGAACACATCTTCATATAACTATGGACAATAAATTATGTCCGAAACCTAATCCAGCAAACAACGCTATTCCACCGTACGATACTTCAGAATTCGAGATTTACAACTGTGAATTCAGGCATAATGTTGATAACAGGAATATGTGGTCAGTGTAACGGAGGAGATAAAATTTTGGGAGGATGGATTATGGTCAGTTGTGTTTTGCATACTTCTGGTGGTATGTGGCTAGGGGCTGGCTACTCTGTAGCCAACCATACTGTCAAAGATGGTATCCTTAGGAGTTGCCTGAATGAGAGAGTGGAGCAGTTTCTGATGACTGCACAGCCCAGAGGATATCTATTTGAAACCGGTCACACATAGTATTATTGGGAGTTTTGAAAAATATATACTGCCACAACTAAAGTTCTTTTAGACAGAGAGAAGTCTGTTACTTCTATAACCGACACTTTGTAACCCCCTCCATGTGGTAAAAGGCTTGGACAGCTGGTCATCTTTGTGAAGCATATTACTCCTGTCATAACCTGTGCAATCAGAAGTAAATCCATGTTTTTAGATACCCTCATCATAGCGTCAGGTATTTACACCATGATAGTTATGACTTCTTGTCTTTCCACTAAGCAATAGACCTTCCTGCAGCAACAGAACCTTAAAGAATAATCGTTTCTATCAAAAAACCTAGTCGGCTCAATGTGATCGTCACTTCATGTTGGCAGTTCTCGGTTTGATACTCTGCTGAAGTGGTAACCTACAAACACACAGAAACGAAACCAGGTTACTAATTACTGACAGTTGACGAACGTAATGGGAAAGAGGTTATCAATCTTAGTAGCTCAGTGTTTGTGCTAACTTGATAAAAACTGAAATCGTAGGGAAACCATCTTCACCCCTTATAAACCAGTGACCATTACGGCAGAAAAATATCCTACATGACCATTTTTAGAATTTCAACAAGTATCACATCTTTTTGAAACCTGTCGTGATAATATCACCTAGTATGACAACGAATCTTTCCGGAAAGTCATCGAAGGTGTAACAATGAAAGCAGTCAGTTTTATTTCATAATATTCTCTCGTGAACCAAAGAAAGAAACCAACAAGTTACTAAGTCAAGTTAGAGGTTTTTTGAGAAGTGATGGATGTACATTAAAGATTTCCTTCTAAATGAGTTTCTTCACGTTCTAATTGGATTGGATGACATATGTGGTCAGTCAAGTCAGATGTCACGGGAAATACTCACCGATGGTAACAGGTGATGTTCGTGCTGTATGCTGAGTTTACTAACAGGGTTAGAAAACATTTGACCGTTTGATTCCAATCAGCTGGCTTAGTGGTTACGTGGTGACCGTAAGATCTGAAGGTGCTAGGTTCGACTCCCGGTGAGGGCAGATGAGTAGAATCATCCTAGGATAAAACAGATGTTGAGTGTTATCAGGTTTTCGGTGTTTCATCGTATGATATCGCACATTGATAATAATGACCTTAATAACAAGTCAGTAGCTTTATGAGTTAACTGATTCGAAGTTCCCATCAACATGAACAATCACGCTTTTGATACGTTTTACTTTGAAACTCAAGACTATCAGTTTTTAACAATAAGTAAGCCAAATTTACGTCGCAAGCTTAGATCTGTTAGTGATTATGCTCTTAATAAAGTTAGCACACTGTTTACTAAGACTTCCATCAATGAGCTGTTTTCAAGTATGTAGAATTTATTGCTATTCAAACGGGATACTTCACTAGTTCCATGTACCCTTTTGCGAATAATTTAAAAACTAAACGATCCTTGTTGATGTTTTTCACAGCTGAGACGTTTTTCAACTGTCCAAGTGTGGTATCAATAGAGTTTCCGTTGAAAATTACTCACCATAGATCATAAGTGTCATGAACTACAGAAATAAACTACACCAAGTTAACACACACTGATCAAATCCTCAACTACAATAGCAACAACTCAACAATCCACAAAATTAGTTGCCTGCACACTCTATTCAAAAGAACCAGAACACACTACACTGCAGTACAACAACCTCACAGAGAAACCATGAAAATTACTTCATATCTATCCTAAAGAAGAACGACTGCACATGAGACTTCATCACAACATGCCTATCTCGTACAACATCAACTACAATCTCATCGACAGAAACCAACAAATACATCATCCTACCACACATAAAGAATATATCAGAAATCATGACAAGATTACTCAGAACAAGTGGAATTGATGTGACTCATAAACCAACAAATCACCTCCAAACACAAACAAGAGGATCCAACAACAATCAGAGAAGACAAACCAAATATCATTTACAAAATCAACTGCAATAACTGCAGTCAACACTCCATCAGACAAAGTGGTCGCTGTATTCTCCTTCCTCATGCACATGAACACCAATCGGCCATTAAACATCACACATGACATTTCATTACTCATTTCAACGCATGTGGATAACAACTATGGACATGAGTTCAGTTTTCACAATATAGTCCTGATCTTGGACGAAGAGAGGAAACACAAAGAGTATCAGAGAATTCATAGAAGCTTGGCATTCACGTCGGTCAGTCAGTCAGCAATCAATAGATGTATACACATAGACTCAACCTATCAACCAATGAGAAAAGCGACAAGTGACAGAAAGATCGGAGGTGAAGTAGAGGAACAGCTAACAGGAAAATCGATGTGGTCAATGACACCATAATCAGAGCAAACAAGCAATGGCAAAGCAGTTGGTGAGGACAAGCTGTTGAGTCAGTCACTGACAGAGAGATATTGATGGTTCACTTCATAGTGAAGTTAGTGCTGGTGATTTTGTCTAGAAAGACGATGGGAGCTTCACGATTGAACAACCGAGCTCGGAGAACACAACAGAATCAAAAGATATGCTGCTGAATGACTTGAGTAGTATATTTCCCACTACTTTTCATCAATTTCTTACTTATTGTATTAGTCGATGAATAAATCTATTTTTGATACTAAATACACTTAACAGTATTTTGTTGTAATTATTAAAAATTAATTCACTATGTATCAGTTTGATCGTTCAAATTCATTCCGTAAATTATCTCTACCTTTTAATCTAATCCGTTTATTTTCACAATAGATATTAATGTCCTAAAAACTTTTCTTCTACAGTATTGAAACTATTTTTAGAAATTTTCATTTGGCTATAGAGAAAAGACTAAATATGAGAAATAATTTTACCTAATAGTTTATTTTGAAATGGACACACACACACACATGCAAACCATATCCAATCCCATAAAAATTCTTAGGTAATCACGGCGTCTAAATATAGACTTTATTTCTTCATCGATCGTTGCCTTACATTTTAATCTAGCCAATAGAATTCAGTCCTGAATACTGGACAATTTCCATCAGGTGACCTTGAGCTTTAACAGCCTATTGGTTGATTCTCATGTAAATAGGGTAAGGAAGAAACTTCGACTAAAGGAAGTAGGTTTTGGTCTAGTAAAACATATTGTATTGAAAATAAATTCAGACCTCCTTATTATTTTTATTTTTCCCGTAGAATGAATATATCCATATTCACTTGGGAATTACACGATTCAATGTCTTTTTATTTGTTTAGCATATATGTATGATGAATTTAACATAGAAAATATGATGACTATCCATTAGAGAAGTACAATTAGCCTGTTACTTGTATATATTAAATTTTCAAGAGATTTCATCATAACTATTACAACTTTTAAATAAGAAATGAAGTTTAAGCTAAGTAAACACATGTGTGGATGTACATTTAGATATGGTTGACTGACGATAGGTAGAATAGGAAGATGTTGAAATGTCTCTTACATGAAGATACCTAAAACACTATTGAATTATCTCTGACATTTATTTATTTATTTATTTGTTTTTTTCATTGAAAAACAAGTTAAAAACATGTAACCGTAGTTTTTAATCATGTTTTGAAAAATGAGAATTTAGATGGCTAGTCAAGATGTACTATTTGGATTTGTAATCACTTTTTCAAAACGGAACATATGCTTACTGATCTCACTATGCTTAAGAGAAGAGGATGGAGGAGGAGAAGGAGGAGTGTGCATTATCTTAGCGCTGGAGATGTGTTTCATATGTGAGTCACAGGTTCGAACCCCATTTTAGCTAGTGTGACTCAAACAGTATCAATGTGGCACATTGTTTAGTTCGAATCTCAGATAGGGTTGTTTGTACAACGATAATCTGACAAAGCTACTCACTTCATTAGTTATAAAGATATTTTTCCGATAATTTCACATATTTATTGATGTTTACTTGCTCAAAGATGCTTTTAAAGTTAGGACAGGAGTAAAACAAGGCTGCTGAGGACGTTAAAGCCAGGATTGGAGGAGCAAGATAGGCGTTCATCAACTGGAAACCAGTGTGGAGATCTTCTGCACTCAGCATAAAGAAAAAGACCCGGATTTTCAACACTAACCACAGTCAAGTCTGTGCTTCTATATGGCTCAAAAACTTGACGCATTACGAAGGGGATTTCCGACAAACTACAGATATCAGACATCAACAACTGCCTACACTGGCTCGTTACTGAAGACCAGATGGCCAGAATAATAGGAATAAGCAACAAGGAACTCTGGCTGGCAGTGAACCAACCAAACACCTATCACTCAACAAATATGCTGACGCGTCAGCCCGTCGAGTGGAACCCAGATGGGAAGCGACGAGTTGGGCATCTGAGGTGAGGGTGACATGCAGGAGATCGTGCGAGGAGGAAATGAGAGCTTCTGAGCTGTCGTGGAACCAGGTTCAAAAGATTTCAGAGAACAAAGTGCACTGGAGATGTGCTAGTGAAGCCTATGTTCCATTAGGAACCCCAGGGACAAATAGTAATAGTAATAATTCATGTTTACTTACAGGTACAGTTTCTGGTCTCAGTGTTGGGGCCATATTAACGACCGGGCTTGAAGCTGTTCTTTCCAGTAGTGGATTTCCACGTCCATTTGACTGATTCAATGGTCGAGAAAGACATGCATTAGAATCCAAACTGTTCACACCTGAACGATCTGAGGTCAAAAATTCTGATCTATAAGAAGAAGAACACAAAAAAGCATTGAAAATAATCCTTTACTGTTATTGTTACTATGCTCATTAGTTGTGTAGTTCTCTACTGTTTATTTGAAACATAACAACCAGAAAATAAGCTGATTATGAAAGATTTGTCAAAATCAACATGTTATGATCTTGTGTTATTAGGAATGACTTTAAAGGCCACCTTGGCAACAGCTGTGATAACCATTTCTTGGAACAGTTAATCAAGTTTCGCTATTCCGACGAGAAAGTTAGTTTTTCACAAAAGATAACAGCCCAATTGGTTATTAGGCAGTTGCTAGGGTGACCTTTAAAGCCACTCCATTTAAATAAGTGACTTTAAAAGTCACCCTAGCAACTGCTAAGATAACCAATTAGGCTTCTGCGTTTCACCCAAAGAAGTAATTTTCCATGATATACATGAACGTAATTGGCTCTTATCAGTTGCTGGGGTGGTCTTGTTAGTCAGAGTGACTTGAAGGCCACCCTACAACTACCTTAATAACCAGTCTATGGTTTTTTTCAAGTCTGCCTTTCCAGTTGAAATGAAGACACCTGATTGGTCATTTCGATCGTTACTATGGTGGCCTTTAAGTCGCTTTAATTTTTAATAAAATATTGAAATCTGATTGGTTAATCTAGCTGTTGTCATAGTGGCCTTTAAAGTCAGGCTACTTTAAGGACAGCCCTAGCAACTGTTTAGACAGCCAATTATTATCTTTCTCTATTTAATGAAAAAGTAGTTGTCCAGGTGACATACCGAAGCCTGACTGGTCATTTCAGTAGTTGCAGAATGGCCTTTAAAGTTACTCCAATATCTAGATAGATAGTACACAATGCTTTTAAAGGGTTCTTTCGCCGATGTCGACTGTTAAACCAGGACTGACCTTAATTCTGTCCTAGCAATTACCGCCGATATAACCAATCAGCTTTCGGAAATCCAGCTGGTTATGGTCCATTTTCGTGAAAATAAAATAGAGAACCGTAACTATTTTTCTCAGCACTGCAAAAAATAGTGACTCTCGTGTGTGATTTTAAAGATCACCCTAGTAACTGTAAGATAAACAAATTGCGTCTCTCTATTCTATGAGAAACTATCTATCCAAGAGAAATTCTGAAATCTGATTGGTTACTCCAGCAGTTACCAGAGTGCCCTTCAGAGTAAATCGTGACTGTCAAGTCCACTCCGACAACTACCAAAGTAAACAGTTACAGTCTTGTATTGTATGAAAAAGCTACCTTTCCAGCCGAAATGAAGAAATTTATTTGATCATTTCAGTCGTTACCTGAATGACATTGAAGTCGTTGGAATCTTTGTTGAATAGGTGGCTGAAGAATCTTTGTAACAGGGATTTTTTCATACTATTCATGAAATTCATAATTCATAACAATTAATGATTAAGATTCTCATTCGCACACAGAAAGAATGAGAATTATATTGGGATACTAAAAACAACCAATTAGGTTTCTTTATTTCAGTTGGATAAATAGCCAATCATATTGCTTCAAAATTTGGGGAGAAGACTCATGTAGCTTCGATTAAAAATCCGATTGGTTGAAGAGGCAAAAAATCAATAGGAAATAACATTCTGAAAGGGCGTAGAAATAGTCAAGGGCAATGTAAGTATGCATGAACGATTGCATTTTGTACACATCTCGGCGTTGCAATACACTTTCCCTGATCTTACCAGGTTTCCTGTTTTCCATGAAGCGGGCAACCCTCAAAGGTGACTCCCAAGGTCGGTGAAGTCAGTTTGAGAGTTATTCAGGTGAACTACTTATATCTGTGGATTAAAGCGTTTTCACTGATTGTCCGTATCTTTCATACAAACATGACTCACATTCCAAATCTAACGACTATTTTTACACATTCAAATTAGGAATGTGCTACCGTGAATACACTTTTCATATTAAACTTGTGTATTTGATATAGCACCACCCACTTTCAACGGGAGAAATGTAAAGAAAGTGGCCTCTTTCACCCACATCCCTCCATAGGCACTATCGCTCCAAATAAAGACAGTGACGGCGACACATATGAGGATGCCAAAGCAACCAGCATTGGAAAGACAGCAAGACACGCCTTCCTTCAATAATCTTAAATAATCAGTATGGAGATATGCTCCACTGCACTGCACTGCACTGCACTGCACTGCACTGCACTGCACTGCACTGCACTGCACTGCACTGCACTCAGCGTAAAGCGTGAACAACATCCGGGTTTTCAACACTTATTCAGTCAAGTAAATCACTACTCCTATGTGGTGGTTGAAAGACTTGGTGTACTACGAAAAGCATTTCCAGCAAACTACAGACATACTTCACATGAACACTTGTCGCCTACGCTCACTCGATACTGACACTGAAGATAGATCAGAGGGACTAAATAAGAGGAATAAGCAAGAAGGAAATCTGGCTGACTGGCTGGCGACGAACCAACTAAACAAGAACCCATCACCCAACAGATATGTAGGAGGAAGTGGAGATGGAGTGGATAGGATTCGATTGGATTGGACATAGACTGAGAAGACGATTTTCGGACATCATGCACCAGGCCAGGTCAAGCCGTCGAGTGGAAGGCAAATGGGAAATGACGAGTTGGGTGTCCGAGGATGGCATGGAGGAGATGGTGTGAGTTGGAAGTGAGAGCTTGTGGGCATTGGTGGAGCCAGGTTCAGAGGAGTGTAGAGAAGAGAATGGAATACCGACGTGCTACTAGGAACCTCAAGGACAAATAATAATAATGATCATAATAAAATGTAGACTTTTAGTGATTTTAAAGGTCACTCTAAAGACTGATGAAACAATCAGTCACGTTCCACTTTTCTATGAAAAATTGTCTTCTTAGTCAAAATACCGAACTTGATTGATTGTTTTATCAGTTGACAGGTTGACCTTTAAATTCGCCCGTGGTTGTGGTTCACATATTCACACAATCCATGAATTTCAAGCCTATGTACCAACAGAATTTGAACAGTTTGGTTTAGTATAACAACGCAGAATTACAAGCATATCAATAAATAGCAATAACTGGTTCCCGTTGTACAAGAGGTGGCCATCGTGTCCCAATAGCCTAGTGGATAAAGCTTCGGCGCTTGAAGCGATGGGTACGAGGGTCGAGTCCCAGTCGAAATAACATTACTCCCTGGGGTATAGTTGTATCCAGCTTTCCTTTGATTTCGTATGTTTCATTTGCCTGATTTCTTACTCATTCATCGTTACCATTTCCCACGTTGATACATATACTACTTAAATGCATCCTTTTAAGTAGCTGTCACTATACTATCAGTCTATGTCTTTTTATTGGTGGGGGTTTTGCCTCAATTTTAATTGCTAATCAACAATTTTCCTCTAGGAGATGCTTGAGAACACATACAAAAGTATGTATTACCAGTAATATGATTAGTTTAGGCAATACAAATAAACAAAAGTTCAAGGTCTCTTTTGTATTGCTAAACAAGGAGACAAGATCAAGGACTTTACTTGGAATGTTCAATGAGTCTACAATAAAGGTGGTAAACAAACCTATAAACTCACTTAGACACAAAGATTGTTGTCTTTGACTAAGTAAGTTGACCTACCAAATAACATGCAACGCTTGTGAGGTCAAGTACATAAGTTAAGTTAACCGATCTAGAATATAAGAATTTGACTAAATGTAGGACGACAGAGCTCAATAGAATCAGTAACTTTGAAAATGTAAACATTAACACATAACTACGAAATAAGGTGGGTGGGACAAAACAGTTGTACTTAGGTACAATGCAATGAGATGCAAAAAGAGAGAGATTTATTTGGTTGTGGTTAGTACAGGAACCCGGGAGTCATCAACTGGATGTACCTGCATCCCAGTGCGAAGTGATGTTGTTCCCACTGAGACTCGAACTCTGTACCCATTGCTTCAAACACCAAGGAGTTATGCACAAGGTCACCAATAACAAACCTCTTGTACAACAAGTATAAGTTATTGCTATTTTTTGATATACTTGTAATTCTCCGTTGTTTACTGGATCGAATTGTTAAACCTCTGTTAGCATATGGGCCCCTATGCGGATGCCTCGATATCACCGGGATACTTACCACTTTAATTTACTAATTAAAAGGTTAGAAAAACTTTTTGATTGGATCAACACCCATGACATGTAACAGTAATGATGCAACACCTAAACTCCAGATAAGGAAAACTTTATAACCACGAAAAATCAGAGGTCAAAAGTTGTGTAATCACCTTGATGTATTTCGGTGAAATTAATTGTACTCGAAAAGTTATCCAGTAAGTAATAATGTATCACTTATTGTGTGCCATATCTAATTTATTTCTCCCTTGCGTTCATGGTGGAAGATACGGCTTCAGTAGAACGTCGGTATTCCATTCTCTTCTCTACACTCCTCTGAACCTGGCTCCACCAATGCCCACAAGCTCTCACTTCCAACTCACACCATCTCCTCCATGCCATCCTCGGACACCCAACTCGTCATTTCCCATTTGCCTTCCACTCGACGGCTTGACCTGGCCTGGTGCATGATGTCCGAAAATCGTCTTCTCAGTCTATGTCCAATCCAATCGAATCCTATCCACTCCATCTCCACTTCCTCCTACATATCTGTTGGGTGATGGGTTCTTGTTTAGTTGGTTCGTCGCCAGCCAGTCAGCCAGATTTCCTTCTTGCTTATTCCTCTTATTTAGTCCCTCTGATCTATCTTCAGTGTCAGTATCGAGTGAGCGTAGGCGACAAGTGTTCATGTGAAGTATGTCTGTAGTTTGCTGGAAATGCTTTTCGTAATACACCAAGTCTTTCAACCACCACATAGGAGTAGTGATTTACTTGACTGAATAAGTGTTGAAAACCCGGATGTTGTTCACGCTTTACGCTGAGTGCAGTGCAGTGCAGTGCAGTGCAGTGCAGTGCAGTGCAGTGCAGTGGAGCATATCTCCATACTGATTATTTAAGATTATTGAAGGAAGGCGTGTCTTGCTGTCTTTCCAATGCTGGTTGCTTTGGCATCCTCATATGTGTTGCCGTCACTGTCTTTATTTGGAGCGATGGTGCCTATGGAGGGATGTGGGTGAAAGAGGCCACTTTCTTTACATTTCTCCTGTTGAATGTGGTTGTTGTTTTTTGTTGCTTTTGTCGGTTGTGTATCTTCAACACATCTGTCTTCTCATGTCCACCTGATGGATGTCCCATCTTCTTTCACTGTCTCGCCCGTTCTGCCAGCTTATTAGTTTTGCTTGTAGGTCTTTGAGTTTGTGGGAAATGGGACATAAATCGTCGGTCAGATGCTAATGTTTTAAGGTTTTTTCATCTGTCAAACAGCCTGTGCTCCTCTTGTCACTCCTCACATTTTGTTGCATGATCAAAAATTCTACACTTAAATTTGCTTATTTTCCTTTAAAAAAGGATCTTGTCAAGCTAACATCAAATGTTATTCAATCAGTTACTTGAGTGGTTATTAGCAATTTGACCTCTTAAAAACGTAATCAATTAGGGTCCTGTGTTTTATGGAAAAAAAAACTGTTTTTCTAATAGAAAAGAAGGAACATAACTGGCAGCTTCAGTCTTTGCTTGTATCGTCTTAATGTGAATAGATATAGCATTTAAAAAAACATCAACTAGTAATCAGTGTATATCAACTTTTATTCTGATAACTAATCTACAAATTCGTTTTTTTTTGAGGTAACTGACTACTCATAGCACTTGCCATTGCCATGAAAAATAAGCTAAATTCTCAAATATGAAATTAATTTCATACATTAATTGACTGAATTATATGTAGAACAGGTAAATAATGTATGTTGATTCGATGAACAAACAGTCAGTAATCAATCCTCTTCTCTGTCTCTCTCTCTCTCTACCTAACTATATTGAACTTGATTACAGTGGTTTTATCCCACTCACCCTATTGTGTAGTTGTGTGTTAGTGCATGCATGGATTGTAATAGACGAGTCACCTTCTAGATTATTGATCTTATTTGGACCTGTTATACTGCATATTTAGCTAAATTCCTATGTTGGGCTATTCTAATTGATCCCAATCGGTCAGTGTGACCTATGTACTTGACCTCACAGTCATTATGTGGAATTTGTTAGATTAAATTATTTTTCCTAATTGGTTCGATCGCACCCTTAATCCATTTTGAAAAAGCTTATCTGTGAGTGAGTTTTTTGGTTTAAATGCCAACCTATTCCAACTTTGTTGAGGATCCTACGTAAAATTCCTGATGTCCCTTCCTCATAGGGTAACACAGTGGAGGCTGTTAACTCCTTTCTACTCGTGTAGTTCTTATTGTTCCTACTAATGTGATTGTTATTTTTTCGTTTCTTGTATGTCCGTAGGAGTTTCTTGATAAACTGTAGAGGATAATTATTAACTATTAGCGCTTCTTTTACGTGTTTCAATTCCTTGTTTAGGTCCTTGCACTGACTGGTCAGTTTTCTAGCTCTATCACTTAGACATTTGACTAAGCCTGCCTTAACTGACATTAGGATGGGATGATTTGAGTCAATGGAGGCTGTGAACTCCTTTCTTCTCGTGTTGTCGTTATTATTCGCACTCGTATCACTGTTATATTTTAGTTTCTTGTGTGTTTGTATGAATTTCTTAGTAAACTGCAGAGGTTTCCCGATAGAAAGCTTAGAATGACGCCAATTTTTACCAAGGTATTTTCATTACATCCATATTTCTATATATGATGAAGTAGGCATTGAAAAACTCAAAGATTCTGATTCCATCTGAAAGAGGGTTATATAAAGTTCAAAAGTACTGAAAGATTATAAACTGGATCAGAATAACTGTCGATGGCTATCCGTTCTCCATTTGTATTCAAGTCAGCATCAACTCCTTAGGAGGTTGATCCTCTACAAAACACTTGATATCAGATCCCTTTGTCTCTTCAGTAATTACTTGCAAAGGAACTGAATCTACAAAATGCAAGAATAACTGTCATGTGGACATCAGTTTTGAAGTATCTGCTGAATCATGCATCATTAATAAGACTATCTGAGATAGTTGTGCATCGACAAACTTGTTTTTTCCCATCGGTTGATAATTAAAGTTGAGATGGAGATGTAGGTCACGGCACAATTCAAAATGACAGCTACTGGATTACCAGCACTGTGTTATGCCAGACGAGTTCCTGAGTCTCCCAGCGCAGTCAGTAGATTACCAAGCCAATAACCCATAGAAATCATCCACATCTTTTAGTATTTTATCTCCTTTTACAAATGATACTATTAGATAGATTACGAAACCTTTATTTTTAAAATATTGACTGACAGTCACAATTTTGTCCATGCATGAAGTACAGTCTAACATGTATTCGTATAAGTTTCAGCAGAGTCAAAATTCGGTGCTGACCTTGGGCCACTCACTGAATGGCCTTGATCAACCAATCAGAAGGGAAAGAACTATTTACTGACCTTTAGTGTCTTAAAAAAATATGAGTTCTTTTTTTGATCCTTTTATACAAAAAATAATGCAACCTTTCCAAAGATTTACATGTTTAAGGGCAAAATATTTGTAACAATAACTAGAGAGTTACAGTCATCATGTTCATTGAAAAATTAGCATTTAGAGTCCCGACAATTAAGAGTAACTTCAAGGGTGTATATATGGGATATAGGAATTAGGAGAATATATATATACGGAGGATTTTATTGATCTCACGAACTGACACCAATTGGAGAGCCATTAAAGACCTGATAGTACTGGCAAGATGTTCCGTCCCAGCACGGGAGTCCTCAGCAGTGCGTACCCAAAAACTCACCGAGGCTCGAACCATGGACCTTCAGTTTTTACCGGCGAACAAGTTATAATTTAGCCAGTATGTCTCTATTTTCCTAGTTCTATCAATTTCAAAAGAATTTTCCTGATAAATTAACACTTCAGCTAGAGGAATTCATTGAAAACCTTAGAGGACTGGATGGATGTTTCATCTTAGCTTAAAACTATTGAGTAGGGCTTACTGACAGCTCTGTGTACGTAATTGAACGCTGAACTGTTAGTAGCGATCAGTTAATCGTTGAAGATTGAGTTTCAAACTGGAAGTAGACAGTTGTCTGGCTTTGCCATGCTTTTAATGACTGTTTGACTTATGTGGAATATTTGAAGTCATCAACTAATTTCTCATAAACTTGCAAACTGAATAATTCCAATGATTCCAGATTGGTATTCATCATGGGCCGCAGAAACACTGAAAATCTAGGATCACTGGACGGCTGTTTCGTTTTATTATGGGACTCCTCAGCAGTGCACACCCAGTACCTTCAGGTTTTTCGGTCAGCATCTTACCAATGGGTCACTGGATCACGATTCAATGTTCCATATTTTCTAGTTCTTGAAATCAATAAATAAGTCCCCACAAACTCCAAAACTGAATAATTTAATCTTATATCATCAATCAGGTGGGAGCTGCAGTTGTCAGCTAGTTGAACTCAGCATCTTCACACAAGACTTGAAACAGACATAGCTGTAGTGAACAGCTGTTAAGGTGAAATGTCTTACTCATAGGTGTTGTAAGGCACGAATTTTGTTTAAAACATTATTATCGATCTGAACATTTTTAACTTGTCATTTTCACACCATTTTACAGTATGACTGGTAGTTTGATTTCTGCCCCCCCCCCATGTAATTCGCTGATTGGTTAACTTCTACTCTTACTATATGAATATCTCCAATTACAGACAAGGTCATATTTTATGTGTATACATATTCACGTGTTTTGGATTGATTTATGATTATACTGTCGGAGTAATAAACTCTCCCATCTTCCAGCTTCAGTCTTCTCTCTATTCGCCCCTGGGTTGCAGTCAGTAGCTCTTGCGGGCTAAGTTGGCTGTCAGGTAAGCGTGAGTATTCTATTTATTCGGAATATATACAACCGTTGGCGTACGAAGATATAACAGTAGGTATTTTGATGTTTCATTCGTCATTTAAAATGAATTTGAATGCATCCCATATGTGCTCAAATGTAAATCGGAACTCTGTGATTTGGAATTGAGACTACATCATCAATATGATGGTCAATTTGACTTCTAAGCTTTGATACTAAATGTGTTGTTATTGAAAGGAAAAGACAAGACGTGGTTGCAGTGAAGAAAAACTTTTCTTCTCAACAAAGTCATTTACTAAGCTGTACTTTCGTAAATATATGTTACAATGGGCAGAACATACCAGAATTATTGCTAGTTAGGAGGCAAAATATATTGGATAACTAAAAGAAGGTTAATTAATACACATTTGGGTTTGGAGTAGGAAAATAGACAAAGGACTATGGAGATACATGTATAGTTATCTAACACAGAATGAATCTATGATAGTCAAGGCCTTATGATGGCCATGGAAAAGATAACGATTGGATGTACCTCTTTTGGACACATAATGCTGGTTTGAACTTCTGGGTGACTAGTGCTTCAGCTATGAACAAATATGCCTTGATCTTACTCCCTTCGAATGGTTTTATCGAACCGTGTGGAGAATCTTGAATGAGCTCTCGAAAGGAGCTAAGTGGCCTGAGTTCACGAGGTGTTGTGCTATTGAACTGAAGATACATTTCTCTGTTCTCCCCTTGCCAGTCAGGCTGATTAGTATTCGCGGACACCGGCAGGCCTCATTCAGCCACATGAATTTGTGTATACCAGTTTATTTGCTGTTGTGGGGCTGAGTACATAGGTCGTACCATACATCTGCTTGTAAAATTTACCACGAGCACTACCCAGCCTAGCTACCAAAGACAGAACGTAAATGTGTCTTCAGTTCGATAACACAACACCTCGTGAACTCAGGCCACTTAGCTCCTTTCGAGAGCTCATTCAAGATTCTCCACACGGTTCGATAAAACCATTCGAAGGGAGTAAGATCAAGGCATATTTGTTCATAGCTGAAGCACTAGTCACCCAGAAGTTCAAACCAGCATTATGTGTCCAAAAGAGGTACATCCAATCGTTATCTTTTCCATGGCCATCATAAGGCCTTGACTATCATAGATTCATTCTGTGTTAGATAACTATACATGTATCTCCATAGTCCTTTGTCTATTTTCCTACTCCAAACCCAAATGTGTATTAATTAACCTTCTTTTAGTTATCCAATATATTTTGCCTCCTAACTAGCAATAATTCTGGTATGTTCTGCCCATTGTAACATATATTTACGAAAGTACAGCTTAGTAAATGACTTTGTTGAGAAGAAAAGTTTTTCTTCACTGCAACCACGTCTTGTCTTTTCCTATGAGGAAATGGGTGTATTCCGCTGTATAATTTAAAGGGTTTTAAAAAAGGCATTTGCGTTGATATGACATTTAGAAAAAATCCTCTGTAAACTGATACAACCCTCTTAGATACTGAAAAATGGAACTGATTTAAATGTTCTTCAATTTCATATTAAAACGTTGTTGAAAAGAGAATCTCTTGAAAGAATTATCCACCTTGATTTCTTTTATGATGTTGAAAATCATTCGCCTGGAAACCATAATCATTGTTTAAAAAAAATACTTGTCTCAAAGTAATTGTTCATAGAAATTAAAAAATCAAGTATTGGGTATTAGACAGAATGTACTACAGTTGAATAAAAGTTTAGTCTTACAGAAACTATGATGAAAAAATGCTGAAAATGTGGATAGAATGAAGTGACAGTTGAATACAACATAGGAGAGTTTTCAGTTAAGCTTCCAAATTCTGTTAATAACCTTTTATACTAGGTAGTTACTTTGTTATACAAATAACAAACATGTAAACCTTTCTGATAAGTTATATCATACAGTCAAAATGATCTTATGGTCAGTTCTGTCAATTATTTGTACCTGTTTCAGTCATTCCTTTACCAGTGAACTTAGATTTAAGCAATTAAGAACAGAGAAGAGATAATTCAGCGAAGAAACATTCTCTCTTTCCTGCGATATCATTTCCTAAAGCTGTACAATCGTATTCATGTATGTATCATAAACATATAACAGTAGTCTTTTAGTAAACAGTAGGGTATAATTGCATAACTAACCTAGTGCTAAAAAAAAGGGGAATCGAGAATGCAAAATAGTTGCATTATAATCCTTCAGACAGTAGAAATAACGAGGAAGGCAAGGAATTTGAGAAGGTGGAAATTGTTGGTAGATAAGAAACGCAAATATTGAACGTCCACTTGATGATGCCAGTGAACAAATTGAACGAAAGTTCACCCAAATTCTAAAGAAAATGAAGAGTGTGTCTGTCATCAAGCCCGAACTATTCGAGTAGTTATGAACTTTTGGTTCTGTTACTCCGCACTTATATGGTCTCCCGAAACTCCATAGAGAAGATCTTCCTCTTCGTCACATTTTGAAGATAAACAATTCACCATATCATTCTATCGCCAAGTGGTTGTCTGACGTCCTCCAACCAGTCAGAAAACAGTTAAACACGCATAGCTTATTAGATTCCTTTGAATTTGTATACTCAATCAGTAATGTCAATATATCCGGTATGCGAATTTCTCTGGATGCGGTGTAGTATGTTACACAATCACGCCTTCATTCCCATTCGTTCCACCTACGTCTTAGACTACAATATGCATTATGATATATTATCAAAAGGAGAATTAAAATATTTCTTTATGTAGGCTGTTTTTATTTTACAATTAATTGGATAATAATCAGTGAAGAAAAATAATTTGATTAGGCAATAAAAGACTTTCAATCTAAAAATACAACATCCAAGTTCGACTCCATTTTCACTTGTATACTGGATGTATTTTCATACAGTGAAATAGTATTATTCATTATATGACATTTGACGAAATATACCCACTTGTTCATCAACAAGAACAAGGCATGTATCAGTGAAGCAGAGGCATTTCTTCTCAACGACTTGGTTATCTACGTGTACAGTCCTCTTTATACTCTGTGAAGTGACAGATAATTGCACTGATAAGTGAGTTGCTCAGTCAATATGTAGGATATACAATCCGTGTAGGTGGTGATATTTGTTCAAGTGAAAGGAATAGAAAATTGGTCAATGTGAATAAAGAATGAACTGATGACAAGTGGTGAGATAAGAGACAAGTGTCGTCGAAGAATTGTAAAGTGGTGATATTTAAGCTGAAGGTAGGTTAATGAATAAGGAATGAATTGATATTAGAAAGTGAGATATGGGTCAAATGTTGTCAATGAAGTGAAAATCGGTGATAAGGATGATGATGATAAAAGAGAAGTACGCCAAAGTGAAATGGAATGGACGAAATCAATTAAATGAATTGTTAAGGCCACGGTAGAGAAAGTGGTTTCACAAAACGCTTTTGTTCATGTATAGCTAATGCTTCAGCTATGCATAAGTGGTGGAAACGTAAACCTTTGGACTAGTTCAAACTAACTTTGTAAATAATTTTAACGAATGAATCTCGAGGTGCTGAGTGACCGAATTCAATAAGATGTTCACATGTGGATGAAGTCGTTTTGCTTTTCTCGCCTCTGGTAAGCCAAACCAGGTAGTGTTCACTGACACGTTTTTGGAGGTCCCGCTTACAACGTCCAATATAGTCAGCTTCATAGGAACATGTGAACTTGTAGATACATACAGATGTGGACATATGTGGAAGCCTATCCTTCACGCATTGACGAATTAGATGTTGGCTGGAGAATATCAATCTCAGTCTAGCAGCATAGAAGGTACTATTGATACATCTTGCTAGACGATTTCTCAGTACTTCAGCTGTGCTGTCTCCTTTGAATTCTAGATTCATGGTTAAAATTTCCTTGGGAACTTGTCAAACTCCTTCCTTCCTGGTTATTTCTACTGTCCAGAAGATTACTACGCAACTACTTTGCATTCTTGATTGCAATTTTCTAGCACTAGGTTAATTGCGTAGTTATACCCTATTGTTTTATAATAGACAATTGTTATATATTTCTGATATGTATATAAACACGATTGTACAGCTTTAGAAAATAATATAAGCATGTTTCTTAGTCGAATTATTGAAGAGAGTAGATTTTAACTCACCTCTCTAAAATCTTTTTACGTAACTGTAAGACAACTTTACTTCTTGATGATAATTCAGTGTCTATTGTTGACTGTACATTTTTATTTTTTTCAGATAAATTATTATCTATAGTTAATTGATTAGAATTAATTGAATAATTCTGTGATTGATTAGTAAAATTTGATGCTGCCGCTTCCATAGCTAAAATATTTGCTGCTGATGTGACAGATGTTGCTGGATTTACTGAATTGTGTACACCGGTAAGATTATGTAATTGATAATGTCGATTTGTTGTATAACCTGTAGCTAAACTTAATGGAGCTGATCTTGTTCGACTAAGTAATCCAATAGATTGATGTCTACGATATGGAAATATATGATTATTTTTATTTAAATCTTCATGTAATTCATCATGGTTATCTGTTGAATGATTAACATCTGACATAGTTGTATCTTGTTGACTCAATTCAGTCAAATCGTAAGTAGATTCAGTAACATTATGATTAATTGGAGTTGATTTATTTGTTGATTGATTCATTGTAATTGTATTATTCATATTTGAATGATTATTACGTTGTAAAGATCGTTGAGATTGTCCTGTTAAATTTGGTAAACTTGAACAAAATCCATTGGTTATTGAATTAAATATACACTGACTTATATTTGATTCACCTAATGGATTTATAGTATCGATTATTTGTGAATCAGTATAACAAGTGGTAAGTGGATTATTTTTCATAAATTCTGTTAAAATGACATCTTGTAACGTTTTTGATAAAGGTGATATCAATGGTTGTGTTTCACATTTAGATAAGTGTTCATCAGTATCAACTGATGGCACACTATTACCACTGATTTCTTGTTGTTGTTGCGTTGTTGTTGTTGTTGTTGATGGTGTCAATGGTGGCGGTAATATTGATTTCTTACCAATTGTTTTTTGTACTAGATTTGCATGTTGAAATGCTGAAGTTAATTGTGGCCAAAGACTTACAACTGATAATGGATCATTTGATACAGCTATTGTAGCAGCTGCAACTGCAGCTGTAGCTGAATTTGCACTAAAATAACGTCTATCTGGTTTATATCGACTTTTTTGTACTCCACCTGAACCACTACGCATTTTTAAACTTGGCTCTGATACTGTTTTTCTCAGATTCTCACCAGTCACTTTATGTTGTTGTTGTTGTTGGTGATGATGAGGGTGATGATGATGATGATTATGTAGACTGTTATGTTGTATAATCAGATTACTACAAACATTCGCACCAATAATCGATGTCTGTAAACTTTGAAAGTTCACATAATTTGGATCACTCTCTTGACTGAAATGATACGGTTGTGTCTGATTAAAAATATTCACTTTATTATTATTATTACTATTGTTAGTATTCAATGATGATAATGATGAAGTGATTTGATTTGATAAACTTTTATGACTTCCAGAAGGAACATTTTCAATATCACCTATCAATGGAGTAATAATACAATCACTCATCACATTTTGATTATAATCTATACATTTATCGGTTATTATATAATCATCTGATTCATTTTTCACTTGATTCAATTTAACTAATTCTGAGGTTATAGTTTTACTATCTTGACAGACATCTTTATCACTAGGATTATCTTTAGTATTTACCGGTTGTATCATTCCAGTCATAGATGATGTACTGCCAACTATACCAATCCCTTGTTCTTTACTTTTACGTTTATTAAGTACACAATGTTTAAGACGTTCACGAACAATTAATGATGTTATATTTGTACTTCCTGTTTGATTTAATCCATTCATAACATCATTATGCATTTTTGAAGTCATTATTTCATAATAAATAATTTTTTTTTATATTAAAATCATCATATTACATAATATCTATTTAATGTAATCATTCAATTGAATTAAATAACATCAAGACAAATTCAATGTTTCAATGAATGTTCATTTGTGAAGAATAGATTGACTATTGAATGTTTCAATTATATTTGAAAGGTAAAATAGTGATCAACGATACAGATTGAAACAAAATTTACTCTTTAAATACTTAATATATAAACTATAAAGTTTTAAATAAGTTATTAGGAGAAAAATTATCTATTGAATAAAGTGAGTTTCATTGAACAACTATTATGTAACTAGACTTAAATAGGTGCGTACATATTGAATCTTTGTAATTCCCACCAATATCCCACCATTTTTAAAACAGTCAGTCAGTCAGTTAGTCAGTCGATCAGTCAATCAGCCAGTCAAGTAAGTTAGTCAGTAGTTTTTATTACTTTCTCTATTTATTTGATAGTTTTATAAACACAACTAATATTCTAACAGACAGAAATGGGTAGAGAAAAATGCTTGTTTCACTAGTAAATTATGCGTAGGTTGTATTTCTCCCCTTTAAATCTTAATAATATGGACTCAGTAACAGCCTTTTCCTTACACTCCTCCACATTGTAACAAGTTTGTTGGTTGTATATATAGTGAAAAATATAGAAGACAATGTGTTTGTGTGTGTGAGAGAGGAAGAGCTAAAGAGTGACAACAATACAAAAGTGGAGTGTGGGCAAACTGATACGTTCAGACATAACTAACAGATTATATAATCGTAATCATGATTGGTTGCATAAGAAGTATAGTATGTTGTGTTTTCAAATAGAGCTGTATGCCTGAGACGATGAACATTATTCTGAGGTAGACGCTTTTCGTTTACTAACTGATAACTGAGATGACAGGCATAGCAATGACGTAATCATCTGGTACTATGGAGAATGAATTTCATATTGAATTGTTACCCAGTTTAATTCTTCAGTCTTATATAGTGGCTTAATTCCTACTCTTAACTGCGTTGAGTTGATGAGACTAGTCACTAGACTAGACTAACCAGTGGATCAGTAGCTGAAACTATGCTCTGTCTGCTGACGTTTAGGCAAGTATTTAGTCCCTTTAAACCATACACAATAAATGTAGCTCATTTCCTACTGTACATGAGTACGTGTGATTGCTGAGTAAGTTTCAATTTCGTTCGAGATATCATCGACAAGAAAACCATAAATTAGAACTTTCTACCCTAAGGATCTTGTCAGTATAGTGAATTCCCAGATCTGAAAGAATTTCTGGATTTCAATCCAGTACAATTGTTTATGTAAAAGGTCATCAGCTGTATGATGGTTCATGATACCACCCGCTCATTCACACCGAAGTACAGTACTCTGGGTTACACTCATGCTCACTTTCAACACATTATCGATAAAATATCTTCAATCTTCTTCGAGGAAAATGTTTCATTATACTGCGAGACACCTGAATAAAAACGCACCCAAAACTTAATTAGTTGTATTGTGTTCTCCGAGCTCGGTTGTTTAATCATAGAGCTTCCATCGTAGTATCAAAAATAGATTTATTCATCGACTAATACAATAAGTAAGAAATTGATGAAAAGTAGTGGGAAATATACTACTCAAGTCATTCAGTAGCATATTTTTTGATTCTGTTGTGTTCTCCGAGCTCGGTTGTTTCATCGTGGAGCTTCCATCGTCTTTCTAGACAAAATCATCAGCACTAACTTCACTATGAAGTGAACCGTCAATATCTGTCTGTCAGTGACTGATTCAACAGCTTGTCCTCATCAACCGCTTTGCCATTGCTTGTTTGCTCTGATTATGGTGTCATTGACCACATCGATTTTCCTGTTAGCTGTTCCTCTACTTCACCTCCGACCTTTCTGTCACTTATCGCTTTTCTCATCGGTTGATAGGTTGAGTCTATGTGTATACATCTATTGATTGCTGACTGACTGACTGACCGACCGACGTGAATGCCAAGCTTCTATGAATTCTCTGATACTCTTTGTGTTTCCTCTCTTCGTCCAAGATCAGCACTACATTGTGAAAACTGAACTCATGTCCATAGTTGTTATCCACATGCGTTGAAATGAGTAATGAAATGTCATGTGTGATGTTTAATGGCCGATTGGTGTTCATGTGCATGAGGAAGGAGAATACAGCGACCACTTTGTCTGATGGAGTGTTGACTACAGTTATTGCAGTTGATTTTGTAAATGATATTTGGTTTGTCTTCTCTGATTGTTGTTGGATCCTCTTGTTTGTGTTTGGAGGTGATTTGTTGGTTTATGAGTCACATCAATTCCACTTGTTCTGAGTAATCTTGTCATGATTTCTGATATATTCTTTATGTGTGGTAGGATGATGTATTTGTTGGTTTCTGTCGATGAGTTTGTAGTTGATGTTGTACGAGATAGGCATGTTGTGATGAAGTCTCATGTGCAGTCGTTCTCCTTTAGGATAGATATGAAGTAATTTTCATGGTTTCTCTGTGAGGTTGTTGTACTGCAGTGCAGTGTGTTCTGGTTCTTTTGAATAGAGTGTGCAGGCAACTAATTTTGTGGATTGTTGAGTTGTTGCTACTGTAGTTGAGGATTTGATCGGTGTGCATCGGGTTTCTGTACACTTGGGTTTCCAGTTATTCGGCGTTTTGTCCTACTGACTAAAACATCCAGGAATGGTATTTGGTCGTTTGACTTCTTCTCCATTGTGAATTTGATGTCAGGGAAAATGTTGTTGATCAAACTGTGATTGTTTTCTAAATCATTTTCTTTGATAAGGACAAAATTATCGTCTACATAGCGGATCGGAATTTTCGGTTTTACCATATGCAGAATGATGGCATCCAAGTAGCAAGCTCGCACAAAAGAACCGCGTACAGAGTTGGGTTTGGTGTTTCCTTACTTCTACAATGGGTTATAAACCTCAATGCGTCTCTGTTTTCCATTAGTGTTTTTTAATGCAGATTCGGATCAACTATGTCACTTTCTGTTTGTTCTCATTTTCCTTAAATTTATTCCCCTACTGTCTTAATGGCTGTATTCCTCCCCCACTTTTCAGTTTAGCATATATTGATTTCACAAGTAAATGTGTGTGGGATCGGTTGTTCGATATGTGTTTTGCGTATACACATCACACACATTGTTTCAGATAATCTTCGTCTTCTAATTACGTTATGGAGATTCACAAAAGGGTTTAATTGTTTCAAACCTGTAGAGTGACAAATAAATCCTTCTTTCTAGAGTAACTGTTGGAATTTTTGCAATATGACTGCAAGAAGGACAACTTTATTCGAAATAAACATTATTTATATACAGTTCTCATCAACATATAAAACCATTAGGTCAAAAGTTGGATACTTATTTTGACTGGACAATTGTAGGGCAAAAAATTGTCCAATAAGGTTTTTCTTGACGGCACATTTATAATAAATAAAGGCCGAAATAGCAAACTTCTATCTTAACAGCTGATAACTTAGAATGTTGATTTCAATTTAGGCCACTGTCTATCATAGTGTATCAAAGTAATTCACGATAGAACAGGATAAAATTAATGACAAAATTAGTAAATCACAGATGGATTCGTATAATTTCGTTTCAATATGAACATGGGACCTAATATTATCGCGTAATCGTCCAAGGTTCCACACCCAACATCAGTACATTCAGATACAAGACACCAAGATGATAGTTAGAGAAATTAAGGAAAAAAGTAGTGGGAATTGGTAGGAAGTACTAATTGGAGAAGTATCAGAAGAGATTAAACAATAATGAAACTTCCAATAATGATTATTATCAAGATATGTGAGTGTATCAGCATCAAAGACATTCATTCTGAACAATGTCACCTAGATTCCGCAACCATCGATATTAGTTATCACACAGACCCCAAACTGGCTGAGAATAACAATCAAAGACTCGATAAAAAGATGATTTATATCAGTCTAGCAGTGTTCAACCTTTTATCTGGGCTTAACCTATATCAGCGAACATTGTGCTACTAAGCAAACTTTGAATAGGTACGCGTAAAACATATCATAGCCATGTGAGTCAATGGAGGTCTACAACCTCATTCAGTAACGTATTTCTTTCTTTGAACTGTACATTTCATTGATCTGCAAGTAGTTTAAGGCAAGTCAAATAAAATTGTGTAGAGATGAATGATTTTATGATGGTCTGGTAGGTAAATCACAATGATGACAGTACCCTTGAACCGTTGACAACATTGGCAGAAAGTATGGTTTAAAACACTGATATTTGTAATTGAAGATTTAGATTGACCGAAAGCTGTTAAACCATCACGTGGGATGACAATCTGCAGACTAAGCTATAAATTACTACGTCAGACTGACTACATCTCACTTTCCTGAACATAGTGAACGGGTTACAATTGTGACGTAATCATTCCTTTTTCAGGTAAAAGAGATGTCATAACCTTATTTTAAATAACCAGGAAGAGATCCACACAGATGAAATTAATGAAAGCGAAGAAAACGTAGTTACCAAAAAGGAGAAACAAAGGAAACAATGGGCTAACCACTTAAAAAGCTCTTGAATCGACCACCCCCACCTGCAGCTCGTCTAGAAATACCACCAGCAACAGCAGAACTGCAAGTGAACACAAGTTCTCCGACAAAAAGAATCGTGAAGTCCTGAACGCCATGAAGTTGCTGAAATCTGAGGAAGCAGCAGGACTAGATGGAATTCCTCCAGATGTACTGAAAACAGATGCAGAGACATCAGTGGACATACATTACTATTGCTGAAGGTTTGGAAGGAAGGAAGGCAAGGTACCTGCTGAAATGGGAAGCGACGAGTTGAGCGTCTGAGTGTGACATGAAGGAGATCGTGTGAGGAAGAAACGAAAGCTTGTGGGCAGTCGTGGAGTCAAGTCCAAAAGACTGCAGAGAAGAGAGTGAAATGGTGACGTGCTACTGAAACCAAATGTTCCACTAAGAACCCAAGGGAGAAATCATAAATAATAATATTCTTTTTTACCTCAGTTAGTTATGGGAAAAACCTCGCCTGGTTAACTAGTTCACTAGTTACTAGCCGGTCATAAGCCCGGGTAAAGAGGGAAGGTTGGGTATACGGCTAGCAACCCTACCCCGGAAAACAAATCTAACAGCTAAACAAACTTCAAAGCACAAACGATACATATAAAATAAAAACAAACTTATTCCTCCCTGGAATCGGAGAGGCGAAATGACGCCACCTGGTGAAAGACTTCACGAAGCCAATTGGCCGATGTATCTTCTCTCCCTAGATGAAAGCGAAAGTAAACGTGGGGACATGGAATGTCCACACGATGTTTGAACCCAGCAAGGCAGCCCAGATTGTAAACGAGATGAAGAGGTATCACATCGAAGTGCTTGAAATTTGCGAAAGCAGATGGAATGGGAGTGGACTCTCCAAACTGTCAACTGGAGAGGAGTTAATAATCTACTCCGATATTGTCACCTAGACGACAACCACGAGTACACTGAGGGAGTGGCTATCATGATGTCCCCAACAGCATCGAAGGCTCTCTCTCATTCAGTGGGAACCAATCTCCTCCTGCAGGATAATGACAGCAAGATGGATTCAACTCAAAAGGAAGGAAGGTCACAATCACACAATGCTACTCCACGAACCTACAAATAATGCAGAGCAAGAGAAAAAGGAGGAATTCTACAGACAACTGTAATCAACACTGGACAAGACACCACCACAGTTGGCAACATCAAATCCATTCTAATGGGTGGGGTGACATGAATGCCAAACTGGGAGCAGACAACACAGGAAGAGAACTCCATCCATCATGGGTCGAGAAGCGCTCGGTGAGGTGAGGTGATGAACGAGAATGGAGAATTGTTTGCAGAATTCTGTGCATTCAACGATTTGGTGATTGGAGTCAGGCAGTGTGTTCAAGCACAAGGATATCCACAAAGCGAGCGACATGGATTTCACCAGATTGACACAATGCATTAAAAAGCAGATCGACTTCATCTCAATGTGAAGAAAGTGGAGACGCAGTCAGCCTACTTGACACAAGGTGAAGAAGAGGAGCAGATGTAGGTTCACATCACACACTACTATCTAGTGCAAGGAACCTACCTTCGAAATCAAGTTAAAAGCCTTCAAGGAAGCTGGTGATAGACCACAGTTCAAGTACAACACACAGAACAGAAACTGAAGGACGAAACTATACAGGAAATCTTCACGTCAGCCAGCCATCAAGACAAAGTGGGAGGTATCGAGGAACATCCCTGAAGAGATCTGTGTGGAAGAACACTGAAACTCTTGGAAAGCTATATGGAAAGAAACCTGCATAACCGTATTAGATAGGAAAGAGTGTAGGATTTTATTTCACTGTATTGTGTTGATGTTTGTAACAACTCATTGAACATTTTTTGTTAGTTGTACTGAAAAAGACTATGGCTCGCTCGTTGACTAATACAACATCCTGATATATACTTCGCGTTAACTCCTGATATTTACGCTGTCTGATGCAGGTGGATCAGCAGTGTCGGGAATTATAAATAGGCGGTAGTGTATCTGGACACGTATATAAAATTTGGACTCAGATTTCTAGCTCGAAAAACCGGTGAGACCTACGTGATTAAACTGTCGCAAGTTTCACGGGTGGATATTATTGTTGTTTTCAGTTGAATATTGAAACCAGTCATTAATGACTGTAACAATACGGATATACATATATACTGAGAATTTCTATGGCTGCTTTGTGGTAGGCATTGACATACTTGTTTATCGTATTTTTCCTGCTCTTGTTCTTAAATATTTTTTTTGCTGTACCAGTACTGATGTCCTTAAACTCTCATAATCAAGACTTTTCGAATTTAGGGTCCGTGGGTGCCATTAATCTTCCTATGCCTTGTTTTAAGTTTAATGACCCGCAATTGTGGTTTGTCCGTCTAGAACATTTCTTCATGGCCAATCATATAACTTCACAAAACACAAAGTTCGGATACACAAGCTCTGTTTTGCCGGAAGAAGTGGCTGAACAAGTAAGGGAGACACTACTAAAGCCCCACCCAGACACACCTTATGATGTTTTGAAGCAGGAGGTGCTGAAAGCTACTTCGTTATCTGACCAGAAGGCTGTCGATCAACTACTAAGTAGCATATGCCTCGGTGACAGAACACCTTCACAACTTAAGCGACATATGCAAAGTCTGCTGAAAGATAGGAAAGTAGACAACCGTTTATTCTACCAGCTCTGGCTGCGGAGACTTCCTTCATGCATTCAGCAGATATTAGCTGTCGGAGATGCGGACATTGACATTGACAGGTTGGCTGACATCGCTGACCGTATGTACGAAAGGATGCCTAAACCGGTTGAAAGTATTGCTGAGCCAACGCAAAACGACCGAGTGGCCGCTTTAGAGAGGAAGATAGACATACTTACAGGACAACTGACGGCTTTGCAGTTAAACCGACGGTCACCGAAGTTCTGTAGAAGCAGATCCCGTAGTCGTGATAGGACCACGAGTAGAATTGCGTCTAAAAGTAGCACGTGCTGGTATCACAAGAAGTTTGGCAGTAAAGCACGTCGTTGTTTGTTACCATGCGATTTAAAACCTTTTCATCGGGAAACGGAAAGGCCGGCGATCAGTGACGACTGCTGTCGCCGGCGTACAACAACACAGTCGTTTGTTTCGAGTGACGGATAGGAAGACTGGAGCTCAGTTTCTGGTTGACACTGGAGCGGAAGTGAGCGTGATCCCACCCACACCTTCCGAAAAACGCCATCCCAACCCAACTTTGGTACTACAAGCGGCAAATAGATCTGCTATTACTACATATGGGACCAGAATTTTGATCCTAGACATTGGCTTTCATACACCATTCCAGTGGGAATTCGTCATAGCTGACATATCGTCGCCTATCATTGGCATGGATTTCCTTCAACACTACGAACTATTGGTCGACTCTAGTCGCCATAGACTAGTCAGCCGTAATGGTGAATTTTCTATCACCGGTATCGCTACGGAGACAAAAACAATAAACTTAGTCGTAGCTCCAATAAACAACACTTCCGAGTACGATATCCTTCTGCGAGAATTTCCCGAGCTCACTCAAACGGATTACACGAAGTCCTCTCCAAAACATACGGTGACGCACCATATTCTTACAAAAGGTCCTCCAGTCTCATCAAAACCTCGACGCTTAGACCCTAAAAAGCTGCAGATAGCAAAACAGGAATTTGATAAACTTCTAAAGTTGGGAGTTATACGCCCTTCCAAGAGCCCATGGTCATCACCCCTGCATATGGTACCTAAAAAAGCATCAGGGGAAATACGGCCTTGCGGTGATTATCGAGCGTTGAATAAGCGTACGGTCCCTGATAAGTATCCAATTCCTCACATACATGATTTTATGAACTCTATGACAAAAGTAAATATTTTTTCCAAGATTGACCTCGTGCGAGCTTACTATCACATTCCTGTGGAACCCAATGATGTTCCTAAGACGGCCATCACTACCCCTTCGGACTATTCGAATTTATTCGTATGCCGTTTGGTTTGACAAATGCTGCTCAAACATTCCAAAGATTTATAGATCAGGTACTCCATGGCTTACCTTTCGTCAGTGCATACATAGATGACTTAATAGTAGCTAGCGCATCTGAAACAGAGCACCTGCAACATCTGAGGACGCTTTTCGAACGACTGCGTGAATATGGCATTACAATCAATCCGCAGAAATGCGAATTTGGCAAGGAATCCCTACAGTTTTTGGGTCACATTGTTAATGCCAACGGTGTTAAACCGGTTCCGCAAGAAGTAGATGCAATTCGAGAATATCCTGTTCCAGACTCGTTTCGAAAGCTGCGAAGATTTCTGGGGTTAATAAACTTCTATCGACGTTTCATACCTAAATGTGCTGAAGTAGCCCAACCGCTGACAGATTTATTGCAAGGACGAGCCAAAGTGTTTCACATGACCCAAGCGGCCCATGATGCTTTTGACAAACTGAAGCTGGCTCTAAGTTCTGAAACTCTTCTCTCTCGTCGTGATTCAGAAGCACCACTAGCCATCATGACAGACGCTTCAAATGTTGCGGTAGGCGCAGTACTACAACAGTTTGTTCACGGTCAGTGGGAACCATTATCTTTCTTCTCGAAACGACTTAATGCTTCTCAATCGCGATACAGTACATTCGGCAGAGAGCTACTGGCGATTTACTTGGCTATCAAGCACTTCAGATATATGCTCGAAGGGTACTCATTTATAGTATTCACCGACCATAAGCCACTCACAAAAGCAATTGATGCAAAGCATGACAACTACTCGCCCCGAGAAATTCGACATTTAGAATTTATTTCACAATTCACTTCAGATATAAGGTATATCAAAGGCAGCAAAAATGAGGCAGCTGATGCTTTGTCTCGTATGTACGTAAACGTCTTAGAACGTGACCGTATTGACCTAGCAGAAATGGCAAAGTTGCAGGCCACGGATGAGGACTTGAAACATTTGAAAAACAATGTGAACACCTCATTACGTCTTGAAGAAGTGACACTTGATGACTCTGTATCCATCACCTGTGATGTATCCAAGGGTAAACCGCGCCCGTTTGTGCCTTTATCAATGAGACGATTAGTCTTCTCTAAGATGCATGGCATTTCACATCCTGGTATTCGAGCTACGGTGAAGTTAATTACTGACCGATACGTCTGGCCAAAGATGAATCGAGATCTTCGACAGTGGTCCAGAGCTTGTTTAGCGTGCCAGCGATCGAAAGTGCAAAGACATATTCTTTCACCTACGGGAAGATTTTCCCACCGGATGGCAGATTTGACCATATACACGTTGACATCGTTGGACCACTACCTCCGTCAAATGGTTTTAGCTACATTTTAACATGTGTAGACCGATTCACGAGATGGCCAGTGGCAATACCTCTGCAGGATATATCTGCCGAAACAGTAGCGAGAAATATCATCCAACACTGGATTTCTAACTTTGGTGTCCCAAGTGTCATCACCACAGATAGAGGTGCGCAGTTCGAGAGTAGTCTATTTCAACAGTTAACTGAACTTCTCGGGATCAAGCGCATAAGAACCACTGCGTACCATCCTGCATCCAATGGTATTGTCGAAAGGTTCCATCGACAACTAAAAGCAGCACTGATGGCAGTAAAGACTGATGACAAGTGGAGTGACAAATTACCACTAGTACTCCTTGGTATACGTTCGAGTGTCAAGCAGGACATTGGCTGCTGTACTGCTGAGTTAGTTTATGGAACTACTTTAAGATTGCCAGGAGAGTATTTTAACCCGGCAACAGACGTTCCACCGGACTTGACTAACTATGTACAACAACTACGGCGACACATGAGCACACTTCGACCTCAGTCCCCACGATACCGAGACAACCAAGTTTACGTACCTCAGTGCATCTCAAACTGCACTCACGTTTTCGTCCGACACGACGGCGTACGAAAACCCTTACAGCCCCCGTATGAAGGACCTTTCAAGGTAATTAGTAAATCAGACAAAGTTGTCACGGTCGAACGCTCGGGTAGACGAGAAACGGTCAGCATTGATAGAATCAAACCAGCGTTTATGGAACCAGATGTCACGGATACCAAGTCTGAACCCGCAGTGAAGCAACCGGAAACACCGAAAACCACCGTCAAAACAGAAACAACGGCATCGGAATCACCCAATAATAGCGACGGTAGCAGAACCACGAGATCCGGAAGAAGAGTCCGTTGGCCACGACGTTACTTTCAGACAATTTACATTTCATAAAACCAATTCCCTAGTAACATTATTATCGTTTTTGCTCATTACCTTGTTGAAAACATGACCACACGATTTTGTCAGACTTTTCCGCATACACAAAAGAAAAATTTTTTTCCGGGCACCACGGACTTCCGAATCTCTTATTTCTTAACAATGTTCCAGGTAATACGATTTTGGTTGTTAATTTTTTTTATCTCCGGATATATTATTACTTTGGTAAAGTTATTTTAGTGTTTCGAATGTCATACACTTCATTTTTATGTAAACACTCTTCCAATCAGTTTTCATCCTGATAATAGATATCCTTAACATTCCTTCTATGTTTTTAATATCTTCAAAATGAATTTACCTTTCTCATAATATTTTATATCGAACACAGATATTCCCTCTTATATCTGTATTCTGGGGAGGGACTTATGTAGCATTTTATTTCACTGTATTGTGTTGATATATGTAACAACTCATTGAACATTTTTTGTTTAGTTGTACTGAAAAAGACTTTTTGCTCGCTCGTTGACTAATACAACATCCTGATATATACTTCGCGTTAACTCCTGATATTTACGCTGTCTGACGCAGGTGGATCAGCAGTGTCGGGAATTATAAATAGGCGATAGTGTATCTGGACACGTATATAAAATTTGGATTCAGATTTCAGAGCTCGACAATTTTCCCTATAAATTTCATCAATCAACACTTTAAACTTAAAAATGAGAAATTGAATGATGTAGGCGTTCCGAAATAGAACGTGTTGATTAGCCTACCATTCAAAGGCGATGCAGGGAGTTCACAGAATAGTCGCCAACTGAATGCACGCATCGCACTAAGTTATCAAGCTGTGAAATGAACAGTTGTCTATGACATGAAGAACATAAATAGACAAACTTATTTGCGTGTTAGACCTCCTCATGTTACCTCCAGTTGTATTTATCTATTTACGTGTACTTGCAGTAGGATGTATATCGGAAGAATGGAGAGTGTGCTTACTAAATGAATCTGTGAACATGTACCGAAAATCCTGTCATTGAGAAATGGAAGGCCACCAATCAGCGCCATTGGCAGACACATACTTCATACAGGTCGTGCCGTCGACTGAAGCATACCTTTTAAGGTAATCAATGGATAAAGAAGAAGTAGATTACTATGTTATGCAGGAGCAGCAGCAGCAGCAACAGCAATCCGTTTATTGATACCAGAGTTATGTGTACAAAAGTAGTTTGTGGTTCACCTTGTATTGCCCTAGTGAGTTGTTCCTTTTCTACAGCTTTATTTACCATTTCATTCTTTCAGCTTACTCTCTTACATATTATTCTCAAACATTATCTATATTCACATCATTTTCGATTTACTTTAATCCATTATATTTTTATCATGTTTGTTAGCACATCCTGTTCCATTCGTCTACCATCAATTCACATACTTCACACATCATCTCTGTTGTTCTCCCACTGTCATCAGAATTCCTACCACTTTCAGGCGTATTCACATTCCTGGACCACCATCACGTTGTATTGTGCTTTGTGTTTATTGATCGATTCTAAAGTCTGATTTGTTGTGACTTGTTCCCTGTAGTGGTTGTTTATATCGTGAACTTTATCATTCATCTCTGTTCCTATATGTGGAAATATATTAGTGTTTAGGTTCGGGGGATGTATTAGAGGTTTTGTCTATCACTGGAGTGTATCAAATGACTTGTGCTGAACACTTACTGACATAAGATAATCACACGAAGCCATGCTGTGGAGTGTGATGAGGCGGAAAAATGTATTTAAGCGTTAATCCTCTCCTGTCATCCAACAAGTCAAACACAAGTTTCTTCATCTTCATGATTCTGTGTAGATTTTCCTCGTCTTTCATCATGTAATGAGAAATCTTGTCTAAAAGTTGATAGTGGACGTCGAATACATGAAGTTTGTTCATTATCTTGTCTTCATTGACCAGTTTCACTGTCATCCTATCGACGTTTTCAACTTATTGCTTCATGCATACTTACACAATCGGGGAAGTGAGGAAGAATATCTACATATGAATGGATATTTTAGTGGTTGAAGTTTATTTATAGAAAACATTATCAATAGCCTTATCACTAATTGGCATTTTGTTTTTATTTGATGAGATGATTAAAGAAATGTGAGATATTACTGAAAACAAAAATGAAGTAGTTAATCTCATTCATGTAATCATTCTGGTGATAATTTGGATTTCAAGAATAAAGTTTTGAAATCTTTTTCACCATTGAAACAAACGAAGCACATGCTGACATGTTATTGTGTTGATTGAAATTTGATCAGCAGGATAATCTGGATTTTGTAGGATGAGTTTTGTGTTTATTTTTACACTGAGTTTATTTTGGAGCCAAGCATCATTCTATAATTCAGTATTTTCAGGTAGTATTTAACACGAGTTGATATGAGTTAGAGAGCCAGTGTAAAATTGGGAGGAGTAGATAGCTGTTTCGTGTTAATGTGGGAAGTTTCCAAAGTACCCCAGGAAAACCCTTCTTGGGGTCGAACCAAGCGTATTGATGTCTCGTGGTGACAACGTTAAAGTTCAGCCGGTAGATGGGAATTCAATAGTTCACAGTTTTCTACATCTGTCAGTCAAACTGTAATATTAGGGAGACTATCATTTAGTCTTATCGACTAGTATTTGGCCTCACAGCCGACTTCGTTAACCCCACAGATTATGATTTCTAATCAGATCGTGGAGAAATCCAACTTGAAGCAAGTCACCAGTGCGTACTACCTCGAAACCTGTCAGTCCTCATAAACCTCCAAGATGAATTACTGTTCAGTGCTCACTAGACAACCGGTTATATGTAAAGCTTTGCTAGTCTTTTCAGTTGTGTTGTCAATGTTTGGATGGATGTTTCTACTAGTCACTTCTCTGACCCTACCTCTAATATTATAGCTATTTGGTAGAATCTCCATTGGAACTTATTCAAGCTAGATCTTTGTCTTTCCTCTGGTGACCCGTATGTCTAGCATCTAGAAACAAACTGGCATCTTTGGTGTGATTGCTTTATCTTAGATTTCATCTTCAGCGTCAATACTATGTCGTCGTTGTTTTAGTATTAGAAATGATATGTAGGGACGATGAATTACCAACTGATGTTCATACTCAGCGTAATAATTTCTATAGATTATCTTTCGAATAATAACCTATCCCTTCATAACTATTGCGTTCAGTTTGCATGATATAGTCCGAAGATAAAGGGTAATCGCATAAGCTATACCAATGACGAATGCCTTCAACAATCCTGACGTAATCGCCCACACGTGATTTATGCAAAACAGATTGCTGCAGTTGGTGATAAATTCAACACATGTCTGATGTTGTATGGACACCTATTCTCCTTTAGAACAGTTGTAAAGCAATCTTGTTCACCTCTCAGTGAGTCTCAGTGAGACTGTCTTACCACTCTTAGCTTTAGTCGTTTTGAAAATACAGTCTGTAAAATAATAAATTATTGAACCGCTGGGTTATGTATACCTGCTGAAGTTGAAGGTGTAATGTATGTGTGCCTTTATGTTAGTATTCATCATAGACTGACATCAGTTGGAGAAACACTGAAGACCCGGTAGCAGCGGATGGCCATTTCGTTCAAGTATGGGACAGCCCAGCAGAGTACACCCATGACACCGCCCCACCAGGGATCCAACGCAAGAACTTCATGGTTTGCGGCCAACACAGTGCTATTGAGCCACTGGGTGGGAATCCGATGGTCTATATTTCACCAAATTATGTCAGTCTGTGATAAATACCTACCTGAAACCAATAAACAATTCTCCATAAACCCCATAATCGTGTGTGTTTTCGTTGACCACAGATACACTTCAGTATATAAATTTCATGTGCCGATTACACCTCAATAAAATATCCAAGAATAGGAGTTTGTTATTCACTAACTTCCTTGATAATGTAATGTCACCAAAACTGTTTTTGGCTTGAAAATACAAGAATACTGGCGTTGATCGATACACTGAATAACTATGGAATACTTACTTTGACGGAAAAAGACTGTTTTTCGGCGTATAACGTTGGCAAGTACTGAGACAGTTTTAGCAAAATGTGATTTGTCTGGTTGGTAGTAGCCATAATGAATAAGGATTGAAGACCTGAGTCGCGGCAGAACTCGAACCAGTGGCCCAATTACTACTTCCCTTTGAATTAATCACCAATAGTTTTGCCTGGTCACCATGGAATTCTGCTACAGGTCCGCCTACGTAACTAGTGTGCAAAAAGAAATGTACATTAGATGTCCAGACATGAAAAAGAACTCTAAACTGTATCAGTATCAGATAATGGCAGACGGTGGTCTGAAGACGGTGAGAGTTATGTGCAAAGGAATCAGCTATACAGTATTTCAGGCTCTTGTACATGCCATCGTACGAGGGTACAACTCGTCTGCGGATTGATTCAAGACTGTACACGCTCATAAAAGTGCCCAGGTCAGTTGCATGCAACTACCACTACACGTCAACTAAGCTCTGATCAAAAGTAACGTTTAGATGCTTGAGAGAATGAATATGAAACACTGAACAAGTGCTGGGAGTTTCGGTGTAACTGAGAACGGTTATGCTAACTGTTTTGCTGGTATTTCTTCTGTTGTGGCCGAGTCAAACGTGGCTTAGGCCATCCCCAAGTCAACGGGCCAGTGGATCAAATAGAGTATAACAAATGTTTCCTCCTGGAAGTGTCAACAATGTCCAGACATTGGGACAGTGGTGTTTATTTGGTCGCATTTAACTCCCCTCTATCGACCTACCATAATTGTGCGTTGATATTTGCTGATCTCGTTATATATTCAGGACATGAAGACCGAGTGATCAGAAGCACTGCATAAATTAATAGCAACATTGCACAATAGACTGAAGTGAACGGTCGTTTACTCATACTGTTCACATCGGCAATTTAGTTGAATTTGCAACAATTAGATTTGGAATTCTGTTAGCCATTTATCCTGATTGCATTACCTCAATCAATAGCCCTCATTATCAGGATTGTGAAGTTCCGAACTCTTCGTGAGGTAAGATTGTTTTCTACCAACATAAGTAGTTGGGTTCGTCCTCTCCTAATCTCATGTAGTAGTAGTAGTAGTAGTAGTAGTAGTAGTAGTGTAGGATTTTATTTCACTGTATTGTGTTGATATATGTAACAACTCATTGAACATTTTTTGTTTAGTTGTACTGAAAAAGACTATGGCTGGCTCGTTGACTAATACAACATCCTGATATATACTTCGCGTTAACTCTTGATATTTACGCTGTCTGATGCAGGTGGATCAGCAGTGTCGGGAATTATAAATAGGCGATAGTGTATCTGGACACGTATATAAAATTTGGACTCAGATTTCAGAGCTCGACAGTAGTCGTAGTAGTGATAGTGGTGGTAGTAGTGTGTAAAACGACAAGACGGAGACGATGGACGTCTTTTAAAGTAGTCGCCAAATATTTTACACTTTCCACTAAGACAATCATTCACGTAATTTGCTTCATCTCCTCTTTTGCTTCTATCTTGATCTGTTCTTAATACGCCCACATCATCTCTTGCATTTCTGTGTACAGGAGCCTTTACCATTGCTAGTAATTCCCTATGACTTCTCCTGCCCTCTCAACACATACTACTTGTATCCATTCTGATGAACAACGCCCCCTGCAGTAGTAGTAGTAGTAGTAGTAGTAGTAGTAGTAGTAGTAGTAGTAGTAGTAGTAGTAGTAGTGAAGTGGACGTTGTTGATCAGAATGGATGTACGTAGTGTGTGCTGAGAGGGCTACAGAAATCACAGGGAACTACTAGCGGTGGGTGGACTGTGTACACAGAAATGCAAGAGACACTGCGGGCGTGTGAGGAGCGAATCAAGATAGAAGCAAAAGAGGAAATGAAACACATTATGTGAGTGACTGTCTTAGGGAAAAGTGTGCAACGTTTGATGACTACTTCACAAGACGTCAGTGATAAACATTCCTTCCTCCACCTCCGTCTTGCCGTTTTCCGTTATTGGTGTTGCTGCTTCCGAACGTGATGAAGAGTTTTTGGTCTGCAGTGTTCGAGAATGGAGATATCCAGGTCTTCCTCAGGAATCTGGAGTTGGTTGAGGAGCTGGTGAATGTCCGGGATCAAGGAGGGAAGGTTTTAATGCCTGGGATGTTGCTGAAGGGCAGAGCGTAAGCTACACATGGCGGCGTGGAATGTGTGGATGAGAAGGAGACTCGGAAGAGAATGATTGAACGACTGAAGGTGGAACTTGGCAGGCCAGCGGACAGAGAGCTGGCGGTGCAGCAGTTCCGGAGCACGAAACTTGAAATAGACGGAGACTCGTTGCTATTGGCTGTGAAGATGAATAAGCTACTTAGGTGAGCACTTCCCGCTTTGAATGAGGACTCTGACGTGCAGTTGCTGGTCGCATGGTCCACCGAAAGTGTCCTAACTGCCAGCGCCGAGAAGCTGCGACTGGCGGGCGCAGCATAACTCATTAATAATAGTGAGCTGGTCTGAGTCACCAGGCAGCTAATAGGTACGTCAGTAGGTGTGGCAGAGTCACCAGAGGTAAATAACTGCAGAAAGAAGTCGACACCATCCGGGCAGGGGTGGCTGCACTTTGAATGAATGCCAACAGATAGGGTAAATGGTTCACACGCAGAAAACTGGGACACTAGCAACAAACTGCTTGGAAAGGCAAAAAAGCAAACGTTTTGAACGATATAATACGAGTTTTGTTTTTCCGGCTAGACCAGAAGTCGTGGAGGTGCTGTGTATGCTGGGATGCGGATAAATGATCGCGAGATCGTGCGTCTAATGGATACGAAGTGGGGGCGGCAGTTCCGGTGACAGATAAGAGTCAGTCTCATAATATAAGACCTTTTACGCTAACGGTTCACATGGCTGAGGGACATGCACTAGATATTGCTGGCTTATCGGATTGTGTCATGGAGGTCGGAAGTCGGAAAATTACATTCCTATTCATTGTGACCACGTGTCTATAACGGCCAATCCTAGGTGCTGAATTTTTGAGAGAAGTGGGTGCAGTTATTAACATGAGAACGGGACTTGTGGTGATGAAGTGCGGGGTCGTTCAACATACAGGAAGACAGCGAGGTAGCAGAGATTGAGGTATTAAGAGCACCACACCCAGAAGCGCCAAACATCATGAAGTTGGTTAGGAGGTACGAAAGACTGTTCATGGGAGATATAGGCCCCTGCGGATACTATGAGAAGGTTCAGCATGAAATCCCAATGATAACATTTGTAACACGGCGAATACCATGTCACTTGGAAAAAAAGTTGGGCGCCAGGTGTGGGAAATGCCAAAAGAAGGAATTATTGAGGAGACTGATATAGTTCACCAGTGCTTCTGGTGAGAAATTCAAGTGGGAGATATAGATTCTGAGTTGATTTCCGATAGTTAAATAGCACAACGCAGCTGAAGCCATGTGTCAAGCCTGCATTAGCTGAAACACTGGGTCGTTCGCAGAATGCAAAAGTATTTACAGTTCTGGACCTCCGCTCAGGCTACTAGCAGCTACCAACAAAAGGTGATAAAGAGAAAACAGAATTTATTGTGGACAAGAGGCAACACCAATCCAGCCGAATGCCATTTGGTCTGGCAGGGGCACCATTTACATTTAGAAGGTTGATGTTATTGCTGAGGAATTTAGAAAACGTATGGGTGTACGGTGATGGTCTGTTGGTGTACAGACGGATGGAAGCAGAGCATCTAGAACACCTGGAATCTGTTTTTAGACGCGTTGAGGAGTTTGGACTTCGTATCAACAAGACAAAATCCCAGGTAGCCAAGAAGTGTTATATTGCTAGGACATAAAGTTGGAAACGTCGAAATAAAACCCCTACCCTAGAAGATTCCGACGGTTAAGAACGTTCCAGTGGCGAATTCCAAGAGGAAAGTGCGACACTTCTTGGATGGAGCAGCATTCTACAGTCGGTTCTTCAAACAGTTCGATAGGACAGCGGCACCTTTACATAAGCTACTTGGCAACCCAAAACCTTCGTGGACGGAGGAGGCACAGAAAACGTTTGATCCCATCAAGGAACTCCTGAATGACCAGGAAATGACCTTAAAACCTCCAATACCCGGGAGGGCATTCATCGTATCCACCGATGCAAGTGATTATGGAATAGGCACGGTTCTGAAACAGACTGAAGGAGTAGCGGGGCATGCAGGCCGTGTCCTGACACCCGCATAGTAGAAATATTCCACAGTTGAAAAGAAATGTCTGGCGATAGCTTAGGCACCTGAGAAATGCAGACCGTACCTCCTCAGTCAACGATTCCATATTGGAACTTGTCACAAACCTCTACAGTGGCTTAAGACAGCGAGAGACCCCAGGGGAAAACTATCATGTTGGATGTTGCGACTGAAAGAGCACGATTTCAAAATCAGTCACGCTGCAGGGAAAGGAAACTGGTTGGTAGACGTCTAATCAAGAGCAGACGAAGAAAATGAACTACTTGAGACTGCATACGGTGGACATGCAGCGGAATGAGGCCTATCTAAACTTATTCACCGTCAGAAGTCAGATACCACACTTAAAGAAGTGCCAAAGGCAATAACCAAAGGAACGGGGCGACACAAGCCTGTTTGAAATAAAGGACTAAAAATGTTGTTGATACAAAGAGAACGCCTAGGGATAGACACTTAAGGCCTGCTGACTTGGTGAGAAAACGATGGAAGCTGATAGGCAGTGATTCCGAAATGTTTACACGACAAAATGATACACAAAGGCTACCAGTTGGTTGACGCAGGTGTCCCACAAACTGTGACGAAAAAGTGATTTGAAAATTCCTCATGAGCGCTCTGGTTGACGGTACCGATGCTTATTTGAATATTTTTACCCTCATTGTATATTTCATACTTTTGGCCCTGACCGATGTAATATTGTTCTGTCATTTGCCTGTATTCTTTGACTTGTTTGTCTTTCTTTTGACTGAGGCATGTCGTTAATCCTTCACTTTGCTATTGTGGGATGGCTGACTGCTGACAACATGGCGTTGCTTTACTGTCATCGACATCTTGTTTTGGCTCAACTCAAGGTTGCGCTGGAATTGACCGCCTAACTTTTAACTTGTAGCGTCACACATTTCCCCAAAATCAATAGCCTAGGGTTTGACGACTTTCAACATTGATGCTGACCTTGATAGTTTAACTGGACTCGCTAAGCTGAGGGCACCCGGTCAAGCATCCTCGCCATTTGGCACGCTGTCGTGTTACGTTGCATTGCTCGTATTCGACTCCCTAGCCAGTTAGTTGGAACGCATCGGTATTTTGGCATAACCATCCAAACATAGTATTCCATCCGACTACGCTATCGTGTTCTTCCTTGGTCTCGTATTCGTGGGTATATAACAAGTCCGAATAATTAGTGACTGGTCTTTGCGTCTATCGAGTTCGCACCAGGACAAATCCTAAAGACTGGCCGGTTTGATCCCTGTAAACAGATTTTGATCCCATTTTGTTGGGGGTACTCCCATGGATTCTGACAAACAGGTGGGTCCATTATTCCCCCTACAGAAACTCTCTTCATCTCCAAATAACAAGTAGCCTGCCTACCCAGGCACCTTTTACCACACACGTGTTTTCTAATTTGTCTTTCGTTGTCATTACTTGCACGAAGGTAGGGCATAGATCCTTTCGATACTGGCGCACGCTGATTTACGTAAGGCTGGCCACGTGTCGGGCAGTGGTAACTCAACAAGACTCTTGTAAACGGTTCAGAGTTATGAAGGCTCGTTTCTTGCTCACCTTAAGTGATTTGATTTTCATCAAAACCACGTCTTTTCTTAAGAAAGTCGGGTGCTGTGTAACACCACTGCTGCCCAACATTTATACTTTCATAGGACTCTAAAGATTCAACTTTTGGGGAAACAGTCAAAGTACTGTCGATGATATCTGCGAATCAGTTATCTCACTTTCGGACTATATATCACCGTTTGAATATCATAAGAGAATCGTGGGATGATGGGTCCAAATATAGCTCTATCATCAATAGAGAGTGCGGAAATTTTGACCTTCCATCGATGAGAGAAAATCAGTTCAAATATCTTATTTTTGTCTGCGGTCAAAGATCTCTCTCATATGCTGAAATAGGTCCTCGTGTTTGATCCAGGAGCAAACAGTGCCGAAACACAGCACTCAAAGAAACTGCAAGTGAGTGCCACAGCTCGACAAATTGGAAGCACCACTCGGCAATGATCTAAAATCCAGTCAATTCAGCAAGAAATGAAATCAGTCAGAAAGCGTATCCAGCTTCTGATCGTACAGTGAGAGATAATGGTAGATCGAAACCCTCAACAGCATGTCGGCACTGTCGTGGCCAGTTCGTTGTGAATTTTGCATGAAATACTCTTGACAGGGTAAAAAAGAGGACCAATGATAATGATAATAATAGCATATTTCATACAACGTAAGTTACATGAAAACAAATCAGTTTACAGGTTCGATCATTTTGGTAATGTGAACTGACTGTTATGTGCAGTGTCAGGCTATACAACAGATACCATTTTTCCGGGCACGTAAAAGATACCCCTGGATAAAGAACGTTAATGCTTCACAGGCAGCAAAGAGTGAAGTAGATAAACGCCAGCATAATGGTTCATCACACTGAAGCAAATTCGGTTCGACTATTCGGCTGCTGTTTGAATCTTATAGTATCCTTGAACGTAGGGCGGGTAGAACAGCCGTGACCTTGGATTGTGTGCATTCGTCATGAGATTTTGATGGCATAGTGCACGCTGACAAATTAGACCACTGGGATTCCATATGGATGAAGGACTGGTTAGGTAAACCTGAAAAATGAAAAACAAAAGCAAGCGGCAGGTGAAATTCGGAACAGGGGCACAGAAATACTACGCAGAAGTACACCGACCATGATACATGTAAGTAGGTTCATTGCACTAACTACAAAAATTGCTTAGAGAGGTATTAAAAATCTACTGTTTAGAGGTAAGCTTATGGGGAAGAAGATGAAGGTGCATACGAACGTGGTGGAAACTAAACTGAAGCCGAAGATATCACTATGGAAAAGAGAGAATGGAGGATTTTGGACCAGGTATTCGCTTATGTGTAGAAAAATTATGTACAAAGGTTTAATGAAGTTGTAAACATCTAAATAAAACTCATGCTTTTTGCCGTAATGGTAACCACATTTTATGTAGTCATGGGGGAGGGATGACCATGTGTTGCCTGTTGAGTGTTACCATATCAGGGCTGTAGAGACAATATGGTGGTGCACAGTGGGCTGAGCTAGTAGACCTGGCGGACTATTTTTCGGAAACCTCATTCTTTTTACTATTATTTTGTCGTCATAAGTACAAGAGCCCTGGGTTTCATAAAGATATAACCAAAGAGGCAAGGGTGGTTCAGGTTTATCTCCCTACCATCATGCCTGTCGATCAGTTACCTCTATCTTCGCATATTTTCAAGTTAACTTTTTCAATATTTTTGTGCTACGCTCAATAGAGTTGATGGTTATGAGGATATTTCCGGTTTACTGTCAGCTGGCCAAGACCGTGCACACATTATTGACTCGATCGTCCCTTGGTGTGCGTCACACATCAGGGAATTTTTATGACCGTTACGGCTCTAATCATGCCATGGTCAAGCTGCATTTATCACGCAAAACTGACTTGTACTGCTGTACAGCACAGACTCCTGTCTTATTACAAACAGAAGAGGGAACGGTGGATGGAATGTTTATTCGTAGAAGGGGTTATGAGTAGCTGAATTATGGCAGCACTGAGGTTGGGAACAGTAACTAGCATCAAACACAATTACCACAAATTTGCATTGAATAGTATATAACTCAACAAAAATTACCCACCATTTGATGAATTCTTGGGTGGTTGCATTAGGTTATAGCGAATCGGACTCCAGATATTTGGTGGGCCAATGAGGAACATGGTGTCGTCTATGTGGGGTACATTAAGAACTCTGCATACTCCAAGTTCATTTAGGTAGTGGTTCAAGGTCGACTGAAATTGAGGTTTGATCTTGCAGCATCGGACATCATGAGGCAGTCTGTTCCAAATGTTAGCGTAACGAGTCGTGATAAATGAAGACCTGAGCTGTTTGGGCGCGTGTGTTAGTGTGACTAAACAGTCTCGGTCTCTAGGATCGTAGGGCTTTTCGCCACACTGGTAGTCACTTAATGGTGTAGGAATTTACAGAAAATGCTGAGGTTCAACTTTACTCGCTTTGACCACACTAGCTCTAGCCGATTACCATGACATGTGACCCTGTATGAATTGCCTGGGTAAGTCTGGTAAGGTGTCGCTGAGTTTTCCCTATTTTCTGATTGTCACTAGACCGCAAGCAACCAAATACGACTGGGCAGTATTCCAGTAGTGGCCGTACTCACGTCTTGTACAGAATCAGTTTGGTTTCATTCAAGCAAAAATTCCGGTGAATGAAGCCAATGAGGCGGCGTGATTTGGAGCACTGTGCCGTTGCGTGTTCTGCAAAGGAAAGGTCATTGGAGTACCTTATTTCAAGGTCGCAAATGCTATTTGGCTGTAGGAGTGCAATGTTATCCGGTCGAAGAACAGTTGGTACACTTGTTCGCGGAAGAGCATAAAATCGGACTTTTGTGTATTCAGAGGAAGCGGCTACTTGTCACACCATCTTTGTGGCTTGTCAAGATCGTTTTGTATGGTGGTACTGATGCTGCTACATTGGTTAGGGTGAGGAGTGTACACCACTTTCCAGTCATCTGCAAGGAGAAAGATTTTCCCTGATTGAAAGCGGGCGCATATATCATTTATATACATTACAAAGGGGAGGGGTCCGGGGACAGAGCCTTGGACAACTCCACTGGTGATATTTTTGGGAAGGGAACAATGTGAGCCCGTTCTGAAAACTTGGATGCTGTTCAACAGAAACGAGCCAACCCAGTCATGCAACTCGCCACTTATTCCAAATGAATTCGGTTTCCAAAGGAGTGAGGGTTGATGCATTTTGTCAAAGGCCTTGGTGAAATCGAAGTAGGGTGAGACAACCACTTTTCCATCGTCCCTACTGTTAATTACGTGTTCGAAGAATTCTGGGTGACGCGTGACACAAGATTTCTTCGACAGAAATCCATGCTGGGAGGAATTCATAAGTTCGTGATCTGAAAGGTGAGGAAGGATAGCGTTTTTCACTACTTTCTCTATTATTTGCGGGAGGACAGATGTTATATTGATGGGGCGGTAATTTTCCGGGCGGAGTCTGGAGCAGTTCTGTAAGCATGGGGTAATATGGCTAGTCTTTCATGAAACCGGAAAAGTGCCAGAATTCAAGGACAGGCTGAATATTTTCGTTTGCAATATGGGGAAGTCCGGTCTGCCATTTTTAATGAAAATCCCAGGTATCCAATCTACTCCTCCGCTAAGAAAGGGTTTCAGTGAGTTTATTGCGTCACGTACGTTGCTTAGGTTAAACTCAAATTCCGAGATTTCATGTGCTCCAGTGTCACTGGGTATAGCAAGGCTGCGATTACAATTATTGAAAGAAAGGCTAAACGTTTCGCTTAGTATTTCATACGTCTCTGTGGGGTTTGACACAAATGTGTTGCCTACTTTCAACATATTCAGCATGTCAGGTCTGTTACAGAGTTTCTATCTAAGAGAAGTGACAAAAAGACCAGTTTTATTCGCATTTTTCAGAATTTTACTCTCAGTGAAGGTTTCAACTTTTCTTTTGTGAACTTTCAGGTCACTGAAAGCGGCGTGGATACCAAGAATGGCAGAATAGTCACGTGACGCGAAAAACGTTTTTCTCAGTTTCCTTAGTTTTCGTCTGAATGTGATAGGGGTGTAGTCTTTGATGTTAATATGCAACTTTTGTGCTTTCTTTGGGGCTACGGAGTCAAGACAAATGTTTAAATGGGGATAGAAGTTTGAAGGAGAGTTGTTCAGATTAGCGGATGAAAAGAACTCTTTCCAGTCTAGACAGCGTATTAAGTACTTTGAACTTGGCCAATCGACGTCAACGAAACTTCTGCGAACGAGTGTTGTAGGCCTCAGTAATGTAGGAGTGCACCTACATGGCGCAAATAGTCGGCTGGCTACAACCTTGTGGTCAATTTCCAGGAATTCGGTGCTGGCATGTGTGGTGAATGGCTGTACGTTGTTTAAAAAATCAGGTCACGTATATCATTTCGTCAGGCATAGCTATTGGCAACTTGAACCCATCCATAGGTTTCTAAGGTTTGAAAGAATGGCTTGAAACGAGATGGTCCTTGCAGTGTCTTCTATATGATACCTGATATATTAAATCACCATCTGCTACTATGCGAGCTGGTAGGGATGACAGCAGCTTGAATATTTCGTTGATATGTTCGTCAATTGCAGGTCCGGCATGCGGTGACCTATATAAGCGACCAGCGGTAGTTTTGTAATGTTGGCGAGTGTTTATATTCACGAATACTGCCTCATCTAAAAGGTCCCAACTCAACGGGAAGGCGCTCGAAGATTAAAAATCAGAGCGAACATAGACGGTGCAACCTCCACCTTTAGAAGTGCTGCGGTCATTACGATACAAATTGTAATTATCGAACGCGAGTCTGAGGTTTGAGGTATCTGACGTACACCAAGTTTCAGTGATTAGAATGAGGCATGGTTTGATCAAGCAAGCTAGAGATTTTAGATGATTTAGCTCATTGCAAATTGAACGTGAGTTAAACAGAAGAACAGAGAATTCTGGTGGGGCTATAAAAAGGTTTAGGTCATTACCGAGATGGGATAAAGGTGTTCTTTCATGGTCATCATTTGAGTCAACGGGATGTGGGGTGGGAAATATCAGGATGTAAGCGAGTTCTTCAGCGTTGCATGCCGGACTACCCATCGTTGCCTCAGACAATGACCAACCATTTATTGGCCTGGGGGATGGGAAGGTGTCACTATAGTATTTCTGTCACTGAATTGGCTGCTGGCAATAGCTGGTAGCAGCTGACTCCACTATGTCACCGTCTGCATGGCTATACGTGCCATCATTTCGTGAAGCCCAAAGAAGATGGGTTTTCCCGGGGGTCCCAGAGCTCAGATCCTCCACAGAACTCTGGATGGGTGTTACTTACGCTAGCTTTAATGCCATAGCCAGGGTGGGTATAAAGTCCCTTATTCCGAACGCCCAGTGGAATAGTTTTGGGTTCATTCACATTGGGCTGTGAGTTGAAGTAGCATTGTTTATTGTTGATGCGTTTAGATTTCCACGACGTTCCGCTTAAGGATACTGCATTCAGCAACAAGGCCGAAAAGGTGGGTTGCACAGGCTGGTCTACCTGTGCGGTATGAGCGGATTGACCACCTTGGGATCTTTGTGGTTCATCACTAAGATTTGTGTTGTCATCTAGGTGTATGGATATTATACTATCGCACGTTGGTGGTATGGAGTCCGCATTTCTTATGCCCCCTGCTGTGCTTATAAGTTCCTCACAGGTAACTGGGGGAGCAAAAGTCAGTGGGGTTCTAGTTAGCTTGTCACCCTCGCAACTCCTTAACTGCCTTCCACTTTCGGTATCACATGGTTTTAGCGAAACTTGTGAAGTCAGTCCACCACGGAGTCTCCGTGTGTGACGCTGATAAGAAGCTAGGTCAGGAGATATCCTAACCTTGCTGTTTACTGTTGTGGATGTTTTAATTCTGTGAGAGTCAGAGAAGTGTTTTGCATCGCACGGCGAGTTAAACCGAAGTAGAACAGGACATTGGAACCCAATTGTTCTTTTCCCCAGGCGAAGAACATTACAAGCTGAGTCAGCCAAGCAGCATGCACGTGACCAATCAGTCCTAACTCTCTGTAGTGGGTAATTATCAGGGATGTTGAAGACTACTAGATTGTAGGAGGATCGCATTCGGCTGCTTACCTCACTGGCTGCAAAGTCAACTAATCTCGCGCGTCTTATTAAACTGTCAGGTGGGGAGCAACGTTTGGGGTCTAACAAATACATCAGTGGGAGGAGATATTCCATTTTACACTGCTTATGCCCAACTGCCTTCCAGATTTCTAGAATATCGGACTTAATGTTGTTAACATCGGTGTAGACGTCAGTCATAAGATCGTTTAGGTTAGGTGATGGACCGCAATCGCTGGTGGAACTTTTAACCCTAGGCGACGGCTCGGATGACTTTAGCCTCTTCGCGCTAACACTTATTTCTATGGAGGCTGCTGACACTTGCTTTTATTCTCAGAAAAGCAAGCAAGAGGCGCTAACTGTATAAATAATGTTATAATACTAGACAAATAACTAACGCATTGAATAATAACAGGTATTAGATATCAGTTAACTTCAACAGAGTCGTGAGTTAGGCAATAACAATAACTTTCCTTGCTAGCTTATAAGTATTTTTCAGTCGGTGGGTGAAACTGTCCAACTATCTGCTACCTTGAAGTCGAGATGAATCTAGGTAACCTCAACGTTTGAAAAACAGGTTAAGGGCTTCTTTTTGTTGCCTGTAGTCTGAGATTTTCAGAACCTGGAGAGAGATATGTACACCCCCAAGAGATTCAGCATTCTACAGGAGGCACATAGCAACCTTAAGCAGTGGAAACGAACAGAAGTTCCCTGAACACAAGGGAACGAGAGATTATGTCACGTTCCTAAGCCGCTGAACGCTGTAATCAGCCACATCTGTGCTCGAAGAAGCATAAGTATACAAACTTCAAATCAAATGCAATTGCAGCCTTACTCAGAAGCGGATCATTGTCGTAGAGGAAGCGTATAGTCGCAAAACTTGGCCTATAGCAGGATCGCTAACAGCTTGATACGTCCCCAGATATATCATTTGTCGGCAGGCAAACCTGGCTTCGAATAAACCGGACAAAAGTTCAGTTACCTTCTCAGACCACTTACAATGCCTCAAGTGGCCAGGCGCATTTCATAGGTGAAGTTCACTATACTACTGTGCATGATATCTGAAGACGCACTGCGTCTGAAAGACGTACCACCTTTAGATCTTCTTGGTTTGGGCTACACAGAAAAAATGAGGTTACTTGACAAACCACTAAACCTTATCTGAGACCAGGCTGTGGTCATGAAGCAACTGAAGCCTGTCATGTCACCACCTATTTATCCGAATCTGAAAGATGCGCTGCGACTGAGACATAACATATTGTTTTCTTTTAGCCAATGGGAAAGTGCAAAATCCAAAGCCGTCCTCGTCCTCCTTCCCTACGTTAAGCCTGTGTCGCGGTCAAAAAGGCCGGTATCATATCCAAGCATGTCCATCGTGGGGCGAGAATTCCGACATCCTGTGTCGCTAAATAGGATTGATTCAGTGAATTTTTCGTGACACCAACTGCAATTGTTGTGGTGAAAAGATGGATGGCACCATACAACTGCATGCAGGCCACTCCACGGGACTGAATGCCGCGCAAATAAGTTTCTGGAAAGCTAGTCCACGCGGTTATAAGGAGGTAACAGTCGAGTGATAAAGAATGCTATAATTGAACACATTGTGAACAAGCCACCCTATCTCAAGAACCTCCATGATAAAAGTGAGCTATAAAAAAAAATCATCCGTAGGCTATGTCTCTGTATTCACGGCACTGCTGGAGCCCTTGCCATCCACGGGCAGAAACCTGAACCTCGTACGCAAAAGATGGTTCAACCTCTGCTTGTTTCGTGGCCCTAATCTCCAGCCCAATAAATCCCCTCTTTATTCCCTTTAGGACACTGCCCACTTCTAAGGTAATCTGTCGTTTTTTGTGGTTCCTATACTCTTTATGATCAGAATTCGGTCTCCAGTGGTTTCGTCGTATCACGAAGCTTCTTGTCCGAAATTATTATCCTCCACAAAATCCTAGTTATGTTTTGATTTGTATTCGTCATTAATCACGGTCTTATTCTGTTCTTTTTTCCTAATGACAGCCCAGATATCGACACTGTTCTTGTTGCCACGTTTGACAGGCCTCTTTCAAGTAATAAATCCTTGCAGAGGACAAATGTGTGAACTAGTTACTGTACGGCTTTGAGTTTGAAGTCGCCGAAGGGATACATGTCTCTCAAATACTTGCTCTTCTTTGATTTATTGCAAGATGGGACAAGTAAACGTGTGATCAGTTTGTTGGAGAAGTACCACGCAAAAGCCTCATATTGTTTAGACAAACTTCGGCTTCTGATTACACCATCTAGATTCTTAGAAGAGACCAATTGTTTCGGAAATGGGTACAGAGATCACCAGAAGGGATTAGTTTCAAAAGGACAAACACTGTATTCATAAACTGCCTTCGACGTTCTGCTTAACGTTTTTCATTTTGAAACTCAAGCTATATCACGTTTCACGGTAGATTTTGGTTTTGTTTTACACCTGAGAACATGAACTGGCCTGGGTATGCTGAGGATAGGCCAGAAAAAAGAAGAAAGCCTCTATGATTTCGCGCGAATGGAGACGTTATTCATTACAGGTACTTTTCCCCTGGTTGTAATTTCTAAGTTTCCGTCACATTTCCATAACAATAGGGAAATCGGCGATGCAATAAGATGACCAATGGTGCCGACAGAAGACACATATCAGCCTTTTCAATGGAGATGGATTCGGATTGAGGGGTCTGAGTATGGGTGGAAGTGAGCTCTAGTCAGTCCCATTCTATTAGATCCCTGCGTTGGCCTCGATCTCTCTTGAATGAGTTAGTTGATTATCTGGATTATCGACATTCTCTAAGCCAGTAGACAGCTATTTATTCAACGTGAAAACCATAGCCTCGCGGTAACCACGTTCGTTTTTATCTTTTGTACTCTCCTACTGTGTTCCAAGAGGTGGTCTGAAGCAGTGGGAGAGACTAGGGCCGACAAGTCGGTTTCATGGTCGTTTCCTCAAATTCCCTGCGGCATGGTCATGTTCTATCTTTTATCTGCAAAACTACTACCAGAAGAAGTTTGGCCCCCGGAGCAGGCAACATGCTAGCGGACATCCCAGAGCGCTTTCCAGATCCTTATCACCTTGCAGCTAAGGGCTTGCCATTTGTGCACTAGGTTCAAGAATCTTGTGGTGTGCTATGAAGTCCTAGCAATTTTGCGATTCACTTTTGCACCTCTGGGAGTGAACCAGTTACCTGTCGTCTGTCTTCGAAGCGTCAAACTAAAAAAGATTCACATAACTGTTGACCAGTGATGTTGCCTTCAGACTGCTGGAAAGTGTAATCAAAGTACTATGCGGGACGTTTTCCATGCAAATGGCCTCGTTCATTCCACCAAGCACGGTTTACGAGTTAGGCAGATATGTACTCCTGAGCTGATGACCACTTGGGATTTTCTTGTTGACAGATGAATTCCTTTGGATCTATACCACTTGCCCGAACCGATAACTGGGAAATAAGTGGCCTTGGTTGTATTATGTGATTCTGACTTTCTGCCTCATTATCTAAATAACACTACTATTATTGCAGCTTACCTGTGCCTATGACTTAACGACTGAAATGAAGGTGGAACGAGATATTCGTCGCCCCTTAAACGTCATCCCTTCTGCCTCACTTCTTCGCAAAGAAAGCAAGGTTCCATGACTCATTGTTTCACAGTCTGATTCATCTGCACACAGGACAAAGTTTCACGTCAATTAAGATTCTTGATCCACAGAAATGAAGCGACTGATTTCATACACAGAAAATAGAATGGATCGTTTTACCAGTTTGTGTATAGATTGCAGCTGTTTCGCAACTGTGAATTTCACTGTAAATAAGATTATCGATCAAAACAGTCATTTGAATGACTGAATATTGTCGTTTCAAAATTAATGGTCGCTTTTGAGCCCAATATGAACATCTAAAAAGAGGGTTGACACAAAGCCTGGGTCATATTTGTTTGCTTTAAGCTCTTGTACCATGGAACTCCCGTTTCTGGAATCAGTAACAGCCCGGTCTGTTGAATCCTATAAAAGAATACTGGATAGACATTCATTCATGCTTTACCACGAAAACAGCAAATCCTTGACCATCATTCTGTCGTATGATTCCCGTTATAATTATTATTTTAATGGTCTTTCAGCTTTCGGCTTTCGAAGTATACACAACCGGCCAGCTTTCTTTCATCTCCATAAATTTTTCGAATATCTGTTGTTGGAACCGGCCTCACATATTCTTAGCCTCACGCAGCCTAACGCTTTCAGTGTGCAGAACCGGGTCTTTAGAGACCCTTCGATCTTAGTTGTATCTCTGTCACCTCTTGATGAACCCAGTCTGGAAATAGCAAATTGATACATATTTCACAAAGGCTGGTGAGCCATTAGCTCCAAGCAGTTACGCGGACAAGCGGAACAGGGCTCCGTGTGCATTTGAAAAGCACAGATGAGAAAACGAGGCTAGATTGCAAGAAGCGCATGCGACGTTTCAAAGACCCACAGTTTCGTAGATGCTTGTGGGAACCCCGGTCACGTGCCACGCTACGGGGCAAAGATAAGTTTGGGATCTAACTCCCTCTCTCACTGAGTGTTTGCCTAGTACGGAACTTTACCGAAAGAAGTTGCCGCGGCTGCATCAGTTAACTCCTTTAAACGACTGCTAAGTAAGCACATGTGAGCAAACGGCTTACATGGAACATTCGTCATTAGCAACTGAAGGTATGCTTATCCACCCCTGTATTCCTCACCCCGAAGTCTGCAATAGGACCTATCATTTCTCCGTGTTACCGTATCGCCACACACTTCTCCAGAGTCTGTAGTCTAGGGTTCGACGAGATTCAACATTGGTGCTGACCTTGATAGCTTTACCGGACTCATTTAGCCGAAGGCACTCGGTCAGGCATCCAGGACATTTGGCACGCTGTCGTGTTACGTTGCACTGCTCGTAATCGACCCTCTAGCCAGTTATTTGGGACGTATCGGTATCTAGGCCCGACCTCGCAAATATACTATTCCATCCGACTACGCTATTGTGTTCTTCCTTGCTTTAGTATATAACAAGCCCGGATAATTAGTGATTGGCATCTACGTCTGTCTAGTCCGCACCGGGACAATACTTAAGTTACTGCCAGTAACATTTATTTTTCCATGAGTAATTTTCACTCCTCTTCTCCTCATTCCCTACTCGCCATATTTCTGGCACTAACTTTTAAATAACGCTTCACATTGGCTCGGGGATCCTCCTTAAAGTAGAACTCGCTGAAGGTTTATTGATGTTATTAGCGGCCTTGTTGCTCTCTTTAACAAACCAAGCAATGATATGAACCAGCAATACATTCAAACTGAGAATCACTATCTCCAAAGCTGTAAGGAGGAAAAACATAAAGACTTTTGCCACCACCGAGGGATTCCAACCAGAGCTTAAAAACTATGCTTTTCCTCTAATTGCACTACTGATGTTGGATGTTGGAGGTTAATACTAAATATGCGCTTATTTTCAAAGAGTTTACAGTTGTTCCCTTTTCCTGTGCATAACTGAATCGAAAATGATTCCAAATTCACAAGTTAAATTATATTTTTAAATGTCGATAACCTAACGTATGCAAGTAACCTTTGAACTCACTTCCCACTTTAAATTGATAATTGAAATTGTTATTTCCTGCTACGGATACAATCTTCGTCACCGGTCTCAAGGTCCTCATTTCAAAATGTTCCTACTGGCTGCATTTTTTATTTCATCAGTCACTTGTTGCTACGGTTACTATACTGTAGTAGACGCTAATTCAGAAGATTGCTTCTTTGACCGTGTTGCTAGTGGTAGCAAGCTTGCACTACACTATGAGGTTGCTGAAGGTGGTTTTCTTGATATAGATGTTGTTGTAAGTTTGACATATCAATGGCTTTACGGTTAGGTTTATAATCCAAGTGGTGCCAAAGTATTTGAATCACTCAGAAAGTCTAATGGGAGACCAGAATTTCTTGCAAATGAACCTGGGGATTACAAGTACTGTTTTGGAAATCGGATGAGTTCTATGACACCGAAGGTGATATTATTTGAAATGGCTATAGAGGAAGACCACTTAAAAGCTAACGAAAGTGATGATGGTAAGTTCATGATTTTAATTTTATACCTATGTAGAGGCACATAAAAAATTGGTGTCTATGGTAAACGAGTTGTCACATTCTATCTCTTCCGTCAAATTAGAAATGGAATATGTATCTCTGAGGACTCAAGTACATTGGGAAAGTAGGTTTCTGGAATTCATTCAAAAATTTATTTTAGTAAACAAAAACACCAACTTCCGTGTGGTTGTTTGGGCTGCATTTGAAGCATTCCTAATAATAGCAATGAGCATTGGTCAAGTTTTCTATCTCAAGCGCTTCTTCGAAGTGAGGAGATTGGTCTAATTGGCTGCAAGTTTTTATACGACTAATCAATAGTGTCTCGAGTATTTTTATGTTTTGTCCCAGACGATTGTACAGAATACCCATTTTCGTAACTTGGTTAATGTTCTTCCATGTTTGGATCTCTGTATGTATCTGTCGTATTGCCAATATTGATCAGTTCTATTATATTTGATGGTTATCAGATGGTTCTGCTGACTTTGGCTATGATTTCCTCACAATTTTCTCTGTACTATTTCTCACATAAAACCCTGGTTTTCTTTGGGGTTTTGTTCTGAGTATCTGCCAACAAGGGTTCAAACGGTATAGAGTTTGACTTATAAATTCCTCAAGGTATGGGGACCAATGTCATTTGCGGTGTTGGTAGGATACTCATATCCATCAGGAAGTGGTGAGTATACTTCCTATCAGCGTATCACATTCCCCTTTATTCTTATGAAAGACTGTAAAGAACATGAACAATCGTCTCATCATTAAGGTAGTCGAAAGATGCGGTTAGTCTCAGTCTTGAATAGTGGTGATGATTTATTTGAAATCATTGCTCTGTAACACTAAAGAAGACAGATTCGTTTTACCCATGCTTTGGTAGCATCCCAAAATTCAAGGGCAACTCTAAATTCCCGGGAGATTCACGTTTAGGCCTTGAGATACGTGTTGTTGTTTGAGCTTTTATGACACTACTTGAATGCTTAAATCTTGGCAAGTGTAGCGGGTTTTATGCACTAGCTTATTATTATTATATCATTTGTCCTTTGGGTTCCTAGTGAAACATGGGGCTTCACCAGCATGTCTCCATTACACTCTCTTCTCTGCAATCTTTTGAACCTGGCTCCAACACTGCCCACAAGCTCGCATTTCCTCACACCATCTCCTCCATGTCACCCTCACCTCGGACGCCCAACTCGTCGTTACCCATTTGGGTTCCACTTGAGTGCCTGACCTGGCGCGTGACGTCCCCGAATGGTCTACTCTATGCATGCCCAATCCATCTCCACTTCCTTCCTCAGCATATTTGTTGAGTGATAGGTTGTCGGTTGGTTCGTTGACAGCTGCAGTGAGTTCCTTATTGCTTATTTCTATTATTCTGGCCATCTGAGCTTCAGTAACGAGCCAGGGTAGGTAGTTGTTGATGAATGTCTGTAATTTGTTGTGAATGCCTTTCGTAATGTGCCAAGTCTGTGAACCATGTGAAAGCACTGACTTGACTGAGGTTGGTGTTGAAAATCGGGATTTTGTTCACGCTTTATGCTGAGTGGAGATCTCCACACTGGTTTCAGGTTGATGAACGCCTGTCTTGTTGTTTTTCCGATCCTGGCTACTTTGACGTCTTCGTCTTTGCCGCTGTAGTTGAAACAATGGTGCCTAGCTAGGTGAAAGAGACAACTTCCTTCAGGTTTCTGCCGTTCATGGTGATTGGAGCTTGTTGTTGTTGTTGTTGTTGTTGCTGCTGCTGGTTGGGTATCTTCATCACCACCGTCTTCTCTACGTTCACTTGAAGTCCTGTCTTTGCTGCCCTGTTTCTTCTATCAACTTGATAGTTTTCGCGTGTAGATTTTCAAGTGTGTGTGACGGTAGACACAAGTCATCGGGGAAACCGAAATCTTCTAGGTTTTTTCCGACGGTCCAGCGTATGCGCCTCTCTTCTCTCCTCACAGTTTGTTGCATGATCCAGTTCACTACAATCAGGAATATCATGGATGATAGTAGGTGGCAGCCTTGTCTTACCCCTGTCTTCACTCCAAACGCATCACTGGGCTTCCCACTCTTAGTCACTTGGCATGTGGCATCGTCATATAGCTGGTGTTGAATGAGGTTGATGAAGGTGTGTAGCACACCATAGTGTTGAAGCAGTTGACTAGCAAATTACTTGTCGGTCGACGCTGTCGAAGGCCGGCCTTTTCAGAGTCGATGAAGTTGAGTTGAGGTAGAGAGTTGACTGCCGTTCTATACTCTGTTCTATGATGATGTGTAGTGTAGCGTGGCAATTTGATCCGCACATGATTTGTACTTCCTGAAGCCAGCCAGCCAGTCTGTTCTGGTCGTAATTTTGAATCCAGAGCACCTTTGAATGTCATCAGGATGATTCGGCATAACATTTTACTTGGGGTGGACAGGAGTATGATTCCTCACCAGTTATTGCAAATACTTAGGTCGTTCTTCTTTGGGAGTTTTACAAGGTAGCCGTTCTTCCAATCGCCAGGTACCTTCCCTTTCTTCCAAACCTTTTGCAATATTGGTGTGAGCATGTCAGCTGTTGTCCGTGAATCTGTTCCCAGTGCTTCTGGCAGGATTCCATCTGATCCTGCTGCTTTCCCGCATTTCAGCAGTTTTATGGTATTTAGTACTTCTGCTTTTGTCGGAGGGCTTGTGTTCACTTTAAGTTCAGTGGCTGCAGTTGGTGGTCGATTCACGAGTTTTCTGAAGTGGTCAGCCCATCATTCCCTTTGTTTCTCTTGTTTGCTAATTATATTTCCTTCATCATCTTTTATTGGTTTCATCTGCGTTGATATCTTCCCAGATAGTATCCTGGTTATTTGATGCAGTGTTGTCAGATCTCTCCTACTTGCAACAGCCTGTTCTGCTTCAGTTGCCAGTGTTTCGTAGAAGTGTGTTTTGTCTTTCCGGACACTCTTCTTCACTTCTTTGTCCAGTGTAGTGTTTTATACATTGTGTTCAGTTCCTCTTGTCGTTGTGCATCCTTGCACTGCACTGGTTTATCTTCTGCTTCACCATCCTCCTCTCCCTGCTCCATCAGCTTCCATGTGTCCATCGAGATCCATTCCTTATCTTCTTTCTTCGTAATACGGTTGTGCAGGTTTCTTTCCACATCTCTTTCAAAGAGTTCCAGGTTTCGTCAGAGATGTTACATTAGCTAATTAGCAGGTGCTGAAGGTATTAATTCAAAGCCTCTAGTTATTACCGTTTCTGCTTTATATTACCGTGAGTGGAAAAATCCGAGCAATACACATTTTTTTGAAGTTGGCATTAACTGTTTGCCATAACCGAAAGAGACAGTCTGGAATATATATATATATATATATATATATATATATATATATATATATATATATATATATATATATATATATATGTATATATATAAAGTTATTTTCTACAGTTCGCATCAACACATCGAGAGAAATAGAGAAGGGAAAGCAATTAAGTTGAACATTAAATCAGATATATGTGCGAAATTCTACTAGCCACATGATAAAGTAGTAAAGAGAACTGAAACTACATAAGTCGCTTATCATAGCTGTGAATTTATCCGATGTGTATATGGACGACAAATAGTGTCTGAAATACCACTCAGTAAGTAATACTATTACATACATCCAGAGCATAGGTTGTTACGAATATCCTAGAAGAAGTTGAGATTATCAAAATATGTAGTTTCATTGTAATTTCAACATACTTTTATTTATTGAAAGAAAACAGGATATCGGTTAGTTGTTAAGACGAGTAAAGGTAATCGTGGCGTATTGGTACATGGTAACGGCAAATCCAAGCAATGTAGCAACTTGCGCAATTAGAGTTTCTTGTAGAGAAACGACATGGATAGGAAACAAATATCGAAGGGATTAAAATATCAAATCACGAGTCACTAAATAAATAGGTTGTGAAGTAAAGCGTGGTAACTGAAGCTGAACTAGTTTGAGCCAATCTATATAGGTACTTTTGGGTCCAGTAAGTAAATGATGCGATTGAATAAAATTGAGTGAATAAATATTTAGGTTCAGCAAACAACGGATTACCTAATTAGGAGAAGGTTGGATACGGTTTCTTTGTAGACCACTTCAGGTGTTCGATGATGATATGCCCAGAGGGACATTTTGCGTACTTGCTTACTTATTACCTAAACTTTTGCTTGATTTCCTGTACCATTCAGACGTTGAACTAATCTGTTCAAAGTGGTGATTCCACTTAGTGTCTCGAGAAAATAAAGGGTAGGCCCTGTTTTTGCCTTTCTATAGGGTCTGATTTGGCAGTTACACGTGAACTGACAACCACAGTTGGAGGTAAAGTAAGAAGGGTGACTCTTGACAGGAGTGCTGAACACACTGTTTGGTAGACATGAATTAACCTGGCTGGAGAGAAAGTACTAGTCAATGCTGTTTTCAATCATGTGTCAACATTTCTTGCAGTGCCATCATCTATCAAATTGCGACGATTGTATTCAGTCTTTTTGCTGACTTTTTTCTTTAGCTTTTTGCATTTTGTTCTTATTTAGCTGTTGATAGATGTTTAAACATCCGTTGTATCACAGACATCTATCACTTATTCGGCACTCTTCCCCCAATTCATCACTAGAACATTACGTCTTCACTCTGTGAAGTAATTTCCTAACTAACCAGTTTGTAGTTACTCGAACAAGAGCTATTAAGATTCATGCAGTTACCATCGCAACTTCGACGAGTAAACCTCTGGAGCACATCATCTGTCCCACGGTATAAAGCGATATCCAGAAAATCGGACACCTTAAGTGTCGGTTTGGGCTGCATTTCTCGCCACTGAAATGCAAGTTGTTGCTCGTGGACCGATCTTCAACTATCCCCCGGGTAACAGTAGGAAGTGAGTTGGTTGAGTGTGTTTACCACTTCACTTACCTGGAAAGTCGGATCAGCGTTGGTGAGCTCGTGACCGAGGAAACCTATACACAGATACTAAAGGTTTGACTTGCTTTTGCTAAGTTACATCTACGAAATCTGATTATCTATTAAAGACTGAGTGTACTGTATTGCAGTTCGCTCTGTTCTACTGTATGGCTGAGAAAAGTGGATTTTGAAGGCAGAGAAAACCAGAAGGCTTCAGGTGTTTGCCTTCGTAGCATGGGCTGTGTCGTGGTGTCACCACGCGAGTTACACAGGAGTCAGGTGTAGAGTCTTGGGGAAGAGAGGAAGGTCAGTTGGTGAGGTTGTGAACCGTAATCAACTGAGGTGGCTGGGACATGTGCTGTGCACTATCTGCCTCTTCGCGCAACGTTAGCCAAAGTAGGCTTAGGCTGCGAAAAGGCTCGGCGGGGTCAGACTAAAACATGGCATCAGTGCATTGGACATTCAGTCACTCATCCCATGGTGAATTCAATGTTGTTATGAACGTTGTAAGAGTGTGCTAACAAATGTGATGCATGGAATTGAACAATGTACTTGATAAAGGTGTCGTTAGCAAAGAAGAGAAAGAAGGGGAACGATGGGCTTACCACTTCAGAAAACTCTTGAATCGACCACCACCTATAACTCGTCCGGAAATACCACCAGCAACCGCAGAACTAAAAGTGAACACAAGCCCTCCGACAAAAGCAGAAGTACTAAATACCATAAAACTGCTGAAACGCGGGAAATCAGCAAGACCAGAAACCACAAGCGGCACAGACAAAGGCGTCAAAGTAGCCAGGATCGGAAAGACAGCAAGACGCGCCTTCCTTCAATAATCTGGAACAATCAGTGTGGAGGTCTACTGCACTGTACTCATCACGATGAACAGTATCCGGATTTTCAACACAAATGTTAAGTCAGTGCTTCTATATGGTTGAGAAACTTGGCATGTTGCGAAAAGCACTTGCAACAAGCTACAGACATGCATCAATAGCTACCACCTACGCTGGCTGGATACTGAAGATCAGATGGCTAGAAAGAATAAGCAGTAAGGAAGTCTTGGAACGAACCAACCGACAACCTATCACCCAACAAATATGCAGCAGGAAGTGGAGATGGATTGGACATACACTGAGAAGGCCAACTGGGGACATCCCGCAGCAGGCCGTCGAGTGGAACCCAGTTGGGAAACGATGAGTCGGGTGTCCGAGGTGTGGGTGACATAGAGGAGATAATGTGAGGAAGAAATGAAAGCTTTTGAGGAGTCTTGGCGCCAGGTTCAAAAGACTGCGGAGAACAGTGCGATGGAGGCGTGTTACTGAAGCCGTATGTTCCACTAGGAATTCATGAGAAAAATAATAATAGTAATAAACTTGATGGATGACACGTTGACTGGCTGTTTTATAGCCATTCTGTACACAACAGTATGTTATATCTCGATCGATGTCGATAGTAATGTTTAAACATTGTAGCTTATTGTTCTAATAACCGTGTGAATGCATCATTTTCAGGCTTCATGATACAAACTCGGTGAGGTCCCCACCTAATATTGCATGATTCACATCAGCAAAGATAAACCTAAGTCTAAAGTGAGTTACTATTCACTGAAAGTTGCAAAGACAGTCTACAGGCTGTATTCAATGATTACCTTCATGATGATGAACGGATTACTCTAATTTCGACTTGTATACCTATCAAGAATTGTGAACAGAAAGCCTTGATCAACACATAAGATAAACAACTTGAGTATTTGGCAAGTGTCATCTGAAAATGATTCCAGATATTGATCATTAGAGTAAAGAGATACTGAATGTTGATTGGTTGCTTAAAATCAGTATTTTCAAAGTCATAATTCTTCAGGATAAACTGAGTATATTTGGAGTTATCGTTTCATAGTGGAACAACTACCTTAAGGTTAAAATCCTGTTTTTCGGCAATTTTCTGCGAAATTCATACCTTGAATATTTTTTAACCTCAGTGTATCCTAGTTTTTTGACAATTGAATGAATATCTGGATATGCTTACTGTCATGAATGTTAGTTAAACGACTTAAACATTAATTGATGTTCATAAGAACATGTACAGACTAAAAGAGATAGTTAATTGGAGATGGTCGACTAAGTGCCTTGCTTGGTATAGGTTTCGTATTTTGTTAATACTCGTCAGTAAGAGAGGTATATGCATTCTTAAGAGGATTAATGTCCTGTCAGCGATTTACACTTGCGTCATCAGAAACCATATCACTTAGCTAATTAGGTCAATAGAACAGTCTTTACAGTCAAATATATGGGATCACTCTGTTGTATCAATCAGTATACTGATCACGTTATATTCTTTTGTCGATAAATTGTGTTGAACACTGAATGCCTGTACACTACATTGGTTACTAAACTTATGACTAATCTGTCTTCATATTTTGCTAGTACCATCAATTGTGACGTCAATAATTTGGTCATAATGTTTTTGATATTACTACAGTGTCACTAGTTCGAATCTTTAAGAAAGCAAACATATTTCCGTGAGGTTTTAAAGACATAGCTTATCTACTGTAAACAAGTTTGTGCACTATGGTAGGAACTCACCTTGATAGGTGAGAACAAATGATACAGGACTTGAAAGTCAAGTTGGCTAATGACTGTCTGGAAGCATAAAATTCTGACTGAGTAGAGTTTCCAGCTAACTGAATTCAAGCATTGTACTTTAATTAACGTTTGAGCACAAAACAGAATCGTATTTCATACTTCAATTTGTATATTATATTATATTTCACTCCATTTTATTGGATCACATCAATAAAGTTATCTAGTCAAAAGAAAGTTAAATATATACGTGTTTAGCTGTTGTTAAATTGTATGCCGATGTGATTAGAGACTAGTTAAAGTCGTTATTATTATTTATCCTGTGGGTTCCTAATAGAACATAGGGCTTCAGTAGCACGTCTCCATTCCACTCTCTTCTCTGCAATCTTTTGAACCTGGCTCCAACACTGACCACAAGCTCGCATTTCTTCCTCACACCATCTCCTCCATGTCACCCTCACCTCGGACGCCCAACTCGTCGTTACTCATTTGGGTTCCACTTGAGTGCCTGACCTGGTGCGTGACGTCCCCGAATGGTCTACTCTATGCATGCCCAATCCATCTCCACCTCCTTCCTCAGCATATTTGTTGAGTGATAGGTTGTCGGTTGGTTCGTTGACAGCTACAGTGAGTTCCTTGTTGCTTATTTCTATTATTCTGGCCATCTGAGCTTCAGTAACGAGCCAGGGTAGGTAGTTGTTGGTGAATGTCTGTAATTTGTTGTGAATGCCTTTCGTAATGTGCCAAGTCTGTGAACCATGTGAAAGCACTGACTTGACTGAGGTTGGTGTTGAAAATCGGGATTTTGTTCACGCTTTATGCTGAGTGGAGATCTCCACACTGGTTTCAGGTTGATGAACGCCTGTCTTGTTGTTTTTCCGATCCTGGCTACTTTGACGTCTTCGTCTTTGCCGCCTGTAGTTGAAACAATGGTGCCTAGCTAGGTGAAAGAGACAACTTCCTTCAGGTTTCTGCCGTTCATGGTGATTGGAGCTTGTTGTTGTTGCTGCTGCTGGTTGGGTATCTTCATCACCACCGTCTTCTCTACGTTCACTTGAAGTCCTGTCTTTGCTGCCCTGTTTCTTCTATCAACTTGATAGTTTTCGCGTGTAGATTTTCAAGTGTGTGTGACGGTAGACACAAGTCATCGGGGAAACCGAAATCTTCTAGGTTTTTTCCGACGGTCCAGCGTATGCGCCTCTCTTCTCTCCTCACAGTTTGTTGCATGATCCAGTTCACTACAATCAGGAATATCATGGGTGATGGTAGGTGGCAGCCTTGTCTTACCCCTGTCTTCACTTCAAACGCATCACTGAGCTTCCAATTGTTGGATGAGATTGATAAAGGTATGTGCCACTAAAACCATAATGTTGAAGCATTTAACTACGAAATTACTTGTCGGTCGACGCTGTCGAAGGCCGGCCTTTTCAGAGTCGATGAAGTTGAGTTGAGGTAGAGAGTTGACTGCCGTTCTATACTCTGTTCTATGATGATGTGTAGTGTAGCGTGGCAATTTGATCCGCACATGATTTGTACTTCCTGAAGCCAGCCAGCCAGTCTGTTCCGGTCGTAATTTTGAATCCAGAGCACCTATGAATGCCACCAGGATGATGCGGCATAATATTTTACTTGGGGTGGACAGGAGTATGATTCCTCACCAGTTATTGCAAACACCTAGGTCGTTCTTCTTTGGGAGTTTTACAAGGTAGCCGTTCTTCCAATCGCCAGGTACCTTCCCTTTCTTCCAAACCTTTTGCAATATTGGTGTGAGCATGTCAGCTGTTGTCCGTGAATCTGTTCCCAGTGCTTCTGGCAGGATTCCATCTGATCCTGCTGCTTTCCCGCATTTCAGCAGTTTTATGGTATTTAGTACTTCTGCTTTTGTCGGAGGGCTTGTGTTCACTTTAAGTTCAGTGGCTGCAGTTGGTGGTCGATTCACGAGTTTTCTGAAGTGGTCAGCCCATCATTCCCTTTGTTTCTCTTGTTTGCTAATTATATTTCCTTCATCATCTTTTATTGGTTTCATCTGCGTTGATATCTTCCCAGATAGTATCCTGGTTATTTGATACAATGTTGTCAGGTGTCTCCTACTTGCAACAGCCTGTTCTGCTTCAGTTGCCAGTGTTTCGTAGAAGTGTGTTTTGTCTTTCCAGACACTCTTCTTCACTGTTTTTTCCAGTGTAGTGTTTTATACATTGTGTTCAGTTCCTCTTGTCGTTGTGCATCCTTGCACTGCACTGGTTTATCTTCTGCTTCACCATCCTCCTCTCCCTCCTCCATCAGCTTCCATGTGTCCATCGAGATCCATTTCATTCCCTAGCTTCTTTTTTCTTCCTTCCTAATACAGTTATGCAGGTTTCTTTCCACATCTCTTTCAAAGAGTTCCAGTGTCCATCCACACAGGTCTCTTCAGGGATGTTCCTCGATACCTCTCACTTTGTCTTGATGGCTGGCTGACGTGAAGATTTCCTGTATAGTTTCGTCCTTCAGTTTCTGTTCTGTGTGTTGTACTTGAACTGTGGTCTATCACCAGCTTTCTTGAAGGCTCTCAACTTGATTTGGAAGACAGGTTCCTTGCACTAGGTAGTGGTGTGAGTGGTGTGAATCTACATCTGCTCCTCTTCTTCACCTTGTGTCAAGTAGGCTGACTGCGTCTCCACTTTCTTCACATTGAGATGAAGTCGATCTGCTTTTTAATGTATTGTGTCCATCTAGTGAAATCCATGTCGCTCGCTTTGTGGATATCCTTGTGCTTGAACACACTGCCTGACTCCAATCACCAAATCGTTGAATGCACAGAATTCTGTAAACAATTCTCCATTCTCGTTCATCACCTCACCTCACCGAGCGCTTCTCGACCCATGATGGATGAGTTCTCTTCCTGTGTTGTCTGCTCCCAGTTTGGCATTCATGTCACCCCACCCATTAGAATGGATTTGATGTTGCCAACTGTGGTGGTGTCTTGCCCAGTGTTGATTACAGTTGTTTGTAGAATTCCTCCTTTTTCTCTTGCTCTGCATTATTTGTAGGTTCGTGGAGTAGCATTGTGTGATTTTGACCTTCCTTCCTTTTGAGTTGAATCCATCTTGGTGTCATTATCCTGTAGGAGGAGATTGGTTCCCACTGAATGTGAGCCTTCGATGCTGTCGGGGACATGGATAATACAATAATAATAATAATAATAATAAAAATAAAAGCAGCTTTATTCTGAAGGGTATTTTGGCACTACTCTACAGTATTTTCAGCATATTACATCGCATCGATTGGACAGAAACACTATATGTGTATACATAGGAAAAATTATATAAAAAGATTGAAATATTCACTCATCTACAGCTTTCTTGAAAATCCAGAGCTTATCCATTCAGACAATCACATTAATTATTATAAAAATTATAATACGTAAGTAGTAATATGCTGTGTACTCATCAATTAGTTTGTTTTGAAAAATACAAGTTGATTAGTAGGGCCTTTTTCACAGCAAAACTTCACTTGAACTTTACCAGTCGTAAATTGTTTTCCGTTTGTATAAAAGACAATATCCGTTAACAGGCCACATCCATGTGTATCTACCAGTTCACCTGCTCCTGTGGGGCAAAATACGTCGGCCGTAGTCAAGGATTTCTGTCAACACGTATACGAGAACATATTCCGGTCTGGTTTTCTAGGAGTCAAAGGAAATGCATCAGAAGTTCTATCTTTGAGCATTTAATCGATTCCAACCATTCAACCGACCCAAATAAGGATTTCAAGGTTGTCTATAGAATTCGCGCTAACACCTCACGTTTCCTCCGTGATCAGCTCCTTGGAACAGCAGACGTCTTTGCTATCCATGAACTGAAGCCTGACCTTTGTGTGCAAAAGAAGTACGTACAGTCTTTGTCTCTACCTTGACCTTAATTTATTTTAGTCTTGGTGCGTTTCGTTCTCTTTAATCGTTTTTCACTCACTGCCCCCCTCTTTTGTCAGATTAATCTTTGTATTCTTATATCGTCATTATCACTCTGTTTTTTGTATTTATTTGTTTCCAGTGTTATTTCATTTGATCTTCCTAATAATCGCAACTACAGGCGGCACGAGCGCAGACGAGGAAGTCAAAACCAGGATCGGAAATACAGCAAGACAGGAGTTCATTAACCTGAAACCAGTTTGGAGATCTTCTGCACTCAGCGTAAAGCGTGAACAACATCAGGATTTCCAAAACTAATGTTAAGTCAGCTCTGCTATGTGATTAAAAAAATTGGCGTGTCACGAAAAGCATTTCCGACAAACTACAGATATTCATCAACAACTGCCTACGCTGGCTCGTTACTGAAGATCGGATAGCCGGAATAATAGGAATGACCAACAAAGAACTCACTGTGGCTGGCAACGAACCAACGAAGCAAAAGCCTATCACTCAACAAATATGCTGAGGAAGGAAGTGGAGATGGATTAGGCATACTCTGAGAAGACCATTCTGGGACATCACGTGCCAGGCCAGGTACTCGAATGGAATCTAGATGGATAACGGCCAGTTGGGCGTCTGAGGTGAGGGTGACATGGAGGAGATTGTATGAGGAAGAAATGAGAGCTTGTGGTCAGTGTTGGATTGAGGTTCGAAAGATTGCAGAGAAGAGAGCGGAATTGAGACGTGCTATTGAAGCCCTATGTTTCAATAGGAACCCAAGAGACAAATAATAATAATGATAAGCATAAAACCATTCGCTGAGGACCATCGTCTAACAGCAGATAGGAAATCCTTCAGTTTAAATCAATCTGCTGAAGACTAGATAGTTATGGACACACTTAGGTCATCAGTATATCTGATGAACTTGATACTAGCTGAAGGTGGCAAGTCATGCTGAAAAAAGGAGAAAAGGCAGAGGGAAAGAGTGGCTCCTTATGGAACATCAGTCACAGTAAGCACTGACATGGAGCACTTTCCTCTGTGAACAACATGTTGTTTCCTTTCAGAGAAATAGGAATCCAGCTAACTGATTATTCAGGACTCAGTATCTGCCCCGATTATCCTGTCCAGCAAAAGAGGTCTTTGGACAGAATCGAATGCCAAAGTATAGCTTAAAAAGGCATACCTGATATACTTGGCCTTTTTATCAAGATTGTAAACGATATTGTGATCAACGAAAGTGGTGGTATCCAAAGTGCTTCTTCTGTTCTTTTATACATATTGATTAGAGTCTCCGAAAGCCTTCAATGAGGGTTCAACTAAACAAATGCTGTAAACCAATGTATCAACTTCACGATAACATCCATTACCATGCGGTGTATAAATCTTCGTTGGATTTGATTTGTCATTGAACAGCAACCAATTTCATGTTATTTAGTCCTCAATGCTGGTTGAATCCTATGGATCGTTTCGCAGTCTTGTCACCAAGCTACCAGATTCATCATTGCAGTTCATTTTGACGAGTTTTAGTAAGATTGGAGAAATTGGTGGCAAGCACTTTTCGGCCTAGGTTTTGTACTTGTTGTCACTAGTCACTGAGGCGTATCTGTGTCCTTGAAGGAAACGGTGTCTGTCCACTCTGAGATTCTATTCCTTATCAACCAGTTTTGCAGTCGATGATATTTGGTCGGCACTTTGGAGTGGAGAGTATTGATTATCGTTCTGGGATTATTAGATTTCTGGAGAAGAGTCAATAGCCGTAGCATCTCTAACTGGAGCTTCAAGTGATATACCTTTGAATCTCCTTGTGGATATCAGTGTCATTGAGATTCAGCTGACGAAACCTTAGCTCAGTAGAGCTTCCTGCCGATTGCCTCCAACCGACGAACATGAATTCCACTTCATCGCAGTTCTAAATCGTTCCCGCATGAAATTAGAAGTTTTGATATATACTGTTGGAGGAAAAGATAAGTACTTTTGTACTTCTTGACTATTTTCTAGAAATGAATAGGTGAAAATTTGTAATTAAGTTCTCTTATCAAACAATTTCGGCTATCTTTTGTTCTTTGACTTTAGCTACTTATAAGTAGTATATATAAACTGTAAAAATTGTAAACGGAAACCGTATCTCTCAATTCAGTTTGATTTCTCTCATATAATATCTTTAGAATTTCTCTTCATGCTAGGTTAAAAATGACATAATTTTAATCTAAGAAAGTTCCTTTTAAAGCTGTACAACAGTGCACAAAAAACATTTCAAAGCACAAGTAAAATATAAAAAATAAAATTATTCCTCGCTCAAATCGGAGAGGCTAAAGGAATCCGGTAGGTGAAAGCCTTCGGAAAGCCAATTGGCCGATGTATCTTCTCTCCATGGAAGCGATAGCAAACATGGAAACGTGGAGTGTCCTCACGATAGTTGAACCAAGCAAGGCTGCCCAGATTTTAAAAGATATGACAAGGTATAGCATACAAGTGCAAGGGATCTACAGATGGAACGGAAGTAAACTCTCCAAACTGTCAACTGGAGAATAAATAAACTATTCCAATATTGCCACCCAGACGAAAACCACGAGCACACTGAGTTTTCGAGTGGCTATCATGATATCCCGAACAGCATCGAAGGCTCTCATTCAGTGGGAACCAATCTCCTCCTACAGGATAATGACACCAAGATGGATTCAACTCAAAAGGAAGGAAGGTCAAAATCACACAATGCTACTCCACGAACCTACAAATAATGCAGAGCAAGAGAAAAAGGAGGAATTCTACAACAACTGTAATCAACACTGGGCAAGACACCACCACAGTTGGCAACATCAAATCCATTCTAATGGGTGGGGTGACATGAATGCCAAACTGGGAGCAGACAACACAGGAAGAGAACTCATCCATCATGGGTCGAGAAGCGCTCGGTGAGGTGAGGTGATGAACGAGAATGGAGAATTGTTTGCAGAATTCTGTGCATTCAACGATTTGGTGATTGGAGTCAGGCAGTGTGTTCAAGCACAAGGATATCCACAAAGCGAGCGACATGGATTTCACTAGATGGACACAATACATTAAAAAGCAGATCGACTTCATCTCAATGTGAAGAAAGTGGAGACGCAGTCAGCCTACTTGACACAAGGTGAAGAAGAGGAGCAGATTAGATTCACACCACTCACACCACTACTAGTGCAAGGAACCTGTCTTCCAAATCAAGTTGAGAGCCTTCAAGAAAGCTGGTGATAGACCACAGTTCAAGTACAACACACAGAACAGAAACTGAAGGACGAAACTATACAGGAAATCTTCACGTCAGCCAGCCATCAAGACAAAGTGGGAGCTATCGAGGAACATCCCTGAAGAGACCTGTGTGGATGGACACTGGAACTCTTTGAAAGAGATGTGGAAAGAAACCTGCACAGCCGTATTAGAAGGAAGAAGAAAGAAGATAGGGAATGAAATGGATCTCGATGGACACATGGAAGCTGATGGAGGAGGGAGAGGAGGATGGTGAAGCAGAAGATAAACCAGTGCAGTGCAAGGATGCACAACGACAAGAGGAACTGAACACAATGTATAAAACACTACACTGGAAAAAAGTGAAGAAGAGTGTTTGGAAAGACAAAACACACTTCTACGAAACACTGGCAACTGAAGCAGAACAGGCTGTTGCAAGTAGGAGAGATCTGACAACATTGTATCAAATAACCAGGATACTATCTGGGAAGATATCAACGCAGATGACACTGATAAAAGATGATAAAGGAAATATAATTAGCGCAGACGAGAAACAAAGAGAATGATGGGCTGACCACTTCAGAAAACTCTTGAATCGACCACCAACTGCAGCCACTGAACTAAAAGTGAACATAAATCCTATAACAAAAGTGGAAGTCCTGAGAGCCATAAAACTGCTGAAATGCAGGAAAGCAGCAGGATCAGATGGAATCCTGCCAGAAGCACTGAGAATAGATGCACGGACAACAGCTGACATGCTCACACCAATATTGCAAAAGGTTTGAAAGAAAGGGAAGGTACCTGGCGATTGGAAGAACGGCTACCTTGTAAAACTCCCAAAGAAGAGCGACCTAGGTGTTTGCAATAGCTGGAGCGGAATCATGCTCCTGTCCACCCCAAGTAAAATATTATGCCGCATCATCCTGGTGACATTCAAAGGTGCTCTGGATTCAAAATTACGACCGGAACAAACTGGCTGGCTGGCTGGCTGGCTGGCTGGCTGGCTGACTGGCTGGCTTCAGGAAGTACAAATCATGTGCGGATCAAATTGCAACGCTACACTACACATCATCATAGAACAGAGTATAGAACGGCAGTCAACTCTCTACCTCAACTCAACTTCATCGACTCTCAAAAGGCTGGCCTTCGACAGCGTCGACCGACAAGTAATTTGCTAGTCAACTGCTTCAACACTATGGTGTGCTACACACCTTCATCAACCTCATTCAACAGCAGCTATATAACGATGCCACATGCCAAGTGACTAACAATGGGAAGCTCAGTGATGCGTTTGGAGTGGAGACAGGGGTAAGACAAGGCTGCCACCTACTATCACCCATGATATTGCTGATTGTAGTGAACTGGATCATGCAACAAGCCGTGAGGAACGAGAAAAGGGAGATACGCTGGCTGTACGGATGAAAAGACACTAGAATATTTGGATTTCTCCAACGATGATGATTTATGTCTAATGTCTTGTCACAGAAGCTTGAAGATCTACAGACGAAAAGTAACAAGTTGGGAGAAGAGGCGAGGCAGGTCAGCGGAGACGGGACTTCAAGTGAATGTGGAGTAGATGGAGGTGATGAATGTAGGGAAACCAACGATGTCGTCCACAACACGCATCAATTACCGTTTGCGGGAAAACTCGAAATGAAATAGTCTCTTTCAACTACCTGCCTGGTTAGTCAGTATCATTTCCACTAGAGGTAGTAGCGGCTCAGACATGGACGTGAAAGCCATCGTCGAAAATTCAAGACAGGCTTTAGTTACCCTGAAACCATTGTGAGGATCTACTGCACTGGACTCAGCGTAAAGGGTGAACAACATCAGAATTTATAGCACCAATATCAAGTCAGTGCTTGTATGTGATGTTTGTGAGACTTGGTTTGTTACGAAAGCATTCGCAAGAGACTGCAGACACTCATAAACAACTGCCACCTACTCTGGCTGGTTACTGAAGCTCAGATAGCTGAAACAATAAGAATAAGCAACAACCAATCATGAACCTATCGCTCAACAAATATGCTGAGGAAGGAAGTGGAGATGGATTGGGCATGCACAGAGAAGACCATTCGGAGACATCACGCGTCATGTCAGGCACTCGAGTGGAACCCAGATGGGAAACGACGATTTGGGCGTCTTAGGTGAGGGTGACATGGAGGAGATGGTGTGAGGAAGAAATGAGAGCTTGTGGGCAGTTGTGTAGGAACGTTCTTGAAAGGCATCACTGAACTTGCCATTATGAATTACTTTGCATGTGAAGTCTTCATATAGTTGTTGAAAGAGGTTGATAAATGTTTGCGGTATTCCGTGGTGTTGAAGTAGTTGCCAGTTACATAACTAAAAGTATGATTGTTTTTTAGCATAACTCCTTGCAACGACATTCACATTCACTAACACATCTATTCTTAGTTTAATTTCAATATGTTACAAAAATATTATGGAGATATTCGCTTTGAAATGGGATTCATTCACTGAACCATTTTTTTCTCTTTTCTCTGCATCTTATTGATTTAACCAATAAATCGAGTCAATTGGATATCTCTAGCGTTTTATTGCAACGAAAAATAGTTTGGTTATTAATTCTTGTGATCACTGATTGATCTGAACATAACTTATTCTCTAATTGGTTACATGTATGTTTCATCTGCAAACAAGCGTACATTGAACACGTTACCTCATTCTTAATATATTTGATTATTATTATTAGTCCCTTGGGTTCCTAGTGGAACATAGGGCTTTAGTAGCACGTCTCCAGTGACCTCTGTTCTCTGAGATCTTTTGAACCTGGTTCCACGACAGCCCAGAAGCTCTCATTTCCTCCTCGCACGATCTCCTCCATGTCATCCTCGGACGTCCAACTCGTCGCTTCCCATGGGGATTCCACTCGAGGGCCTGACGCGTATTCTCATTATACAAACTTCACAAAATGGAAGATAAGAATAGTGATCGAGGTGTACGATACCTCTGACTGCTCACATCATTGCGTAGTTCATCTTAGCCAGCTACTGATTAACAATCTTTCAACAATGACTCGACACTAAAAATTCTCCATATCCTCCTTATAAACCTTCATCTACGGGTTTAGATGCAAACTGAAGTCCATGGGAATCGTAGTCCACTCAGCGACTTTGTACACATTCGTGTAGTAGGTATATTACCTCACTTAATGTATGATGCAAATGATACTACCTGGTTGACAAAAAAAATTGTTGGGGAAAATAGAGTTTGAAGTGCCACGTCTCATGGGGAACAGTAGAATACATATTTATATCTGGTTGAAGAGTCGCAAATGAGACGAATCAACCATTTTGGATTTCACACCTAGCCTATGGCAAATTGATGACTTTTTTTTACCAGTTTTATCCTGATGAATTCTGTAGACGATTATTAATTTTGACATGGTTTTTGTCATTGACTGATATCATCATGTAGGTCATGAAGCCCCTTCGTCAGTCAGCCTGATTAGAGTTGTCTCAAAAAGATCTCGAAGACTCATTACAATTGATAGTCTATACTGTTCACTGTCTAAGATTTTAAAAGTAGGGGGGAAAAGCTTTTTAGTGTCTTTCCTTTATATTGATTAACTATTTACTCAATGTGATGCAATTCTGATGACCGAATATAGTAGGATTCTTCGTAACTATAACGGTTGAGTGATCTTATTGGTCATTAGGAAAAGAAGTGATCACTTGATGGATCGAAATCAAGATAATATTGTATATTCTCTGGTGTAGACACAATTTTGTTGATCAGTTTAGGATCGCAGCCTCTAAGCTTAGTGAATGAATCCATTGGTACACCATTAGATAGCCTTAGGAGATCAGTCGGAGACTCTTAACTTAGGTTTTAAGCTTGTTGGTATTCATTAGCAACTTATACTATGATCTGTAGGGAAATGGTGCTCTTGTCTTGTCTCATTCTATATAAAGAATGTCTCATGACTTGGTTACTGAAGCCTTTTGGAATCACCATCGCTTACAATCTAACGAAATCTCTTCACTCTTTGTGATGAAGACCAGCTGGTACAATAGAAAAGGAAGACTGACGTTGTCTATAAAATAAACTGTGAAAAACACTACATCGGAGAGAGTGGTCACCTTCTTGCTGTCCGTCTTCATGAACATCAACTGGCAGCGAAGCGTAATGAAAAATATTCACTCATATCAATGAATACGAACACCTGTGGACATGAATTTGACTGAGAGAATATGAAAATCCTGAATTTTTACAAGGTTGTTATTTCGGTCAGTCAACAGACCCATTGACATTGATCCAATCTATCAACTAATCAAAAACAACAAGAAGGTCAAAGTTCACATCAGCAGGACAACCAATCAAAATGAACATGGAAACAATGACACGACCTTGGCATTAGCAACCAATCACACACAAGGCCATCAGGACAAACTATTGGACGACTTGTGCAGAAAACTCCTTAGCTCACTTTTTTCTCAAGTTTGTGCTGATAATGTTATCTAGAAAGAATGACAATGTAAGCTCCACGATTAAGCAATCCATCTGAGGAAACCCAATACCTTCAAAACCCTCCTCATGGACTACAAATATTCTCCATCATATGGAAATGGGGAACAGGTTGGATTCAGGAAGTACAAATCATATGCAGACAGAACTGCAATGCCACGCTACGCATCTTCAGAGAACAGAGTATAGAATGCCAGTGAACTCAACTTCATTGACTTTGAAAAGGTCGGCCTTCGATCGAGGCGTCGACCGAGAAGTAATCTGGCAACTGCTTCAACACTACGAAATACCACAAAACTTTATCAATCTAGTTCAACAACTATATGAAGACGCCATATACCAAGTAAATCATGATGGGAAGCTCAGTGATGCGTTTGAAGTGAAGACAAGGCTACTGCCTACCATCAGCCATGATCTTCCTGATTGTGGCCGACTGGACTGGATCATGCAACAAACTATGAGGAACGAGAAGTGGAAGATACTCTCGCTGGACCGGGCAAAAGATCTTAGAAGATTTGGATTTCACCGATGATGATTCATGTCTAATGTCTTGTCACACAAAGTCGAAGATCAACAGGCGAAAACTAACAAGTTCATGGAAGAGGTGAAGCAGCGAAGATGGAACTTCAAGTGAAATTAGAGAAGACGGAGGTGATGAAGATACTCAATCAACAAGAACAGAAACAGCAACAAGAGGCACCAATCACTATCAATGGGAGAAACTTATAGGAAGTAGCCTGTTTCACCCATCTATACAGCATCGTCTCAACTACAGGCGGTGGTGGCGGCGGCGGCTGCACAGAGGAGGACATCAAAGCCAGCATTGGAAAGACAGCAAGACAGGCTTTCATCAGCCTGAAACCAGTGTGGAGATCTTCCGCACTCAGCATAAAGCGTGAACAACATCCCGATTTTCAACACCAATTTAGTCGCGTCAGCTCTGCTATATAGTTCAGAAACGTAGCGTGTCACGAAAAGCATTTCCAACAAACTACAGACATTCATCAACAACTGCCCACACTGGCTCGATACTGAAGATCAGATGGATAGAATAATAAGAATAAGCAACAAGGAAGTAACTCTGGTTAGCTGGCAGGCAACGAACCAACGAAGCAATAACCTATCACTCAACAAATATGCTGAGGAAGGAAGTGAAGGTGAATTGGGCATGCACGGAGAAGACCATTCGGAGACAGAAGGCGTTAGGCCAGGCACTCAAGTGGAACCCATATGGGTAACGACGATTTGGGCGTCCGAGGTGAGGGTGACATGTAGGAGATGGTATGAGGAAGAAATGCGAGCTTGTGGGTAGTGGTGGAGCTAGGTATGAAAGATTGCTGAGAAGAGAGTGGAATTGAAGCCCTATGTTCTACTAGGAACCCAAGGTACAAATAATAACGATGAAATAATATAGAAATGGTGTTCCCTGGTACATTCAGAGGCGATATCATTTTATGCAGCAATCAGACACACTTACTTTACTTTATTCAGTTTCGATAAATTTATATCCGGCCATTAGGTAACTCGTCCAAATCCGACTCCATCTTCCAAGAATTTACTATTCAAGTAGTATAAATCATCTTCACACAATAGGTATGGCTCGTTGCCAAATGTATCAATCTAATTGAAAAGTTGATGTTATGAGAATAACTGTTTACCGATAATGAAAAGTGTCGAAGAATAGTTAAAAAAAATGACTATTTGAAAACATTTAGTAAATATTCAAGTGCCAGTATTTGATTTAATATATTCTACGACAGATAAATTATTGTTTACGATATTAAAGTATCACATTTGGCAAGACTTCAGCCTTTGTGATTATCACTTTCTTATCAAACCTGGCTTACTTGATGAAAACAATACATGGATGTAAAAATGATAATTAACTTTCAGTATGCTACATATTCCGTTAACAATGGGTGGTCATTGAAAGTGAATTGGAAATCTGGACCACGACTGAATCCCTATCAGCAACCATCGGGTTACCGACTAAGTGCTCTACCAACTCAGCTAGCAGGTCCGACTGTTGACCACAATTGCATTTCACTTCAATCACAAGACAGGATTTCGCCAGACGACCACCATAGGAATTTATGATGAGTTTCTACCGCTTGATGGTATTCACATTGGCTGTCCATTTAAGACTTCTCATCCCAATCGTAATGTAAGTGAATTAGAAGTGAGGCGGAGCATCATATTGACTATTTGAAATATACATGATTTGTCAGACTAGTACTGATACTTGGTGATGATTGAAGGTGAAATGAAAATTTCAACGGCGGCCGGATTTGAACCGGTGACCATCAAGCCTCTGGCTCGGTGATCTGATGTTCATCTGCCCTATTCAAAGTGATATAATTGTTAATCTTTTCAACATTAATATTGGCAACGTTATCATGATTATCAATTACTCCTGTTATCAACATTTTAATCGATATTTTTGTTTCCTTAACACCAATAATTGGTTAGTTGTAATGTCACCAAGCTATCTAGCGGATTATAAGAAAAGACAAAACGCCGTTGTAGGGAAAGAAAATGTTTCTTTTAATGAAGTCATTTACTAAGCTGTACATTCGTGAATATATGTTACAGTGAGCAGAATGTTCCAGAATTATTTCCGGTCACGGAGCAAGATATATTGAATAACTTAAAATAGGTGATAAATTGATGTGATTACCAATGGGAAGTCCTTTGGGCCCCCTTCTTCTTCAAGAACCTACATGACCAAGCTCATCTATATCGAAGGTATGTTGACGATATCTTAATGGTATGATAGTTCAAGTAAGTCCACTTCAATTCTAAACCAATTGAATGAAGTACAGAGCACCATTTTCTTGATATGTGTAGATGAGAACAATTATTGCTTGCCTTTCTTGGACAAAGTAATAAGTCGGTGACAGGATGGATCCATAAAGCGATCTATCTACAGAAAACTTACATGGTTAGGGCAATATTTGAACTGTCATAGCTTCTGTCTAGTTCAGTATAAAAGAGTATTAGTTAAGTGCTTATTCAATACAATTCAGAGAATATGTAAAGACGATAATTTGAAAGACGAGAGGAAAGTATTCCCTGAAAGACTGCTGGAAGATAACTATCCGCCAAAATTTATTAGGCAACAAAAAATAACCAGGGTGCTGTTAGGAAGTGGCCAAAAATGGAAATCGTTCAAGGTCATTCGCCGTTGGGGTAGAAACATTTTCGTTCGAGACCTTGATTTATGTCCAACTGATTGATGATCTAGTGGCTTCATTTTCTGAGTAGCAACTGTATATAAATAGTGTGTTTTTTGTCAAATAAAATCATCTTCTTTAAGTCTGTCACAGGACTGTCTTTTATCTTCTAATTTCTATGGCTCGGTGAAGTATTGAGTGAGGGGGAGAACAGTCATATTACTCGTATCCAGTCCAAGTATCTTGTTGCGTTGTTACTCTTTTCGCTTATTGTTTGAACCCATATCATACCCAACCCAGACATATCAGGCTGCAAAACCAGCTCTTCATTGTGTCTCAAAAAAGATAACTTTATCAGTCTTTCATACAAAGGTGAATCTAATAATGCAATCTTTAACCAGAGACCAACTATCCAGCTAGGGTTCGATTAATAGAAATCACCAAGCCTGTATAATCTACCAAACCCTAACAGTATGTGAACATTAATGTCACATCCCTTTGCATCTAACAATTCAAATGTACATGTGGTAACACATACATAGGCAGAACTCACAGATCCAAAGTAGCTTCAGAAACAAATTAAATCACGTGAACCCATAAACGTCGATAGCAGACCTTCAAGTTCGTTAATCGTGAAACATGTGATTGAGATAGGTCACAGGATTCATATGGCTACTTCCTTTACACCTATTTATAAAGCATGTTGGAAATGGATCCTTAAATTTGTTGGGACCTTAGCTATCAGGAAGTTTGAACCATCATTGTGTGTTCATAAACAATTTGTTATCATAATAAATCTCCCTTGGTGAATTCATCTATAAAAACCAAGTTCAATGTTATTTTATTTTCGATCTGTTGACTTTCGTCGTTATTCGGCCTTCAATTCAGCCTTTCTATTTGATCTCTTTTCATTCTCTGACTTCTCACCGGCATAAATTTTCATATAAATACTTATAACAAGTACCTGTTTGATCCAATAGTTCGAATTGCTTTTTGCGTAAATACATTGCACTGTTCAAACATGAAAATAAATGTATAATTACATAGTACAGGATGAATCTATGATAGTCAAGGCCTTGTGATAGCAATGGCAAAGATAAAGGTTGGGTGTATCTTTTTTGGACAGATAACGCGGGTTTAAACTTCTGGATGGTTTGTCCTTCGGCTATAGACAAATGCATTGACCTTACTTCCTTCTAGTGGTTTGATCCAACCCAGTAGAGGGCTTTGAATGAGTTCTCAAAAGAATCTAAGTTGCCGAAGTGTTCTGTTATTGAACTGAAAATATATATCCGTTCTCCTTTGGCCGACTTGGCTGGATAGTGTTCGCAGGCACGTTTTACAACCGGTCGGTGCAATGAACCCCACAAAAGCAAGTAAACTGGTATGCACACACTGATATGGCCAAATTCATCGGCTTATCTTTCACATAATGGTCAAAATGTTTCTTGCAGGAGAAAATAATCTGGAGGTTGGCGACGAAGTATGTTCTATTTAAGGCATCTGATAGTCGTTTCTTATGGATGTCTGCATCAATATCATTTATGAATTCAAGATTCAACAAAAGAATCTTTTTCAGCAACAAATGTGTTAGTTCAGTTGGGTTCTTTGGCTTTGTGCTCTTATCTATGAATCATATCTAGTTGACTACTTATTTTATTCTGTTATTCCTCATTATCAAATTGTTAACCCCCCTCCAACCTATTCATAGTTCGATTTGTTCTAGTTAAACAATTCACTCTCTGGTGCTATGCCTCACTCAATGTCCTAGTGTGGATTATGCGTATATGTCTTCCTCCACTGAATAACAATCTACATAAAATCATGTACGTAGAGTAGAAAGCTGACAAGTCCTACTAAAATTTATGAATTCAGTAAACCCCACTTTTATGAGATTTGTCGTTTGTTTCAAAATTTGCATCGAGAAACAGATGGTTTCAGTCATTATTATTATTTGTCCCTTGGGTTCCTAGTGGAACATAAGGTTCCAGTAGCATGTCCCCATTTCAATCTGTTCTCTGCAGTCATCTGAACCTAGCTCCAACACTGCCCACAAGCTCTCATTTCTTCCTCACACCATCTCCTCCATATCACCCTCTGACACACAGCTTGTTGCTTCCCAACTGCGTTCCACTCGAGTGCCTGGCCTGACGCGTGATGTCTCAGAATGGTCTTCTCAATGCATGTCCGATCCAATCCAATCCAATCCAATCCATCTCCACTTTCTTCCTCTGCTCACTTGTCAAACGATAGGTCCTTGCTTCGTCGGTTCCTTACCAGTCAGACACTCAGACTTCCTTCTTGCTTATTCCCTTCATTCTGGCCATCTCATCCATCTTCACTATCCAGCATGGGTGGTAGCTGTTGATGTTATGCATGTCTGTAGCTTGTTGGAGATGATTTTCATGACGGGTCAAGTTTCCAAACCATATAGAAGCACTGAATTGACGTTGATGTTGAGAATATGGATGTTGTTCACGCTTTATGCTGAGTGGTCTAGTGGGGTGGAGTGGAGTGGAGTGGAGTAGATCTCAACACCGATTATTTCAGATTACAGAAGGGAGACGTATTGCTGTCTTTCCGATGCTGGTTGCTATGACATCCTCATCTGTGCAGCTATCGTCACCTGTATTTGAGACGATGCTGCCTATGTAGGCAGGTAGGTGAAAGAGACAACTTCACTCAGATTTCTCCCGTTCATGGTGATCGGTGCCTCTTGTTGTTGTATCTGTTCTTGTTGATTGAGTATCTTCATCACCTGTGTCTTCTCCACGTTCACCTGAAGTCTTGTCTTTACTGCCCTGCCCTGCCTCGTCTCTTCTGTCAACTTGTTGGTTTTCGCTTGTAGATCTTCGAGTTTGTGCGACAAGACATTAGACAAAAAGCATCGTCGTTGGCGAAATCCAAATATTCTAGTGTCTTTTCGTCGGTCAGACAACGTATGCTTATCTTCTCGTTCCTCACGGTTTGTTGCATAATCCAGTCCAACACAATCAGGTAGATCATCTGAGATAGTAGGCAGCCTTGTCTTACTCCTGCTCCCTTTCGTCACTTCAAAGGCATCACTGAGCTTTCCATTGTGAATCACTTGGCATGTAGCGTTCATCACACAGCATATACCTGCTGTTGAACGAGGTTGAAAAAGGTTCGTGGCACTAAAACCGTAGTGTTGAAGCAGCTGCTTGACAAATTACTTCTCGGTCGACGCTATCGAATGCCTTTTCAAACTCGATGAAGTTGAGGTACAGAGTTGACTGCCATTCTACACTCTGTCTATACAAAGTGTCTTTATAGTGTATCTATTTCTTTATCCAAACTGATCAACTCTACTATTTTCAATGGAATTGACAAAACTGATTTCAGTATTTCAGTTCTAAAACCAACTGAAAATTTGAATTGATAGTCAGTTTGCATGTTAAAGATAAATTACACATCTCATACTAACATTCCTCACAAATGCATAAAGGATAAATACAATTTGTTTTACTGGATTAAACGTCAGTAATAAATGACTTTTACAGATAATAAATCCCTACCCAATATATATATATATATATATATATATATATATATCATGTGTCACCTCTGATAACAATGTTAGTGAAGTATAAGAAGCAACCTTTTCACACAATGGAATAACAGCTACACGTCAATCTTCAGGAATTGTGATTTTCTATCAGTTTCACTATCCTTTATCTTGTATCTGTTGGAAGCATCTTTTGGACATCTTATGTTGCATTGGCTTAAAGCCAGAGAATAATATTGTCAACTTCACTTATCACAACATGCTATTATTATTTAAATATTCAGATATAGTCAAATCCCATTAAACGTTGAACCGAACTATTTAAACAATACAGAGATAATATTTGACTAACTGAGATATGAACCGCTGTTTGGTAGACTAGTATTTATACTGGGTGATAATTAAAGATGAAATGAAAACTTGAACCGTGGCTGGATTTCAACCATCGACCAATGTTTTACCGGTTAGATGTTCTACCAACTGAGATACGAGGTCCGACTGTTGACCACAATTTTATTTCACTTCAATCACAAGGCAGGGTTTCGCCAGACGACTACCATGTAAATTCGTGATGCATTACCATCGGTTGATGGTATTCACACTGGCTGTCTATTTAGGACTCCTCATCCCAATCATAATGTGAGTGAATTAGAAGGAAGGGGGAGCATCATAATGATTTACGTTTCGCGCTCCATCATTACCCGGTATAAATATTAGTCTTTCAAATTGCACCTATCTCAGATAGTCAAACGATAATCAATGTGATGCTCCGCCTCCTTTTTAATCCACTCACATTACGATTGGGATGAGAAGTCCTAAATGGACAGCCAATGTGAATACCATCAAGCGGTAGTAACTCATCATAAATTCCTATGGTGGTCGTCTGGCGAAATCCTGTCTTGTGATTGAAGTGAAATGCAATTGTGGTCAACAGTCGAACCTGGTAGCTGAGTTGGTAGAGCACTTAGTCGGTAACCCAATAGTTTAAATCCGGCAGCGGTCCAAGTTTTCATTTCACCTTCAATTATCACTCAGTATAAATACAGAGATAATTGGATGTTCACTTATCATAGATATGGAGAAAACTAGTTTTAAATATTTTCATATATTTTCGAGTAAAATTCCAAATAAACATCTAATTTATTATTTATACCTTAAACATGAAAAAAGAATAAATATTGAATTCAAATGAAGTTTACTACAAAAGTGACAAACTTATTTCAATTTTATAAATTTACTGGATTTTTGGACATTGTAGTATTTCATCACCTGAATATAGATGATATTTTATGTTATAAAAGAACATATACATTAATAACTTCATTTCATGTTCAAGTGTTCAATGGTCCATTGACGCTTTGTTTTAATTGTTCATTTCGCCCCCGCCAACCTCTACAAATTTCAAAATTTGAAGTTTGTCTATTTGATTACATTTCATGTCATATTATAGTATCAGAATAATACTAATAATAATGGTAATAGTAATAGTGATCTGATAGAAAGGAAATATTGATAAGATGTACTTGTGTATGAATAATAGATTCTGGAATAACTTTTTGGTCAGCGGAATTGTCATGTGTCAAAAATAAATAAACATATGTCAGAGATAAGCTTTATGTTATATTATCTAGTAAGTGATGGCATCTGTCCATGTCAACTTCTCTGATATGATGAATACTATTCATTATCTTTTTTTCCCCCTAAGCTATGCGAATACAGCATGAATGTTATAACTGCTGAATACTTCTTATATTATACCTCATAACTATTGATGTCCTGGAAGTCATGTTTCTCATTAGTGTAAAGACGAATTTAACTATGAAGAATCACGTCGAACAAGATATAACCAGATAAATTATTTGATTCATTCCCTTTCTTCTGATTGGTCCACTGATTGAATTGAAATTAACTAATAAAAATCAGCGAATTACTGACTTATATATTTATATATTGGGCAGTTAAAAATTGCCTAGGAAAATTTATTTCCATTTCTAACTAGCACACAGCATAGATATAAGACAATATTCTTACATTTTTTAGTCACTTTCCAGCTGATTTTAGTCAATGATAAACGCCACCATGAAATAAATTAATCCTCGCAAACCTCTGAATAAAATAAACACATCAATTTGACATGAAATTCCTTTTAAAGCGTCATCCCATAAAATTATGCTGTTTAGTTAAGTGAAATTACTTATAAGTAAATAAACGCGGAATAATCGAAGAAGAAGGTTCTCTCTCTCTCTCTCTCACCATACTCCAACCGTTTTTAAAGCTATTCAGGTACATGTACCCCCACCCTCAACTTCATATCTCAACTATTCCACCCTATATATGTGTGACAACATACATACGTCAAATGGCAAGCACAATAGGATATGTATAATGTTGTTGTTGTTATCTTTTTCGAAAGTGATAAGCTAAGTTGCGCGTTGTCTTAAGATCTTCTTATCCGACTTTCATCTGTATGGAAGAGTGATATAAACTTTTCATCTAGAAGCTGAGTGAAGAGTAAACATTGATAATAGCTGATTCCTACAACTGTGCGTGAACTTCCAAGAATATCCTTTTTCTTTTTTCTCAGTCACTAATCTGGTATCTTCACCCATCATATCTGAAGTATGATAGATCCTATTAAACAAGCGTTTCACTAGACATCACATATTCTGGAGTGAACAAAAACTAAAACTTCAGATATCGTCCTATCCAATTAGGCTTTCCGTAGGTTGACCGTCTTAAAAAACCACCTTATCTTCAATTCAAGGTTACATTTAAGGACAGCAGACTACTACTATTTTCTTCTTTGTTTGCTAAGCTGGTATGATTTTACATTGAGACAGATAGGGGCAGATAGTGATATTTGGAGAAGCGATAACCATATGCAAACTGAACCAACTCTTGTATGTCCAAATTTAAACCCACTTCTTGTTACTAATATTAGAATCAAAATGCTTCATTCTTCCTTTATTATCTTTTTGAATTCCATTCCCCTATTATCACACTTGTTCCACATATCTCACCATTCATCGGTTTCATGTAGATTGACTTAATAAGTGTAGTTGGAGGACTAATGAGTGGTGTCCGTCTTTAAAAATATTTTTTGATGATTTATGTCTAATGCCACGCAAACTTGAAGACCTACAGGCGAAAACTAACAAGTTGACAGAAGAGGCGAGGCAGGGCAGGGCAGTAAAGACAAGACTTCAGGTGAACGTGGAGAAGACACAGGTGATGAAGATACTCAATCAACAAGAACAGATACAACAACAAGAGGCACCGATCACCATGAATGGGAGAAATCTGAGTGAAGTTGTCTCTTTCACCTACCTGCCTACATAGGCAGCATCGTCTCAAATACAGGTGGCGATAGCTGCACAGATGAGGATGTCATAGCAGCCAGCATCGGAAAGACATCAAGACGCCTCCCTTCTGTAATCTGAAATAATGTGTTGAGATCTACTCCACTCCACTCCACTCCACTCCACTCTACTCCACTAGACTGCACTCAACATAAAGCGTGAACAACATCCATATTCTCAACACCAACGTCAATTCAGTGCTTCTATATGGTTTGGAAACTTGGCCAGTTATGAAAATCATTTCCAACAAACCACAGACATGAATAACATCAACAGCTACCACCGACGCTGGATAGTGAAGATGGATGAGATGGCCGGAATGAAGGGAATAAGCAAGAAGGAAGTCTGAGTGTCTGACTGGTAAGGAACCGACGAAGCAAGGACCTATCGTTTGACAAGTGAGCAGAGGAAGAAAGTGGAGATGGATTGGATTGGATTGGATTGGACATGCATTGTGGAGACCATTCGGAGACATCACGTGCCAGTCCAGGCAACGCCGTTAAGTGGAATGCAAATTGGAGACGGTGAGTTGGTCGTCCTAGATTGTCCTCTTATTCTTCGGTTTCACGTAGATTGACTCAATAAGTGTTAGGTGGATAGGGGCAAATAGCAAGAAGTCTTAGTCAACCTAAATTTCGTGCCAGTTGGTACTCGTAAGTAAGGAGTGTCGATAACGTTTATGGATTCGATGTCTCATCTGACATTCAAACTCACGTCATTCAGTGACTTAGTCATAGATGTTACCAGTGAGATGTTGAGACTTTAAATGACCCCCTGTAGGAATGGATTACGTACGTTGATTGATAACTAGAAAGCAGTCAACTTCATATAATCAAATTCACCTCACTGATTTAGTTTAATCATTTCGCAATATGACCACTAAGTTACGAGACTCATTGCTGCAGTGGACTTTGATAAATATTAGCTGGAAGGAGAATAACGGTATGATAGCCCTGAATATAGGTTTCGTCCTCGTCGGCAGGTCAGCAACATTGAGGGAACCAAAAAATTAATAAGTGATGAGACTGTTGGGCAAAAGAAAACACTTTTTGTTCAGATAAACTTCATCTTCTGATCATACTAATCCTTATTCAATGAAAGTTCTTCATTCTTGGCAAAATGAATAAATCCACTCAGTGTTCTCTATTCTCCATGTTTTACTAAAAATCCATTACTTACGAATACTTGTTTTTTGTTTCAGATTTTTGGATAAATAATTTTTCGTGTGGAGCTAGGCCCTTGATAAGCTTTTTTCTACATTTTCTATTTTATACAATGAAACGGGCACCAATCAAGTCAAGGTCATCTTTAGTGTTCTTCAAGGTCAAATGTTTCTCTTCATTATTTCCACCTTATTTATTTTGCATCGAATTGATTTGGTTTTCCAAAACTTGGTTCATATCAGTATCTTGTTCCATTTCATTATCAATGGAAATAAATCTTCTCTGAGGCATTTCTGTCCAATAATGACCTGTTTCTCAAACAATGAAAGCCGTTTGAGTAAAGGACAGTTTTTATATGACTATTGTCAATATAACAAGGGATGGTTAACAATGAAAGGTTTCTGTTGACTTTAAGCAATTCATTTATGTGCTCCGGTTTCAATACTGTAAATGTGTCATCTGCATATCAAAACTAGATTTTTGGAGCCGAACCAAAATGTTCTTGTAGCCAACCGCTCCCAGTTGTCGACAAATACGTCATCGCTCATATAAATTCAGTGGTCAACGCAATCCACTTCACGGATGAATTAAAGAATAGTGAAGGGAAATTGTCGATGTTGGATTGCAGAATAAGACGGAAACAAGATGGAAGGTTAGACACTAGTGTCGACAGAAAACCTTCACATTTAAGTCACTACTTACACTTCAAATCGTCTCACTCTATGTCAGTTAAATTTGGCTCAGTCATCATCATCATTATCAACATAGGACCAGGCATTACTGCGTAATGGTCCGAGTTACCTGCCACACTACATATCAGCACATCAAGTAAAAAGGTAGTGAGGTGAAGGATGAAGATATGTGAATACAATCAAAAGAAATATAAAGTATGAGAAGAAAAAAAGAGGAGTGACAAAATGGTTAGATTCGGTATAGTGTTGTTAAGATGAGGATAATGTGTGTGTATACATCTGCGACACTGACTTCGGTTCTGAGCCATGTGATCACCTAGGGTCTCCAACCACTAGTTCCTCTTATCCCGTGGACGCCAACCACCTAGTCTGCATCGTCCCACATGGCTTAAACCAACAGTCAGAGACTTCATACATTGGTGCCATGTTTTAGTCTGGCCACCTCGGGCCTTTTTCCAGCCTGGACCCACCTCAGCCAACATTGTGTGACGAGGCAATCGGTGACCGGGCATAGGCATACGTAGTACGTGTCTTAACCATCTCAGTCAATGAAGGTTCACAACCTAGTCAACTGACTTACCTCTTCTCCCTAAAACTCTACACCTAACTTCTGCATTACTCACATGGTGACACCACGGAATACGTCCTATATTACGAAGGCAACGGTGGTCAAACACCTGAAGCCTTTTTGTATCCTCCACTTTCAATGGCCATGTTTCACAGCCGTATAGTAGAACAGAGCGGACTGCTGTGCAGTACACGCGACCCTTAATAGACAAACGAATATCACGGCGGCGCCATAGGTGGCGCAAATTGGCAAAAGCCAATCGAGCCTTTTGTATCCGTGCAGAAATCTCATCGGCAACTAACCCACCAGGGTTGATCCTACTTCCAAGGTAGGTGAAGTGGTCAACACACTCAACCATTTCACTCTCTATTGTTAGCCGCGGTACCGCTGAAGACCAGTCCTGGAGCAAAAATTTGCATTTGGTGGTGTTGGTGAAAATCGCATCCCAAACATTCTCAAATTCCCACTCAAAGTGTTCAGAAGACTCTGCATCTTGTCATCGTCTTCACCTAACAGGACTATGTCATCTGCATATTCTAGATCTAAAGTAAAGTATCTTTGTAACAGGGCCAAAATTCTTACTAGTAAAAAAGATCTAAAACAAGAAACCAGACATATTAAAGCCACCTTAATCATCAACAGTTACCCTCTTAAACAAATTGATAAGTTCATAAGGAATCGTAAGAAAAATATCAGCAACACAGATATTAATGGTGGTAATAATAACGTTAATAATATTAGTGGCAATACTGTGAAGAGAGAATTCAAAAACTCTACAGTATTACCATAGAAGGATGACACCTCATAAACACTACGTAGGATTCTCAATAAGGTTGGCATTTCAATCTACATACTCACTTAGAAATAAGTTCTGTAGGTTCAATCGGTCCTATTGATCCAGTTAAGCAGAATAATTTAGTTTGCCAAATCCCTATCAACCATTGCGACATCAAATACATAGGTCAACGTAGTCGACCATGGTCACTTAGCCTATCCGAGTACAAAATTCTAGCTAAGTCAAAATTGGTAGATCCTAGTAAGGTAAGGAATTTAACGAAAAGCTCAATCATAGCTATGCATACGATTACACACAAGCACATAGTAGGATTGAACAGGATGAAAATTCTTAAGACTAATATGGTGAGGTGGAGGGAGAGATTGATGACTGAATCTTTGTTTATCGAATCAACCAACACCTAATACATGCAGGAGCAAAGAATGACTGATCACCTGTTCCGGATATATCAAAAATGTTACTCGGTATATCATAAAGTTGGGGAGAAAATTACGACTATATAAAGGATATCTCAAAGTTGTATAGTTATCTTGATATGACTATGGAGGCAATAAATTACGTCCGAAAGGTAATCCAGTAAACAATGTTGTTCGTTTACAGTGTGATAAATCTAATAACACCGGTCAATAATAATGATAAATGTTTAACTAAAGATACGATGAAGGTTGGCAGACAACCAGTGGTTTGTCAAGATCGTTTGTAAGGTGGTTCTTGTCCCTACTGTGTGTGTGGTTTACTAAGGATGTCAAGAGATGGTTTCGCAACAAAATACAACAGGAGACATTCTGAAACATCGATTTGTGAAAGTTGTTAAAAGAACTTCCTTTGCTGCAATTTTAAGAATTATAGTTATCTGAAGCAAAAACTACCGTTGTTGACTATTTTAGGGTGCATATATCACTTTACACTTGTTGCTGTTTAGGTAAGTGTATGTAGGCAGTACGCAGAGGTGGATTCTTCACAGTTGACAAAGATACCTTCCAACATGGTTGAGTATGCATGAATTTTGACCACTCATAGAACATTAAAAGTGCAACACTCCCTCTATCATTTACTGTACATGACAGTATTCAGGAGAGGCTCCGGACAGAGGTGAATAAACGTTTATTAGCATGTTTGGATTCTTAGCAATCGGAAACTGGATGCCAGAGTCATATGTTTAGAATAATACCAGTTGCTTTGGTATTCATCATGGTAGTGCACACTCAAGATACTGACCGACATCGAACTTAGGACGTTCAGGTTATGCGGTGAATATGTTACCACTAAGCCACTTGGTCCTACTTTAGTCATTTCGTATTATATGGCAATATTTGTGCGATGCCTGTCGTTGAGTACATGTCCTCTTATCTGGCTTAGTTTGCTCTCCACGTCGCAACTTCTCATTAGAAAAGAAAGTTTTCCATTCACTTTTTAACTTGAGACAATCTTTCATATACACAAAACTTTTCCTGTCGTACAGTTTTGCTGGAGAAATTTTAGTTTCGTATGCGACAGGGACTATATAAGGGATCTAAACCGCTGATATAAATATCTTAAAGAGACTTTTCATTTACAGTTCAAGAGGAGATTATCTCTTAGATATAACCTGATACGTATGCACAGGAATTCGAGCAATAATCACTAAGATTCCACCGACATCAAGTGTCCACTTCTTCTGAAAACGAAGAAAGCAGTAGGATAACAAAAAGTGTATTACAACATTATGCAATGCACAATAACAACAGCTTATATTACATCTACAATGACCCTGGTTATTTATAGGCTTTCCTAGAAAAGCACTCTGTATTGATCTAGCCTCTTCATCCAATATGTTGTTTACAAACATGATCATATGTCTCTTTTCGGATCTTCGAAGGATGCTGATTAGCTGTGAAAGATTTCAGGGATATCCAACTCCTCTGAAAATTACGAATAATCACACCTTTCCCAACAAAAAAATAATAACAGTCAAGTCATCTGGAACAGATTTACAAGAAATTTTTGGTATCAAGCAAACAATATCAAAATAATGAAGAGATATGTAGTGAAAAGAAGTAGATTGATGAAAATATCTGACTTTTGACCACTTCATAAAAGCACCTTCTAACCAAGAATAAATTGAATCTTGTTCATCAGTCTTATGTTACACTTTGTGAATAAAACTAGAGTAAACTAGTAAACTACAGACACTTCAACTGGATATCAAGTGAACGAAATATGTTACTTTACAATTTGTCTGATTAACACTAGGAAGCACTGTTTCAACTACAGGTGGCACAGGCACAGACGAGGATGTCAAAGTCAGAATCGGAAACACAGCAAGACAGGCATTCATTAGCCTGAAACCAGTGTGGAGATCTTCTGCACTCAGCACAAAGAACAAGATCCGGATATTCAACACCAACCTCAGTCAAGTCAGTGCTTCTGTATGGTTCAGAGACTTGTCGCGTCACGAAAGGGATTTCCAATAAACAACAAACATTCATCAACAACTGCTTCCTACGCTGGCTTGATATCGAAGATCAGATGGCCAGAATAATAAGAATAAGCAACAAGGAGCTCTGGGAACGAACCAACCAAGAACCTACCACCCAACAAATACGCAGGAGGGAGTGGAGATGGATTGGGCATACACTGAGAAGGCCGACTGAGGACATCAGGTGTCAGGCCAGTTGCTCGAGTGGAATCCCCATGGGAAGCGACGAGTTGGGCGTCTGAGGTGAGGGTGACATGGAGGAGGTCGTGCGAGGAGGAAATGAGAGCTTCTGGGCTGTCGTGGGACCAGGTTCAAAAGATCTCAGAGAACAGAGGTCACTGGAGACGTGCTACTGAAGCTTTATGTTCCACTAGGAACCCAAGGGACTAATAATAATAATAATAATGATAGTAATAACACTGAACTGAAAAATGTTCACTTTGATTAGAAAAGTATGAAAACACAGGGATATTTTATATGTTTTTATACCTAATGGAGACGCCCTTTGTGTAAAAGAACAAATTAGTATATTAAAAGTAACAGAACAACCAATAAGAAAATAGTATCCTTGATTGTGTTTAAATCGAGTGATCGACATAAGGCGGAAAAACGCGCAATAAACACAAATTCAAATTTCGATCGGATAAAAATTGATAAAATTTAAAGCATAAATTGTTTATTTTTATAGATTTAACATTCTCAGCAGTTTCCAATACATCAAAGCAAATGATTTGGATTACAGAGTATTAGAAACATTTAAAAATATTTCTGTTCAAGTTTGTGCTTAGGTGTAAATTGTTTACACTTAAGCTGATATCCTAAACTGTCCTATATCTAGTACATTAGGCATTCTCTCCCTTTTTAGGAGTTTTTTCTAAGTTATCTTTTTATGACTGAAGTATCGCATAAACATTTTACCTTTTACTCTGTCAGATAAATATAAATAAGCTTATTCGCATGATAAGTATGTCCAAATATCAGTCTATACATAATCCGGTTTAAAAATAAATAAACATGTTTAGGCAGTAAAGTGGTATCGTGTGTTTTACTAACCTCCCCTCCCGCCCACCCCTTGGATAAGTATTCAAAGTAAGTAATCAAAGAATGCAACACACCCTATTTAACTATAAAATTCACAGAGTATAAATCAATAATCAATCCGAATCAGTCAAACAATCCAGTTAATTTGTCTGTGTAAATATTTATTTGAGACTGATAATTTGGTGGAGCATTACATGATTTTTAACCCAACCAATAACCTTGAAAACCTTGCCTGGTTAACTAGTTCACTAGTTACTAGCCGGTCATAAGCCCGGGTAAAGAGGGAAGGTTGGGCATACGGCTAGCAACCCCACCCCCGGAAAACAAATCTAACCACTAAAGAAACTTCAAAGCACAAACAAAATATAAAAAATAAAAACAAACTTATTCCTCGCTGGAATTTGAGAGGCGAAATGACGCCAGTTGATGAAAGACTTTACGAAGCCAATTGGCCGATGTATCTTCTCTCCCTAGATGAAAGTGAAAGTAAACGTGGGGACATGGAATGTCCACACGATGTTTGAACCTAGCAAGGCAGCCCAGATTGCAAACCAGATGAGAAGTTATAGCGTAGAAGTGCCAGGAATCTGCAAGGGATCTACAGATGGAACGGAAGTGGAATCTCCAAACTGTCAACTGGGGAGGAGTTAATAATCTACTCCGATATTGTCACCCAGACGACAACCAAGAGCACACTGAGGGAGTGGCTGTCATGATGTCCCCAACAGCATCGAAGGCTCTCATTCAGTGGGAACCAATCTCCTCCTGCAGGATAAAGACAGCAATATTCAATTCAAAAGGAAGGAAGGTCACAATCATACAATGCTACTCCACGCAAATACAAATAACGCAGAGCAAGAGAAAAAGGAGGAATTCTACAAACAACTGTAATCAACACTGGGCAAGACACCACCACAGTTGGCAACATCAAATCCATTCTAATGGGTGGGGTGACATGAATGCCAAACTGGGAGCAGACAACACAGGAAGAGAACTCATCCATCATGGGTCGAGAAGCTCTCGGTGAGGTGAGGTGATGAACGAGAATGGAGAATTGTTTGCAGAATTCTGTGCATTCAACGATTTGGTGATTGGAGGTGAGGCAGTGTGTTCAAGCACAAGGATATCCACAAAGCGAGTGACATGGATTTCACTAGATGGACACAATACATTAAAAAGCAGATCGACTTCATCTCAATGTGAAGAAAGTGGAGACGCAGTCAGCCTACTTGACACAAGGTGAAGAAGAGGAGCAGATGTAGGTTCACACCACTCACACCACTATCTAGTGCAAGGAACCTACCTTCCAAATCAAGTTGAAAGCCTTCAAGGAAGCTGGTGATAGACCACAGTTCAAGTACAACACACAGAACAGAAACTGAAGGACGAAACTATACAGGAAATCTTCACGTCAGCCAGCCATCAAGACAAAGTGAGAGGTATCGAGGAACATCCCTGAAGAGACCTGTGTGGATGGACACTGGAACTCTTTGAAAGAGATGTGGAAAGAAACCTGCACAGCCGTATTAGGAAGGAAGAAGAAAGAAGCTAGGGAATGAAATGGATCTCGATGGACACATGGAAGCTGATGGAGCAGGGAGAGGAGGATGGTGAAGCAGAAGATAAACCAGTGCAGTGCAAGTATGCACAACGACAAGAGGAACTGAACACAATGTATAAAACACTACACTGGACAAAGAAGTGAAGAAGAGTGTTTGGAAAGACAAAACACACTTCTACGAAACACTGGCAAGTGAAGCAGAACAGGCTGTTGCAAGTAGGAGAGATCTGACAACATTGTATCAAATAACCAGGTTGCTATCTGGGAAGATATCAACGCAGATGACACTGATAAAAGATGATGAAGGAAATATAATTACCAAAGAAAAGAAACGAAGAAGCAATGGGCTGACCACTTCAGAAAACTCTTGAATCGACCACCACCTGCAGCCACTGAACTTAAAGTGAACATAAATCCCCTAACAAAAGTGGAAGTTCTGAGAGCATAAAACTGCTGAAATGCGGGAAAGCAGCAAGACCAGATGGAATTCTGCCAGAAGCACTGAGAATAGATGCAGGGACAACAGCTGACATGCTCACACTAATATTGCAAAATGTTTTGAAGAAAGGGAAGGTACCTGGTGATTGGAAGAACGGCTACCTTGTAAAACTTCCGAAGAAGAGCGACCTAGGTGTTTGCAATAACTGGTGAGGAATCACGCTCCTGTCCACTCACAGGAAGCAACATATTAAGCCGCATCATACTGGAGAGACTAAAGTATGCGCTGGACTGAAGAACACGACCGGAACAGACTAGCTGGCTGTCTGGCTGGCTTCAGGAAGTACAAATCATGTGCTGGTCAAATTCTGACACTACGCATCATCACAGAACAGAGTATAGAGTGACATTAAACTCTCTCACTCAACTTTATCGGCTTTGGAAAGGCCACTGACAGCGTCGACTGGGAAGTAATTTGGCAGCTGCTTCAACACTACGGAATGCCACAAACATTTATCAATCTCATTCAACAACTATGTGAAGACACCACATGCCAAGTGGTTCAAAATGGGAAGCTCAGTGATATTGCGTTTGAAGTGAAGTCAGGTGATGGAGTAAGACAAGGCTGTCTTATATCACCCATGTTCTTCACGATTGTGGTCGACTGGATCATGCAACAAACAGCAGGGAAAGAGAAGAGGGGGATACGCGTAACACGGGAAAAGATCCTAGAAAATTTGGATTTCGCCAACGATGATCATTTATGTCTAATGTCTTGTCACACAAACTTGAAGACCTACAGGCAAAAACTAAGAAGTTGGGCGAAGAGGCGAGGCAGAGCAACGAAGTGAGACGGGACTTCAAGTGAATGTAGAGAAGACACAGGGGCGATGAAAATATCCAGCCAACGCCACCACCAACAACAACAACAGCTCCATTCACCATCAGTGGGAGAAACCTACAGGAAGTAGCCTCTCACACCTATTTAGGCAGCACCGTTTTTTAACTACAGGTGGCGGCACAGACGAAGACGTCAAAGCAGCCAGGATTGGATATACAGCAAGACGGGCATTCATTAACCTGAAACCAGTGTGGAGATCTTCTGCACTGCACTCAGCATTAAGCGTGAAGAACGTCTGGATTTTCAACACCAGTTCAGTTAAATCAGTGCTTCTATGTAGATGGTTGAGAGACTTGTCGCGTTACGAAAGGCATTCCCAACAAACTACAGATATCAGCCATCAACAACTGCCCACACTGGCTCGACACTGAAGCTGAAACGGCCAGAAAGAATAAGCAATAAGGAACTCTGATTGGCTGCCAACGAAACAGTCGAGAACTTATCACCCAACAAATATGCAGTGGAAGGAAGTGGAGGTGGATTGGACATATACTGAGAAGACCATTCGGAGACATCACCCTCCCAGACAAGCACTCGAGTGGAACTCAGATGGGAAAACGACGAGTTGGATGTCCGAGGTGAGGGTGACATGGAGGAGATGGTGTGAGGATGAAATGAGAGCTTGTGGGCAGTGTTGGAGCCAGGTTCAGAAGATTGCAGAGAAGTGAGTGTAATGGAGACGTGCTAGTGAAGCTTTATGTTCCACTAGGAACGCAAGTGGTAAATAATAATAATAATAATAATAATAATAATAATAATAGCCTAGAGGATTTCACTTGCCTGGGGAATGATATCAGATCGAATGGAATGGTTGCAGGTGAGATGTCAGCTGGAATACAGAAGACTTACTTGACCTTCGCCGACTTGAGAGATATCCAACTACCTATAAAAGGATGACCATATCACTCTGCATTTAGTTTTGTTCTGAAATACGGCTGTTAGACATGACTATCAAAAGTAGAATACATGAATCAGTTATAGATTTCCGACCGAAGGTATGTCCATTGTGTTGTTGGAGTACAGTAGAATCACCATGTTACCAATGTCGAGTTTAGGTGGAGAGGATTAAGTATGACATGCAAGTCAGTCGATGAGGTTATGAATCTGTAACGATTGAGTTGATCTGAATGTGCGTTGCACATGCTAAGTCACAGCCTAACTCAACGTGGGCTACTAGAAGAAGTTGGAATGGACTGTTAGAAGGCTCAGTTTGGTCATTTCTTTGACCTTTGATGTTTTGTGATGAACATTTCATCTCCAGATTCGGTGACATCTTCAGCACTAACTTCATAAAGAAGGGATGATGAATTGTTTTACAGCCCGGAGAACACCAAATCACAATCATCCTCATCTTGAGCTTCAAATCTTTTTCATCATTTCAAGAGTTTGAAGTGTTTGAGTGTTAGTCTTAGCCATGTAGGGGAATGTACACTAACTGGTTAGGGTCTCTGAGATGATACAAATCATTAGTAGAAATGTATTCACTCTCTGATATTTTCTAAAGCTTGACTACTTTCAGTAGACTTTTTATTCAAATTTCTTTTTTCATACACCGTCTCTTTTGATATGGGTCATTTTCTATCTATTTGTTCTTTGCATGTGATGGTAACCTTCACTTAATCCCTATTAATTAACTTAATAATCATGTTTACTCGGTGTATAAGACTTTTAAAGGAGTCTTCATTACTGTTTGCAAACCGTTAGAGAACTAATGAAGACCTTAGAGCAATGAACAGTTGTTTCATCCTGATTGGGTACACTTCAAGAGTGCTAATGCATAACTGCATTTAGGATGAATCCCAGAAGATCAAGTTTCATACATTATGCACCGTTTGCATCCCTTCATCTGCAATAATGAGGAATGATGACAAGTGAATCTCAATACCTGTGCTTAAGTCTTCTTCTGGATCAAATGTCACATTTCAACCCATCGCTATAACTTCCCCTTTTTGAAGATAATGGAGAATTTACTTCTCCTTATGATTGAGCCTTCAATGATGGTTTTCAGGAATTCAAAGTAGTTTGCTTACAAATACAGGGGAAATACTTTAGATGCAGACACTGTCTTGTATCATAATATTGTTTTTAGCCTAGGCAAAAAGTGTTAAGTATGTTCGTTGTGCCTTTTTCGATCACTCATCAACCTTTGCTCTGTACCTAAACTGCTGTTGTTAAATAAGCTTGGTATAGATCATACTGAGCCATGGGTTACAAAGTGGCAGCATTCTTATTATTCTGAAGGAAAACAGTATGTTGTCTATTAACGGAAGCGCTCGACTTCATTGCTTATTGAAACTGGTGTATCTCAAGTTGCTGTACTTCATCCTTTCCTGTTTTCCCTCTTTATTAAGTATGTTGATGGCCTGACGGTGTCCATTCTAGTCAACTCTGGCGTAGACTGTTGTGAATTGAATGGATTCTCGTCTCTTATTTACCGATACTCTATCTCTCTCAGATAGTCTCAAGTTAAACTATTCTAAATGTCAGATTGGTAATTTTAGCCTCAGGTGTTAACTATCTTGGATTGAGTTTTACGTCTGATTTTTGTTAGTCGTCTCATATCTTGCTGACTTGAAAAAAAATCTTTCTATTAACATATTACATAAAGTAACTGAAGTTGTCTGGTATAAATCAACTACTTTTACAATTTATTAATTCCTAAATTTTACCTATTCTTCTCTATTGTTCCACATTGATTTTTCCTGATCTACTAAAACAGGACTATGCTATATTTTATAGGACTTTGAAAGCCATCAGCAAGATGAGTGATGTGCCTCTGGGCCAACTGACTAACAATGTAATTGACAAACATTTAAATTCTAGCAGGCAGTTAACTAAAGTAAACTGACACTGAGCATACACTTCATCCACAGTTGTCTCTCTCCTTGTATCTCCTAAAGGAGGACAAGAAGAAACTGTATAAGACTGTACGCTTGTACAACCGCCAAGAATTAGACTACACCTCACTTAGCAGACATATTATGGAAACTCACATAACAACTTTGTAACACTTAGAAATCTCATTTCAATAATTTAACTAACAATGCAGAATGTTCTCGTTTTCAATACTCTTTACTTAATTTCTTATAATAACACAATTCGATGGGTTGTAAAGGTATATTTTGTTGTTGTTATTGTAATATATCATGCTAAGAATTCCAAATTGTGTCAAAAATTGCTTGCAATAAAGTGAATTATTACTATTAGTGTTATTTCAGATAATTTGGCTAAAATCATTTGATTTTGAGGGGGTTCTGGAGATTTGGAAATATTTCAAGTTGTTATTCATCGAAGACTGACATCAGTTGGAGGGACAAAGGAAACCTGGGAGCACTGGACAGCTGTTTCGTCCCACTAGTATGGGACTCCTCAGCAGTGCGCACCCACGACCCCAACAGCAGGGATCGAACCCGCGACCTCCAGGTTCCGCGACCAGCGCGTTACCATTGAGCCACTGGGTCAGAATCCTATGCTCCATATTTCCATCTTCTGTTAGCTCACGATATAGCGCGAACCGCCACCCAATGTCGTCGTTGAGTATTTGTCCTCACGGCCATCAGGTGCTGGTAGCGGAACCTGAAGGTCGCGGGTTCGATCCCCGCTGGTGGGGTCGTGGGTGCGCACTGCTGAGGAGTCCCATACTAGGACGAAACAGCTGTCCAGTGCTCCCAGGTTTCCTTTGTTCCTCCAACTGATGTCAGTCTTCGATGAATAACAACTTAAAATCATTTGCTCCAATGCAGATAAAATCGATTTACTTAGTTACCTATTAAACCAAACGGTATAGTACTGACAATTTCATTACTTTTCCCTGATAGTTCCATTTGGAAACTAGAAATATTCGATTAACTTGTTGCTGATACTTTTAAGCATGAGGTAGAGAAAGTAAACAGTTTAATCACGGAACCAAAGTCTACATCACAAAAGGTTATTATTTCCACTTTGTTCATATCATAGAATTCTTCCCTTAAACGAATATGAGTATGCTAAGAAGAACGATGGTAATACAATAAGCTTATCAGCATATAGTGGATTCTCGTTAATTGGTCTACAACCTTTAGAATGTAATATGCTTTCATGCATTAGCAAGAGTGTTTTGATTGTAATAGGAGATAACAATGAAATAGGCTGACCAAATTTAATGAAATCTGATGAGATCGCTAAGACTAGTCAAAGATTAACTACTTATACAGTGAACATTCTGGAGAAAATAAGACAGAATAGAGGTGGACTGTACACAACGTTATTCTACAATTGGTAAAAGATGATATCACTTTGACTATCTGAGATAGCTGTGGTTGGATACATTAGTATTCATACTGAATGATGATTGAAGATGAAATGAAAATTTGAACCGCAGCCAGATTCGAACCAACGACCATTCGGTTATTGAACTGTTGTTCTACCAGCTGAGCTACAAGATCCAACTGCTGACCAGATTTTTTTTTTTGTGACACGTTACTATCGCTTGATCGTATCCACACTGGCTACTTAGTGATATCATGATTAAGTAAGTATGATAACATATTTCCATGATGTTGGATAATAAGATGAATACAACCTAGAAAGTGACAATAGGCCTTTAAACAGATTAAAAGATGAAATAGTGTTATGAGATAAAGAAATTTTGTAATTACAAATTTAGGAGAATAAGAACATGAAATAATTAGTCCTTTTTTAGAATTTGGATAATGTAATTAGAAGATGTACTCTATACTCTATTTCGAAGAAATGCGTTTACATTGTGTTACCATACAAAGGAGAATCCAACAGGATAATATTAAGACGAAGGTTAAGGTCTGCTGTTAGCAAAACGTACTATGAAGCTAAGCTTATCGTAGTTAAGAATACCAAACACCTGCTACTACCTAGACCTCAACGCTGTATAAAAGATTGCATCACATCCCGCTACGTTTATAAATTTACAGGTGTGTATGGATAAATATACATTGGGAGGACTAATCGTGATATGCACTTAAGAGGGTAGGGGAACATGTCCCAAATTGGCTACGAAAGCAGCTGGAAACAAAAACATTGATAAACGCAGATTGCAGACAACCATCATCCTCATCCATTGCAAAACATAAGGGTTACAGCATTGATATTAAAACAACCCTTACAATTTTGTATAGTAACTATCAGGGACGTATACTTAAGTTTGTTGAGGTGCTAGCCATAAATAAATTTAACCCCCCACTGTGTGTGCAAAAATAGTTTGTCCTTACATTAGCCTGCCCTGATAATGCTTATTTTATGCTATTACCAAGATTGTCTTCAAATCTTATCTTTTATTTCAAGTTGTTATTCATCGTAGACTGACATCAGTTGGAGGAACAAAGGAAACCTGGGAGCACTGGACAGCTGTTTCGTCCTAGTATGGGACTCCTCAGCAGTGCGCACCCACGACCCCACAACCACCATCTTTTATTTTTCTCATTATCTTTCTTATTATTGAATTCCTTTATGTTATATTTGTCCTTCCCCCACTTTCAGTTTTCATATAGAATGGCCTTGTGACAAGTAAATGTGTGGGTGATCAGATTGTTCGAAATGTATAGCGCTAATACATCACACAAGTTTCAGATAATTTACGTCTTCTAATTACATTATCCAGAATAAGAACAGCGAAAAATGGAATAAGATTGGTATTAGTATCTTTCGATTGGGACTATTTCAGCAAAGCGCAAAATAATTGGTTTCAGTTGTTTACTGATCACTTTGAATGATTTCGATGAGTCAGCATTTTGTCCAGTATCACGTAAATGCTGAGTTATTACACTATTTTCAAACTCCATGAACCTTTAAGATTCAAATTCATCGTGATATTTTCAGAAATATGGCCAGGAAACCTTCACTCTATTCTTCCACCGCCTACACTTTGGCAGGTACATGTGAGTTGGTAGATGCGGTTGGAGGTAACACTACTTAGGAACGTGTCCAATTTGGGTTTTCTTAATGAGCGGCTAGTCTGATACATTTAGACTATCTCGATGGCGACTTGAAGATAAGTTGTAATGGAGTTCATGCTATCTTATGGTGCTTATCAACTATCTTTTATAGGCAACCATTTTTGTACAGGGAATTTTTGACAAAGGTCAGTTCTTCTTCAATTTTCTCTTCAGAGAACAGCTTACCCAAGTAGTTGAGAGGTTTTTGCAAATGACTGAGTAGAAGCTGCTGAAGTTCAAATAAAGTCCACTCAATGTGTCTTTCCGACGAATGTATCCATGAATGTTTCCACTTCTACGATGTTGTTTGCTGAGGTCTAGTAAGTGGAATTTGTTGCTATGTTCAGTTTCCATTGTGGATACGATATTGAAGTTCACCCTCAGTAAAAAGATTCAGTCATTAAGAGACATGTTGGCCATTGTCGCATAAAACAAATATATCGTCAAAGTACCTTGCATAGAATACTGTTTGGTTGATATATTTCAGTTTTCTCTGTTTTACGCTCCCAGTGAAGATATCAGATAGAAGACTGCTTGGGTTTGACCGTGCAAGACGTTATCGAATTGAATTTGGAGATTTTATGTAAACAAGTATGGCATGACTATTGCTTAGTGGTCTAATGGATAACGTCCTGGCGTTTGAAGCGACCGGTCCTGAGTAAGAACCCTAATGGGGACAGCAATTCTTGTTTACCTGCTACTTGTGAGTGCGAGGTGACTGATTGTTAAAGAGAAGTAGTTAGTGTGTAAAAGTTCTTTTTCTATGCATAAAAACAATAATTTTATATGTATGAATTTTGACACAATGTAAGCGGATTATTTAACTGCGTATGCATATGCATGACTGACGTGGCAGATATACAGTGGTAGCGCGCAATCAGTTGCCATCTTCTGTTGTATGGGTGTAGAAGTGAGGACATATCGTGTATCAAATCTGTGGCTGAGTTTTGTGTACCAGTCGTTGAAATTACATGCGTAACTGGTTAGCTTAATAGAGGGATTAAAGAAAATATGTGATCATGACGTTACCACTTTGCAGTAATAACACTATTGTTACTTCATAAAATCTTCCTAATCGTCACATACCAACTTTGACAACCTGAAATGTCCATGAAATAAAGGAATGTAACTTAGGTACTGTGGTAGATTCAACCAAAATTATTATCATATTATTATTTTTCCCTTGAGTTCCTGATGGAACATAAGGATTCAGTAGCACGTCTCCATTCCACTCTCTTCTCTGCAGTCTTTTGAACCTGGCGCCACGACTACCCATAAGCTTTCATTCCTTCCTGGCATGATCTCCTCCATGTTACCCTCAGACATCCAACTCGTCGTTTCCCCTTTGGATTCCACTCGAAGACCTGGCCTAGTGCGTGATGTCCCCAACTGATCTATTCAGTATATACCCAATCCACCTCCACTTTCTTCTGCAGGTGTAGACATAGAGTGGTAAATTCTAACAAGATAAAAAGTCTAGAGAAGAAATCATTATAGCTACGCATGGTACCACATGCAATCACTCAATAAGATGGAATGGAGTGACAATTTTAAAAGACAACTTCAAAAATTAGATGCAAAGAGGACTTGATAACTGAAGCTTTGCTTATCGAATTGACAGTTGACACGTGTGAGAGAAATGACGCTACATGAATACCGAACATGTGGAAAATTCTACTGTCAACTATATCGAATTATCATTAGTCATCGCTTGGGTTCCTAGTGGAACATAGGGATTCAGTAGCACGTCACCATCCCACTCTCTTCTCTACAGTCTATTCAACCCGGCTCCACCAATGCCCACAAGCCCTCATTTCTTCCTCACACCATCTCATCCATGTCACCCTCACCTCCGACACCCAACTCGTCGTTTCCCATCTGAGTTCAACTCGAGTACCTGGCTGGGCGCGTGATGTCTCCGAATCGTCTTCTCAGTATATGTCCAATCCATCTCCACTTCCCTCCTCAGCATATTTGTTGAGTGATAGGTTCTTGCTTCGTTGGTTCGTTGCCTGCCAGCTAGCCAGAGTTACTTCCTTGTTGCTTATCTTATTATTCTATCCATCTGATCTTCAGTATCGAGCCAGTGTAGGCAGTTGTCGATGAATGTCTGTAGTTTGTTGGAAATGCTTTTAGTGACACTCCAAGTCTCTCAGTTATCTACATAGAAGCACTGATTTGACTGAGGTTGGTGTTAAAAATTCGGATGTTGTTCACGCTTCATGCTGAGTGCAGATGATCTCCATACTGGTTTGAGATTAGTGAAAGCCTGTCCTGCTTTTTGCATCCTGGTCTTGACGTCGTCGTCTGTGCCGCCATCGTCACCTGTAGTTGAAACGATGCTGCCTATGTAGGCAGGTAGGTGAAAGAGACAACTTCCTTCAGATTTCTCCCGTTCATGGTGATTGGTGCCTCTTGTTGCTGTTTCTGTTCTTGTTGATTGAGTATCTTCATCACCTCTATCTTCTCTACGTTCACTTGAAGTCCCGTCTCACTTCGCTGCTCTGCCTCGCCTCTTCGCCCAACTTCTTAGTTTTTGCCTGTAGGTCTTCAACTTTGTGTGACATGACATTAGACATAAATGATCATCGTTGGCGAAATCCAAATTTTCTAGGATCTTTTCCCCTGTTACGTGTATCCCCCTCTTCTCTTTCCCTGCTGTTTGTTGCATGATCCAGTCAGCCAGAAAATTATATCAAGTAATGGGAAACGATAGAATTATAAAGATTAGACCAGAGAGTTGTTTCATTAACCGGATATGATTATGTGGAAAGGAACTATGCTCAAAATGTCATCAGTAAATCATTCCGTTCCATTCTATGATGCACATAAAGAATTTCAATGGAAAAATATGTCTACAGGTCAAAGAAAGGGAAGGTACTGAAAGAAGGCGGTAGGAGGAAAACAGTCACTAATCATAACTAACCTACAACTGTGGACGATTTTCATCGAGAAATGTTACACCAACAGTTTGTTTTCAAAAAAGTTCATAACACTGTTCACTGAATAGTTGTGATCAATCTATCAAGAGAATGAGGGTTTTCATATTCTATTTTACTTTTCATCTATCGTAAGCTGAATTTTAACCATTAAACATATACTAATATGTCAAAGAGAGGCTGATTTTCAGCTCAAGATTCAATATAGACGTAGTAAGTTTGACAAGGTGGAAGAGGTCTGAAAGCGCAATATGGTAAAATGACACCAAAAAGCCTCCATTTTAGTATAACGATGATCAATTCAAATGAGATACACCCATTTGATCACGGGAGAAGACAAGATGTGGTTACAGTGAAGAAAATGTTTTCTTTTCTACAAAATCATTTACTAAGTTGTACATTCATGAATATATGTTACAGTGAGAAGAACATCCCAGAATGATTTCCGGTTACGAGGCAAAATGCATTGAACAACTAAAAGAAGGTTAATTAATACACATTTGTGTTTAGAGTAGGAAAATAGACAAGGGATTATGAAAATACATGTATAGTTACCTAGTACAAGATGAATCTATGTTAGTCAAGGCTTTATGATGGCTATAGCAAGGATGAAGATTGGATGTACCTCTTTTAGACACATAACACTGACTTGATCTTCTGGATGCTTAGTACTTCAGCTACTGACAAAAATGCCTTTATCCTACTCCCTTTGAGTGGTTTGATTGGACCCTGTAGAGAATTTTGAATGAGCTTTGAAAAGGATCTAAGTGTTTTGAGCTCACGAGGTGTTCTGTTATTAAACTGAAGATGCATTTCCGTTATGTCTTTCCCAGCCAGGTTGGCCATATTGGGATTGGGTTGGTTTTAGAAGTGGACGCATAGTGCGGCAGATATGGTCAACCTAGTTGGCAAAGACATAATGGAAATGTATCTTCAGTTTAATAACAGAACACCTCGTGAGCTCAAAACACTTAGATCCTTTTCAAAGCTCATTCAAAATTCTCTACAGGGTCCAATCAAACCACTCAAAGGGAGTAGGATAAAGGCATTTTTGTCAGTAGCTGAAGTACTAAGCATCCAGAAGATCAAGTCAGTGTTATGTGTCTAAAAGAGGTACATCCAATCTTCATCCTTGCTATAGCCATCATAAAGCCTTGACTAACATAGATTCATCTTGTACTAGGTAACTATACATGTATTTTCATAATCCCTTGTCTATTTTCCTACTCTAAACACAAATGTGTATTAATTAACCTTCTTTTAGTTGTTCAATGCATTTTGCCTCGTAACCGGAAATCATTCTGGGATGTTCTTCTCACTGTAACATATATTCATGAATGTACAACTTAGTAAATGATTTTGTAGAAAAGAAAACATTTTCTTCACTGCAAACACATCTTGTCTTTTCGTATAAATATTTGGCAGTGTAAATAAATAATATAGGAAATAAACGTGATATGAATTCAAAGTGAATTTGAAGGTTTGTAGAGATATAGTAATTTTTCAAGTTGGTATTCATGATAGACTGAGGTCAGTTGGAGAAACATTGGAAACCTCGGAGTACTGGACAACTGTTATATCCTAGTATGGAACTCCTCAGCAGTGTGCACCCATAAGCACGTCCTACCGGGAATCAAATCTTCAGGTTCCTCCCTAACGAATCCAGTTTTATCGTTGTTAGCTATTGGCACTGCTGATGAGTACTAGCAAACATGAAATTTAGGCGGGGTATGGCTCCCTATCAATTTTCTCCAGCCAATTAAACAACATGTAAAAGCATGCAGAATAACCCAAAGCTTTTTTGTCTTACAAATTTCATATCAACATGTATTATGGGAACAAATCCATCTGACTACAAGAAAAGAGAGACGGAGATTGCAGTGATGAAAAATCTATGCTTTTCGTCATACTCATTCTCTTAGCTGTGCATTTGTGGATACGTAGTAGAAAGGATGGAAGATTGCAGAGTGATTTCCAGTCAAAGGTCAGGATAAATTTCATTACAAATGAAAGTGATAATTATTATTTGTCACGTGGGTTCCTAGTGGAACATAGGGCTTCAGTAGAACGCCTCTATTACACTCTCTTCTTTACAATCTCTTTAACCTTGCTCCACCACTGCCCACAAGCTCTCATTTCATCCTCATACCATCTCCTCCATGTTACCCTCACCTCGGACACCCAACTCGTCGTTTTCCATTTGTATTCCACTCCAGGACCTGGCCTGGTGCGTGATGTCCCCAGTCGGCCTTCTCCCTGTATGACCGATCCGATCCATCTCCACTTTCTACTGCATATTTGTTGAGTGATAGTGATCATGGATTCGTTGCCTGCCAGCCAGTCAGAGTTTTTTGTTGCTTATCCTTGTTATTCTGGCCATCTGATCTTTAGTATCGAGCCATTGTAGGCATTTGTTGATGTCTGATATCTGTAGTTCGGTGTAAATGGTTTTCTTAACGCGCTAAGTTTCCAAACCATATAGAAGCACTGACTTGACTGAATTGGTCTTGAAAATCCGGATCTTGTTCTTTGTGCTGAGTGAACTGCATTAGATCTCCACAGTGATTCCAGATTAATGAAAGCCCATCTTGCTTTTTCAATCCCGTTTCTTACATCCTCGTCTGTGCCTGTGCCACCTGTAGTTGAAACGATGCTACCCAGGCAGGCAGGTAGGTAAAAGAGACAACTTCCTTAAGGTTTTCCCGTTGATGGTGATCGGAGCTTGTTGTTGTTGGTTGGGTATCTTCATCAACTCTATCTTCTCCACGTTCACTTGAAGTCCCGTCTCACTTCGCTGCTCTGCCTCGCCTCTTCGCCCAACTTCTTAGTTTTTGCTTGTGGATATTCAAGTTTGTGTAACAAGACATTAGACATAAATGATCATCGTTGGCGAAATCCAAATTTTCTAGGATCTTTTCCCCTGTTACGCGTATCCCCCTCTTCTCCCTTCTCACTGTCTCCTGCATGATCCAGTCGACCATGATCAGGAAGATGATCGGTGATAGTAGACAGCCTTGTCTCACTCCTGTCTTCACCTCAAAGGCATCACTGAGCTTTCCATTTGAACCACTTGGCCTTTGGTGTCTTCACATAGTTGTTGAATGAGATTGATAAATGTTTATGGTATTCCGTGGTGACAAAGAAAGTTAGATGGTATTTATCGGCATTGAATATAGGGAAATAAATAAATGATTGAAAAACAAAATATAATTTCACCAGTAAAGAATTGTTTATAATGATCGAATATTTACGATGTATTCTGCAAAGAAAGAGGTTACTTCTAGTACTTCTAAATTCACAATAATATTTTGAACTTTTGAATTGCTAATGCTTTACTTATGCTCTTGAACTTACTCCTTTCGAGAGATTTAGTTACAGTTTATACGAAAAGGAACCAAGTTTCCTGAGTTTGCTAAGTGTTCTATTACAAAGATGAGAATGCATTTTTGTTCTCCCCTTATCAATCAGGCTGAATTATTACATATTACATTTGTTTATTTAAGGTATAGGGCACAGGGATACAGTATTATTTACTTGGTTACGTTTCGAGCATAAATTATCATTACTCATAATCATATCAATGTAATCACACAGCACTTCGGATATCTGATTTTTACTCCTATCACCTGATCTCTCTTTGTTTTTTGATTGGTAGTAAAGTTTTCCATATCTCTGGTATAGATGTTGCGTCATTCCTATTCCACATGTGTTGGGTGTGGATTCGATGAACAAAGATTCAGTAGTTAGTCTCTCTCTCTCTCCACCTAGCTATATCAGACTTAAGTACAGTGGTTTTGTCCCACCCCATTGTGTGGTCGTGTGTTAATCAATGTAATGCAATGGCCGAGTGTTTTTCTAGGTTATTGATCTTATTGGGGTCTGCCGTTCTATGTTTAGCTAAATTCCTTTGTTCTGTTAATCTAACTGACCCCGACCGGCTAGTTTGACTTATGTATTTGACCTCACAGTCATTACATGGAATTTGGTAGATTATATTATTTTGCTTAATTGGTTCTATCGGATCCTTATGCCGGCCGACAAAGCTTACCTCTAAGTGAGTTTGTTGGTTTAAATGCCACCCTAATTCCAACCTTGTTGAGAATCCTACGTATGGTTTCTGATGTTCCTTCCTTGTATCGTATCACAATAGAGGTGTTGATTTCCTTTCTACTTATGTTGTCACTATTATTTGTATTTGTATTAGTGTTATTATTTTGCTTCTTATGCGTCCGTGTGAATTTCTTAATAAAATGATGGGGATAATTATTAATTATTAACGCTTCTTTTATGTGTTTCAATTCCTTATTTAAGTCCTTACAATGACTAGTGAGTTTCTCAGCTCTGTTATTTAGACATTTGACTAAATGCGCTTTAACTGACACTGGATGAGATGACTTGAAGTCTGAATATCTGTTAGAATGTGTTGGTTTTCTGTAGACGGTAATATCTACACCACCATCTGTCCTTCATTTTATTCTGCAATCCAACATAGGTAATTCTCCCTGTTCATTTTCTACTTCGTAAGTGAAATGGATTGCGTTAACTACTGAGTTTATGTGTGTCAAGAAACTGTCGATATGTTCCGATTTCAACGCTGTAAATGTGTCATCCACATATCGCCACCATATCTTAGGTGTCGGATTATATGTTCGTAAAGCCATATCTTCCCAACTATCCATAAATATATCTGCTACTATAGGGGATATTGGTGATCCCATTGCTACTCCTTCTGTTTGTCTATATATCTTTCCCTGAAACTTGAAGACTGTCGAGGTCAAACATAACTGCACTCCTAACATGATTTCATCAACCGAATTATGTTCACGAGTAGATTTCTCAAGCTGGTGTATAGTAGATAACTTCCATTTGTTATGCAGTTTAATCTAATCTTTGAGCGGAAATTACTATGGAATGTTCTATCCTTTTTACGAAATATCCCTGAAATTACATGGAGGAGGAAGAGTTATTGAGAATAAACTATTTAAGTTTTAGCGGAAAGTATAAAATACGCATGAAGATTAATATAAACCATCTATTAGTGGTTAGCCTCGCCTGGTTAACTAGTTCACTAGTTACTAGCCGGTCCTAAGCCCGGATAAAGAGGGAAGGTTGGGCATAGGGCTAGCAACCCTACCCCGTAAAACAAATCTAACCGCTAAAGAAACTTCAAAGCACAAACAAAATATAAAAAATAAAAACAAACTTATTCCTCCCTGGAATCAGAGAGGTGAAATGACGCCAGTTGGTGAAAGCCTTCGGGAAGCCAATTGGCCGATGTGTTTTCTCTCCCTAGATGAAAGTGAAAGTAAACGTGCGGACATGGAATGTCCACACGATGTTTGAACCCAGCAAGGCAGCTCAGATTGCAAACGAGATGAGAAGGTATAGCGTAGAAGTGCTTGGAATTTACGAAAGCAGATGGAATGGATTTCGCCGATGACTTGTGCCTGATGTCATATAAACTTGAAGATCTACAGGCAAAAACTAACACGTTGACAGAAGAGGCAGCGAAGACGGGACTTCAGGTGAATATAGAGAAGACAGAGGTGATGAAGATACAGCACCGACAACTCCAACAACAACAACAAAATCCAGTCACCATCAATGGGAGAAACTTAAAGGAAGTAACCTCCTTCACCTATCTAGGAAGCACTGTTTCAACTACAGGTGGCACATGCACAGACGAGAATGTCATAGTCAGAATCGAAAAAGCAAGGCAGGCGTTCATTAGCCTGAAACCAGTGTGAAGATCTTCTGCACTCAGCATGTGGAATAAGATACGGATTTTCAATACCAACCTCAGTCAAGTCAGTGCTTCTGTATGGCTCAGAGACTTGGTGCGTCACGAAAGGCATTTCCAATAAACTACAGACATTCATCAACAACTGCCACCTACGCTGGCTCGATACTGAAGATCAGATGGCCAGAATAATAAGAATAAGCAACAAGGAGCTCTGTGAACGAACCAACCAAGAACCTATCATGCAACAAATATGCAGGAGGAAGTGGAGATGGATTGGGCATACACTGAGAAGGCCGACTGAGGACATCAATCGTCAGGCCAGTTGCTCGAGTGGAATCCCCACGAGAAGCGACGAGTTGGGTGTCTGAGGTGAGGGTGACATGGAGGAGGTCGTGCGAGGAGGAAATGAGAGGTTGTGGGCTGTCGTGGAACCAAGTTCAAAAGATTTCAGAGGACAGAGTGGAATGGAGACGTGCTACTGAAGCCCTTTGTTCCACTAGGAACCCAAGAGACTAACAATAATAATAATAATAATAAAAATCTATTAGTGGTTAGTTTATGGAGATGCCTTTTTATATTCACTACTCTTGCACTGAAGAATTTCAGCCTCTATGTATATGTCTAGGTAATGTAAAGATTACTACAGAGAATTGTTCTTTCGTTTGTAGTTTGTCTTTTCTTTCACAATGAAAGTATTTCCTATCAGATTAAGTTTAGATGAAAACAGTGATTGAAACCAAGATAGATGAATGTTAATTTCTTATGAATTTCTCTGGTGTCATCTGTTTAAATATACTTCACATACCTCTAAGTAATATTCAGTAGTTAAGATTTTTGCTGATTACCTACAGATTAGATCAAAGAATGTTGATAATAATCATGGTTGAAAATTTTTAGTAAACCTAAGTGAAAGGAATTTCATATTGTTGAAAATCGTTGGTTGCCCTTGTTTCATGGAAATTTATAAAACGAACAAGACTGATTAGGTTCTAATTCATCAGTTTCCATAATCTGTGGTTGGCAGCCTATTAAGTTATCTGTGATCTTGGCATTTTATCAACGTGCAAAGTATCTATAAAATACCTTCTACGAGAATCACTTAATTGTACATAAAGATTTGATAGAATAACAAAATGCTACTTCTGAGTAGTATGATAGAGGAGAAGATGCAAGGAAAAAATAAAACTGAGTTCAACTTATAAAACACTAGACAAAGAAGTGAAGAAGAGTGCGCGAAAAAAACAAAAGAAACTTTTACGACACATAGGCAAGTGAGGCAGAATAAGCTGCAGGTAGGAGAGACCTGACAGCACTATATCAAAGAATCAGGTTACTATCTGAGACAGAAGAGATCAACACAGATAAAACCAATGGAAGATAGTGAAGGAAACCTAGTTACCAAAGAGGAGAAACAAAGGATGTAATGGGCAGACCACTTTTGAAAACTCTTGAATCGACTACCACCAACACCACCACCCGCAACTCGTCTAGAAATAGCACCGGCGGCCCAGCAACAGAAATATCAGTGAACATAAACCCTCCGACAAGAGCAGATGTCCTGAATGCCATAAAGTTGCTGAAATCCGGGAAAACAGCAGGACTCGGTGGAATTCCACCAGAAGCACTGAGAACAGACGCAGGAACAACAGCGGACGTGCTCATACCACTATTGCAGAAGGTTTGGAAGGAAGAGAAGGTACCTGTAGATTGACTGGAAGAAGGGCTACCTTCATACTGAAGTTAGTGCTTATGATATCGTCTAAAAGGACGACGAAAGCTACACAATTAAACAACTCAGCTTGGAGAACACAATACAACCAAGAAGGGCCACCTTTTCAAACTCCCAAAGAAGCGAGACCTAAGTATTTGCAAGAACTGGCGAGGAATCATGCTGCTGTCCACCCCAAGCAAAATATTATGCCACATCATCCTGAAGAGACTAAAGTATGCTCTGGATTCAAAATTACCACCGGAACAGGCTGTCTGGCTGGCTTCAGGAACTACAAATCATGTGCGTATCAAATTGCAACGCTGCGCTACGCATCATCATAGAGCAGAGCGTTGAATGGTCGTCCGGTTAACTCTCTACCTCAACTCTATCAACTTTGAAAAGGTGTTCTACAGCGTCGACCGACAAGTAATTTGGCAGGTAGCTGCTTCAGCACTATGATTGACAAATCTTTGTCAACCTTATTCAACAGCTATTTGAAGACACCACATGCCAAGTGGTTCACAATGGAAAGCTCAGTGATGCCTTTGAGGTGAAGACAGGAGTGAGACAAGGCTGTCTTCCATCACCGATAATATTTCTGGTTGTAGTGAACTGAACTATGCCACAAACAATGAGGAGGAAGAAGAGGGTGATACGCTAGCTGGACCGGGTAAAAGATCCTAGAATATTTGGATTTCACTGATGATGATTCATGTCTAATGCCTCGTCGCACAAGCTTGAAGATCTTTAGGCGAAAACCAACAGGTTGGCAGAAGAGGCAGGGTAGCAAAGATGGGACTTCAAGGGAATGTAAAGAAGACGGAGGTGATGATAATACCTAACCAACACCAACACCACCACCAACAGCAACAACAAGCTCCAATCACCATCAACCTGAGAAACTTAAAGGGAGTAGTCGCTTTCACCTACCTGCCTGACTAGGCAGCATTGTTTCAACTACAGGTGGTGGTACAGAGGAGGACGTCAAAGACAGCATCGGAAAATCAAGACAGGCGTTCATCAACCCAAAACCAGTGTGGAGATCTTCTGCACTCAGCATTTGGAGCAATATCCGAATTTTCAACACTAATGTTAAGTCAGTGCTTGTATGTGATAGTTGAGAGACTTGGCGCGTCACGAAAAGCATTGCCAACAAACTGCAGATATACATAATTAACAGCTGAAGTCTACGCACACTTGATAATGAAGATCAGATGGTTAGAACGAATAAGCAACAAGGAACTCTGGGAATGAACCAACCAACAACCTATCACTCAACAAATATGCAGAGGGAAAAATTGCTAGAAATCCGCAAAAAAAACAGTGGTCTTGAATGGTGATTACATAGATTTGATGACTTTGTCAATTTATTTTCCCGGGGATATATATTAAACCTCACTGATAAGAGTATACATGCTATTGAAGACTGGGGAACATATATTTTAGCTTTCAGTTGTTTTCTAGTTCATCAGTTCGATCATAGAAAACAATTTACAGTCAACAAACCTCCATGTTCATGCTGTATGCTTCAATGTGAATTCTATATGCAAAACTCCATCAACATTGGATAATAATCCTTCAATTGTTTATTTCTTTGTATGGTAACAACTAATTCTGATAGATTACATCTGTATTGCTGTGTAAGGTCACACTATGAGTGGGTAATGCGAGGACTTATACATTCACGTGGATTATATGGTTATGCTAACACTTACCTGTTACCTGAAATCGATAAAGTGAGTTTTTGTTAGCCAATTATACTATAAACATGTGAAATAATGTTAAAATAAACGTTTATCTGACGATACACTTAAACTATACTGCCAGGTTTATCATCTTGGTCACATGTAACGCAAACGTCGAATATCACTTTATTGTGTAAAAAAAATGGTGAGCGGAGATGACCGAAACTCATAAACAATCTGTATGTGATATTTTTCTGTTCTTTTTATAACCTGCAGTCACTTTTAGTATCATGAAAAACCTTGATGCGATACCTTTTGTATCATTCAGGACAACTCAACTAATGGAGATTTCTCTACCATTATGGATTTGATGATGTCTATAAAATGGCATCTCTCATGTTGAAATCTTAATTTGGAAATAAAATATTTATTTATTTCATATCACAACTGTATTACTGAAACATTCATAAGGACTGTAACAATAAAAACAACTGGAGAACACCACCTTCAAATGGTGCCGGAGAGAAGATTGTGTCTAACGTTAGCATTCAATTAAGATGTAGCTGAAAACTGATACTAAAACTCAGAAATCTGATATAAAAAAACCTGTGTTGCCACATTATGTTTGATATTTATTATTCACTGTATAATGCCAATGCAGTTGAAGATAAGCTTCTCAATCTAGCCACATCTAAGTGGATTTATACATTTAATTGCTCCTATGGAGATATTTACATAGGTAGGACTACTTGTCAACCCCACCGTTTCTTCATTCCTGAAGTTTGTTCAGTTTATATGTATCCCACTGGTGTTCATATCAGATCACAGAATAACCATATTGCTTGCCCTTTTACTGTAATTACTGTACTTTTCGACTTATATAGCTTCCTTTAGCACATGAAAGCCATTGTGTTTGTCGGTGCTGCCTTTCAAGATGAAAAGAACATCCAAATTTCTAAAGTTAAGTTGTGAGACTATACTCCTCTCCTTCCTTTAAATCAGAGTTCAAGATTCATGCCGTTCACACGACTAAAACAATTCAAAACCTGTCGGCAGAAATGTGAGTACCATACAAAGTCTACAAACTACAGCAAATAATAGTAGATCAGGGTATGTATGCTCAGACTGATTGTTCTCTGAGCAAGGGTTTTAATTAGAAAACGTTTAGTGTCATGCTAGACATCATCATCAACTCATTAGAGCTTCACAGAGAGTTGAAGTAATTGGTTTTCTACGAATATTTATAAAGTGTTGCTTTGGATAGGTGTGCTTTAACTGCTTACTGGGTGAATGAGCGGGCGTATGAGAAAGCTGAGTAGTTGACTTCCAGCCTCCAGTTTTTAGAAGGTGTGCAACTACATGACGAGTTGACTTCTGTAGTTTGCTTGCAGTACACTGAAGTTGCTTTGTTATGAAGAATATCTTGGAAACAAGAGCCAAGTAGCTACATCGCCTTAGAATAGCAGTGTCACATAAATCAACCAAGTTGCGACAACAATCCTATGCGAGCTAAAAAACGCAGCTAACAAAGAAGAAATGACGAAAGTTATCTACAAAGTTAAGTGTTACAATTGTGAGTACCACTATGTGGATAGTCAAGCAGACCAATATTCCATGTCTTATGAATACAATTTAGCTGTCAAACGGCATGATACGAAGTTTCTCAACTCAATACACTGTGAGAACCAAAATCACACATTAGACTGGAACAACTTCTAAGTACTTAAAAGGGAAAAATTAAAAACAGCTTAGGAATTATTGAAGGCATGACACTCAAGAAAATAAGCGGTAAGTCACCAAATCGACCCAGCGCAATATACATGCCTATTCAAAACAAAACACCTATAGGAATCAGTCGATCCAAGTGCAAGGAAACCCTCGATGTAAACGAAAACGAAATTATTAATCAACTAAACTAATATAACTCATGCATAACTCACCAAACGTCTGTGATTAAAAGTCTTTCAGGAGTATCTGGGGAACCATTAAGAACCTGGAGCACTGGACGACTGTTTCTTCCTAGTATGGGACTTCTCAGCAGTACTCACCCACAACCCCACCAGGGGTAGAGTTCGGAATCCTCAGGTTTCACGGTGAATACACTAACCATTCAGCCTCTGGGTTGGAGTTCATTGGTTCACAGTTTTCAAGCTCTGTCAATTTGCGATATAGTGCAACTATCACCCAAAGTCTTCAGTAAGCATCCGCTTACCTTCCAACTTGTTGACCATATAAGTCATGGTTTCTCACTAGAACTTTGTGATATGTATCTGGAAGCATATCATTAATGAGCAGTATACAGTGATGTATTTTTTTTAGATGAATGAGGTTTCCAATGATTTTTAGTGGTTCCTCAACTGATAACGGTCTGTGATAGATGCTACCTCAAAATTAAACTCCCCACTTATCTCAAAAATATATTACAGTAATTGTCATTGTTACTGAAGCTTCAATTAGAAAAAGTCATTTATAATAGTGTTGTCAGACTACTGTTTACTGAATAAGTGACAAGTCTATTCCTTCTTTTCTGTTTAGAGTATCTGATGTTGTTAAAATATTCAGGGCTTTGGAAGTTAATCTTCCTTCATGTGAATGGAAACCTTTTCTCAATATCTCTAAATTCTTAAAGTCACTTATATGCCCACTTTCAATTGTATGCATGGCTACTGCCGATCACTTTTCTAAAACTTTAATTCCTCTTGTTTAACTTGTGTTCATTCACCCTAACTTTTAAGGGTCTACAACTTTCTCCAAATGGAAGTAGCTTCATATTCCAGTTACTTAATAAAATCTTTGCAAAAAGAATCTCCTTTATTCGTAAAATCAAATCAAGCAGAAGTAATAAAACAACCCTCAGGTTGAAGCAAATCAACCAATCAGCGTAAAGCGTCCCCGGAACCAATACTTAGGGGTCAAGCAACAGATCAACACAGCCTTCATCACTTCAGTCAAACAAGGGTGGCAACCAATCAGAACGCAGCAACCTTCACTAATTTTTCGTACAAAAAGAGTGATCAAATTTCAAAGAAGCAACCTCACTGTATGGTGAGCAAATAGAAGAAATCAACCCCGTCATGTTGTTGCACATCTCACTAGGAAAATTTGAGGATTGAAGTCAACCAATCAGGTTCCGCATGCTCCTACGCATTCATCAAGCCAGCAGTCAAAGTACACTCAACTAAAGCAGCATGTTATAAATGCCTGCTATAAAGTGGGACAATATCCTCTAGATTAGCCAAAGAAGACTAGAAAGCCCTTAAAAGCCTTCCAATCAACTATGGCATATCGAACGTTCACTAAGAACAACATACTCATACATATGGAAATCAAATTGGTTAAAGAGCTCTGTAGAGAAGTGTAGAACTTTCAGATGCCATCAACCCATCTATATAAACCGTTAATTTTTGTATATATTCGAGTGAACAATGAAGATTTATCGTTTCTGTCTCTTCCTTTCTGTTTTTGAGGAACCGAGAGATCATCAGGGTGAAATCCAGGGTTATTGTTCAAACGTCCACTCCTGTATAGCGATATATATATATATATATATATATATATATATATGTACCACAAGGGTAAAACAGAACCCGTTGATAACCAGTTACTTCACCTCTATGTGAAGCTCTGATAAATTGGTATCTATGTCTAGCATGACACTGAAACGTTTGCAAGTAAAGTCCTAGCTCAGAGAACAACTCACTCAGAACCTTAAAGTTGAAGGTGAACTCTGAGTTTGTTGAAACCATGTAACAAAATTTTAAAAACTTTCCCACTAAAGGAAGACGATAGTTTCGGCTATGACGAAGCAACGTAATTAATTATACACATTGTTTCTTTTACGTCAGATATGTTATTGCTTATCGATATTTTAAGCAAATTTGCACTGTTCTTAAAAATTTCTGCCTGATTATATCTTGACTGAAGTGCTAGTTATAAATAGTATAGTTCTAAAAGCCAGTCTAGTAGAGAGTAAGCTAACCAGTCAAAGTTTTCCATTTCAGGTGAAAAATTAGTTTCCTGCTATTACAAAACAAACTTAATTGTGTATTTCAGTATTTGAGAGATGGAATTTAGAGTCACGCGTATGAATTTGTCTATTCAACAATCGCTTCACCTTTCTGTAGATTAACAGTGATGTTTTCGGTAAAATAAGCTTATCACTATTATATTATTATTTGTCCCTTGGGTTACTAGTGGAACATAAGGATTCAGCAGCACATCGCCATCACACTCTCTTCTCGACAGTATTTTCAACCCAGCTCAAAAACTGACCACAAACTCTCATTTCTGCCTCACACCATCTCATCCATGTCACCCACATCCCGGATACCCAACTCGTCGGTTCCAATCTGAATTCCACTCCAGTACCTGACACAACGCGTGATGTCCACGAATGGTCTTCTCACTACATGCTCAATCCATCTCCACTTCCTTCCACTGCATATTTCTTGAGTGATAGGTTCTTGCTTCGTTGGTTCGTTGTCTGCCAGCTAACCAGAATTACTTCCTTGTTGCTTATTCCCATCATTCTATCCATCTGAGCTTCAATAACCAGTCAGCGTAGATGGCAGTTGTTGATGAATGTCTACAGTCTATTGGAAATCCCTTCCGTAACACGCCAAGTCTCTCAACCATCACATAGAAGCATTGACTTGACTCACGTTGGTGTTGAAAATCCAGATCTCGTTCCACATACTGAGTGCGGAAGATCTCTACACTGGTTTCAGGTTGATGAACGCCTGTCTTGCTGTCTTTCTGATGCTGGCTTTGCCGTTCTCCTGTATACCATCACGTGTAGTTGAAAGGGTGCTGCTCTGCGTAGGTAGGTGAAAGAGGCAACTTCCTTTATATTTCTCCTGTTGATGGTGATTGGAGCTTGTTGTTGGTGTTGTTGTTGTTGTTGGTTGGGTATCATCACCACCTCTATCTTCTAAAATAGACTTACTACTTGAAATTCTAGTTAGCCTAAACAACTCAGTTTTCCATAATGGAAAACACTAAACTGAAGTTCAATAGTAGTAGAAAAGATAGGAATTAGGATAACTTTGGCATTCATTCTTGTTTCTAAAAAGTTAGTGATTTCATGGTATATAAACTTGCTAACACTTAGTATATGCAGTTTGTACAGACTAAAGATGTAAAATCAGACTAAACAATAAAGATTTTATCAACCCAACCTAAACGTAAACTATGGTAGTTAAGATTAAAGTTATCGTAGATAACTGGAAAAGTATTTTCTCTAGAAAGTTAGTTCAGCTAACACTTCCTCTATCTCTTAAACAAATGACGCCGAAATTATTGATTACAATCGTTTATTCCACCTAATAACTAGGAGCTATTAACAAAAGTGTGTATATTAATAGTCAACAAAATAAATGTTGTACATTCCATAGAGAAATACTAAGTTTTATCAATCTATTTCTTACTTTTCCCTTCTCTTTTCATTATCCGCCTGATGAGAAGTTCTAAGCATTAATTTGATCAAAAAGTACCAACTTACTGAAAATTTTACTTCATACAAGATATTTGAAACTGATGTTAGAAGTATTCAGCTGGCTTACCGCCGATTTCCTGTTTCTTGAACAGCTTTACAATCAAATCACCTCTCTACCAGTAGCCTAAATACTACCACATATGAAACTCAAAGTGCAATAACTGGTCTCCGATTTCTGGTCCGTCACAAATGCAGTGGGAATCTAAATAAACAACTTCATCCGAGAGATCAATTTACCTAAAGACAACATATCCAAAATAATGCTATTCTACGCATTTCTCGAGTACTGTGTCTTTTATGAATCCATCTAACAGAAGTCAATTGACAGCCGATGTATCTCCTTGACAATGCTGCATACTTCAACGTGAAATCTATGACGTTTTACATATATGTGTAACGGGAGGTGTTATTATTCAGTAACGTTTGACCAACCCTATTTACGAAATATACCCGTTCATTCATCAACAAGAACAAGGCATGTATCAGTGAAGAAGAAGCATTTCTTTTCAACGACTTCATTATCAAGCTGTACAGTCGTAATTGTACTCGGTGAAGTGACAGATAATTGCACTGGAAAGGTAGTTGCTCAGTCAATATGCAAAATATACAATCCATGTAGGTGGTGATGTCTGTTCAAGTGGAAGAAATAGGAAATGGGTCACTGAATAAAGAGGAACGAATTGATAACAAGTGGTGAGATAAGAGACAAGTGTTGTCGATGAATTGCAAAACGGTGATAATTTAGCTGAAGCCGACAAAATAGGTGAATGAATAAGGAATGAATTGATATAAGAAAGTGAGAAATGGGTCAAATGTTGTCAATGAAGTGAAAGTTGGTGATAATGATGATGATGATAGAAGAGAAGTACGCCAAAGTGAAGTGAAATTGACAAAATCAACAGAATGAATTATTAAGGCCAAGGTAGAGAAAGTGGTTTCACAAAAAGTTTTTGAATGCAACATTTCGGTTTTTGTTCATGTATAGCTAATGCTTCAGCTATACATAAGTGGTGGAAACGTAAACCTTTGGACTAGTTCACACTAACTTTGTAAATAACCTTAACGAATGAATCTCGAGGTGCTGAGTGACCGAATTCAATAAGATGTTCACATGTGGATGAAGTCGTTTTGCTTTTCTCGCCTCTGGTAAGCCAAACCTGGTAGTGTTCACTGACACATTTTTGGAGGTCCCACTTACAACGTGCAATATAGTCAGCTTCATAGGAACATGTGAACTTGTAGATATATACAGATGTGGACATAAGTGGTAGCCTATCCTTCAAGCATTGAAGAATCAGACGGCGGCTGGAGAATATCAATCTCAGTTTAGCAGCAATGAAGCTACTATTGATACATCTTGACAGACAATTTTTCAGCACTTCAGCTGTGGTGTCTCCTTTGAATTCTAGATTCATGATTAAGATTTTCATAGGGACTGTAATGGATGGGGAGTGGTTCTTTTCTTCAGATTCTTATATTTTAGGGTATCCGTTATTAGATAGTATTATTCTAAGAGTTTCGATTTCAGCATCCAACCTATCTTCTGAACATTTTCTATAGATTTTGGAACACAGTGAGTGAATGAGATTTCTCTTACAACCAAGAGGTACCCAATTATTAAAGTTAGTGAACTGACCGGTCGAAGTTGGTTTTCGACAGACTGACCTTTGAATGTTAGCCATCATCCCTTCTCTTTAACCTTATGTCTAGAAAGTGGAACGATGAGTTTAACTCTTCCTCTACAGTAAATTTAATGGATGGGTGACAGTCATTGAAACGTTTTAACAGCTCATCCATTGAACATGTTTCGTCGCAAATAAGAAGCGCGTCGTCGATGTACCTTAAATACAAATAAAGTTCCGAAATTATTTCTTTAAGGGGCCCGTTTTCAAGCTTTGTCATAACTTGATGTGCTCTAGCACCTGCTCAACAAGTAGCTTATCTAACCTGTAAGTACTGATAACGAAACACAAATCGAAAGAACTGGTTTCACGAATATATTCGAAGAAGTAATATATTTATTTAGAATAAATGTAATAGTAATGAATAAGGGAAAAGTTTATTCAACTCATCTGTCTAGTATGGCTGAACTAGGACTCTGAGTGCATGAGTGCTAACCAGCATAAAGGGGCGCAAAATGGCACTGAAGCCCGATCGGATAGGTGCTCGTTAAAACGAAACTTAAAACACCTAAAGCATCTGGAGGCGAGTTAGAGGTTTACTCAGCTAATTTTTTATTATTATTATTATTATTATTATTAGTCCCTTGGGTTCCTAGTGGAACATAGGGCTTCAGTAGCACGCCTCCATCCCACTCTGTTCTCTGAGATCTTTTGAACCTGGTCCCACGACAGCCCACAACCTCTCATTTCCCCTCGCACGACCTCCTCCATGTCACCCTCACTCGACACCCAACTCGTCGCTTCCCATGGGGATTCCACTCGAGCAACTGGCCTGACGATTGATGTCCTCAGTCGGCCTTCTCAGTGCATGCCCAATCCATCTCCACTTCTTCCTGCATATTTGTTGCGTGATAGGTTCTTGCTTGTTGGTTCGTTCCCAGAGTTCCTTGTTGCTTATTCTTTTTCTGGCCATCTGATCTTCAGTAGCGAGCGTAAGCAGTTGTTGATGAATGTCTGTAGTTTATTGGAAATCCCTTTCGTGACGCGCCAAGTCTCTGAGCCATACAAGAGCACTGACTTGACGTTGGTGTTGAAAATCCGTATCTTGTTCCGCATGCTGAGTGCAGATCTCCACACTGGTTTCAGGCTAATGAACGCCTGTCTTGCTTTTCCGATTCTGACTTTGACGTCGTCGTCCGTCCCGCCTGTATTTGAAACAGTGCTTCCTAGATAAGTGAAGGAGGTTACTTCCTTCAAGTTTCTCCCGTTGACGGTGATTGGAGTTTGTTGTTGTTGTTGATGGTGGTGGTGCGGTATCTTCATCACTTCTGTCTTCTCTATATTCACCTGAAGTCCCGTCTTAGCTGCCTCTTCTGTCAACTTGTTAGTTTTTGCCTGCAGATCTTCAAGTTTATGTGACATTAGGCATAAGTCATCGGCGAAATCCAAGTCTTCTAGGTTCTTTTCCGCAGTCCAGCGTATCCCCCTCTTCTCGCTGCCTACTGTTTGCTGCATGATCCAGTCCACCACAATCAGGAATATCATGGGGGATAGTAGGCAACCTTGTTTCACTCCTGTCTTCACTTCACGCATCACTGAGCTTCCCATTGTGGATTACTTGGCATGTGGCATCTTCATATAGTTGTTGAATGAGGCGGATAAAGGTTTGCGGTACTCCGTAGTATTGAAGCAGTTTCCAAATTACTTCTCGGTCGACGCTGTCAAAGGCCTTCTCAAAGTCGATGAAGTTGAGGTAGAGAGCTGATTGCCATTCTATGCTCTGTTCTATGATGATACGAAGCGTTGCAATTTGGTCTGCACATGATTTGTACTTCCTGAAGCCTGCCTGTTCCGGTCGCAGTTTTGAATCCAGTGCATCTTTAAGCCTCTCCAGGATGATGCGGCTTAATATTTTACTTGGGGTGGACAGGAGAGTGATTCCGCGCCAGTTCTTGCAAGCACTGAGGTCTCCCTTCTTCGGCAGTTTGACAAGGTAACCCTTCTTCCAATCGTCAGGTACCTTCTCTTCCTTCCACACCTTCTGCAATAGTGGTGTGAGCATGTCCGCTGTTGTCTCTGCATCTGTTCTCAGTGCTTCTGGCGGTATTCCATCTGGTCCTGCTGCTTTCCCGCATTTCAGTAGCTTTATGGCGTTCAGGACTTCCATTTTCGTTGGATGATTAATGTTCACTTGTAATTCAGCGGCTGCAGGTGGTATTTCTGGACGAAGTGCAGGTGGTGGTCGATTCAAGAGCTTCTTGAAGTGGTCGGCCCATCGTTTCCTCTGTTTCTCTTCTTTCGTAATTAAATTTCCTTCTTCATCTTTTATTGGTTTCATCTGTGTTGGTCTCTTCCCTGATAGCAACCTGGTTATTTGATACAATGTCGTCAGGTCTCTCTTACCTGCAGCCTGTTCTGCTTCACTTGCCAGTGTTTCGTAGAAGTGTCTTTTGTCTTTGCGTGCACTCTTCTTCACTTCTTTGTCCAGTGTTTTATACATTGTGCTCAGTTCCTCTTGTCGTTGAGCATCCTTGCACTGGTTTATCTTCTGCTTCACCATCCTCCTCTCCTCTATCAGCTTCCAGGTATCCGTCGAGATCCATTCCTTGTCTTCTTTCTTCTTCCTTCCTAATACGGTTGTGCAGGTTTCTTTCCACATAGCTTTCAAAGACTTCCAGTGTTCTTCTACACAGGTTTCTTCAGGGATGTTGCTCGATGTCTCCCATTTTGTCTTGATGGCTGCCTTGAAGATCTCCTTTGTAGTTTCATCCTTCAGTTTCCGAGTGTTGTACTTGAATTGAGGTCTATCACCAGCTTCCTTGAAGGCTTTTAACTTGATTTGGAAGGTTCCTTGCACTAGATAGTGGTCTGAACCTACATCTGCTCCTCTTCTTGACCTTGTGTTAAGTAGACTGCGTCTCCATTTTCTTGAGATTGAGATAAAGTCGATTTGATTTTTAGTGTGTCCATCTGGTGAAATCCATGTCGCTTTGTGGATATCTTTGTGCCTGAACACACTGCCTCCAATCACCAAATCGTTGAATGCACAGAATTCTGCAAACAATTCTCCATTCTCATTCATTTCACCTAGCGCCTCTCGACCCATGGTTAGTTCTCTTCCCGTGTTGTCCCCTCCCAGTTTGGCATTCATGTCGCCCATTAGAATTTTGATATCGCCAACTGACGTCTTGTCCAGTGTTGATTGAAGTTGTCTGTAGAATTCCTCCTTTTTCTCTTGCTCTGCATTATTTGTAGGTGCATAACATTGTATGATTGTGACCTTTCTTCCTTTTGAGTTGAATCTTGCTGTCATGATCCTGGAGGAGATTGGTTCCCACTGCATGAGAGCCTTCGATGCTCTTGAGGACATCATGATAGCCACTCCCTCAGTGTGCTCGTGGTTGGCGTCTGGGTGACCGGAGTAGATTATTGATTCTCCAGTTGACAGTTTGGAGAGTCCACTCCCATTCCATCTGCTTTCGCAAATCCCAAGCACTTCGATGTTATACCTTCTCATCTCCTTGCAATCTGGGCTGCCTTACTGGGTTCAAACATCGTGCGGACATTCCATGTCCCCACGTTTACTTTCGCTTTCATCGAGAGAAGACACATCGGCCAATTGGCTTCCCGAAGTCTTTCACCAACTGGCGTCATTTCGCCTCTCCGATTCCAGCGGGGAATAAGTTTGTTTTCATTTTTTATATTTTGTTTGTGCTTTGAAGTTTCTTTAGTGGTTAGATTTGTTTTCCGGGGTGGGGTTGCTAGACGTATGCCCAACCTTTCCTCTTTACCCAGGCTTAGGACTGGCTAGTAACTAGTAAACTAGTTAACCAGGCGAGGTTACTCAGCTAATTTACTTTAATCTATTTATTTTAGCCCTGGTTGTATTTTGGTGCCAGGTAGGTGCACTACATGTGTAAAATCCACCACTGTTGAACGACGATTCTTCCAGTCTTTATTTACTTGTACCACAACTACTCTTTCCAGTATTATCAATCTGAATTGGTAGGAAAGATAACACTTGAAGGGTGAGAAATGCTTGAAGTTAGATATTTACCTGGATTAAATGATTAAACGGATACTTACTTATACCTGAAAACGTTGAAGTAAGCTATTCTTAGTCAATAAAGCTAGGAACATAAGAATTACTGTTGGAATAGACGTTTATCTGACGAAACATTGGGTTTTGCAGACGAGTCAATCATGTCGACTACTCATAACAAAAACACAGAATATGACGTGGATTTGAATGGATTTTAGTGTGAAAAAGAATTGTGAATAGGAATGATTTAAACTCAGAACGATGTGTATGTACTGTAAAGTGATATTTTCTTGCTCTTTTCATAACTTTCAGACACGTGATATATTGACAGAGCTAAATGTCCTTTCTTCTTTATGATTCAACACTGCTCAAATCTTTTAGATTTCTCTGGAATTATCAATTTTATGATGTCTGTAAACCGGCTTCTCTCATGTTAGATTCATAACCTGAGGATAAAAAATATTTCTTGATTTATTTGCATATTATTATAAGTGAATCAGCTTGATAATTGATAGAAAACAATAGGTATCTTTGTCTCATCCACATTTCCTGTTGTTTTTTTCCTTATAAAACAAGCATTCGTAATAGGCAGGAGACTATGATACTGAAAGCTACTATGAAACGATTCACTGTAATGAATAAAATGTGTCATTATATTTCTTCATTAAGATCAAATTAGTTTACCAAACTACCTTACATTGATGTCAAAGTAGTTTAGAAATCAACAAGTTACCATATCTAATGAATATATTTGATTATCTGCTGAAAATAGTGAAATATAACATGAGAAGTGATGAATCAATCAGGCTGATCTGTAAATTTTCCCAGCTGGATAACAGTGATCTAAGCACTGGTTGATCATTTTACTCGTTTAAGGTTTAGCTGGTCACTAGCGTATCTGGACAAATTTAGCTCATAGAGCCAAAGCGTTCAGACCACTTGACTTTAGTTAACTGACTTGTATGGATCAGTATACTTAAAACAGGATACCATAGTATGGTCATTGAAAAACTGATAAGCTGTGAAAAATGTCAATGTGAAATGGACAACTTATGAATCATTTACAAATTGATCTTTCCATTTGATATATATTGAACTGAGATTTTTGTTGTGAAGGTTCAGTTGGTCATTAGATAGTCAACGCTAATTGGGGCATTCTGGAATAAACAGTGAGGAGCGAGAAGAGGGGGAAACGCTGGCTGGAACAGGGAAAAGATCATAGAAAATTTGGGTTTCGCCGATGACTTGTGTCTCATGTCACACAAACTTGAACATTTACAGGCAAAAACTAACAAGTTGACAGGAGAAGCGAGTCAGGGAACCGAAGACAGGATTTCAAGTGAACGTAGAGAAGACAGCGGTGATGATGATATCCAACCAACAACAACAACAACACCAACAACAAGCTCCAATCACCATCAACAGGAGAAATATAAAGGAAGTTGCCTCTTTCACCTACCTACGCAGAGCAGCATCGTTTCAACTACACGTGATGGTATACAGGAGAACGGCAAAGCCAGCATCAGAAAGACAGCAAGACAGGCGTTCATCAACCTGAAACCAGTGTAGAGATCTTCCGCACTCAGTATGTGGAACGAGATCTGGATTTTCAACACCAACGTGAGTCAGATCAGTGCTTCCATGTGATGACTGAGAGACTTTGTGTGTTTCGAAAGAGATTTCCAACAGACTGTAGACATTAATCAACAACTGCCACCTACGCTGACTGGTTATTGAAGCTCAGATGGATAGAATGATGGGAATAAGCAACAAGGAAGTAACTCTGGTTAGCTGGCAGACAACGAATCAACGAAGCAAGAACCTATCACTCAAGAAGTATGCAGTGTAAGGAAGTGGAGATGGATTGAGCATGCAGTGAGAAGACCATTCGTGGACATCACGCGTTGTGTCAGGTACTGGAGTGGAATTCAGATGGGAACTGACGAGTTGGGTGTCCGGGATGTGGGTGACATAGGTGAGATGGTGTGAGGCTGAAATGAGAGTTTGTGGTCAGTGTTTGGGGTGGGTTGAAAATACTGTCGAGAAGAGAGTGTAATGGAGATGTGCTAGTGAATCCCTATGTTCCACTAGTAACCCAAGGGCCAAATAATAATGATAATTAGTGCATTCCGAGTCAAAGACAAAACATCTATCAACACATTTCAACAACCACTTTTCTCACAGTTTTTCACAAAATGAGAAGTAACTTGCCAATGTTACTTTGTATCCGCCTTCTTTGTACTACTGAGACTTAAATAATTATAAATCAAAAGGTGGAGCTTTTTATGCTAAATGAGACTTGTTCGTACTTAGTTCCGTTCATGGTTTCAACATTTAGTGTTTTGAAAACATCTCTACTTTTATATCTTTCATTCTTTGCATTTCTTGGTATTATCAGGTATTCTTGGTTACGATTAATCATATCAATAGCTGTGTTACTCAACTCATCATTCAAACTTCATCATATTTTCTTAATTCTTGGTTTTAATGTGTTTTATGAGCTGAGTTGTTTACCCGTGAAGCTTTCATCGTTCTTCTAAATAACATCATCAGGAGTACTAACTTCAGTAAGAAGTGAGCGGTCAGCACCTGTTCGCCAGTGATGCAGGCGCTTGCCTTGACGAATTAGTTTGTCAGTGGTTGTTTCCTTTGGTTGTTGTGTCATTGACTGTATAGATTTTCCTGTTGGCTGTTCTTCTACTTGACCTCTGACCTTTCTGTCTTTAATCATTTTTCTTACTGGTTGATAGATTTGGTTTGTATCTAAACATCTATTAGTTGCTGACTGAGTGACATGAATGCTAAGCTTCTAGGAATTCTCTGACATTCTGCTGATTATAACATCGAGGATGGCGATGAAAGCTCCACGATTAAACAACCCAGCTCAGAGAACATAATACAACCAAGCCCTACTACCTGAGCTACAAATATTCTCCACCATTTATTAATTTCTAATGTATCTTCAGAAGTACTCACTAATTTCAGCAACCCTGCATTTTTAGGCGATGACTATTTATCTTTGCTTGTTGCTATACCTTTAAATTACATGAGTTGCTACGGTGGCCTTTAAAGTCATCCATAACCTTGTTTTCTGCGAATCCTCACTAACTGCTTTTACATGTGAATTAAGTTTTATATTCTGATATATAAAAACTGTATACGTATAAAAGCGATTTCAGAGCCTAATGAGTTAAATCGTCGAAAGGGTCTCTTGACTGAACCACTTGTTTTCAATTTCTCAAAGTGATTTTACTTACTTTACTTGGTTGTGGGTAGCACAGCAATCCGGGACGCGTAGTTCTTCCTATTTAAGGCTTGTTAGTTAGATTTACCAGCATTTCAGTGAGTGGTGTTGTTCCTATCGAGACTTGGACCTGGTACCCGTCACTTCAAACGCCAAGGCCTTATCCAATAGGGTACGGAAGTATGATGCCACCTCTTGTACAACGGTAAGATATACAAACAGATGAAAGGAACTCCAGTGGGATCACCGATATCCGAATTATTGCGGAAGCAGTGATGCAGAGACTGGAACCCATCATCCTACCTATGATCAGACCAAAATTCTGGATTCACTATATGGACGACAAGTTTATCATCATTAAAAAAAGATGATAAAGAAAACATCCACAATTTAATCAACAGTGACATCGAGTTCCAATGGAGAAGGAGTCAAACAACCAACTACCATTCCTGGATGTTCTAGTTAGTAGAACAAATGCCGAAGGCTGGAAACACAAGTGTACAGGAAGCCAACGCACACTGATCAAATCCTCAACTGCAGTAGCAACAACCAAACAACCCACAAGATCAGCTGCGTGCAGACTCTATTCAGAAGAACGAGAACACACTGCACTGCAGTACAACAACTTTACGGAGAAAAGAAGAAAATTACCTGATATCTATCTTAAAGAAGCACGGCTACCCACGAAACGCTATCAGAAGATGCCTATCCCACACATCATCAACTACAAAGTCATCGACATATATCAATAAACGCATCATCCTATCATACATTAAGAATATATCAGAAATCACGACTAGATTACTGAGACCACTTGAATTGGTGTGGCTCATAAACCAACAAATTCCCTCCAAACACTATTATGCAGACCAAAGCATGTAACAACAACCAACCAGAAAAGACAAACGGAATATCATTTACAAAATCAACTGGAATAACTGTGGTCAACACTACAGTGGACAAAGTGGTCGTCATCTTCACCTTCGTCATTTACACGAACACCAATTGGCTATTAAACATCATACATGACATTTCATCACTCATTACAATGCACGTGGATAACAACTATGGATGTGAATTCAATTTTTTCAATGTGGTGTTGATCATGGATGGAGAGAGGAAATAGGGAGAATATGACGGAATTCCTAGAAGCTTGACATTCAGGTCGGTCAGCAATCACTGGATGTATACACATAGATGCAATGTACCAACCAATGAGAAAATTGATGAATGACAGAAAGGTCAGAGGTGAAGCAGAGGAACAGCCAGCAGGAAAGTCTATACAGCCAATGACACAAAAACCAAAGGAAACAACCAATCACAGACGGCTTCATCAAGGCAAGCTACTAAATAGCTCACGGAGAGATATTGACAATTCACTTCATACTGAAGTTGGTGTTGATGATGTCATCTAGAAGGACGATGGAAGCTTCACGATTAAATAACCCAGCTCAGAGAAATAAAATACAACCAAGACAGGCATTACTTACTGTTTACATGTTCTATCAGTGGCACCAAGTATTATTTAAAGACTTTAGCAATTATAATTACTTGGCTTTCTCTAAGATTTGTCTTCAAAAGTTTCACAAATAGATTAGGCAACTTCATGAGTATATATCTCATAAAAAATGCCATAAATTACCCAACCTTTAAAGATATGCTAAAAACATGTTTAAAGTTGGACCATGTTATATGTACATCATTTGCAAAACTTATCATCTCATGGGAAGATATAGATGCATTAAAATTAGTTAGTAGGTGTTAAAAGATGGAGCAAATGAATGATGACTAATGTAGTGAAGAAATCTTTACTGTTTGTGTTTGTGTTTGCTCTGACGAGGTTTTTCTATTGATGAATTACGTTGAGACATATTTTGTCAGTAGGGCAAAACGTTTGCGAAATATATCGCTATATATATATATATATTATATATATAATATTAATATATATATTCAGAATATGTGGTAATGAAAGCATCATCTATTCATTTAAGGAAGAATGAAAGCTGTTAGTAGTAATAATCTAACTAGAGGGATTCGAACCTAGTTCATATGCTATAAGTGCTAATCAAGAAACAAACGTTGAAGGAAAACAGTAATATTATTCGTAAATCAATGCGAAACGAAGTGAAATAAAAACAAATTGGCATTTCACTGCAAGTCCCCATCAATCAGATTACACAGCTAAGAGGTTGATACATTCAACTAACGATTCCTAAATAGAACGAAGCGAAGTTCTAAAATCCCACTAGCATCTTGACCAATGTAGTTAATATCATTCACCTCCATGAAATCGATTTCTAGGTTTGTAGGGATTTATTCACTTCAAGTTGGTATTTATCATGGACTGATATCAGTTGGAAAAACATTGGAAACCTGAGAGCATTGCACAGCTGTTTCGTCCTGGTGTGGCATTCCTCAACAGTGCACACTTATGACCTCATTGCGTCAAGGATCGGGCCCAGGAGCTACAGGTTCCATGGTCAGGACGTTATCAGTTCATGATACAGCGTGACCATTACGCAGTGTTGTCGTTCATCATTTCACCTGACATTCACCAGGTTCGTCCCATCGGTCACTACTTCTCATTAAAATTTCAGTAATTACCTCTAGAAGTTAGTCACCAATGAGCATTATATTAATTAAATCTGAGGGTTTGTGGGGATTTGGCAGTTTCAACTTGATGACCAGTTTCTAGAGGGGATTACTGAAGCTCCAGTGAGAAGTCGTGACCGGTGGGGAAAGCCTGATGAACCTGAGGACAAGTACTCAACGATGACACTATGTAATGATCGCGCTTTGTTACAAACTGACAGAAGTTGGAAGTATAGGACATTGGATTTAAACCCAGTGGCTCAATGGTGATATGCTAGCCACAGAACCTGAAAGTCCTGGGTGTACACTACTCAGCAGTCTTGTACTAGAATGAGACAGCTGTCTTGTGTTCCCAGGTTTCCAGTGTTTCTTCAACTGATGTCAGTCTATAAAAAATACCATCTCGAAAAATTACTAAACCCTCACAAACCCAGAAACTGATAACCATTCACCTAATACGTTAATCACCTGCTATATAAACTGCCCTGGAAGTTGTCTTGCTTTGAACAATGAAATTAAATTTCAGAGGGTGAAAAAACTTATCAGATATATTAAAGTTTCTGAATTCAGAAATTAACATGAACTACAGCCATAACTCATGTCGGATGGAGCTAAGAACCATTAGATTTCACTGCTTCTTCCAAGATCGATAGTGGAAAGGAACATCAGCAAAATCATGGGGATAAGAAAGTTGTACACTAATATAAGAGAACTATTCGGCATCGTGACTGAGTGTAGTTTCATCTCATTGGTTAGACAATATGAGATAGTTATAGTTTGTTAGGTTGGTACTTGTGTAGCGAGATAATAGCCAACTGTTGTTAAAAACCTGGGTAGCTGCAGCATTTGAACCACCTGGAGACATTTGAAGGGCTCTAGTTACTCAGTATAAAGAATCAGTTATTCTTACTGCTGAGTATACCAAAATATGATGAAACCGATGTTCAGGTTCCTTCCTGTGTGGCTGCCTTAATATTCCTGGCAGTTCTACTTTTGATATTATTGATGCCTGGCAGTGGAATCTAGGTCGCGCATTTCATCCTATCTTGGACTCGTCTGCTGCATGTGTTTGCCTGTTAGTGAGTGATTTTTTCCTCACTAAATGTGACCTTATACGGAGGTTCACGAGATATAACATCACAAAGAGGGACTATAGTGGATAACGCTCTGGGATTTGCAATGATTAATTCTGGGTACGAGTCCCCTGGAATGAACACTTATTGAGAGGTAGGTATATCCATCTGACTGGTCTCAAATAAAGGAAACGCGCATCCTGAATTCCTCTGTTAACCACTAGGTACCATTAGCTTGTGTTTTATGTGGAAAATGTCACTTAGAGTAAGTCGCTTTTAATTAAGCTTACAGAGTTATTAGGACTCATCACTAAGATATACGCTTAATGTTAACGGTATTCATGTTTCCCTGAGGATCTGAGTTAGACCCACTGATGTTGAAGTTGAATACTTTACTGTTAAGCTGTTACGACCATTACGACCTCTCTCTCTCTCCTCTCTCTCTCTCTCTCTCATAAAGTAGATCAATAGCATCAATTTAGTCATCTAGTAGTCATCGCTGCCACTTTTTAATCCGTAGTACTCAACGAAGTTTATCTGTCACCACTTACAGTAATGTGAAACAGGTTTTGAATGATCTGATTCACTTAATTATAACGATATTTTCGAAAAATCAAATGTAATCCACTACTCACCACATCATTCAGTAGTATACACGATATGGTTGAAAATGTGTATTTTATGTTGTTATTTCTGATATTTTGCAATGAAATTCAAAGAATTAATCATCTTCTCCTCCTTGTTTCACGCATTGTAGGCAATGGAGTTTAGTGACAATATCGAAGAACAAATTTCAATGATCAGTGTTTTTCAACCAACTACTTTTTGTTTCTTTGGCGCTGTGTGTGTGTGTGTGTATTCATGTGGGTTTCAGAATGATCATATGTACTGAAAAAGCCTACACATTGACATCAATCCAATAATTTTTGACAGTAGGCTGAACAAAGCTCTCTAATAGGTGTCTACACAAATGATCAAAAATTCCTATCATACGTTTGTTCATTTTTCAATTGATAATCAATAAAATCTAGGTGATTCAGAGAATCAATCCTTGTCTTCTATCTTTTTGGCGAATAATACACATCTATGGAATAAGAAAGTAATCAGATTAAGCTACTTTAAAGTATCACCCTAACAACTGATGTAATAACCAATCAGGTTTTGGCATTCTAGCTAGAAAGGTAGTCTTGTATAAAGTAGAGACATGTAATTGGCTATCTTAAAAGTTGTTAAGGTGGCCTTTAAAATCACTCATCAGATCGTTTGTCTAGGACATCATGTTTGAATTTGTCTGGAATATTTTGTGAAGTTAACAGCAATAAAAAAAATATTTTATGTGAAAATACCTTGAAAATGTGATATTCATATTTGTGATAATAACCGGTAGTCTGATGTAATTTATTATGTTGATAGTGTTTTCATTAACCGATGATTTTTCTAGGATGTTTTTTGTCCATAAATCAATGTTACACAAACACATATACACATACACACACATGCACCACCGATTACGAAGTAAGTTTCTGTGTCCACAATAATCGGTTAAAATTTCACAAAATCTGAAGAGGTGCATAACCTGTTCATTTCATGCTGATTTAACATGATACCATCAAAGGAACATGATAGTTTAACTGTTGTACAAAAGCGTATAGATATCAAAGTGGGTATCTGAGAATCGTACGGCATCATACAGTTATGGAATAGCTGATTGTATCATAGTCTTCACAACGTACTTTAAAGGTAACTTAGTCTAATATCAGCAGACGACAAGATATTTGTGTGGTTTGTAGAAGTATCCAACAAAGTCTAGTGAGAATTAAGCTTTGAACACAATGTAAGTCTTTTGTTTACCAACAATCATTAGTAAGCTGAAAGTCTAATCTTCAAGAAAATTGTTAGCCTTATTCACTGCAAAAAAGCTAAATTGTTAGATGTTATAGACGTTAAAACTGACACTTTCAGCTTCACCACAGCTACTGTCAATAATCTGATACTAAATTCACTATATAATGGTGTCGTTACATATAACTACTTCAGACAGTCAGTCAGTACAATAAATTCCTGAATTGTTCAGATAATATTAAGGCAACCGACCATATACCAATATATGGACACTTGTATTGTTTTTCACCCAGTATTCCAATAATATGTAGTTATATAGTATACATTAACTCCAGAAATGTTTAGAGAATATTTGTAGCTCAGTTGAATTATCTGTCAGTTGTTACTTGACTTCATATGCGTTTCAATGTCATACTAGATATCGTCATCGGTGCATTAGTGTTTCATGGACCTATCATAGGGTTGTAAATTTGTCATTGGATAATTCAGATGACTTTTTGCATCAGGTTCAAATGTTTCTGATGTGGTTAAACTACATCATACATTCCATTCTGGTGTAATGGGAACCAACACTGCTATATTAATCGATCGAAAGCAGACATAAATTGAACCAATGAAATTTATGAGTAGACATTTTAGATATCAGCTGACTCACGGTTTAAGATAGATTATATTTTGGATAATCTCAGTGTTGTAACTTTTCACAGGAATTAGTTTGCTGGGAAATCTATGAATAACTTGTTAGGTGGGATTAACTTTATTTGTTCAACGATTTCTTGGGTAATTATTACTGCAATACATAGGATTCCAAGAAACTGATTTCAGTTAGTCCATTCTCTGAACGTATTTTCCATGCCATTGCTTATCAAACAGCTCCCTCATGCTGGTATGGGACTCCCTAGCAGTCCTCATAAATGATCCCTGTAGGAATCCGTTGTTCTGCAATTAGTTTTATTCAATGACGGATACCAACTTCACTTCAATCATGGAATTTTTCAATTCAATGTTAGTTGGATGAAGACAATCGGCAGGAAGCGGTGGACCTATGTTTCACGCCTGTCGATATTCGTCAACAAGGCGTATCTGAGACCCTGACGGAACTGATGTCCTGCCTGAGGTTCGAACCCGCTTCACCAAGCGTTGTAGTCAGCGATGTTAACACTGAACTACTCGGGCCGCTACTGACCTTCTGTAGGACTGGACTAGACACACTGATTAGTCACTGAAGAGTAACCGACATCATATTATCTAGTCCTATGTGTTGACAGAAGTCTATCGATCATTTTGCAATGTGGCTATGAACCTGGGTAGCTCAGCACTTTGGATTAGACAATATGAAGTTAGTTACCTTCCAGTGGCCAATCAGTGTAATTGATCGAATCTTTCAAATAATAAAATCTAAATCTATTTTTAGGAAGAAGTAAATTTTCATAGACAACATTCAAGAGTGAAATATACCCATCAGCATATGAAAGAAGAACAAGTCATATATCAGTGAAGAGTCTCTTTTCGGCAACTGCATTTTCAAAGGTGTACACAATTGCAAATTTGTACATTTTCTTCTAGTGTAAGAATTTGATTTATCGACAGAAAGATGGAATCATCATGCGATCCCCACTAGGTCCACTACTAGAAGACTGCTTTATGACCAGTTTGGAGAACGGACCCTTGACATAAACGATTTAAGGTTTGTAAAAGGTACGTGGACATAACTGCCATTCACCCTTGAAGTAGAAAATCGATTGAGAATTCACTTTCTTGATGTAGAACTGACAAGAGCAGCTGATGAAACGTTAAGCAGTCCAATTCACAGAAAACCAGTGTGGAATGGTCAACTGACGAACTTTAATAGTCGAGTCTCTATGAATCGTAAGTGAAATGTGATCATATCTCTTGCTACTCGCATCAGACGAATCTGCAGTTCCAATGTATTAGAAGAGTAAATTTCTGTTCTAAAGAACAAACTGACTGAAAGCGGATTCCCATCTCGCTTCATAGACAAACACATCAAGCCTAAATCTCGCAAAAAGAATCTTGTCACCATGCCAAAAAGGATACTCTATATGAATCTCAACAGTCTGAAAGGGAGGATATCAAACGTTCCAAGGAGAACATCCTTTGCATCAACGCTGAGACTAGTATTCTCTTGTCGTCCAACGATTTCTAACAACTCTAAAGGGAAATTTTCACATCTGATCATTTATATGTGTATGTATCAGTTCACCTGCCGTTGTAGAACCAGGTATACAGGTCGTTTGATGCGAGTGTTATCCAAAAGGGTTCAATAACACTATCAAGCATGGTCACAATGAAGTAACAATGGAGTGATAAGGATTGCTGTGTAGTTGAACATATCATGAACACGAATCACGCTATCTCAAGAACCTCCTTGTTCAAAGTAGTCTGTGAAGTAAAAGAAACTTTCCAAATGTTGTATGTCTCCGTATTCCCTGCATCACTGAAGCTCTTACCATCCATAAGGAGAAACCTGAACTGTATACACATAAGAAGATTGTTCAACGCCTTCTCCTTTCATGGTCTTAGTTTTCAGTCTTTGAAATCTGCTTTGCCCCCTCTCCACCTTTTCATTTCTCTTTTTTGATACTATTCACTTGTTAAGTAATTTGCTACTCATTCTTGTTGGTATATTCTGCCTGATGACAAGTCAGATCCCAATTATGTCATCATGTAATGAAACTTCTTGTCCAAACTTATTCTGATCAATATTCACTACTCATCAGTGTTTGATTTCAATGGCAGCTCATTTATGTTGCCATACATTGACAAACCGTCTTCTTTTTATTTATCAAATTCTTACAGCAGAAAAATGTTTCAATTTCCTATTGTGTACAGTTTTGAAAATGTAATCGCAGAAAAGAGATTCTTCACTGAAATATAACTTGTTCTTATTTCATAACAGTCATGAGTGTCATATCACACATAGACATGAATAAATATCGAAATCTGAAGGTTATAAAAATCAAGGGTGAATAGATAACAGAACTGATTATGCGTTTGTTGTATAATTCTCAAGTATAACCTGTTTAAGTCTTGTGCACAACAAGTATACTTTATGGTATAAACCAGGATTTCAGGAGATATTAGAGCCTAACCATAGAGATGTATTTACTTGCAGTTAAAAGTAATAGTGAGAGATGTGATTTCTTTTACTCCATGATTATGAGCAGTGAATTGTACTTGAAATGTCATCCAGTGAATAACGCAGTGTATATAATACTAGACTTGGCGCGTTACAAAAGGGATTTCCAATAAACTACAGACATTCATCAACAACTGCCACCTACGCTAGCTCGATACTGAAGATCAGATGGATTGCCAGAAAGAATAAACAACAAGGAGCTCTGGGAACGAACCAACCAAGAACCTATCACCCAACAAATATGCAGTAGAAGGAAGTGGAGATGGATTGGGCATGCACTGAGAAGGCCGACTGGGGACATCACGCATCAGGCCAGTCTCTCGATTGGAACTCAGATGGGACGAGTTGGACGTCGGTGTCGAGGGTGACATGGAGGAGGTCGTGCGAGGAGGAAATGAGAGGTTGTGGGCTGTCGTGGAACCAGGTTCAAAAGATCTCAGAGGACAGAGTGGAATGGAGACGTGCTAGTGAAGCCGTATGTTCCACTAGGAACCCAAGGGACTAATGATAATAATAATAAATAATAATATAATACTTTATGGTATTCCAACCACTGTTATTCAGATATATATTAATTTGAGATAGTAAAAACACCATGTAACTATATTCCATTTTTTTAAAGCTACACTCTTATGATGTCATTAATGGTTAGTGGTCAGCAGTGGATTCCAGGACATGCGCACCATCCTACTTGGGACTCTCCAAGTGTATATACTTACCTCCCAGCGAGTGATGTTGTTCCCAATAGGACTCGAACCAAGGGTAGATCACTTCAGACGTCGGAGAGTATTCCGCTATCATGACTCAGTTTCCTAGTGGAGTGACTTATCCTTCATCCTAATTTTACTGAGAACTACATCACTCAGGAGATGGGTACATGCAGATGACTAGTTATTAATCAGAGGAGAAGTGCATCCTGCATTCCATTGCTAGACCCTATCAATCATTAATATCAATAACTTGCTGCGAAATCAAGGCTACGACAAAGGACCCGGTATATCAGTGGAGACCAGTGAATTCAGTCCTATCAACGACGGATATTTACAAGCGGTAAACTCAAAAAGAAACGGTTTCTCTAAGAACATTTAAAAAAATTTTTTCCTTTTATGTTCAATGTGGTCTTTAGAATAGATTAGTGACAGTTAGAGAACTATTAAAAAACTTATAGGACTGAATAGCTGTTTCGTCTTAGCGTGGGACTCCTCAGCAGTGCAAACAGCTTTTCGACTGTTCTGCAAGCTGTTTCAGTCTGTGATGCATATCACTTTAAAAACTGTCACATTGTCTTGTTGGATGCATCACTCAGTTATCCGCTGTTAAGTTTTGGCTTATGTTTATACTATACAAATACTGAGTTGGAAAGTATTGACTGTGTAAAATGGAATATAAATAATGACTAAACTGTATTCTGTCTTAAAATTTTTATTTCACCCACTCGAAAGAATTTCTATTGGATTAAAAATAGCCAAAAATATTCACAAATTAAGGCACAAAATATTAACCTATCAGATAGAACCGCTTAGCATACAGCTGATCTCTGTGCTGTTTATATAAAGCTTAACGGTTTATTCAGGAAATATCCAGTTATTCACTTCACTTCACAGATAAATAAAGACAATTATGACAATTGACACTAACTGATCACAAAATAATCATGATTTACTTACTTACATGTTTACATATACTATTATGTTTTATTTCGCATCCGATCTTCTCACAAAATTATCATACCTACTCATATACATATACTACTCAGTTAACAAAAGAATTCAGTAGTAATGAAGAGTTAATTGGTCAAGATAACTATTTACTTTGTCCCCTTCTACATGCACAAAATGGAGACTTATTAGTATTCTTCAAATCGAATTCATCAATACACAAAGTTATCTTGGACAAAAACAACTTAAAAGTTAATTATCTATTAAAGTTATATGAAATTGATCGAAATGCTGAATATAGATGTGAACTGCACCGTTCAACGAAGGGTGATATACAGATTATTTCAAAAATTAAACTATTGTTTACTCCCAATACTAGTAAGTAGTAAATTTTCATTGTGTTTCATATTGTGATTACTTATTTGATAATGTTCCGGGCATGAAATTATTACTTATATAACCATATCATATCAAAGAGCAGAAAAAAAAATCATTTATTTCTAAAACCTTAAAAAAGGTGAACATTTTATTTGCTAAGAAAACTTACGAAAGCAGGTAGAAGAGATAATACTTGTTGTTGTTTTCCACTTGAATGGCTTACTAGCAAAGTGTAATAGCTTAGCGATATGATACTTGGTTTGATTTCGCATGGACATGTTGATGTCTCCTATCAAGTAGGTTTTAACTAGAACAATCTCCTGTTATGCATAACTTCTAGGAAATTTCTATCAACAGTTTTTACTAGTTACCAACTTTAAAAAAGGGAAATAGGTTACTTGTAAAGTCAAAGACAAACAAATGTTCCTTTTTAAAGAGTTTTGAAATGTTACAACTGAGTCATTCCAGGAAATCTGTTTAGTTGTGGCTGGCAGAAGTATCCAGGAAGAGACATCCACATAGGAGCGCATATGCCAATAGACCTCGAACAATTCGATCCAATAAAAACAACGCAGACATACAAGTATGTCAATAAATAGTAATAACTACTACCCATAGTACAAGAAGTGGCTAACGTTCCTCCGTGGCATAGAGGATAACGCCTTGACGTTTGAAGTGATGAGTAGAACGTTCAAGTCTCAGTGGGAACAACATCATTGAGGTGCAGGTACATCCAGCTGACCAGTCCCAAATAGGAGGAAACACGTGTCGTGGATCCTTCTGCTAGCGACAACCAAACAAATTATCATAATTAACATTCAGGCAATATCGAAGGATCCGCATAGGAGCTGATATACCAATAGACGTTGAACAATTCGATTCACTAAAAACAGCGGAGAATTACAAATATATCAATAAAATGTAATGATTCATTTCAGTTGAGCAGCCACTGTGATTCAGATAATGAATACACTGTTATGCATCATTCATTCACAAGACAAATGGTCTTTACTGCCTCTTCTGTCAACTTGTTAGTTTTCCTCTGCAGGTATCCAAGTTTGTGTGACATTAGACACTAGTCATCATTGACCAAATTCTAATATTCTACGATCTTTTCCACCATCCAGAAAACGTATCCACCAATTCTCCCTCCTCAACGTTTCCTGCATCATCCAGTCCACTACAATCAGAAAGATCATCGGTGATAGTAGACAGTCTTGTCCTACTCCTATCACCTGACTTCACTTCAAACGCAATATCACTGAGCTTCCCATTGTCAATTACTTGGCATGTAGTGTCCTCATATACTTGTTCAATGAGGTTGATAAATGTTTGTGGTATTCTGTAGTGTTGAAGCAGCTGCCAAATTACTTCCCAGTTGACGCTGTCGAATACCGACTTTTTCAAAATCGATGAAGTTCAGGTAGGGAGTTGATTGGACTGGACTACCATTCTATGCTCTTTTCTATGACGATGCGTAGTGTAGCGTTGCAATTTGATCCGCACATGATTTGTACTTCCTGAATCCAGCGTGTTGGGGTTGTAGTTTAGAATGTAGCGTATCCTTTAATCTCTCTAGGATGATGTGGCTTAATATTTTGCTTGCTCTGGGTAGACAGGAGTGTGACTCTTGTGAAGACTTCTTGTGAAGACTTAGGTCACCCTTCTTCGGGAGTTTGGTAAGGTAGCCCTTCTTCCAATCCGCAGGTACCTCCCCTTCCTTCCAGACCTTATCAGTGATCCCAATAGATTCGAAATTTATCTATCAAGTTCAAGCTGAAATATTAGTAATCAGCAAGCAGTACAACTTTTTTAGACTTCAAAGTCAAAATTTAGCCTGTTAGAACTGAAAAAATTTTGTACATTAAGTAAGCTTCTTTAAAGAACGGTGCCTGAACGAATTTTTGCATGTTTGTTATTTCAACTTCCATAATGTCTATCACCTCGTTACAAACTTATATCTCCTTTACAAAGAAATATAGCTGTCTTCATTCTCAGCTCTATCAAAATCATCGGTTCCTTACAATTAATTGATGAACTGAAACAAAACACTTAACCGATATAATAGGTAACTTTCTCTAATGAAAAGGGAGTGAATGTCTTCTTTGGTATTGTTAACCTTTAGTGTTATTGCTTGTATTACACTGTCGTTGAATGGACCAAATTGATCAGTCTCTGTTGGCATATGGGCTCCTGTGGATGCCTTGATAGTGTCTGTCTTTTAACTGTGTATAGTGTTGATAGGTGGTGGCTAGCAGTAGAATCCAAGATGCACATTTCGTCCTGTTTGGGACTCGTCAGCTGGATGTGCCTGCTTCTCAGTAAGTAATGTTGTTCCCACCGGGACTCGGACTCGGGATGACACTCTGGAGTTTGAAGCGATCGCTTCCGAATCCGAGTCCGGGTGGGAACAACATCACTCCGCACTGGGAGGTAGGCACATCCAGCTGACGAGTCCCAAATAGGACAAAATGCGCATCCTGGATTCCACTGCTAGCCACTGCCCATCATTACTATTGTTAACCTTTGCTGAAATTATTTCCATCTTTGAGTGTTGAATAATATCCCATTACTGAGTAACATATGACTCAAGCATGCTAAGAAATAAAAATGCTGAAAAGGCACCATCTCCTCTTAGATCGATTAAAAGCCTCCAATCCTTAAATTCAATATGACACAGAAAAATATTTAACCACCACGTCCTCTAAATTTTCTCTTCCTCTGTCACAATCTCTCTATCTCTCTTTGATCATTACTTTTGCTAAAGTTGGACTTTATTTTCATTCAGAATCCTTGACCAAATATACTAAAACATGCACAGTATGATTGTGATTTTAAGGTGGAATGAATTCGCCTTATTCTAGAGACTGTTTCCTATCTTATATATATATATATATATATATATATATATATATATATATATATATATGTATATATATATATATATATATATAATACTATAATACAGCTTAGTTATGCATAGAAAGTCAAGGCCATTAATATAGTACTGAATTGTAATCAGTAGTTTCTAGGTTATACCTTAAGTGTTAGGATAGGTAAAAGTAGACTATTTCGTGTTTTCTTCATGTTTCTACATGAACTATACGGTATTTCACCCACTAAAATAAGTTAAAAACAGAAATATTGATCTTTGACCAAGTTTAATCACCATAATACCAGTCAACTAGCTAAAGTAGTCCCAGTATATACATAGGTGTGTGGATGCAGAACTTTGAAAGGAATGATTGTTGAATGAGAACACACAGCATGACTATTATCTCTAAGATCTGATTTATCAGTTTGACGTGCTGTTACAGCTGAAATGATCAGCTCGAATTCTCTGATCACATTTAATTTTTTTCTCTAAAACATTCAGCGATGGCTCTAATCGTGAATAAGAGAAGTTATTCTCAATACTTTATTCGTTTTGGACCTTAAAAAAAGCGTATTTTACTCGTGTGCAATACATAACGGATTTCTAATTATGTAGGTGTAGAAACTTTATTGGTAATTCAGGTAGCGTGCTTTCCAGACAGATGTTAATCCCGTTGACGCTCCGGACTTCCAATAAAATAACTCTTTCAAACTTCCTACAGCTTGTATGCACTATGTTATGGACTGTAAGTTTTCCAACTGGGGTAAATGGGATGCATTAAAATCGATAAATGATGACTTCAGGTGATCCTTTTTAAAGTCAGTAATATTAACTCATAAGTTGACTACTGGTTTATAGCTCAAGTCCCTGGTTTCTGCTATCCAAAGAATTATAACGCTGTGACTGCAATGTTACTCTTGGTGTATCTCGATGAATTCATAAATAACGGAAATATATTATTTAATTCGACTGTCTTCTCACTTCTAAGGTTTCTAAAAAAACTTAAGAACATGAGAAGGCTCTAAGTGTTTGACCATATTGCCTTTGCGGCATAGGTGATGTATCATACCGTCACCTTCTTAGTAATGCAGAAGTCAGAGGTAGAGTCGCAAGCAAAAAAAGAAATTTGGTCGATGAGTTTGTGAAATTGCATTGACTTGAGCATGTATTACATGTTCTTACCACCATCTGTCTCACCGCACATTGTTAGTTGAAGAAGTGCACAAACTAAGACAGAGCATCAGCTCATGAAGACTTTGACTATTGTCGACATAACTAAATAAAACTAGATTGTAGGGTTTCTGCCATCAGATGGGTAACAAATTAGGAAATGACGTTACACAGAAACACTTTAGTCGAAGTTAAGGACGAATATTTAAACCACTAGCTAATCAGGTGCTTTTCTGTTCATTCTAATCATTATTTGAGTTCGTGTAGATAAATTTGAGCTTCTCGGTAAGGGTCCACATGCTAAGGAGACTTGTGGTTGGAGATTATTGATGATATGGAACAGAATTTATCACAGTGGTATAGATTTATCCTCATATTGTCTTATTCCAAATCTTTTTACTGAAATCCCATGATTTCTAACTCCTTGTTGCTCTTTTCCCGAGTTTCTACCACTTTTAACTACTTTCTTTAACTCTCTTCTGAGTGGGATTTCATTTGATGTACTAATATGAGTGGAGCAACATGAACCTTTACGCAGTAATCCTAGATCCTATGTTATTATTTGTCTGTTAAATGTTCAAGGAAAAATATTATTATCCAAGAAAATTTATTCTATGCTAAGGAAAGAAAAAAAAGTTTCAACGTTTAAGATAATCGACCTGTACTTTTTTATAAATTAAATAATCATACTACTTTAAAAAAATTTGCTTTGAAATAAATTTAAATGCAGTAAGGTTATGAAGGGAGTTGTTTTACTGAATAATTATTTGATTATGAAATGACCTTGAATAAGAGTACATAAAATGATTCATTTAATTTAAATTGATGTAAATATTGGCATTGTTGTTGTTATTATTTGTTTCTACTTCAGTCTATTACACAGATAGCATATTCAATGTATATAACTCCTACTGACGCTTTATTATGTGTACTTTTCAAATATTCAATGATTTAGTGCGAATAAACAAAAGATACTCCATATATTCAAGTGTTCAATGTTTGTCAATATCAGTTAACTTCAAATTAACTGGCAAATACTTCAGTCAGAATTATATAAATGTTTTTGATTAGTTTTCTAGGGATGTTGTTTTGCTGGTTTGAAAAAAAAAAAGAAAAATAATTCTTGACAGTACAATAAGTTCTAAGTTAACTGTAGATTAGTTAGGTAACAGTTGGTCACTTTTATCATATTTTCAATAACATAGACTGCCTCATTCAGTTTGGTTATGAATAGTCAATGATGACAAGAATTTAAAACAAATCACAGTTAATAGTAAAATAGGCAAACTGAACAGTTGGCACTAACTTAGACTATTAAAACATGTTACTAGAAGGTGAACAAAGATACTCGGGAATATTTAATTGACTTTTAAAAGCTCTTACTTTGTATTATTATTATTATTATACTATTATTATTATTAGTCCCTTGGATTCCTAGTGGAACATACGGCTTCAGTAGCACGTCTCCATTCCACTCTGTTCTCTACAATCTTTTGAACCTGGTTCCACCAATGCCCACAAGCTCTCATTTCCTCCTCTCACCATCTCCTTCATGTCACCCTCGACACCGACGCCCAACTCATCGCTTCCCATGGGGATTCCACTCGAGCAACTGGCCTGACGCGTGATGTCCCCAGTCGGCCTTCTCAGTGCATGGCCAATCCATCTCCACTCCCTCCTGCATATTTGTTCAGGGATAGGTCCTTGCTTCGTTGGTTCGTTCACAGAGCTCCTTGTTGTTTATTGTTTCTGGCAATCCATCTGATCTTCAGTATCGAGCCAGCGTAGGTGGCAGTTGTTGATGAATGTCTGTTGTTTATTGGAAATGCCTTTCGTGACGCGTCGTCTCTGAGCCATACAGAAGCACTGACTTGACTGAGGTTGGTGTTGAAAATCCGGATCTTGTTCCACATGCTGAGTGGAGTGCAGAAGATCTTCACACTGGTTTCAGGTTAACGAACGCCTGTCTTGCTGTGTTTCCGATTCTGACTTTGACATCCTCGTCTGTGCATGTGCCACCTGTAGTTGAAACAATGCTGCCTAGATAGTTGAAGGAGGCTACTTTCTTTAGGTTTCCCCCGTTGATGGTGACTGGAGTTTGTTGTTGTTGTTGGAGTTGTTGGTGCGGTATCTTCATCACCTCTATCTTCTCTATATTCACTTGAAGTCCCGTCTTCGCTGCCTCTTCTGTCAACTTGTTAGTTTCCGCCTGTAGATCTTCAAGTTTATGTGACATCAGGCACAAGTCATCATTGGCGAAATCCAAGTCTTCTAGATTCTTTTCCGCCGTCCAGCGTATCCCCTCTTCTCGCTCCCCATTGAACGCTCCAACCATCATCAACGGGAGGAACGTGAAGGAAGCAGCCTCTTTAACCTATCCAGACAGAGCAGCACCATTTCAACTACAAGTAGTGGCACAGACGAGAACATCAAAGTAGCCAGCATCGGAAAGAAAGCAAGACAGGCGTTCATTAACCTGAAACCAGTTTGGAGATCATCTGTACTCAGCATAAAGCGTGAACAACATCCGGATTTTCAACACCAATTCAGTCAAGTCATTACTTCTATATGGTTGAGAGACTTGGCGTGTAACGGAATGCATTTCTAACCCATTACAGATATTCATCGACAACTGCCTACCCTGGCTCGATACTGAAGCTTAGAAGGCCATAACAATAATCATAACAAGGAGGAACTCTGGCAACGAACAAAAGAAGAACCTATCGCCCAACAAATATGCAGAAGTAAGTGGACAGAGAGTAGCGAATAGGTGTTTCGTCGTAGTGTAGGCATCCTCAGCCGTTTATGCCTAACTCCTTTAGAGTATGGATTCCAAAACCATAAAGTCTCGTGATAAGCTCATGGTCAGGTAGCTATTACTTTACCTATGATTCCTACCTCTTATCATATCACATATCCTTCGTTGATACACTCTATATTTAATCCAATGCTTATATTTATGCGAAAAAGCTTGACTGTGTTATATCTAATGCATAGGAAAGTATTCACCAACCATATTGTAATGTACGTTAGAATCTTTTTGACAAGTGAACAAACATGCTAGCCTGTACTGGTTGTGTGCTAGATTGAAAAGAAACACATTTGAGATTTTCTGTAAGAAGAGTTAGTTCATTGTTCCTGTATAGGAAGTTAAGAAAATGGAGCACTTAGTTCCTGTCAATGGATTATTCCGAAACTTGTTAATAATTTCCAATAGCTTGCGCATATATTAACACAATCACTATTCAGGAGAAATGTTTTGTATTACGTTAAAATGTGTGTTTCCAACTGGACCATTTCATCGTCTATGAATCCTAGGATTCTTTACTGACCACATAAATATGTATTATATAGCCAAGCAGATATGGAGAAAAGTTAGTACCAAGAGGATTATGAATACTAAGACAAACCCGTAGGTTTTATTATACTAATTCATTTCAGTAACTATAAGGATTTCTTGTAAATGTGCTTGACTGAAAGTCTCTATATATTCAGAGATTCATTGGTATGCCTCACGTATCTCGGTTGTATTGTGTTTTCTGAGCTCGGCTGTTTAGTCGTGAGACTTTCATCGTATTTCTAAACAACATCATCAACAGTAGCACTAACTTCAGTATGAAGTCACTTGTCAATATCTCTCCATCACTGACGGATTTGGTAACTTACTCTGACAAACTCTCACCTCTCTGTCATTTATCAGTTTTCTCTTTGGTTAATACACTGCATCTATGTGTATACATCCATTGATTGCTGTCTGACATGAATGCCATTCTAAAAAAGAACAGCTCTCCAACAGACTTTATCACAAGATGCCTATCCCACACATCATCAACTACAAAGTCACCAACATATATCAATAAACACATCATCCTACCATACATTAAGAATATATCAGAAATCACTACTAGATTACTGAGACCACTTGCAATTGGTGTGGCTCATAAACCAACAAATTCCCTCCAAACACTATTGTGCAGACCAAAGCATGTAACAACAACCGAAGAAGACAAACCGAATATCATTTACAAAATCAACTGAAATACCTGTGGTCAACACTATACTGGACAAAGTGGTCGTCATCTTCACCTTCGTCATTTACATGAACACCAATTGGCTATTAAACATCATACATGACATTTCATCACTCACAGCAATGCACGTGGATAACAACTATGGATGTGAATCCAATTTTGTCAATGTAGTGTTGATCATGGATGGAGAGAGGAAATAGGGAGAATATGACGGAATTCCTAGAAGCTTGACATTCATGTCAGTCAGCAATCAGTGGGTGTATACACATAGATGCAATGTACCAACCAAAGAGAAAAATGATAAATGACAGAGAGGTCAGAGACTAAGTAGAGAAACAGCGAACAGGAAAATCTATACAATCAGTGATACGACAGTCGAAGGAAACAACCAGTCAGAAAGCAGTTTGTCAGAATAAGCTACTAAATCGCTCACGGAGAGATATTGACAAGTGACTTCATACTGAAGTTAGTGCTGCTGATGAAGCCGTCTAGAAAGACAATGAAAGTCTCACGACTAAACAAACAAGCTGAGAGAAAACAATACTACGAAGACAATCAACCTGGGCTGCAAATATTCTCCACTATTCCTCACGTTTATACGCTACTCTTCGATTATATATAATAATATTTATCTATAGGATTATGCTACCTTCCGTTGTTGAGAAGCCGGATATTTCATAATTCTTTCTTATACTGAAAATAACCACCATTGTAATCAGTAAGGACTCTACTTTACTGGTTTACTTCTGAATAAATAACAAACATAATTCTGATAGAATCAGTACAGAAAAGTGTCATGACAATTCATTATCCTCTTAATAAGCTAGGAATATTATCTCAGATCTCAAAACTCTATTCAGTTTCAGGGTAAATGGCGATGAGATTCAATCTCATTCATTATTTCAGTTTATCCGAGACATCGAAAGACGGTTATATCTCTTTCAGCTACCATGTTAAATGTCTATTCAGTTTGGAGTACTATTTATTTCAATGTATATTATAATCTGTGAAAAAAGTTTTTCATGGTTTTAAAATAAATTTTCTATCTTTAATCAGTAACTATCTTAATGTATAAGCGTTTAAGTTGGTTTATCTTTGTCTAATGTATGAGCATTTACAATAATTCCTAGACTTATGTTGGAATATCAGCTAGGGAGGATCAGTGTTCAATTTGAAAATCACAAATTGTGCAGTCCACTATGAAATTTCTCACAATTGAGTAATTTTTTTAACTGTGAAACTATGTTATCATTAAAGTAACCGTTGGGAACCAATCAACCAAGATCATATGGTGTGATCTGTGACACAAGAGTGATATGATCAGCAATAATAACGAAATTGTATCAATAAAATATGATTTTATACATTCAATGTTAAGAAATTGTACATTTAGATTCTTTTGTATTCAAGAAGGAAAAACAAGATTTTTTACAAGAAACATTGTTCTAATTGGTTTCTGTGGTACAGTCAGTAATAAAACTATCATTTCGACTGTCTAGGATAGTAGTCGTAGTTTGGCAGACTAGTATTGTTGAAAATAGGTGATGCTTGAAGATCAAATAAAAATTTGAATTATGGCCGGATTTGAACTAGCCACCACTGGGATTCCAGCATTATTCTCTACCAACTGAGATACGAGGTCCAACTACTGACCACAGTTTTACTTCACTTCAATTACCACGTGAATTTATGACGCGTTACTACCGCTTGATCATATTTACACTGGTTACCTGGTCAAGACTTCTCATCCCAATCCAAATCTAACTGGATCGGAGAGGAGGAACATCATACTGATTATCGTTTGACTATCTGAATCTGAGGTAGCCGTAGTTCTGGCAGACTAGTATTGAAACTGGGTGGTGGTTGAAAGTGAGATAAAAAGTTTGGACCGCGGTCGGATTCAAACCGTGCTGGAAACTCAGTGGTTGTGGGTTGGAATCCGGTTTCGGTGCAAATTTTCAGTTCACCTTCAATCATCGCCCATTATAAATGATTGAACAATTAAATATTTTAGCTTAGTGAATGGTCAGACGTGCATTGTGTTTCTGGAAATGTCTTGTCAATCATTGGTGCTCAGGAAAATAGATGTTTACTTCAGAAAAGTTCTTCATTACAAACGATAGACGGAAAAATGTATTTTGAGTAAAAGTATTTTGTATGAGAAAAATTTTGAAAATTTCCACTTGGAACTTTTAAGATAAGGTTTAAAATCTTTCCATCGTTTTGGGTATTACTTCACTTAAGTATAGTACGCTACGTAAGCGGTTAACAGGAACCTCTCCTTGACAAATTTTCACTTAGTGACTTCTATGACTAACAAGTATCTGTTAAGATAACGACGTTTCCACGTCTTCAAGAACTCTTGTCTACTCTACTGAACACTTTATCTACAAACGTTACCAAGAAATCCCTAAAACTTGTAGATAGTGAAATTCAGCCAGGACTATTTGCAGGTCGATATGAATTAAAATCACAGATGGGATATCAGTTTCGATGTAGTAACAGATATACCTTATTAACGAATGTCAACCACCGGGAAACCTGCGTTAAACAAGGCTTTTTGCTGATTACTTCCTTCCAACTAACACTAATCAGTGACTAAGTAATTATCAATACATTTCTTCAGCTTTTGTGATCCATAATCTTTAATGGATCCATAGTTGTTGTGTAAATCCCCGATTACAAGAATAATATCCAGTCACTATTTAAAAATAAATGAAATTGTTAGTTGTACAACAGAAATGCTGATTATTTATTAGGTAGCGGTTATAGAAAAAACCTACCTAAAAAGGTGAAAGTTCTCATTCCAAATAAGAAAAACCACGTTTTCAATGTGTATGACATTTAAATGAAATAAATTTTCGAAAATGACTAAGCAATCACCTTGGTGAAATTGGATAAAATACTTTTTTCAGTTTCATAAAAAAGTAGGGTGAATTCTACTATTATTATTATTTATCCCTTGGGTTCCTAGTCGAACATAGAACTTCACTAGGATGTCGCCATCTCAGTTTCTTCTCTGCAGTCTTTTCAACCTGGCTTCACACCTACACACAAACTTTCATCTCTTCATCACACCACCTCCTTCATGTCACCCTAACCTTGAACGCCCAACTTGTCGTTTCCCATTTGCCTTCAACTTGAGGGACTGGCTTAGCCTGCCAAGTGATGTCCCTAAATGCTCTTCTCAGTGTATGCACAATCCATTCAATCTCCACTTTCTTCCTCAGCATATAATTTGGGTGATAGGTTCTTGGTTGGTTCGTTGCCAGCCAGCCAGCCAGCCAGCCAGCCAGCCAGCCAGCCAGCCAGCCAGCCAGCCAGCCAGCCAGCCAGCCAGCCAGCCAGCCAGCCAGCCAGCCAGCCAGCTAGACTTCCTTTCTACTAATTCTTATTATTCTGGTCATCTGATCGATCTTCATTGTGAGTATCGAGTGAGCGCAGCTGTTCATGTCATGTGTATGTCTGTGGTTTGTTGGAAATGCGTATCGTAAGGTGTCAAGTCTCTCAACCATCACATACGAGCACTGACTCACTTGACTGAATTAGTGTTGGAAATTTGGATGTTATTCATGCTTTTTGCTGAGTGTAGTAGATCTCCAGACTGATTTCTGACTAATGAAGGTCTGTCTTACTGTGTTTCCGATGCTGGCTGCTTTGATATTTTCACCTGTGCCGCCACCTGTAATCGAGACTATGCTGTCTAGATAGGTAGGTGAGAGAGACAACTTGGCTTAGATTTCTCTCGGTGATGATGATTGGTGCTTCTTGCTGTTGTTGGTTGGGCATATTCATCATCTCTAATGTATTTGAAATCGAATTGATTTCCCCTTAGAATTCAGTTAAAGGATTAAGCCCCGGTTATTTTGTGAGAAACCCACTGGTCACTGTGATTTCACTTTATTGTGTTGATTCAGTGTACAGTATATTGAAACAGTATTCTTTACTGAATGATGTTACGGATACAATTCATCGTCTATATTCATGCCAGAGTATCTTCACAACTTTAAGATAATGTTACTGTACAAGAAAGGCATCTGAGAGACAATACTTGGCATTCTCAATAACGCTGGTATAACAGTAGCATTCAAAGTCACAAAATCACTCAGAAAGAAGCTTTGTAGGCAAAAAGATCCCAGTGATTCGATTAAGCAAAATAGTTTCCTTTACCAAATCCCTTGCAATGACTGTGAAGTTAAATACATAGGTCAGAGTAGTCGACTAAGATCTGTTAGGCTGTTCTAGGCACAATAACTTAAGCAAAACAGGTAGATCGTTATAAGCTAGGAAATCTAGAAAAATAGCTTGGCTATGGCTATACATACAATTACACATGATCACACAATAGGGAGGTTGAGAAAGACAGTAAAGAAAACTCGCTTGGTTGGTTGAAGGGAAAGACTGAAAACCTAATCTAGGCTTAATAAATCAACCCTACATACGTGTACTTTTCATTGTCACAAAAAAAGAGGGAAAGTCGCGAATAGATAAACTGTTGTTAACTCGTTACTGGAGAGTAAGTAATCAATAAATGGAATTGATTCCATTAGGAGGTCATTTACAGTCCGAATAACTCAGTGATAGCTTATCTAACTGTAGAACTGGACGATGTATATTCGGATTTCACAAGGGACATCACTTCTCATGAGGTTGAACATATATTGTAGAGGAGGGCCCAACGGTCCCCACCGGTTTCCTTTTACTTCTGCCTCAAAGTTGTGGAGTTACCTTGTTCCGTCTAAGTCCAATTAACTGTGTACAAAATGTTTTCCAGTTAATAATACTGCTTCACCATGTGATGTTCCTCCAGATGAGATATGATAATGAGTGGTGTAATTAATACATACAGATTTCCCTAAAAAGAATTTTTTTAATTTTTCTGATATAACTTGCTGTCATCAAGTTAGAGGGATACAATTAAATCTGTAAACATACATGGCACTGTTTGAATCTACTGAGCCACATTAACACCTACAAAACTGTAGGTTCATCCTGCTGATGAATATTGTTTGGTGCGAAACTTGAGTCTAGAGATTCCTATAATTAATTAGTGTTGAATTATCCAAAGTAAGTCTTGAAGATTATATATTTTGAGGGAGTTGCGGGGATTTGGAAATATTTCAAGTTGTTATTCATCGTAGAATGACATCAGTTGGAGGAACAAAGGAAACCTCGGAGCACTGGACAGCTGTTTCCTCCTAGTATGGACCATTGGATTCTGACCCAGTGGCTCAATGGTAACGTGCTGGCCACGGAAACTAAAGGCCCCGGGTTCGATCCCTGGAGGGGTCGTGGGTGCGCACTGTTGAGGAGTCCCATACTAGTGGGACGAAACAGCTGTCCAATGTTCCCAGATTTCTTTTGTTCCTCCAACTGATGTCAGTCTACGACGAATAACAACTTGATTATATACTTGACTTTGTTAAATAAAAGACAAGTGCATGTTAAACAAACAAGACGAAATTATAGACCAATGAGAAAAATTACCCTTCATGTAAATATCACTAAGTGAACCATCAGAAAAATGATATTTAAAATATATGTTAGTCAAAAAAAAATCTGTATCCGAATAAAAACAGAATTAAACAGTAGGATGATTATGTTGGCGAATGACAACCATATGGGCAATTGAAATAAGTAGGCGGGAAAAATAAGTTCACTGACTTCCTTCATATTCTTATGCGCATCACATGAAAGATAGTAGAAAGTGACTTAACAGTCTGTTTACTGAACATCATACAAACACTGAATAAATCACAGCTAAAAATTACAAGAAAAAAGAGAGAAGCATTTCAGTGATTATAAAGTTTGTGACATTTATCAGTGTAGTTTACAGCCTTTTATAGATCATGATAAAAAATTACTTACGGAGACAGTAGACGCGTGTATATTATCCTTTACTGTTGAAAACAAAAGTGATCGATATAAAAAGGTTGACAATTACCAATGAATAATCTAATGGTAGGATAATAGATTTATGCTTTAGTATACACTCTGGTGGAGTAGATTTGACTAAAACGTTGGCGAAACTCATGACCAACTTTAAAAGTTATCCATCATAGAAACTAAAGCTGTACAGCAAACCAATTAAACTTTATCAAGCTGTTACTCGTCATAGGTTGATATCATTTGGAGGAACATTCGAAACCTGAGAGCACTGGACAGCTGTTTCGTCCCGTATAAAACTCCTCAACTCATGACCCCACCAGACCATAGATCAAACCCATCCATCCATCCAAATCAACATAGGACCAGGGATTACTGCATTACGGTCCGAGTTGCCGCAGCTCAAAACAGTACAACGAGTAAAAAGTCTGTCAAGTGGAAGATGAAGAAAGAGGAAAAATTCAGTCGAAAGAAATATGAAGTACTCAAAGACAAAAAGGAAGAATGAGAAAATGACGAAACTCGGTAGAGTGTTAAGATGAAGACAATGTGTGTATGCATCTGCGCCACTGACATCGGTTCTGAGCCATATCACCCACAGTCTCCAACCACTTGTCCGTCTTGTCCGGCGGACCCCAACCGGCTAGTCTGCATCTCCCCACATGGCTCAAAACAACAGTCAAATACTTCATACATCGATGTCATGGCCAGTACGTTACCGCTGAGCCACGGTGACGTGCTGTCCATGGAACCTGGAGGTCATGGGTTCGATCCTCGGTGGACGAATTCGTAAGTGCGCACTGGTGAGGAGCTTTATACTAGGAGGAGAAAGCTGTCCAGTGCTCATAGGTTTCCAATTTTCCTCCAGCTGATGTCAGCCCATGATAAATACCAACTTGAAATAGTTTAACTGGTCATTATTTTTGTATTTTCACTTCTCAGTACATGAAAAAGAAATCAGGAGTGGCTTTACGGGCGTTTTACTATTCAGTAGTGCTAACCAAGTGCTGATATCACGTGATGTCACTGAAGTAATACTGAGTATTATCGACTATCACTTTAACTACTTGCGTAGTTACAGGCTTGAAAAAGGCCCGAGGTGGCCAGACTAAAACATGCCATCATTGTATAAAGTGTTGGTTTGAGCCATGTGGGGTGATGCAGACTAGTCGGTTGGGGTCCATGGGACAAGAGTAAGCAGTGGCTAGAGACTCTAAGTGATATGGCTATGGACCGATGTCAGTGGCGCAGCTGCATACACACATCATCCTCATCTCAATGACTCTATACCGAATCTCACCATTTTCTCATTCTTCCTTTCTTTCTTCTCGTACTTTATATTCCTTTTGGCAGAATCTTTTTATCTTCATCTTGCACTTCACTGCCTTTTTACTTGATGTACTGATATGAGTTGTGACAACTCAGACCGTTATTCGGTAATGCCTGTTCCTATGTTGATACTGATGATGATGATTATTTGAGATAGCTGTGGTTTCTGAGACGTGTATTACTGATAATGTGTGATAATCAAGCTGACAATCAATATAATGCTCATCTTCTCTAACTCAACTGGACTTGGATTAGGATGAGAAGCACTAATTGTTTAGCCATTGTGAATTCAATGAACGGACAGTAGTAACGCATAACGAACTCACATGAAAGTCATGAAAAACCACTAGGGATTGAGGTGAAATTAAGATCTGTTAGGCATTTTCTCCTTGGAGCTTAGCTGATTCAGTACACAACGCGTTCCTAGGAAGTCTCTGGTTCATTTCAAGTTTAATCATCTTGGTAAAATGACTCAAGATTTGTCTGAATGGCGCAGATATGTGCATATTAATTTCAGCGTTTTTTTATTCGTCCGTCTTCTCTTCTTACAAGTTTCTTCTAGTTCAACCTGCTCAACTACCATATGAATTTTTAAGGGATTAATACTGGTTGACCGTATTCAATATTGGCTGCCTAGTCAGAACTCATCCCAATCAAAATGGATTTGAATTAGAAAGGGGGAGCATCATATTGATTATCATTTTGTCTATCTGAGATAGCCTCCGTGGTTTGGCAGACTAGTATTTATACTGGATGATAATTGAAGGAGAAATAAAAATTTAGTAGTAATGGATCACGAATTCACATGATAGTCAGGTAAAACCTATTGTGATTGAAGTAAAATAAAAATCTTGTCAGCAATCGGACCTCATAACTCAATTGATAGAGCATCGTACTGAAAACGCAGTAATCGCTGGTTTGAATTTGGTCACTGTTCAGATCGTTATTTCACTTCCAAGCACCACTTAGTATAAATACCTGCTATTCGATGTTTATATCAACAAAATATTAGTGGCTTAAGTTCGAGTTATGTTCTGTCATCAAAGTGGTTGCTTAGTGATAATTTTGTTTCCCATTGCCGTATTATTATATAATTATTTGTCCCTTGGGTTCCCAATGGGAAATACGGCGTCACTAGCACATCTCCATTACACTCTGTCCTCTGAAATCGTTTGAACGCAGCTCCATCACAGCCCACAAGCTCTCATTTATTCCTCACACCAACTCCTCCATGTCAACCTAGCCACCAACGCCAAACTCATCCTTCCACATCTCGATTCCACTCGAGTGCCTGGCCTGACCTGTGATGTCCCCCAATCGTCTTCTCACTGCATGCCCAATCCATCTCCACTTCCTTCCACTGCATATTTGTTAAGTGATAGGGTTGTTGGTTGGTTCGTTACCAGAGTTCCTCCTTAGTGATTCTTATTAATCTGGCCATGTGATCTTCAGTGTCAGTATCGAGTGAGCGTGTGAGGCGGCTGTTCATGTGATGTGTATGTCTGTAGTTTGTTGGAAATGCTTTTTGTAATGCACTAAGTGTCTGAACCATCACATGCGAGCACTGACTTACTTGACTGAATTGGTGTTGGAAATGCGGATGTTGTTCACGCTTTATGCTGATTGGAGTTCAGAAGGTCTACACACTGGTTTCAGGTTAATGAATGCCTGTCTTGCTGTATTTCCCATCCTGGCTACTTCGACGTCCTTGTCTGTGCCTGTGCCACCACCTGTAGTTGAAACGATGCTACCGAGATGGGCGAAAGAGGCTATTTCCTTTAACTTTCTCCCCTTGATGGTGATTGGAGCTTGTTGTTGTTGATGATGGAGTTGGTTGGGCATCATCATCACCTCTGTCTTCTCTACATTCACTTGAATTCCCATCTCCCTTCGCTGCTCTGCCTCACCTCTCCTGTCAACTTGTTGTTTTTTGCCTGTAGATCTTCAAGCTTGTGTGACAATAAACATGAGTCATCAACGAAATTCACATCTTCTAGGATCTTTTCCCCGGTCCAGCTAGCGTATCCCCCCCCTTTCTCGCTCCTCACTGTTTCCTGTATGATCCAGTCAACCACAATCAGGAAGAGCATCGATGATTGTAGGCGGCCTTGTTTTACCCCTGTCTTCACTTGAAAGACATCACTGAGCTTCCAATTATGAATTACTTGGTATGTGGTGTCTTCATATAGTTGTTGAATGAGGTTGATAAATGTTTGTGGTATTCCGTAGTGTTGAAGCAGCTGCCGAACTACTTCTTGGTCGACGCTATCAAAGGCCTTTTGAGAGTCGACGAAGTTGAGTTGAGGTAGAGAGTTAACTGGACTGCCATTCTATACTCTGTTCTATGATGATGCGTGGTGTGGTGTTGCAATTTGGTCCGCACATGATTTGTACTTCCTGAATGCAACCAGTCAGCCTGTTCCGGTCGTAGTTTTGAATCCAGTGCATCTTTAAGCCTCTCCAGGATGATGCGGCTTAATATTTTACTTGGGGTGGACATGAGAGTGATTCCTCGTTAGTTCTTGCAGACTTAGGTCGCTCTTCGAATTTCCTAACCTCTGTTGGCAGATGGGCTCTTATACAGATCTAATGACGTTGCCTGAATGTAAACTACAGCGTACTGAATGTTTAGGCAGTATCGAGGGATCCACATAACAGACCATCTGTTTGCCTGGGTCATCCGATTTGACTCAGTATAACGAAGAAGGACTGCTGGTATCAATAAACAACAACTTAAATTTGTTTTAAAAGAAGTGACTGCAGTGTCTCGATGGATAGCGCTCTGTAGTTGGAAGTGATAGGTACTAAGTTCAAGTCTTACCGGGGTGCAGATACATCCATCTGAATAGTCGCAAATGGGGCGAAAGATGAGTTCTGTATTCCTCGGTTAGCCACTAACTAGACTGGTTATGACTTCATTCTGTAGAAGCAACAATGATACGTAAACCTCTACTTCTTTGAAAATTGGTTTCAAGATACTCAGTGTTTAATTATGCCAGTGAGCTGTGTTACACTGACGTAGCAAAGTTCATCTTACATTTGTACGCATACTACTAGTCACGTCCAATACTATAAGAACTTAAGTACTGACAGAGTTGTGAAGGCAGTTGGGAATCCCTAGCTGTACACACCATGGAAGGCTATTTCTTTCCGAGGCTGGGTTAGTAAAAATAGTGCGTAACCACAGAGCCCTAGAGACATCTGCTTAAGACTCGTCACAAACCGCATTTTATGAAAGTTTGAAACATAAGTTTGATTGTAATAATAGTTGTTCACTTTTGTTAGTCTCGACTCGAACTATGAAGCTATATCACTAACACCGAAAGCTGCAGGATGATGGGGAGTTTTTTTCGGGCTAATCTTTTCCAACCCTCCTTTCCGTAGGCAAGTTGTCATCAGCATGGCACTGCTGGTAATCCATGGTAAACACTTTACTGCCGTCAGACCCTCTTCTAGTTGGCAGTACAACTTCACCGCTGTAATTTCATCAGACTATGAAAGTAACTGGTCTCCGCTCGATCACTATCCGATTGACCTTTTTGCAATGGTAGAACCTCAAGGCAATCAACATTCCACCAGTATAGCTTGTTGAGTCATCGTGCTACGGAAGCCCGCCCGCTATGTTAAAGGGATCAATATCTGTCTGCATAGAGAAGGAATATGGTTAAACGTCTTACAACAAATGTAGCCTATTCTTATTTATATCTACAGTTAAATGAATAAAATTATTCAATTCACTCATATGATTTTGAAATGATGGAGAATCTTTGTAGCTCAGGTGGTTAGTCTTGATTGTATTATGTTCTCTGAGCTGCGTTGTTTAGTTATAGAGCTTTCATCGTCTTTCTAGACAACATCAACAGCAGCACTAACTTCAGTATGAAGTCACTTGTCAATATCTCTCCATCACTGACGGATTTGGTAACTTACTCTGACAAACTCCTTTGTCGTTCATTGTTTCCTTCGATTGCTGTTTCATTGATTGTATAGATTTTCCAGTTGACTGCTCCTCTACTTGGTCTCTCACCTCTCTGTCATTTATCAGTTTTCTCATCGGTTGGTACATTGCATCTATGTGTATACAACCACTGATTGCTGACCGACCTGAATGTCAAGCTTCTAGGAATTCCGTCATATTCTCCCTATTTCCTCTCTCCATCCAAGATCAACACCACATTGACAAAATTGAATTCGCATCCATAGTTGTTATCCACGTGCATTGTAATGAGTGATGAAATGTCATGTATGATGTTTAATAGACAATTGATGTTCATGTAAATGACGAAGGTGAAGATGGCGACCACTTTGTTCAGTGTAGTGTTGACTACAGTCATTCCAGTTGATTTTGTGAATGATATTCGGTTTGTCTTTTCTGGTTGTTGTTGTGTCCTTTGGTCTGCATAATAGTGTTTGGAGGGAATTTGTTGGTTTATGAGCCACACCAATTGCAAGTGGTCTCAGTAATCTAGTAGTGATTTCTGATATATTCTTAATGTATGGTAGGATGATGTGTTTATTGATATATGTTGGTGACTTTGTAGTTGATGATGTGTGGGATAGGCATCTTGTGATAAAGTCTGTTGGAGAGCTGTTCTTTTTTAGAATGGCATTCATGTCAGACAGCAATCAATGGATGTATACACATAGATGCAGTGTATTAACCAAAGAGAAAACTGATAAATGACAGAGAGGTGAGAGACCAAGTAGAGGAGCAGTCAACTGGAAAATCTATACAATCAATGAAACAGCAATCGAAGGAAACAATGAACGACAAAGGAGTTTGTCAGAGTAAGTTACCAAATCCGTCAGTGATGGAGAGATATTGACAAGTGACTTCATACTGAAGTTAGTGCTACTGTTGATGATGTTGTCTAAAAAAATGATGAAAGCTTCACGACTAAACAACCGAGCTCAGAGAACACAGTATAATAGTTTATCAATTCAAAGTATTCTTTACTTCTGGACAATAGATTCACTGTGTACCAGAAAATATTTCTCTTAACACTTAGTTGTGGTTACCAACAATAATCTGCTAGCAATAAACTGATGCTGAATATTGAACGATTCAAGGTTTAATTTGCCATAAAGTAGAAACTCAGACTTAGATTATTAGTAGTATGCAAATCGGGACTTAAATGAAAGTCATAATCATTACTGACTAAATGCAATGCAAATTGTTTATTCTCTAAACAATGGAACTGTGAATATTTTTTTAGCTGAAGGCTTGTACACAGTTGCGTATTTGTTATCAACCAAAGACACTTTCTCAACCTGGAATTTATCAACACTGGCGTGTAATAACCATTAAAATTATGCACATTCCAGTGAGAATTTCAGCCTGTACCATTTAGTCTTGAAGTCTGTGAACAATTTAGGAGAAATTTCATAACTAATAGGACTAAAGTTTGTGTACTAATGCCTATAATGTAGTAGCCAATTTGACTGCAGAGTTTCAGTTATTAAGAGGTCACTGATAAAGATTACAGTGAGTGTCCTATGGAACATGAGTTTTCAGCAGTTTGTAGATACACCTTATTGATTATTAAAAGTTTAATAGGGGCCAGAAAGCATAATTCTTTGGCTAAGCAACTATTACAGGCTGATAGTGAACATTGAAATTTGTGTTGATAATGTTGCCTAGAAAGAATCACAGTGCAAGCTCCACTATTAAATCATCCAACTCAGAGGACACAAAACCATCAAAATCATCCTCTTGAGTTACAAATATTGTCCATCATCTCAGTGATGACATTGTCAATCAATCAATATCAACATGGGACCAGGCATTACGGCGTAACACTCCGAATTGTCACAGTTCATATCAGTATATCAAGTAAAAAGACAGTGAGGTGCAAAATGAAGACAAGAAAATTCTGCCAAAAGAAGCATAAAGTATGAGAAGAAGGAAAGGAGGAATGAGAGAATGGTGAGATTCGGTATAGCGTCATTAAGATGAGGATGATGTGTGTATGCAGCTGCGCCACTGACATCGGTCCATAGCCATATCACTTAGAGTCTCTAGCCACTGCTTACTCTTGTCCCATGGACCCCAACCGACTAGTCTGCATCTCCCTACATGGCTCAAACCAACACTTTATACAATGATGGCATGTTTTAGTCTGGCCACCTCGGGCCCTTTTCCAGCCTGGACCTACTTCTGTCAAAATTGTGTGACGAGTCAGTCGGTGACTGGGCATGCGTATTACGTGTCCCAACCATCTCAATCGATGAAAGTTCACAACCATGCTAACTGATTTACCTCCGTTCCCTAAAACTCTACACCTGACTTCGGCATTACTCACGTGGTGACAGCACGAAATACAGCCTATACTACCAAGGCAACGGTGGTCAAACACTCGAAGACTTCTCATGTTTTCCACCTTCAGTAGCCATGTTTCATAGCCGAACAGCAGAACAGACCGGACTGCTGTGAAGTATGCGCGACCCTTAGTAGACAAACGGATATCACTGTAATGCCATAGGTGGCGTAAATTGGCAAAAGTCAACCGAGCCTTTTGTATCCGTGCAGAAATCTCATCGGCAACTAACTCACCGTGGTTGATCCTACTTCGCAGGTAAGTGAAGTGGTCGACACACTCAACCACTTCACTTTCTATTGTTAGCCGTGGCACCGCTGAAGACCAGTTTTGTAGCAAAAATTTGCATTTGGGTGGTAAAAACCGCATCTCAATCATTCTCAAATTGCTGTTCAAAGTATTCAAAAGACTCTGCATCTTGTCAGCGTCTTCACTTAACAGGACTATGTGATGACATTGTACAGTTAGTCTACAGACTTTTATCAACACTTCAGTGCGACAGAATAATATCAATATAGATATATTCCATAAATACGATTCTCACTATGACAAAAAAAATATGGAATTTAATGCAAAATATCAGGGTGGAACATACATCGAAATTTTCCAATCCAGATAACCGGAGATTTCGTTGAGAACGAGCTAAAATCATATGCTTCACATATACTACTGAATTTTTGTTATCCAAAGAAAACTTCCTTATAAGCTAAGGAATTAGACTCAAGGTAGTTTCGGTCATTAGGAAGGAGAACTATTGAAAACCTGAGAACATTGAACAACCATTTCAGTTTAGTTTGAAAATCTTCAAAACCCCCAGCAGCAATAATCTTATGAAGCTTTCAGGTCGCGTAGTGAACAAGCCACTGTGTTTAAATTCAATGGTTCGCATTTTACTACCTTTATCAACTCGTCATATAGTGAAAACATTATTAGATGCAGTTAGTGAGTGTTCATTACACCTGATTTGTTTCGTTTTACAAATCGCAGCTTATTATCAGAACTTTGGAAAATTTATCTCAGAACAACTTACCAATAAAGACTATGGACATAATTAAAGTATTGTTTCGTAGGAAGTAATTTATTTAAAGGCTGTGTTTCTTCTCAAACTGATGTTAACTAAAGATATTAGTTTGATGTACTCTAAATTCTCATTAAATGGAGACTGAATAGTACCATTTAACCTTATCTCAATACTTTGCAGCGCATCTCACACTTGCAAGCGCTCCATTCATTCTACAGTGTAACTAAGATTCTACGTGATCAATGGGTCCAACCTCAAAGAAACAGTGAAACAAGTCATGACAGCATGAAGGTCATTAGAGAATGGTTTATTATTATTATTTGTAAATGCGTGTCGTAAGGTGTCAAGTCCCTCAACCATCACATAGAATCACTGACTGACTTGACTGAATTAGTGTTGAAAATCCGTATGTTTTCACGCTTTATGCTGAGTGTAGTGTAGTGTGGTATGGTGTAGTGTAGTGTGTTGTAGTGTAGTGTAGTGTAGTGTAGTGGAGTGTAATGGAGTGGAATAGATTGTAGTGTAGTGTAGTGTAGTGGAGTGTAGTGTAGTGTAGTGGAGTGGAGTGCAGTGGAGTGCAGTGCAGTGCAGTACAGTGTAGTGTAGTGGAGTGGAGTGGAGTGTAGTAGATCTCCACACTGATTATTTCAGATTGATACTGGAAGGCTGGTCTTGCTGTATTTCGGATGCTGGCTGCTTTCACATCCTCATCTGGACTGTTGTCGCCGCCCGTATTTCGAACGATGCTGACTATGTAGGCAGGTAGATGAAAGAGACTACTTCCTCTACGTTTCTCTACTTCACAGTGATTGGTGCCTCTCGTTGTTGTCATTGTTGTTGTTGATGTTGGCTGAGTATCTTCATCACCTCAGTCTTATCTACGTTTACTTGAAGTCGTGTTTTCGCTGCCTCTTCTGTCAACTTGTTGGTTTTTGCCTACAGATTTTCGAACTTGTGTGACATTTGACATAAATCACCGAAGAAATGGTTTGGGCCTTTTTAAAAACTTTTCCAGCTCATCTAGTCAACTGTATTAAATATCAGTGAACATGTTGTTTGAATAATTCTGTTTTGACTATTTGACACAGTCATGGTTTAGCAGGCCTCTGTTATTAATACTGTGTGGTGATTGAAGGCAACCTCCTGGTACCCCGCTCAATGCTCTACCAACTGGGCTATGAGCAGCGGGTAAGAGACCCCGTTGGTCACTGTTTGGAATCGTACCACAACCTAAATTTTCATTTTATCCAAACACTCAAATTAAAATATAAGTTACCAGAGTATGACACAGAGGTTCACACTTTGTCTGCACTCTAAAAAGCAGAACAGTAATTTATTCAATAAGACAAGATATTGAGTTTGACTGGTATCGGTGAATTAATTCTTTAAACAGTAGGTTTAGATAATAAATATTGTACACAGGTTTATCACTGAACGGTAGTCAGACTAATAGCTGACTCCGGTTTAGCAATCTGGTTATCAGGCATAATAACACAACTCTAGTGATATATGATATTCTCACGTATCTTTTAACTGCCATTCAGCAGAAGGTACTAGAAGGAGAAAATTAAGCAATTTTGAAATATTTCAATACTGATTACAGAGTTGAAAAAAAACATCACATCTCCTATTTGTTGTCGTGTAAAAGAAGATTATTACATAACTGGATGTTTAAATTGTGTAATATTTTTTTTCAGGATCAAAATTAAAGTTATTATCTTAACTGCTTGAAGAGAACAGTTTCCAGTTTATTCTTTGCAGAGATCAAATTGACTGTCGCATCAGTTATGCAATGAATATTTGTGTAGGCATATATCCTAACTGAACTATATAGAATAGATAATAAAACAGTTAGTTTAATGGAACTGATCAGTCTCTATTCGCATATGGGCTCCTATGCGTATGCCTAGATATTACCTATGTTCTAATTATAGTGAAGACAGATAATGGTTGCGCATCCTGGATTCCACTACTGGGCACTATCCATCACTAATATAAATACTGAATACATTTCGATTGATACGAAAGACATTATACGGCTCTTTTGTTAATCGATGACGGTAAAGAGTTTTGTTCAGTTAAAACAAAAAAAGAATATTTTAGGTGTTATAGCTTTTAATTCTCCGTCTTTGATAGATATTAGGATTGAGTCTTTATGGGAATAGCTGGTATATACAGCTGACAAGTCCTAGATGGGACGAAATATGCTTCCTGGTTTCCACTTCTATCAATCATCCTTTATTGGTCTCAAAAAAAAGTAGCATCTTTATAGTGTACAGGAAATATTACTAATTTTAATCTATCCATCCTAGTTACAATATAAGCTTGTTCAAGCAGTTCAGTAATTGTAAGCAAGTGGTAGGTTCTTATCCATTCTCTTCTGATAAGTTTATTCGACATAATACAATGAAAGTATATTGATAACTCTATGGAGTTTCCAGTGTAGTTTACTATTTATAATCATATTAACGTATTCACACAATTCTCTTCAATCATTTTTCAATCCTTGATTTCAGTGGTAAAATAACTCTTGATATATTTGGAATAGGTGTATTATTATTATTATTATTATTATTAGTCCCTTGGGTTTCTAGTGGAACATAAAGCTTCAGTAGCACATCTCCAGTGACCTCTGTTCTCTGAGATCTTTTGAACCTGGTTCCACGACAACCCACAACCTCTCATTTCTTCCTCGCACGACCTCCTCCATGTCACCCTCGGCATCGACGCCCAACTCGTCGCTTCCCATGGGGATTCCACTCGAGGCACTGGCCTGACGCGTGATGTCCCCAGTTGGCCTTCTCAGTGCATGCCCAATTTATCTCCACTTCCTTCTACTGCATATTTGTTGAGCGATAGGTTCCTGGTTGGTTTGATCCCAGAGCTCCTTGTTGCTTATTCTCATTATTCTGGCAATCCATCTGATCTTCAGTATCGAGCCAGCGTAGGTGGCAGTTGTTGATGAATGTCTGTAGTTTGTTGGAAATGCCTTTCGTAACGCGCCAAGTCTCTGAACCATCACATGCAAGCACTGACTTGACTGAGTTTGATGTTGAAAATCTGTATCTTGTTCCGCATGCTGAGTGCAGAAGATCTCCACACTGGTTTCAGGTTAATGAAATTCTGTCTTGCTGTATTTCCGATCCTGGTTATTTTGACGTCCTTGTCTGTGCCTGTGCCACCACCTGTAGTTGAAACGATGCTACCGAGATGGGCGAAAGAGGCTATTTCCTTTAACTTTCTCCCCTTGATGGTGATTGGAGCTTGTTGTTGTTGATGATGGAGTTGGTTGGGCATCATCATCACCTCTGTCTTCTCTACATTCACTTGAATTCCCATCTCCCTTCGCTGCTCTGCCTCACCTCTCCTGTCAACTTGTTGTTTTTTGCCTGTAGATCTTCAAGCTTGTGTGACAATAAACATGAGTCATCAACGAAATTCACATCTTCTAGGATCTTTTCCCCGGTCCAGCTAGCGTATCCCCCCCTTTCTCGCTCCTCACTGTTTCCTGTATGATCCAGTCAACCACAATCAGGAAGAGCATCGATGATTGTAGGCGGCCTTGTTTTACCCCTGTCTTCACTTGAAAGACATCACTGAGCTTCCAATTATGAATTACTTGGTATGTGGTGTCTTCATATAGTTGTTGAATGAGGTTGATAAATGTTTGTGGTATTCCGTAGTGTTGAAGCAGCTGCCGAACTACTTCTTGGTCGACGCTATCAAAGGCCTTTTGAGAGTCGACGAAGTTGAGTTGAGGTAGAGAGTTAACTGGACTGCCATTCTATACTCTGTTCTATGATGATGCGTGGTGTGGTGTTGCAATTTGGTCCGCACATGATTTGTACTTCCTGAATGCAACCAGTCAGCCTGTTCCGGTCGTAGTTTTGAATCCAGTGCATCTTTAAGCCTCTCCAGGATGATGCGGCTTAATATTTTGCTTGGGGTGGACATGAGAGTGATTCCTCGTCAGTTCTTGCAAACACTGAGGTCTCTTTTCTCCGGGAGTTTGACAAAGTAACCCTTCTTCCAATCGCCAGGTACCTTCTCTTACTGGAATAGGTCTAGCATCATTTATATTGTATCTATTCGATATTGATTACAGAGAGAAATTAATTAAGAGATGTTTATCTATTGAATCAACACAGAAAGTAGTAATTGACAAATGATACAATTATTGAAATTAAATGTTACAAGTTGTATAAACATTTCAATTTGGTTATCAGAGATCAGTTGTACTCAAAATATCATCCATTGAATAATAATCTTACACTGTATTACATCAAATAAACCTATTTAATATAGGAAAACATTTCTCCCACTATTAGTTTCACAAGTAGTAGAGAATATTTATAACTCAAATGGATAGTTTTGGTTGTAATTATGTTCTCTGTGCTCACAGAAGACAATTATAACCAAGTTTTACAAGTTTTAAACAAAATATAATAATTTACTATTATTCACTTCTTGCCGGCAATAGATAATATTGAAAGGTACAAAATGAGTAGATCATAAAATGACATAATATTCATTATTATGATAAGGATAAGTAAATACAATTCTATTGACATCATAATCATCTATTTATATATTGTTTATATTTCAGTGGATTAATAGGTGATCGAAGTAATTTTCTTTAAATCAAATATGATCAAGTTATTGATTAGGCACTGGATCATAATCAACTTCATCTGATCTAGTTGTAAGTGATGATCGAATCCAATTGATCATGTTATAATGTGACCACCAGGCTAGTAAATTCATCACTGCTATGTACTTGGATAGATGTTGGTTAAATAGAGAGATTCGGTAGTAAGCTCTGCTTAAAATAGTTTCTATACTTGGTGGTATTTATCAGTCAGTCGTGTCTGCAAATTCTAGGGAATTGATATTATGTCTGAGGATGGAACCTGAGTCCCTCACTACTACAGTCAGAGATGTCATAATTAGGCTGAAATGTTACGTAGGATATCAGTTCTCTCGAGGTTGTAGATACATTTAACTGATGAGTACCGTCAAGCACAAAACCTAGGTTTAGGACTTCTTTCCGATCACGTCAATTCAACTAACGTAATAAATTCAATACACACTATCGTGAATAGTTGGGAGAATTTTCTAGACAAAATATTTGGGAATAAAATCATTAGAAAACTGTACCTTCATTCTCCTTTTGAAACCTTAATGTATCTGTTCTACTGCAGTATAAAAAACAGGTCACATTTGTTACATAATTCACCCATTTAGTTCAGTGTGACAGAAAAGAAAGTTATCTCCACAATCATTAGCTAAATTATCACATAAATTAATGGGGGGAGGGGGGGGTTAGGAGACTGAACTGAATATCCATACTTCTCAATATTGGCGTGTACTTACATTTTCAATGTGTCGAATTATACTCACTAGAGAAAAAACACAATATACTGAAGTATAAAGCAAGTAAACTCAGAGATAACCTTCCACAAGATGATCATTGAACATTAAACACAACATTTTCATGCAGACAATAAGAGGTAATTAGTTTTATAGAAATCGACTTCTTCAAATATGAAGAAACAAAGGAAAGAATAGTCTGACCACTTCGAAAAACTCATGAATCGACTACCCCCACCACCTACAACTCGTCCAGAAATACCACCAGCAGTTCAGACACAATTATAAGTGAACACAAGCCGTCCGACAAAAGCAGAAGAGAAGTCGTAAACGCCATAAAGCTTCTTAAATCAGTGAAGCCACCAGGACCAGAAGCACTTAAAACAGACGCAGAGTCAACAGCTAACATGCTCACACCACCAGAAGGAAGGAAAAGTACCTTCCAATTAGAAGGATGGATACCTTGTTAAACTCCCAAAGAAGGGAGACCTAAGTCTTAGCAAGAACAAGAATTAATGCGGAATCATGCTCCTTTCCACCCCAGACAAAATATTATGCCACATCATCCTAGAGAGACTAAGCAATGCTCCGCACTCAAAATTACTACCACAACAGGATCCATTCAAGAAGCTCAATTCATACGCGGATCAAATTGCAACGCTACGAATCATCATAGAAAAGAGGATAGATTGGCAATCAGCTAGTTACCTCTACCTCATCCATTTCGATAACGCACTCCATCCAGGCGTCGACCGAGAAGCAATATGGAAAGCAGCTCCTACAACACTACGGTCTTAGTCCCACAGACCTCTATCAATCTCATTCAACAGCACCTATACGCTATATGATGCTACATACCCCATGATTCACAATGGAAATCTCAGTGACGCCTTCGATGTGAGCACACGGGACAGGGGTTAGACAATGTTGCCACCTACTATCATCAATGATCATCTTCCTGATTGTGGTCGACTGGACTGCACTGGATCATGCAACGAAGTGTGAGCAGCGAGAAAATGGACATACGCTAGCAGGACCAATGAAGAGACACGAGGAGAAGATTTCAATTTCGTCCACGATGATTTATGTTCAATGTCGTGTCGCACAAAGTCGCAGATCTGTAGGCGAAAACCAACAAGTTGACAGAAGAGGCAGCAAAAACACGACTTCAAGTGAACGTAGATAGGACTGAGATGATGAAGATACTCAGCCAAAAACAAGAAGAGGCACCAATCACTATGAAGTAGAGAAACGTAGAGGAAGTAGTCTCTTTCATCTACCTGCCTACATAGGTAGCATCGTTCGAAATACGGACGGCGACAACAGTCCAGATGAGGATGTGAAAGCAGCCAGCATCCGAAATACAGCAAGACCAGCCTTCCAGTATCAATCTGAAATAATCAGTGTGGAGATCTACTACACTGCACTTCACTCCACTCCACTACACTACACTCAGCATAAAGCGTGAACAACATACTGATTTTCAACACTAATTCAGTCAAGTCAGTCAGTGATTCTATGTGGTTATTGAGAGACTTCGCACCTTACGATACGCATTTCCAAGAAACTACAGACATACACATGACATGAACAGCTGCCGACTACGCCCACTCGATGCTGACACTGAAGATCGATCAGATGACCAGAATAATAAGAACTGGTAGAAAGGATGTCTAGCTGGCTGGCTGGCAACGAACCAAAGAAGCAAGAACCCATCGCCCAACTAATATGCAATGGAAGAGAGTGGAGATGGATGTGATTGGATTTGATTTGATTGGTCGTACACTGAGAAAACCATTTGTGGACATCACACGTCAGGTGAGGCGGTTGGATTAAATCCAGATGGGAAACGATGAGTTCGGTGTCTGAGGTGATTGTGACATGGAGGAGATTGTATGATGAGTAGATGAAAGGTTGTGTGTAGTTGTGGAGGCATGTAGAGAAGACTGCTTCGACTTGAGTGAAATGGTGACTTTGTAGTGAATTTCTATGTTCCACTAGGTACCCATGAAACAAATGATAATAATAATGTTAATAATAATATAAAGAGATTATGAGAATTTTCAGCTTTTTTAATCTTAAGTCTTACAACCTACTATGATTTAAAATGTAAATGCCCCACCTTATTTGTTGTATGGTGTCTCACCTTAAATGATCTTGTGCCTTATTCTTTTGAATGTCAGACTATAAACTTTGTGAACTGCTTAGTTGTTATGGTTCCTGTTCTATTGATAGCTGTGCATTAGAGAATGTTACAAATATGATACATATCAGCGTGTTGTTTTCCTTCAGACCTTTCCTGGTCCTCCCATATCTTACTAATTGTGTAAAACTAGTGGTGTACCTCTAAACCTTCTAGTTAAAAAAGTTGTGGGCAAACGTTTTCACTCATGTAAACATGTGACCGGAGTTGTTTTTTTTAGATGATCCGCATCCTCTTCACTCAAAGTTGACTGTGTGTTTGTCCTCTGGAAAGACAATGAGCAAGTACATAAGAATTTGTACACGTACCACTAAATATAAAATCTCTACTCCTTACCGTATTTAGCTTATCTTCTGTGCGACAAAGACAGTTTTCTGAATGAACTACCTAACCAATTAGTGATCTTGAAAGGAAACTAAGTGATGAGTACACAGCATGTTACTACTTATGCAATTATGAATCTAATTGCTAATATGAATGTCTACCTAGGGTAAAGATGCGTTTTCAAGAAAGTTGTAGACAGAGTGAATATTCTTGTCTTTTTAACGTAATTTTCCTTGATTTTATTTTGCTATGTATATATGTACACTGTTTCTGTCGAATTGATGGTACATTATATACTGAAAATTCTGCAGATTATTCCCGAAATACCTTTCAGAATAAAATCATTAATAATACTGTTATATAGATGTTAAAACGAGATGTTTACTGTTATGATAAAGCCATACAGGACAAAAATCTTTATCTCCATATGAAAAGGTATTCCAGTGATAAACATAAGTTGAGTAATTGTATATGAGGACTACTTGGTTATTAAATAGTTTTCACTGTAAACTAACATTAGTTGGGTGAATCACTGGATAAATATTTTGTACATGTTTCAAGCTATTCCATAGTGGGCAACAACAATGTCGTAAGAGATTAAGCTCCCGAACCATCAAGTCTCAGGGGAGCACATTGGCATTCAATATCTGGGATTCCACGATAAAGCCCCACAATTATTCAGCGTCATAGGCGAGTATTCTTGCACCTTTAATTGACTCAGAGATCCTGAATTCTCATCAAAACCTCGAGAAATTCATTTCGCAGTATGTCATGACCTGTTGAGGAGAGTTTCAAAAAACGACTTACCAGCTTTCCAGTAATCTCAAGTTTTTCAGTGGTTCTCCAACTGATTTCAATCCGTAATGACAATTAATTTGAAATTAGTTAACTTCAAGATTCCAAAAGGGTTATTATATTTAATTTGATGTGTTGATGCAGTACAGAGAATTTCCCATTTCACAAGAAAATAACAATGTATCAACTGCTAAAACCTTGAAATGTCAATGCTGTTAAGAAGATTTTGCTATCTAAGTGAAGATAAGTCTTCATTCTTCAAGTTAGTATCCATCAAAGAATGATATCAGTTAGAGGAACATTGGAAACCTCTGAGCACTGAACGTCTGTTTCGACCTAATAGAGGACTCCTCAGCTGTGTGCACACGAGCCCACAAACTAGCGATCGAATTCAAGTTCCGTGGTCAGCATGTTACCACTGAGCCACTGAGTCCGAACCCAATAGGCAATATTTCTAACTTCTGTCAGTCCACGATATAGTGCGACCTACATCTAATATCGTCGTTGAGTATTTATCCTAATGGTCACCAGGTCAAAAAGGAATGCCGAGGGATGAAATGAAAATTAAGAAAACACATTACATTACCAGATGGTTACGAATAATTTAGTGAACTGTTATAGCATTTCACAGGTAGAATGTTACAATAGTGACCTACCATAGACTTTAATTAAGCTTCGTAGTGTAATGAAATTCCATAAAACTGTAACGCATCAATCAATTAGACGACATATATTCCGCTATTTGTTGAATATGAATGAAAGAAGCAGAGATTTATCTGGCAATTGATTTTAGGTGTTTCTAGCTGCTCAAGTTTTTCAGTAGTAGTAGTAGTAGTGGTGGTGGTAGTGTGAGTAGTAGTAGTAGTAGCGGTAGTAGTAGTAGTAGTAGTAGTAGTAGTGGTAGTGGTAGTGTGAGTAGTAGTAGTAGCGGTAGTAGTAGTAGTAGTAGTAGTAGTAGTAGTAGTAGTAGTAGTAGTAGTAGTAGTGGCATTTTTTACTATTTCATGGCACTTCAAATATCACACCTATTTATCTTGGCTTATGGATGGTTTTCAAGGAAAAACCTGTTCACACAGCAGTCGAGCACTTCAAAAAAACTAATCAACAATAAGAATTGTTAACGGGAATCTTGAAATTGGTAAATTATTTGCAAACTAATCATCTTATTCTAGGTATATCTGTCCATGTAACTCGCGCTAACTGGATCCCGCTGAATTGAGCTAAGTGGCTTCACTTGAAACAACTGGAATAGCTGTCCGGTGCTCAGATTACTCTGGCCCGACTGACAAAATCAACATGTTAGCGTGGATGGTTTGTACTCATTCAATTTTTTCAGTAGTATATTTGATTCTGAGTAGTTTAGGTACTGAAAAGATACACTAATGATCTGTAGGTTATTGTTAGAAGTCATATTGTAACCGTACTAAAATTGTATTGATAAAATGTTTTTATTTAAGTAGTATATTTTCATCTGTTTACATCAATTTATTGCTTTTCTTTTTCAATTTAAAGCCTATGAGACATTCATCTATGAACGTAAACAAACTCAAGTCATAGAAGGTATTCTTGGTGAACCACTGACATTAATATGCAATTCAAAGATATCATCAACTAAATCGAAGGACAGAAATATACTTTGGTATCGATTGCCTAGTTTACAAATTAATGAACAGAACAGTGTACATCTACACTTCAATAAACTAAAAGAGGATGATTTAGGCGTTTATTTCTGCTCTGATCAATCAAACTTATCACGTCATTTACCAGTACAAAAAATTGAAATATGGTCAAGCAACTATGTGTCAGGTATGAATGAATTCCAAGTTTTTCTTTATATCTTGAATAAAATATTGAAACGTGTACAGAATCTATATCCTCCATTTCTGGATTATAATCAGTGAAGAATAAAAATACTGTAGACATTTCATACTGCCATCAAAATTTATTAATTTTGCAGTGTGACTTTCGTAAGAAACATGAAGATTAGGAAGATGCGATATGAGGAGAAAAATTATTTTATTATTATTATTAGTCCCTTGGTTCCTAGTGGAACATAAAGCTTCAGTAGCACATCTCCAGTGACCTCTGTTCTCTGAGATCTTTTGAACCTGGCTCCACCAATGCCCACAACCTCTCATTTCCTCCTCGCACGACCTACTCCATGTCACCCTCGGCACCGACGTCCAATTCGTCGCTTCCCATGGGGATTCCACTCGAGCAACTGGCCTGACGCGTGATGTCCCCAGTCGGCCTTCTCAGTGCATGCCCAATCCATTTCCACTTCCTTCTACTGCATATTTGTTGAGTGATAGGTTCTTGGTTGGTTTGATCCCAGAGCTCCTTGTTGCTTATTCTTTCTGGTAATCCATCTGATCTTCAGTATCGAGCCAGCGTAAGCAGTTGTTGAGGAGAAAAATACTTATAGCTTACTAATTTATTAGATTTATCACACCGTGAAGTAACAGTACCGTATACTGGATTACTTTTTGGACATAATTTTATATCTCTACACTCATATCAAGATAACCACACAACTTTGAGATATCCTTCATAGAGTCCTAATTTCCTTGCCCCCTTTTGTGACATGGATAGTAAGATTTTCTAGATATCCGGAACAAGTGCTATGTCTACTGACTCCTACTTATATAATAACAACTCACTAACTACTAGACAGAGGACATTCAGCATTGATTAACTGTTGTTCTTATCCGAGGTCTGTAGTATGCCTTGACCGCGTCCATATGAGTCGAAGTAATACCAGCCTGCCAAATCAGATAATTCAAAGAACAATCAATTTTGAGCTTCAATTGAATTGGAATGAGATGTCTTGGCTAAACAAATAGTATTATGATTACGATGAATGGACTGTTACTTATGCATCATATAGTCATATGACAGACGTACAAAACCCATCAAGGACTGAAATGAAGTCAAGACGTAGCACACAGCCTAGTTATAATAAATTTGTCGAAAAGTAAATAATTAAAATGGACTACTTTATAAAAATAAACGAGTATAGTTTCGCCATGATAGATTGAAATAGTAAGATGTAGAGATATTTCATTAGGATGTTTACGACGTGAAAAGAAATGTTTTCAGAAGTGAGATGTTTGAGTAGGTTAAGTCTATTGTAAGTTCAATGACTGAAGAAACATCTTTGTATATAGAGTTGGGTTAAACTATATGAATCACCAAGGCATCTTTTCTTAGCACCATTTTGATGAAATTCTTATATACACTGTCTATGAGAGTGAAATTAGATTGTAGGTCGAATTAGTGTCCAGAATAGGTTAAATGTTCTAAAATTGAGTTATTCAATCTTTGTTCCTTGAAAGATGAAGATGGTATATCGTCAAAGATGCGTGTAGAAAGCGAATTCTGAATGCGAACTGACAAATCTTTATTTAAACCATGAGTTGATTAAAGGTGAAACAAAAATCTTGGCAACGCTTGGAGTCTAAACTAGTGACCTCTAGTTTTGATTGTTAATTCATGTATATAACCTTAAAAAGGTTTTTATTTATTACTTTGTTTCCTTAATTAGAAATCAATTTTGGACGCTTAATCAATGGAACTGATAAGGACTACTATATATGTCCAAATATTCTTAATAAAAATACCTTTGTAATATGGGAATATCCTATGGGTAATGTAGTTGTGAATGAATTCAGTGATAAATTGATACATTCAACAAAGTATCAATTTTTAACATATCCTTCACCTATTTGTCAATATAGTTGGATTGATAATACAAATGAGACATTGGACAGTCAATTTTATCTGAAAAGAATACGTCGACAAACTGAATGTATGTTTCTTTTCTCTGTTATGATATTTAATATTTTCTAATCAAATGATAATTGATTGAAGACAGAATTTATTCCATGAAGTATCTGTCTTATCTGAGTTGATTCACTTAACTTTGGATACGCCTACTTTGTAATTATTTAGCCAAGTTGACTCTCACTTCTTTCTCATAGAAGAAAGTCTTTTATTTTTCTCATACAGATTATTACCTTTAAAAGATCTGGTTACAGTTGACATTTTTGTGTAATTTTTTTCTACATAAAGTGAATAGCTTAGTGTATAACTGAACAACAATGAGTAGTTAAAAATCCCTTAAAGTGATCTTTGAATTTCGTCAGCCATATCAAAGCAATTCAAGCACCAGGAGGCCATTTCTATCGTTCTAGGCTAGATTCATCAGTTGCATACACCGAACAAATTTAGTTCATCAAAGTGAAACTGGCTAGCTGATTTCAATCTACTTGTATAAAGTGACTATTTTTATCGATTATTTTTCATAAATTATCACTTTGTTATAGCTTGAATAAAGACTATTGAATTGAAATTGGAAAGTGAACAATGGATACATGGACAAAGGATGTTGACATATTTGAAACTGGGAACTTCAAATGATTTTCGTAACTGTCTAAGTGATAATTAGAGTAGTAGGTGATGAATAGGTGTTTGTCTGAATTTTGGCCTTGATTTCAATTATCAATGGGTGATGACTGAGAAAACAAGTTTCGTGATATCAAATTTTTTCCTGGATAATGATTGCGTAATCGGTGTAATAATTATATGATACAGTTATTACAAGGAGAAGTTCCTTTCACTTTTCCTACTCGTGATAATAAATACTTTATGTATGTTATCAATTTAACCATGTGTTTATTTCCCTCGAAATATCAGTTAACTGCCAAATCTGTGTTTTGTTATCCTACAGTAATTCCTTATATAACAATATCAAAAAGGATTGATCCAGACGATATGACAGTCACTTTACAATGTCATATGCCATCAGATGAAACAAGTGGATCATACAATTATCAATGGTCAACAATAGATGGTAAGATTGGTGAAGGCGAGATAATAATTCATCAAATCATTGTTGATCATATACCTATTGAAGGAATAAAAAAGGATACAACAATCACATGTGAAGTGATTTCATCTGAAACAGAACAAACTGTTGGTTCAGTCAAGTTAGACATGGAACCGAAACCGATAAGTACAACTGGAAAAATGGGTAAGCATAATTATATCTACTACTATCTAAGTAGTATTCATGTACAATATTTTATTTTCAAGTGTAGTTGGTGCGGATTGCTAAGGAGTCCCATACTAGGTCTAGGCAGGTTTCCAGTGCTCTCAGGTTTCCAATGTTTCTCCAGCTGATGTCAGTGTGTGATGAATATCAACTTGAAATAAATAAACTGGAAGAGTTTCCGATTAAGACTACCATAAAAAGAGTGTTTGTACATGTTGGTTGTATACAGCGAACCAATCTTCACCCCTTTTCAACAGTTTAGTCGGATGCTGTAGAGAACTTAGAATGAAGTTTAAGAATAACCAGATTCCAGAGTCTATGAGGTGTTCAATGGTGCAGCTGCAGACCATTTTGCGATTGCCTTCCAGTAACCAAACTGAAAGTATTTTTCAACCGAACGCGTATTGCGACCGACATATTCAGTTTTACAGTAGTTAGTGAATCTGTAAATACACCTCCATGAGGCCCAATGTACAAACTTGTCTATCATGGAGTAATGAATCAGCAGTTAACAGGAGAACAAAATACGACGGTTCGCAGCATAGAATGCTCTACACAGAGTCTTTAACTAATGTTTACAAGTGATGCTTAGGATAATATAATGTTTGAACTTCAGGTTAATTACAACTATTTTCATCAAAACTATAAACTAAACGCCGCACAGACGAGAACGTCAAAGTAGCCAGTATCGGAAATACAGCAAGAAAGATGTTCACCAACCTAAAACCAGCGTGGAGATCTTCTGAACTCCAATCAGCATAAAGCGTGAAAAAATCCGGATTTCCAACACCAATTCAGTCAAGTAAGTCAGTGTTCGCATGTGACGGTTAAGAGACTTGGCTTGTTACGTAAAGCATTTCCAACAAACTACAGACATACACATCACATGAACAGCCGCCTACCACGCTCACTCGATACTGACACTGAAGATCACATGGCCAAATTATTAAGAATCATTAAGGAGGAACTCTGACAACGAACCAACCAACAACCTATCACTCAACAAATATGCAGTGGAAGGAAGTGAAGATGGATTGGGCATGCAGTGAGAAGACGATTGGGGTACATCACAGGTGAGGCCAGGCACTCGAGTGGAATCGAGATGTGGAAGGATGAGTTTGGCGTTGGTGGCTAGGTTGACATGGAGGAGATGTTGTGAGGAATAAATGGGAGCCAGTGGGCAGTGATGGGGCCAGGTTCAAAAGATTGCATAGAACAGAGTGGAATGGGGACATGCTATTGAAGCGATATGTTCCACTAGGAAGCCAAGGAACAAATAATAATAGTAATATCTGGACGTATCCCATAGTCTTTTTTTTCGTTCATATTTTTCTGTAATAATTTGAATGGGTAGTCATTCTGTAACAGTATTTTCCAGGAGGTTTCTAATTCATGTACAGTTGTATCATCAGTGTATAGTTCTGTTCTTACTTAGAATGAGTACACATAATTTCTCTTCCTACCTTAAGGCAGTCAACTTTGAAAAGTTGGTTAGTTGACCATTTCAGCTGAATTTTTTGTAGATCAATCTCTAAATAGAATTATTGTTTAAAATGACAACCAAAGAGGTTAAATGATTGGTTAACTTCTGCATTTTATATTCATAAATGTATTCCAGGATGACAAATAAACTAATGATATGTTGTTGAGTTTCAATAGAAGTCCATCTCATAAACTTCAAACTTCTCTTTTATATTCGTTATACTATGGGAAACGAGAAAACTGAGACACAGGGAAGAACAATAATTATTGATATCTTGTACAGTACTCATCAAATATTGTACACTTTTCACTAAGACAATCATTTACACAATATGCTTTATTTCCTCTTCTGCTTCTATCTTGATTTGCTCTTGAGTTTCTTTAGGCAGAATCTTTACCTATTGCTGGTAACTGCCCATGATTTCTGCTACCCTCTCAACATATACTACTTATATCCGTTCTGATCAGCAGCTCTCACTAAATAATATATTCTGTAAACCAATCGAATTCACTTCAATTTCATAACCTGATTACCATAATAATAATGGTAATAATAATAATAATAATGAGATGATTCATATAAACGCTAGTGTTGTAAACCTGTACAATCGAATTTTATTGTAAACAAATATTTACAAAATTGTTTATTTCATAACTGTCAAACAAAATCCTTATTTTATCTTTTTTTTTTCAGGTATTATGTTCAAAAGTTTATTCATCATAATGTACATTATTGAATAGGGTATATACATTAAATGAACAGGTGTATTTGGGCTAATCAGCTAACTTGTAAAATGGAATGAATTAACAGCTAATACTTTATGCAGTGTGAATATCTAAGGCATGTTTATAAATAGTGAGAAGAAGTAAGGGGAAGTAGGCGACGTATAGGATATGACTTATTCTCAGAATATATATATATTAGCTAATGATACAATAATCTATGTATCATAATATATATGCATTGATTATGATGATTGACTCTGATGGAAGTGGAATGTCATTGATCATTTAACAACTACGTGTATACAACATACATCGTAGGTGTTCATTGTAAGATTAACCCTATTTTTGTCATAAAATTTGTTTATAATTCTATGAAAATGTTCCACTTTACTAACATTTAAGCTTAAAATATACCTCGAAGTTTATAAAAAGAACGAATAGATCAAGTTATTCATGATCAGGTTATTTTATTATTTGTCCCTTGGATTCCTAGTGGAACATAGAACTTCACTAGCATGTCCCTATTTCACTATCTTCTCTCCAGTCTCTTGAACCACCACTACTCATAACCTTTCATTTATTCATCACACTACTATCTCCTCCATGTCACCCTCACCTCGGACGCCTAACTCGTCGTCTTCCATTTATCTACCACTCAACGGCCTGGCCTGAAGCGTGATGTCCCCAATCGGTCTTCTCAGTGTATGGCCAGTTCAGTCAAATTCAGTTCCACTTTCTTCCTCTGAATATATGTTGGGCGATGAGTTCTTGGTTGGTTCGTTATCAGCCAGCCAGACTTCCTGGTCATCTGATCTTCAGTAGAGAGAGGGTGTATGTAGGTGGTAGCTGTTGATATGATGCATGTCTGCAGTTTGTTGCAAATGCACTCAGTAACGCACCAATTCTCTCAACCACCACATAGAATCACTGACTGACTTGACTGAATTAGTGTTGAAAATCAGTATGTTTTTCACGCTTTATGCTGAGTGTAGTGTAGTGGAGTGGAGTGAAGTGCAGTGTAGTAGATCTCCACACTGATTATTTCAGATTGATACTGGAAGGCTGGTCTTGCTGTATTTCGGATGCTGGCTGCTTTCACATCCTCATCTGGACTGTTGTCGCCGTCCGTATTTCGAACGATGCTACTATGTAGGCAGGTAGATGAAAGAGACTACTTCCTCTACGTTTCTCTACTTCATAGTGATTGGTGCCTCTTCTTGTTTTGGCTGAGTATCTTCATCATCTCAGTCCTATCTACGTTCACTTGAAGTCGTGTTTTTGCTGCCTCTTCTGTCAACTTGTTGGTTTTCGCCTACAGATCTGCGACTTTGTGCGACACGACATGAACATAAATCATCGTGGACGAAATTGAAATCTTCTCCTCGTGTCTCTTCATTGGTCCTGCTAGCGTATGTCCATTTTCTCGCTGCTCACACTTCGTTGCATGATCCAGTGCAGTCCAGTCGACCACAATCAGGAAGATGATCATTGATGATAGTAGGTGGCAACATTGTCTAACCCCTGTCCCGTGTGCTCACATCGAAGGCGTCACTGAGATTTCCATTGTGAATCATGGGGTATGTAGCATCATATAGCGTATAGGTGCTGTTGAATGAGATTGATAGAGGTCTGTGGGACTAAGACCGTAGTGTTGTAGGAGCTGCTTTCCATATTGCTTCTCGGTCGACGCCTGGATGGAGTGCGTTATCGAAATGGATGAGGTAGAGGTAACTAGCTGATTGCCAATCTATCCTCTTTTCTATGATGATTCGTAGCGTTGCAATTTAATTCGCACATTGTTTGTTCTTCCTGAATCCAGCGAGCTTGTTCTGGTCGTAATCCAATCGAATCCAGAGCATTACTTAGTCTCTCTAGGATGATGGGGCTTGATCTTTTGCTTAAAGTGGTCAGAAGCATGATTCTGCACCAGTTCTTATTCTTGCAAAGACTGAGGTTACCACTCTTTGAGAGTTCGATAGTCAGCAGGTACCTTCCCTTCCTTCCAAACCTTGTGCAATGGTGGTGTGAGCATGTCCACTGTTGTTTTTGCGTCTGGTCTCAGTGCTTCTAAAGGAATTGCATCTGGTCCTGCTGCTTTCCTGGCCTTCAGTAACTAAATGGCTTTCAGGACTTCGGTTTTTGTTGGGTGGCTTGGGTTCACTGATAGTTCTGTGCTTACGTTTACTTTCATCGAGAGAAAACCCACCTGCGAATCGGCTTCCCGTAAGGTTTCACCAACCGGCGTCATTTTGTCTCCCCGGTTTCAGCGAAAATAATTTTATTGCTATTTTTTGTATTTCGTTTGTGCTTTGAAGTTTCTTTACCGGTTGGATTGATTTCCCGGGGTGGAGTTGCTAGCCTCACGCCTAACCTTTTTTTCTTTATCCGGATCTGTCAGTAAACTGGTGAAATAGCAAACTAGGTGGTTCTTTTTAATCATTTGCGGATTATATTATATGTCACTGGCAATTTTCATAGCTAAAGCAGAAATGGAACCCAGATGGAGGGAGACATTGGTTGCGGTGTTTGGTGCCAGATTCCCTTCTTATAACTCAGTGGTGTATCTCATTCTATATCATATCAGTCTGTTTATTGTAGTAAACAGTATTAGTAACTGGATGAGGTTTCGAGCGCAGTTCATTCCTCAGGGTCACACTAGGTTAATCACACTGTTTTCAAACTTCCTTTTAACAAACAAAAAACAACTCACAATTTTGATTTTACTTGTAATGAAATATTTCAAGTGTTTACAATGCGTGATGAATCCTTTTTCGGTGCATATGTTGGACATTGATCTGACCAACAAAGTTTCAAGAGTCAGCGTCTAACTCCACCTAGGCTAATACCAACATTTTTAATTATCACCTCATACTGAATCAGTGAATACTCAGCTTTACTCTGGCCTTCTTTTGGATAATATAAATATATATTTCGATGAAATTTTTGTGTTCCAATATCGTGACTGACTTCTGTCGGTTACTTTCATGTATTTCCATGACTTCACAATCATTGTACGGCATTGGATAAGTCAACTTATTTTGTTTAATTGGGTTTGTAGAATCTCTTAGCCTGGATGGTGTACATATGAGTCATTTTGCAGGTTTAATTACTACCTAAAAATTTGCATTGATCAACTCGAAGGACAACACATTGAACTGTGTTGCTTTTGCTGAGAAAGTAATCAACAGGAGGCATTTAGACTTATCACTTAAGCTACCTATCGATTACTGTCTAAGTTCAATCTTCATGTTAATATATTATTATTTGTCCCTTGGCTTCCTAGTGGAACATATCGCTTCAATAGCATGCCCCCATTCCACTCTGTTCTCTGCTATCTTTTGAACCTGGCCCCATCACTGCCCACAAGCTCTCATGTATTCCTCACACCAACTCCGCCATGTCAACCTAGCCACCGACGCCAAACTCATCCTTCCACATCTCGATTCCACTCGAGTGCCTGGCCTAACATGTGATGTCCCCCAATCGTCTTCTCACTGCATGCCCAATTCATCTTCACTTCCTTCCACTGCATATTTGTTGAGTGATAGGTTGTTGGTTGGTTCGTTGTCAGAGTTCCTCCTTAATGATTCTTAATAATTTGGCCATGTGCTCTTCAGTGTCAGTATCGAGTGAGCGTGGTAGGCGGCTGTTCATGTGATGTGTATGTCTGTAGTTTGTTGGAAATGCTTTTCGTAATGCACTAAGTGTCTGAACCATCACATGCGAACACTGACTTACTTGACTGAATTGGTGTTGGAAATGTGGATTTTTTCACGCTTTATGCTGATTGGAGTTCAGAAGATCTCCACACTGGTTTCAGGTTAATGAAATTCTGTCTTGCTGTATTTCCGATCCTGGTTATTTTGACGTCCTTGTCTGTGCCTGTGCCACCACCTGTAGTTGAAACGGTGCTGCCGAGATGGACGAAAGAGGCTATTTCCTTTAACTTTTTCCCGTTGATATTGATTGGAGTTATTTGGCATGTGGCGTCTTCATACAGGTGTTGAATGAGGCTGATAAAAGCTTGAAGTATTCCGTATTGTTGAAGCAACTGCCTTCCAAATTATTTCTCGGTCAACGCTGTCGAAGACCTTTCATAGTGGCTAGAGTTGAGGTTGAAGTAGAGTTGACTGCCATTCTATACCTGTTCTATGATGATGTGTGGCGTTGAAATTTGATCGGCATATAATTTGTACTTCCTGAATCCAGCTATTCTGGTCGTAATTTTGTAAACAGCGCATCATTAGTCTCACCAGGATGATGCAGCATAATATTTTGCTTGGGTTGGTCAGGAGCGTAATTCCGCATCAATCTTCATTTTATGCAAAATCGGTGCCGGATGGTTGGAGCCATGTAGAGCTTCTGTTCTTTTTCTAAGCATTTAACTTCTGATCACTGAACTATGGGTTCCAACCCCACTACGCTTACCGAAGTCTAGGCAGCCAGATAGGATCATTAGTTGCCACAAATAGGTGCAACTGATTGTCTACTGAACCAGCGTGCATACAACAAACACTGAATGTGGTATTTCATTTCATTCTCTTCTTACATATTCTAACTCTTATGATCACATGAATCCCCACAGCTCAATAAGAGTATCACTTTGTAGGAAATGAGATTCAAATTAAATTTACTGACAATGACTTTAAGTGAGTGTCCACTTCATTATTCAGTGACCAAATCACATTGAAGATAATGAGTTATTTTGTTTTAAAAAAGTATCAAGGGCAGGCATGAACTATGAAATGGTGTTTTTATTATATGTATAAACAAAATATCATGGCATTTGTTCATGTCTAAATTTCTTAGTGGAAAAAAGGGAAATCGTTTTAAACTTCAGAGTTACGATAAATGATATTCGTTCTAGTTTAGGAGTTAGCACTTTTCCGTTCCAATGATAAACCTGTCTTGGACTTTTGTCTTAGATGACTCACTTCATAGAAGTGAGGTGTTTGACCATTGCTGCCTTCATAGCATAGGCCATGTTTTGCTGTTTCATCACGTGAGTAACACGGAAGTCAGATGTAGAGTTTTAGATAGAAGAGGTAAGACTAATGATGCTCTTTAGAACCTTCATTGGCTGAGATGGCTGAGACATGCGTTACGTATGTCTAGTCACCATCTGCCTCATCACAAAATGTTGGTCAAAGGGGGTTCAGGCTGGAAAAAGGCTTGGGATGGCCAGACTACAACATGGTATCAATGCATGTTGGTTTAAGCCATGTAGGGCGATGCAGACTAGCCGGTTGGGTTCGGAAGACAAGAGAAACCAGTAATTGATATACCTCAGAACCAATGTCAGTAGAGCAGATGCGTACACACATTATTCTCACACTAATCGCCATATTCAATCTCAGTATTTTCTTATTCTCCCTTCTTTGACCGATTTCTCTTTCCTTCTTCAGCTTCCATTTTATTGACTTGTTACTTCATGTGTTGATATGAGGTGTGTCTGGCACATTGGCCTGTTACTTGGTAATGTCTGATCCTATGTTGGTCTTGATGATGATGGAGTAATAGATTTTGGTTTTAGTATTCATCTGCAAAGGGACAGAATGATGTAACTACACAGAAATAAGTATGTCTTGATTGTAATCATTGAAAGCGATGATTAACTACATTGTCTCTTTTCTTCTTTTTGTTTTGTGTTGATTTTTTTATAGAATTATCGGAAGCTACAACGGAAATTTACAGTTATCGAGTTGGTGAATCATTGGAATTGCACTGTGAACTTGAAAAAGATTTTGTAGAGACTGGAACAGATGTAGGTAGTTAAGTTGCCTATTTGATATTCTATGCTTTTTTATCTTGTCAAGTACAAACCACTTAACATTAACTAAGAGTACACACATTACGATGGTAAGTCTCCTTGCTTGATGATCATATTGCAGAATAATCAGTGGGATTTTATCATCACTTATAACAAAGGAACACAGAATTGGTTACCCTCTAGTAACCATTTAGTGGATCTCGTCAAGTACCACAGGAGTTCAGTTATTGCACTAATAGTTCAGCAATAACGTCACTAACTGAGGTAGTGAGTAATGTGGGTTTGAGTTTCAAACGGGAAACCAGACCTGTCAAAGTTGCAGACACATCTTGGTGAAAAGCGCCAACCAGTATGAAACCTAGATTGAACTGAGTTTTTGTGTCAATTGCCTTCAATCGACTAACATCTTAAGGTTAGAAGGAACAATAAGACGCTTAGACTGACGTTGTATCGTGCATTACTATTCTGTTATGGACTTTTTTGATTGCACCCTATGCGTAACTAACTTCAGAAAAGAAAAGTATACAAAGAAAGAACAAATCGAGAAGTCAATTTTTACTTTCTCCATCTAACGTTGGACAAATGTAAGAGATAAAGCAAAACTTTACAGATTTAATCGTCATATGAAGCAAAATCACATGTAGCATCACAATCGCGCTGATAATGTTACCTATGAGTTTTACATTTCAATAAAGAAGGTTTCTTATAAACTATCATCATCTTTGGCTTGACTTTGGTCGGATTCATATGTATAGTTATGAACTTGGTTGCATAATCTTTTATAATAAGTAGGCTATGAAGAGTCTCAAGTGTCTACTCTATTGTGCTGTTATAACAAGCACCTCACCAAGTTTCGATGGTAAATGAGGCGTACAGAACTGAAAAATTGATTTTACTGGTGAGTTAATTCCAGCCTTTTGTACAGACTTTGTTTCATTGTTCCTTCTAACCTCTTTATACTTATTTCGTATCCCATCCATTTGTGCTGGCCAATTAATCAAGAATCTTGAACGTCATCTCTTTCAGACCTATAAATGTGTCATCGAATAAAATGGTTAACAAATTCCAGCTAACTCATTACGTCTTTCAAGGAACCAATACCTGATAAAACCAGTCAAGATCTCAGTTAATCAGTATTTTTAAGTGTTGAAAAATAACTCAGCTTGAATGTTTATCAATTTTATCTTTTAAGTGCGATTCTAAGAAACATTTTAGGCAGTTTATTACAGAATAAATTTTAAAAAACAAGACTGAACTATGGCTAGCAGAGGAATGCAGGACGCACCATTCGTCCTATTTTGACCTCATTAGCTACATGTACCTGTACCCTAGTGAATGATGTTGTTCCCACTGAGACTCAGACCAAGTGGCCATCACTGAAAAAGCCTAAGCACTAACCGCTTGTTCTTTGAGACAAGATAGCCAACTGATGCTTTCACTCCCTAGTGAATAACAACACTGGATGTTAATACTAACTGATACTTTTTCAATGAAGATTTTGGAATTCAGGTTCAATCTAGTGGGGTTTTTTTTTCGATTTAAAACGTTTTTGCACCTAGGATTTGAATTATATGTGTACCAGAGAGTTATATGTTCATGAACAGGTCACTTATGATCTTACAAAATTTATTGATGTCAGTTTGCTCTGTTACTGGATGCAATGTTATAGATTTATAGGTGATGCTAAGGGATTATACTTCTAAACTAGACGAATCAATAAACATTTCCAATGAATTACCTTAGATTTATGAGTAGAAATAGGTGTATGGCTCATCTTCATCATCGTTACTAGTCTCCTTGTATAAATTTCTTTATATAGACCTTCGACATTTTTAAACTACTGATATGTTATATATGCATTCCTTTTCAATATATTTCACTGTACATTCTGTTAATGGGTAAGTAGGTACATTAAATTCCTTCTATACTGATAATATTTATGCCATTAACATACCATACTGACGATCTACAACAAACCTCCACAATGTAAAACAATAGAAAAACAGTTAAAAACACTCATATACATTCAATTTTCATCAATTCATTAGAAGAATGTTTCTATATTTTTAGGTTATTTGGACATTCAATGGCGGAACTTTACCGACTGGAACAGAAAGAATAGACAAATTACGAACAAGCATAGTTGTGATAAAATCATTGGAAACTTTACATGAAGGTCTATATGAATGTAAACAGAAGAGTAAAACACAACGAGGTCATATACTTCAAGCACCAAGTAAGTTGAAGATTTTTCTTTTTCAAAGAAAACATTTATGTACATTCGGAAATATTTTTCAGTCATTTTCTCTATATTAGCTCATTTTTAATCGGTTCCAGTATTTGATAAGTGATCACTGAATTAAACTGTTGAAAGATAAAGTACAAACTTTAAAATGGTCAGTAAATGAAGTTTCTCAACTTTTTATCCCTATAGTCGTAAACTTAGCTCTCTACTCGAAAACTTGCGGGCTTGTTAGAGCCTATGGTGAGATGTTCAGGGAGCTATGCTCATCGAGTGGTGTCCGTCAAGGATGTCCACTGTCCACATTCTTATTGAATTTTATCATAGATATTCTCATGGAGGTCTCCCTGTCTTCACCAGGATACACAGACGTTGACCTAATCGCAGAAGAATTTTCATTAGACCTAGAATATGCAGATGACATAGTCCTGTTAGGTGAAGACACCGATAAGATTCAGAGTCTTCTGAACACTTTGAGTGTCAATTTAGGAATGTTTGGGTTTCTCACCACCCAAATGCAAATTATTGCTCTAGGATTGGTCTTCAACTTCAATAGAGAGTGAAGTGGTTGCGTGTGTTGACCACTTCACTTACCTGAGAAGTAGGACCAGCCCTAGTGGGTCAATTGCCGATGAAATCCCTGAACAGATACAAAAGGCTTGGTTGTCTTTCGTCAATTTACGCCACCTATGGCACCGCCGTGATATCGTATTGTCTATTAAGGGTCGCGTATACTGCATTGCAGTCCGGTCTGTTCTGCTGTTTGGCTATGAAACATGGCTACTGAAGGTGGAAAACATGAGAAGTCTTCGGGTGTTTGACCACCGTTGCCTTGGTAGTATAGGCTGTATTTCGTGGTGTCACCACGTGAGTAATGCCGAAGTCAGGTGTGGAGTTTTAGGGAGTAGAGGTAAATTTGTTGAGGAGGTGATCAACCTTCATCGAGTGAGATGGCTGTCTGGGACACGTATTACGTATGCCTAGTCATTGGTTGCCTCTTCACACAATGTTGGCTGAAGTAGGTGCAAGCTGGAAAAAGGCCCCAGATGGCTAGACTAAAACACGGCAGCAATATATGAAGTCTCTGACTGGTGGTTTGAGCCATGTGGGGTGGGGGATGCAGACTATCCGGTTGTGGTCTGCGGGACAACAGAAACCAGTGGTTGGAGACTCTCTGTGATATGGCTCAGAACCGATGTCAGTGGAGCAGATGTATACATACATTATCCCCATCCTAATGAAGCTATACCGAATCTCACCATTTGCTTACTCTTCCTTTCCCTCCTTTCGTAATTTATATTTCTTTTGGCTGAATTTTCTTATCTTCATTTTGTACCTCACTGTCTTTTTACTTGATGTACTGATATGAACTGCGACAACTCGGAGTGTTACGCAGTAATCCCTGATCCTATGTTGATATTGATGATGATTGTGATGACGAAATAATCGTGAATCACTCTATGTTATAAATTAAATAAACACATGTATTACTGTATTATAGCAAACCATTGTCACTGCGGTTTATGGGGATTTTGTTCCTGTATGAGAACGTTATACGTCGTTCTTAAACCCACTTTTTAATTCAGTATTATGAAGTGTTCTCGTAATTTTCAGCAGAGTTTTGAGGTATTCATAGTTATAAATTGATATCAGTTGAACAAGTATTGAAAAGCTTCAGGATGAATTTCTGAAGGTCCTATTAAGTAGCTCTGACCTATAAAATCAACTAAGTTAGATATTTGGACAGATTCTCGGAGATAGGTGGATCAGGTCTCAACCCATTAGTTGAAAGGTAACAAGATCGCCTAGTGTTGTTGAACTCAACATATTTTGAAGAAGTTTTAAAGTAGGGTAGAATCATTGTTCACATCTCCAAGTGATACCAGTCACTGGTAAGAACCTTGTTGTGAGCAATCAGTCCTTACAAATGACTTACTGAATGAGATAATAAAATTTAGTTAAGTAGTCTGTACTTTTCTAAATTACATTAAAATGTCATACAGGATGACATTTATAGAATTTTAAGTTGACTGAAATGTCTATGAAGTTATTTTCAACATCTAACTAAATACTGACCCTTTCAAAATGCGTAAACAAAAAACAAATTTAATTGTACTTCGGACAAAACAGTAAGATATCAGGTGATTCAAACCGAACTTCTTCAAATAGATGTGTACATACATTTATACAATTTAGGTAGTTTAATGAAGGATAGATAACTTCATATGAATTTGGCTATTAGATATATAACACAATGGAAGGATGTACTTATCGTATAAATACCATCAAAATCAATTAAAATGATATTTTCAAACTTATTAGGAGATTTTTAATGTGTAAAATTAATGAAATATAGTGATGGAAAGCTAGATACCAAAGAGGAGAAACAAAGGAAACGGTGAGCTAACCATTTCAAAACCTCTTGAATCCACCACCACCTGCGACTCGTCAGAAAAAACACTAGCAACGGCAGAACTACTAGTAAACACAGGCACTCCAGCAAAAGCAGAAGTTCTGAATGCCATAAAGAAGGAAGGCCTACCTTGTCAAATCCCAAAGAAGGGAGACCTCAGTGTTTACAAGAACTGGCGAGGAATCAAGCTCCTGACCACTCAAAGCAAAAATATAAGCTGTATCATCCTGGAGAAACTAAAAGACGCAGTGGATTCAAAACTACGACCGCAACATGCTGGCCGGCTTCAGGAAAAACAAATTATGTAGGGATCAAATTGCAACGCCACATATCATCATAGAACAGGGTATAGAATTGAAGCCCAGTCCAGTCAAATCTCTACCTCAAATTCATCTACTTTGAAGAGACCTCTGACAGCCTCAACCGACAAGTAATTTGGAAAATGCTTCAAGACTACGGAATACTTCAAGCTTTTATCAGCCTCATTCAACAGCTGCAGGAAGACGCCACATGACAAGTAACTCGCAATGGGAAATTCAGTGATATTGCGTTTCAAGTGAAGACAGGTGACAGGAGTAAGACATGGCTGCCACATACTATCACCGATCATCTTCCTCATTGTGGTGGACTGGATCATACAGGAAACAGTGAGGAGCGAGAAGGGGGGATACACTGGTTGGACCGGGGAAAACTTACTAGAATATTTGGATTTCGCCAACAATGATGATTTATGTCTCATGTCTTGTCACACAAACTATCACTATCATGAAATTTTGTCAATAAGATATGGAACTCCAGGTTATAAAGTGTTTTTGGTAATCATAAGAATAATTTCTTTTAAACAAGATACGGATTTTCAACACCAACTTCAGTCAAGTCAGTGCTTCTGTATGGCTCAGAGACTTGGCGCGTCACGAAAGGCATTTCCAATAAACAACAGACATTCATCAACAACTGCCACCTACGCTGGCTCGATACTGAAGATCAGATGGATTGCCAGAAAGAATAAACAACAAGGAGCTCTGGGAACAAACCAACGAAGCAAGAACCTATCACCCAAAAAATATGCAGGAGGAAGTGGAGATGGATTGGACATGCACTGAGAAGGCCGACTGGGGACATCACGCATCAGGCCAGTCTCTCGATTGGAACTCAGATGCGACGAGTTGGGTGTCGGTGCCGAGGGTGACATGGAGTAGATTGTGAGAGGAAGAAATGAGAGGTTGTGGGCTGTCGTGGAACCAGGTTCAAAAGATCTCAGAGAACAGAGTGGAACGAAGACGTGCTACTGAAGCCCTATGTTCCACTAGGAACACAAGGGACTAATAATAATAATAGTAAAAACAGTATTCTTGATGTAATATGAAGTAGGAAGTTTAGCAATCACTGATGCAATAAGTTCAGGGAACTTTGCAATTTTCTACAGAAATAAAAACTCTGAAATATCTTAAGACTCTGTATCATGTCTTGGATTGATTAAGTCTTCTATAATTACACTTTAAAAACATATGAGATGAGTTGATTTTCAGATTCTTGAGAATACGTTTATCGAAATAAGATACATTGTAATTGTTTTGCTCATCAGATGTACTTACCTTAACAAATACATGGGAGTCGATAGATATCATTAGAATTGGTACATGATGGATGTCTATCGATTTTCTACTATGCATTTAATCATTCTTATCTCAATGACATTTTGAATATAATATACTTTGATACTTCATTCAAAGGTATACTTTAAGTATATCATCAGACTAAGCACTAAACAGTTTTACATTTTGTGATTTTCAAGTTCTGATTACTGACCGAAAGAGGCTTACCATAACAGTTCACTTTGATGGACCTTATTTGGATGGAAGTAATCGGCAGGAGGCGAAGCTCGATCTTGTTATCAATGACTCTCAGGATTATACAGTAAAAAATCAGTTACTCCATAATGACCAGTTAGTATAGTTAATCCAGTCTTAAAGGACGTAAGTCGTAGCTGGAGTAGCTCAGTGTTTATTTCTTTTACTTCGACACTGAGTGACATGGGCTCCAAATTCAGATTGGAGATCACTTCCGTCAAAGTTCTAGATATGTCTTCTTACCAAGTGACAGTCAGCAAAAAGCCCAGAATGTGTGAATTTTCCTGCCGATTACTTCCATCAGACTAATGTTCATTCACCATACTTGAAGTCTATGGAAAATATACTATACTACACTATGTATTCACTACCTAAATGTCATCGAAAAATGAGGTGAAAATAAAACGGGAAGTAAAGTGTCTTGAAAAAGAATTTCACTTTTTATCAAACCATTATAAATCACTATTAGGTGAATTTTACTAATCGATAATTTTTGGTAGATAAGTTAAGCATAAACAGATTTGTTTACGATTAGTAGTTGATATTATTCAGAAGAAAACTGGAAGTTGGGGACTACTTGACAGTTGTTTAATCTTAAAATTGGTTATGTCAAGTCACTTGTCACTTTTCTAAATTTCCTGATTCAAAAAGCTGAGGTGCTTGTATTACGCTGGCAGACATATCAGTGATGCTTCAATTTGGTATTCATCAAGTTGGACATGAAGACAGTTACCAAATGATGGTATTGGATGGAGGTCACGCTATATCTCCAGATGGTAGAAGTTAAAAAAATACGGACCATTGGTTTTCGACTTAATGACTCAGTGGTAAAGCAGTTCCTCACGATACCCTAAAAGTCCTGGAAGCAGTCGCATACTAAAATGGAACAGGTATCCGGTATACCCAGATTTTTAACTGGGGTCGTTTGATTGGGCTTGTTGTAATTGTTCCATGCCCTCCTATTGGATACCATGTAGTCAGGACTTTGCAACTTGGTTATCACTCTTAACTTTGTAATTTTATTCCTACTAACCAAATACATTTTCCTTTCATTCCAGCTGTTGTAACAATTAATGTTCAACCAAAAGAAGATGAACGTTGGGCTAATGCTGGTGATATCTCTGAGTTCCATTGTCGATTAGATGGAAGAGAACATGGAAATCAATTAACTGATTGGTATTTTATACCAGAAGGTGGTGACAGAGAGATTTCTGTACCTGATGATGTTAAAATTGAAACACCTGATGAAACACCAGCAACAACATTTTTAAGTATTGTGAATGTTCAGAAATATCATGAAGGTGAATATGTTTGTAGAGCGTTGAATTTGAAAGATTCTGCAAAACTAATTGTAAAGACAAGAGGTGAGTTGTGGAGTTTTTTTCTAGCTGTTTACATATATTGATATTCCACAATATTAACCGGTAGCATTTACAAATAGTTATGAAGCAAAAACTCTAAAAAACTTATTTCCAGATAAAAAGGTTGCAACAAATTAGTTATATATAGAACGAAAGCAGGATTTAATGAATCCATCACTTTGAGTGGAACTTATCATCTGCGTACTCTACATACGCGGCCCAAATAGCTCAGTGGTAAAGTCGCTGACTACAACACTAGGTGACGCGGATTCGAATCTCAGGCGGGACATCAGTTCCATCCAGGTTGCAGATACACCTTGCTGACGAGTGCCAACCAGCACGAAACCCTAGGTTTAGGGCTTCCTGCAGATTGCCTTCAACCAACTAACATCTACTAGTGTGCACCGCGATGCTGAGCTTCCTATCTTGGTTGCTACATTGCAAATATGATCGACAGAATCCGGTCTGCACTCAGGACTAGACAACATGAAATTGGTTGCACTCCCGTGACCAATCAATACATACTTGATTCCATTTGGCATCAGAAAAGTCAACAGAACAGATATATATTCAAGTATAATCTAAGCTGAGACATCGATTGAAATGTAACAATATAGAGGTGAACAATTTTGACAGGTTAAGTGGTGATACAAAATGCTGTGTTAGGCGTTTCAATGATGATGATGTTGATATTATCTACTTTGAGATTAGGGGTTCTTCTGATTAACGTTGGTTCATACACACTAAAACTCAGTCTCAAGGAAGAACACATATCTGGTTGGTGATGGTTAGTATTCCCGTAAAACGATGCACCTTTAGGAGTCGTCAATGGATGTTTTTGGCATACTGTGGCATTCGTAGGAATGGGTGGTAGCTTTCATCTTTGGTAGGAACACCATCCTTCCGTAAAATATAGATACATCTAGCAAAAGAGTCTCACCGAGGGTAAAACGTTCATGTTGAGCTTTACTTCTATCCGCTCATTTTTGAAAGATCAAATAGGTTTAGTCATAGTTTGCTAAGACAAAAGACAACAGTTTATTGAATCTGCGCATCGTATGCAAAAGACTGAACTCAATATAAAGCTGATCCATCCAAATTACTAGTCAGTAACATACGATTATCACTGCATAACAAGATAGGCAATGTACCATAAATCTTTGGAAATAAGAATATCGATTGATATATGCTATTTAATGCTTCTTTATAATTTAGTAAACTACTGTTCATATTCATGAGGTACACGTTTTCAGTTCCATGTCATTTTGAAGCATTTTTTGTGGAAAGTTAGACAAGTAATGTAGCAAAAATAGCACTGTCACTCTAATGACTTAAACATTATAACCGTTTGCAATTTTTTCAACCTATTAATGTTGCTTTAGAGACTTAGATTTCAGGTTTGTAATTTCAGGATAGTAGTCTATTAGCCTATAGTAATCTTTTTCCAGCAGATCTCCATGCCTGTCAACGCCTCTTTGGAATAGGTCAGTTGAAGATGTGAACACCATTTCTTCTGGTAGTTGATTCCATTAGTTGATTACTTGACGCAAGAACCTGTATTCTGTGGAGGCTACGTTCATCTTTTGGTTTTATATTCTCCTTCTATATTCTCTGAGGTGTTTGAACCTAGTCAAAAGTAAAAGAGAAGATGGATCAGGTCAAATACCATTTCTCAGAATGTCGTTTAGCGTTATTAAATCTCCTTTTTGTTTATGGTGTGACAAAGAATAAAAAGGTTTTCTCTTGAAGTCATTCTTTGTAGGTCAGGTCAGTTGTGGCAGGATTCATTTGAATAACTGTCCTTTGAACTCTTACTGTCTGTGTAGAGCTTTGTAGCTTAGAATTAACTAAAGGGAGGTACTAGCTCGAGTTCATCTAACCACATTTTTTTGTATACTTTCTGACTTATGCCCAGTGTCCTAAGACTCTGAAAACAGTGTGTCGCGGTCTTCAAATCATAACTTACTGTGACTTTTAGGTTATTGTAGGAGTCCCACCAATATCGTAGGTGTTTCCATCCGTATGCTGCAAATATATGCTCACAAACTTACGTGCCTTGATAGGCATCAGGAATTTCTATGAGTTATATTATCCTAACCACGCCTGTAAGTCGACAGGTATCGCATAATTTGTTACTACCAATACTGCTTCCGTAGCCATTTATATACCAAATGTTGTTCAAAAGATCAAGCTAAATCAATCATGAACAGATGACTGCATTCACTGGATATTTTCTTTAAAAACATTTTCAGATTTAACTGTAACTCCAGAAGAAGTCAAGGCACGTCCAGGAACAACTGTACAATTTCTGTGTGAATTATCTTCAGTTAATGGAATGACTGGTGGGAAAGTCTACTGGATGCGTACTGATCGTCAAGGTTTACGTCCTGGAAAGGAAGAAGTTATCGGAACGAATGGTGGTCGAGCACTTTTAATTGTTAAGGATGTTGGTCGATTTGACCATAATATAACATATATGTGTACAGACGGAGTAAGTAGTGCGTTCGGATAATTAGATAGTATATAAACAATTTGTTTTTCACTGGATAACAGCTCTTTAAAAATCAGATAGTAGGATTGATTCATTACAGGGAAGTAACCAGTTTTATGTTTCATTGTCCTGAGTACTGATTGAAGTGGATTGATCATCTCCATGTCACCCTCACGTCGGACGCCCAACTCATAGTTTCTCATTTCCCTCCCACTCAACGACCTGGCCTGAAGCGTGATGTCCCCAATCGGTCTTCTCACTGCCTGTCCAATCCAATTCATCTCCACTCTCTTCCACTGCATACCTCTTGTGTGATGAGTTCTTGGTTGGTTCGTTACCAGCCAGCCAGACTTCCTTGTCGCTTATTCTTATTATTCTCGCCAACACATCGATCTTCAGTGTAAGTATTGAGTGAGCGTGGGAGGCGGCTGTTCATGTGATGTGTATGTCTGAAGTTTGTTGGAAATGCTTTCAGTAACGCACCAAGTCTCTCAACCATCACACAGAAGCACTGACTAACTTGACTTAATTAGTGTAGAAAATCCGAATGTTGTTCACACTTAATGCTGAGTGCAGTGCAGTGCGGTGCAGTAGATCTCTACACCGACTATTTCAGATTAATGCAGGAAGCCTGTCTTGCTGTGTTTCCGATGGTGGCTGCTTTGACATCCTCATCTGTGCCACCGCTGCCTGTTGTTGAGACGTTGCCGTTTTGTCTATGTAAGTGAAAGAGACTACTTCTAGAAACACCCTACATCCGCTTCACACACACATACCTATTCAACAAGTTTTGGTTTTAAATTTTCAGTTTTCTTAAGCCGATAATAAATAACTTCAAGTTTACCGCGTTTTAAAATTTAGCAACAATAATGAAAACACCTTCACTGTTTAACCAGCATTAATAAATTACAGTCGATTATGTACATTAAGAAATCAGTAATACATTAATTGATTGTTTGTAAAGAAAAATAATCTAAACAAACAAACTTGTTCAACGTTACAATGATTATTCTAAACACTGTTCAGAAGTCAGTATTCACCTTCTGTTGACATAAATAATATTAAACATTGATGTACAAAATCTGTGTGAAATGAACCTGTTAGTCAATAAAATAATGTCGGTTTCTAAGATTTTGAAAAACCATTTATCATTTTATCCACAGGTTCCTGGAGATTTATTACCCGATTTTAGGTTGCTATTCATCATGAAATGATATCGTTTGGGGAACACTGGAAACCTGAGGCACCGAACAGCTATTTCGTCCTGCTAGTATAGGACTCCACGGCAGTACGCACTCATGACCCTGACCCACCAGGGATCGAATCCAGAGCTAGTGACCAGTGAAGTCGACCAAGTCAAACACGAGGACAGTTACTCAACGACAACATTGGATGTACCACGTGGCTCACTGTCAACGAGCTAACCGCGGAACCTGAGTGTGTTGGGTTTGGTCACTGGTGGTGTGCGGTCGTGGGTGTGCACTGCTGAGGAGTTTCATACTAGAACGAAACAACTGTCCAGTGTTCCCAAGTTTCCAATGTTACTCCAACTGATGTCAGTCTATGATGAACTCCAACCCGTAATCACTTTCCATTTTTGCAGCATTTAGATCAGGAGAGGGGTACAGGAACACCTCACTGGTTTAAGGTGATCAGTGTGCGCTCTTTCACAGACCAGAATGGGAGAAAATCTGTGCAGTTCTGAATGAAACTGCCCAGGAATCAATCTACTTGAATTGACCTGACTTAGAGTGACATACTTCTTCCACCCAAAAAGGTGACGTAGGCTTCAATTCATGGATAACCAAGACCTCTGCTATTTTTAGAAACTGAACACAGAGGAAACGTGAGATGTTTGAGCGAATTCGATAGACAAGCTTAAAATCACTATTTGGATCGGTTGAATGGTTGGAATGGATCAAAAGCTCAAGGATAGAGCTTCTGATGCATTTTTTTCCACCCTTATAAAACTAGGTTGGAATATGTTCTCTTATACGCGTTGACAGCAATCTCTGACTGCGGCCGATGTACGCTGCCACACAGGAGAAGGTGAACTGGTAGATGCACATCGAGGTGGCCTGTCGAGGGATATTGTCTTTTATATACAAACGGAGAACAATTTACGACTATTAAAGATCAAATGAAGTTTGACTGAGAAAAAGGGTCCTACAAACTGATCTGGAAAGACGAGTTTTCAGGATATCCGATCCTACATAGCCCTTAAACTCTAAATTTATGAACAAAGTGCTTCTAGAAACTGAGCTGATGACTGTCTTCACATGTCGTTTTTGCATATTCTCATCGATTAATCGGCTAGAATAGCCGTTTTCCGCGAGCATTCCTCTTAGAAAGTCAAGTTCAACCTGGACACAGTCCGTGCTACAAATATTACCTATTCGATGGCAGAGTGATAGTGGGATGAAAATCACTTGAATACTATAAAGAAATAGAGAATAATAAATGTGAAGTCTTACGTCATGGTTGACAATGGCTACCGGTAGTGATATGAATAAAGAACGGCATAAAACTAATAACATACGAAAATGAATGTTTATCATTTTCATGACAATATAGAAGAAAAGGATGAGGGGTTAAAACGTGCAATTTGTGGTTTGAAAGTTCATAAAGAATGTGTCGATTTTGTTGTGGGTCAACGTAAACAAAGTGGATGTGCATCTTTCTTCTGAACACATAGGTCCTGTCTTCTTGAGTTGATACCTTGACAATTTCCTGATCTTTGTCCTTCTTATCAAAATAAAAGCTTACTTTTGGCATAGGTTCCGGACAAATAGGCATTTTATGCCCTTCTTAGGCTGCTAGGCATTTCAAAGAGATTTTCGTAAATAGCATTGCTACCTCTTTGATTCTCAAAATGTGATCACAAATTGACTAGTCCATCTGACAAAAGAATCTATCGTGACTGTTAAGTCTTATTTAGAAAAGTTTACTATCTTATGCCGACTTGAAATGAAACAGTATGTGAAGGACTCTCTAATCTTTTCATCTCTATCCTTGAAAGTGATGGTCACCACAACTTTTATTGTCACTGAAATGTCATCTCACCACTTATAAGTAGTATAACTACCTAATAAATTATTTTCTGTTGTCTTGCTAATTTCAAATTTAAAGTATAGCCAAGGATATGCTAAGCTGTATGTTCATGAAGTCTGTGCACCAGGATTTAGACCATGTGGAGCTCAAGAATGCATAGAAGAGACAAAATTCTGTGATGGTATTGTTGACTGTGAAGATGGTTCCGATGAAATTCCTTCGAAATGTAGTAAGTTTTTTTTTTAATTGATCACCTTTACATTGTTCAAGCCTGAAATTTTAATGATTATCGTTTGTATTCAAAAATTCTTCATTTCAAAAAATCAGGTGACTATCATAGTTAAATTAGAAGGAGGGTGGAAAAAGACTAAAAATGGTGAGAACATGACATCATTCCAGGAAGACTTTACTCGTTGATTAGAGTCATATAGTTAGATGCTTACGACCCAACTGGAGTTACCCTAAGAAATGAAATCGATGATTCATGGGTCTACGTAATACGTCTCTTGCGTAATCTCAGTGGTCCGAATGCAGCCATCTTTTTTTATTCAAATTAGATATCATTCACAGCAGATTGTTTGCTTTATCCCATCTCCTTTCCATCCCGTAGCTTTCGGTCAATTTTAATATGCCAGGTCTATTCCCTTGTTTTCTCTTGATGTGCCGATTAGAAGTATGGTAACTTGAAATGTCATGAAGTGTTGACATATTTCAGGATATTAATGACAGACTGTTTTGAACGTTTCAAAACATAATGAATTTACTTGACTGGTCATGGATATAAACAGGTACTGATTAAGAAGTCCTGAAGGTTTTCACTTTCTCTACAAGTTAACAACTAGAAAAAGGAGGTGATTTGTCAGTCTCATTGGGAATACTTCTCTTTATTAATTTCAAATTAATAATATAATTGTAGAACTTGGGCAGTGAGGTAGAATTTAATTCCATACTAGATTTATGATTTGATTGATAACACACATTATTATTATTATATTTATTATTAGTCCCTTGGGTTCCTAGTGGAACATAGGGCTTCAGTAGCACGCCTCCAGTGACCTCTGTTCTCTGAGATCTTTTGAACCTGGTTCCACGACAGCCCAGAAGCTCTCATTTCCTCCTCGCATGACCTCCTCCATGTCACCCTCGGACGTCCAACTCGTCGCTTCCCATGGGGATTCCACTCGAGGGCCTGACGCGTGATGTCCTCAGTCGGCCTTCTCAGTGCATGGCCAATCCATCTCCACTTCTTCCTGCATATTTGTTGCGTGATAGGTTCTTGGTTGGTTCGTTCCCAGAGTTCCTTGTTGCTTATTTTTTCTGGCCATCTGATCTTCAGCAGCGAGCGTAAGCAGTTGTTGATGAATGTCTGTAGTTTATTGGAAATGCCTTTCGTGACGCGCCAAGTCTCTGAGCCATACAAGAGCACTGACTTGACGTTGGTGTTGAAAATCCGTATCTTGTTCCACATGCTGAGTGCAGAAGATCTCCACACTGGTTTCAGGCTAATGAACGCCTGTCTTGCTTTTCCGATTCTGACTTTGACGTCCTCGTCCGTCCCGCCTGTAGTTGAAACAGTGCTTCCTAGATAAGTGAAGGAGGTTACTTCCTTCAAGTTTCTCCCGTTGACGGTGATTGGAGTTTGTTGTTGTTGTTGATGGTGGTGGTGCGGTATCTTCATCACTTCTGTCTTCTCTATATTCACCTGAAGTCCCGTCTTCGCTGCCTCTTCTATCAACTTGTTAGTTTTTGCCTGCAGATCTTCAAGTTTATGTGACATTAGGCATAAGTCATCGGCGAAATCCAAGGTTCTTTTCCGTCGTCCAGTGTATCCCCCTCTTCTCGCTGCCTACTGTTTGCTGCATGATCCAGTCCACCACAATAAGGAATATCATGGGGGATAGTAGGCAACCTTGTTTCACTCCTGTCTTCACTTCAAAGGCATCACTGAGCTTCCCATTGTGGATTACTTGGCATGTGGCATCTTCATATAGTTGTTGAATGAGGCGGATAAAGGTTTGCGGTACTCCGTAGTATTGAAGCAGTTTCCAAATTACTTCTCGGTCGACGCTGTCAAAGGCCTTCTCAAAGTCGATGAAGTTGAGGTATAGAGCTGATTGCCATTCTACGCTCTGTTCTATGATGATACGAAGCGTTGCAATTTGGTCAGCACATGATTTGTACTTCCTGAAGCCTGCCTGTTCCGGTCGCAGTTTTGAATCCAGTGCGTCTTTAAGCCTCTCCAGGATGATGCGGCTTAATATTTTACTTGGGGTGGACAGGAGAGTGATTCCGCGCCAGTTCTTGCAAGCACTGAGGTCTCCCTTCTTCGGCAGTTTGACAAGGTAACCCTTCTTCCAATCGTCAGGTACCTTCTCTTCCCTCCACACCTTCTGCAATAGTGGTGTGAGCATGTCCGCTGTTGTCTCTGCATCTGTTCTCAGTGCTTCTGGCGGTATTCCATCTGGTCCTGCTGCTTTCCCGCATTTCAGTAGCTTTATGGCGTTCAGGACTTCCATTTTCGTTGGAGGATTTATGTTCACTTGTAATTCAGCGGCTGCAGGTGGTATTTCTGGACGAAGTGCAGGTGGTGGTCGATTCAAGAGCTTCTTGAAGTGGTCGGCCCATCGTTTCCTCTGTTTCTCTTCTTTTGTAATTAAATTTCCTTCTTCATCTTTTATTGGTTTCATCTGTGTTGGTCTCTTCCCTGATAGCAACCTGGTTATTTGATACAATGTCGTCAGGTCTCTCTTACCTGCAGCCTGTTCTGCTTCACTTGCCAGTGTGTCGTAGAAGTGTCTTTTGTCTTTGCGTGCACTCTTCTTCACTTCTTTATCCAGTGTTTTATACATTGTGCTCAGTTCCTCTTGTCGTTGAGCATCCTTGCACTGGTTTATCTTCTGCTTCACCATCCTCCTCTCCTCTATCAGCTTCCAGGTATCCGTCGAGATCCATTCCTTGTCTTCTTTCTTCTTCCTTCCTAATACTGTTGTGCAGGTTTCTTTCCACATAGCTTTCAAAGACTTCCAGTGTTCTTCTACACAGGTTTCTTCAGGGATGTCCCTCGACGTCTCCCATTTTGTCTTGATGGCTGCTTTGAAGATCTCCTTTGTAGTTTCATCCTTCAGTTTCCGAGTGTTGTACTTGAATTGAGGTCTATCACCAGCTTCCTTGAAGGCTTTTAACTTGATTTGGAAGGTTCCTTGCACTAGATAGTGGTCTGAACCTACATCTGCTCCTCTTCTTGACCTTGTGTTAAGTAGACTGCGTCTCCATTTTCTTGAGATTGAGATAAAGTCGATTTGATTTTTAGTGTGTCCATCTGGTGAAGTCCATGTCGCTTTGTGGATATCCTTGTGCCTGAACACACTGCCTCCAATCACCAAATCGTTGAATGCGCAGAATTCTGCAAACAATTCTCCATTCTCATTCATTTCACCTAGCGCCTCTCGACCCATGGTTAGTTCTCTTCCCGTGTTGTCCCCTCCCAGTTTGGCATTCATGTCGCCCATTAGAATTTTGATATCGCCAACTGACGTCTTGTCCAGTGTTGATTGAAGTTGTCTGTAGAATTCCTCCTTTTTCTCTTGCTCTGCATTATTTGTAGGTGCATAACATTGTATGATTGTGACCTTTCTTCCTTTTGAGTTGAATCTTGCTGTCATGATCCTGGAGGAGATTGGTTCCCACTGCATGAGAGCCTTCGATGCTCTTGAGGACATCATGATAGCCACTCCATAACTCAGTGTGCTCGTGGTTGTCGTCTGGGTGACCGGAGTAGATTATTGATTCTCCAGTTGACAGTTTGGAGAGTCCACTCCCATTCCATCTGCTTTCGCAAATCCCAAGCACTTCGATGTTATACCTTCTCATCTCCTTTGCAATCTGGGCTGCCTTACTGGGTTCAAACATCGTGCGGACATTCCATGTCCCCACGTTTACTTTCGCTTTCATCTAGGGAGAGAAGACACATCGGCCAATTGGCTTCCCGAAGGCTTTCACCAACTGGCGTCATTTCGCCTCTCCGATTCCAGCGGGGAATAAGTTTGTTTTCATTTTTTATATTTTGTTTGTGCTTTGAAGTTTCTTTAGCGGTTAGATTTGTTTTACGGGGTAGGGTTGCTAGCCCTATGCCCACCCTTCCCTCTTTACCCGGGCTTAGGACCGGCTAGTAACTAGTGAACTAGTTAACCAGGCGAGGTTAACACACATTATCATTGCTCATAATCATATCAGTGTTATCACACAGCACTTCAAACATCTGATTTTTATAGTCGTATCACTCACTGTTCTTTATTTCTATTGGTAGTAAAACTCTTCATATCTCTGGTATACGTGTTGCATCATTCTCTGATGCATGTGATTGATGTTGATTCGATGAACAGAGCTTCAGTAATCGAACCACTTTTCTCCCTTCACCTAATTATACTTTACTTCAGCATAGTCGTTTTATTCCATCCTATTGTGAGGTTCCATCTTAATGCATACATTGCAATAGCTATGTTTTTCTAGATTACTGATTTTATTCGGATCTGTGAATTTATATTTAGCTAGATCCCTATTTTCTGCTAATCTAACTGGCACCGACCAGCTAGTTTGACCTATATACTTCACATCACAGTCATTACATGGAATTTGATAGATTAGACTATTTTACTCAATTGGTTCTATTGGATCCTTAAGTCAGCCAAGACAACTTTTCTGTGAGTCAGTTTGTAGGTTTAAATGCCACCCTAATTCCAGCTTTGTTTAGGACACTACATAAAATTTCTGATGTACCTTCTTTATAGCGTAACACAATGGAGTCTGTGAACTCCTTTCTACTCGTGTTACCGTTATTGTTTCGTTTCTTATATGTTCGTACTAATTTCTCAAAAACTGAGAAGGATAATTATTAACTGTTGGCTTTTCTTTTATGCACTTCAATTCCTTGTTCAAGTCATTGCACTAAACAGTCAGTTTTCTAGCTATCTAACTCAGCCATTTGACCAAGCCTGCTTAACTGACATTGGATGAGATGATCTAAAGTCCAGATTCCTGTCGGAATGTATCGACTTTCTGTAGATAGTAGTATCTTAACTACCGTCAGTCCTTCGTTTTATCCTGCAATCCAACATAGCTGATTCTCTTTGTTAATTTACCACCACGTGAGTGAATTCGATAGCGCTTACTACTGAGTTTATATACGTGAGGAAATTGTCGATATGTTTCGGTTTCAACACAGTAAATTTGTCATCGACATATTGCCGCCATATCTTTGGTGCAGGATTAAACATTTGTCAAGTCATATATTCGCAACTTTCCTTACATATATGTGCTGCGATTGAGTATATTGAGGATCTCATTGCTACTTCTTCTGTTTTTCTGTATATTTTTTTCGGAAACTTGAAGACTTTGTGGTCAGGCAATCACTATTATTGTTATTTATATTTCCTTAGAGGATGTAGTCAACACTTGACGACAAGCTGAAATTTTTCACCGAATCTTGAGATTTTCTGAAGTTACAAGTAAGGCTTTCAGAAGACCATTCAAAATTGTATTCTGCAAGAGGTATTTTTAGGACATCCAAGTCTGTGATAATCCTGAACGCTTGTTAACGTGGAAATTTAGGTTATTATAAATGGAAATGTGCACTGATTGCTTACTTGAGAGTTAGGAATACCATGTTTCCTGGAATTCTGTGATAGAAATACTACGACATCTAAGTTTACAATGCGATCCATGAAGTTGGGATAGCTTGTCATCATAGCAAACTGGCTGAGGGAAACAGCACAAAGCTCTAGACTTGAATTTCATGTACTCCTGAAAAATCAACTTCAAATAAAACTTGTCGTGATGCTGATTTTCCTAATTTGGTGAAGACATTACAAAGCTGATTGACTGAATTTGGTCGGAAATTTCGACTGGACCATATAACTTGGTAAGTCTCCAGAGAACAATCTGAATGTGCAGTTCAGTGAGACATGCGGAATGTCACCAGCTGAAAACCTCAGTGGTTACCTCTTTAATTTTGATATATGGCAGGAGGGCCAAGACCTTGGAGGAGAAATTGGTTCTTTGAAGATTGTAAATGTTCTTTGCCGCTGAGCAGTAAAACAGATGAAGTCTAGGTTAACAGTCTTCTGTTGAAAGCAACATATTCACTAACATTAGTTTGAAATTATCGTCAACAAAGTATCAAACTTCAGTGAATGTGAAACCATCATCATAATATAATGGTTTTAATTCTGGTATTCCGACTGATTTCATTTCATTGTGGAATAAGAAGACAGAGTTGATCTGATCAATGCTATATATTTGTCCAGTACATTTCGAACAGCCTGATCACGAGTTTACTTGTGAAGCCAAGGTGAGAAGTTGGAAATATAGACCACTGGGTTTCGACCCAGTGGCCACGGATCCTGAAGGTCGTGGGACCGATCCCTGACGGCGTCATAGATGCGTACTGCTGAGCAGTTCGAATCTGGGACGAGGCAGCAGCTGTCCAGTGCTCCCAGGTTTCCAGTGTTCCTCCAGCTTATATCAGTCCATGATGAATATAAACTTGAAAAGATGAGAATAGATTGGGTAAGGCAAATGAAGTAGAATAAGCCGAAAATTGGAAGATAAGGGATCATAAAGAGGAATAATACTGTTTCTAATCTTCGTTAATATTAAAATGCCCTAAAATTTATTAAGAAAGGTTTAAGGTAAGAGAGTTGATCGAGCTTCATTTTGAAGTTCATCTTCGTTGTAAATATTACCTACTGTCTTGCAGGACATTTTAGAGATGAGGTTACGAATTAAAAGATAATAAAGTTATGTGATACTGACCTTGGCGACCACCACAGGAATCCAGGGCACACGTCACATCTTGTATGGGACTCACCAGCCAGAATTACCCGACCTCACTGAGTGATGTTGTTCCCCACGGGCTCGAACCAAGTACCCTTTGCATCCAACGCCAATCGCTTTGTCCACTGGGCCACTGGGGCGCGGTAACCGTCTTTTGTGCAACGGGTGTCAGTTTTCGTAATGATCCCTGTAATTTCCTATTTCTATACAGGTCTGGATTGTCCAACCTCTGTTGGAAGATGGGCTCCTATGCCGACGTCTCAATACTGCCAGGTATTCATTATGTCACATTGATCTTGGTGACTAGCAGAGGAATCCATGACACGCGTTTCGGCTCCGTATGGCAATGGGAAATTACAAGTATCATTGCAACAACTGACACTCATTTCACAAGAGGTGGCTGCCATGCCTTGGTGTCTCAGTGGGTTCTTCTGCTAGCCAGTTAGATCAGTATAACATCATGAATATCCGATAATATTGAAGCATCCGCATATGAAGCAATCTGACAACAGGGGTTGAGCAATTCTGCCCTGTATAGCAACGGGAAGTTACAAGTATCATTATAAGAAAGTTACATAAGTTTTGTATACCTTTGCTATTTATAGTTGACGCCTAAGAATATATGTAGTAAATAGACAGAAAATCTAACCAGATAAATTCCTGCTACTCACAATGTACAATTTTGCTATTTACATTAACATTTCTAACCATCTACTTGTTTTAAATATTTCCCTTCTAATCACATTTAGGTGAATGTGGAGCTAATGAAAATGTTTGTGGTTTAGTCGATGATGTGAAACCGCTTAAAAACTGTTATCTTGCATTTTGGCATTGTGATGGAGAAGATGACTGTGGAAATAATTTCGATGAGACAAACTGTCCACGTAAGTGAATCAATTTTTGAACTTGGAATATGACGATTTTTATAAATCGTCATATTCCAAGTTGAATGTTCAACGGCCAGGCTTACATGAATTCCAGATGCAATTAGATCTGATAAAATTTTCACTAGGTGTTATAATGTTAACTGTTGTTTCATGAAGAAATTGTACAACCATTAGTTACGAAGTAGTATAGGACCGGACCATATAACCTGGTTAGTTTCTAATGACCATCCAATGTATGTAATTCTATGAAATAGGCAATATGTGGCTACTTGTAAATCTCTGTTCTCCAGGCGTAAAACAAGAAGGAATATATCATTAATAATCATTTTGTTCCAAACAATTTTCGTTCCAGTTTAGAATTCTTAGAGTGATAAAATTACTACAAAATTTGACCGTTCCACAATATTTCTAATAGTCAAGACGTAGTTTCAACAAAGAAAAAATTTTCTTTTAAATGAAGTCATTTACTAAGCTGTACATTCGTGAACATATGTTACACTGAGTAGAATGTTTCAGAATTGTTTCTGGTCAGGGGCAAAATATACTGAATGACGAAAGGAAGTTAATTAATACAAATTTGTGTTTAGAGTGGGAAAATAGGCCGAAGATTATGAAATTAAATGTGATTATGTAATATGGGATGAATGTGTGGCAAAATAGGAAACTGCACGAAGGGTTATGGAGATAAAATCGCGATTATGTAATACCGGATAAGCCGATGGCAGAGTATGAGAATAAACAGGGCAATGTGAAAATAAGACTGTAATTACGTAATACAGCTTCAATCTATGACATAGTAGAAAAATGAATAAGGTATACCTGACACAAAATGAATCTGTGACCAACAACGCTTTATGATGGACATAGCAAAGATAAAGGTTGAACACACCTTTCTTATTTTGAACACATAACGCTCCTTTGAACTTCTAGATGGCTAGTGCTTCAGCTATACACAGATGCCTCGATTTTACTCCCTTCGACTGCTCTGATCAAACCCTGTAGAGAATTTTGAATGAGCTCTCGAAACGAAGCTAAGTGGCCTGAGTTCACCAGGTGTTGTGTTATCAAACTGAAGATTCATTTCCATTCTCCTTTGTAGCTCAGGCTGGGTAGTGTTCGTGGACACGTTTTACAAGTGGACGCATGGTATGACCGATATACTCAGCTCCACAAGAGAAGTAAACTGGTATACACACACTGATGTGGTCCAATGCGTCAGTTTGTCTTTCACACATTGACTGAAGCGTTTCTTGCAGGAGGAAATTATTGGAAGATTGTTGGTGAAGTATGTTCTGTTTATGGATTTCGACAGTCGTTTCCTCAGGATTTCTGCTGCAATATCATTTCTGAATTCAAGATTCAACAAAAAATCTTTTTTCTGCGCGAAATGTGTTCGTTGAGATGGGTTGTTTGGCTTTATGTTTTTATCTATGAATTTGAGTGGGAACCCGTTTTCTGCTAGGGTTCGTCGAAGTATTTTCAGTTCTTCGTCAACCGTATCCTCAGTACATATTTTCCTGATCCTCGAGGAAAGTGAATGAATAAGATTTCTTTTCCTGCAAATGGGTACTGAACTCTGAAAATTAGCAAATTGTCCGTTCCATATAGGCTTTCTGTAGATCGACCTACGAAGTGAATTGTCGCCTTTTTTATGAAGTTAAACATCAAGAAAATGGAAGGTTGAGTTTGATTCTGATTCTAGAGTGAATTTGGTTGAAGGATGGGCATTGTTGAATGATGCATTAAAGATATCTGCAAAAGGATGACAATATATCGTACATTGTATAAATATAATAGGTGACAAATCATCATGACATAGGCTTTGGGATAGATTCAAGGATATGAGAGATTTGAAAATACCATTTATGATAAAACTGGGGGTGACACCGAACAGGGTAAAATCAGCTATCCGACTTATAAATGACTAATTTTAGGCATCAGTCACAGTTAAACTATCAGAGTGGTAGGATAAATCAATAAGTATCTTTGAACATGAAACATACTCAATGATAAACTCAGTTGAACTAAGAAGAAGTAACTATTCATTCAGCTCATCAGGATTTACTTAACTCTTCATGTCAATTAATACTATCTGATTTCAGAAACTACCTTCTGACCTCGCAGGCAGTAAGGCGCGAAATGCCTGGTTGCCACTGTTTAATAGTAGAAGAAGAGGGGTTGGTATTAGTTGACCGATGAGTGTATGATATGGGTGACCTTAGTGGGATGAGTCAGATCGCACTGTAACTGCCATTCCGTCTAAGAAGGTATTGGAAGACCTTCTCTAGTATCAGGAGTGCATGGCTTGTTGTGTACACCGCTTTCATGCATATGCATGGAATTAGAAGCCATCCTCATGATCGAATGTGTTTGGCAGCCTTGAGAAACCTGAGAGGGTCTAGGAAACAAGAATAGTTGATTTCAGGATCTGAAATGTGTGTTTCGATCTTCACAGTATTCATCAGCTGTTAGAGTTACTATTTTTTTGTTTAATTTATTAAAATGGGATACCCCTTTCTTTCTTTTCCTTTCTCAATGCCAATAGCACCAAGCGACTATGATAAATGTAACGGTACACACTTCGCTTGTCCACGAAGTGATAAAATGATAGCTAGAGCGTTTATGTGTGACTCTGTTTCTGACTGTGAACCTGATGGAGAGGATGAAAGTGAATGCAGTAAGTTGGATGTCTATACTTCTATAAAGTAATAATCTATTCAAAAACTTTAGTATTCTAATTGTCGAGTACTTCTTTTATGTGAAGTTGTGGCTTATTGATTTAGGGAGATAACCAACCAACAACTGATGAGTCACAGGTCCCAGCCCTACTCCACTTACCGAGGTTTCAGAAGTCGGGTAGTATCACTATCCCTCATACAACAAGTATCTAACCGAATGTGTATTATGTGAAAGCAAATAAGCTATGCATTTTGAAGAAATCAGTAATTATAAGTGACTAATAATGTCTTGTCATTACCGTACTTAGGAAGAACAAGATGTACAAAGGTGACATGTTCCCTAGAGTGCAAAGATGTTCATGAATTCTTGATCTAAATAAAACATGTTCGTAGGATAACAAGGAGTTTATTTCATCCAGGACCACGAGGAGCTATTCACTTCACTCAGCACTTTTTGCTTCATTTTTCTGCCTGAAAATCTCAGAAGTATTGAATCCAATGAATTTGGTCAGTAGAGTTTCCAGTTGATTGTTTCAGTTCGTGTTACGACCTAGATTTCTCATTTTTAATCTTCCTCACATGTATATGAGATGACTGCTTCAATAGTAATTTACATGAGACAAGCGCTTTATATCAAAGTTGTGATATCGTTTGCCTTATCATCTTTCATACTAATAAGTTTAAACAGCATTTTTTATATCACGAAGTTTACTGGCCTCAATACACACATAATGAATCAAAGAGTGCATGAATGGATCACCAAAATTTAATCAGTGCGCTAACCGTTTCCTAAGCATTCATCATTGATCACTCTCTGCCTCTCAAGCCAACTATTTGGTCACTAAGGTGCATGAAGTCTGTTACTAAGGATTCGCTTACCTGTGATACCTAATAGACAATAAACCTACATCCAGGACTTCCTTCAGATCGATTCCGGATATCTACTGAATACAGTGGCTTAAGCTGTGCGAAAGCTGACTGTTTGTTGGCTGGTTTTAAAGCTGCTGATATATTTAGCTTACTTATTTCAAGCACAGTTATCACCATTCACTAAATTCCAAGTAATCAGAACAATAGATAAAATTCCATCTGCTCTCAGAAATAGACAACATGAAATTGATTACTCTCCAGTGACCAATGAAAGGACCTAATGTGGTCTTAAAATAGGTAAGTCACAGCTCGAATACCTCAGCGTTAACGTCTCTGACTGCAGAACTGGGGGTTCAAATCTTTCAAGGGACATCAATTCCGTCGAGGTTGCAGATATGTCCTGATGAAGACCATCAACAAGCGGTAAACCTTGGTTCTTAACTTCCTGCCAAATGCTTCTATGCAACTAGAATCTTAGTATTCACTAAAACTATAATGATTTTGCATCCATCATTTCTGCACTGTGGACCAACATGCTAATACCTACGCCACAGATATGTTTGCTGTTTAGATACTTAACTTTAGATAACTGAATATTTCATAGCGTAGTGGAAAAATGTTCACTTATTTATTTATTTTCAGCGATAATTTTTTTCAATGAATCCATATGTTTAGAAATTAGATAATACATCACAATGGGATGCGAATAAAGTGTTCAAGGGAATTAGCTTTCTCTTACTGTTGCTAGTAATGGAATCCAATAGGTAATTTTCGCGCCATCTAGAACCCGTCAGCTGGATGTACCCACCTACCAAAGTGAAGTTGCCTGATTATTCTAAACGTGCATAGTGGAGTTATCTTATATTTTTCATGCTCTTAGAATTTAAAATTACTCCCTTTTTTCACTTTAGGCTATCCAAGCATCATTGAACCACCAGGTGAAACACAACTTCTTGGTCATCAATCGGGTAATCTAACGTTAACGTGTGTAGCTTATGGACGACCACCTCCTACAATAAGTTGGCGATATAACTGGGGACATCTTCGAGATGATGTTAAACACTCCATAAACTATACAGTTATCAGTTGTAACATGGCTATGAGTCATCTGACACTGACTGATTTAGAACCCCGTGCAAGTGGACTGTATACATGTGAAGCTGTTAATCGTGGTCGAGCATTAGCACCTGATTTCTTGGTTAATGTAGCCAGTAAGTTATTACTTTGATCATCGTAATCGTTCGTCTTTTGTTGACGGTATATAATTCATCCTAAAAACAACTGGAATCCAATTAACAGTGTCATATATTTGAGGGAATCCGCATGAAAACAGATTATTATTATTTGTCCCTTGGGTTCCTAGTGGAACATACGGCTTCAGTAGCACGTCTCCATTCCACTCTCTTCCCTACAATCTTTCGAACCTGGCTACATGACAGCCCACAAGCTCTCGTTTCTTCCTCACACCATCTCCTCTATGTCACTCTCAACTCAGACCCCCGACTCATCATTCTCCATCTAGGTTGCAAATCTTCCTGAAGAACAGACTTCAGTTGACGTGCATGAATGTCCTTTAGTTGAATACCATAGTAATAGTGGAGGAAGTAGAAGTCATCGCATTAGTAGTGGCAGCATTATTATTATTAGTTGTAGTGGCAGTAGTAGTAGTGGTGGTAGTAGTTTCCTCTTAGAAGCTTCCAAGGTGATTTTCCAAATATTCATTTTCACTTTGTATTTATTTGATGTCAGTTTTTACTTCCAGAACTAACCATTAGTTGGTAATTTAAACTGAAAATATTTGAGACATGAAATAAAACTTTGAAAATTATTTCAGATTTTACGAATATCTTTTATAGTCGCAGAACGCGGTTTCGTTGGAGGAAATTAAAACAACTTCACCGTATTTGATTTCCTAAGGTAATATTAATGTTCAGTAGGTTTTGTAGGAAGTAAAAGCTGCGTATTTTGATGTTCACAGTAACTACAGTTCACAGTCGAAAAGTCGAGCTAGTAGATTAAACGTTATTGCTCACACCATCACATTGGAATGACAATCGCGTTCATATTTTATCTTATTCTTACTTTCAATATTGACATATCAACAGCTTACCAATCCTTCCTGCTAGTAGTCAATCTAGGAGTCACAAAACTTTCGGATAAGTGGTTTTTTCTCATTTTAAATCTTTAAAAAGCATTTGATCGACATCGGTTTGGACTATAAAATACCTAGTCTCTAACTGAACGTCTTATCGATCTCTTCATATTGATATTAGAGATAGATAAGAGACAACAGTGGAATTCAGGACGCGCATCTTGTCTATTTGGATATCTTAGGTGGATATACTTGCGAATCTAACAGTCATCGCTTCAAACACCAGCGGGATGTTATCCACCGTACTATCAAAATCCGTCAACAGTATAAAATAATAACTTCGAAAGCAATATGTTCTTCAAATAGAAAAATATTTCAAGGGCACTGAATAATTACTAAAGTGTTCCTTGTATACATATGATTCCCCTGAAAGATAAATACTATTGAAATATAGAATATCTGACTGTCAGAATAATTTTAGGGCTTTTTCAAAAAAAAAACTAAACACGTCATGTATGGATAGAATCAGTTGATCTTGTTAAGTTGAAAAATTTAATCTGCACATTTTACACATTGAAAACTGTCCTGCAACTGTCCTTTTTTCACACACACACACATGCACACACAACTCCTACTGTGAAATAATTAAAAAATGATATGATGAATCTGACGGTGGATGAAACGTTTATTCAAGACATTTTCAAGATGATAGATAAACTATTCATGTCTTTGGAAACAAGTTGTTTGTTTTTTTACAATTGATAAACTTTTACTGTATACTTTTTTTTTAAATACTTTTCAAACCTTATTTCTCTCTACAGAGGGTGGAATCTGTAAAGCACCACAATTCAACGATGCTGCATGGTTTCAAGATATGTGTCTATTATGTTATTGTTCAAATGTGACAGATAAATGTGAAAGTGTAAAAGGATATCGAAAGTCACCGGTAAGATTTATTGAAACTGTTATACATTTTAAACCATTGAATAAAGAAGTAACCGATGAAGATGATGTTATAATCAATGAGTTGATTTGTTAATCTCTTAAAACTGTATTTATCATCACTACGAACAAATAAAAGTCTATTATCATTACTGAATGGGGTCAATTGATTACCATAAAGTGACCTTATTACTGTACTCATGGTGAGGCTAATGAATACACTGAATACTGTTGAATGCAAGGATCACATTTATGCGTTTGCAATGATTCATCTATGCACGATGAATTCAAAGATGTTTTGAAATGTAGGACATCTGATTTATGTATACTGGCAGAACATAGCGTCAAGTCTGTAAAAGTATTTTTGAATATTAAATAAAATGGTTATCTAAAGGAAAAAAATAATATATGAACAGTCTTATTCTTGAACACCTCGTCATCTTGAGAAATCTTGCCCCCTCTTAGTAGTTCTTACAAGGTGATTTACAGAGTCCCACTCCTCCTCACAACTTTAAATCTGATCTTTGTGTTCAAAAGCATTATGTTGGCTCACTAACCATAACATAGTCACAGCAGTGATTTCATTCAAGTTCTATTCCACTTTTGAACATTATAGTAACCATGTGACCTTATCGATAGACAGCTAAATGATTTGACTAATTGTAAACACGATATTACAACTTGAGTAAATGATGTCACTGGACAGGAATTTTTTTTAAAAGTTGCTTTATCGTACTATGATCTAAAACACAGACTCGTCAATTCTTCATACTTTTTACCGTCCTAATATAAATTGTGTTCTAACAGAGTCCTGTTAATAATAACAGTGATATGAAACAACACGGTATTTTTGGGTCATTGTCTAGTCTGAAGAAGAGAAGAACACAATAGCGTACACATGTATGGTGGTAGTAGTTTATTTATTCAGCATGAAAATCTATGATTTGAGCTAACTACATTCAGATCAGTAACATGATATATTGATATACGGCCAGAATAACTCGGTGGAAAAGTCTTTGCAAATAACACTGCTTGACGCAGGTCAGAATCTCAGAGGAAACTCCGGTTCCCTTGATACTCCAGACATGTCATACTGACGAGTGCTAACATGTACGAAACCTAGACCCTGTGCTTATTACCGATTATCTGTGGCCAAATAACCACTTGTGTTAACTTTATTATTGACTTGCATATATATTTGCTGGAAACGTTTTAGATAGCCAAAGTTTCAAGCAGCTAGCTGTAAATAGACTACAATTCTATTTAGTCAATCAGACTGGAGTGTCTTCATAAAGAAGCTTAGTAAATGAGCAGTCGACTTACTGAACATCAGGGGAATACATGAATTTGTACCTTTTCATTTGTATAGTTCAGCATATCATCTTTTCTTTTGAACATTAATAAAACAGTAGTCTCAGTAGGAATTGTCAGTAAGCATAAAGCATATAAGAGTTCTTGGGTAATGTCATCTTTGGTGTAATACTTGAATTCATTGTTCAAGGATACGTCGCTACTTATTTCCTTATAGTACTTTTATCAAGAAATCTGAATATGTTACCCGTTTTCAGTGGAAGTTTTTTGGATTCCTAATCTGTATTTCAAACATGGCTTTATAAATACATATCACTAATTTTTCTACCAATCTTAAGATTCATTACTGATGAAAGGCGGTGACAGATTCAATGTTCTGTTGTTTTTTTTCCCAGTGAATTATAATTTCGCATAATTTCTCTTTGAATGTTTAAATAGGTTAGATGATTTTTATGTTAAATTCATAACTTGAGAATAAAGATATTTTAGAAGTAGTATTCATCATGAACTGACATCAGTTGGGGAACCATTGGAAATCTGGGGGCATTGGACAGCTATTTCGTCCTATTGTGGGACTCATCAGCAGTACGCACCCACAACCCGGCTAGGGATCGACCTTGGGTGACAGTCACGCTATGTCGTGAACTGGCAGAAGTTGGAAATTGTGAACCACTGGAAACCGACCCAGTGTATGAATGGCTAATGCGTTCGCCGTGAAACCTGAAGGTTCTGAGTTTGATCCCTAGCTGGGTCATGGGTGTGTACTGTTGATGAGTCCCACACTAGGAAGAAACAGCTGTCCAGTGCCCCCAGATTTCCAATGGTTCCTCAACTGATGTCAGTCCATGATGAATACTACTTCTAGAAATAAAAAATCCCCATTCATCTCAAAAATAAAGATACGATTTTTCGGTCTGGCAGTTTTTTTAATTAGTCGACTAAGTGTTATCTATGATTTGCTTACAGTCTACTTGTTTGACTGACATTCTTCAACTGCGATCACAATGAATATGCAGTTATGTATCATGTATACAAATGATACATTCAAGCAAAAACAAGTCAACCTTTGGATGAGTAGAATCTAAAGGCAAGTGGTCAGTATCTTACTGTAACACATGATTTCATTTCGCAATCATTACATATATGTGCAACAATATTTGTATTTCTGTTACTAAACAATGTTGTTGATTAGGCAGCGAATTTTGTTTTTCTCCCTTATATTACAAATATTCATCTAATTAATACAAATGGATTATTGAACTTTCGAAAACATTCAAACAACATATGCTGTCGAAAGTTTATTTATATATATGTAGACTAAAATATTCTCATGATAAACAGTGCTAGCCGACAAAAAGCCATAATTAATCATAAGGAAAGAGACCACCATGTTTTACTTAAAAGAATTCGTAGACAAATGAAAATAAGAAAATTCCCTCGAAAACAAATGTCATGCATATGTACATGCAGAAAACGGTGAGGAGCGAGAAGATGGGCATACACTAGCTGGACCGATGAAAGCACACTAGAAGATTCGAATTTCGGCCATGATGATTCATGTCTAATGTCTTGCCGCACAAAATCAAAAATCCACAGGCAAAAACTAACAAGTTGATAGAAGAGGCCAGGCAGCGAAAACGGCACTTCAAGTGAACGAAGAGAAGACGGAGGTGATGAAGACACCCAACCAACAGTAACAACAAAAAGGGTCAACCACCGTCAACAAGAGAAATCTAATGAAAGTTGTCTCTTTCACCTAACCACCTAGACAGCTTCATTTCAACTACAGATGGTGGCGGCACAGATGAGGATGTCGAAGCAGTTAGGATTGGGAAGACAACAAGACAGGCTTTCCGTCATTAATCTGAAACAACCAGTGTGGAGATTCACTGCACTGAACTGCATTCAACACAAACAACAAGATCAGGATTCTCAACACCAATTCAGTCAAGTAGGTCAGTGCTTCTATATGATGGTTCAGAGACTTAGCGTGTCACGAAAAGCATTTTCAACAAACTACAGATATTCATCAATAACTGCCACCTACGCTGGCTCGTTACTGAATCTCAGATGGCCACAATAATAAGAATAAGCAACAAGGAACTCTGGCTGGCTGGCTGGCTGCCTTGTAGGCAGCGAACCAACGAAGCAAGAACCTATCACTCAACAAATATGCTGAGGAGGGAAGTGGATATGGATTGAGCATACACTGAGAAGGCCGACTGGGGACATCAGGTGTCATGCCAGGCCGTCAAGTGTTATTCGGATGGGAAGCTATGAGTTGGGTGTGGGTGCCGAGGGTGACATTGAGGAGATGGTGTGAGGAAGAACTGAGAGCTTGTGGGTAGTGTTGGAGCCAGGTTCAAAAGTTTGCAGAGAAGAGAGTGTAATGGAGACGTGCTACTGAAGCCGTATGTCTCACTAGGAAGCCAAGGGAATAATAATAATAATAATAACAATAATATATATATATATATATATATATATATATATATATACATCTGGTAATCATTTCAAAATAAATCAGACTGTTATTTTTCGGAAGTGATCATTTACTTCGAAGGGAAATTTTCATTGAAAAAAGCAGAGAATTCAAGTAAATATGGAAAGATATAAAAAGATGCGACTTGTCTATGTCATTGTAACTGTATTTAAAGTAGGACAAAAAACAGACTATGAAAAAAATATTTTTTCAAGTCTATAGAGATTGTGATTACTACTAATTTATGAATTTCATTTGAGATAACCATCTGTTGTGCTGTTGTAATTACGAATCAACTTCAGGGAATTTTTTCTCTCTCTCTCTCTGTCTCTCCGTCTTTGATTCTTTTATTCAACACATGGTATAATTTCATATAGTAATTAATAAGTTTTGAGATTTCTAGATGTACTTTCATTCACTGCTTCATTTTATGTCAACACAACCAGTTTGTTATTCGGTTTGATTGAAGTTCAGTTTGTTTATGTTGATGAAATCAACTTACGTTATCTATTATTAATATTTGTCCTTTGGGTTCCTGGTGGAACACAAGGCTTCAGTAGCACGTCTCCATTCCACCCTAGCCTCTTCAATCTTTTGAACCTCGCTCCAACACTGCCCACAAGCTCTCATTTCTTCCTCATACAATCTCCTCAATATCACCGTTGCCTCGTACACTCAACTCGCCGTTTCCCATCTAGGTTCCACTCGACTGCCTGGCCTGACGCGTGATATCCTCTAATAGTCTTCCCAGTCTATGTCCAATCCATCTCCACTTCCTTCCTCAGCATATTTGTTGAGTGATAGGTTCTTGCTTCGTTGGATCGTTGCCAGCCAGAGTTCCTTATTGCTTATTCTTATTATTCTGGATATCTGAGATTCAGTAACGAGCCAGCGTAGGTGGCAGTTATTGATGAATATCTGTAGTTTGTTGAAAATGCTTTTCGTGACACGCTAAGTCTCTGAACCTTCACATAGAAGCACTGACTTGACTGAATTGGTGTTGAGAATCCTGATCTTGTTGTTTGTGTTGAATGCAGTACAGTGTGGTAGATCTTCACACTGGTTTTAGGGTAATGAAAGCCTGTCTTACTTTTCCTTTCCTGGCTTTGACATTCTGGGCAGTGTCGCCTGTAGTTGAAATGAAGCTGTCTAGGTGGTTATGTGAAAGAGGCTACTTCCTTTAAATTTCTCCTGTTGATATTGATTGCTGCTTGTTGCTATTGTTGTTGTTGTTAGTTGGGTATCTTGATCACCCTTGTCTTCTCTACATTCGCTTGAAGTCCCTTCTTCGCTGCCTCTTCTACCAGCTTGTTAGTTTTCGCCTGTAAATCTTCAAGTTTGTGTGACATTAGATATAAGTCATCGTTGGTGAAATCCAACGCTTCTAGTATGTTTTCCCCGGGTCTAGCCAGCCTATCCCCTTCTTCTCCCTCCTCACAGTTTGTTGCATGATCCAGTCCTGTTGACCACAATCGGGAAGATCATGGTTGATAGCAGATAGCCTCGTCTTACTCCCGTCACTTGTCTTCACTTCAAAGGCATCACTGAGCTTCCCATTATGGATTTCTCAGCATGTGGCGTCTTCATATAACTCTTGAATGAGATCAGTAAAGGTTTGTGTTATTCGGTAGTGTTGAAGTAGTTGCCAAATTACTTCTCGGTCGATGGTGTCGGAGGCCTTTTCAAAGTCGATGAAGTTGAGTCAGAGGGTTGACTGCCACTCTATACTCTATTCTATGATGATGCAAAGCAAAAAAGTACCTGAAAACTGAACCATATAATGCTTGTTAAGTATACTGATCATATCTTCTAGGACTTATCATGCGTCGAAAAATGTTTTCACAATTTATAAATCAATCATTGTCATTCTTCTTCCAATTAGTAGCATGAGTAGTAATACTAAAGTTTTATTATAAATTAAGCCCGTAATTAGTATGTTTTAATTTGGCTAACTCTCGCTGACAAACGAAGTTTGAGATATTGAACTTTTATAAATCATGCTTAACATCAAAAAATACACTTGACATTTTCTGTACAGGTTGACAAGATGTTCAATTTCACAACTACTCCAATTATCTTAAGTACATATAATGAAGATGGCAGTGTTGATGAAGGTCAAGGTGTTACTGAAATTGAAAATGATCTACTCCGTATACCTGATGTCCCCAATGAAGCAACATTTGCAGAGAGTGACTTTGCTTTGTCAGATTCATGGGTAAGTTAATCAAATGATGAAACAAGCATGGAATTTATGAATATGACAAACTCTTTGATATTTAGACGCTAAGACAGATGAAGCTAGGCTCTGAAGTGTACTTATTACATTAGAATATCTATTCTTGGATTAAATTCTACTTTGTGACGCAGTTTCATTCTCTTGCTCGTATTATCTTCTTTAAGCTGGATAGTTCAACGATGAAGCAGTTGGCGCAAACTTGTATCCACCAACACACATGGGCATTAACTGTTTTCAGGGGTTACTACCAACTACCTATTAACATTTTGCACTAAAATCTAGTTCGCCGTAACGTAGTATTGGCCAGATTAGTTGCCCCATTGCAACATTTGTCCCCATACCTCAATCTGTCTGCATATGAGCCCCTTTACGGATGCTGAGATATAGCCGGTGATTTCTTTAAAGTGAAGTTCAGGATGGATATTTCAATCTCTGTGGGATTCATCTCAACGGGAATATCATCACTTACTGAGATGCAAGTATATCAACCTGACTAGTCCAAAAAAGGGTGAAAGGAGTATCTTATAGCCTAATGCTAGCCATTATTCTTTGCCAACACCGTTCAAATCCAAGACGTACATTTAGTCTCACTTGAAGATCATTGATGAAATGTAGTTTCATCCTAAAATCTCTCCAGTTGATGTCAGTTGATCTTCATTAACTTCAAAGTACATTACCATATGGTTCTGATTATTGACGTGTCTCCAGATGAATATAACGAAGCTAAAATGAGAGGCCGCGACCTGTTTAGTCAGCCAGTCGAAAGGGAAGTGGATGCCTACTGAAGACCTCGGGTAATAGTAGCGTTATATTGCAAATTGACAGAAGTTGGAAACTGCGAGCCACTGAGCTGCGACCCAATAGACGAATGGTTTACGTGTTTGCTATGAAACCTGAGTTCAAGCTCTAGCCGGGTTATGATTGCACACCGCTGAGCAGTCGCATATTAGGGTGAAACTGCTATCCAATGTTACCAGGTTTTCCATGGTTCTCAAACTGATGTCAGTCCATGATGAATAATAACTTAACACTGAAATCCTCATTAGCTCCAATATACAATAAAAGTTCTTTGTCTTCCTAATGTGATAGAAATTGAGGTTTATAACATTTGGCTATCTACTATGTAAGATATGAGTTATACATTCCAGTTACTTTGCCATTAGCGCACATAGTTATCTAAACAAAGAGCATGAATGAACTCCTGAAGGGAGCTAAAAGGCCTGAGTTCGCGAGGTGTTGTGTTATCAAACTGAAGATTCATTTCCATTCTCCCTTTTCAAGTCAGACTGGGTAGTGTTCGTGGACACGTTTTACAAGTGGACGCATGGTATGGTCGATATACTCAGCTCCACAAAAGCAAGTTAACTGGCATACACATTGTGATGTGGTCCAATGCATCAGCTTATGTTTCACACATTGACTAAAATGTTTCTTGAATGAGGAAATTATTGGAAGATTGTTGGTGAAGTATGTTCTGTTCATGGATTTTGGTGCCAAATGCAAATACTTCGACGAACTCTAGCAGAAGACGGGTTCCCACTCAGATTCATAGATAAAAACATAAAGCCAAACAACCCATCTCAACGAACACATTTCGCGCAGAAAAAAGATTCTTTTGTTGAATCTTGAATTCAAAAATGACACTGCAACAGAAATCCTGAGGAAACAACTGTCAAAATCCATAAACAGAACATACTTCACCGACAATCTTCCAATAATTTCCTCCTGCAAGAAACGCTTCAGTCAATGTGTGAAAGACAAACTGACGCATTGGACCACATCAATGTGTGTATACCAGTTTACTTACTCTTGTGGAGCTGAGTATATCGACCATACCATGCGTCCACTTGTAAAACGTGTCCACGAACACTACCCAGCCTGACTTGTAAAGTGAGAATGGAAATGGATCTTCAGTTTGATAACACAACACCTGGTGAACTCAGGCCACTTAGCTTCGTTTCGAGAGCTCATTCAAAATTCTCTACAGGGTTTGATCAGAGCAGTCGAAGGGAGTAAAATCGAGGCATCTGTGTATAGCTGAAGCACTAGCCATCTAGAAGTTCAAAGGAGCGTTATGTGTTCAAAATAAGAAAGGTGTGTTCAACCTTTTTCTTTGCTATGTCCATCATAAAGCCTTGTTGGTCACAGATTCATTTTGTATCAAATTGAACCTACATTATGTTGATGCAAAAATGAGAGTCAATAAAAATTAACAACTCGGTTATTGAAGCACAAGTCCATCCAGACTACATTTTGTGATGGTGTGGGGGAAACTTTTTAGGTTTATGAACCTGAATCTATCGATCTATATCGAAGATTATGTTTTGCTAACTTCGCTTTGACTTCAGTCTAAACTACATTCATAGAATAAACGAAAACTTACTTTAGAACCATAAGATCTCGAGACAAGCACGTTGCTATTGAACCACTCGCTATGATACCAATGGTCCATATTTTTCTATGTTCATTAATTCACTATAAACTATGACCAATATTTAATGCCACTGGCAAATATTTGTCCTAACACTCGATCAGCCTTATAGATCGTGGCTTGTCATTAGAACTTTAAAAAATCCCTCTTGAAGTAATTCACTTGGAATTTTTACGGATTGATTGATTTCAAGTTAGTACTTATCATAGGCTAACATCAATTGGGGATCTATTGAAAGCAAAAGAACATTGGATAGCTGTTTTCTTCTAGTTTAAGACTTCTTGGCAGTGTGTATAGACGATTTTGCTTGAGATCGACAAGAATATGCTTAATAACGAAACTCTATAATGTTAGACATGTCTACCTTTTTGGTTTCAAATCAACTTAGTACGAAAGTTAATGTTACCATTGTTATTTACAGGTTGAAGTAAGTACATTAGTTCTGATTCTATAGCATACAGCAAGGTAACACTACTTCATTGTTAACTAATGGGTAAGCAGATTGTGTTTCATAATTTTTCTGGCATACTTCTCAGCTTTGGTTGATCACTTGTAAACGAAGTATTCAACATAATATATACACATAGATCTACTACGATTTATTAATTTTGAAACAATTAAAAAAACGTTTACAACTCAACTCAAAACGCAGGTATAAGGTTATATGACCACCATATTCGACGCTTGATTGTTGCTCAATTACTTGGAAAAATAAAGAAGGTTTTAGAACAACAAAAATTTCCATTGCCACGTCAAAATATATACAACACGTAGTGGTTTACACGTCTATACATTTTCTGTGTTGAAATCAGAACATATCGACAATTTCCTCATAGATATAAACCCAGTAGTAAACGCAATCCAATTCACTTACGAGGTAGGAAATGAATAAGAAGAATTACCCATGTTCGATTGCAGAATAAAACGAAAGACAGACGGTGGCTTGGATACTATTGTCTACAGAAAACCAACACATTCCAACAGGTGTCTAGACTTCAAATCATCCCATCCAATTTCAGTCAGTTATGTCAGGTTTAGTCAGATGTCTAAGTGATAGAGCTAGAAAACTGACTAGTCAGAACAAGAACCTAAACAACGAATTGAAACACGTAAAAGAAGTGCGAATAGTTAATAATTATCCTCCACAGTTTATTAAGCAATTCTTACGGACACACAAAAAACGAAAAAATAACAGTCACATGAATGCGACTAATAACGACAACACGAGAAAAAGGAGTTCACAGCCTCTATTGTATTACCCTATAAGTAGGGTACCTCAGAAACTTTATGTAAAATCCTCTTCTCAAAAAGGTATTCACTAGTACTTTTACCCTTTCAACCAATCTGATATTTAAATGTATCTTTTCTAGAAGCTTCAGAGTATAATTCTTGGCTGTGAAATAATTCAGGAAGTCCAGACTTCCTTGAAGGATCTGGACAGTCTCATTACATACCATAATACACACATTATTCATTCGATTTCATATGAAATCCAGAAAATAGATTATCGTACATGATTTAGTCAACTATGCGGTAACCAATCCCTTAAGCTTCGCTTACGCCAACAATATAATAACTAAGCACTTAATTGTACTTCTTTGCATAATACTTACTGGTATGACTTAGAATTTTAGGTTTATAAGCAAGACTGTATTGATAAAAGACTACAACTATAATTTCTACTGATTATCTCCAGTTACTGAAGATCGAAAATTACTCTTCAAATATGAGTTCAACTTTATATCATCTAATTACTTTAGATCATGTAAAAGTGTTTATTTCATCTATGTATAAAATTCACTTTTAGGTAACATCATATGGATATGATATGAAATTGAATATTCGATTATTTGGTGAAAGTTCTAATTATCTTCGTGGACCATTTGTTATTTTACATGTGAGTTTATTAACTAAGTACATCAGTGATTTTTCAATTCAAACTAGGAGAAAGAAAGAGATACAAAGCATTTCTCATTTGAATGAATTCCTAAAGAATTGAAAGACTTTGTTATTCATTCTTCTAACCATATTCTTAACATCATTGTAAAATTAACTGTAGTCACCGTTAACACATTTAAGTAAATTAGAACAAGGCATATATATAAGCAAACAATATTGTTTTTAATTAGATACTCTTCAGGCTTTACTCTAATATAAATAGCCTTTTTATTTATTATTTTATTAGTCCCTTGGGTTCCTAGTGGAACATAGGGCTTCAGTACCACGTCTCCAGTGAACTCTGCTCTCTACAATCTTTTCAACCTGGTTCCAGGACAGCCAACAACCTCTCATTTCCTCCTCGCACGACCTCCTCCATGTCACCCTCGGCACCGACACCCAACTCGTCGCTTCTCATCAGGATTCCACTCAAATGCCTGGCCTGACGATTGATGTCCCCAGTCGGCCTTCTCAGTGCATGCCCAATCCATCTCCACTTCCTTCCTCAGCATATTTGTTGGGTGATAGGTTCTTGCTTCGTTGGTTCGTTCCCAGAGCTCCTTGTTGCTTATTCTTATTATTCTGGCCATCTGATCTTCAGTAGTGAGCCAGCGTAAGCAGTTGTTGATGAATGTCTGTAGTTTATTGGAAATCCCTCTAGTGACGCGCTAAGTCTCTCAACCATACAGAAGCACTGACTAACTTGACTGAGTTTGGTGTTGAAAATCCGCATCTTGTTCACACTTTACGCTGAGTGTGGAACGTCTCCACACTGGTTTCAGGCTAATGAATGCCTGTCTTGCTGTATTTCCGACTCTGACTTTGACGTCCTCGTCCGTCCCGCCTGTAGTTGTAACACTGCTTCCTAGATAAGTGAAGGAGGTTACTTCCTTTAAGTTCTCCCGTTGACGGTGGTTGGAGTTTGTTGTTGTTGTTGGAGTTGTCGGTGCGGTATCTTCATCACCTCTGTCTTCTCTATATTCACCTGAAGTCCCGTCTTCGTTGTCCTGCCTCTTCCATCAACTTGTTAGTTTTTGCCTGAAGATCTTCAAGTTTATGTGACATCAGACACAAGTCATCACTGGCGAAATCCAAGTCTTCTAGGTTCTTTTCCGCAGTCCAGCCAAGGTATCCCCCTCTTCTCACAGCTCCCCACTGTTTGCTGCATGATCCAGTGAAGTTGACCACAATCAGGAATATCATGGGGGATAGTAAGCAACCTTGTTTCACTCCTGTCTTCACTTCACTTCAGTGACATCACTGAGCTTCCCATTGTGAATTACTTGTCATGTGGCATCTTCATATAGTTGTTGAATGAGGCGGATAAAGGTTTGCGATACTCCGTAGTAGTGAAGCAGTTTCCAAATTACTTCTCGGTCGACGCTGTCAAAGGCCTTCTCAAAGTCGATAAAGTTGAGGTAGAGAGCTGATTGCCATTCTATGCTCTGTTCTATGATGATGCGAAGCGTATAAATAGCCTTATATATATATATATTAAAATTAAACCAATCATGTAGATTTGTCGGTTGATGTGATAAATATTTTAGCAGATATATTTCTTTCCAAACTGGAGAATGGAGCATTGAAAGAGGTCATTAAGGAGATGACTATGTATCACCGTTATATTGACGATACATTCGTTATCCTGGATCAGAATGTGGATACAAAAGAAGTGTTAAGAAAATTTAATGAAGTGCACCCTTCACTCACTTTCCCTTATGAGGAAGAAAATCCCAGTAAACTACACTCTTGCTAAGCAGAAGAGAAGATGGTTCACTCAGTAGATGTGTTTGTAGGAAGACTACATCTATAAGTCAGTATACATATTTTATTAGTCATGTACCGATTCGATACAAAGCAAACCTGGTCAAAAGCCTCACTAACAGAACACGAAAAATATGTTCGGATGATCAAGTACTGTAGGAGTTAGAATATATCCGTAATTCATTGGTTGAAATGGGCTACCCTAACAGTTTCATAGAAAGACACATGGACGAAGCCGGGGGGGAACGAACCTGGTACTATTATTATACAGAAGAAACATTTATTTTTGAAATTGTAATTTAATGGGGAAGTGGCCTCAGAGGTTTTATACCAGAGACTCTCTAGAGCCATTAAAAGGACCTACTACGCCGCACAACTTTATCTATCATTTTCCATTCGACCAATTGTTACAGCTCAGACAAAAGATAAATTATCTAGTTTTGTCGTTTACACGTTTAGCTGCTTCTGTGGAGAAAGCTATATAGGGCGTACTACTCGACAACTTAAAAAATGTGTTGCTGAGAATCTACCTTCATGGTTGGGAAAGGGACAGAAAAAAATCCATCAGAAGCTCAGTTTTATCTCATCTCGTTGATAGTGGTCACTCTGTCTTTCACTATTATTCACCGCATACCATTTCGTCTTTCAAAATGTATTCAGACTCGTCTTTTACACATAGCAGAAGCTGTGGGAATTCGAGCTAATAATCTTAGCCTTTTTATCCAGAAGACGTTTGTACATCCCTTATCTCTCATTTGGCCGGTGATTACTCAGTTAATAACTTTATCATCCAGTCTTTTTTTCCCACCCCTTTTCTTATTCTTCACCCCTTTCTTATACCTACTGTATTTGTCGAGGCTTTGTTTATCCACTTACCTCGTCCTTCGCTGTTACGTAACTTTTATTTTCACAAGCCTTTGACTCATTTTGATTATCGGAGTTTCCTTTGTTCCTCAACTGATGTCAGTCTTCGATGAATAACAACTTGAAATATTTCCAAATCTCCACAACCCCCTCAAAAATTTAATTGAACTGATGCTCATTGGTGACTAGCTTCGAGAAGTATTCCCGAAGTTCCAATGACAAGTCGTGACCGGTGGAGTCATGCCTGATGGCCGTGAGGACAAATACTCAACGATGACATTGGGTGGCGGTTTGCGCTATATCGTGAGCTAACAGAAGTTGAAAATATGGAGCATTGGATTCTGACCCAGTGGCTAGCTCAATGGTAACGCGCTGGTCGCGGAACCTGAAGGTCGCGGGTTCGATCCCTGCTGGTGGAGTCGTGGGTGCGCACTGCTGAGGAGTCCCATAGTAGGACGAAACAGCTGTCCAGTGCTCCCAGGTTTCCTTTGTTCCTCCAACTGATGTCAGTCTTCGATGAATAACAACTTGAAAGATTATCGGAGTGTCTACATTTTCATGCTGCTTTCTTGGTTCCATATTGCATGTGCCATAGTCAACGTTATCACTTTTATCAATTTCATTATTATTATTATCGTTATTAGTATTATCTCTGTCGTTATATGAAACATTTATCACATGAATCGACAAATCTACATGATTGGTTTAATTTTATATATATAAGGCTATTTATATCAGAGTAAAGCCTGAAGAGTATCTAATTGAAAACAATATTGTTCGCTTATATATGTCTTGTTCCAATTTACATGATGGGAATAGTAGTGGCAGTAGTGGCAATACTGTGAAGAAAGAATTCCAAACCTCTACAATGTTAACACTCAAATATCGTACCTCAGAGACATTATGTAGGATTCTCAATAGGGTTTGAATTACAGTGCCATTTAAGCCTAATGAAGTTTCGTAACCCCAACTGGTCCTATCGATCCAGTTAGATAGGATATTTTATTTTATCAAATCTCTTTCAACGATTATGAGGTCAAATACGTAGGTTGAAGTAGTCGACCAGGGTCACTTAGGCAATCCAGGTGCCAGAAAAGTAGCTAGGTCGAAACTGGTAGGTCGTAGTGAGATGAGTAATCTAGAAAAGTGTTCGGCTATGGCTATGCATGCAACTACACACAACTACCGAATAGGATGCAACAGGGTGAAAGTCCTTAAAACTAACATAGCAGAGTGGAGGTAAAAGCTGATAATCTAATCACCAAGAATGATTCAACAACTCTTCCCAAAATATAGAAAATTCTGTTGCTCACATTACAAAGAAGGCGAGAAAATTAGTACTATGTGAAAGATGTCTCGGAGTTATGTAGTTATCTTGGTATGAATGGGGACAGTAAAGTGTGATCAAAATGCAATCCAGTAGACAGTACCTTTTCACTGTGCGAGACAGCTAAGATGGAATTACATTCTGTCACAGTGGTCGTTTTACGCATACTATTATTATTTTTCCCTTGGGTTCCTAATGGAACATAGGGCTTCACTAGCACCGTCTCAAGTGTATCCTGTTCTCTGAAATCTTCTGAACCTGGCTCCAACACTGCCCACAAGCTCTCAGTTCTTCCTCACACCATCTCCTCAATGTCACACCCCGCACCCACAGCCAACTCATAGCTTCCCATCCGAATAACAGTCGACGGCTTGGCATGACACCTGATGTCCCCAGTCGGCCTTCTCAGTGTATTCCCAATCCATATCCACTTCTTTCCTCAGCATATTTGTTGAGTGATAGGTTCTTGCTTCGTTGGTTCCCTGCCTACAAGGCAGTCAGCCAGCCAGAATTCCTTGTTGCTTATTCTTATTATTCTGGATATCTGAGCTTCAGTATTGAGTGAGCGTAGGCAGTTATTGATGAATATCTGTAGTTTGTTGGAAATGTTTTTCGTGACGTGCCAAGTCTCTGAGCCATACAGAAGCACTGACTTTATTGGCATTGGTGTTGAAATTCCGTATGTTGTTCACGCTTTATGCTAAGTGTAGAAGATCTCCACACTGGTTTCAAGTTAATTACGCATATTAGCTTATATTGATTGTCTCCTAGTTCGGAATACAGTTACCATTCTATGAAGAATCGAAAATGCATTGTACACCTCTTTCCCTTCATTGTTCTACCAGAATTCATTTGTTTTTCGATTCTTACGTAAGTATTCATTGTTTATGACCGAACAATCACCAAAATAAACACTCCATTTACTCTACTAGTTACTAGGCAAATTACTTAATTATAACCTGCTTCATATTACCACTAGTTATTACTCTATTGATGATTTATATCTTAATTCTTAGAACTTATCGTTTACATAACTTACTTAAAATCTATAATTGTTCTTCATCAGTCCCCTTCCACTTGATTAGTATTTTGATTGAATTGGAAATCTCTATATCTGTTAGTGCATTTTCAACACCAACGTCAGTCAAGTCAGTGCTTCTGTATGGCTCAGAGACTTGACGTGTCACGAAAGGGATTTCCAACAAATTACTGATATTCATCAACAGCTGCCACCTACGCTGGCTCGTTACTGAATCTCAGATATCCAGAATAATAAGAATAAGCAACAAGGAGCTCTGGGAACGAACCAACGAAGCAAGAACCTATCACCCAACAAATATGCTGAGGAAGGAAGTGGAGATGGATTGGGCATGCACTGAGAAGGCCGACTGGGGACATCAATCGTCAGGCCAGGCATTTGAGTGGAATCCTGATGGGAAGCGACGAGTTGGGTGTCGGTGCCGAGGGTGACATGGAGGAGGTCGTGCGAGGAGGAATGAGAGCTTGTGGGTAGTGTTGGAGCCAGGTTCAATAGATTTCAGAGAAGAGAGTGGAATGGAGGCATGCTTCTGAGACCCTATGTTCCATTAGGAACCCAAGGGACTAATAATATAATAATAAATATAAATGATTGAGGACGAAATGAAAATTTCGACCAAGGCCGGATTCGAACCAGCAACCACCGAGTTTCCGGCTTGATACCCCACCAACTGAGCAATGATATGACTTAACTTGAGGGGTTATGAGTTGATGAAGTTACCAAGGTACAGCAAGATTGACAACAGTATTTTTGTGAATACACAGATCAGGCTTAGGTCCTTTAATTTTAGCTGCTTCAGCAAACTGCAAAAGGAGGCTTTCCAATTGTTTATTGAACACATTAAACAACTTTCACGAGTCGATTTCACATCCAGTTTCAAGCCAATGCTAAGCGATTATACTATTTTAACCATGTCTATGTTTGCAACTAAAATTCTCCGGGATCTGTACAGAAATGGGGACAGAAACTCGCCTGCTTGTTGTCCCCATGTATGTGCTTCTGCATGTTACATGTCAATTGATCGATACAGTTGGAGGTAACACGATGTGTAAAGCTTTTCAATTTAGGCTGTCTCAACAAGCATTTTGTTCGAGACACAGACTAACTTTTGAGCTGCGCAGGTCTTTTTTAGTGCAGTACTCAGTCTATGAATCATACTTGTTGCGACTTCATCAGTTTGGAAGGTAAGTTGTGGATTGATGCGCTTCTTGTCAACTGTACTGCACATGATTCTCTTAGCTTCTGGAATACCTTAGTTATCGATGAAATCTTTCGAGTAACCATTCTTGAATGGATGGTGTTTGCCAAGAGTCAGTTCTTCCTCAGTTTTTACTTCAGAGGACAGTTCATGCGTACGGTGTTCTTATCAGACATTTTATATAGTTGATTAACCAAAAGCTGTTAATGTTTAACTAACACCCACTCCGTTTATCTTTCTGGTGAATTTATGTGTAAATCTCTCCATCTGTATGACTCTATAGGAAGTGAGGGTCGTTGTTATATTCAGTTTCCATTGTAAATGATATATTGAAGTGGAATTCTCTAAAATGATTCAAGATAAGTGTCTATTAAGTCAATAAGCTTATTTCACAAGACTAAGACGAATATACAATAACACGCTATTAGCTAACATAATACAGTATTCATTCTCATTGTGAAACGTTCATGATCTAAATTTCCACCTATTTCTTTCTTCGTTTTCACGTATTTTAAACCTATGAAACGCTCACAACAAACAAACTAAGTTCTTAGTATAATTGTTTTTATATGATACCATCGTTGATTAGACCGAATTGATCAGTCGCTATTGGCTTGTGGGCTCCTATGCGGATGCCTGGATATTGCCAGCGTTCTAATTATGTTAGCGATGGATTGTGGCTAGCAGCGGAATAAAAACAATCGTACTGGAACAATACCAGTCGCACAAGAAGTGGCTATCGTGGCTTGGTGGTGTACTGGATAACGTGTTGGCGTTTGAAGCAATCACTACCGACTCCGAATCCCGGTGGAAACAATATCACTCACTGCGCATTCTAGATTCCATTGCTTGCTACGATCCATCACTAACAGACCAAGTTCTTGATTATGAATAACAATAGAGGATTGTTTCTTTTGTCTAAATTTCATGCGTCAACAAAATAAGTTGTGAGGATATTCGCTCACTTCCGACTGCATCTTCAAGTTGGATGTTTTATTTCAATTAAAGAAGAATAACCAGGTTTTGTGAAAAGCACAAAATTGTGCAATCAATAGATGGATAAATAGGAATGCACTACGAGAACTTTTCTACATGTAAAGTGGATATGAGTTTACTAAACTGCGTATTCCCTAATTCATCCTAAAGTAGAAATATATTCTCGGTGCACTTCATCTTCAGAGGTATTTACCAGCTTAAAATGTAACTATGGAATCAAGTAGATAGGAAGGTTTTAAAAGTGTCCACCTACCCAACTTTTTGAACATATTCCAACAAATCAGTGTCGAAAAGATGGCAAACATATTCCGAGTAGAACAAACTGGTACCTAATTAGAAACTGGATAGCAAAAGGATCTCTCTCAATCTTTCAGGTTAATAGAAAAACAAACGCTACCAAGTTTACATTTCTTTGTTAAAGTTCTTACTCTCAGTCACTCTCAACCTCACTAATGAGGACTGACAGAAGTATGGTTTAGGAAAATACACTGAGTACTGGCAAGATATTGAAACCTAACACTTCACAGCAAATTGCCCTTCGGTTTCTTTTGCTCCTTCTTTGGCGTTTGTATTTCAGTTATAACCTTCACCGATTGATTGTCATCAATACTGGGTAACATACTTCTTATATGTATTGTAGTGAGTAGCAAACACATTAGACAGTATCATCCTAATTTTTTACATCTTCGCTTGACGGTTCTTCCAGAAAATTGTGAAGTTCTTTACCTTCATCAGATGTAAAAGGCTATTCATTTTGAATGGGATTTGTAATTGTTATTGTTCGCTTATATCTTGCCTCATTTTTTTCTGCGGTCAATGGATTCCTGACCCCAAGGTCTCACTCAGAATTTTGATGGTATGCTATATCTTAACGAACTCAAATAGTTTTTCTGAAGGTTTCAGATTGTATGCAGCTGATGAAAGTTATCAAGGACACAAAATATTATTTATCTTTTACTGGCTAACAGTGTAGTCCAGTCTCATTGATAACATCACTAATCACTGAGATGGTATGCATATCCCAATAAAATGGCAAATGGGTTATTGGATCTCTCTGTCGGACACCATCTAACAGATAATATTAAATAAATATTGGGTTAGTATGGTGGTGTTTGTATATGCAATCTGATATGTGGACAGTGGGGGGTTCAATTCAACACAACAAAGTAAACAACAATGAATATAATACTGTTACTCGGTGCACAAGAAGTGGCTATCGTGACTCAGTAGGCTAGTGGACAACGCTCTGGAGTTTGACGCGATCATTCCCAGGTTCGACTGTTAGTGGAACAATATCGCTCACTGGAAAGCAGGTACACTCAGCCGACGAGTCCCAAATAGGACGAAAGCGTGTCCTGGCTTCCATTGATAGCCATTATCCATCATTAATAAGTAAATGTAATGCTTAGGAAAACATTATTTTATGAAAAGTTTAATGTTTTGAATTTTATATAAACTATGATCAAGATTCGATCGTATAATATGGCAAATATTGAGGACTGATTAAAAATTTGACATTAGGTATCGATTGTATTTGTGTAATTCATAGCGGCTTTGAAGTCAATAGTTCCAATGCTTTGTACGGAAGTCTGGTTCGAGCTTTTGTAGGGAAATAATCAGAAATTAAAATATGAAGGGTATAAAAATGGATCAAAAAACGTGAATTGAACCTGCTTGTCGAATCCTTTTCATATAGTCATTCTTTCTAGATTACGATTACTTAGTCATTCAGAGTGAATCTGCACTGCGGCCGGATTCGAACCAGCGACCACTGGGTTACCGATCCGACTACCATGTGAATTCATGACACGTTGCTACCTCTTGATCGTATTCGCAATGGCTGCCTAGTCGAGACTTCTCATCCTAATCGAAATCTAAGTGATACAGTGAGGGGGAGCATCATATTGATCATCATCTGACTATCTGAGATAGCCGTAGTTTGACAGACTAGTATTCTTATTGCTTGATGATTAAAGGTGAGATTGTCCAAACTTTCATCTCACCTTCAATCGTCATCCAGTATAAATACTAGTCTGCCAAACTACGGCTATCTCAGATAGTCAAAGGATAATTAGTAACTGCCAGGATGCAGCTAACTGTGCTGCATCTTGTCTGTTCAAACTGTCTAGATTCACCCATATATGTAGGGCTTCAGCTGTCAATCTTTCTTGGTATGACCCGAAACCTTTTTGTAGGACCATATTTCCATCAAAGTCAATTTTATGTTCCATTTACATGGAGTGTAGCGTGACTGTGGATTTGTTTTCTAGTTTCTTAAACTCTGCAGAGGCTTTCTGGATCTGCTTCTTGACTCTCATATTTACCTGCCTGGCTATCTACCCCTACATATACTGTAGTGTAATTCTGTTGATTTTCTTGAGGTATTACATCTTTAAGCTTCATTAAGTTAGGACGTAGGGTATTTGTTATACGAAAGTAAACTTTTATGCAGTGTTTGTTGAGAATCCTTCTTATTTCTTCTAGAGTCTGCTTAGGGTGTGGGATTATGAAAATGCTTATCCATTTCTTCAGAGGGAGCTTCGGTACATCCTCAATTTCACTTTTTAAAATTCATTTTATGAAATCTTTGGGATAATTGTTTGCTTCTAGTGTATGGCAAACTAACTTTAACTTTTCCTCTTTCGTTGTAACAAGACAGTTAGCTCAGATGATTAGATTCGGTGCGACGGCTACATTAGTGGTCACAGGATGTGCAAACGGATAATCTAGATACTTGTCAGAATGTGTTGTTTTTCTAAATATCTTAACCTTTAGTTTGTTGTAATACCGTCTTTCCACCATACAGTCCATCAAGTTTAATTTCAGCAAGTTGGATTCAACTTCTTTGGTGAAAGTAATACTTCTGCACCTATTATTTATATGACAGAAGAGTTCATCCAGACCGTTTCGTTTAATGATTATAAATGAACCGTCTACGTGCCTTAACCAATTTCTTGTAGGTGTGGAGCAATTTGCAATTGCATTTGTCGCTAACGTATGCATGATCAAGTTAATTTGTCCCTTGGGTTCCTAGTGCAAAATTGAGCTTCGCTAAAACCTCATCATTTCACTCTCTTCTCTCCAGTCTACTTTACCTGACTTCACAACTCCACACAAGCCTTCATTTCTTCCACACAACATCTCCTCCGTGTCACCCTTGGACACCAAACTCCTCGTTTCCCATTTGGCTTCCACTCGACGGCCTGACCTGATCTGACGCGTGATATCTCCAAACGGTCTTCTCACTGCACGTCCAATTCAATCCATCACCATTCACTTCTGCATATTTAGTGGGCGACAGGTTGTTGGTTGGTTCGTTACAAACCAGCTAGGATTCCTCGTTTCTTTTTTTCATTATTCTGGCCATCTGATCGATCTTCAGTGTCAGTATCGAGTGAGCGTAGACATCAGGTGTTCATGTGATGTATGTCAGCAGTTTGTTGGAAATGCTTTTCGTGGTGCGTCAAGTCTCTCAACCATTACATAGATGCACTGATTTACTTGACTGAGTTGGCGTTTAAGATCCGGATGTTATTTACGCTTTCTTCTGAGGGCAGTGAAGTGCAGTAGATCTTCACTTTGACTTAGAAAAATACAATCTATATGTAATATTTTGAACTTGGTTTATAAGATATTCCTATGCTTTTGATTTTACTGTGTCTATTCATTTCAGTCTTCAAATCGTACACTTTACTGGTGTCCACCCACTGATCGCTTGCTAGTGCATACTATACCAACTGGTTATGATAACAGAGTCAACATTCGTCTTTCTGAACGTGAACGATGGCATATAGACATGAAATGCAAACAACCAGTTGACCAGACTATTGGTCGTGCGGGTTTTATGCAAGTTTTAGGTGATGTGAAAAAAATTGGCCTACGTGTTAAATACTTCCAAGATCAGAGCAGTTTAGAACTTTACAATCTAAGGGTTGAACATGCAGTCAAATCCGATGTAGCAGGTCAATGGGTAGGAGAGATTGAACAGTGTACATGTCCTCATGGCTATGAAGGTCTTTCCTGTGAGGTAAGTGTTTTGATTGTTGTTTCATAATGTCATCATAAATTGTCAATTTTTCTTCCAGTCTCTTCTTATGAAAGTAGCAGGCTCACAATAACAACATTACGAGAGGTTAACGAATAAAGTTTTTTAGTGACGCTTTTCAGAAAGTGAATAATTTCTATGTACTTATCATCAGTGATTGGTATTAGCCTGAGAACTACTGGAAATCAAGTGGAAATGGACACCTTTGTGACCTGCTTTACGATTTCTTAGCAGTGTGCCTTTATGGCATCATATTCGGCTAACGACGAGACCATAAAGTTTGCTGGAAACCATGCTACTATTCGCTTATTCCCCACAAACCTCCTAACAGAATAAAAAACTAGCGTCCAAGCTCTGGCTACTTTAGGCTTGAATTTATATGAACTTGCATATATGTTAGACAATACCTTGTGTCTGTTTCGAGAATGTTATTGCACTGAGAAGTTTGGAGAAAAGCTTTTCTATCCCTTCCAAGGCATTAAATACCGAACTGGGAAATGATAGTTAAAATGTGCTTAGATAAATGAAGGATTAAAGGTAAAACGCACCACAACTTTAAGAAAACAGTACCGAATAATATAGAATATATGTGAAGAAAGTTTTGTTGAGCGCGAAAAGAATAAACGTGAAGTTGGGATAAAAATGTAGACCTTAACCTCAGAATTTCTTACACTCTGGACCAAATAGTTTACGTCATTCTAATTTTCGGTTACTGATGTCATTTTATATTCACCAGAAGGAAGTGGATAGGTTAATTTGAAACTTAAAAGCTGTAATGTCTAAACTAATTTTTATCACAAATATACTCAAGAATACTTCCACTTTCAATACTACATGAAACAGTGAAAAACTATAGCTTTGTGGTCTGTTAAAAATATTCTTTTATAGTTCTACAAAAACGTATTAAGGCCATAAAGTTGCTGAAATCCAGGAAACCAGCAGGACCAGATGAATATCCCCCAGAATTACTGAAAAAAACGCAGAGACAACACTAGACATGCTGACACCACTACTGAAGAATATTTGGAAGGAAGGAAGGGTACCTACCTACTGATTGGAAGATGAGATACCTTGTCAAACTCCTAGAGAATAGTGACCTAAGTATTTGCACGAACAGGAAATGGCTTGGAATCATGCTCTAGTCTATGCCAAACAAAATATTAGGCCACGTCATCCTAAAGAGACTAAAAAAATGCCCTGCATTCAAAATTACAACCGGAACAGGCTGGCTGGCTTCAAGAAAGACAAATTATGTGCAGATCAAATTGCAACGCTATACTACACGTCATCGTAGAAAAGAACATAGAATAGCAGTCAAGTGGATATTTACCTCAGCTTCATGGACTTCGTAAAAACCTTCAACAGAGTTCGCCAAGAAGTAATTTCGCAACTGCTGCTTCAACACTACGGTTTTAGTGCCACAAATATTTAGCAACCTCATTCAATAGAAGCTACATGCTAGATCATGCTACATGTCAAGTGATTCACAATGGAGAGCTGACTGATACCTTTGAAGTGAAGGCAGAAGGTAGGAGTACGACAAGGCTGACGCCTACTATCACCGATGATCTTCCTGATTGTGGTCAACTAGACTGGACTGCAATGGATCATGCAAAAGACACCTGTGAGTGGTGAGCAGATAATAACAGGCTGTTCCACTGATAAAAAGACTCTAGAAGATTTGAATCTCGCCGGTGATGATTTATATCTAATGTCTTGTCGCATAAACTCGAAGATCTACAGGCGAAGAATAACAATTTGGCAGAAGAGATGAGGTAGCGAAAACCGGATTGACTTCATATGAACGTAGAGAAGATAGAGGTGATGGAGACACCTAACCAATAATAACAACAACAACAAGCGCCAATAACCATTAACAGCAGAAATCTGAAGGAAGTTGTCGCTTTCACCTACCTACCTACACAGACAGCATCGTTTCACGTATAGGTGGCGGCACAGATGAGGATGTCAAAACAGGCAGCATCGAAAAGCCAACAAGACAGGCCTTCCTTCAATAATCTGAAATAATCAGTGTGCAGATCTGTTGCACTTCACTGCCCTCAGAAGAAAGCGTAAATAACATCCGGATCTTAAACGCCAACTCAGTCAAGTAAATCAGTGCATCTATGTAATGGTTGAGAGACTTGACGCACCACGAAAAGCATTTCCAACAAACTGCTGACATACATCACATGAACACCTGATGTCTACGCTCACTCGATACTGACACTGAAGATCGATCAGATGGCCAGAATAATGAAAAAAAGAAACGAGGAATCCTAGCTGGTTTGTAACGAACCAACCAACAACCTGTCGCCCACCAAATATGCAGAAGTGAATGGTGATGGATTGAATTGGACGTGCAGTGAGAAGACCGTTTGGAGATATCACGCGTCAGATCAGGTCAGGCCGTCGAGTGGAAGCCAAATGGGAAACGAGGAGTTTGGTGTCCAAGGGTGACACGGAGGAGATGTTGTGTGGAAGAAATGAAGGCTTGTGTGGAGTTGTGAAGTCAGGTAAAGTAGACTGGAGAGAAGAGAGTGAAATGATGAGGTTTTAGCGAAGCTCAATTTTGCACTAGGAACCCAAGGGACAGATTACAATAATATAGTTGGCTTATCATTCGAATTAACTTAAATTAGTGGCATCTGTCGACGATGCTCTATGAGACTGTTCCTGTTCAATTTCCTTATCGATGCACTGATGGACATTGCTCTGGATACCTTTGACTTCTCAGGGATTGATATTCTCTTTGGAGGACACCTAACTGACTTGAAATACGCAGACAATTAGTCTAGTTAGATGAAAACGCTGACAGAATGTAGGTTTTTTTCAAAACGCTTTGATCAGAAATCTCAGTTGGTTTAGCATGCGTTTCTCAGATGTCAAATATAAGATTATGCTTCAGCACTGATCTGTAACTACTCCTAGTTAAAGCATAGACAGTGAAGTGTTTGGATTTCCCAAAGTTGTGTCATTCGAATACCTATTACGGGACCAGTAGACTGAGCTGGAGTTCTTTTTTCCTGTTGCACTGCTTTAAGACTTGGCCATTAAAACTGAAAGATATGATGAAACTACAGGTTTTCGACTATGAGTATTGCTCACACGTGGTAGAATCACTGTATGAACAATTTCTAGGTCAGATGGAGGTTTTCGAGCCTTAAGCGATTGAGTTGGCTTGAACATGTATTATCCATGCCAAACAACTGGCCATCCGTAGCACAATGCCATGATAAGTTGCAGTAGGCCGGAAAAAGAAGTAACGTTGACCAAATGAAGGCGTGCCACCAATTCATATGATCTCTAGGGATTGGTCTAAGTTGTGTCGGGGTGGTACAGACTGTCTAGTTGGCGTCCTCAAAACGATAGGAGTTAAACAGTTGACGCTTCTTGTTATCTGGCTGAAAATCGGTCAAAGAGGCCTAGATGTATTCACTCTTTGAATTTCTTCTGAACGTCCTGGGTTGGATCCCTGTTGGGGTCATGGGTGAGCACCGTGGAGTAGTCCCATACTAAGAAGAAACACCTGTCCAGTGCTCCCAAGTTTCCAATGTTCCTCCAGTTGATGTCAGTCCATGATGAATTTCAACCTAGAATTAACTAGTAAATTGCCACAAATCTCCAAATACAGCTCTTCTCAAGTTTGGACGTTTTGACCTTTACTTTATAATTACTTTTCCTGCTATACAACTTTGTTCACTTGGATGGATGCTTTCTGGATGGAAGCAGTCGGCAGGAAGCGCTGGATTTAGGTTTTGCTGTCGTTGGCATTCGTCAACAGTGAGTATCTGCAAACTCGACGGAACTGATATCCCACTTGAGATTCGAACCAGGGTTACCCAGTGTTGTAGCCAGCGACGCTACCACTGAACTATTCTAGCTGCTACTGACCTTCTGCAGGACTGGATTAGGTACACTGATCAGCCACTGGAGGATAACCAAATAGTCCTGAGTGCAGAGCGTATTCTGTCGATCACTTTGCAATGTGGCCAAGAGATTGTGTAGCTCAGCACTTTGGAGTAGACAATCTAAAGTTGGTTACCCTCCATTGACCAATCAATGTATCTTCGTACACTTTAAAGTCAGTCTTCTGCCTACTTGTTCTTTACGTGTCTCTGTGAAGTGTAGCGACTTGAACTGATGCATTTGTGTATGAGGTTCTATGTCGTTTTTGTTTGTCTATTTGGATATTAGGCTTACTTTTACACTTTTAAGTATATAAAAAAAGCCAGAAATTCACGGTGAAAAATAAAATTATGACAACTGAAAAGATAAAGCTGATAATGCTGTATCAAAATGATGTAAACTGAACACTTTGGCAGCAAGCGATGAGCCATTTTTACCATTTGGCTGCCAAGATCACGGTGAGTGGAGTACAATTCAAACGTGTGACCAAGTGGTCGAAAAAACAACAGTTCAATCATGAAAATGGTGGGATTCATTATCGTATAGAAGTATTATCACAAATGCTTGGCAGTATAACAATGCATAAGGTGGCTTTTAGGAAAGCCTAAGCTAATAATTGAAGATCAAGAATGGCACGTTATTCGGACTAGTTATTTGCAGTACATATATAGAGTGAATTTCAGATAAACTCATTCAAGTAATATCAGCTTAACTTTGTGAGATAGTCGCGGTTTAGCAGACTGATATTGAATGATGATTGAAGGTTAATTGAGAATCTTGATCTTTGCGGAGTTCAAACAAACAGCCTCCAGGTTACCCATTTCCCTCCGCCGTTGCTCCACCAACCGAGCTAAGTGACTTATCTGCTGAACAGATCTGAACTACACTTCAATCACGAAGGCATTTACCCGATTGCTATATGAATTCGTGATACATTACTGTCTATTCGTCATTTTGTCATCTTTATATGTGGGTTAACTTTTGTATGTATGTTGTTCTTTGCACGCAAGACGATTCCTCACTTCACAGATCTCTCCAGTGTCTACATTTATGTAATTCATTTCGTTGATGCTAAGATATATTTGTCTTAGAATTGCACAACACAACTTTTATGTAGGTAATAATCATAAGACAAAAGGATGTGCTCTGGTTTCGTGAGGTAACTATAATCAGAATTATGAATCATAATCATTATCTTTATCAGAAAGAATAATGTCAGGAGAATAATTTACTGAGCATTAGACAAATGCATCAAACGGATGTAAAACCTTACTTGTATATGTACATTGAGAGATTTGTCTGTTGATTGGTTACGGGAGTGCAACCAATTTCATGTTGTCTAGTCCTGAGTGCAGACCGAATTCCAGGGATGCTGAGCTTCCTTGCTTGGTTGCCACATTGCAAATATGATCGATAGAATTCGGTTTGCACTCAGGACTAGACAACATGAAATTAGTTGCACTCCCATGACCAATCAATACATGTAGGCCAGTCCTACAGGAGGTCAGTCGAGACCTGAATAGCTCAGTGGTAAAGTCGCTAACTACAACACTGGATGACGCGGGGTTGAATCTCAGGCGCGACATCAGTTCCGTCTAGGTTGCAGATACACCTTGCTGACGAGTGCCAAAAAGCATTAAACCAAGATCAAGCAGGGATTCCTGCCGGTTGCCTCTAACCAACTAACATCTACTAGAAATTTGTCTATTCATATATATAAAATACTATCCCCTATCAGCTACTTCGACTGATATATTGATGCTTTCTGTCAAATTTCATGTTGGCTATTCTTTACTGTGATTAACTTTAGACTTATAAATGTCAAGCATTTCTAATCGATTTATTGGTACTTGTTATTTTCTGATAATTACTGTCGTTTACCAAATTAATTGATCTCTTTCGATGTATGAGTTACTTGAATAGATTCCTTAGTGCTATTTCAAATTTCATTATGATGATCCAGTAGCATGTACTCAATGAATCCGTAATAACATAAAAGATCCCGTACATCATCAACTACAAAGTCATCTACAGAAATCAATAAATGCATAATACTACTATACATTAAGAATATGTCAAAGATCACCACAAGATTACTGAAACCATTTGGGATTGGTGTGGCTCATAAACCAACAAATTCCCTTCAAACACTATTATGCAGAACAAAGGACGAGACAACCATAGAAGACAAACCGAATATCATTTACAAAACCAACTACGATAACTGTAGTCAACACTACACTGGACAAAGTGGTCGCCCTCTTCGCCTTCGTCTACATGTACACCAATTGGCTATTAAGCGGCACGACATTTCATCACTCATTTCAATGCACTTCAATAACAACTATGGACATGAGTTCAATTTCGACAATGTAGAAATTTTGGACGGAGATAGGAAACACAAAGAATATCAGAGAGTTCCTAGAAACTTGGTATCCAGGTCAATCAGTCAGTCAGCAATCAACAGATGTATAGACATAGACCCAATCTACCAACCAATGAGAAGGATGATCAATGACACGAAGGTGAGAGATGAAGCAGAGGAACGGTCAGTAGGAAAATCTATACAGTCAATGACACAGCAATCAAAGGAAACGATCAATCACAGATGGCTTCGTCAAGGCAAGCTACTTAATCACTCACTAACGGAGAGATATTAACAGCTCACCTCACACTGAAGTTAGGGCTGATGATGTCGTCTAGGAAGGCGGTGATAGCTTCACGACTAAACAACCCAGCTCAGAGAACACAATACAACCAAAAAAAATGCGCATGTTAACAAGCAAAAAAAACATATTAGTATTTAAGTCGACTACGAGATATCCATTGGAAGAATTAATGGAGATCAATAGATTTTACTCAAATAAAATGGGGTTCTCATCATACACTAGCTTAGTTAATTACGCTTTGATACTAGAAGAGATTGATGCTAAGTTACCATATTTGTAGGAGATGGTACATCCACTTGACGAATACCGAATGGTATAAAATCCATTTCTTCGACTCCATTACAAGCAATGATGGCATACAGTACATTTAAAACGCATATTCGGGGTGAAGCTATGATTTTAACACACTTCCTAAACGAGAATAATAAAGCTTAATAGAAGTCGATTATAAAACGTCAGAATGATTCAGATCATAAAATTTGTTACATTTGAAATCGTTATCAGCACTAAGGATGTAAAACTTAGTGTTACACAGTGTATACAAAGAAAAATAACAGTTGAATTGTAAATGAGTGAGGTTATTCTCTGGAGTTTACCACATTTTCTTCTGGTTAACAATCTTTATAGATTTATACCGTACATTGTAAAACATTTTTAAGCCTTATTATATCCAACTGACTGAAAATTTATCGATATTAGTTAGAGTTGTGAAAAACTTTCAAAAATACCCAGTTGCTATGTATTATCAGTTTGTTATTACACAGGATTCTAATGCATTTAGGAAGTAACTGTCTCTAAACTTCAGTTCCCTAATTTTGATTCTAATTTTTTATCACGAATATGGAATGAGAAATGTAATCAAGCATTTCAATCGTTAAGCATGTACACTCTCGCGTTTGAAGTGATCACTTCCGATTCCGCATCCCGGTGGGAACAACATCACTCCGCACTGGGAGGCAGGTATATCCAGCTGACGAGTCTTAAATAGGAGGAAATGCACATCTTGGATTCCACTTCTGGCCATTACCCATCATTATTATACATAATTAACTCACAAACAATATTGGAGCATCCACACACAGGCCCATATACCAATAGAGACTGATCAATTCGGTCCAATCAACTACGGTGTAATACAAGCAATAATACTAATATAGACAGATGATTATGAATTCTATTAAGGCTTGAAAACCATATTTTCATTTGTTTCTTAAATGTCTGATACAGGGAAAGAATAATGTTTATTACTGTACAGTGATTGCATATTCACTGTTTTGTGTCTCATAAGTCAAATCAGTCCTAAAATAATGATGGATCGTGGCTGGCAGTGGAATCCAGAATGCGCATTTTGTCCTGTTTGGGACTCGTCAGCAATATCGAGGCATCCGTTCAGGAGCCCATATGCTAATAGAGAACCATTAATTCGGTCCATTCAAAAACGGTATCATATAAAAACAGTTATACTAAATCCGAAAATACTTACGTCTACATGTATCAATTCAGAAACAAAAGAGATAAGGCAGTGATAGACAGCCAGTGAATAATACTGTTTCACTGTGTGATACATTTAAGAAATAGATAAAAGTGGAACTGAAAATTCCCATTTAGACATTTAGAAAGAAAACTGATTGAACGAAATAATATCCTCCTTTTCAATTAGGTCATCATCTCTAGGTCTACATTAATATATAGGTTTGCAATTCATATCAAAATTCCAACCAAGTGGTGAAGGTTAACTATCAGTACTAATGGGTTTTGACAAAGTTATGAAGATAATTAACTTGAGAAATCAACATTCAAATAGTCAACAAAGTAATTATAATGCTGGATTATTCTTAGATGAACTGTGCGATACCTGTTAAAGTAACTGAAGTGATTTTTCTCGAGTGGTAAGTAGTAAACAATGAATGGTCACGTAATAATAAGAAAAAGAATGAGTAATAATAGAAGCAAGAAGGGGAAGCGGTGTAAAAAGTTATAACAGAAGTTACATCATATTGGTGGCCATGGTAATGAAAGTGGTTAAATAAATTTCTTTTCAAAATCAAGGTTAAGTTTGTGAAGGTGGATTGCAATCACCACAGCTACGTGAAGTAAGTGAATGCCTAATTCGTGTAGTAAATTCAATTTGTATACGATTTTGCTTTGGTCTGTTAGTATCCACTTGATGATAACTGTCAAGTAAGTGTGAAAGTTTGGAACTGTATATTGTTCTCATCTGTCCCTTATTTAGCTATGAGGTTTGATGGTCAGAAATTCGACGATGAACCTGCCTTGTAGTGTAACTAGCTCCACAGTAGTAACTAAAGTGATAAATATACTTGGAAATGGCAGAAGCAGGCAGTTTATCTTTGTTTCTCTCATCTCAGATGGAATTAAAATCTACTAAAATACTCAAGTTTTACGCCTAAATTAATCGATGTTTTCTAAAACCATCGACTTTGGAAAGGTCTTCGACAACGTCGACGAAGAAGTAATTTGGCAACTGCTTCAACGTTACGGAGTGCCATAAACCTTTGTCAACCTCATTCAACAGTTACATGATGATAATGATGATGCTACATGCCAAGTGATTAACAATGGAGATTTCAGTGATGCCTAACCTATGAAGTGAAGACATAAGTAAGACAAGGCTGCGACGGCGGCACAGATATGGATGTCTAAGCCAAGATCGAGAAGACAACAAAACAGGCCTTCCTTCATTGATCTGAAATAATCAGTGTGGAGATTTACTGCACTGCAATGCATTGCACTCAGAATAAGCATGAACGAGATGCAAATTTTCAGCACTATGGTCAAGTTAGTGCTTCTGTATGGTTGAGAGGCTTGGCGAGTTACGAAAAGCAATCCTAACGAACTGCAGACATGCATCATCAACTGCTGCCGCCTACGCTCAATACTAAATATTAGGTGGCCAGAAAGAATAAGCAACAAGGAATTCTGAGTACGAATCAACCAAGAACCATTCGCCCAACAAATGCGCGGAAGAAAGTGGCGATGGATTGGGCGTAGTCTGAGATGACCATTTGTGGACATCATGCGCCAGATCAGGTCAGAACGTCGAGCGAAACCCAAGTGGGAAACGACGAATATGGCATCCTAGGGTGACATGTACGAGATCGTATGAGGAAGAAATGAAAGGATATACTCAGTCGTCGAGCTAGATTGAAAAGACTGGAGAGAAGAGAGTGAAATGGCGGTGTGCTATTGTAGCCCTAAGCCAAAGCGACAAATAATAATGATAATTTTCCGAAGCTGTCGATCGATTACATTGCCTTGTGAGGCTAGATATATACTGACTGCTACTAAAATCAGATATGTCAAAGATAAGAAAGTTCTTTAAGAGCGCTTAACTCATTCATTTGAATCATAGTGAATCAAGAGTCTGTCCAGATAGCTTAGTATAATGCATTGAGTTTTAACGCTTATTTCGGTAGCAGAACAGATCCAGCTTACTAACAACAACATTCCTCTAGATACAACCGAAATGACAGTAAATTTATTTGATTCTGAGGTTTTAAAAGTACTACATCCTAAATGAAAGTATTTTCATTAATTTCCTTCAGCGACACTAATTTTTAGCCGCTCATGCTGACTTATTTTAAACATTACTTAATGCTTTACAGAAATGTGCACCTGGATATCAAAAAGATCCTGAAGATCCTTTGAAATGTCGACCATTTTGTGCTTGTGATCAATGTGATATCGAGGGGAATTGTATCAGTTGTCCTGGCAATCGCGCTGGTCCTAGATGTCAACAATGCAAAGATGGCTTTTATCGACCGGATAAAAGTTTATTAGCTAGTGACTGTCAACCGTGTGAAATGTGTGGAAATAATTTACCCTAGTAAGTTTCTTTTTAAACGTTTGTTCTAATTGATTGGGAGTTACTGGGTAGCTGTCTAATTTTCAGTTCTTTTGGAATGTAATCTGTAAGGGTTTGTTGTTTCGCTAGTCAACACCGCAGTCAGCTGTTAATGATACTCAACTTCTGAAAAGGAATGTGCGCAATGCTTAAACTATATCTGATAAAGTTTCGAGCTACTGAGTTGCCTGATCTCTCGTGTCCCACCCAGGGAGTTGTGATGCACTAACAGGTGCTAGCTTGAAGCATTCTTCCCACATCCCACGCTGACACGTCATACATTGACCATCCCTCCACTTCTTCTATCCAATCCAATGGTTAGCAAACAATGAATGGTGTGGAAGCCGTTGGAATGACATGAGTAACACATATCCAAACCACCGAAGCCACTGTTTTCATATGACTTCACCCATTTAATGAGGACCTCCATCATGACAAAATACGCTCTGTTGTATCTCAGAATTACTTATATGGATACAAACAAGCCTACAGAGATAACGATGATTGAACTCACAGAGTCGTTGCACATCCTCAGCTAGGAGAGACCAGGTTTCATATGCATCGAGCAAAACTGCTGGCACAGAAGCGTAGTAAATCCAAACTCTCACGGTCAATGTTATGACGGCGTGAACTGTCATCCAGACTTATGTATCCCACCCTAGTTTTCGATAACCGGATGGAAATTTCATCATTCCCACCTCCACCAGCACTCATACATCTGTCTAGATACACAAACATTTTGACTACCTCCGATGTCTCACTAGTGATGGTGAGCGCAGACACAGGCTCCTGCCGATCTTGCAAAAGTACTTTTCACTTCAGTGGTCGAAAGGATATACCATACTTATGGACACCAGTCCCCATTTGATCGAGTGCGACTTGAATAGCCTGTGCATTAGGGAATAGTAAGAAGAAACCATCCGCATGCCTGTTCTCTGAGCATTAGATCTACACCGCAATCACTCATCTCCTTCAGAGTTCTCTTAGGAATGTCATCTATGGTCAAGCTAAAGAGGAATGGAGAAGTCGAACAACACTGCCTAACTTTACTGCTGGTTTGGAACAATGGAGGTAAGTGGTTGTATGTCCTCACTCTACCTGAGGTGTTATTACATAGGGCTTTCAAGATGTTGACAAATTTCTCAGGCATATACCTCTCCAAAAAACAGTTCCGGAGTACAGCTCTTTACAATCAATCAAAGACAGCCCTAATATCAAAAAACACGACGTCTGTTGGCCTGCAATGCGTGTGACGATATTAAAGCATCTGGTGGAGGGTAAACACGTGAACAATGCATCCACGACCAGGACGAAACCTGACCAATTCCTCAGGAATCATTTTCCCAAGTGTTACGAAAAGTCTACGAAGTGTTATAGGAGTCAATATTTTCAACACGACTAGTAACGGACTAATACCTCGATGACTGTCACATGTAGCACATAGATTGTTTTTAAAGAAGGACACAACAACGACTTAATTCCCGAGTGATGGAACACTCTCAGCCAGCCATACCTTTTCCAACAGTCTAGTCACTTCTCCGGCTAGAGTCGCTCCTGCTTTCTTGAACTGATACACTGTTGAAGTTTGAATTTATACCTACTAAATTTTAGTCCGAATGACTGAATACTTACAAACGAATGTCATTAGTTATCAGTTTGACTATCTAAAATAGACATGGTTTGTCAGACTTGTATTAGTGTTACTCGGTGATAAAAATCTGAATCTCAGCAGGATCCCAACGAGCACCCCATAGCTTTTCAGTAATATTAAGTATTTATTCCGTGTTCACTTACGTTACGTAAATGTGCAGATGTCAGTAGGTGGAAAGTGTGGCATGGGAGTGAGACTAATTGAAAAATTAGTTAAGCACATTATTATTATTATTATTATTATTATTATTATTAGTCCCTTGGGTTCCTAGTGGAACATAGGGCTTCACTAGCACATCTCCATTCCACTCTGTTCTCTGAGATCTTTTGGACCTGGTTCCACGACAGCCCACAACCTCTCATTTCCTCCTCGCACGACCTCCTCCATGTCACCCTCGGCACTGACACCCAACTCGTCACTTCCCATGGGGATTCCACCAGAGGCACTGGTCTGATGCGTGATGTCCCCAGTCGGCCTCCTCAGTGCATGTCCAATCCATCTCCACTCCCTCCTGCATATTTGTTGGGTGATAGGTTCTTGCTTCGTTGGTTCGTTCCCAGAGCTCCTTGTTGCTTATTCTTATTATTCTGGCCATCTGATCTTCAGTAGCGAGCCGGCGTAAGCAGTTGTTGATGAATGTCTGTAGTTTATTGGAAATCCCTCTCGTGACGCGCTAAGTCTCTCAACCATACAGAAGCACTGACTTGACTGAGTTTGGTGTTGAAAATCCGCATCTTGTTCACACTTTATGCTGAGTGTGGAACGTCTCCACATTGGTTTCAGGCTAATGAATACCTGTCTTGCTTTTCCAATTCTGACTTTGACATCCTCGTCTGTGCCTGTGTCGCCTGTAGTTGAAACAGTGCTTCCTAGATAAGTGAAGGAGGTTACTTCCTTCAAGTTTCTCCCGTTGATGGTGATTGGAGTTTGTTGTTGTTGTTGGAGTTGTTGGTGCGGTATCTTCATCACCTCTGTCTTCTCTATATTCACCTGAAGTCCCGTCTTCGTTGTCCTGCCTCTTCTATCAACTTGTTAGTTTTCGCTTGTAGATCATCAAGTTTTCGTGACATCAGACACAAGTCATCACTGGCGAAATCCAAGTCTTCTAGGTTCTTTTCCGCAGTCCAGCCAGCGTATCCCCCACTTCTCGCTGCTCCCCACTGTTTGCTGCATGATCCAGTGAAGTTGACCACAATCAGGAATATCATGGGTGATAGTAAACGGCAACCTTGTTTCACTCCTGTCTTCACTTCACTTCAGTGACATCACTGAGCTTCCCATTGTGAATTACTTGGCCGGCATGTGGCATCTTCATATAGTTGTTGAATGAGGCGGATAAAGGTTTGCGGTACTCCGTAGTATTGAAGCAGTTTCCAAATTACTTCTCGGTCGACGCTGTCAAAGGCCTTCTCAAAGTCGATGAAGTTGAGTTAGAGAGCTGATTGCCATTCTATGCCATTCTGCTCTAGGATGATGCAGCTTAATATTTTGCTTGCTCTGGGTGGACAGGAGAGTGATTCCGTGCCAGTTCTTGCAAACACTGAGGTTCTACTTTCTTCGGGAGTTTGACAACGTAACCCTTCTTCCAATCGTCAGGCACCTTCTCTTCCTTCCACACCTTCTGCAATAATGGTGTGAGCATGTCCGCTGTTGTCTCTGCGTCTGTTCTCAGTGCTTCTGTTAAGCACATGGTTAGTACCAAGAATGAAATTAGCATTCTGCTCTTAAGTAACAAGAAAACAGAAAATAGATAATCTGGATATACCTATAAATTCAGTGTTTGGTCACACTTTTGTGAACTGAACAACCAGTAAATTGACTACCATCTTGGATTTTATAAAAATTCACACAAAATGCACAACTTTACATCCTATTTTCTCGTTACATAGTCTTATGTTTTTCCCCCGGGTATATTATCTAATGGTCATCTGTTTACTATTAGTAAACTTTTGTAAAAAGTAATTAGTCTGTTTTTTTGTTCAACACTGTCTTACATTAGATTTGGTAATCATTTTTATATGTGCGCTTATATTGTTGTTTGTGTTGTTCCCAGGACAGAAAACGATGAGAAACTGTTACTACTTTTTAAGGCAGCATAGTTGGGAAATTTAACATGAAAAGTGTTTTTTTATATATCTTATAGTTAACTTAAATCACTTTCAGTCAATCTATGTAAATGGTTATGCTTAGACAATGAGTATGAAAAATCTTGTGCAATATTTCGACAGGAAAACCTAGTCTGAATCAGATTTTGTACTTATTAACACTCTTCAGTATAGAACTTATGTTTCTTAGACGATTTGAGTATCCTAATAAAGAAGAATATTTGTAGCGTGAGTGGATCATCTTAGTGATATTATGTTCTGTGAAGAGGATGGCTTAAATTATGATATTATTTATTTTTCCTTTGGGTTCCTAGTGGAACATAGGGCTTCAGAGTAGCACGCTTCCATTCCACTCTCTTCTCTTCAGTCTTTTCAACCTCGCTCCATGTCTGTCCACAACTCCATGTCACCCTCACCTAGGATGCTCAGCTCATCGATTCCTCCTTTCGATTCTACTCTACGGTTTGGCGTGTGATGTTCCCAATCGACCTTCTCAGTGTATGCCCAATCCATCTCCATTTTCTTCTGCATATTTGTTCAGCGATAAGTTCTTGGTTGGTTCGTTGACAGCCAACCAGGGTTCCTGGTTGCTTATTCTTATTATTCTGGCCATCTGAGATTCAGTAGCGAGCCAGCGTAAGCAGTTGTTGATGAATGTCTGTAGTTTATTGGAAATCCCTCTCGTGACGCGCCAAGTCTCTGAACCATACAGAAGCACTGACTAACTTGACTGAATTGGTGTTGAAAATCCGTATGTTGTTCACGCTTTATGGTGAGTGCAGTAGATCTCCACACTGATCCAGATTAGTGAAAGCGTGTCTTGTTTTTCCGATCGTAGTTTTCACATCTTCGTCTATGTCACCGTCTTTAGTTGTATCGATGCAGCCCTGTCTGTGTAGGTGAAAGAGACCACTTCCTTTAGGTTTCTCCTATTCATGGTAATTGGTGTTTGTTGTTGTTGTTGGTGGTGGTCAGGTATCTTCACCACCTCCATCTTCTCTACGTTCACTTGAAGTCTGGTCTTGGCTGCTTCGCTTCCTCTATCAACTTGTTGGTTTTCGCTTGTAGATCTTGAAGGTTGTACGACACTAGACATAAGTCATCACTGGCGAAATCCAAATGTTCTAGTGTCTTGTCATCGGTCCAGCCAGCGTTCCTCACGGTTGGCTCCATGATCCAGTTGACCACAATCAGGAACATGATCGGTGATAGTAGACGGCAGCCTTGTCTTACTCCTGTCTTTACTTCAAAAGCGTCACTGAGCTGTTTTCCATTGTGGATCACTTGGCATGTGGCGTCTTCATATAGCTGTTGAGTGAGGTAGATAAAGGTATGTAGCACACCGTAATGATGAAGCAGCTGCCTGCCAAATTACTTCTCGGTTGACGCTGTTGAATGACGTTTCAAAATAGATGAAGTTGAGGTAGACAGTTGACTGACATTCTATACTCTGTTCTATGATGATGCGTAGCGTAACCTTGCAATTTGATCCGGACATGATTTGTTCTTCCTGAATCCAGTCAGCCGGTCGTAATTTTGAATGGCTTAGATTAGCAGAACAATATACACTTAACCAAATCCATGGTGACAGATACCACTAGGGTCAGCAATCTAAAGTAGAATTCATCAATTTCTACGCATTCACTAACCGATAGCCATAAATTAGGGTAGCACAAAGATACAATCCTAAAGAGTGACATTAGTATTCGGGGAGACAGGTTGATCACTGTTGATTACTTGACCATTTTACATGAAAATTTCACTATTGGTTTCATATACGTGAATAAAATCTTACTATCAATCCAATCTGAGAATGAAAGAAACTTGGGCTAAACGGAGAAAAGAGGTCCTCAGTTTACATGCTATGAAATGAAACATTCTCCAGTAAATAATACAGTTCTAGTGTGTACTGCATTCAACAACGTAATCCAATATGGAATTACACCCTATCATACTACTCAAATTATATACTTACATTGTATAGTTTAGTTGTAAAGGGGTTATCATTTTTCTAGAAAGCATCATCAAATTCTTAACATCAGTATTTTTTTAAATTTTGTACGTCATCAAGATGCCTCTATGACTGATTCAATAGCTTGTCCGATTAAAATTCCGTGTTGTTCTGTTACTGACTACCGATGTTTTCTGATTTAATAATTCCTGTTTTTCTTTCCATTTTTGCAACCTAACCCTCTGAGCCTCTACCCATTTATCATTATTCTAGTTGACTACTCAACTAAGTTCAAATCTGTACACTTATGATTGTTGATTGATGAATATATGGTGTTGACCAGCGGTTATGTAATCGTAATATGAACCTTGACTCATTGATCAAGTAATATAGAATTTTTGAGTTTAAGCGAAAAGAAATATAGTGGTAAAATTAACATTTATGTATTTCGTGGACTCGCATCAGCTGCTGTTTAACTTATAGAATATAATTTTGAGATGAATGGAGATTTTTTAATTTAGAAGTAGCATTCATCGTGGGTCGATATCAGTTGCGGAACCAGTTAAAGTCTGAGAGCACTGGACAGCTGTTTCGTCCTAGTATGGGACTCCTCAGCAGTACGCACCCACGACCGGCTAGGGATCGAACTCAGAACCTTTAGGTTACACGGCGAACGCGTTAACCATTCAGCCATTGGGTCGGTTTCCAGTGGTTTACAATTTCCTACTTCTGTCAATTCACGACATAGTGTGACTATCACCCAAGGTCTTTAGTTAACATCCACTTCACTTCCGACTGGTTGACGCCACCGGTCACGACTTCTCATTAGAGCTTCCTGATATCCATCTGGAAGCAAGTCACTAGTGAGGACTATACAGTAATGTATTTTTGATATGAATGGGAACTTTTTTTAATTTAGAGGTAGTATTCATCATGGACTGACATCAGTTGGGGAACCATTGAAAATCTGGGAGCATTGGACAGCAGTTCGCCGCGAAACCCGAATGTTCTGAGTTTGATCCCCAGCCGAGTCGTGGGCGCGTACTGCTGAGGAGTCCAGTGCTCTCAGACTTCAGTTGGTTCCCCAACTGATATCAGTCCATGATGAATACTACTAATAGGATATAATGTTTATGATAAAAAATTCAACATACTTTCATAAATCGACAAGATTGTTTCGATTGAGATGGTAGGTAACACAAATAAACATTGACCGAGAATCATGAATTTAAAATTTTGGGGTTTCTGAGGATTTAGTAATTTTCTAAGTTGGTATTCATCATAAACTGACATCAGTTAGAGGAATAATGGAAACCTGGGAGCACTGGACAGCTGTTTCGTCCCAGTGTGAAACTCCTCATTGGTGCGCACTCGTGACCCCACCACGCCATAGATCAAACCCATCCATCCAAATCAACATAAGACCAGGCAATAATGCGTAACACTCCGGGCTGCCACACCTCATATCAGTACACCAAGTAAAAAGGCAGTGAAGTGAGAGATGGAGAAAAGAAAATTTAGTCAACAGAAATATATAGTACTAAAAGAGAAAAAGGAAGAATGAGAAAATGGTGAGATTCGGTATAGCGTCATTAAGATGAGGATAATGTGTGTGTAGATTTGCTCTATTGACACCGGTTCTGAGCCATATCATCCACAGTCTCCAACCACTAGTTTCTCTTACTCCGCCTACCACTGGTGCCATATTTTAGTCTGGTCACCTCCAGCCTTTTTCTAGACTGGACCTACTTCAGCCAATATTGTGTGACGGGGCAGATGGCGACTAGGCATACGTAATACGTGTCCCAACCATTTCAGTCCATGAACGTTCACAACAGCATCAACTGATTTACCTCTTCTCTGTAAAGCTCTACACCTGACTTCTGCGTTACTCACATGGTGACACTACGGAATACGGCCTATACATCAATGAAATAAGGTCAAGGGACTCCAAGAATTATAAATCTTTAAAACTGTCTACCTCTGGTTCAAATACACTTAACATAGGTTAAGTGCTGAATCAATGTAACCTAGTCGACTATGCACACAGGTATAAACTTGTGAACTAGGTAAGCTAAAAAGGCTGAAGAGTGCAATAGCTATCCTTTGAGCTATATTGAGTTGAAAATATCAGCCTATCCTCAGGTGGATTCAGAGTTTCCATAAACATTTACTGGGTCACTTCTTACCATAGTAACAATAAACTAAATATTCACTCTTGCTTCCTCATTTCACTATTCCTAATGAATCTGTAACCTAATTGATGTAGGAAAAAGGTTATAACTAGAGTGGAGTCGTTCAGCTATCTGTATCGGGTGTATATGGGAGAAACAGTTGGATTATTACTATTGAAATAAAAGTGCTATAAGATGTTGGAAATTTTCATGCACTTTTATTCAAGCCTGACAGTAACTAACCGTGTTTTATTCCCAGACTGTATGCATCATTAGTTCGTTTATTCGTGACGAATTCAATATGTGAAATATATCCATCAGAATATCAAAGAAAAACGAATAAATCCCAGTGAAGAGTCTCTTTTCAGCGATTTCATTCTCAAAGCTGTACACAATTGGAAATTTATACATTTTTCTACTGTAAGGATTTTGATGGTTAAAAATGGTTTGTTAAACATGACAACACGATCAGTGTCAATAACCGAGTTGTCATTAAAATCAAAACACCAGAAAACTGATGAGTAGTGAATATTAATCAAAATAAGTTTGAACAAAGTTTCTCAATATCATGACATAATTGGAAACTGAATTGTGATCAGGCAGAGCATAAGAACAAAGAATGAGTAGTAAATTACTTAACAAGTGAATAGTGTCAAAACGAAAAGATGAAAAGAAAAACGGGGTACGTAGAAGAGACTGAAAACTAAGATCATGAAAGGAGAAGGCTTTGAACAATCTTCCTTTGCATACGCAGTTCAGATTTCTCTATTTGGATGGCAGGAGCTTCGGCGATGCAGAAAATACTAAAACATACAGCCTTTGTAAAGTTCCCATCCACTTTATAGATGACTTTGAACGAGGAGGTTCTTAAGATAGCGTGATTCGTGTTCATGATATGTTCAACTATACAGTAATCCTTATCGCTCGATTGTTATCTCTTTGTGACCACGTGTGTAGTGTTTTTCTACACTTTTGAATAACAGCCACATCGAACGACCTATTTACCTGGCTCCACAAGAGCAGGTTAATTGATATATGCACATAGAAGTGCATAGATGTGAGTTTCCCCTTTGAGTTGCTAGAAAACGCTAGGCAACAAGAGAATACTAGTCTCAGGGCTGATGAGGAGAATGTTCTCCTTAAAGCGTTTGATTTCCTTCTTTTTTAGAGTGTCAGCGGCAGAATCACGTTTGAAGTTGAGATTCATATAGAGTATCTTTTTTGACACGGTGGTAAGGTTCTTTTTGCAGCGTTTACATTTTATGTATTTGTCGATGAAGCGTGGTGGGAATCCGTTATCACTCAGTATGTTCTTTAGAACAGAAATTTATTCTTCTAACACATAGGGACCGTAGATTTGTCTGATGCCCGTGGCTCGAGATATGATCAAATTTCGTCCACTACTCATAGGGACCCAGATGATAGAAACAGCTGATGGGACGTTAAGCAGGTCAATTCACAGAAAACCAATGTAGAATGGTCAACCGACAAACTTTATAGCTGGGTTCCTATGTGTCGTTAGCGAAATTTGTACATATCTCTTGCCATTCGTTTTGGACGAATCTGCAGTCCAGATGTGTTTTGAAGAAGAAATTTCAAATTATTTATGACGGATCTTTGAGGGAAATGAAACAAAGTGCTGAACTTTATAGCCTAGTTATTACGCAGTATTTAAAATAATTTGTGTAGAAGAACTGATAACAGAGTCCCGGTAGTACATCTGCGATCAAGTTTTCGTTAATTTCAAGCATCAACTCTTGTTCAAGGTGAGTTTTTAGAACTATCACATATAAACATATCAACAATTCAGCTGTATGTTGGGTGGTTACGAGACATCACCAGCAAATTCCGCTTTTCAGTACTCATCAGTAAGGTGTACCTGTGACCTTTAGATAAATGACGTCCTGATAAGCATCGAAACTCACGTGATCCATTTCTTATGTCAAAGACGGTAGGAATGAATTACTTCGTTGATCACTAACCTTCTGTTTAACTGAATAATACACATTGATTAGTCATCAGATATCGACCGAGTAGCGATAGATAATTCTGATGTTAAACCTCGTTTAATTTCCATCTGAGACTGGACCAAAGTGACTAACCAGTATGGGCTACTGAGGTTTTGAGCAGATGCCTTGTTATTGCCAGTACTATGACAGTCACATGAGGAGTGGTAATCTTAACTCAATGACTTAGTGAATGAAGGTTTGGTGTTTGAAGGGATTGGTCTTAGTTAGAACAACATCCAGCTGACAAGTGTGAACGACGGCGAATCGCTCTTCATGGACTCCATTGCTAGTTACTATTTATCATTATTAGGGACAGATAAGTATCGAAGATCTAACACATAATGAATGATATAACAGATGGTGAACCTCTGATGTATGTATTGTATCTTTCAAGAAATGTAATTATCTATTAAAGTAACTGGTCCCTTTGATAAATTTAAAGATGAAGATTATCTGAAATATGTTGTGATGTATTAGCCTTACACATTTCGAACAATATGATCACATATGGACTTGTCCAACTATTTATGTGAAAATTTACGAAAAGGGTTAATGAAGTTAATAGGAAACATCGTAGGAATAGGAAGAGTGGGGAAAAAGAAAAACACGTTAATCACGTTACTCTTCGTATGAAAATTAAAATCAATACACTACCAAGATGGGTTTAATGTGAGTACAAATTGTTTTTGTATATATAAAGCGGGGGTTTAAATTTACGGATGGTAAGAGCTTCAATAAACGTATGTCCATACATATATTATTATTATTATTATTAGTCCCTTGGGTTCCTAGTGGAACATAGGGCTTCACTAGCACATCTCCATTCCACTCTGTTCTCTGAGATCTTTTGGACCTGGTTCCACGACAGCCCACAACCTCTCATTTCCTCCTCGCACGACCTCCTCCATGTCACCCTCGAAACCGACACCCAACTCGTCGCTTCCCATGGGGATTCCACCAGAGGCACTGGTCTGATGCGTGATGTCCCCAGTCGGCCTTCTCAGTGCATGGCCAATCCATCTCCATTTCCTCCTGCATATTTGTTGGGTGATAGGTTCTTGCTTCGTTGGTTCGTTCCCAGAGCTCCTTGTTGTTTATTCTTTCTGGCAATCCATCTGATCTTCAGTAGCGAGCGTAGCAGTTATTGATGAATGTCTGTAGTTTATTGGAAATCCCTTTCGTAACGCGCTAAGTCTCTGAGCCATACAAGAGCACTGACTTGACTGAGTTTGGTGTTGAAAATCCGTATCTTGTTCCGCATGCTGAGTGGAGTGCAGAAGATCTCCACACTGGTTTCAGGCTAATGAATACCTGTCTTGCTTTTCCAATTCTGACTTTGACATCCTCGTCTGTGCCTGTGTCGCCTGTAGTTGAAACAGTGCTTCCTAGATAAGTGAAGGAGGTTACTTCCTTCAAGTTTCTCCCGTTGATGGTGATTGGAGTTTGTTGTTGTTGTTGGAGTTGTTGGTGCGGTATCTTCATCACCTCTGTCTTCTCTATATTCACCTGAAGTCCCGTCTTCGTTGTCCTGCCTCTTCTATCAACTTGTTAGTTTTCGCTTGTAGATCATCAAGTTTTCGTGACATCAGACACAAGTCATCACTGGCGAAATCCAAGTCTTCTAGGTTCTTTTCCGCAGTCCAGCCAGCGTATCCCCCACTTCTCGCTGCTCCCCACTGTTTGCTGCATGATCCAGTGAAGTTGACCACAATCAGGAATATCATGGGGGATAGTAAACGGCAACCTTGTTTCACTCCTGTCTTCACTTCACTTCAGTGACATCACTGAGCTTCCCATTGTGAATTACTTGGCCGGCATGTGGCATCTTCATATAGTTGTTGAATGAGGCGGATAAAGGTTTGCGGTACTCCGTAGTATTGAAGCAGTTTCCAAATTACTTCTCGGTCGACGCTGTCAAAGGCCTTCTCAAAGTCGATGAAGTTGAGTTAGAGAGCTGATTGCCATTCTATGCTCTGTTCTATGATGATGCGTGGTGTGGCGTTGCAATTTGGTCTGCACATGATTTGTACTTCCAGTAGCCTGCCTGTTCCGGTCGTAGTTTTGAATCCAGTGCAATCTTAAGCCTCTCTAGGATGATGCAGCTTAATATTTTGCTTGCTCTGGGTGGACAGGAGAGTGATTCCGTGCCAGTTCTTGCAGACACTGAGGTTCTACTTTCTTCGGGAGTTTGACAAGGTAACCCTTCTTCCAATCAATGGCCAGGTACCTTCTCTTCCTTCCACACCTTCTGCAATAATGGTGTGAGCATGTCCGCTGTTGTCTCTGCGTCCGTTCTCAGTGCTTCTGGCGGTATTCCATCCGGACCTACTGCTTTTCCGCATTTCAGTAGCTTTATGGCGTTCAGGACTTCCATTTTCGTTGGTGGATTTATGTTCACTTGTAATTCAGCGGCTGGGCTGCAGGTGGTATTTCTGGACGAAGTGCAGGTGGTGGTGGTGGTCGATTCAAGAGCTTTTTGAAGTGGTCGGCCCATTGTTTCCTCTGTTTCTCTTCTTTGGTAATTATACTTCCTTCATCATCTTCTATTAGTTTCATCTGCGTTGATATCTTGCCAGATAGTATCCTGGTTATTTGATACAATGTTGTCAGGTCTCTCCTACTTGCAGCAGTCTGTTCTGCTTCACTTGCCAGTGTTTCGTAGAAGTGTGTTTTGTCTTTGCGTGCACTCTTCTTCACTTCTTTGTCCAGTGTTTTATACATTGTGCTCAGTTCTTCTTGTCGTTGAGCGTCCTTGCACTGGTTTATCTTCTGCTTCACCATCCTCCTCTCCTCTTCCAGCTTCCATGTATCCATTGAGGTCCATTCCTTATCTTCTTTCTTCTTCCTTCCTAATACGGTTGTGCAGGTCTCTTTCCACATAGCTTTCAAAGAGTCCCAGTGTTCTTCCACACAGGTTTCTTCAGGGATGTTCCTCGATATCTCCCATTTTGTCTTGATGGCTGCCTTGAAGATCTCCTTTGTAGTTTCATCCTTCAGTTTCCGAGTGCTGTACTTGAATTGAGGTCTATCACCAGCTTCCTTGAAGGCTTTTAACTTGATTCGGAAGGCAGGTTCCTTCCACTAGATAGGGGTGTGAGTGGTGTGAACCTACATCTGCTCCTCTTCTTGACCTTGTGTTAAGCAGACTGCGTCTCCATTTTCTTGAGATTGAGATAAAGTCGATTTGATTTTTAGTGTGTCCATCTGGTGAAATCCATGTCGCTCGCTTTGTGGATATCTTTGTGCCTGAACACACTGCCTCCAATTACCAAATCGTTGAGTGCGCAGAATTCTGCAAACAATTCTCCATTCTCATTCATTTCACCTAGCGCCTCTCGACCCATGGTTAGTTCTTTTCCTGTGTTGTCCCCTCCCAGCTGAATCTTGCTGTCATTATCCTGCAGGAGGAGATTGGTTCCCACTGCATGAGAGCCTTCGATGCTCTTCAAGGGGACATCATGATAGCCACTCCATAACTCAGTGTGCTCGTGGTTGTCGTCTGGGTGGCAATATCGGAGTAGATTATTGATTCTCCAGTTGACAGTTTGGAGAGTCCACTCCCATTCCATCTGCTTTCGCAAATCCCAAGCACTTCGATGTGATATCTCTTCATCTCGTTTGCAATCTGGGCTGCCTTACTGGGTTCAAACATCGTACGGACATTCCATGTCCCCACGTTTACTTTCGCTTTCATCGAGAGAGAGAGAAGACACATTGGCCAGTTGGCTTCCCGAAGGCTTTCACCAACTGGCGTCATTTCGCCTCTCCGATTCCAGCGGGGAATAAGTTTGTTTTCATTTTTTATATTTTGTTTGTGCTTTGAAGTTTCTTTAGCGGTTAGATTTGTTTTACGGGGTAGAGTTGCTAGCCCTATGCCCAACCTTCCCTCTTTACCCGGGCTTAGGACCGGCTAGTAACTAGTAAACTAGTTAACCAGGTGAGGTTTTTTTCTACAGCCATACATACATAGGGAGAAGTAATCGTGATATGCAGTTAAAGAAGGTGGAACATGTACCTAAATGGCTACAAAACAAATGACCTCAGCAGATCCGATAAGTCCAGATGACAAACATCCATCTTCCTCTATCGCTAAACATCTACTAGAAACTAACCATAGGATAAACATGAAAACAGCCTTTAAAGTACTACATAAAGGTGGTCAGAGCTGAGTGCTTAAATTTATTGAAGCTCTTGCCATCCGTAAATTTAAACCCCCTGCTTTATGTATACAAAAACAATTTGTACTCACATTAAACCTATCTTAGTGGTGTATTGATTTTAATTTTCATACGAAGAGTAACGTGATTAACGTGTTTTTCTTTTTCCCCACTCTTCCTATTCCTACGATGTTTCCTATTAACTTCATTAATCCTTTTCGTAAATTTTCACATAAATAGTTGGACAAATCCATATGTGATCATATTGTTCGAAATGTGTAAGGCTAATACATCACAACATATTTCAGATAATCTTCATCTTCTTATTAAGCGGTTTAAATTGTTTATTAATCTATCAATTTTATAAAATATTCTTTGAGAATATTGCATATTTGTTTTACTTTAATGACAATTGAATGAATATTCATTTTTATGATATATATCCATTTTAATTTTTTTCAGTATTGTCAAAAAATGTTCATTCAATCCACAAGCAGATGATGATTATTTTTGTAAATGTAAAGTAAATGAATATGATAAATTAATTGATCCTAATTGTGATCGATGTAAATTAGCAATGGATATAGGTGAAAAACCATCAGAGGATACAGAATGTGATCATAAACCTGAGCCAATTGAATGTCATTATCATGGAACACAATCTGTTTCAAATGATAATGAATGTCAATGTAAAGTATGTATTCCAAATTTATTATTATTTTTTTTTTTTTTGAATATCACTTTATAAAATATGAAATTAAGGGTCAGTTACCTTAGGTAATTAGAGAGTTTACTGTTAGTAGTATGATCATATATCAACTGAAATTTTAACTTCACTTTCTTTTTATTGAAAATTCTTTCATTATTTCCATAGTCAACTTCTTGATGTCATCATAAAGAAAGGAATGTTTCATGGAATAAGCTATTCAACTTAAAAAAAAAAGTCATTCATTATTGATGTAGAAAATATTGGTTCATTGACCAGGTAAACCAAAAATTATCATATTTGAATGATCAGTTGAGTGATCAATGACATGTTGATTAGTCCTATAACTTGGTCTTCAAGTTAGGAGACTCATCATCAAGATTCAATTTGTTACATGTTAGTCAGTTGAATTAGTACTTCTTGTCATCAATCAATAGTAAACCATGATGATAAGTCTGTTTGCTTAGTGAAGTAATCGATAGAAATTGAACATCACTCAGGACTCGAAAAAGATGAAGTCGGTTACTTTCCAATGACCAATCAGAGTATCTAATCCAGTCCTACAGAAGGTGAACTTTAACCCAAGTAACTCAGTTATACGTCACTGACTACAATATCGGATGACGCCAGTTGAAATCTCAGGTCGGTTATAAGTTCTCTCTAGGTTGCAGATAGGAGTAGAATATAAGTTTTGGTGAATGTTTATGGATCTTCAAAGGAAGCTAGAGTTTTAGTTGAGAAACGTTTCAATATAATGCTTGACATCCGACCTTCAATTCCTTACGAATATCTGATAAACTGATGATGTCTTGGATGATGTGGAATCGCTTGCCATCTGAAACCTTAACATGAAATGACAACGTACTCTGAACAGAAAAATCGAAGGTTAGACATAAGTTCAACAAGACATTTAAACGAACTAACTTACGAGGTGATTATATTAGAATAACCATATACAACGAACCATATTTCAAAGTTTAAAGTGTACAGTTACTTTCTTACAGAGACTTTTATAACTTAGTAGTTATTATACCTTAAGTTCCTATTGATATTGCTTGAATCGACAGTGAACACTCTATTCCTGAGCCTTCCAGTTCATAGACAGCATCACCGTCAAAGGTGAGCAGTGAAGCCTTTCGGAAAAGAAAGACGTTTAAGGTCAACTCAACCTGTCATGATAGATTGGTGAATACTTTGCTAGAGCTCTGGCAATTTTCGAAGAAAGCTTACTCGATGCTATTCTTTGATAAACACTATCAACAAAATTGAAAAGTCGTCTGTTCTCTTTATTGATCAAGATGACGTAATTGAGCCGTTAACTGTTCATCATTACTAGGACAAGTTATGTCGTTTATGGTTCTCTAAGCTATACATTGTATTACTAATTCTCTAATTAGCCATTAAAAAGAATGTATGAATGTATAATAGCCGAAAAAGGCTGAGATTTCTAGGGGAAGACTTGTGAAACGGATAATTTCCAAAGTTATGCAGGTCAGTTTGCATTAAATGCAACGTGAATAATTATTATTCCACTGATAGTAGTTTGGGAAACATCACTAACGTGCTCTCATATATTGAGGAGATAGAGAATATTTGTAGCTCAGGAGGATACATTAAGTGGTGTTGTGTTCACCGAGCTGGATTGTATAGTCGTGGAGCTTCCGTTGTCATTCTAAACAACATCATCAAATCAAACTTCGAAAAGAACTAGGCTATGGTGTTTTCTCTACAATTTATTCACTAGCTTGTCCCGATGACTCAGCGTGATTGCCTGCTTCTGCCAACATCTTATCATTGTCGCCATATTCGTTTTCAGTGGTCATCATTATGACTTGAAATTTGACTTTCTTATTGGTTGGTAGATTGGGTCAGTATCAATATGTCTAATGACTGCTGACTTACATGAATACCAACATTCTAGAAATTCTCTGACATTCTTCATATTTCCACTATCTAGAACTTTCACATCTTCCCAGTCTAATTCATGCCCACAGAAGATACCTCATGACGCCTTACTGCTAGTTGATGTTCAATTAGAGGGATACGATTTTGTCAAAAAATATTTACGTTATTCGCCATCAAACAAGAAGTTCACCTCGAAGGCTAACGTCTTCGGTATAACCACTAGATTATTAGAGGGTTTGGAATCGCCGTACCTCACAAGCCAACAAAATGTCTTTAGTCGCTGCTGTAGTAGCAAAAGAAGATAAACCAGGCATTATCTACAGAATAAACTATCACAACTGTGAAAAACACTACATCTGATAGAGTGGTCTTCCTCTTCGCATCCGTCTAATTGAACATCAACTAGCAGTAAGGCGTCATGAGGTATCTTCTGTGGGCATGAATTAGACTGGGAAGATGTGAAAGTTCTAGATAGTGGAAATATGAAGAATGTCAGAGAATTTCTAGAATGTTGGTATTCATGTAAGTCAGCAGTCATTAGACATATTGATACTGACCCAATCTACCAACCAATAAGAAAGTCAAATTTCAAGTCATAATGATGACCACTGAAAACGAATATGGCGACAATGATAAGATGTTGGCAGAAGCAGGCAATCACGCTGAGTCATCGGGACAAGCTAGTGAATAAATTGTAGAGAAAACATCATAGCCTAATTCTTTTCGAAGTTTGATTTGATGATGTTGTTTAGAATGACAACGGAAGCTCCACGACTATACAATCCAGCTCGGTGAATAAAACAACACCAAAAATTATTCTCATATTTACATTTAACATCATTAGATTTAGGTTATAGTCAATTTTCAAACTTTTTCAATTGAGGAATTATGTGTTTACATCAAAGTATTGTTTGAGGACCATTTTTTTCGTTTGTAGACGTTTTGACTGTTATTAGTCCATCGTTACTGTTAATCCATAGTGTATAGAAGTCGAGGCTTCACAGTATACCAGTTTAAAGACCGAATCCTTTTCTTAGAAAGGACTACAGTATCATCTTTTTAGAAGCCTTTGATATGCTTTATAGTATTTGTGTTACAATTATTATCTTCTTGATGAACTTCAGTTGAATCTGATACCTAGAATGATACGAAATAATCTACTTGTAGAAAGTTAATCTCAGGAAGTTTCCAAATTACTCGAACATGTGCAACCTCAACTACAGATACTTACTATTATGTCTTAGTCACAGTCAATCTCAAAAACGGATCTTTACTTTCCACTGCCATTTTATATCATTACGTATTACATTCACAGGTGGGAGTGAAAATCCAATCAAATTGACAAGCACCATATCTCAGCGTGACTTCTTCAAAATATAAGAAATAAGGAGATCTTTTTCCTTGAATTTATTGTGATAGGTCATTGTTTAAAGTATTTAAGGAGTCAACATTTACAAACTGCTTACTAATTACACCTCAGTAGTCTGTTTGCGAAGTTTATTATTTCTCGAAAGTAAAATAGATGTGAATCGAACGACGTTTCGAGAAGGTATTCATCATAGACTGACATCATTTGGAGAAACATTAGAAATCTAGGAGCACTGGACATCTGTGCGCATCCATGACCTTGCCTCATCAGGGATTGAATGCGGTTTCTTCAAGTTCTGTGGCCAACACGTCACCATCGGGCCACTAGGTTGGAATTTATTGGTCCAAATTTCCAACTTCTGTCACTTCACGACATAGCACTACCATTACTTAGTGTCATCTTTGAGTACTTGTCCTCATGACCACTATGTTTGCCCAACTTGTCACAACTTCTCATTGGAACTTCAGGAGTCACCTCTCAAAGGTAGTCATCAGTGAGCACAGATTAATTCAATTTTGGGTTTGTTGGGTGATTGCTGAAGTCTCAATGAGGAGTCGTGATTGATGGGGTAAGCCTGATGGACGTGAAGACATATATTCGGCGACGATATTGGTTGATTGTCGTGCTACGTCGTGAACTGACGGAAGTTGGAGATATGGACCATTAGATTCCACCGACCCAGTGGTTTAGTGGTAACATGCTGGCCACAGAGCTTAAAGGTTTGGGTTCGATCCCAGGTGATGTGGGGTCATGGTCGCACACTGCTGAGAATCCCCTAGTCAGACAGAACAACTGTCCAGTGCTCCCAGGTTTCCAATATTCCTCCAACTGTATCAGTCCATGATGAATACCAACTTGAAAAATCACCGAACCCTACAAACCCTCAATCGATGTGTTCGAAAGTCTAGAAATTAAATACCTATCCAATAAAATGATATAATTAGAACGGTTAAGCATGACATTTCTCTAAGCCGCTAAAACTAAATAAGATTAAAAAAGACTGAAATTTTAGCTAGTGGGCACACGATGCAATCGACTAGACAATAGGTTAAGGAGATCGAAAGTAGATGATTCTATGTACTCTACTATTTTACTGAGATTGTATCGAGCTGGAAAGATATTCACTACTTGAATCATTAAGAAAAGAAATTCACGAAGATGCGAAGTTGGTAATCAGTCAACATTGGTACTGACATTACTGTTTAACAGTCCACTTTATCACTTCATTCCTTAACACATCAAGGGAGAACGTATCAAGATGAAAAATGAAGGAAGTAGATGAAAAGTGAGCAAAACCGTTAAAAATTTTTAAAACGAAATGAAATGAAGTATAAAGACCAAGATAATGGTAATATTTGAACACATTTACATGCTGTGAAATAAATTTGGAACCATATCACCTGCATTAATAAAAGAGTACAACTTTGGTATTGTTGTAGAATGTGATTCCATTTTAGTCCATTTGCTAGAAATGCCACATGTTGGAACAGTATTGTTTAGTGGATAACGTTTCGAACACAATTTGCTAGCCATAGTCACATCGAGATAGGTACATAACTTTAAGATATCCTTTATACAGTCTTAATTTCCTCACCTCCTTTGTGAAATGGGTAGTGGGATTTCTCATAGATCTGGAACAGGTTCTGAGTCGTTCATCTTGCACATAGTAGGTGTTGACTCGATAAACAAATATTCAGGTTTGCATTAATCGTAGACTGACATCGTTGAAGGAAGATTGGGAAGTTGGAAGTACTGCACAGCTGTTTCGTCCTAGTATGGGACTCCTCAGCTGTGTGCACCCATGACCCTGCCAGGGATCAAACACGAGTTCTTCAGGTTAGGTGACCAGCACGTTACCATTGAGCGCTAACTCCATCCAGTGGCGTTGTTGAGCAGTTATCTTCATCTTTAACTTAGTTGACCCCACCCATGACGGGAAGTCCTATACTAGGATGGAGTGGCTGACAAGTACTCCCAGGTTTCCAACCTTCCTCCAAATAATGTCAGTTTATGGTGAATACCAACTTGGAAAATCAATAAATCCTCACAAACCTTAAAGCTGAACAAAGATTCAGATATCAGTCTCTCCCCTGACTCAGCTATGGTCATTTTAAGGACTACCACTCAGTCCCATCATATTGTGTGGTTGTGCGTAATTAAATGTTAGTTGTACTCACTTCTGAGGCAAAAAACCAGACACATAAGGACACCTTACTCATCAACAATTACTCTCCCAAATCGATCAATAAGTTCCTTCGGAATCATAGAAATATTAATAACACGGGTGTTAGTGGTGATAATAATGCAGTTAATAACAGTAATAAGAATAGGGTGAAGAATTCAAAACTTCTACAGCACTACCATACAAAGAAGGCACCTCTGAAACGCTACTTAGGATTCTCAATATGGCTGGCTTGGGATTACAGTGACATTTAAACCTACAAACTTACTTAGAAACAAACTCTGTAACTTAAAAGATTCTACTGATCCAACTAGGCAGAATAACCTAGTTTACCAAATTCGTTGCAACGACTGCGAGATCAAATACATAGGTCAAGGTGGTCGACCAGGGTCACTCAGGCTCTCCAAGTACAAAACCCTGGCCAGATCAGATTGGTAGATCCTAGTAAGGTAAAGAAATTAAAAAATAGCTGAGCAATAGCTATGCATAGAACTACACAAAACCTCACAAGAGGATGGGACTGAGTGACTTATCAGGGTGGAGGGAGAGATTGACAACTGAATCTTTGTTTATAAGACGAGCAATACATACAAGAGGATTGACTTGACAGGTGTTCTGGATATGTGGAAAATCCTACCACTAATATCACAAAGAGGGCGAGGAAATTAGTACTACATAAAAGATATCTCAAAGTTGTGTAGTTATCTTGATATGGCTATGAACTGTTAATTCTGTTAGAAACATAATCCGGTGAATAATACCGTTCCACTGTGTAATACGTCTAATAAATAGACTGAAATGGAATTATATATCATCTTTAGTCTGCAGCTACAGGTTTCTACTGTCACGCGAGCCTTACCATACCCTATCTGACTGAAACTGACGTCGAAGGCTGTTGCAATGTTTTGATCCGACCACTCTTTATCCTATTCTAGTATAAAACCTACTTCAGCTAACATTTTGTGACAGGACAGACTGCGACTAGGCATATGTAGTACATGTCCCAGCCATCTACTTTGGTGAAGGTTCACGATCTCATTAATTGACCTATTTGTTACGCCTAAAGGTTTATACATGACGTCTGCATAACGATATATGGTTCCATATTAGATTTGTTTATTTGATATAAAGCGCACAGTGATACAGTATTATTTACTTGCGCTTTATATCAAATAAACAAATCTAATATGGAACTACATTCTACCACAGTGCCCAAGTTTTTCACTTATAACGATATATGGCCTATGTTATCCAAGGTGACTGTGATCATCTGGATCACCTGATAAGATAAATAATCTAGTAGTTGATATATATGAAACTTATCGATTTGTTTTCTTTGTTGAGAAAAGTCTAGTCGAAATCATAAATCTTTTATAATATGCTTTTATTATTACTTGAACACAGACTGGTTATACTGGTACAAAATGTGATGAATGTGAAGAGGGTTATTTCAATCACGAAGGAAAGTGTCTACAATGTTATTGTTCAGGAAAAACATCATCTTGTCGACTATCAGATGATCATTATTTCTGGAATATTACAACGGTATGTAATTGGAAGTGTATAAGTATTCTGATAACAATTAATGATATTTCCATTTGTAAATTTGAAGTAAACTGATTTCTACTCTGCTGGTGACTTTTATGCAACATTTTGCTTCCAATCGACTAAGTGGTTAATAAACTACTGAACGAAATGAACTTATATATCTAATGATAAACGTTTTGGGGAATCTATCTCATTAAGTAGTACATTGGTCCATAAAATGCGATTTAAGTAAGACTGGAAAAGAATGCATAACTCAGTGACTACTTGGAGATTCATACATCAAAAAATATCATTATTATTTATCCCTTAGGTTCCTAGTTGAACATAGGGCTACAGTGGCACATCTCTCCATTTCACTCTAGCCTTTGCAACCTTTTGAACTTGGTTCCATCACTGCTCTGAAGCTCTCATTTCTTCCTCACACCATCTCCTCTATGTCACCCTCGACTCAGATGCCCAACCGACCGTTTCCCATTTGGGTTCCACTCGAGTGCCTGGCCTAACGCGTGATATCCCCGACTGATCTCAGTGTATTCCCAATCTATCTACATTTTCTTCCACTGCATATTTGTTGAGCGATAGGTTCTCAGTTGATTCGTTGGCAGCTAGCCAGAGTTCTTTGTTGCTTATTCTTATTATTTTGGCCATCTGATCTTCAGTACTGAGCCAGCGTAGGCAGTTGTTGATGAATATCTGTAGTATTTTGGAAATGCTTTCGTAACGCGCCAAGTTTCTGAACCATATAGAAGCACTTAATTGACATTACTGTTGAAAATCCGGATCTTGTTCTTCATACTGAGATGAGTGCCGTAGATCTCCACACTGGTTTCAGGTAAATGAACGCCTGTCTTGCTGTCTTTCCTGGTTTTGACGTCCTCGTCTGTGCCGTCGCCTGTAGTCGAAACGATGCTGCCTTGCCTGGGTAGGTGAAATAGACAACTTCCTATAGGCTTCTCCCGTTGATGGTGATTTGAGCTTGTTGTTGTTGTTGGTGGTTTTGGTTCGGCATCTTCATCACTTCTGTCTGAATAAAGATAAGTCTTCGTTGAATCATTTCTGTTTCATGCTTTGAATGTAGATGTAACAAACAAGAATGAAGAGATCAGTTTTCTGTTTCTCATTTAAGTGGATTGGGTTATTTTTTGAACTACCGCCGATTCTCATCTCTATTCATGGTTATATCTTAAAAGATTTATGATAACCGTTTACCTTTGCATCTAAATTCCTTACTTCACATTCGATCACTTCAGGATAGTTAATACTAACATGAATTAAGGTAAAGGAAAAAAGTAAGAAAGCAAAGCACTTGGGTTTTCTGCTACTTATACCATAGTGGGCGTTGCTGATAACAACGGATATAAGTAGTATATATCGAGAGGGTGGCAGAAATCATAGGGAATTACCGGCAATGGGTAAGGTTTCTGCCAAGAGCAACGCAGGGGACAACACAGGCGGGAGCGGAAACAGGCCATCAGGAATGTGGAACGAAAGCAGAAGGCTGATGCTGAAAAATCTTAGCAGAGAGAAGGAAGTAAATGGAAACCATTTGAGGTTGGAGATCAGGTGAAATGTAAAGAACGAGGATATACGTCAGGGTAGCATGCCAGAAGGAAACTACTGCGTCACCTGCTCCCTGTCCATCGAGCTGTCGAACTCCGCCTCCAGGCGCTGAACCATTCCTCGCCAAGTCTCCTTCCCGTCACCATGTTCCACTCCGTCATCTGCTGCTTTCGCTCTGCCCCGCAGCGACATTCCCAGCACCACGACCTTCGCCTCCATATCCCGAACTCCCACCAAATCCGCTACCGTCTCGAAGTCCTTGAGGAAAACCTCGATGTCTCCATCCTCGAACTCTGCAGGCCACGGAGATCTTCATCACGTCCAAAGGCATCGACACTATTTGAAGAACAGAAGGCAACTCAGAGGAATGTTTATCAAACACAATTGGAGTGGTAGTGTTTACATATGGTACTCCTTGCGCTCACGCAACCATTTGCAAATATCTTCGTTTCCTCTCCATTCCTGTCTTGATTTGCTCTTGACCGGCTCATCATACACTCTTATCAGCAGCATCCCTTGTACTACGCCTGTGTTATACCTTTCTTTGCTCTTGGCAGAAACCTTACCCATTGCCGGTAATTCCCTATGATTCCTGCCACCCTCTCGATATATACTACTTATATCCGCTGTTATCAGCTAAATACGATGTCGTAGAATTTTTATATCTTGTAGTATGTGCATGGAGTCTTATCTACTTGCTACTTGTCTTTACAGACAACCGACACGTAAAGAGCTTTGAGTGAAGAGAGTGCTGGTCATCTGATAAAATAGCTCCCACTAGATGCTCAAATGAGTTGATATGTTTAGTCACAATTGTTTCAGTTAGAATGTTTATTGGTATACCACTAGTTCTGCTGACAATCTTTAAAGTTCTACACAATCAACTATTTTCCCCCCTCGGGTTCCTAGTGAAACATACGGCTTCAGTAGCACGTCTCCAGTCCACTCTGTTCTCTGCAGTCTTTTGAACCTGACACTATGACTGCTCACAAGCTTTCATTTCTTCCTCACACGATCTCCTCCATGTCACCCTCACCTCGAACACCCAACTCATCACTTCTTCTTTGGGTTCCACCCGACGGCCTGACCTGGTGAGTTATGTCCCCAGTCGGCCATCTCAGTGCATGCCCAATCCATCTCCACTTCCTTCTGCATATTTGTTGGGTGATAGGTTGTTGGCTGGTTCGTTCCCAGCCACAGTTCCTTGTCGCTTATTCCTATTAATCTGACTATCTGATCTTCACTGTCAAGCCAGCGTAGGTGGCAGTTGTTGATGAATGTCTGTAGTTTGTTGGAAGTGCTTTTCGTGACGTGCCACGTTTCTCAACCATACAGAAGCACTGATTTGACGTTGGTGTTGAAAATCTGTTTGTTGTTCACGCTTTATGCTGATTGGTGTGCAGTAGATTTCCACACTGATTTCAGATTAGTGAAAGCTAGTCTTGCTTTTCCAATCCTGGTTTTAGTGTCCTCGTCTGTGTCACCGTCTTTAGTTGTAACGATGCAGCCCTGCCTGTGTAGGTGAAAGAAACTTCTTCCTATAGGTTGCTCTCTTTAATGGTGATAGGTGCATGTTGGTTGAGAATCTTCACCACCTCCTTCTTCTCTAGAGAGTCGACTGACATTCTATACTCTGTTCTATGATGATGCGAAGCGCACATGATTTGTACTTCTTGAATCCAGCCAGCCTGTTCCGGTAGTAGTTTTGAATCCAGTGCATCCTTTAGTCTATCCAGGATGATGCGGTTTAATATTTTGCTTGCTGTGGGTGGACAGGAGCATGATTCCTCGCCAGTTCTTGCAAAGACTTAGTTCTCCCTTCTTCCAATCAACCGGTAGGTACCTTTCATTCCTTCCAGACCTTCTGTAGTACTGGTGTGAGCATATCCATTGTTGTCTCTGAGTCTGTCATCAGTTCTTCTGGTGAAATTCCATCTGGTCCTGCTGCTTTCCAGCATTTAAGCAGTTTTGTGGCATTAAGGACTTCTGCTTTTGTCGGTGCGCCTATGTTCACTGGTGGTTCTTCCGTTGCTGGAGGTATTTCCAGATTGGATTGGTTTTACGGAGTAGGGTTGCTAGCCCTACGCCCAACCTTCCCTCTTTACCCGGGCTTACTACCGTCTACCAACTAGTGAAATAGTTAACCGGGTCGGGAAAGAATGAAGGAGAACATTCAAGATACAGGAGTTAATAAAACACAAGATTAGAGTATGAGTTATACCAGATACTCTCACCTTCCTAATATAGGAAGTCAGGTGGAAAACTCTTTGGGAAATTAGTAAGATATGAGAGGAACGGGAAAGGAAATCACACTTGTAACATTCTCTAATGCACAACTATCAATAGAACAGGAATCATGAGAAGTAAGCAGTTTACATAAGTTATGTTCATGTCTGAAACTTGTTTATGGTCTGACATTTTGAAGAATTAAGCATAAGACCATTGATGCAGGACCATCGTTTAAGAAGAGATAGGTATGGAAAGTGGTAGGTTATCAGCATATTTGATAAAATTGATACTAGGTGAATATGGTAAGTGATGCAGAAGTGAAGAGAAAAGATGGGGGTGAAGGACCATTCTTTGGGGAACACCAGTCACACCAAGCATTGAGGTGTGGCGCTTCTCTCTGTGGAATTAGATATGACAGATTGTTTGCTTCATCCTCTTTCTTTTTCAACCACTAGTATGGATAACATTTCTCTAAGTTGGATAAATATACTCTTAATTAAGACGGAGAGATATGAAGGAATAAAAAAAACAAATAAGGCATCTCAAAATTGACAAAATTTCTATAACTAACTATGGATGACATAACGTTCTACCTAGAACTTCATTCGGCAGTTAGTAATGTATCACCTTATTCCATAAGTGATTCATAATGAATAATGGTTTGCAGAGCAGTTTTTATCACATATTAAGACCAACTAGAGAATCACTGAAAGCCTCAAAATACTGGTTAGCTGTCTCACTCTAGTTTTAGACTCTTTAGTAATAGACACCTAAGATCCTAAGTTAGTTGATCCTTCAGAACATAACTTCACATTAGAACTTTGAGAAATGAATCTCGAAGCAAGTCACTAATGAGTACTAGATAGAAAATTAAGTTGATCGTCTGTGGGGACTGATTAAAATTATAGCAGTTTTCATCATCTACCTAAACTAGGTAATCAACTATGAAAAAACAGAAAGCACTTGGCAACTGTTACGTCATGGTTTGGAAGTCTGTTTCATAACTGTAGATATGAAATTATTTGATTTAACTGTTCACTACCATTAAGAATACGGGTATTCAGCAGACTTCTTATAACATGATACTGTCATAATGATGAGTAATGATTACGTAACAGACGGTGTTTTCAGAATCCAACTATCCTTTCGGCTGCCTACGCTGGCTCGATACTGAAGATCAGATGACCAAAAGAATAAGAGACAAGGAACTCTGGCTGGCTGCCAATGAACTAACCAAAATCCAATCGCCCAACAAATATGCAGTGGAAGAAAGTGGAGATGGATTGGGTATATACTGAGAAGACTGCTTGGGACATCACGCGTCAGGCACTCGAGTGGAATCCAAAGGGGAGACGGCGAGTTGGGCGTCGGAGGGTGACATGGATGTGATGGTGTGAGGAAGAAATGAAATCTTGTGGGCAATGGTAGAGCAAGGTTGAAAAGACTGCAGTAAAGAGAGTGAAATGGCGACTTGCTAGGGGAAGCTGTATATTCCACTAGGAACCAAAGCGACAAATAATAATGATGGGAACTATCCTCTTCTGATGCCGGTAGTGTAGTTCAGTATGTGAATGTTCATGTGAGAGTGCTGTTTAGGATTTCCAAGGTATTTTGAAATGTTAGACGAAAACACAATCCTACTCAAATACTTTCTAGTGTATTTGTGACACTTAGTAGCCTGCTATTCACCAAGGACCTCAATTTGGTATTCATCATGTACCAAAACTAGTTGGAGGAAGATTAACAATCTAGTAGCACTGGGCAACTGTTCCGTCCGACTATGGGGATCCTCGGCAGTGTGCAACCATTACCCCGCACCATTTGGGATCGAACTCAGGACCTTTAAGTTCTGTGGCCAGCATGTTTTCATTGAACCACTGGGTCGGCGGAATCCAATGGTCCATATTTCCAACTTCTCTCGGTTCACGACGTAGCACAACCATTATCCAATACTATCATTGAGTACTTTTTCTCACGTCCACCAGGTTTGCCTCACGGGCAACGACTTCTCATTGGAACTACGGGAATCATATCACGAAACCAGTCACAAATGAGCATTAGATGATTTCAATCTGTGGGTTTGTGGGATTTTATTGATTACAAGTTGGTATTCCCTGCGGAGTGATATCAATTAGAGGAATATTGAAAACCTGAGAGCATTGGTCAGCTGTTTCGTCCTAGAATGAAACTCCTCAGCAGTGCGCACCAATGACTTGGATCTATCAATTGATTTCCCTTGAATAAGTATTATTTAATTGAATGAAACATTTTCAGCGTTTTATTTCATAATTAAATTCAATTCTATTCTCTATCCTTTTTAAATCCAATAACATTAGGATAATTCAGCTGGATTTGGTTTCGATATTTGGCTTGGTCAAAGAATATCTGCAGGTAATATTGAACGTGTTGACAAAACATCAGATGGAAATCAACGTATTGAACGTGGAATTGATGGTTTTTATGTTAAACATGCAATAAATAATAAAGGAGTTATACATTTCGGTGTTAATTTAATACCACCGAAACCAACATCTCCAACACAAAATGATGTACCGATTTATGTAAGTTGTTTGTTTGTTTTTTCAGACAAAAAGAATGTATTTAAACTACTGATTGAATGTCTAATAATGAATATATTGATTAATCCAGTCGGATCTCATCTGAAAGCAATGATACTCTCTTGTAGGTAGGTAAGACGAATAACATTATGGCAACTCATAAGCAGAATATAGTTTCAAGTAATAGAGATATTTTGTTTCTGAGAGTCAATTACATAACTATACTTCCCTAAATATCGGTACATAGAGTAAGATTCGAATTCATGGCATACAACAACTATAAATAGTCGATATATGAAGTTATTCTTAACAAAAAATAAAGGTTCCGAAATCGTGATAAGCTTTGATAACTTCAATGTATTGTATTTATTTATTATTTGTCCCTTGGGTTCCTAATGGAACATAGGGATTCAGTAGCACGTCTACAGTACACTCTCTTCTCTGTAATCTTTTGAACCTGGCTCCACGACAGCCAACAAGCTCTCTCATTTCCTCCTCGCACGATCTCCTTTATGTCACCCTCACCTCGGACGCCCAACTCATGGCTTGCTATCTGGGTTCCAGTCGACGAACTGGCCTGATGCGTGATGTCCCCAGTCGGCCTTCTCAGTGCATGCCCAATCCATCTCCACTTCCTTCTGCATATTTCTTGAGCTATAGGTTGTTGGCTGGTTCGTTCCCAGCCACAGTTACTTGTCGCTTATTCTGATTAATCTGACCATCTGATCTTCACTGTCAAGCAAGCGTAGGCAGTTGTTGTTGAATGTCTGTAGTTTGTTGGAAGTGCTTTTCGTGATGTGCCACGTTTCTCAACCATATCGCAGCACTGATTTGACGTTGGTGTTGAAAATCTGTTTGTTGTTCACGCTTCATGCTGAGTGCAGTGGAGTAGATCTCGACACTGGTTGCAGGTAAATGAACGCCTGTCTTGCTGTCTTTCCGATCCTAGGTTTGACATCGTTGTCTGTGCCTGTGCCGTCTATAGTTGAAACAGTGCGTCCTAGATAGGTGAAAGAGACTTCTTCTTTTATGTTTCTCCCTTTAATGGTGATTGGTGCATGTCATTGTTACTGTTGTCGGTTGAGTATCTTCACCACCTCCGTCTTCTCTACATTCACTTGAAGTCTCACATTCGCTGCCCTGCCTCTTCTGTCAACTTGTTAGCTTTCGCCTGTACATCTTCCAGTTTGTGCGACATCGGACACAAGTCATCATTGGCGAAATCCAAGTTTTCTAAGTTCTTCTCCGCGATCCAGCCAGCGTATCTCCCTCTTCCCGCTCCTCACTGTTTCCTGCATGATCCAGTTCACCACAATCAGGAAGATCATGAATGATAGTAGACAGCCTTGTCTTACTCCTCTCACCTGTCTTCACTTCAAAAGCAATGTCACTGATCTTCCCATTGTGAACTACTTGGCATGTGGAGTCTTCATTTGGTTGTTTAATGAGGTTGATAAAGGTTTGGGGTAATCAGTAGTGTCGAAGCAGCTGCCAAATTACTTCTCGGTCGACGCTGTCAAAGGCCTTTTCAAAGTCGATGAAGTTGAGGAAGAGAGTTGACTAACATTCTATACTCTGTTCTATGATGATGCGAAGCGCACATGATTTGTACTTCTTGAATCCAGCCAGCCTGTCCCGGTAGTAGTTTTGAATCCACTGCATCCTTTATTCTATTCAGGATGATGCGGTTTAATATTTTGCTTGCTGTGAGTGGACAGGAGCATGAATCCAAGCCAGTTCCTGCAAACACTGTAGTCTCCCATCTTCGGGAGTTTGACAAGCTATCCCTTTTAACAATCAGTTGGCAGGTACCTTCCCTTCCTTCCACACCTTCTGCAATAGTTGAGTGAGCATGTCAGCTGTTGTCTATACGTCTGCTCTCAGCGATTCTGGCGAAATTCTATCTGTTCCTGCTGCTTTCCCACATTTCAGTAGCTTTATGGCTCTCAGAACTCCCACTTTTGTTGGAGGATTTATGTTCACTTTAAGTTCAGTGGCTGTAGGTGGTGGTCGATTCAAGAGTTTTTTGAAGTGATCAGCCCATTGTTTCCTTCGTTTCTCATCTTTGGTAATTATACTTCCTTCATCATCTTTTATTAGTTTCATCTGCGTTGATATCTTCCCAGATAGTATCCTGGTTATTTGATAAAATGTTGTCAGGTGTCTCCTACTTGCAGCAGCCTGTTCTGCTTCATTTGCCAGTGTTTCGTAGAAGTGTGTTTTGTCTTTCCGGACACTCTCCTTCACTGTTTTGTCCAGTGTAGTGTTTTATACATTGTGTTCAGTTCCTCTTGTCGTTGTGCATACTTGCACTGCACTGGTTTATCTTCTACTTCACCATCCTCCTCTCCCTGCTCCATCAGCTTCCATGTGTCCATCGAGATCCATTCCTTCTCTACTTTCTTCTTCCTTCCTAATACTGTTGTGCAGGTTTCTTTCCACATCTCTTTCAAAGAGTTCCAGTGTCCATCCACACAGGTTTCTTCAGGGATGTTCCTCGATAACTCCCACTTTGTCTTGATGGCTGGCTGACGTGAAGATTTCCTGTATAGTTACGTCCTTCAGTTTCTGTTCTGTGTGTTGTACTTGAACTGTGGTCTATCACCAGCTTCCTTGAAGGCTTTCAACTTGATTTGGAAGGTAGGTTCCTTCCACTAGATAGTGGTGTGAGTGGTGTGAACCTACATCTACTCCTCTTCTTCACCTTGTGTCAAGTAGGCTGACTGCGTCTCCACTTTCTTCACATTGAGATGAAGTCGATCTGCTTTTTAATGTATTGTGTCCATCTGGTGAAATCCATGTCGCTCGCTTTGTGGATATCCTTGTGCTTGAACACACTGCCTGACTCCAATCACCAAATCGTTGAATGTACAGAATTCTGCAAACAATTCTCTATTCTCGTTCGTCACCTCACCGAGTGCTTCTCGACCCATGATGGATGAGTTTTCTTCCTGTGTTGTCTGCTCCCAGTTTGACATTCATGTCACCCCACCCATTAGAATGGATTTGATGTTGCCAACTGTGGTGGTGTCTTGTCCAGTGTTGATTGCAGTTGTTTGTAGAACTCCTCCTTTTTCCCTTGCTCTGCATTATTTGTAGGTGCGTGGAGTAGCATTGTGTGATTGTGACCTTCCTTTCTTTTGAGTTGAATCCATCTTGCTGTCATTATCCTGCAGGAGGAGATTGGTTCCCACTGCACGGTTACGACAGCATGAAAAAAAGCGAAGTCATTTGTCTGAATACTAATCATTTTATCTGTCAGTTTGGTTTGCAGTGGAACAAAGGGCTTAACTAGCCCATCCCTATTTCACTGTCTTCGCTGCACTCGTTTCAACCTGGCTCCACAAATTCCCGCAACCTTTCCTTTCTTCCGCACACCATCTCCTTCATGTCATCCTAACACGCTCAACTCATCGTTTCCCATTTGGATTCCGCTCAGCGTATGTGTAGTCTAATCCACTGATTGGTTCGTTCACAAGCAGAATTCCTTCTCCTTATTTTTTTCATTCTGGTCATCTGATCTTCAGTGTCAGTATCGAGTGAGCGTAGATGGCAGCTGTTGATGTGATGCTTGTCTGCAGTTTGTTGGAAATGCTTTTCGTAAGGCGCGAAGTCTATCAACCAACACATAGGAACACTGACTTACTTGACTGAATTAGTGTTGAAAATTCGGATGTTGTTCACGCTTTATGCTGAGTGCAGTGGAATGTAGTCAGTGCAGTAGATCTCAACATCGATTATTTCAGATTATTGAAGGAAGGCCTGTCTTGCTGTCTTTCCGATACTGGCTGCTTTGACACCCTCATCTGTGCCGTCGTCGCCGACTGTAGTTGAGACGATGCTGCCTAGGTGGTTAGGTAAATAAGTGGAAGAGACAACTTCACTTAGATTTCTCTCAGTAATGGTGATTGGTGCTTGTTGTTGGTGGTGGTGGTCAGGTACCTTCATTATCTCTGTCCTCTTTATGTTCACCTGAAGAAAGTCTCGTCTTCCTTCAGTGCCCTGCCTCTGCTACCATTTTGTTGGCTTTCGCCTTTAGAATTTCCAGTTTGTGAGACAGGACATCAGACGTAAATCATCATCATTGGCAAAATCCAAATTGTCTAGGATCTCTTCATCGGTTCAGCAAACGTATGCCCATCTTCTCGTTCCTCAAATTTGTCTGTCGCATGACCCAGTGCAGTTCAGTCGACGACAATGAGGCGACAACACTGTCTTTCTTCTATCCCCTGCGATCACTTTGAACACATGACCGAGCTTCCCTTTGTGAATCACTTGCCATGATGTATCATATAGCATGTAGCTGCTGTTGAATGAGGTTGATAAAGGTTTGTGGCACTAAAACAGTAGTGTTGAAGCAGCAGTTGCCAAATTACTTCTCGGTCAACTCTGTCGAAGGTTTTTTCGAAGTCCATGAAGTTGAGGTAAAGATCCACTTGACTGCTATTCTATGCTGTGTTCCATAATGATGCATAGTGTAGCGTTGCAATTTGATCCGCAAATGATTTGTTCTTCCTGAAGCCAGGCAACCCGGGTGTTCCGGCTGTAATTTTGAATGGAGAGCATTGTTTAGTCTCTTCAGTATGATGTGTCTTAAAATTTTTCTTGGTATGGCCAGTGAGTATGATTCCTCACTAGTTCTTGTCCTTTCAAAGACTTAGATCACCGTTCTTTGGAGGTTTGATGAAATAGCCCTTTTTCCAATCGGCAGGCATTTGTCTGAATATTGTAATATATTCCTCTAAAACATTTCCACTACTTTTATCATGGATACACTTCCCTGAGATATCTATATAAGAGATAGTTGAAACTATAAGGAATTGAAAAAAGACAAAAGATAAAATGAGGAGACTAAACTGAAGTTCCGAATAATGATGAAAACTGTAACTATTTCAGCCAGTATACTTACTAATCAACAAGACGCTTCTGGTCTCTAATTCAACTCTATTTAGTATGGAATGACAAATCTGTTTGGGGAGGTAGTTCAACTACAATGAACGAAAAGTTATATATCACCCAGTCATACAATATTCAGATGAATCTGTAGACAAATGAAACAAAGGTGAGACCTTGTCAGCTCTCCTAATATGTTCTGTAAATAGATTTAATGGAGTAAAACAGACTTTTTTCTATGATCTATCTCAATCATACTGATAGCCTAACATATGGTCATGGGTGCATATTGCCAAGGAATCCCGAAATAAAACGAAACAAGTGCCTACCTCTTCTAGATTCTCAGTAGTTTTCACCTTCAAATCAGCCGATTCGTAAATAACTAATAAGTTCTTCTTGATTTCAACTGATAATGTTTTCTTCGATATCGATTGAAAAATCTTCATTTGTTACCTATTGAAAAAATGATTATACGTTCACTTTTTGCTTTGTTTTACATTTCTCTTATAGAAATACATGTATGGCGGTAAAATGTCTTTTAAAATTGACTCAATTAAACTGGATCCAAATGAATTAACTCAACGGGAAGCAAGTGTTGTCGTGGAGCTTCAGGTAGTCAAATCGGTGGTTGTAAACAAAGTTAAAATTTAAATGGAAACACCTTTTCTTTATAATTATTCATATCTATTTTGAAGCTGTACATTCTTATATATTAATTTTTTTCCTTTGGGTTCTTAATGGGACATAAGGGATTCAGTAGCATGCCTCCATTGCACTCTCTTCACTGCAGTCTTCTTAACCTGGCTCCATGACTGCCCACAAGCTTTCATTTCTTCCTCACATGATCTCTTCCATATCACTGTAGGACACTCAACTCGTCTTTTCCCACTTGGGTTCCACTCGAGTGCCTGGCCTGGCGCTTGATATCTCCAGTCGGCCTTCTCAGTGCATGCCCAGTCCATCTTCACTTTCTTCCTCTGCATGTTTGTTGAGTGATAGATTGTTGGTTGGTTCGTTGCCAGCCAGCCAGAGTTCGTTGTTGCTTATTCTTTCTGACCATCTGATCTTTAGTATCGAGGGAAAGTAGGCGGCAGCTGTTGATACAATGTATGTCTGTAGTTTGTTGGAAATGCTAAGTCTCTGAACCATATAGCGGCACTGCTTTGGCTTTGGTGTTAAAATCCGGATCTTGTTCTTTGTGCTGAATGCAGAAGATCTCCACACTGATTTCAGATTAATGAAAGTCTGTCTTGCTTTTCCGATCCTGGGTTTGACATCCTAGTTTGTGCTGCCTAGGTAGGTGGAAGAGACAACGTCCTACAGGCTTCTCCCGTTGATGGTGATTGGAGCTTGTTGTTGTTGGTGGTGGTGTTGGTTGGGTATCATCATCGCCTCCGTCTTCTCTACATTCACTTAAAGTCCCTTCTTCGCTGTCTCTTTTGGCAACTTGTTAGCTTTTGCCGGTAGATCTTCGATTTTGTGCAACGTTACACATTAGACACGAATCATCATTTGTGAAATCCAAATCTTCTAGTGTCTTTTCATCGGTTCAGCCAGTGTATGCCTATCTTCTCTCTCCTCATTGTTTGTTACATGACACAACCCACCACAATCAGGAATATCATGGGTGATAGTAGACAGCCTTGTCTTACTCCTATCACCTTTCTTCACTTCAAAGGCATGACTGAGCTTTCCACTGTGGATCCCTTAGCATATGGTGTCGTCATATAGGTGCTGTTGAAAGAGGTTGATAAAGGTTTGTGGCACTAAAATAGTAGTGTTGAAGCAGTTGCCAAATTTCTTCTCAGTCGAGGTTGTTGAAGGTCCTGTCTAAACCGATGAAATTGAAGTAAAGATCCAGTTGACTGCCATTGTATACTCTGTTCTATTATGTTGCGTAGTGTAGCGTTGCAATTTGATCCGCCCATGATTTGTTCTTCCTGAAGCCAGTCATCCAAAATGTTTTGGTTGTAATTTTGAATGGAGAGCATTGTTTTGTCTGTCCAGGATGATGCGGCTTAATATTTAGTTTGGGGTGGACAGGGGCATGATTCCACGCCAGTTCTTGTAAAGACTTACGTCGCTCTTCTTTGGTAGTGTGACAGGGTAACCCATCTTCCAATCGCCAGGTACCCTTCCTTCCATACCTTCTGCAATAGTGGTGTGAACATGTCTGCTGTTGTCTCTGAGTCTGTTTTCAGAGCTTCTGGTGGAATTCCATCTGTTCCTGCTGTTTACCCGGATTTCAGCAACTTTGTGGCGTTTATTACTTCAGCTTTTGTCAGAGGGCCTGTTTTCACTAGTATTTCTGCTGTTGCTGGTGGTATTTCCAGACGAGACATTCCTATATATATATATATATATATAATATATATTATATATATATATATATTATAATGTTACAGTTGGGGAACCACTAAAAACCTGGGATCACTGGACAGCCAACTCCTCCTAATATAGGAATTGTCAGCAGTACGAGCCCACAACCCACAAACCACGGATCGAACTCACCACTTTCAGGTTTCACGGTGAAAGCATTAACCATTCATCCACTGGGTTGGTTTTCGGTGATTTACAGTTTCCAACTTCTGTCAATTCAACACACAGCGTAGGTCATCAGTTAGTATACGCTTCCTTTTCGTCTAGTTGACCACATAAGTCACGGCTTCTCATTACAACTTTGAAATATCTAGCTAGAAGCATGTCACTGATGAACACTATACAGTAATGTATTTTTGAGATGAACTACGACCCAGTGGCTAAATGGTTGATGCGTTCTACGTGAAACTTGGTGTTTGTGAGTTCGATCTCTAGAAAAGTTGTGGGTGCGTACTGCTGAGGAGTCCCATATTAGGATGACTTGGCTGTATTTTGAGGTTTTCAGTGGTTCTGCAACTCATGTCAGTTCATGATGAATTCGATGTCTAAATTAACTTATTTAACTTAAATATTAGGAGGTTGAAATAACAACAATACTGGTTATAATAATAGTATTGCTAATTGATCACGTAAAGGTTGAACGATAACAGAAAAGGCTTACGATTTAGACTATCTGAGATAGCCATGATTTGGCAGCCTTGTACTATTGATATTGGATGATGATTGAAGGTGAAGTGGGAATTTCGACCGCGGTGAGATTCCAACCAGAGACCATCGGGTTTCTGGCTTTGTTCTTTATCAACTGAGCCACGAGGTCCGACCACTGACCAGATTCTCATTTCACTTCAATCACCATGGATTTTGCCCGACTACTGTGTGAATTCGTGACGCGTTAACACTGCTTGATCGTATTCACACTAGCTGCCTAGTTATGACTACTAATCCCAATTCAAATGTAATTGAATTAAAACTCAGGGGGAGCACCATATAGATTACCATTTGACAGACTGGTATTTTATAGTGGGTGATGGTTGATGGTGAGATAAAAATTTGTAGTAACACATCACGAATTCACATGGCCATTGGGGCGAAAACCCATGGCGATTGAAGTAAAATAAAAATCTGGTAAGCATTCGGACCTCGTAGCTCAGCTGGTAAAGCATTGGGCCGGTAACCCGGTGGTTCGAAGTCGGCCGCAGGCCAAATTTTCATCTCAGCTTTAATGACCACTCAATTTATTAGTGATGAACTTACGCAAAACATTTCGAACAATCTGATCACACATTTACTTGTCCAGTCAATTTATATATGAAAATGAAAGGTCAAATATTAATGAGCGTGAAAAGGTTGTGACACTAGTCAGATCACCAAGGTTTATCAAGGTAAATTAAGTGAAACAACAAATTGTTTTTGTACGCACAAGGGGGCTTAAGTCTACGATTGGCTAACGCTTCGGTAAATTTCAGTTTGCACCCTTGACTGTTCCTATATTATGTCTTGAACGCTGTTTTCGTATGTACCTAATGATTAATTTCGATGACATTTCTTGCTATAGATGAAGATGGATGTCGGTCATCTACGCTTATCTATGTCTCTGTTAAACTGTTTTACAAGCCATTTAGGCATATATGCAGAGCACGATTACTCCTCTCTGTCTGTATGTGCCAACACATATATTAAATTGGTAAACACTTTGGAATGTGATATAATCATTCATGCGAGGTTAAGGTTTGTGACGGAGCAGACTGCTTTATGGTCTCAAGAATAATAAACTGAACTACATAGCATGTTTTGCTGATAGCAGATTTTATTCTGTGTTTCACTATCATACTACTAGTTTCCCCTCTCTATGGTACTTTAAGGAATATATCCATCTTCGAGATAGATGAAATTATAGGCCTCTGGGTTAGTTGTTTTCTACATCAGTTCACAAACTGTTATGGATATCCGTTTTGCATAAGTATGTCTGTCACAAATTCGCTCTCATTATGCATTGCATCGGATGTACAAGCACGCTGGATCCTATTACACAAGCATCTTACTAAGCTTCTTTTATATTTCAATGGACAAAAACTGTAGAAACGCAAGTACTGTCCCACCTAAATAGGCTTTCTATAGATTGGTCGTCTGTTAGGTCCATCTTCCCTCCGATACGAGAGTATATGAAGAAATGCAAGTTGCTGATCTTTTTCTTCCTCATATGTCAGACTGATACGATATTGGAAAGTATTAGGCTTTTTTAACAAACCCAAGGCATCCTCCTCCTCCTCATCAATATCAACATAGGACCAGTCATTACTAAGTAACGTCCGAGTTGTCACACCTCATATCACTACATTAAATAAAAAGGCAGTGAGATGCAAAATGAAGATAAGAAAATTCATTCAGTAAATATAAAGTAAGGAAAATGAGAATGAGAAAATGGTGAGATTCGACATAGCGTGGTTAACATGAGGATAATTTGTGTGTAGATTTGCGCAACTGACATCGGTCCATAGCCATATCACGGAGAGTCTCCAACCACTGATTTCTCTTGTCCCGCAGATCACAACCGGATAGTCTGCATCCCCCCCCCCACATGGCTCAAATCAACAGTCAGAGACTTCATACAGTGGTGCCATGTTTTAGTCTGGCCATCTGGGACCTTTTGCCAGCTTGCACCTACTTCGGCCAACATTGTGTGAACGGGCAACCAATGACTAGGCATACGTAATACGTGTCCCAGACAGCCATCTCAGTCGATGAAGGTTGTTCACCTCCTCAACAAATTTACCTCTACTCCCTAAATCTCTACACCTGAATTCTGCGTTACTCACGTGGTGACACCACGAAATACAGCCTATACCACGAAGGCAACGGTGGTCAAACAACCGAAGACTTCTCATGTTTTCCACTTTCAGTAGCCATGTTTCATAGCCAAACAGCAGAACAGACCGGACTGCTGTGCAGCATACGCGACCCTTAATAGACAATCCGATATCACGGCGGTGCCATAGGTGGCGTAAATTGGCGAAAGCCAACCGAGCCTTTTGTATCTGTTCAGGGATTTCATCGGTAATTGACCCACTGGGGCTGGTCCTACTTCCCAGGTAAGTGAAGTGTTCAACTTACTCAATCACTTCACTTTCTATTGTTAGCCGTGGCACTGTTGAAGACCAGTCTTAGAGCGATAGTTTGCATTTGGGTGGTGAGAAACCCGAACATTCTTAAATTGCCACTCAAAGTGCTCAAAGACTTTGAATCTTGTCAGCGTCTTCACCTAACAGGAAGAAGTCATCTGCATATTCTAGGTCTAATGAAAATTCTTCTGCGATGCCTTCTATAGAATGTGGTATTACTGATTGAATCCTGAGCCACTAGTTCGATGTATGACATCTGGTAATAACGGTTCTAATGGACTCTCGGTAGCGACACGATCATTTGTCGAAAGTGTTTACCTTCGAAAGTGAAATAACCCTCATCAGTACATAATATTCATGTTCATTTTATTTGACCGTAAATTTTTCCTTTCATTTTCATATATAAATTAACTCGATAAGTAAATGTGTGATCAGTTTGTTCGAAATGTATTGTGGGAATACATCACATATAGTTCAGATAACCTTCGTCTTCTATTGAACACAGTGAATACATCAAGTTCCTTCAATTATACAGGCAATGAAGTCCTCCCTATGCTTCATTCAATTGGAGAAGTATCACAAGATGGTGGATGACCGGTAGCTATGAGAACCTTTCTGTAAGGCAAAATAAAAGAAATTTTTGTGTGAATGTAAATTCACTAGGAAGAAAATGGTTACCTTCGACTAAGTGATTAAGATACAAGACTGACTGTACAAAACCATAAGACAAAAATCTCCAGTCATAAGCTTTTGCTTCGGAAACTAATAGTTTAGAAATTTGGCTTTTTCCTTTACTCCCTCCTTTGCCAGTTATGTAACAGATTTTTTCAAGTTATTCAATTGATTTCTGTTAGTCTAAGCAGCAAAGCCTGAGTAAAATTTCACATACTATTTCCTTTTGATTGGGATATTTTTCTTTAGTCACCTCGTTATGGACGTGCATGGACTTTGGCAACATTCAATTTGATAACACAACGTTATGAAGTAGAATTTAATGAAAACTGGTGGCCTGGAGGTTGGAGACTTGGTACCCCTTTAAATCCATTTGATTTACACATAAGTATGACAAGAAATCAGTTACTACGCTTGTTAACAACTAGTACCAGTATTGGCATTGTAACTAGTAGTGGTGATAGTGAATCATTGAATGGAATGAAATTATCAGGATTATCAGTTCAGATTGCATTACCAGTAAAATCAAGTGAACGTCAAGCATTTGCTAGAGAACAAGGATTACCAAAAGCTCCAGTTGAAATATGTGAATGCCCAAATCTTAGTAGTTCAGATGAACGGAATTGTCACCAAGTTGTGAAGTAAGCTAACTAATTTTATAGTATTGATTTAGGTATTTCTTAAAATCTTTGATCGTACACTCTAATGCTTGAAAAGATTTAGGATTAAATGCAGTCAACGTGATAGCTAGATTTTAGACTATTTGTCTGTAGTCCATCTGCCTTCGTTTCTTTCAGTGTACACTGATGAAACTGTCTCCAGAAGAGATGGAAATTCATTACAATTACCAAGGAATTTTCTTTCTGTTTACTTCCTACTGATTGAAATTTTGCATCGAAATACCGAAACAGTTAGAATATTGCTTGTTTCCTGAAGGAATTTCAATACTTAATAAGGAAAACGAATGCACATGTGGATTGACTTCAATAGCTCAATCTTCAGAAAGGATTATTGGATTTTAATAAATAAGTGTATCACAGAAAACGCCCTCATTCTGAGTGGCTTCCTTCGGTATGAAATCGTCCAATAGGATTTATCTTGACCATACAGGAGCATAGTTCAGAATATGAAACCTAAATAAGCAGGAATTTATGTTCGCGAATGAAATAGTGAATAGACGAGAAGGTACTAAGTGAATAGTAACTAGCTAATAAAAGAAATTAGATAATTACTTTTTCGCCAAAGAAATGTTGACGCTGCAATGAGGTCATCCTGTCAGGGTTACACTAGTCAACTTGAATTATCAACTAAGTGCACGCGTTGTGAACAGCTCTGATGAGTTCAATCTCCAAAACAACAAATTGTTATCTTATGCGAAAGTATTACTCTAATCTAACTACTAGGAACTATGAACCAGTTCGACTCTAGTCTGTATATTATTTGAAACAAGACAGGGAGTTTTCTCTTGGGAAATACATTTTTGCGTTACTATACCTGTAGATAAAACGTGAATGGTTTTTGATGACTGGTAAAACTTACTGAAATTCGATATCCTAGCCATAAATACTCTTGTAAATGAAGGTCTAAAAGAATGAACCTTATCTTCGATTAGCATCTTCAAAAATGAATAGTTCACAGTATACCTATCCAAACGACAGATTACTTAGTGAAGGCAATTTTACCTTAGAATAGACAGAGAAAGAGAATAGACTACTGCAGCGAATGATAATACGTTTTCTTTCCAACGAACTCATTCTCCTAGCCTTGGCTGTACTGTGTACTCTAAGCTGCGTTGCTTAGTCATGAAGCTTTCATCGTCTTGTTGGATGATATCATTAGCATCAGGATTTTGACAACATGGAAATTTTGGAAAGATAAAACACAAAGAATATCAGAGAATTCCTAGAAGCTTGGGATTCAGGTCAGTCAGTCAGCAATCAACAGATGTATACACATAGACCCAATCTATCAACCAATAAGAAAAATGATAGAAGACAGAAAGATAAGAGGTGAAGCAGAGGAACATCCAGCAGGAAAATCTATACAGTCAATGATATAACAATCGAAGGAAACAAGCCATCACGAGCCAGTTCATCAAAGCAAGCTATTGAATCATTCACTGATGGAGAGATATTGACAGCTCACTTGATACTGAAGTTAGTGCTGATGACCAAGTCGTCTAGCAAGGCGACGAAAGCTCCATGATTAAACAACTCAGCTCAGAGAACGCAATACTATCAAGACCAGCCACCTGAGCTGTAACAATTCTCCACCATTTCATCCTCTTAGCGCTTTATACGCAACATTTATGATAAAGTAGAGAAAGTTCCAGGATAACTTTCTGTCAGGGGGTAAGATACACTCATTACATAACCCAAACATAACACTATGAGAAAATGAAGTATGATTATATCATACGGGAATTACGTAGGATGATCGTTCGTTTACGTTCTCCATAGCAAAGAAATAGGTTGTGCGTACTTCTTTTGAATGTACAATGATGGTAACAACGTTTGAAATACTAATGTTTTTGATATGCTTAGATGTCTTATTGTTATTCCTATCAGATAGTTTGGTTACATTTTATGCAAAACGTTGAGAGTATTATTGATAGGTAGTGACCAGCAGTGGATTCTTAGGCGCATGTTTCATCCTACTTTGAACTAGGTGACTCAGCTGCTTTGGTGTTTGAAGCTGTTGCTCCTAGGTTTCAGTCTTCGTGAGAATGACATCACTCACTAGGATGCAGGTGCATCCAGCTGGTGAGATGAAATGCTGTTCCTGGATTCCATCACAAGCTACCATCCATCAATAATATCAGGAATGAAAATACCGGCAACATTGAGGTATCTACAAAGGAGCCTATATGCCAATACTGATCGGTCAACTCGATCCAGTCAGCGATGGAGATTCACTGCTTTGAAGTATTGATGAAAAAGGCTTCAATGTCTTAGGTTAACTAAGAGTTCTCTTACGGAGTTGAAGATGGATTTCCATCCTCCCGTCTGGGTAGTGCCCACGAGCGGTTCTCACTTCATTGCGGTGCTCATACACTCTGCTTCAAAGAAGTAAGTAAACTGCTATGCGCGTATTATTGTAGCCCAACTCTCCAGCTTGTGCTATGCATACTGACTAACAAGCTTTTTACAAGAGAGTGTGATTATCAGATTAAGAACGAATATTTCATCAATATCAACATAGGACCAGACATTGCTGCATAACAGTCCGAGTTGCCACACCTCATATCAGTACACCAAGTAAAAGGCAGTGAAGTGGAAGATGAAGATAAGAAAATTCAGTCAAAAGAAATACAAAGCACGAGAAAAATGAAAGGAAGAATGAGAAAATGGTGAGATTTAGTATAGCGTCGTTAAGATGAGGATAATGTGTGTATACATCTGAGCCACTGACATCTCAGTTCTGAGCCATATCCCCTAGAGTCTTCAGGGCAAATGAAATGTATATTTCCGGAAAGATGAGCGGTACATTGGTTTCGCCGGTGAACATTAAAACAATACACTGTCCGGTAAAATCTCACTTCACCTGCATAGTTTATGCAGGGGTAGATAGTATCACCACGTCTGGAAAAGGATCTGAATCTTAATCTGAAAAACAAACTTACAAAAAAATGCCTGATTCATACCAATTTATTTCCTCTTTCAGGGTTGCACTGATCTATCAAAACAAACAGTTATTCGATTACAACCTCTTGGTGAAGATTTAACATGTGGAGGTTGTTCAGGTCCTGAATGCGGAGAGTAAGTTTAAAGATTTTCATGTACTCTGCATATCAGAACTCTTTTATTTTATTATTATTTGTTCTTTGGGTTCCCAATAGAACATAGGGATTCAATAGCACGTCTCCAATGCGCTCTGTTCTCTGAAACCTTTCGAATCTGGCTCCAACACTGCCCACAAACTCTCATTTATTCCTCACATGATCGCCTCAATGTCACCCTCACCTACCATGCCTAACTCGTCGTCTCTCATCTGGGTTCCACTCAAGCGACTGGCCTGATGCGTGATGTCCCCAGTCGGCCTTCTCAGTGTATGCCACATACAATCCATCTCCACTTCCTTCCACTGCATACTTGTTCAGCGACAGGTTCTTGCTTTGTTGGTTCGTTGCCAGCAAGCCAGTCAGCCAGAGTTCCTTATTGCTCATTCTTATTATTCTGGCCATCTGAGCTTCAGTAATGAGCGTAGACAGATGTTGATGATGTATATCTGTAGTTTGTTGGAAGTGCCTTTTGTAACGTGCCGCCAAGTCTTTGAACCATAAACCAGCATTGACTTGATTGAATTGGTGTTGAAAACCCGGATGTTGTCCACGCTTTATGGTGAGTGCAGATCTGCACACTGGTTTTTCAGGTTAATAAACGCCTGTCTTGCTTTCTTTCCGATGCCGGGTTTGACATCGTTGTCTGTGCGTGTGCTGCCTGTAGTTAAAACGATGCTGCCTACATAGATGAAAGAGGCTACTTCCTTTAAGTTTCGCCCGTTGATGGGGATTGGAGTTTGTTGTTGTTGTTGGTATTGGCTGGGTATCTTCATCACCTCTGTCTCCTCTACGTTCACAACTCTTTCACAGTTCCTGAATTAAAATCATTCGATGTATTTGAAAGCATTTACAAACGACATTTTGAAAATTCTGATTAACAGTGTAAGAATTATATCACATGTTTACTCATGAACTTAAATATGGTTGCATCCAAACTTTTCTTCCAAAGACTTCATTGTCTTCCTAAAATGTAGGCTTTGTTAATCTCAGATTATTAGCAATGAGGTGACGTCTGTTTCACTTTTTAAGGATTGTTTTAAAGTTATTACAGTCAAATCATTACTGGACGTCTCATGGATTACCTCACCATAAGTATAGCACCAATCACTATCAATGGGAGAAATCTAAAGGAAGTTGCCTCTTTCACCTACCTACATACCTACTTAGGCGGTATCGTTTCAATTAACGGCGACAACGACGGCACAGATGACGGTTTCAAAGTGTGGATTGGAAAAACAGCAAGACAGGCATCCCTTCAGTAATTTGAAATAATCAGTGTGGAGATCTACTGCACTGAACTACATTCCACTGCACTCAGCATTAAGCGTGAACAACATCCACATTTTCAACACTAATTCAGTCAAGTAAGTCAGTGCTTCATTGTGATGGTTAAGAGACTTAGCGCGTTACGAAAAACATTTCCGACAAACTACAGACAAGCATCACATCAACAGCTGTCGTCTATGCTCACTGAATACTGAAGGTCGGACGGCCAGAATAATAAGAATTAGCAAGAAGGAAGTCTGGCTGGCTGGCTATCTGGCAACGAACCAACCAAGATATCGTCCAACAAATATACAATGGAAGAAAGTGGAGATGAATTAGTCATACACTGAGGAGATCATTTTTGGACATCACGCGTCTGACCAAGCCCTCGATTGATAACCGTCAAAGAATACAACTCACGTGAAGTAAATCACTGTATAACAGACAAATGTTTTGGTTTAGTCTGGTATCTCTTGACGCAGATAGACCCTAACTCCTTTCAAGGTCAACTTAAACAGTAGCAGGTTTCGCCACAAGAGAAAAATATCCCTCAGCTGCTCTGTTGCTATCAACGGGAGTGGAAGCCTGTTCATTACAACATCTAGTTCTTAGCATTTCAAATCATCAAATGTGTCTCTAGTGTATTATGGCAGTCACAGTGGAATCTGAACAGTAACACAACCAATGTGTAATGCTATCTGATAGTAATTTCTAAAGGTTGACTGAACGAATTCCTGCCAATTCACAGAGAATGATCATTTCTAGTTCGCCCGATCTCTCTCTTCCCTCGTAAAATTGCCAAAATCATTCGGAAAACAAGACAACCAGTTAAACGCTTAGTTTTTGCTAAAATAAACAACTAGTCGTGGTCAGTTTTAGTAAATATTTTAGTGTTTCATCGAAGAAGTAATTTAGATACTTGAGAAAAAGGCTTCGGTTGGTTTTACTATCACTTTAGTGAAAGTGATTTTGATGTATACATCAGTTGAAATCTTCCTTTCGAAAGCATTTTTAATGAAATATAACATTTAATACTGATATCAAGTGAACTTCAAGCTTTAAAAAATTCCTATTGACTTATTTATTATCAGTAAAGCAATACAACTGATTGCAAGACTTAGGAAATAAACTAGTTTTACGATGTATTTACATGACAAGCAAAAAAGGATAGCAAATGATAATTTACTTGGTATTGGCTAGTAGAGGAATCCAGGACGCACGTTTCGTCCTATTTTGGACTGGTCAACTGGATGTACCAGCACCCCTGTCAGTGATGTTGTTCCCGCTGAGACTCAAACCTAGTACCCATCGCTTCAAACGCTAAGGCGTTATCCACCAGTGCACAGAAGCACGATACCCACTTCTTGTATAAGTTATTAGTTATTACTAATAACTGATAGGCTTGTAAGTCTACATTGGTTTACTGGGTCGAACGTCAGAGAATGACAAGTGTTTTGACTATCTGAGATGGCCGTGGTTAAGCAGACTAGCATTTATACTGGTTGATGATTGACGGTGAAATAAAAGTCTTGACAGTCGCTGGTGGTGGCTGGTTCGAATCCGGCCTCAGTCTAAATTTTCATTTCACCTTCAGTAATTATTTTATACAACTTGTAAGTGCCAAACACTTTAAATTTGGCTGGTTTTTATGATCTGATCCCCGAGATCCTGCCGACTGAGTCTTAACGCTGACCTTGGACGTGATTCGTGTCCAGTATGCATGTTCAGTCTCGTATACTCAGTCCATCGTCACAATTTAGCCCTCCCAACAGCTAAAATTAGAACGTAAAGTTTACGGTTTACTGTCCCTGTTTTTATTTCTGGTCATCTTGTTCATTTATATATACACAACTAAATTACCTGAACACAATGCACCATAATTTATGTAACCGAAACAACCGATTTCAAGCACAAAATATTGGTTTGTTCACAGGTAAGATGATGGCTTCCAGTCTCTGCATCACTGCTTCTGCAATTAGTCCGGATATCGGTGATCCTATTGAAGTTCCTTTCATCTGTTTGAATATCTTGCCGTTGAATTGGAAGTATGTTGTCAGATAAAGGTCGTTGAGTTCCATCAGACTTGAACATTTGAGTAATGTGCGTTCTGAAAGGCTTATGTTGTCATTGAGCCAGAGGGATGTCATTTCCTTGGCCAATTGAGGTTCGACGGAAGTATGTAATGCTATGGCATAGAAAGATACCATTAATTCGTCGTTTTCTGTGTTGATAGCTTTCATCTTTTCTAAGAATTTCGTTGGTGACTTGATGGAGTGTCTGCATGATTGAACGAGGTGTTTCAGTTTTCTCGAAAATTCTCTTGATATGTTGTATGTTGGAGTTCCTGGAAGTGAGGCAATTGGTCGTAGAGGGACGTCTGGTCTGTGTGTTTTGGTCTGCCGTAGAACCGAGGAAGGACAGGTATATTCGATTTCATTCTCTATTTGTCTTGCTTTGTTATTTCTCCTTCTTTGAGGAGTTTGTTCAAGGTTTCATTTATCTGGTTATCGAATTTTGGATAGGGTTGGTTCCAAGTGGTTGATATACATTTTCGTCTTTGAGTAATTCCTCTGCTTCTCGATAGTTGATACCGAATGTATTTTTGCGATGAATGGGGATTTTAATTTACACGTAGTATTCTTCAGAGGCTGACATCAATTGAGGAAACAATGAAAACCTGAGATCACTGGACAACTGTTTCGTTCTAGCATAAGATTCCTAAGCATTACGCACTCACAACCCCACCGGTTTGAGATCAAACTCAGAACGTTCGGGCATCATAGCGAATGTGTTAACCATTCAGTCACTGGGTCGGTTTTCAGTGGTTCACAGTTTTCAACTCCTTTCAGTTCACGATATAGCACAGGTCTTCAGTTGGTATTCACTTCACTTCCGACTGGTTGACCTCACAGGTCACGGCTTCTCATTAGAACTTCGTGATATCCACCTAAAAGCATATCACTAATGAGCACTATACAGTAGTGTATTTTTGGGATGAACTTCAACTCGGTGGCTGAATGGTTAACGCGTTCTACGTGAAACCTGAATGTTTCGAGTTCGATCCCTGGAAGGGTCGATGGTGAGTTTTACTTAGGAGTCCCATACCTCGATGAAACAGTTGTCCAGTGTTTTAAGGTTTTTAATGGTTCTCCAACTGGATGTCTGTCCTTGATAGATTCTATCTTTAGGCTGATACAGAGTTGTGGAAGGGGAGTAAAGAAGAATGCGATAATGCTGAAGTTCGGTATGATGAATAAGCATAGTGGATAGATACATCTTTGCCATCAAAACTATTTCTGACCTATATCATCTGGATTCTCATATTGCACGGATCTAAACAAGGAAGTCTGAAATTATGATGAATGACTTCCTGAACTGATGCCATACTATGGAATCTAAGGTCAAAACTTAATAAATCATGACATTTTCATGAACATAACTAACACGGGTTACAATTCTTGAGACTAGAGACTAAGAAGACAGTGACAAACTCTCTAATCCCCACTATTCTTATTTTCTTCAAACCCCAACCAATGAAAGGCGAGAATATAGGTAGACGACTTATATCAGAGTTAGTTATGTGCAAGTTACTACTTTTTGATAGTTGTACATTAACAGAATAATCTAAGAAGATCTTGAAGGGACTCTTACTCTTCTAGGAACTGTTCTGTTCAAAACCAAGAAAATAAAGTCTATATCCGCTGACAAGAAGAATAGGATGTTTTAACAAGAACTTACTGTAATACTTTGTTTTTCTTCCGGTTCCATTTTTAAAGGTGTTCAGGAGGTGAATACATCTATGATATATACAGTGGAAAACGTTCGGATTCATGTCAGAAAGGTTAGTTGATTTTTTAATTAAAGAATAATTGATACTCTACTGAACTGAATCATGATTAAACATAGGTGGCATCATAAACTGAAATGTACATAATACTGGGTGATGGTTGGAAGTGAAATGAAAATTTGAATCACCGCAGGATTCGAATCAGCGACCACTTGGTTTACGGCCCGATGCTTTATCAACTGGACTATGATGTCCGACTGCTGACCAGATGTTTATTTCACTTCAATCATCAAGGGTTTTAACCGACTATAAATACTTGTCTGCCAAACTACGGCTGTGAAACAGTGGAGAATATTTGTAGCTCAGATGGATGGTCTTGGTTGTATTGTGTTCTCTGAGCTACGGCTATCTCAGATGGACAAGTGATGATTTACAAGATATTCAGTGAGAAATAAGAACTTAAAAGAGACATTTTTTATACATCTGCCATTATGTAGCACGGCCCTGTCTCATTATGAGGTAGTCTCTGTATATATGGTAACGATTACATTACAAATGTCTGAGTATATAACAGCTACACTAAATGGAATTTGAAGACAATTGATGAATTTTTGTTAGAAAAGAAAGTTTTTCGAGATTTATTTCTTTTATATTGTTTTTCGCTTGCGAACGCTTACGTTATAAGGACATTTTCAAAGCCATACAGCTGTATTTAGTCAGATTTACAACCATTTGAAACATAGTCAATTAGTTAGTTGGAGAAGCTCTGTAGTGTCGCACACTTCTCCAGAATCAATAGCCTAGGGTTCGATGTGATTCAATATTGATGCTGACCTTGATAGTTTAACTGGACTTGCTAAGCTGAAGGCACCCTGTCAAGCATCTTCGCCATTTAGCTTTCTATCACGTTACGTTGCACTGCTGTTAATCGACTCTCAAGCCAGTTACTTGGAAAGCATCGGTATCTTGGCACGACCTCCCAAATAAACTATTCCATGCGATTACTTTATTGTGTTCTTTCTTAGTCTCGTATTCGTGGGTATGTAACGAGTTCGAATAGTTAGTGATTGGCCTCTGCGTCTATCAAGTTTGCATCAGAACAATTCCTAAAAATTAACCTTAGATACATTTTTCGTTGTGGTTGGGAGTCGTTAGCAAAGTGTATCAGAAAAATTAAAAGAACTAACATCCAAAGTGAGATTCGAACCCCGTGTTACCAAGTGATGGAGTCAGAGGCGTTATCAATGAATGATTCGGACACCAATTGCCTCCTTTACCGCTGGATCTGATACTGATTGTTCCCTAATTTCATGTTATTCAGTTCTGAGTTGTGATCGAAATTTATCAAGGTTGTAGATACGCCTTCATGATAATTGTCAACTAAAAATAAAACCTTAACTTGATAAACACCTTGAGAAATTATCGTTAGAATTTGGTCAGCACTTAGAACTAGGAAATATGAAATTATTTGCGTTTCAATGAGTAATCAGTGTAAATAATGATTTGCCAAAAGTTTCGAAAGAAAACGGTGTGGAAAGTGTTCAGTAATAATAGATGATTTTTATGGTACGGATACATTTCAGTTCAAAATTCATTGGAATAACTTTAAATATTTGAAAGCTTGAGATCAAAGAAAAAGTAGTTTTGATTAACTAGAATACAACTTGATCCAAAGTTCAGCTTACGTCTCGTTGGTCTACCTGGATAACTCATTCACTGTCATCCTTACTTACCGTTTGGTCTGTTAATTGTTTCTACTATTGAAATCGTCTTTTATGGCCAATACTTTGAGTGTTTGTACCAATCAATGTTACTTGATGGAATAAAGCTAACTAACTTGTCGATAAAAGGTAAAATTCAGTATTTCAGTAAATTATTATTATTATTTGTTCTTTGGGTTCCTAATGGAACATAGGGATTCAGTAGCACGTCTCCAATGCGCTCTGTTCTCTGAAACCTTTCGAATCTGGCTCCAACACTGCCCACAAACTCTCATTTATTCCTCACATGATCGCCTCAATGTCACCCTCACCTACCATGCCTAACTCGTCGTCTCTCATCTGGGTTCCACTCAAGCGACTGGCCTGAATGGTCTTCGCAGTGTATGCCACATACGATCCATCTCCACTTCCTTCCACTGCATACTTGTTCAGCGACAGGTTCTTGCTTTGTTGGTTCGTTGCTAGCAAGCCAGTCAGCCAGAGTTCCTTGTTGCTCATTCTTATTATTCTGGCTATCTGAGCTTCAGTAATGAGCGTAGACAGATGTTGATGATGTATATCTGTAGTTTGTTGGAAGTGCTTTTTGTAACGTGCCGCCAAGTCTTTGAACCATAAAGCAGCACTGACTTGACTGAATTGGTGTTGAAAACCTGGATGTTGTTCAGGCTTTATGGTGAGTGCAGATCTGCACATGGTTTTTCAGGTTAATGTCTTGCTTTTCCTATTGTGACTTAAATTCAGAATTTTAGTAAATCGTAAGCATAAAGATTATATCAAAGAATAAGCCATTTCAATAGTTTACTGTGGAAGTTATTCACCATTAACTAAGGTAGCAGGAAGTTACTGTTCATGACATGTAAACTCTATAACGAAGGCTTATCATAGTTCGGTTTTCTCGGTGTTTCAGGCATGTATAAATGGAGACCTATATAAATTCTTGCCTTAATACCTAATAAGACGTATAGTGTATAGACTATCATTGATTACAAATCTTTCAACATCGACTAGTATTTCATTAATTATGACTGTATTGTGACAAAATGTAAGACGCATCGGTAAGCCACCATTTCAACCCACCTATATAAACAGATCCGTTTTCGTCTTTGTATTCTGCATAACAAGGTGAAGAAGGTAGATTACAATCTTAATTGAATGTGGAAAGATAGATTCTGTCGAGATAAATACTCTGGAGAGAATCTGGTCTACTGCAAGACTGAACCATATGTACCTGTGAGGAGCTGGAGTCATATTGACTGTGCAGTCACTCTGAATGCCACCAATGTCTTATATCACAATATTGCTTGTAATCTTGAGAAAAATACAAAGTATGTCAGGTGTGTCATTCTAGATTTTACTTCAGCATTTGATTCTCTCCGATGATCTCTTTTGATGGACAAGCTACACGGAACTGATACTGAATCCTGGATAAACAGCTATCTGTATTCCTGTTTCTTTGAAAGGAAAACAACATACTATTCAGAGAGGGAAGCACTTCATCTCATTGCTTACTATGACTGATGTTCCCCAAAGAGCCTTCCTTCACCCCCATCTTTTCTCTTCACTTCTGCATCACTTACCATATTCACCTAGTATCAATTTTATCAAATATGCTGATAACCTACCACTTTCCATACCTATCTCCTCTTAGATGATGGTTCTCCATCAATGGTCTTATGCTTAATTCTTCAAAATGTCAGACTGTAAACTAGTTTCAGACATGAACATAACTTATGTAAACTGCTTACTTCTCATGATTCCTGTTCTATTGATAGTTGTGCATTAGAGAATGCTACAAGTGTGGTTTCCTTTCCCGTTCCTCCCATATCTTACTAATTTCCCAAAGAGTTTTCCACCTGACTTTCTACATTAGGAAGCTGAGAGTATCTGGTATAACTCAGCCTCTTATCTTGTGCTTTATTAACTCCTGCATCTTCCCCATTCTCCTCAGTTGTTCTCCTTTATTCTTTCCCAAGTTAGTTAAAAAAGATAATACTAAATTGTGTAGAACTTTGAAGATTGTCAGCAGAACTAATGGTGTATCTATAAACCTTCTAGTTAAAACAGTTTTGGACAAACATATCAACTCATGTGATCATCTGGTGGGAGTTATTTTATCAGATGACCAGCATTCTCTTCACTCAAAGTTCTCTACGTGTTGGTCGTCTGGAAAGACAAGTAGCAAGTAGATGAGACTGCATGTACATATTACAGAATATAAAACTCTGAGATACGGTGTTTAGCTCGTGTGTTGTGCAATGAAGACAGTGTTCTGAATCATTAACCTAATCAGCTTGTATTTTTGAAAGGGAAATAATTGATGAGTACACAGCATGTTACTAGTTATCTATTATGAATCTTATTACTAATGTGATTGCCTACCTAATATAATGATGCATTTTCAAGAAGGGGGTAGATAGAGTGAATATTCTTATCTTTTTCAAAGTGATCTCTGCTTATTATATTTTTTTCTGTGTACACTGTTTCTGTTGAATTGCTGCTGTATGACAAACAGAAAATTCTGTAGAATATCCTTGAAATAGCTTTCAAAATAAAGCCACTACCATCATTATTATTATCAGTTATTATTGAATCCATGTGATAGAAATTCCTACAGGTTACATAAGAGGATGCCATGAATATTCGAATGCGCCTAATTCAAGGAATAAGTCATATTCGAAAGTGTGTTTATGATTAGTGACACAGGACACTGTTTCCAAAGAACTCCATTTATGAGTTATTTCTTTGTTATTGTGTATGATCCTGGATTAATAAATCTGGATAGAATTACGATTTGCTACAGTCTCCAACTTGCACTCTAAGAATGATGTTTCTTTTCAACCTTCAGATGTCTTATACTTCTTGGTAAACTGAAAATAGAATTTATGCTTGGTTATCTGCCTACTATTTTTTAAAGTATCCTAGTGAATGGTCCACCATAGTTCAGCTTTATGCTTACTAATCACTCTGATTTTCAATGATAACAGACCTGGGGTTAACTCTTATGATATTGAAATAATATCGGTTAACATTTGACGATCCATTTGTAAGAATATTTGTATATTAACTGTTTTTACATGATCTTGAAGGTTGACCAGCGGGACATTTTACTTCATTTAGGTTTCTTATTTGCATCTATCCACAATAAGGGATATTTACTGGCTCAAAAACTCATGAAACGAGGTGTAATTGAGGGATCTACTAGTTAGTGTATCTCCAAAGTTATGTAACATCGTTGGGCTATGTTAAAAAATGAATCTGTCTACACAATAGACCTTTAGAATAATACCTTCTCAGGGTTGAATTGAAACTCTGTTCCCTTCCTAAATGCATATTTATCACCTCATCTCGCATTTTTTGTTTCATTTCAGGCCTTACAATCGATACTAAATCACATCAAATTATTGTAAAATCAGGTGAATCAATTAACTTAGTCTGTAAAGCTACATCATATCGTGGAGGATTAGTTACACACGAATGGATTACACCAGAGAAAGAATACGCCAGTAGACCGACTATTAGTAGACAGTATTTAGAAAAATCTGATCCATTGGGAAAAGAAAATTTTACTATTTATCGTTCAGAAGCTTTATTAAAGATCAACTCTGCGAAACCAGAAGATGCTGGAGAATACACATGCATTGCGAAAGCAGTTGGATCCCAACTACAAGAAACATTTTATGTGGTAGTTCGTGATCCGAGTAAGTTATTGACAATATCATCTCTATTATTTTTCACATTTTTTCATGACCACTTTGTTCAATTCCCTAGCGGGATAGGAAATCAACAAAGGTGCGAATGATTAGGAAAAGAATTTTGAGTTCCAGTATTTAAAATTAGTATTTGCGGTGAAGACAGGTGTAAGACAAGGCTGCCACCTACTATCACTGATGGTCTTCCTGGTTCTGGTCGACTGGGCTGGACAGAATCATTCAACGGACAACTGCAGGGGGAGACAAAAGATAGGTATACGCTGTTTGACGGATGAAAAGATCCTATAAGATTTTAAATTTCGCCAATGACTATTTATGTCTAATGTCTTATCTCACAAACTGGAAGATCTACAGACAAGAACAGAAGAAGTAGAGAGGACGGGACTTCCTCCAGGTGAACATAGAGAAGACAGAGGTGATGAAGATACTCAACCAACACCACCATCAAAAACAACAATCACGATGAACGAGAAAAATCTAAAGGAAATTTTCTCTCTCACCTATCTCCCCCTCACTCCCTCCCTCCCTCCCTCCCTACCTACCTACCTACCTACCTACCTACCTACCTACCTACACACCTACCTACCTACCTGCCTACACACCTACACACCTACCAACCTACACACCTACACACCTACCTACCTACACACCTACCTACCTACCTACCCTACACCTGCCTACCTACCTACTTACCTATCTACCTACCTAGGCAACATCTTCTCTACTACAGGTAACAGTACAGGTGAGGATGTCAAAGCAGCCAGTATCGGAAAGACAGCAAGACAGACATTCCTTCAACAATCTGAAATAATCAGTGTGGAGATCTACTGCACTGCACTCAGCATAAAGCGTGAACAACACTAATTCAGTCAAGTGAATCAGTGCTTCATTGTGATGGTTGATAGACTTGGCGCGTTACGAAAAACATTTCCAACAAACTACAGACAAACATCACATCAACAGCTGCCGTCTACGCTCACTGGATACTGAAGATCAGATGACCAGAATAATAAAAATAAGCAAGAAGGAAGTCTGGCTAGCTGGGTAGCTGGCTGGCTGTCTAGCAACGAACCAATCAAGAATCTGTCGCCCAACAAGTATGCAGTGAAAGTGTGTGGAGATGGATTAGATTGGATTTGGCATACATTGCGAAGACCATTTGGGGACATCATACACCGGGTCGTTGAGTGGAACTCAACTGGGAAGTGACGAGTTTGGTGTTGGAGGGTGGCATGGAGGAGGTGGTGTGAGGAAGAAATGAAAACTTGTGGGGAGTACCTATTAAGTCACTCGTGTGTTATCCAGGTGATACTTCGACCATAATGTTTTCATGGACAAAATAGTCGAAATTGAGGGAAAACCGACAGGGATTCAGCTAACTAGTTCTTCAAACCACCAGGCTAGCCAAATGACTAAGACCAATCCATAACAATGAATCAGAATAACCAAGACAGTCAATCTGTATAAAGGTTACAAGTGTCAAAGTGTAGCTAGGCAAAAGTGAGTAGGAGCCATAAGAAATAAGAAGAAAGCGTCAGCCAAACAGAAGCGAATCGGGAGGTAATTCGGCTGCATCGCAAATCTGACTTGTTGGATTGCTAAGTTTTATAGAGAGACAAACAGACATAACATATCCAACAAACCCATGCAATTCATCTATCATGACCATATAGACCAGCCTCATTGTATTGCCTGTATTATTCCATACTTGAGTGGACCGAATTGATAGGTCTCTATTGGCACGAAGGTTACTGCTGGGATAACTCGACATTGCCTGTATCTTGGAAGACAGCTGCATCCAAATAAGATGAAACACGCATCCTGGATTACATTGCTAAATCATCCATTAAATTAGCGCGAAAACCTTTTCACGAAAGATGCGGTTTTCATTTATTTTTGTGAAGAATTTATTTCACCATGAAAGAATTTTAAAGTTCTTTCATTACAAGCTGATATCGAGTGATTTTAGGGGGGATAGTCAGTGAAATCTATAGTAAAAGGCAAAAGATTTATCCGCAAATGAGAAGACACCAGCTTCAATCACCATCAATGGGAGAAACTTAAAGGAAGTAGCCTCTTTCATCCACCCTCCTAAGCAGCACTGTTTCAACTACAGACGAGAACGTCAAAGCCAGGATCGCAAAGACAGAAAGACAGGAGTTCATTGGCCCGAAACCGGTATGGAGATCTACACTCAGCATAAAGCCTGAACAACATCCACATTTTCAACACTAATGTCAAACCAGTGCTTCTATGTGATGGTTGATAGACTTGGTGGGTTACGAGAGGCATTTCCAACGAACTACAGACATTCATCAACAACTGCCACCTACACTGGCTCGTTACTGAAGATCAGATGACCAGAATAATAAGAATAAGCAATAAGAAACTCTGCCTGGCAACGAATCAATGAAGCAAGAACCTACCACCCAACAAATATGTAGTGGAAAAAAGTGGGGATGAATTGGGTATGCACTGAGAGGGCCGATTGGGGACATCACGCGTCAGGCTAGTCTCTCGAGTGGAACTCAGATGGGAAACGACGAGTTAGGCGTCTGAGTCAAGGGTGACATAGAGGAGATGGTGAGAGGAGGAAATGAGAGGTTGTGGGCAGTCGTGGAGCCAGGTTGAAAGATTTCAGAGAATAGAGTGCACTGGAGACGTGCTAGTGAAGCCTTATGTTCCAATAGGAACCCAAGGAACAAATAATAATAAGTCAGCGAAATCTCCTTGATGACAAACGAATGGGAAATCACTATATTAGCCTACAGTGTAAAGACGTAGCAACCATGAAAATATTCTATTCGACAATTTCATTTACTAAGATTATATGGTTATATTCAAAATCGAATTCAGAGGTTTCTGATGTTTTGTTAATTTGAGTTTAGTACTCATTGTGTAATGACTTCATTTGGAGAACTAATGAAAACTTAAGGACTCTAGACAGTTGTTTTTTCCTAGTGTGCACTCACCTAACGCAACCGTAAGCCTGCCAGCGATTAAACTCAAGACCTACAGGTTCCATGGCAAGACGTTTTTGCTATTGAGTTCATATTTTCGTACTTTCCTTGGTTTGCCGTCATTGAGTAACTGTCATCATATTCGACTTGAGTGACCTCGCCGGTTTCGACTTCTCATTAGAACTTTGAGAAATTACATCTCGAAGCAACTTAATGACGTCAGTTCATGATGAATACCAACTTGTATTAACAATCATTGAAAACGGATAACAGTCTTATATTTGCCAATATAATCACGTGATTACCATTATATTGAAGAGTAAAATTAACAGTTGCTTGTAAAGATAGAAGGAAATTTCTACTGTCCCCATGGTAAGGCTAATTAGTACCATTGAATACAAAGATCACCTCTAAGTCTTTGAAACGACATTGATCTGGTTATGTATAAATGCCATAGCCAAAGACACATTCAAAATTAATTTCGAAGGGATTACTAGGAGGAACTAGATGTCCAAAGATAGTTAGTATCTTATTTATAAACACAAACATATAAATTCTGTCAGGAGGCTTGCAGAGGTTTATTAATTGACTTCTGGTTAGAGTTCATCATGGACTAACATCAGTTGGAGGGACATTGGAAACCTGGAAGCACTGGACAGCTGTTTCGTTTTACTACGGGACTCCTCGGCAGTGTGCACCCAAGATCCCGCCTCACCCAAGACTTTCAGGTTTCGCGGCCATCACATTACCATTGACCTATTGGGTTAGAATCCAGTGGTCTATATTTCCCAGTTCTGTCAGCCTACGATATACCGCTACCTACATCCAATACTGTCGTTGAGCAACTGTCTTCATGTCCTACATGGTTGACTCCATTGGTTGCGACTTCTCACTGGAACTTCGAGGATCACCTCTCGAAGCTAGTCGCCAATGAGCGGTAGATTAATTCTATCTGGAGGTTTGTGGGAGTTTGTTAATTGATTTTTGGTTGTAGTTCATCATGAACTGATATCAGTTGGAGGAACGTTGCAGACCTGAGAGTAATGAACAACTCCCTCGTCTTAGCACGGGACCCCTCAGCAGTGCGCACCAGTGACCCCACTAGGGATTTTTTCTAAAGTGGATCTTCTGTGAAGTGATAGCAAGTGAAAAAATACGCCTATCTGAGATCCTCGTTACCGCGCTTTTAAAAGTGGAACGTCTGCAACTTGGAAACTGCCCATGCATTCAGCGTTACTGATTTCCAAATTTGGGAATCACTTCTTGAAGCTACTCACCTCCAGATGGAATTAATCTAGCGTTCATTGATGACTAGCTTTGAGACGTGATTCCCGAAGTTTCAATGAGAAGGCGTCACCAGTGGAGTCAAACAAGTAGAGTATGAGGATGTATCCATTTATATTAATCAGTTGACATATCTTTCCAATGTCGAATATCATTTTTCTACCTATTCAGTGTTAAATGCATCATCAATGGGGAATAAATCACCTTTTTCAGTCTGTATCTCCCTCTTCATTGTTGATCTGTGGTCCTTGTATAATTTATTTATTGTTGAAAAAACTGATTTTGCTTAATTCTACGAATTTTCAAAATCATTTCAATTTAATTTAGATGTATCACCACCTGAAACACCTGAAGATGATGAACTCAATCGAAAATTCCCATTACCAACATCATCAATTTTAGATCTACCTGAATTAACAGTTTATGAAGTAAAACGTGATCCAGAAAATTCTCAGATGTTATTAATCAATGGTCAAGTGAAAGTAAGTTTTCTAAGGAGATATACAATGACTTGTAAAACTAATAATTATCTTCTATACTGTACTCGGTGTGAATCTGGAGCTGATTTGCCTGGGTAAGTGACTTTCAAGTAGGTAGGCGACATGTTCGAACATCACACCATCTGTTGACAATTCAGTAACCAGAGAGTATTATTAGCCTGAACACATATGGTTTAACTCCCTGGCTACTGTGGAAATGTGTACAGAGTTCTTTTGTGCGTTTTCAAACTAGGCTTGATGAACTACGATTGCAGACAAAACAATCAAGATTAACCAATGGGAATAATAGTCATAAAAAAAGGGTTTTGACAATCAAAATAAGATTCCTTTGAATACTCTTCAGTTTCCTGAGCAGAAATAAATGAATTTTATCAAATTATCAAACAGATGCTCAGTAGAATTTTTTTTAAAGGAGATTTTAATCTGGGAAATGACCTTCGTTAGGTAGCCAATAAAATATGGTGTTATTAGGCAGTTGTTTCATCTAAATCAGTGACTGTTCTGTGATTTTTCAATGGTTCTCTAAATGATAATAATTCGCGGTGAAATTTGACTTTGAAAGTAATCGGTTCTCATGAACAGCTAACTGCATTACTAAATAGTGTTTATTTTTAACTTGTTTTCATATAGATTTTTTGAGTTTCTAACAAGAAACTAGGTTCTCTTTGATTGATTAGGTAGGATGTATGGATAAATAATCGCTGATAGAATTCGATGACCAAAGTATATCGTGAATTAATGGAAGTGAGAATATGCAGACTTTTAAATTTTAGCCGGGTCCTTAGATGATGATATGGTCACCATGAAGAGTGATGGTCAACACCTCGACTCCTTGCGCAGTCGTCAAAGAGCTACACCTTCTCATCTCTTTTGCTAGGTTCAAACATGGTACGGACATTCTATGTCTCCACGTTTACTTTCGCTTTCATTGAGGGAGAGGAGAAACATAGGCCAATCGGTTTCCCGAGGGCTTGCACCAACCGGCGCCATTCCCCCTCTCCGATAACAGCGAAATATAAGCTTATTTTCATTTTTTATATTTTGTATGTGCTTTGAAGTCTTAGTAGTGATCGGATTGGTTTTCTGGGGTAGGGTTGCCAGCCGTATGTCAAACCTTCCCTTTTTATCCGGGCTTAGGACCAGCTAGTAAGTAGTCAACTAGTAAAGTATGCAACGTGAGGGATCTTTAAGTGTATCGAGGCTTCAGTTGATAGGATATCTAAGTCCCCTTTATCTGTTCAGAAGCAGTTTGGTCCATTCAGCTTTGAAATCAAGCTCAGTGAAATGTTACTTTTCCTGTTATTTCCACCTTCAGCTGAATTCTGCTAATTGATGTCTTTTTTTACACTCTAATCATGTACCTTTTTGCAACCATTCACATTTAAATACCGATGATAAGTACGTGTTCGATTACACAGTTTGTAATGTGTTGTGTAAACACACTAGACGACCAAGACAAATTACATCTTATTATTATTTCGTTGAAGTTTTTAAAAGGAACTAATCGTCTTAAATATTTATATTTTAGCCTGATATTCTAGATGCCTATCATGTTACTTGGCAATCAATAAACGGTACACCATTCAATACAAAAACAGAGATCATAGATACTGCACGTGGTGCTTTCATAGTTCGACTACCAGTATCATATGAAACAATAAAATCAGGAAATGAAACAATTATTGGATATTTTATTGGTAAAGATCCTATTTATACACCACAATGGACAAGAATGATGGAACCAACTATTGTTGTCACAGAAGCCGATGAAAGTTAGTCAACCATTCTATAACCTTTACTTTTATTCCACATATAATGAAAATAATCTACGAAATTTTAAGTCTTGTATACTGCACAAAGATGTGTCAATATTGCTTCATGAGTAGTATAATTAATAATCACTCAAAGTTTGTGTAGGTTGGACTAAAATTTCAACATTTATTCAAAGATTAATGGAAAGTAATATGATATCATTTTATTTAAGGGATTCTTCCTGGTCATTAAAATATATTTTTGAATATAATCTCAGTATGTCTACGAAATTAAAACAAGATAGTTCTGAAGGTTTCGCTGTGTAAGTCACGCCAACTTACGCCACCTGCGGCGCTGCCGTGATATCCGATTGTCTGTTAACGAGTTCGTGTACTGCATACCAGTCCGGTCTGTTCTACTGTACGGCTGTGAAACATGGCCATTAAAAGTGGAAGACATGAGAGGGCTTCAGATGTTTAACCACCGTTGGCTTCTTAGTACAAGTCGTATTCCGTGGTGTTACCCAGTGAGTAACGCAGAAATCAGGTATGGAGTTATAGGGAGTAGAGATAGGTCAGTTGATGTGATTGTAAACCTTCATGGACTGAGATGGTTGGGATACGTATTACGTATGCCTAGTCGCTGATTGCCTCGTCACACAATGTTGACCGAAGTAGGTTCGTTCAGAATGGTGAAAGGCCCGATGTGGCCAGACTAAAACATGGCACCAATGTATGAAGTCTCTGACTATTGGTTTGAGCTATGTGGGGTGATGCAAACTAGTCGGTTGGGGTCCGTGGGACAAGAGAAACTAGTGGTTGGAGACTGATTCCAAGCGATATGGCTCAGAACCGATGTCAGTGACGCAAATCTACACACACATTATCCTCATCTTAATGAAGCTATACCGAATCTCACCATTTGCTCACTATTCCTTTCTCTCTTTTCGTAATTTATATTTCTTTTGGCTGAATTTTCTTATCTTCCTCTTGCACCTCACTGTCTTTTTACTTGGTGTACTGATATGAGGTGTGACAACTCGGAGTGTTACGCAGTAATACCTGGTCCTATGTTGATTTGGATGGATGGATAGATGTGTAAGTCGCGGCTTCTTCAGAAGAATTTACTGACTTTTATGAATATCAAAATATGGAGTCGAATAATAAATCAAATATTTAGTGAATGTAGGTTATTGGTTAGGTGGTTTTCTGTCCTGTTTGAGTAAGTGAAATTAATCACTACAAGTCTATCTAAACATTCATGAGGAATTATGAAACCACTGTAATATGACATCTCTTCAAATATTACAAATGCGAAGGGTTTCAAAAATAAACTGTTAAATACGTAGATAGAAGAGGATTGAAATTAGAGCAAGCTCACTAGTATACCGATAAGTGAATGTCCAGGTGTTGTAAGAATTGCTATGAATAATAACCAAGATGTAATATCTGAATGTTCACTTTCAACAGAGGATAATTATAACATCGCTGAACCTTGGCTTTATTATTATTATTTGTCCCTTGGGTTCCTATTGGAACATAAGGCTTCACTAGCACGTCTCCAGTGCACTCTATTCTCTGAAATCTTTTGAACCTGGCTCCACGACTGCCCACAACCTCTCATTTCCTCCTCGCACCATCTCCTCCATGTCACCCTTGACTCAGACGCCTAACTCGTCGTTTCCCATCTGAGTTCCACTTTAGAGACTGGCCTGATGCGTGATGTCCCCAATCGGCCTTCTCAGTGTATGCCCAATTCACCTCCACTTTCTTCCACTACATATTTGTTGGGTGGTAGGTTCTTGCTTTGTTGGTTCGCTGCCTACCAGCCAGCCAGAGTTCCTTGTTGCTTGTTCTTATTATTCTTGCTATGTGATCTTCAGTAACGAGGCAGTGTAGATGGCAGTTGTTGATGAATGTCTGTAGTTTGTTGAAATCCCTTTCATAACGCGCCAAGTCTCTGTGCCACATTGAAGCAGCGAATTGACTGAATTGGTGTTGGAAATCCGGATGTTGTTCAGGCTTTATGCTGAGTGCAGATCTCCATACCGGTTTCGGGAAAATGAACTCCTGTCTTTCTGTCTTTGTCCTCATATGTGCTGTCTGTAGTTGAAACGATGCCATCTAGGTAGGTAGGTGAAAGAGGCTACTTTCTTTAAGTTTCTCCTGCTGATGGTGATTGGTACTTATTGTTGTTGTTGGTTGAATATCTTCATCATCTCTGTCTTCTCTATATTTACCTGAAGTCATGTCTTTGCTGCCTCTTCTGTAGATCTTCAAGTTTGTGTGACATTAGACACAAGTCAGGTTAATTTCTAAAGGTCTGACAATATACAAAAAGACTTTCTTCTTGCAACAGAAGTGAATGAATTAATCTAGGGTAGAATAAAACAAATTGGTTTCATGAAATCAAAAGCACATCATGATTCATTATGTAATAGTTTTATTCTTGAATTTAGATTGTGTTTCAAACTATTTCGTTGACTAGAAGCATCAGGATAATTTATATCCGGGTGAATAATGGTTAACAAGAGAATGAAGGATGCACATTCCTTCTTATATAGATTAGTCAGCTTGTACCTACTGAGATTCGAACCCAACTTTAATTCTATAGCATTATGCACTAAGCTACTTAATTAATATGATCATTTAGGCAGCACTGTTTCAAATACAGACGTCACACACTAGAATGTCAAAGCCAGAATCAGAAAAGTAAGACAGGCGTTCATTAATCTGGAACCAGTGTGGAGATCTTTTGTGCTCACCATAAAGCGTGAACAACATTCGGATTTTCAATACCAATGTCAAGTAAGTCAGTGCTTCTATATGGTTCAGAGACTTGCCGGCGCGTTACGAAAAACATTTCCAACAAACTACAGACATTCATCAACAACTGCTTACGCTGGCTCGTTACTGAAGCTCAGATGACCAAATTAATAAGAATAAGCAGCAAGGAACTCTGGCTGTCTGGCAAGAAACCAACGAAGCAAGAACCTATCGCTGAACAAATATGCATTAGGAAATGGAGATGGATTGGGCATATACTGAGAAGACCTTTCGGAGATATCATGCTCCAGGCCAGGTAGTCGAGTGGAACCCAGATGAGAAACGACGAGTTAGGCATCGTAGGTGAGGGTGACATGGAGGAGATGATGTGAGGAAGAAATGAGAGCTTGTTGCAGTGCTGGAGCCAGGTTCAAAAGATTTTAGAGAACCAAGCGTAATGGAGACAAGATACTGAATCGGTGTATTACTAAATGATGTGTCAGCACGGAAACGGAGAAAATGTGAAGTATTAAACATCCAACTTGGCAACATTATTATCGGCTTATCTCTATACAAAGTTTTGCATACATCATGGATTGACATCAATTAAAGAATCATTGAGAACCTGGGAGAGCTGGACAGGTGTTTTGTCGTAGTATGGGACTACTCCGTAGTACGCATCCACAATACAACAGATCAAGCTTAGGACTCTCAGGTCTCTCGGGGAACTCATCCCACACTAGGACGGATAGCTGTTGAGTGCTCCTAGGTTTCAATGATTTTTCAACTGATTTCAGTCCATGATGAGCACTTTGTTTACCCTAAATAACAACTTAAAGTACATCCTATCTGTAGAGAAGACTATTGCCTCTAGTATACTTGTTTTATGTCTCCAATAGGACTGAAAACTTACTCATCATCATAGTCAGTAGAAAGGTGTATTCTACTATACTTCTGTTCATTTGATTCTCATAACTTCTTATTTCGGTTATTTTGATTAATTTTTTTATTATGCTTACAATACTACTGTTATTCAAGGTAAAAAAGGGTTTAATTTCTTCATAACATTTAGATTAGATAGATATTGCATGATGAATACTATTGGTGTGATGCTGAAAAGTCTTCATATCCACACATGTATGAAACGCCAACCTTTAAAATTCACAATTATACACTCAGCGATCGTATGCAGTAGGCACTGAGCCACACATATTGTGTAAGCGCTAATGACGCTACTCAGATGCCCAAACCATAATAGGTGGAGTGATTTTGGAACCATCGACCTATTGATTGAAATTTATCTGCCTAAATCAATGTGTCACAACTCTATTTACCTTCAGTTTACTCCACAGTATACTGGAGATGTTTGTTCCTTTCCAATAGTGGTTTAGTATTCTTTCATATAGTCTAATTTAAAATTAATAATGTGGCATAATTTATATTATGGAAGATTTTTTCGCTTAGTACGGTAACCATTTCAGCTACACTGAGTGAATGTAGTTTATTATTGATTATTATTTGTCCCTTGGGTTCCTAATGAAACATACGGCTTCAGTAGCACTTCTCTATTCCACTGTCTTCTCTGCAAACTTTTGAACGTGTCGACACGACTGCCCACAAGCTCTCATTTCTTCCTCACATCATCTCCTCCACGTCACCCTCGGCACCGACGCCCAACTCACCGTTTCCTATCTGGGTTCCACTCGACGGCCTGGCCTGCGCGTGATGTCCGCAGTCGGCCTTCTCAGTGTATGCCCAATCCATCTCCATTTCCTTCCTATGCAGATTTGTTCAGCGATAGGTTCTTGCTTTGTTGGCTCGTTCCTAGAGATTTTTTTGCTTATTCTTTCTGGCCATCTGATCTTCAGTATCAAGCCAGCGTAGGTGGCAGTTGTTGATGAATGTCTGTAGTTTGTTGAAAATGCTTTTCGTAACGCACCAAGTCTCTGGGTCATACAGAAGCACTGACTTGATCTCGCCTGGTTAACTAGTTCACTAGTTACTAACCGGTCCTAGGCCCGGGTAAACTGGGAAGGTTGAGCGTAGGGCTAGCAACCCTACCCCGTAAAACCAACCCAACCGCTAAACAAACTTCAAAGCACATGCAAAATATAAAAATGAAAACAAACTTATTCCCCGCTGGAATCGGAGAGGCGAAATGACGCCAGTTGGTGGAAGCCTTCGGGAAACCAATTGGCCGATGTATCTTCTCTCGATGAAAGCGAAAGTAAACGTTGGAACATGGAATTTCCACACGATGTTTGAACCTAGCAAGGCAGCCCAGATTGCAAACGAGTTGAGAAGGTATCGTATTGAAGTGTTAGGAATTTTCGAAAGCAGATGGAATAGGAGTGGACTCTCCAAACTGTCAACTGGAGAATCAATAATCTACTCCGGTCACCCAGATGACAACCAGTGAATGTAATTAAAAAATACCGTTTTACATCTATTGACAATATTTGTGTTATTGCTTGTATTTCACTTCCGTTGACTTAACCGAATTGATCATTCTCTGTTGGCATATAGGCTCCTGTGTGGATGTCTCGATGTTGCCTGTGTTTCAATAATGTATCGTAATGATGGACAGTGGCTAGAAGTAGAATACAGGGTGCGAGTCCAAAATAAAACGGAAAGGGCATACTGGATTCCATTGCTAGCCACTATCCATCACTACTACACAATATTGACAATATTCTTCACATGAACTCATGAAGCTTTCACATACAGTATGCGGTTACTGAATATATACTGAAGAGATTGACAGACAAATGTCATTTGACAACAGGTCTCTTCAAGCTATGTATGCGGTACACTGGTAGCTACATACATACGAAGGTTAAGTACTTAATTGATTGTATCATTATATATCACTGTACATGATTTATATAACTTTCTTTCTGCATATTGAAAACTTCAGTCACTCCGGATGATATTATCAACCCGCCAGCTGATGTAACAATTCCTTTCATGGAACCATATACAATCAAAGTGAGAACAAAACCTGGTAAAGAAGATATCAGTGTGACCTGGAGAAAAGTTGGACCACTTCCTGAAACTATCGTAAAAGAAAAGAAACCTGATGAAGAGGCAACTGGGGAGATAGATTCAATTCTTCCTGAAGGTACTTCTCAAGATAAAACAAACTTAAATATTTGGGCTGCTGCTGAACAACATGAAGGCATCTATGAAGGAATTGTTGTTCGTAATCGAGATGGAGAAGAGGTGAAACGGATTCAAACAATAATACGTGTTCAACCAATGAATAATGGTGGTAAAACTGAATTAGGTCTTGCTGAAGCAGCTGAATCTATTGATGAAGATGATACTGATGGTGATAAAGAACCACAAACATGGGATTTCATAGTTGGAGGTTTCACTCCTGAAGCTCAATATTGTCAAAGACCTACTTGGACAGTAGTTGATTATCAAATGAATAAAAGTGTGGATATTACTGATAAAGGTAAGTCATGTTTTTGTTTACAAGAAATAAATGGCAGTTCTGGAGAGTATTAGGGCAAACTGAACGGCCTAATAAATAATTAAATACTCACAGAATTCACATTTTATAGTTTGTATTCTCTTTAATACATTGGCACAAAAGTTGGGCTTCATATGAATGATTTTAGTAATTACTCAGTTGGTGGCTGAGTAGAGTACCCCAGTCATTAGTTAGACAGCATCATATGTATCTCCTAGGCATGTTCCGAGACGACTTTCAGAAAAGTTTCTCATCTGAGAAAATATGAAAGTCTAGGATTAAAGGACCTAAAAGTCTGATAATACATTTTTGAACTGTAACTTTCAAATCATAAGTGAACAGATAGTTGACGAAGTATGCTCATTTATTTCATGAATAATAATATAGGGCTTCAGTAGCACGCCTCCATTGCACTCTCTTCTCTGCAGCCTTTTGAACCTGGCGCCACGACTGTCCACAAGCTTTCATTTCTTCCTTACATCATCTCTATGTCATCCTCCGATGCCCAACTCATCGTTTCCTCCTTTGGATTCCATTTGAGGGACTGGCCTGATGCATGATGTCCCCAATCGGCCTTCTCAGTGTATGCCCACTAGAAACCCAAGGGAAAAATAAGAAGAAGAAGAACAATATATGTATCAGTGAAGAAGAGACATTTCTTTTCAACGACTTCATTATCGAACTGTACAGTCGCATTTATAATCGGTGAAGTGACAGATAATTGCACTGAAAAGGGAGTTGCTCAGTCAATATGTAAAATATACAATCGGTGTAGGTGGTGGTATTTGTTCAAGTGGAAGAAATAGAGAATGGGTCACTGTGAATAAATAACGAATTGATAACAAGTGATGAGATGAGAGACACATGTTGTCAAAGAATTGTAAAGTGGTGATAATTTAGCTGAAATATGCAAAATGGGTTAATGAATAAAGAATGAATTGGCATGAAATAGTGAAATATGAGTCAATTGTTGTCAATGAGTTGGAAATTGGTGACAATGATGATGACAGTAAAAGAGAAGTGAAGTGAAATGAAATTGACAAAATAATCAAAATGAATTATTAAGGCTAAGGCTAAGGTAGAGAAAGTGGTTTCATACAACGTTTTTGAATGCAAAGTCTCCGTTTTTGTTTATGTATAGCTAGTGATTCAGCTATGCACAAGTGGTAGAAACGTAGATCTTGGAAGTAGTTCAATTGAACTTTGTAAATTACCTTAAAGGATGAATCTTGATGTGTTGAATGACCTAATTCTAATAAATGTTCACACATGGAAGAAGTCAAGTTCCTTTGCTTGCTTTTGGTAAGCCAAACTGGGTAATGTTCAGCAACATGTTTTTGGAGGGCCCGCTAACAGCATCCAATATAGTCAGCTTCACAGGAGCATATGAACTTGTGGATACATATAGATATGGACATAAGTGGTAGCCTATCCTTCACGCATTGACGAATCAGACGGCCTTGGTTGCATTGTGATCTCTGGGTGCTGGGTTGTTTAATCATGTAGTTTTGGTCTACCGTAGAACCGAGGAAGGATAGATCTATTCGATTTCATACGCCATTTGTCTTGTTTTGTTATTTCTTCTTCTTTGAAGAGTCTGCTCAAGGTTTTATTGATCTGGTTGTCTAACTTTTGGATAGGGTTGGTATCAAGTGGTTGATACACATCTTCATCTTTGAGTAATTTCTTTGCCTTCTTGATATAGTCTTCTGTAGTGCGTCCTTTGTCTGCTGGAATTATAACGATATCTTTCCTATTTTTCAGTCTTTTTAATGGTTTCTGTTCTTGGGTGTTCATTTGAGCATGATGTCTCCTCTGCCTGGTTAGTGGTACGATTGTTTGCCGTATTTCTTTTTGAGTGACCTCATTTAATCTTGATGTTTTGAGTGACGACTCTAATGCTGTAAAGAATTCTGGTTTCGAGGCATCTCTTGAATTGTAATTCAATCCTTTTTGAGGGAGAAGTTCTCCCATTTTCGTTAGTAGTCGTTTTGATAAGTTGGCAACGCAGTTATTTGTTTCTTCGGTTGTAGGTGCTTCTTAGATTTTGAGCAGCTTTTTCCTGAGGACTTTTCTTCGTTGTTCTTTGTATCGTCTGCTTGATTTTTTAATTTCAGTTGTCAGCGTTGTCATGTGTTGCGTCATGAGTATGCTTTCTAGTTTTCTCCTTTGGTTGTTAATCACTGATTGATATTTCCGGATCCGATGGTGTGCATCTGTCATCATCAAGTGTACCATTTATCTTCCACTCTGTTCAGCTATTTTCCATCCCTTTGGACAGTTAATCGGTGGTCTATATCTAACACTTTTCGCGGAACATGCTGAAGTAGGCATTCATGGAGAAAGAACAGTTTTTTGTGGAAGCTTGCCTTTTGGAGAAGTCTTCCCATCTTCAAACAACGTTCGTATGAGAACACAATACAACCAAGACCATCCACCTGAGCTACAAATATTCTCCATTACACCAGAATCAGACGGCAGCTGGAGAATATCGGTCCCAGTCTAGCAGTCTAGGCGGTTTCTCAGCGCTTCGGCTGTGGTGTCTCCTTTGAATTCTGAGTTCATGGTTAAAATTTTTTTAGGGAATGTAATGTGATGAGGAGTGATTCGTTTCTTCAGATTCTTATCAATAAATCTTTTAGGGTATCCATTATTAGATAGTATTGTTCTAAGAGTTTCGATTTCAGCATCCACCATATCTTCTAAACATAACACCCAAGAGGTACCCAACTATTAAAGTTAGTGAACTGGCCAGTCCAGGTTGGTTTTCAGTAGATTGACCTTTGAATCAAGTCATTATCCCTTCTTTCTACAGTTACGTCTAAAAAATGTAACGTTGAATTTAAATCCTCCTCCGCAGTGAATTTAATGGACAGGTGACAATCATTGAAACGTCTTAGCAGCTCGTGTACTGAACATGTTTTGTCACAAATAAGATAGTTACCAGGACATTTCTTTGCTATAATGCGTTATCTCCCACACTCTTTCGATCGTAGGTTATATGCTAAAAATACAGTAAGATTTGGGCATTTTTAAAGATAATTTGTAGGGAATGACCAACTACTTATCAGTATGCGTCTAAAAAATCCATCTCTTCTTCAAAGCCACACAAACATGTTTCTAGACGACCTTTACAGGTAATAATGAACACATCTACTCATAAGGACTGCACAAAATAGTTACAAAATAAAAAATATACGTGCCTGACCTGATTAATACAGCGAACGAACAAGGTGGTTCAATTAGGAGACCGAAGATGATCATCATTAGCTGCTTTTTACCACTCTGAATGTATGGACCTCTTTTATATGGTTTTCTGGAGTATTTAAAAATGCTATTCAGCACAAATGTGAGGAGACAGTTTGAACTTTCTTACATGCTTATACTAATGTAGAGTTATTCATCTTGGACATTCCCGACAACAACATAATGAAAGACGTTATCAGGTGTAACTTTGGATGGAAGTTGGACAAGATCGATATTCACTGTCCAAGTGAATTGAAACAAGGTGATAACAATAACAGATGCTATAAAAGCGTGGGTCCATCTTACTTTGGAATTCCTCATCAGTTGCCTACAGGCTACAACGTTTTACTTTTTTTTGTTCTCCGTCGTTGACTGGACCAAACTAATCAGTCGCTATTGGCATATAGGCTGCTGGCACAGATGCCTTAACATTGTTTATAGTTCCAGTTTGTTAGTAGTGATGGATAATGGCTAGTAGTGAATTTCAGGATTCACGTTTCATCCTGTTCTGAGGTGGTAGGCTGAATGTATTTACCACCCGGTGGATAATTTTGTTTCCATACAGACTGAAACTGAGAACCAAGCCTTTGTGGCAAAAATCATCCACCAGGAGATGGATATACATCCAGTTGACCAGTTTAGAATAGGATGAAGTGTGCATCCTTGAGTCCACTGTTACACACCATCCATCATTACTAAGAAACTACAACAAATTTGAAAACAAACATAAAAGTTTATACATACTTTATTCGAGTGCATAGAGGAGCATTTTATACGGTAGGATAAGTAATATGAAAGACTATTCGAATGACATGGAACCGACTGACTCAAGCTAAAATGGACACATCTAGCGGTGTAGTTTGTTTCACTACAAAAGTGGAAGAGTTAGCTAAAAAAAAACTCTTTTCCCTGTTACTTCCTTCACCACTAACTGATTCACATCTATATACCAAAAGATGTACATTTTTAGAACGGAAGGTGAGGTCTTCGAGTCGATTTCAAACGAAATCCTCAATAACTTGGTAATGAAAACTGAATTCCCCGCCAGTAGTATGATGATTACTCACCACTTACATAATATTTTCAAGTTGTTATTCACCATGGACTGACATCATTTGGAGGAGCATTGAAAACCTGAGAGCAATCGACAGCTGTTTCGTCCGAGCACGGGACTCTTCAGTAGTGCGCGACTTTCAGGTTACGTGATCAGCACTTTCTGTGTTGTGAACTCGGAGGAGTTGAAGATATAGACTAATAAACTCCGATCCAATGGCTCAATGGTAACGTGCTGATCACGGGTTTGACCCCTGTCTGGGTCATGAGTGTGCACTGCTAAGGAGTCCCATATTAGAACGAAACAGCTGTCTAAGCCTCACAGATTTCCAATGCTCCTCCAACTGATATCAGTCCATGGTGAATGCCAACTTGAAAAATCTCTAAATCCCTACAAAACGCCCAGATTCAACTTACATAACAGTTGACATGTGATTTTTTAAAACAATCAGTTCAACTATTGAGCAATTGCTTTTTTTCAAAACTTTATAGTTGATTACATAATCATTTGTTATTTTATTTTCTTTCATAATTGTTTAGTTGATCGTACCTCAGATACAAACTTCCGTGTTAATTATCCTCTTACAAGTGGATTATATTTACGTTTCCAATGTCAACCAATTCCAATGAGTAATTTGACGGTGAAATCAAATTTAATGTTTGTAAGTTAAGACAATTATTCTTACATTAGATTTATAAGAGTATACAGGGATGTAGTATTATTTAGTGGATTATGTTTCACTCAAAATCTACTGAATATAATCATATACAGGAGTTCACTTAACTTTCTGGTATATGCTTTTTATAGTTTGATTAACTTGTATTCTTTGCTTTGAGTAGTATTTATAGTAGTTGTGGATGTTTTTACATCTCTGGAATAAGTGTTCCATCATTCCTGTTACATGATTCAATGAACAGAAATTTGTTAGTCAATGTCTCTGGTCACCGGACTATGTGGTTGGAGGTCAGTTCATGCGTTAATAGAAGGTGGAAACTGTCAAAGTTTATCCTTGGACGAGTTTTTGAGAATAAGAGAAACCTTAATTTTTGATGTTTATTCCTGATATGGTAACATAAAAGAAGCCTTGAACTCTTCTTTACTTGTCTTTTAGTTAGTAATCATAATACTATAGTAACTTCTTTTCTGATATGTTCTCAAAAATTCCCTTATAACTATGAGTAGCAATGTTTCCCCGCTATTTGATTCCGTTCTCCATATTTCGAGTTCGCTCATCCATTGGTCAGATTTTCAGCTCCGTTACCCTGAACATTTCACTAAGCTTACCTTAAGCAGCTTTCTGGAAGTTAACCGAAGTCTAGAAATTACTTTTGATGCACTACCTCTCTGCAGTACTGGGAAAATAGCAGTCTAATCATTGTTTTACATTGGTATCCATTAAAGCTGTTTCTCCTTTTCTTCGATTTTCTTATGCATATCTGAATTGGATTGCATCTACAACTGAAAGTGTTTTTGTAAAGTAATCTTTTTTATTCTGGTAGCAACACAGTAAATATGTCATCTATACGTCATCATGCCAGAAGAAGAGCATACGATGTTTGACCGATGAAAAGACAGTAGAAGATTTGCATTTCAGCTATGATTTATGTCTAACATTGCACAAACTCAAAGATCTACAGGTGGAAACTAACACGTTCGCAGAGGAGGCAAGGCAGTGAAGGAAGACGGAACTTCAGATGAACATAGAGATGACAGAGTTGATGAAGACAACCAACTAACAACAACGCCAACAACAAGCACCAATCACCGTCAACGGGAGAAATCTGAAGGAAGTGGTATCTTTCACCTACCTGCCTGCCCAGGCAGCATCGTCTCAATTAGAGGCGGCACAGATGATGACGTCAAAGCAACCAGGTTCGGAAAGACAGCAGCATCGGCCTTCCTCCATCGATCTGAAATAATCAGTATGGAGATCTAATGCATTGCACTGCACTGCACTCAGCATAAAGCATCAACAGCATCCGGATTTTCAACACTAATTTAGTCAAGTAAGTTAGTGCTTCTATGTGGTGGTTGAAAGATTTGTGTCTTTACGAAAAGGATTTCCAAGGAACTACAGACGTACATCCTCATCAGCTGACGTCTACGCTCACTTGTTACTGAAGATGGGGGTCAAATGGCCAGAATAATAAGAATAAGCAAGAAGGAAATCTGGCTGACTGGCTGGGTGGCTGGCAACGAACCAACAAACAACCCATCACCCAACAAATATGCAGTGGAAATGAGTGGAGATGGATTGGATTGGACATACACTCAGAAGACCATTCGGAGATATCACTAGTCAGGCCGGCCGTTGAGTGGAAGCTATGTGGGAAATGGTGAGTTAGGCGTTGGTGCCGAGGGTGACATGGATGAGATGTTATGAGGGGAAATGAAATCTTGTGGGCATCGGTGGAGCCAGGTTGAAAAGTCTGCAGAGCCAAGAGTGAAATGGTGACGTGTTAGTGAAGCCGTATGTTCCACAAGGAACTCAAGCGATGAATTATAAACAAAAAGTTGCTTTCAGTCAAGATTAACTAACTGCTCCTACATATGTAACAAACTGTACCTTCTTACCAAATAGCGAATAGTTATCATGGCTGTGAATTCATTGGACATTTCAATAATCCTTTTTTTCTTTAATCTTTATTATATATTATCAAACAGAATCATTGTTAGAAGTAGTATTCATCATAAGCTGACATCAGTTGGGGAACCATTGAAAATCTGGGAGCACTGAACAGCTGTTTCGTCCTAGTATGGGACTCCCCAGCAGTATGTACCCACCACCTGGCTACGGATCGAACTCACCATCTTCAGGTTACACGGAGAATACGTTAACCATTCAGCCACTGGGTTGTTTTCCACTGGTTCACAATTTCCAACTTCTGTCAATTCACGACATAGAGCCACTATCACCTATTCATCTGAAAAATATATTACTCTATAGTGCTCATTAGTGACTTGCTTCCAGATGGATGTCAGGAAGTTCTTATGAGAAGCCGTGACCTGTGGGGTCAACCAGTCGGAAGTGAAATGGATGCTAACTGAAGACCTCGGGTGACAGTCTCGCTATGTCGTGAATTGACAGAAGTAGAAAAATTGTGAACCAGTGGAAACCAACCCGGTGGTTGAATGGTTAACGTGTTCGCCGTGAAACCTGAAGATGGTGAGTTCGACCTCCAGCCGGGTGGTTGGTGCGCGCTGCTGAGGAGTCCCATACTAGGACGAAACAGCTGTCCAGTGCTCCCAGATTCTCAGTGGCTCCCCAACTGATGTCAGTCCATAATGAATACTACTTCTAAATTAAAAACCCCCATTCGTCTCAAGAATCATTGTTAATTTTTTTAAATGTTGTACAATTGGTAAATTGATGTAATAACACACTCTGAGAATTCTATACTGGTAACCATAATTATGATACTGACAAAAGGAAATATATTAATATTATTATAGCTATGAAAGAGGAGAAGGTAGTTACGATTGAATAACCAGTGTCCTCAAGGTGTTCCATTGGCGCATTTCTTATAGTTCCACTGGTGTCCTTTGATAACTATAATGAATACTGTTTTTGAATCCATTTGGACAAGACTCCTTATCGAATAATCGATATTATATTGCTCGTTGTTTAGCTCTTCAAAAATTGCATTCATTTCTTAGTCTAAATAATTTGAGTATTTTCAATTTAAAATTCTGTATTCCAATGTTGCTATTCACATTAGAATTGGTAACAAGGAGTAGCCAGGTAAAAAGCTTACAAATGCACATTTTAACTTCTAGTGAGTAACTATCAAGGGTATACATAGTCACCGGAGTTTAGGAAGTTTCTGCCATTCCATTGTATTGTTCAAATACAATGGACTGATTGTGTGAGTATTCTGAGTTGACAATGAGCTTACGTGTGTGTACGTGTGAATAGCCTTGTAAGTAGCCAGCTAACATTAGCCACTACCATATACTGATGGTTTCTGTCAGTCAAGATATCTAGATGTAAATCAACCAGCCGTTTAAAAACGCAAACAGCAATTAGTTTTAACAGTAAATATTTTCGTTTAAGTAATAGTCTTGAAAACTATGGAATAAACTGATAGTTTCGACTTTTTATTATCCAAGATATCTTTGGTATGATGAATGAAGCTCTCCGTTTGATGGTAGGCTTTTCCAATTAGTTATAGTAAGAAGTCATGGAGTAAGATCTTGCGCCTGTTGATAGCAATTATAAGGCATATCTATAGCCTTTACGAAACTCATATTCTTTATCAGCTTCAAGAATATATAACAAGTACTGCCGAAAGTAAACACTTCACGATGAAATAATTCAGCTCACTATTAAAGGACCGATTTATGCACTATCCCGAAATCAACTGAAATACATTAAGTTCAATCTTCAACTCCGATTTCTCTATAGATTGCAGCTGTGTTGCTACGCATCACCATAGAACAGAGTTTAGAATGGCAGTCACTTCTCCACCTCAACTTCATCCACTTTGAAAAGGCATTCGACAGCGTCGACCGAGAAGTAATTTGGCAACTCCTTGAACACCAGGAGAATAATATAAACATTTATCAACCTCGTTCAACAGCTATATGAAGACGACACATGCCAAGTGACCCGCAGGCGAAAGCTCGGCGATGCATCTGGAGTAAAGGCAGCATTTAGACAAGGCTGTCCACTATTGCTGATGATCTCCCTGATTGTGGTCGATTGGATCATACAGCAAACAGTGAAGAACAAGAAGACGGGCACACAGTGGATGGGTCGATGAAAAAACACTAGAACATTTGGATTTCGCCCACGATGATGATTTATGTCTAATGTCTTGTCGCACTAACCCGAAGATCTACAGGCAAAAGCTAACAAGTTGACAAGAGAGGCAGGGCAGTGAAAGAAGACGAGACTTCAAGTCAACGTTGAGAAGACAGAGGTGATGATGATGCCCAATCAACAACAGCAAAATCAACAAGCACAAATCCCCATGAACGGGAGAAATCTAAAGGAAGTAGTCTCTTTCACCCACCTACCTGAGCACCATCGTTTCAACTACAGGTGGTGACGGCCGCACAGATGAGGACGTCAAAGCAGCCAGGATCGGAAAAACAAGATAGGCTTTCATTAACTGAAACAATGAGTGTGGAGATCTACTGCACTCAGCATAAAGAAAAACATCTGGACTTTCAACACTATTATCAGTCAAGTCAGTGCCTCTATACGGTTGAGAAACTTGGCGCATCACGAAAAGCATTTCCAACAAACTACAGACATGCACTGCATGAACGGCTGCCGTCTACGCTCACTCAATACTGAAGATGGAGATCAGATGGCCAGACTAATAAGAATAAGCAAGAAGGAAGTCTGGCTAGCTGGCTGGCTGGCTGTCTGTCGACGAACCAAGCAAGATCTTATCGCCCAACAAATATGCAGTGGAAGAGAGTGGAGATGGATTGTGTTGGATTGGACATGCATTGAGAGGACCATTTGGGGACATCAAACACCAGGTCGTTGAGTGGGACTCAAATGAGAAATGACGAGTTAGGCGTTGGTGCCTAGGGTGATATGGAGTAGATGATATGAGGAAGAAATGAAATCTTTTGGGCAGTGATGCAGCCAAGTTGAAAATACTAAGGAGGCTAGTTCGAAATGTCGACGTGCTACTGAAGCCTTATGTTTCACTAGAAATTGAAGCGAAAAAAAACAATACTAACAATCAATACAGTTTTGTATTTCAAAAGCTCATGTAAAACGAATGAATGAAAATGAAATCCACCTAGCAACTTTGTGCATATTCGTTAAGAATAATGATGCTGCCTAGCTGTCAAGTTAACTGTATACAGAGCAATTTTCTAACTAAAGATCTACTGTTTGAAAGTGAACTCTATAAACAAGTTGGCCAACTCATCTGAAAAAAGTGAGTAGATGGTTTCACCAACGTAGATGTTCAAATTTATCACAGAGATTTAACTGAAATGAACATTACAGCATTGAAACTTTGAGTAAGAATAAAAGTCAGCAAATACTTCATTTGAAGAGTCATTGAGGACCTGCTGGCATTCTACATGTGTTTCCTTTTAGTATATGACTTCAGTAGTGTGCACTCAAGACATGTCGGAGGTGGAACCCAAGACCTTTGATTCTGATGAAGAAAACATTATTCATTTTTAAGCATCATTAATATATTACTTTTATTTTTATTTATTATTTTATTTAATTTAGCATCTCCTGATCCGCGAATTATACTCAAACCAATGTATGATAATCCGGATTCAACGTTCCCGACGAGATTAGTTTGCATGGATTTAAATCCAGAATATGATTCATCAGTGAATATTAGTTCATCTTCAATGACATCGGAAATGATATCTGTAAGGGTTATAATTATTATTATTATTTTTTTCCCTTGGGTTTCTAGTGGAACATGGGGATTCAGTAGCACGCCTTCATTGCACTCTCTTCTCTGCAGTCTTTGGAACCTGGGTCCACCACTCCACACAAGCTTTCATTTCTTCCTCATATGATCTCTTCCATGTCACCCTCAGCAACGACGCTTAGCTTGTCGTTTCCCAACTGGGTTCCATTCCAGTGCCTGGCCTGGTGCGTGATGTTGCCGAATGGTCTTCTCCATGTATGTCCAATCCAACTCAATCCATCTCCACTCTCTTCCACTGCATATTTGTTGGGCGATAAGATCTTGCTTGGTTCGTCGACAGACAGCCAGCCAGCCAGCTAGCCAGACTTCCTTCTTGCTTATTCTTATTAGTCTGGCCATCTGATCTCCATCTTCAGTATTGAGTGAGCGTAGACGGCAGCCGTTCATGCAGTGCATGTCTGTAGTTTGTTGGAAATGCTTTTCGTGATGCGCCAAGTTTCTCAACCGTATAGAGGCACTGACTGACTGATAATAGTGTTGAAAGTCCAGATGTTTTTCTTTATGCTGAGTGCAGTAGATCTCCACACTCATTGTTTCAGTTAATGAAAGCCTATCTTGTTTTTCCGATCCTGGCTGCTTTGACGTCCTCATCTGTGCGGCCGTCACCACCTGTAGTTGAAACGATGGTGCTCAGGTAGGTGGGTGAAAGAGACTACTTCCTTTAGATTTCTCCCGTTCATGGGGATTTGTGCTTGTTGATTTTGCTGTTGTTGGTTGAGCATCATCATCACCTCTGTCTTCTCAACGTTGACTTGAAGTCTCGTCTTCTTTCACTGCCCTGCCTCTCTTGTCAACTTGTTAGCTTTTGCCTGTAGATCTTCGGGTTAGTGCGACAAGACATTAGACATAAATCATCATCGTGGGCGAAATCCAAATGTTCTAGTGTTTTTTCATCGACCCATCCACTGTGTGCCCGTCTTCTTGTTCTTCACTGTTTGCTGTATGATCCAATCGACCACAATCAGGAAGATTTTAGGTGAAAGGGTCATAATAATTACTTCATAATCATTCATTTAAGACAGTATGTTTTGAATTATCATCTTAAATATCTGAGATAGATATCTTTTACAGGAAATGTATCATTAATACTGTAAATGATTGAGGGTTTAATATGCAACCAGATCTTGCTAGGATTGGAACAAGTGGCCTCTAGGTTACCTGTCTGGTGCCCTACCAAGTCAGCTGTGAGACGCAGCTGTTGTCTAGGTCTTCCTCTGATTTCATTCATCATCCGGTATTTACGACAGATTGATTCAAGGCTGCTTCGTAGATTTGATTTGCAGCTGGAAACGTCAATCAGGAAGTCTCCAAGGGTAATGTCTGTTCAACTTCAGCTTATTTACCCTGAAACGTCAACTTGGAATCTGAGAAAATGTCCTAAACATTGGTCGTGACTGTTGTGTGATAAATGGGATTCATTTCAACGAATAGCGATGTTTCTTAGCCTTTTTTTGACTATTTTAATCAGTTTATTGGGAATATCATACAATGAAACAGTTTCATTTAAAGGATAACGTTTTGGACAGAACATACTGTCCTTATTCGTACCAGGTAACTCCATAACTCCTATTTCCTTATGACAAGGGTAGTAGAATTTTTCACATATCTGAGACTAGCGCAGAATCCTTTCTGTCGCATGTATTTAATGTTGATTCGATTAACAAAGTTTCAGTTATCTACTAATCTTGATTTAGCGAAATTATTGTGCTCTATGACCCTGGTTGACTACTTTGACCTATGTATTAAAACTTCTAATCATTGTAGGTGATTTGGTAAACTCAATTACTTCGCTTAATTGCATTAATACGATCTTTTAATCTACAAAGCTTGTTTCTAAGAGAGTTTGTTGATTTAAAAGGCCACTTTAATCACAACCTTAATGAGAATGCTTCGTAACGCTTCTGAGGTGCTTTCCTTGTATAGTAACGCAGTGGAGGCTTTGAATTCTCTCCCAACCCTGCCACCACTATTGCTATCATTATTACTAGTACTAGCGGAATTATTGTTGATAAAGGTATGCTTGATGTGTCTAATTTATTGTCGTAGGTTTTCTGTCCTACGACAGTCTACCACAATGCCCAAGTTTTATTCCTATATTTCTCTTGACTAAATCAATTTCTTCAGATAGTTAGTTCCTTGAGATAGTTTCTCAATGAGAAAACTAATAGTCAGTTGTAATAAGGTTGAAGCTTAGATTTTGAACCCTGCACAAACATTGTTGAAGGGTTTTGATCTGGCGAGAAGTGGAGAAAATATTTCTCGGGTCATGAATCCCTGTCATAGATCAATCCTTCTGCCAACTATCTAAATTACAGAATAGGTTTAATTTCATAAGTTTCCTTTATTTGTCAGGTCGAAAACTGCAATAATCCTATACGTCATTATCCTTTCCAGAAAACATGAGTGTCATATTTCATACAGGAGCTATATTCAATGTAGATGTAAAACTTGGGCACTATGGTAGAATTTAAATCCATATTAGATTTCAAGTTGTTATTCATCGAAGACTGACATCAGTTGGAGGAACAAAGGAAACCTGGGAGCACTGGACAGCTGTTTCGTCCCACTAGTATGGGACTCCTCAGCAGTGCGCACCCACGACCCCACCAGCGGGGATCGAACCCGCGACCTGCAGGTTCCAAGACCAGCGCGTTACCATTGAGCTAGCCACTGGGTCACAATCCAATGCTCCATATTTCCAACTTCTGTTAGCTCACGATATAGCGCAAACCGCCACCCAATGTCATCGTTGAGTATTTGTCCTCACGGCCATCAGGCTTGACTCCACCGGTCACGACTTATCATTGGAACTTCGGGAATACTTCTCGAAGCTAGTCACCAACGAGCACTAGTTCAATTAAATTTTGAGGGGTTGTGGAGTCAAGCCTGATGGCCGTGAGGACAAATACTCAACGATGACATTGGGTGGCGGTTTGCGCTATATCGTGAGCTAACAGAAGTTGGAAATATGGAGCATTGGATTGTGACCCAGTGGCTAGCTCAATGGTAACGCGCTGGTCTTGGAACCTGAAGGTCGCGGGTTCGATCCCTGCTGGTGGGGTCGTGGGTGCGCACTGTTGAGGAGTCCCATACTAGTGGGACGAAACAGCTGTCCAGTGCTCCCAGGTTTCCTTTGTTCCTCCAACTGATGTCAGTCTTCGATGAATAACAACTTGAAATATTTCCAAATCTCCACAACCCCCTCAAAATTCATATTAGATTTGTTTATTTGATTTGAAGTGATTTTGAAGTGAAGACAGGAGTGAAACAAGGTTGCCTACTATCCCCCATGATATTCCTGATTGTGGTGGACTGGATCATGCAGCAAACAGTAGGCAGCGAGAAGAGGGGATACGCTGGACGACGGAAAAGAACCTAGAAGACTTGGATTTCGCCGATGACTTGTGCCTATTGTCACATAAACTTGAAGATCTGCAGGCAAAAACTAACAAGTTGATAGAAGAGGCAGGGCAGCGAAGACGGGACTTCAGGTGAATATAGAGAAGACAGAAGTGATGAAGATACCGCACCACCACCATCAACAACAACAACAAACTCCAATCACCATCAACGGGAGAAACTTAAAGGAAGTAACCTCCTTCACTTATCTAGGAAGCACTGTTTCAACTACAAGTGGCGGGACGGACGAGGATATCAAAGTCAGAATCGGAAAAGCAAGACAGGCGTTCATTAGCCTGAAACCAGTGTGGAGATCTTCTGCACTCCACTCAGCATGCGGAACAAGATACGGATTTTCAACACCAACCTCAGTCAAGTCAGTGCTCCTGTATGGTTCAGAGACTTGGCGCGTCACGAAAGGGATTTCCAATAAACTACAGACATTCATCAACAACTGCCACCTACGCTAGCTCGATACTGAAGATCAGATGGCCAGAAAGAATAAGCAACAAGGAGCTCTGGGAACGAACCAACCAAGAACATATCACCCAACAAATATGCAGGGGGAAGTGGAGATGGATTGGGCATGCACTGAGAAGGCCGACTGAGGACATCACGCGTCAGGCCAGTTGCTCGAGTGGAATCCCCATGGGAAGCGACGAGTTGAGTGTCGGTGCCGGGGGTGACATGGAGGAGGTCGTGCGAGGAGGAAATGAGAGGTTGTTGGCTGTCGTGGAACCAGGTTCAAAAGATTGTAGAGAGCAGAGTTCACTGGAGACGTGCTACTGAAGCCCTATGTTCCATTAGGAACCCAAGGGACTAATAATAATAATAATAATAACACACAGTGATCTGGTATTATTTACTTGATGACGTTCCGAGCATAAATTACCATCGCTCATAATTATATCAATATAATCACATAGCACTTTTGACATCTGATTTTCACAGTCCTGCCATCTTTTATTCTTTGTTTCTATTAGTAGTAAAATTTTCCATATCTCCAGTCTAGATGTCGTGTCATTCCTATTGCATGTGTTACATTGGACTTTATTCCACCCATTCCATTGTGTAGTTGTATGCTAATGGATGTATTGTAATAGCAGAGTCACCTTCTAGATTATTGATCTTATATAGGTCTGCCATTCCATATTTAGACAAATTCCTATGTTCGGCTATTCTAACTGACCCCGACCAACTTGTTTCACCTACACTTTTGAGCTCACAGTCATTACATGGAATTTGATAGATTATATTATTTTGCTTAATTGGTTCTATCGGGTCCTTAAGCGAGCCGACACAGTTTATCCGTGAGTGAGTTTGCAGGTTTAGATGCCACCCTGATTCCAGCTCTGTTGAGGATTCTACGTAAAGTTTCTGAGGTACCCTCCTTATAGGGTAATACAATAGAGGCTGTGAACTCCTTTTTCTCGTGTTTTCGTTATTAGTCGCACTCATGTGACTGTTATTTTTCCGTTTTTTGTGTGTCCGTAAGAATTTCTTAATAAACTGTGAAGGATAATTACTAGCTATTAGCACTTCTTTCACGAGTTTCAATTCCTTGTTTAGGTTCTTGCTCTGTCTGTTCAAAGTTGTAACGTTTAAATCTAACTACTTATTACTGAGTAATAATGTGGTGTGATCTTCAAATTGCTACTCTTCATGACACCTAGATAATTTTGTGTTAGAACTGAGGACATGCAGTTAATCCCATTTATCAAATGTATAACTACACACATAGCTAGTATTATAAGATATGGAAGAAAGAAATCTTTTCAAATTTATTTGCTGATTACTCGCTCTGCAGATGCATTTTAACATCTTATTCAGCTGATCATCGAGGTATGTACTCATGTTAATAAGATGCTACAGCTTCAATACCATTTTTACCAAGGACTGAAATCAGTTGTAGAGACATCAAAAACCTGTCGCCATCATAAAATTGATTCATCCTAGTTACATACGCCTCAGAAGTGCATACCCACAACCCCGTGAACGATTCAGCCAAGAATTTTCAGGTCTCATGATGGACACGTTAACATCCAACCAATAGTAATTAGTTATATGGTGCAACCATCATCTAAAGTAATCGACGATCATCCATTTCGACTTCCCATATAAATGTGACCGCGAAGTTCACAGGAATACGTTGTTTGGATTTACCGTCAAAATTCTTCAGCGGTTTTTTCCATCAACTGATAAGGGAAACGTGGTATTCGAATGGATGAAAATTCAATCAGTTTACTGCTTAGTCTATTGTACCATGATTTCCAAGTGTTGTGTTAGTGAACCAACTTTCATCTTGAAAAGCTCAATCGAACTATGTTTTGAATTCATGCCTTATTATGAGAGTGGTTTTACCTTGCAGAATCGAGGTCACGAATAAAAGTGGAATGGAAAGGCAATTCATACCAGGAATCCAACGAGATGCCTCTGGGTTACTGAGTTATGAGACCTAACTACTGGCTAGGTCTTAAATTCACTTGCATCATAGAGGTGACTGATTCGAACCCTGCTGTGACTCAGGTCTTCATTTTACCTTCACTTATCACTTATTTTCAAAAACATTAATCTGTCAAACCTTATCTATTTGTGATAGTTCAATTAATAAGCATCTCGATGTTCCTGTGTCCTTGATTCACCTCGATTTGAAATGGTGGAGAATATTTGTAGCTCAGGTGGATGGTCTTGGTTATATTGTCTTCTTTGCGCTGGGTTGTTTTATCGTGTAGCTTTCTACGTCTTTCTAGAGGATATCATCAGCAATTACATAAGTATGAAGTGAGCTAAAAATATCTCTGTGAGTGATTTAGTGACTTACTCTGACCACATGGTCTGTGATTGGTTGTTTCTTTTGATTGCTGTGTCATTGACTGACTGTAGAGATTTTTCTATTGGTTGTTCTTCTGCTTTACGTCTCACCTTTCTGTTGTTTATCATCTTCCTCATTGGTTGACTAATTGGTTCTATGTGTATACATCTATCGATTGCTCACTGACTGACTGACTGATGTGAATGCCAGGCCTCTAAGAATTCTCTGATATTTTTTGTGTTTCCTCTCTGCATCCAAGATTTCTACATTGTCGAAATTGAACTCATGTCCATAGTTGTTATCGACGTGCATTGAAATGAGTGATGAATATTCGTGACGACCTCGATTTGGACTACGCAGTGGGCCAAAGACTGCCTGTTCTAATCCCATTCTACCCGAGATATTTATTTCATCTTAAATCGTTACCCAGTTTCAATAACACTAATGTATAGCATTATCAATAAACTGTTAGAATCTATTTTAACAACCCTACTGATTTATATTCTGTTGCATGTAAGATATTTTATCAAGTTTAGTCATTCACCTTGTATTTAGAGAACAGCTAACCCGCCAGTGATATTTCAAATAGTTTAAAATGATGACAGAATTCCGTTTTCATTTTATTGAATGAACTAATAGTTAATCAAGGAATATATAATGAAACCTTGTTGTTAGTTGAACAGCTTTGATACAAGAGTTTTAGTAAAAATGCATTGCTTAATCATTCTCTCAGTCTTTTGAGTGGACTTTGATTATATACACGAGATAGGTTTATATTGTTTCTAGGCTAAAATAACATCAGTATTTCTTCTTTCATAGAAGAAAACAGTTTGGCTAGTAAGTCAATCACTGACTTTAGTGTTATCTACTTGAATTGATAGTTATGACCAAAAGCGTAGTATGCCCATTGCATAAAGAGTGGCTAACATGACTCAGAAGTCTACTGGAGAACTTTTTATCATATGAAATTATACGTTCTGTGTTCCAAAAGTCGAAAATATTCCATAGCCTAAATATGGTATGGATGAATATTGCATAGCGAGTTACCTAAGCAAAACTGAAAGTTGGAAACGGCATTAACATATTATTAGTGTCATTATATACCTTCAATGTATAGCTTACTTATATTTGCTTTAACAGCATGCAATTGTACCAAGTGAAAAAAGAATTATCATAAGGAAAGGTGATATACCAGCTATTCGTCAATTAGAGATTGATTGGAGACGTGTTGGTGAATTTGATCCATTCAATGATGCCGGTTATTTCACGTGTTTTGTGAATAATACAGAGACGAATGGATCAAGAACAATTAAAATACCTACTGATAAAGTTCCTGTACAATGTAAGTTTTACTTATATGTTTTCTATTTGTAATCAAATTTTAACTTAGTTATCTAGCAATGTGGAGATCTTCTACAATCACCATAAAGCGTGAACAACATCCGCATTTTCAACACCAACATTAAGTCAGTGGTTCTATGTGATGGTTGAGAGACTTGTCGCGTTAGAAAAGGCATTTCCAACAAACTACAGACATTCATCAACAACTGCCACCTACGATGACTCATTACCGAAGCTCAGGTGACCAGAATAATAATATTAATGACAAGTAACAAGGAACTCTGACTGGCTGGCTGGCTGGCTGGCTGGCTGGCTGGCTGGCTGGCTGGCTGGCTGGCTGGCTGGCTGGCTGGCAACGAACCAACGAAGCAAGAACCTATCACTGAACAAATCTGCAGTGGAAGGAAGTGGAGATGGATTGGGCATGCACTGAGATGGTCGACTGGGGACATCACGCATCAGGCTAAGCATTTGAGTGAAATCTAGATGGGAAACGACGAGTTGGGTGTCCGAGGTGATGGTGATATGGGGCAGATGGTGTGAGGAAGAAATGAGAGCTTATGGGCAGTGTTGGAGCCAGGTTCAAAAGATTTTAGAGAAGAGAGTGGATTAAAGACGCGCTACTGAATTCCTATGTTTCATTAGGAACCCAAAGGACAAATAACAAATAATAATAATATCTAGCAGTTATCAAAAATATGCTTCCTGTCTCAAATTTTCATTTCACCTTCAATCACCATCTAGTGTGGGATCTGGAATTACTGCCACATATCATGTCAGCACTTCATGATGGGAAGTGCAAAGATGAAAGAAAGAAGTCGTGGAAGTAGAACAAGAACGAATGGAACAATAATGAAGTTTGATATGATAATTAAGATGTTATGTGTTGACGTATCTCCACTATGAAGGTTGATTCTGAGTTACATCCACCTAGAATCTCCATCCAATGCGTTCGATTGTTACATGGACCAAACCAAGAAGTTTATATTCCCACATACTTGACCGAAACTACCAGTCAAAACTTTATGAACGGGTACCATGTTTCATTATGATCACCTCTAACATTTTCCTAGTCTAAGCCTACTTCAGCTAACATTGGAGGACGGAACATATGATGACTATGCTTACGTAAAATGTTTTGCAGCCACTTCAAACGATGAAAGTTCACAACCTCATCAGCTGACTTTCCTGTACTGTCTAAAACTCCACACCTGTCTTCTACATTACTGATATGGTAGCGTCACAATACAGCCAATGTTACTGAAGAAGCGGTAGCCGAACATCTGAATCTTTCTCATGTCTATTACTTTCAGTGGTCATGTTTCACAGCTATAAATTGGTGAATGTGTGGGTGACTGACGCATAGGCGATAGTGAAGGAAGTAGAATACTAACTTTGTGTATTTTGATAACTTCGTATAGGTGCAGATATTCTGATTCTATGGGTTTAGCTAAGGTGTTTAAATCTATCAAATGGACTAATTGTTTGAAGACACTTTAAATCAGCTGGAAGTTTAGTTTTTCTTCATAAAATAGAAATATACAGCTGGATATTTTACTGAATACTGTGGTAACCTTGAGAATTACTCAAGATCTCATTCACTTATTCTTACATCAGTTTTGTTAGATTGAATACTAAGTGAGCAGATTAACTACACCATATCTGATGCTGTTTTAATCATTGTATCGAGGACATCTCATACATCGTACACACGAACAGTGATGATTTAGCCTGTAAATATATCATGAAAATATAACAATTAAACTTAGGTCTTGTTTCAGTGAGAAAAAATGCCTAACATTTGACGCTCGATGCCTGACATCGAACAAAATACATTTTCTTTACAACTAGGCTGATAACCATCTAGTAGCTTATTGATTCATTCAACCTGTGGATCATGAGTGTTCAAACACTATGCCACCTAATGAGATTTTGAAATCCAGGCAATGTATTGAAGTGTAGCTCATTATGTACATAATTGTTCACATCAGTTTGAGTTCTTTTGGATTTGTGAACTTGGAAATTTGCCTGAACACTCATTTAATGGTATGTAAGATGACATCTACTTAGATTATATAAATTTAACTAGGATAACAGGAATATTTGTTGTCCGACATGTGATATGCTCAATAGAACTGCGTATATCCCTTTGTCTTTTATTTTTATAGTTCGTAGTGAAGTCGAATGTTTCAATCTAAGATGCTAAAAGTTTAGTAGCAGGGGGATGCTGTACAAGTATATGGAAAGCGATAACCTGTCGGTGATTATAACTTTAGTCTTTCAGTGTTGAAGCCACAGACTTTATCATTAATCTGTTTATGCCTCAGTTGAACGCGTTTGGGATCAAGTTGGGCATACGAATTTAGATCAGTGGTAAATATACTGAAAACTGAAAGTGGGAGAAGGATAAATATGACTATATGAGATAGTCAAATGATAATAAGAAATTTTGAGGGGGTTGTGGAGATTTGGAAATATTTCAAGTTGTTATTCATCGAAGACTGACATCAGTTGGAGGAACAAAGGAAACCTGGGAGCACTGGACAGCTGTTTCGTCCTGCTGGTGGGGTCGTGGGTGCACACTGCTGAGGAGTCCCATACCAGTGGGACGAAACAGCTGTCCAGTGCTCCCAGGTTTCCTTTGTTCCTCCAACTGATGTCAGTCTTCGATGAATAACAACTTGAGATAATAAGAAAGATAATGAAAGGAAAGAAGTGATAAGATTTGGTAATGTGATAAAATAAGCATTATCAGAGTCGGCCTACTGTAGGAACAAACTGTTTCAACACACACACAACGGGAGTTAAATTTGTTTATAGCTAGTGCCTCAAACAACCTTAAGTATACGCCCCTGACAGTTTCTATACAAAATTGTAAAGGCTGTTTTAAAATTAGTTGTGTAAAGTTTATCAATGATAATGCTTTGTAATGAATGATGATAGTTGTCTGCCACCTGCGCTTATCGATGTTTGTGAATCCAGCCGCTTTTGTAGCTAGTTTGGTATATGTTCCCCTACCCTCAAGTGCATATCACAATTAGTCCTTCTTATGTATATTTGTCCAAACGCATATATGTAAATTGATAAACGCAGTAGGATGTGACCCAGTTGTTTATACAACGTTGATGTCTATATTGCAACAGGTGTTTAGTCTTCTCGACTATGATAAGCTCAGATGCATAGTACGTTTTACTAACAGTAGACTCCAACATTTGTTTATATGTTTCGCTATTACATTCCTCTTTTTTGAAACAGAATACAGACTAGGTTTTAATCCTTGCTGATTTTTGCAGCAGTTTATGAACTTCATTGGATATCCATTGTCGACTTGTGTTTCAGTTTCATCATCCATTTAGTCTTCCTTACAAATACGCTGGATCCTTTTAAATAGGTTAGTTACCAAACTTCAATTGTATTGGGTTGGGCAAAGGCTATGAAAAAACTTACGTACTTGCCTATCCTTGTGGGTTTCCGGTAAATCGACCAATTTATTAAACCATCATTTCTGAGACTTAGAAGTATATCCAAGAATGGTAGACAGTTTTCTTTCGCTTCTTCACATGCTAAGCTTATGTTTTTTTGTACCTAATAAATCTTTCGCACATATACAAGCTAGTAAACGACCTTATAGTCAAATCATCCATGCACTTCACTTCTGTATTGCTTTAAAAGTATGATGGATTCCGTCGCTGACTGGACCGAATTGATCGTTCTCTGTTAGCATATGGGCTCCTGTGCGGATGCCTCGATATTACCAGCAATCTAATTATATTAAGGATGGATTGTAGCTAGAAGTGGAATCGAGGATGTGCATTTCGTCCTATTTGGATTGTTGGAAATATCGAGGCATTCGCACAGGAGCCCATATGCTAATAGAGACCTACCAATTCGCTTCAGTCAACGACGGCGTAATACAAGCAATAAGACTAAAACTATGCCCGTCGCATAAGAAGTGGCTATCGTGGCTCGATTGTTTATTGGATAACTAGTTGGCGTTTGAGCGATTGCTCCCGAGTACGAATCCCGATGGGAACGACATAACTCATTGGGAAGCAGGTACATCCAGCTGACGAGTCCCAAACAGGACGAAATGGACATCCTAGATTCCACTGATCCATCCTTAAGATAATATGATGGATTCGCTTTACTGGTCATCAGAATCTAGTTTGAAACTCTGTAAAAGTACAATTTCAACTATTCATAAGTTGGATGAACAAAATTTGTAGGTTTTTGTTATTTTCTACTCTATTTATGCATTTCTTGGTCAAAAGGCATCTTTCCGTTGTGGAATAATTCTAGTGTTACGCTTTCTATATTTTTTAGTGCCAGAGGATCCGTTTACACGTTTGTATATCTATTCACCGGATACTTATGTTATTCCAGAAGTTGATGGAAGCTCCAAAGTGATGATTCCTGAAGGTGAACAGTTACGTGTAAGTTCAAAACTTCAAATATATTAATAAGTTGATGAAAGAGTATACATTTATAGGTTATTCATTCAACTGTTGAAGTTTTTTGCTATTGTTAAAGTAAATCAATTATTAGGAGTATATTTTTCATTTCTGTGTGTTTAATAACTAAAATAAAGTTCTTTCAACTGTTTATTAGAAACATTCCATTGAAATAAGGCAGCCAGCTCTTGCGTGTCATTAAATACTTCTTGATGCTTGTTATCCCAGGACTAATTCGAGTCTTAGAGGGAACACTATCATTTACTAGGCTACAGGTACATCCAGCTGATGAGTCCCAAATGGCACGAAACGTGCATACCAGAATGCTTAACTATTTAGAACTTTGTTTTCTATTTATCCAATATCTTGAAGGCTTCAGCAATATCTATTTCATGTTAATTTTCTACTAGGTGTCTAAATATTGTACTTGTAAGAATGTGTACTCACTTTTAAACACAAATGTTCTAGGATATGCTCATAAAATTGATTAAATGACGTTCTCTTAGTTCTTCTTATATACTTGCTTCAATGAGCACATGTTACTTAAACTGTTTTTTCATTATCCCAGTGTAATTTCCCGATAAATCTAGAATTGTTGTCATTTATTTTAATTAAAGTAATGAGTTATTTTTTTCTCTTATCTGTTCGAATTATTATCTAGTACTAATATAGGAGTAAGACTTTGGCACTGTGGTCGATTGTAATTCCATTTTAGTCTGTTTATTAGAAATAACATACAGTGAAACAGAAGCATTTACTGGATAACAACGTTTCGGACACAATTCATTATCCATATTCATATCAGGTAACTCAACAACTTTCAGACAGACTCTATGTATTCCTAATTTTCTCTCCTTCTCTCTGATGACAAGGGTAGTAGAATTTTCCATATATCTGGGACAGGTGCAGCATCAGTTCGATTGCTGCAGGTATTTGGTGTTGATTCGATAAACAAAGATTTGGTAATCAATCTCCCCCCCCTTATCCCACCCTACTGTGTGATTGCGTGTCATCGCATGCACAGCTATAGTCTAGCTTTTCTCTGGATTTCTAATCTGATTGGGATCTACTAATCTTGAATTAGCTAAGTTTTTGTGCTGTGTTATTCTAATCGACCCTGGTCGACTGCTTCCACCTATGCACTTGACTTCACAATCATCGCAAGGAATCTGGCAAACCAGATTATTTTGCTTAATTGCATCGACAGGATCGTTTAACCTATAAAGCTTGTTTCTAAGTGAGTTTGTTGGTTTGAATGCCACTTTACTCCTAGACAGTCTTATTGAGAATTCTTCGTAATGCTTCTGAGGTGCCTTACTTGTATAGTCATATAGCATATGCTTTGAATTCTCTCTTAATCCTGTCACCCTTATTACCATTAGTATTGGGATGATTAATAATAACACCTGTATTACTACTACTACTATCACTGCCAATATTTTTCTTTCGATTCATTATGAATTACAAAGAATTCTCACTAAGGCTGTCTAGGAGTAAAGTGGCATTCAAACCTACAAACTCACTTAGAAACAAGCTTTATAGGTTAAAAGATCCCATCGACGCAATTCAGCAAAATAATCTGGTGGTATAGGGCGACTGTATTGAAAACTAAGTTGGTTAGAGGGAGGGGGAGATTGATTGCCGAATCTTTGCTTATCGAATCAACACCAAATACCTACAGCAATCGAACTGATGCTGCACCTGTCCCAGATATATGGAAAATTCTACTACCCTTGTCATCACAGAGAAGGAGAGAAATTTAGGAATATATAAAGTCTGTCACGAAGTTGTTATATAGTTACCTGATATGAATATGGACAATAAATTGTATCCGAAATGCTATCCAGTAAATGCTACTGTTTCACTGTGTGATATTTCTAATAAACAGACTAAAATGGAATAATCTATTACTGTTATCGCCAAATATCGAAACTTTGTTTCTAGTTTTCAACTGAATTAGAATTGTATTGTTTATTTGAAAATTAAGAGAGTTTCGATAACGCTATTAGAAGACGAGGTTCACCTGAAGAATGTGAATAATGTATTTGCGCAATACATTTCGAACAATCTGATCCCCCACAGATTTACTTGTCAAACCAATTTATATATGAAAATGAAACGTGAAATAGTGGTGAATGTGAAAAGGTTGTGACACCAGTCTTGGTAATATAAACAGATAAGAATTACTAAGGTAAATTAAGTAAAACAACAGTTAAGTGGATAACCATTTTCCGTTACAGTTTGTCAACTATTGTAAAAAAACAGCTGACCTCGAAACCTATAGTTTCTACCGTCCCGAAGAAAAACATATTTCTAAAATTACTATACAGAGGGGAAACGAGTAGTATGATATTGAAACAGAGATTAAAATCTGTTATCAATAAAACATACTATGCAGCTCAGTTTGTTGTTGTTCAGACCACAAAGCAACCTTAACCTCGCATAAATTATTATTATGTCACATTCCAGTGTGTTTACCAATTTATATGTATGTGTTTGGACACCTAGATAAGGAGGAGTAGTCATGCTGTGCAGACAAGGGTAGGTGAACACCTACCTTGAAAAGCAATTCAACACACAAACATTGATAAGTGCAGGTGGCAGACATCCATCGTCATCTATAACAAAACATTGAAATGAATCACAGGGTTAATACGAAAACAACCTTCAAGATATTATACAAGAATAATCAGGGGCGCATACTGAAGTTTGCCGAAGCGTTAGCCATTCGTACACTTAAGCCACCGTAGTGCGTACAAAAACAATCTGTTGTTTCACTTGATCTACCTTGGTAATCTGACTAGTGTCACAACCTTTTCACATTCATCACTATTTCACCTTTCATTTTCATATATAAATTGGCTTGACAATTAAATGTGTGGGGGATCAGATTGTTCGAAATGTATTGCGCAAATACATTACACACATTGTTTAATTAAATTTTGAGGGCTTGTGGAGATTTGGAATTATTTCAAGTTGTTATTCATCGAAGACTGACATCAGTTGGAGGAACAAAGGAAACCTGGGAGCACTGGATAGCTGTTTCGTCCCACTAGTATGGGACTCCTCAGCAGTGCGCACCCACGACCCCACCAGCAGGGATCGAACTCGCGACCTTCAGTTTCCGCGACCAGAAGTATTCCCGAAGTTCCAATGACAAGTCGTGACCGGTGGAGTCAAAGCCTGATGGCCGTGAGGACAAATACTCAACGATGACATTGGGTGTCGGTTCGCGCTATATCGTGAGCTAACAGAAGTTGGAAATATGGAGCATTGGATTGTGACCCAGTGGCTAGCTCAATGGTAACGCGCTGGTCTTGGAACCTGAAGGTCGCGGGTTCGATCCCTGCTGGTGGGGTCGTGGGTGCGCACTGCTGAGGAGTCCCATACTAGTGGGACGAAACAGCTGTCCAGTGCTCCCAGGTTTCCTTTGTTCCTCCAACTGATGTCAGTCTTCGATGAATAACACATTGTTTAGATAATATTCCTCTACTAAGAGCGTTATCGAAATTTATTAAAGGGACTAATTGTTTCAGATTAAGAGATTTTTATGTTGCAAGAGGCTAATGAATATTTGTGAGATACAACAAAGTTACTTTCTTTAACGTAATTCTGTTCACTCTTGCTTATATCAAATACACAAATAACTTTAAAGTGATTTATGTTACTACACAGTATTTCAACAAATCTAGCGCGAAAGCAAAAGTATGAAAGATGGGGAAATAATAATAAAAAAACAAACCAAAACTGTTCGGAAGTAGCGAAATACACATTTTTGAGTTATAACAAAAGACAAGATGTGGTTACAGTGAAGAAACAGTTTTCTTTTCAACGAAGTCATTTACTAAGCTGTACCTTCTTAAATATATGTTACAATGGGCAGAACATCCAAGAGTTATTGCTGGTTTGATCATCTGGATGACTAGTGCTTCAGATATAGACAAAAATGTCTTGATCTGACTCCCTTCGAGTGGATTGATCTAACCTTGTAGAGAATTTCGAATGAACTCTCAAAAAGGACTAAGTGGCCTGAGTTCACGAGGTGTTGCGCTATTGAACTGAAGATATATTTCCGTTCCCCCTTTGCTAGTCAGGTTGGCACGTTTTACAAGTGAACCCATTGTACAGCTGATGTAATCAGCTGCGCAAGAGCAAAGAAACTGGTATACGCACAATGATGTGGCTGAATGCATCGGCTTGCCGCTTACACTTTAATCAAAAGGTTTCTTGCAGGAGAAAAATTTCTGGAACATTCTGCTCATTGTAGCATATATTCTTGAATGTACAGCTCAGTAAATGGCTTCATTGAGAAGAAAAATTTTTCTTCGCTGCAACCTTATCTTGTCTTTCCCTATGTTCGAAAGTAGTAAGAAGATGACAAGAAAGAATGAGATAGTTCTGAAATTCAGTATGGTTATTAAGATGAACATTACATGCAGACACATTTTCACGATGAGGTCAATTATGAGCCACATCACTTAGAGTTGCTAACCATCAGTTTCTGTTTTCATCACAACCCCAACAAAGATGTGTATGTTTCCCTACAAAACTGAAACCAACAGTCGCAGACTGATGCTATCACTTTGAACCTTTTTCCGCCCTGAACCTAACATTGTGCGATGAAGCAGGTGACAAGATATGCGTAAGACACTTCTCAGACACATCAGCCGATGCTGGTCCACAACTTCATCAACCCAGGTATTCCTTCTACTCAAAATTCTACCTAACCAACTTCTACGTTACTGACATCACTATATAAGGCCTACTCTCCGAAGGCAACGGTGGTCGAACATTTGAAGCTTTACATTCGTTGCCTTTATTAGTCATATTCCACAGTCATAGAGTAGGAAAGAAAGAGAAGCAGTGAAGTACGTCCGACTCCCCATCGGCAACTAGGTATCACAATGGCTCTATAAATGAAGTAAGTTAAGGAAAGCTAGACGAGCCTGTTGCATCTCTATTGAGATTTTGTCGGTCACTGACCCACCAAGGCTGATCTGAATTCTCATGCAAGCGAAGTGGACAACGCGCTCAACCACTTACTATCTATTGCTCGGAAACATAAACCATCAAATGAAAAGTATGATGAGTTTGCTGACACTACCTTATACACAATACACATTAAACGGAGTAAATCGCAATGTTAAACCCTCACCCGCCAGTAGATCTGATTAAGTGAACAGATTAAAACGTTGGCAGAGTTATCAGAAATAAGCATAATTTTCTTTTTTCGGTTGTAGATTTATTGTGTATTCGAAGCTAGACCTTCAGACGAATTTCATGGTTGGCGATTAACAAATTCACTGGTTGAAAATAATATCAGAATTGAACATCGACCATATTCATCATTGGTAAAAACAGAGAAAGTTGATTTAACCTTAGATGGACAAACTGTAGAATGCGCTTTCGGTGACAGAAGTAAACCAGTAAAAATATCCGGTGAGTTGAATGAATAATTTATTATGATTAATAGCCTATGTTATGCTAATATTTAGCTTATTTCTTAGCATTTTCTCAGAATTGTAAGAATATTAGTAACAATGATGAGTAACTAATATCCTGTTGAATTTGTCATACCTATCAATTCTCGTCCGGGATAGGCTGGTTGGATTCAGGAAGAACAAATCATGTGCGCATCAAATTGCAACGCTACACTATGCATCATTATAGAACAGAGTATAGAATGGCAGTCAACACTCTGCCTCAACTTCACCCACTTTGAAAAGGCATTCGACACCGTCAACCGACAAGTAATTTGGCAGTTGCTTCAACACTACGGAGTACCGCGAATCTTTACCAACCTCATTCAACTGCTATATGAAAAGGCCATATGCCAAGTGATCCACAATGGGAAGCTCAGTGATGTCTGTGAAGTGAAGACAGGGGACAGGACTAAGGCAAGTTTGCCGACTACTATCACCAATGATCTTCCTGATTGTGGTGGACTGGATCATGCAACAAACAGTGAGGAGTGAGAAGATGGGCATACACTGTTTGACCGATGGAAAGAGCCTAGAAGATTTGGATTTCGCCAGTGATGACTTGTGTCTAATATCGCACAAGCTCGAAGATGTACAGGCGAAAACTAACAAGTTGACAGGAGAACCAAGGCAGCGAAAACGGAACTTCAAGTGGATGCAGAGAAGACAGAGGTGATGAAGATACCCAACCAACACCATCATCAACAACAACAAGTTCCAGTCACCATTAACTGAAGAAATGTAAAGGAAGTAGTCTCCTTCACCTGTCTGCCTACCTAGACAGCATGGCTTCAAGTACAGCTGGCGGCGGCGGCGGCACAGATGGGGATGTCAAAATCAGCCTCAGAAAGACAGCGAGACAGGCCCTTCTTCATTAATCGAAATAATCAGTGTGGAGATCTACTGCACTCATCATAAAGAAAAACATCTGGATTTTCAACACTAACATCATTCAAGGCAGTGCTTCAATATGGTTCATAAACTTGACGCGTCACGAAAAGCATCTCCAACAGACTACAGACGTGCATCACATCAACAGCTGCTGCATACGTTGGCTCGATACTGACACTGAAAATCAGATGACCAGAATAATGAGAATAAGCAACAAGGAGCTCTGGGAACGAACAAACCAAGAACCTATCGCCGAACAAATATGCAGAAGAAAGTAGAGATGCATTTAGAAAGCCATTCGGAGACATCATGCGTCAGGCCAGTCCTTCGAGTGGAATTCAATGGGGAAACGACGAGTTGGGTGTCCGAGGTGAGGGTGACATGGAGAAGATGGTATGAGGAAGAAACGAGAGCTTGTGGGCATTAGTGAAGAGAGGTTGAAAAAGCTGGAGAGAAGAGAGTGAAGTGGCGACGTCTTAGTGAAACCCTATGTCCCACTAGGCACCCAAGGGACAAATAAAAATAATAATAATCCATTCTCGCAGTGTCAGTCTTCATGCCTAAAGAAGTTGTATTTATAACGCAGCCAAATTACTCATCTAAGCAGTGCTATGTCTTTTAGGCGACTTACTCACTTCTGCCTGTCAAGCATTCTTGTACTTTTCTATCAAGATTTGTTGACCGTTTGACCTAGCCTGATCATTTCAGGAGTGAACGTCTCATTTCGATCACATACAAGCTGTAAATTGTTGTTCCGATTCTTGCTGATTTTTAATTATTATTGGTTCAACGATTGCTTTCACGAAAGCGTCACCTTTAGTTATAATTCTTATTATACTACAGTACAACTTAATATTTTTTCCTGTCCAAATAACAGAGTGGTAACGTCTTCGGCTGATGTACTGGATAACTTGGTTTGTAACCTCTAATGAGACTAGAGATAAGCCTAAATGATGAGTGCCAACAGGAATGAAACGTATGTTGGTTAGGGTTTTCGTCCAGCTGCCTTCAACCACCTGACTATTATTTTCATTGGAATCTGATTGCCTTTCTCTCACTTTCAAAGATAATATCATTGTTACTGAGCTTTTCAACTTCTCCATTTAGCTTATCGGTAAATAGAAATACAAATATATTCACAAAGCTGAAAATATTTTTATTTACGGATCCCAGTGACATTCTATTGATCAACGGGACTGCCGATTTACCGTTGATATAGATAGAGTTTTTTTCCACAAACATTTTTATAAATCTGTCCTATCCTATTTTCAAAAACCAGATATTCAGCGAAGAGAACTCTTTACAAGGAATTTATTTTCAAGCTGTACATTCGTGTATATATATATATATATATATATATATATATATATATATATATATGTGATATAATCCATAAGGAAGACTTACCTTAGATAATGAGGGGTTGAAATAACAATAATCATGGTCATAATAATAATCTTGCTAGGTGATGACTTGAAGATAGAATGGTAACAAAAAGGATTACGTAAGATTTTGAATCATTTATAAGGTGGATATAGATTAAAAAGGGTGAGAACGTTAATAAACAATCAAAGGATTAGGTAATATGAGTGAGACAACAGATTAATTGGAGTCAATTGAAAACGTTTTGTTAAAAGTTGCAATTGAATTTCTAGGGAGTTGTAGTGATCTTGAAATATTTCAAGTTGTTATTCATCGTAGACTGACATAAGTGGAAGGAATAAAAGAAACCTGGGAGCTAACAGAAGTTGGAAATATGAAGCATTGGATTCTGACCCAGTAGCTCAATGGCAACGCGCTGGCCGTGGAACCTGAAGGTCGCGGGTTCGATCTCTGGTGGGGTCGTGGGTGAGCACTGCTGAACAGTCGCATACTAGGACGAAACATCTATCCAGTGCTCCCAAGTTGCCTTTGTTCTTTCAAATGATGTCAGTCTACGATGAATAACAACTTGAAAAGTTGCAATTATTAGGAAGATAAAATAAAATAACACCGGAAACAATTAAATATGAAAATAAAGTGATAATGACGATGTAAGAGTACAAAGATTAATCTGACAAAAAAGGGGAGGGGGTTGAAAAACAAAAAAGGAATAAAGCGCACCAAGACTAAGATAAGTTAAGGCCAAGGTAGAAGCAAAAGTTGTGCATACACAAAGATCAGGCTTCAGTTCATGGATAGGTAAGGCCTCTGCCATTTTTAGAAGCTGAACACACAGGAAACGTGAGATGTTTCAGCAAATTTGATAGACAACCTCAAAATCATTGTCAGCGGTCGTTTGAATGGTTGGAATCAATTCAGTACTCAAGGACAGGACTTCTGATGCATTTTCTTTCACCCTTAAAAACCAGTCACGAATATGTTCTCGTATACATGTTGACAGAAATCTCTGACTACGGCTGATGTACCTAACTCCAAGGGAGCAGGTGAACCAGTAAATATACATGGATGTAGCCTATCTAGTGATATTGTCTTTTATACAGACGGAGAACAGTTTACAACTGGTAAAGATCGAGTGAAATTTGGCTGGGAAAAAGTCTTACTAACTGACCTCGAAATATGATTTTTCAGGATGCCTGATACTGCACCTCCTTTAAATTCCAAATTCATGAACAAAGTCTTCACATAAATTGGTCTGATGACTGGTTTCGCATGTCGTTCTAGCATATTTTTATCGATAAATTGGATAGGACAGGCGTTTTCTGCAAGCATTCCTCTTAGAAAGTCAAGTGCAACTTGGACACAGTCTATACTACAAATATTACATATTCGATAACAAAAGTCAATGAGGCTTTTTTTCCACATGATCGACACCCAGCTACAGAAATTAGTAAGCTGTTCATTCCACGTGGGTTTCCTGTAGATTGATCTTTTAATCCTTCCATTGCTACTTCTCGTAATCAGCACGTCAAGGAAAGGAATAGCTGATTCCAATTCCCTCTCCGTAGTTAATTCCAATGCTAAGTGACAACTGTTAAACTCTCGCAGGATGTCGTCCAGATCCAAAGTTGAGTCGCAAATAACGAATTAGTCATCAATATATCGTTTATAAATGTCAAAATTATTAATAGTTTGGCTAAGAATAGAATTTTCTAGTTTGACATAAAGTATTCTGCCATTGGAGGCCCTAGTGGGGATCCCATTCCAATCCCACCGTTTTACTGGTATATCTTGGTTGCATTGTGTTCTCCGAGCTGGGTTGTTTAATCGCGTAGCTTTCTACGTCTTTCTAGAGGATGTCATCAGCAATTACATAAGTATGAAGTGAGCTAAAAATATCTCTCTATGAGTGATTTAGTGGCTTACTCTGACCACATGGTCTGTGATTGGTTGTTTCTTTTGATTGCTGTGACATTGGCTGACTGCAGAGATTTTTCTATTGGCTGTTCTTCTGCTTTACCTCTCACCTTTCTGTTGTTTATCATCTTCCTTATTGGTTGACTAATTGGTTCTATGTGTATACATCTGTCGATTGCTCACTGACTGACTGATTGATGTGAATGTCAGGCCTCTAAGAATTCTCTGATATTCTTTGTGTTTCCTCTCTGCATCCAAGATTTCTACATTGTCGAAATTGAACTCATGTCCATAGTTGTTATCCACATGCATTGAAATGAGTGATGAAATGTCGTGCCGCTTAATAGCCAATTGGTGTTCATGTAGACGAAGGCGAAGAGGGCGACCACTTTGTCCAATGTAATGTTGACTACAGTTATTGCAGGTGATTTTGTAAATGATATTCGGTTGTCTTCTCTGATTGTTGTTGCATCCTGTAGTCTGCATAGTAGTGTTTGAAGGGAATTTGTTGTTTTGTGAACCACACCCATTCCGAGTGGTCTCAATAATCTTGTCGTGACTCCTGATATATTCTTTATGTATGGTAGGATGATGCGTTTGTTGATTTCTGTTGATGATATAGGGGATAGGCATCTTGTGATAAGGTTTCGTGGGTAGCCGTTCTTCTTTGGGTTGGACATCAAGTAGTTTTCTTCGTTTCTCCATGAAGTTATTATACTGCAGTGTATTCTCTCTCTTTTGAATAGTGTCTGTGAGAAAGTGAGTTTGTGTGTTGTTGGGTTGTTGCTATTGTAGTTGAGGATTTGGTCAGTGTGGACAGAAGAAACACAAAGACACAGTGTAGAATTCTCAGCATGTAATTTCTCAACAAATTCACTCCCAAAACAATACTTTCAAAGGAAACGGTTATTGCATGAAATGATGTTAATAATAACAGTATTCTAGGTAATAATGTGAAATAGCCAGCTGAGTCTCAATAGGCACCTGGTCCATAATGTAGAATCAACAGAAATACAAGCGTATTTTTGGTAGTGGTTCATTTAGACGTTACAAATATCTATAACTCAAGATACGGATCTGACGTATAGAAATATAATGTACTTTTGTGTACTGAAAAGTTCATTTCCATATAACGAAACACTTTTTCTCCGCTTTTTTATTGACTGGAGAAACAAAGAGTTGGGAACAGTTTAAAAAATGTGCAAGAGGACATGTTGAAATGATTAAAACAAATTGAAAGGGAAGAATTTAAATGTAAAGTGTTCAATGGATAAATTTGGTAGCTGAAGGTCGAAGCAGGCGGCCGTGCTACAGTGTCCTTTAAACTTACTCCCGTTGTCGATATGTGGGAAATCTTACTACTTACATCATAAAGAAGAGAGAATTTGAACCATATAAACCATTTATCATAATTATAGAGCTATCCTGATATGACTATGGAGAGTAAATTGTATTTGAAACTACTTTAAATGTCACTCTGACAGCTTCTGAAATAGCCAATCAGGTTTCTTTATTCTGTCTAGAAACGTCGTTTTTTATAAAACAGAAAAGCCTGATTGGTTATCAAGGCAGCTGTTAGGGTGGTCTTTAAAATCACTTCTGTATTACTCTGTAATACATTCAATGAATCAACCAGGGCGAAATCATAGTATATGTATATATACGCATTATATTGTAGAAAATTATCTAAAACTCTTTATATTTTATATGAATTTTGATGATTTTCTCCTTTTTTCTTCATTATATTTTCATTTATTTGAATGTATTTCAGTTATTCCAAAAGATGATAGAAAACTTCATGCAAAAATATTGAGTGATTCATTTGTAAATGATCAGTTAATTGGTATTACTGGTAGTGATCTCAATTTAACATGTGATATAAAATGTAAGTGGGATGGATTAATTTAATTTCTTAAACTTTACGTGTTATATCTCTTCTTCAATAATTAAGAAATATAATTTACTGCATTAATGATTTGAAACATATTTTATTTTGTTTAAAGAGGACAAACAGAAAACAGTTAAACAATTTTCGTTTTTTAGGGGATCATCTTCAGAAATTTTACCTATCTATTATTAATTACAATGGAAATATACATTCATATGAATGATTAATTAATTGGTCAGCACAAAACTGTCAAAATTGTTTATAAGATGACAACGTAATAGCCAGGCAGACTAACCCATGTCTTTTACTAAATATGCTAAGAATTGTAGCTAGAATTACGCGGTGACTGTGTAATAGGCCATAAAGTAATCGAATACGGGACAATCATGTCGATAGTAACAGTAAAACAGTAAGAAAAAAAAAGATAAAAACAACAATCTTGGTAAATTCAGTTGGAGTAAGCCGTAAGGTAAATTCAGAGTTTGGGAGTTCTTCTTTTGAAAGTTGTTTTCAGGAGAAGAGTTTGAACTCCCTTTGAATTTATAAATGACTCTGAAAGAATATTCTTCTGAAGCAGTGTGACTGGAGTTAACTAGATGTTCAAAAATCCATCTAATAATCAATCTGCTTCCTCTTCCAAACAACTTTACAGGATAGTGTTTACATGTGCATGTGAATAGAACAAGACTTGTGCTGTCTATGTAACCAGGTCTATAGCAGTAGGTGAATGAAGGTAGCCCAAAGCAGTGACTTTTCCTTTACACAACTTCGAATCAGTTGTTGACTGAAGAAAATAATCCGAAGGTTTGAGAACAGACAGTCTTCTTCAGTGCTTTACACGAATGATTCCTAAGTATTTCCTTTACTTATGAATAGTTTTCTTCTAAACCATAAGGATTCCCCTTGAAATTTCTCAAGGATCAGGCTCTAACCAAAGAATCTTGAAGAATAACCATTCTTAATTACTAGTGTTCGAAGTACTTCTAGTTACTCATTTATTCAATTATGGAGTGAATTAGATTCCTTTTCTTGCTTAGTGGAACCCAACTTTGAGAACTGGCACATTGTTCGTTCCAGGCTTGTGTTCTGTCAATTGATTTTCTGACAGAACTATCGTATCTTCTCATAAAGTCTAATGAAAACAATTAACTTAATATCTTTTTCTTAGTTTCTGACAGTAACCACGTAATTTGCTTCCATTTACCAGTGAATATAAGCTAATCTCATCCTTTTGATGGATTCCTGTAAGTACATATATCATTGGTCCACTAACAGACATGGTATTCCGTTGCCTGAAGTATTATGTCCTGGCATTGTCTTGTGATATTCATGATCAACCTGCAAAGTGTTTTAAGTCAACATTATCAACTTTTTGTCACCTAGGTATCTGAAACCGTTCACATAGATGATTGAACCGACCTTTCTTGATGATAATATTTGGCCGATAAATTGGTGCCAACTGTTTCAACATTATGGAATGCCACAAACATTTATCAACCTCATTCAACAACTATATGAAGACACCACATCACAAGTAATTCACAATGGGAAGATCAGTAATGCCACTGAAGTGAAGTGAAGACAGGAGTAAAACGAGGCTGTCTACTATAACCCATGATATTCCTGATTGTGGTCGACTGGAATCCATCATACAACAAACAGTGAGGAGCTGTGAGAAGAGGGGGATACGCTGGCTGGACTGCAGATAAGAACCTAGAAGACTTGGATTTCGCCGATGACCTATGTCTAATGTCACACAAACTCGAAGATGTACAGGCGATAACTAACAAGTTGACAGAAGAGGTGAGGCAGGGAAACGAAGACGGGACTTCAAGTGAAGTGACTGTAGAGAAGACAGGTGATGAGGATACCTAACCAACAAAAACAAGCTCCAATCACTATGAACGTGTGAAACTTGAAGGAAGTGGCTTCCTTCACGTATCTAGGCAGCACTGTTTCAACTGCAGGCGACTCGGACGAGGACGTCAAAGTCAGTCAGGATCGGAAAGACAACAAGACAGACCTTCAATGACCTGAAACCAGTGTGGATATCTTCTACACTCCACTCAGCATAACGCGTGAACAACATCTGCATTTTCAACACCAATGCCAGTCAAATCAGTGCTCCTGTATGGTTCAGAGACTTGGCGGTACGTTACGAAAGGGATTTCCAACAAACTACAAACATTCATCAACAACTGCCACCTACGATGACTCATTACCGAAGCTCAGGTGACCAGAATAATAAGAATGAGCAATGAGGAACTCTAGCTGGCTGGCTGGCTGGCTGGCTGGCTGGCTGGCTGGCTGGCTGGCTGGCTGGCTGGCTGGCTGGCTGGCTGGCTGGCTGGCTGGCTGGCTGGCTGGCTGGCTGGCTGGCTGGCTGGCTGGCAACGAACCAACGAAGCAAGAACCTATCGATGAACAAATCTGCATAGGAAGGAAGTGGAGATGGATTGGGCATACACTGAGATGCTCGACTGGGGACATCATGCATCAGGCTAGGTATTCGAGTGGAATCCAGATGGGGAGCTACCAGTTGGGTATCCGAGGTGAGGGTGACATGGCGCAGATGGTGTGAGGAGGAAATGAGAGCTCGTGGGCAGTGTTGGATCCAGGTTGATAAGATTTCAGAGAATGGAGTGGATAAGAGACGTGCTACTGAATCACTATGTTCCACTAGGAACCCAAGACACAAATAATGATAATAATATTGGCGGGAACTTTAAAAAGCAATTATGGATGAATATACACAATTTACTAGTATTTTTTGCAGTGTCATTCAAAACATAGGCTCTGTGGAAGAGTGACGACCTAAGGCTCATATTATTTGGAGGGCTGGATTGCAGTAGAACGAAAACAATGTTTTCGATAGAATAGCATCTACTTCTTACAATGTAAAACAATTTCAAATGAAGGAAATGCTCACATACCTAACTGAGAAGTCTGAACATCTTCGGTTCGATTATTGTCGGCGCTATGAATGTACAGTACTTATGCATCCCATACTAAGATAACGACGTTTTCCGATGCTTCCATGTCTGCAGTTGTGCTCCAAATGATTTCAATCCATGATGAAGTTAATAAACTCCTACAAACCTCTAAATAGAATACTTGAGTTAAATCAACAAAATGTTATCAGCCATAAGAATATACATCATTCATGCATGTTACTTATACACTTAGGAAGATTCATTGGATATTCTAGATAGGAAGGTGAACAATCAAAAGAGACTAATGTATTCTAAGGACTCAAAAATTTTTTATGCTAAAACGTTGAAAAGGTTTGATTGAGAGTAGAGTTCAAACAATCACATCAAGATGTTTTGGTTTATAAGTTCTCGTGACTGAGGCGACCAAAATGACCAACCCCTATTAGAATGTTAATTTCCGTACGGATGTTTAAATATTGACAATAATTTCATTTTCAAACTAATTTTGAATAATGGCTAAAATTCCGATCCAGAATGCGTGTTTTATTACATCTAGGATACATTAGCTGATTCTACCTGCCTTCTACTGAATTTTTTTACGCCAAATAAGACTACATTATTAATATTTTTATTATTTGTGCCTTGGGTTCCTAGTGGAACATAGTGATTCAGTGGCACGTCTCTATTCCACTCCATTCTCTGAAATCTTTTGAACCTGGATCCAACACTGCCCACAAGCTCTCATTTCCTCCTCACACCATCTGCGCCATGTCACCCTCACCTCGGATACCCAACTGGTAGCTCCCCATCTGGATTCCACTCGAATACCTAGCCTGATGCATGATGTCCCCAGTCGAGCATCTCAGTGTATGCCCAATCCATCTCCACTTCCTTCCTATGCAGATTTGTTCATCGATAGGTTCTTGCTTCGTTGGTTCGTTGCCAGCCAGCCAGCCAGCCAGCCAGCCAGCCAGCCAGCCAGCCAGCCAGCCAGCCAGCCAGCCAGCCAGCCAGCCAGCCAGCCAGCCAGCCAGCCAGCCAGCCAGCCAGCCAGCCAGCCAGCCAGCCAGCCAGCCAGCCAGCCATCAGAGTTCCTTGTTGCTCATTCTTATTATTCTGGTCACCTGAGCTTCGGTAATGAGCCATCGTAGGTGGCAGTTGTTGATGAATGTCTGTAGTTTGTTGGAAATCCCTTTCATGTGTGACACTCGAAATAAGTCATCGGCGAAATCCAAGTCTTCTAGGTTCTTTTCTGCAGTCCAGCCAGCGTATCCCCCTCTTCTCACAGCTCCTCACTGTTTGTTGCATGTTTGATTCCAGTCGACCACAATCAGGAATATCATGGGTGATAGTAGACAGCCTTGTTTTACTCCTATCTTCGCTTTAAAAGCATCACTGATCTTCTCATTGTGAATTACTTAACTTTTGCCACAAATAAGAGTATAAGCTGCAAGATTTCTACAATGTATTATGAAACGTTTTATTATCCTTTTGATATAATGCATTTTAAGACTTGTTACAGTTTACAAGTGAACAGTCAACAGTAATACTGAAATTTGATGTTGAAATTCTATCTGGGGGTTTGTAGAGGTTTATTAATTGACTTTATACTGAAACTCATCATAGACTGACATCAGTTGGAGGAATATTAGAAACCTCAGAGCACTTGACAGGTGTTTCGAAAGTCTAGTATGGGACTCCTTAGACGGTTTTGAAATTGATTAAGGTTTTATATGCAGCTGATGAGAAGTTCTGCAATAAAATGGATCTATGCTATAATGCAGAAACCGTTGTCCTCTCTGTATTTAAATTTTTCACAGGAGAGTCACAATTTAAGTCGATCATAAGTTAACCCAAGATAAACTTACATATATTAATCAGAAAATAAACAAGACAATTCCACAAATGGCTGACTAAAATCCACTGGTTCAGCCAGACAAACATGGTTATGAATTAATGATGGATATTAGCCGGCAGTGGAATCCAGGATGCGCATTTGATCCTACGTAGGACTCGTCAACTGGATGTAACTGCCTCCCAGTGAGTGCTGTTGTCCCCACTGGAATTTGGACTCAGGAGTCATCGCTTCAAGCACCAGAGCGTTACCTACTACACCACGGAGCCACGATAACCACTTCTTGTGTGATGGGTATAGATTGAGTATAATTCCTTATATATTACAGTCGTTGATTGGATCGAATTAATCCGTCACTATTGGCATATGGGCTCCTGTGCGGATGCCTTGATATTACCTGTGTTTTAATTATAATAAATTATAATAATGGTAGCTAGCAGTTGAATTCAGGACCTTCATTAACACTAAAACTATACCTGTAGCACAAGAATTGGCTATCGTGGCTCGGTGGTGTAGTGGATAACGCTCTCGAGTTTGAAGCAGTCGCTCCCATGCCCAAATCCCGATGGGAGTAACATCACTCACTGGGAGGTAGGTATATCCAGTTGACGAGTCCCGAATAGGACGAAATGGGCATCCTGGGTTCCACTTCTAGCCACTGCTCATCATTACTGCAACTGTAAACAGCAGGTAATATGGAGGGATCTGCTTAGTAACCCATATGCCAATTCAGACCGATCAATTTGGTCCAATCAACGATGGTATCATACAAGCAATAACACTATGGTTATGAATTGTTAGGACAGTAGCTACGTCAAAGTTAATGAATTATTCCTCACGATTAACAAATTCCTGTGATATTAGTTACTTTACTCACTCACGGATGGTTATTTTCCGTATTGCGATATGGTCGAAAGAGAAAGGTCTTCGGATAACTGCTGAGTTTAAATATGTTTACTTGATGAGAGACATACTACGTGGTCTGGTTTCTGTATACTACTGAATATTTTGAACTGAATCCGTATACTCAACAACATAAACTCCTGATAACTCCTAACACGGGCAAAAATGTACATCTATGAAGAAAAAGAAACTTGGTTTAAGGACGGAAAGAATGAACTCTGTATCCTGTACGACAACAGCAGAAAAAGATGAACAGTTCAAAACTCGGAAATCTTTAATTAACTATTTGACTGAATACTTTCAAGAAATAAAGGAAACGGTTTTCGATACACATGAAGTAATGGCATGTTAAATATTGTGACATGTGTAATCGATAGAGAAATTGAAGAAGGGGAGGAAAATGTGTGACAGTTTTACATCGAAGAAGGTTCTATTCACCTGCTGATATCATATAAACAAGTTCTGAAGGTTAAAAAGCACCGTTCCACTCAACCCTAATTCAACCATTGGCTTCTTTGAAAAAGAAAGGTAAGCCTGCACGACCTATTCTTTCTGGCATTATATTTGTCTTTCTTTATGAATCTGGTAAACATTATAAAAATGCTTCATTTCTCCTCCTTCCCCTACTAGATGCTGGTAGAAAACCTGCTTCCATTGAACGAATTGATTGGTTCGTACAGTATTTTAATGGAATACGACGTGATATAAAGCGTACAAAATTAGCTGAAAATATGATAACTAGCCCTAAAGGTGAATGGATTTATTTCGATAAGTTATCTGATAAACCACAAGGTGTGAACATTTTTTGTGTTATCCGCCTAAAAGATATTCAGAAGGCTACACAAGCTTATTACTCTTCCCCACAAGTTAGTCTATGGTTACGTGAACCGAAATTATTAGTCTATATTGAAGGTGAAGATCGTCCAGGAATTGTAACTGGTGCTGAAACACAAACAGTTAAAATTAGATGTGTTATTAAAGGTGAGTTGTAGTGAAATGTTACAAATTTTAAAAACATAAAATTGTTAAATTGTAATATGAGGTGCGTTACGCAATCTGAACAGTTTGAGTGCTTAAAAGTCTTTCACGCTGATTCGTAGAAGTCATTAGACAGATCACAGTGATCTAAACACCCAACCGCCATTTCACTGTCTTGACGCTGAGTTCATCAGTTGTGTCCCTGAACAAAATCAGCTCACAGATCACTCCGATCTGGCTGGGGAAACTTATAAGGCATCCCGAGTGGCCCTTAACTACTTAAGTCATTCAATGGTCCATTTCATTAGTTGATAGCACTTTTGTACCAGAGATCATATCTTTTGATCGTATTGGGCAGTTGAAAACCTCCTCAGCTGACATAAATGTCAACGTGGAATGTCGAATTTTTAAATCATTTGCAAACTAATCATTCTATGTAGACTGCTTTCTTTTTATTGTAAATTCATAGTTCCAGTTAGAAAAAACATTATAAGTTTGAAAAAGCCGGAACTAGAATGTAGTGTAATGAAAAATTCGAATGATCTTCGCAGAGAAGGCATTCGCTATAAAATATTTCATTGATGCTGTTTTCCCCTTCTAAAATATTATTACTATTCACACTAACTAGTATAGTACATATTACTAAAATGTGAATGAGTATTAGGTAAGTTTAGAAAATTAAGTTACCAAAATGATTGTCAATGTAAGTATGTAGATGATGCTAATGTGAATCAAGTCAATAAAGATATATCTTAGGTTTTGAGCCTAGAGCTCTCCACTGAGATAACAATGATTTCTTCAAAAGGAAGAAACTTTTTAGTAAGATTAATTTCCTCGAAGTTTGTATGAAGTGTATGAATAGCAATATATCAGCATCTCGAACTCATCAGAACCTGAAAGTCAATTAAATACTTCAAAGCTGAGGCATTTCATGGCTATGTGCCTGAATATACGTTTAAAGGGTTAATACTGAGTATGGCAAATATTGATCCTATTTCACGACACCAAAAAAACTGATGAGCATATATTGAAGACCTTTCAAGTGGAAGCATTTCCTTCATGAATAATTGTAGGATTGGATGAGTGAGCATAAGCACTGACCATTGCAGTTAACACCTGATTCTTCTGTCAATTGATTCTGGCTACGTTGTTAGTTCATAAAGACCAGTGATTTAAGAAGCATAAAAGTTTCAAGTTTTATATTTTTAAAAATATCAGTTTTTAACCATCTATAAATGTACATCTGAAGAACGATATTGCTGATAAATAGTCTTTTCATCAAGCACTTCTGTTCTTTAAACTTAACACTAAAATATTACAGGTGATTTTGACAGAAATTAGCTGAAATGAAAATCGACATTTTAAGTCACTTGCTTGTGACCTATTTGACCTTGATGTATGCTGCTGTATGGTCAGGATAGATTCTATTGGACAATTCTGAACTGAAGGGAGCCAATCAGGACAGGTTTTTTATCGCTGACCTTGAACATTCGTAGGTTCATGAAAAGCACATATATATGACGAAAAAATCATCCTTGCACTCACGGGTCATTATTCACCCCACGATGTTTTCATGGTCAAGCGTTTTATGGTGTTCAGTATCCGAGAAATATATGAGCGTTTCATTGCACTTAGCCACTTTAACCTTTTACAATTCACATTATATCTAGATGTCAAATCTTTTATTTTGATTCCTTTCATACTAACTGTGTTTTTTTCATTCCTCTAAAGATGCTTGGCGCAACAAAACTGTGGATGAGGCCGACATCGCTTGGGAGACAAAAGTTACATCCCTTCAAGAAGAAATATCAGATAATAATGAACGAGCTAGACCACAACCATCTCCAAGAGACTTACCCATGTTGGGAGCTAAGGCACTCTATGATCAAATGGTAATTGCTGGTCTTCGAAGGCAACCCAATTGGATTGCTAGATTCAGATGTAAAGGGACAGATTTGAAAACTGGTGCTAGTGGATACTCTGATTATGTGAAGTTAGAGGTTTTAGCCGGTGACACTTGTGAGTTTAACAACTTTCATCATTATGCCATATATGCCATTACATATATATGTTTGCTGGAAAACGGGTTGTAGGTTGGTTCGTTGCCAGCCAGAGTTCCTTGTTGCTTATGCTTTCTGGCCACCTGATCTTCAGTATATATATAGTTATTTATGAAGTTACTTCCAAAAGGACCTGACTCATTGAAGCAAAGTATCTACTTTAACAACGAATCACTCTACATGGTGAGCTGAGAGACCTTGTTGTGTTCCATGTCTTAGTTTCATCCCAACCGCTAGAGAATTTGCAGATCTGTCTATCATGTGCAGATGTACATCAGTAACCCCACAGTGACCGATCTTCTGAAGTCATCTTTATTGACCCTCCCCGTCCCCCAAGGAAATAAATACGATGCTTATACGATTACATAGGATGACATTCCCAAAACCAAAGATATTCAGGTGAAGGGAGAGATTGATCATAGAATCTTTGTTCATCGAACCAACACTTAACGCATGTAACAGGGATGATACATCACATATTCTAGATATCTGCAGAATATTACTGCCATTAAGATAGAAGAATAGAGAACTGTTGAACTATATCAGAGAATTATATAATAAAGATGGATAGTGGCTAGCAGGGGAATGCAGGATGCGTGTTTCGTTATATTTAGGACTCATCGTCTGGGTTTACCGGCCTCCTAGTGAGCAATGTTCTTCCCAGTGGGATTCGAACTCGGGACCGATCGCTTCAAACGCCAAAGCGTTATCCACTAGATCACTTCTTCTTTTTTTCTTCTTCAATAATCACGATCGGCTCATAAAGTAACTACATATATTTGTTATTATACACTGAATAAAGGAATTCATTTACATAATTTTCACCTAACACCGTAAATCCATTTTTTCCCTATCGAATTTTAATTTTTTTATCCTACTACGTCTTAGTGGAACAAATTCCCAAGCTACGAATTCTTCCACATATCGATTCAAGTTCACCGTATCCATACAAAGTGGAGTGTATAGATGAAAATCAGAATTATGAATCACAAGTAACTTGGACACGTCAAGATGAATCAATTGATCCGGTAAGTTACTGATGTAATTGTTCTATGTCCATTTATTACAATCTATTGTAAGTGTATAAGAGAAGTGAAAAGTGGATAGCTCAATGATAACGTCTTTGACTGCAGCAATGGTTGACGTGGATTTGACTCTCACATGGGACATTTGTTCCCTTGATGTTGCTGATACACTTAGTTAATGGGTGCCAACAAACGCGGAACGTTTTTCCTTTCCTTGTATTTTTCCGTTACACAACTTTATTCAAGATTCTAACCAGTAAGAGAAGTCAAATAAATACTCTGAATTTATATTCGAAGTGGAGATTTTAATAATTTAATTCTTCTGAAAACAATTAATACGGTCTAAATTACCTTCGAAAAATAAGACTTGTTGTTTATTTCTGGACTATGTCTGCTGAAGTAAGCATGACTTTGACGTATATCAGTGAATTAGAAATACACCTATGCAGTACTCGAATCGGTAACAACTGATTGTCCAATGAAGCTGGATAGTCTTTACTGCTTAGCACTGATTTGAATCTTTAGACCAAGTCTTGCGATCCACTCATTAAGCAAAGTGATATGACACTGTGGGACACTTTATTTCGGTATTAGATGCTGGAAGTCGATTGGCCTGAATCCCTGACTTATATAGGTTTAGTACTTGTCAGTACTTATTGGCAAAGCATGTCTGTAAGTACTGGGAAAATAGTGATTTCTTGGTGATTCGGAGAAGTTCCCCCTCCTCGATTGTTCATACCATAAATGAGTCCCCCTAGAACTGGATTGTATACATCTATTGGCCATCACTGGGTAGTCGATGTAGTCGTTAGTACTGGTTTTTCAGTGTTACCGCTAAGCGAAGTAATGTGACATTACTGATTGTGTTGCACCATCTCCCACAATATACACAGTGTATATGAAGTGTATATCTCGTAAGTCAACAGATGAGAAGGTGATACCTAGCAGTCATGCAATTTCAGTCACTTGGTACCGTGAGATTTTTGGTAAGGTTAGTTCACGTAGTAGAAAACTTGAGAAATAGATCATATTCGAAAAACTAAAGTAATTTTTGACTGTATTACTGTATAAGTTATATACTTCAGTACTTTTTTCGGTATGTAAACCACAATTCCAGCACTATACTCAAATTGTAAACATATTTATAGTTACTGTTTATCATTCTTAGTTTTTCATGAATACGAGCTGAATTTCAGGTTTTCTGTCTCCAGAGTACTTACAGAGTGTACTAACAAGGCTCTGAAATTAGACGGATTAAGGATTGAAAACTATTAACAGATAGAATATTAAATTTTCATGAAACTCATGGTCTGATGTTGAATGTTCGTGGTTATTCAACTGAAAGCTTTAACGTCAACAATACTGCCTTTTACTAAGCCTTAGAAAAGTTAACCTGCAACTATCAGGAGACTAATGTTTCCTCAATGTTTCAATAATGCATCTTTGAGTCCTGGAACCATGGACTTTACGACTAATTTATTCAGGTCATATCTTGTTAAGTTCAATTGTCACTTTCCACTACCATATATATGTTAAGGTGTCTTGAACCCAAACTATATTTTCAAGTTGGTATTCATCATGAAGTGATATCAGTTGGAGGAACAGTGAGAAACCTGGGAACATTGGACATCTATGTCGTCCTAGTATGGGATCTCTCAGTAGTGTACATCCATGAAAGTCTTGGGTTCGATCCCTGGTGATGTGAAGTCATTGGTGGGCACTACTGAAGAGTCCAACACTTGGACGAAACAAATGTCAAGTGTTCCTCCAATTCATATGAACTCATAACGAATAGCAATTTGAAATATCTCTAAATCCTCACAAACCTCCAAATTAAACTATGTACAGAAACTGATTGCCTATTGATAAACAATTTATGCCTATTCTTCAATTCTGTTAAACGATTTCATTTCATTAGAATATATTACTTTTATTGAATTTGTTTTATTTTTCTCTTAAATTATAACACTATAGGAACAGATTACAATGGTTCCTAATTCAGCCGTATTAAAATGGACATACAATGGTATTGATAAATTTGATCCAAGATTTCATGCTGGTATATATACATGTAGATCTATTAATCCATATTCATCATCTGTGAAACAAGTTTATATTCCTTTTGATCTAATGCCTACAGGTGAGTGTTACTTTCGCTTAATTTACTTTGATCATTTTAAGTTAGTCCCTTTGATGATGAATAACGAATAGAATAAAGAAGTTGACTACTTCAAGTCAAATCAATTGTCAGTTGTTTCCTATTGTTATTCTAGGATATAGCTTGTTTAATTATAGTTATGTTGCATTTCTGAAAGAGACTGAAACCAGAAGATGAAAACTTTCACTAAGTACTCTTTTTATTTCCTATATCTGAATGCATTGGCATATAAATAGCATGGTCAACATATGCTAAAGCTTACTAACGTCTATCAATGAGAAGATATATCTATTTTATCAAGATAAAAATACTCTTGTTAGACGGGGGGAGTGGGCGAATTTCTTCATTTTAAGTCTATGTTTATGTAAATCTGTATCCATTATTCATTACTCATCTTCTTTTACTTACTTCCTGTAGATTATGAAACTCCAATCACTCCTGAAGTACGTATATTTTCAAATGTTAATGAAATATTCCAAGATTCTGGTGATCGATATGTTCGTGTCATTCAAGGTCAACCGTTTGAAGTAAGTTGAATAATGTTCAACTTTTAGATTTCCGATATTTTCTCATATTATTAACGGTAATTTCAGTGGAAAAATTGTCACTTACTGAGATGCAGGTAGATCCAGTTGACGAGACCCAAATAAGAAAAAATGAGCATCTGGGATTCCAGTGCAGAACACCAAATAGACAGTAGTTACATCATTACAAACACTAGTATTTGTACTGGGTGATGATTAAAAGTGAGATGAAAATCTGGACCTCGGCGGGATTGGAACTATCGATCACCAGGTTACCGGCTCAGTACTCTGCCAACTGAGCTATCGAGTCCGACTATTAATATTATTATTATGGTTATTACTATTGTTATTATTAGTCCCTTGGGTTCCTAATGGAACATAGGGCTTCAGTAGCACGTCTCCAGTGAACTCTGCTCTCTACAATCTTTTGAACCTGGTTCCACGACAGCCAACAACCTCTCATTTCCTCCTCGCACGACCTCCTCCATGTCACCCCCGGCACCGACACCCAACTCGTCGCTTCCCATGGGGATTCCACTCAAGGACCTGATGCGTGATGTCCTCAGTCGGCCTTCTCAGTGCATGCCCAATCCATCTCCACTTCCTCCTGCATATTTGTTGGGTGATATGTTCTTGGTTGGTTCGTTCCCAGAGCTCCTTGTTGTGTATTCTTTCTGGCAATCCATCTGATCTTCAGTAGCGAGCCAGCGTAGGTGGCAGTTGTTGATGAATGTCTGTAGTTTATTGGAAATCCCTTTCGTGACGCGCCAAGTCTCTGAGCCATACAGAAGCACTGACTTGACGTTGGTGTTGAAAATCCGTATCTTGTTCCACATGCTGAGTGGAGTGCAGAAGATCTCCACACTGGTTTCAGGCTAATGAACGCCTGTCTTGCTTTTCTGATTCTGACTTTGACATCCTCGTCTGTGCCTGTGTCGCCTGTAGTTGAAACAGTGTTTCCTAGATAGGTGGAGGAGGTTACCTCCTTTAAGTTTCTCCCCTTGATGGTGATTGGAGTTTGTTGTTGTTGTTGATGGTGGTGGTGCAGTATCTTCATCACCTCTATTTTCTCTACACTCACTTCACTTGAAGTCCCGTTTTCGCTTCCCTGCCTCGCCTCTTCTGTCAACTTGTTAGTTTTTGCCTGTAGATCTTCAAGTTTATGTGACATCAGGCACAAGACATCGGCGAAATCCAAGTCTTCTAGGTTCTTTTCCGTCGTCCAGTGTATCCCCCTCTTCTCGCTCCCCACTGTTTGAAGTCAGACTGCTGACCAGAATTTTATTTCATTTCAATCACCAAATGTTTTGCCCGACTATCATGTGAATTGATGACGCGTTACTACCGCTTGATCATATTTTAATATCTAATATTCGATACATTAACCTTATTCTTTAGAAATGGAGTTCTTCAACTCTTTTCTTGATAGAAGGAGGAGGCAATCAGACAAATCGGATAAATAAAGTTTTTTACAGTATGGTATATATTCAGCATTTATTCAGCCTATCTGTCAAATAAGAATTGACTCTTCAGGATAACTTATGGAAAAAATACATTTGATTCTTTTCAGTGTAATATTCTTAGGAAAAAATTACTTCCACCCGGAATTCATTACTGAATTTCAAAATATGAAAATAACCCTTATAAGTTAAACTGTCCTACTGATGGAACTTAAATATCCCTATAAGTGAAATTGTTGAATTCAGCCAGAGAAACTTATTTAGCTGATTAATGAAAAAGGTTTCCTATTGAATTAAAACCTTTTTTTCATACATTTCTTTATTTTGACAAGTTTAAATCAAGACAAAACAACAGATTTATAGAAACAATATGAAACGATTCATTAATTTCGGAGTTTCTCATCAACCACATACAAATGTTAGCATAATTGAATCATTTCGACAGAGAAATTATCGATTTGCAGTAAAGATAACATTGATATGCCATAATTCGAAGGAACAAGAGTTGAATGAATACATATTTGTCGCCGGTTCGAATATTTTATAGCAGAAGTTAGATAAGGGAGAGAAAGACAATCGTACTCAACATATTAAGAAAGGTTACTAAAAATATATGAAAGTTTATAAGATATATGTTAACTAAGAGCTAATAGGGATACAATTCAGGTAATGAAATAAAAAAGGAAAAACAAGAAAAACAAACAAACTCGAATGAAGTGATAATGTCTGAGAACCAACTGATACACACTGACAAAATCAACGTAGAACCTCGTACAAAATTAAATCGGTTCAACTTGCTAGACTTCCCAGAAGAATACAAAGAACAGGTGGATAGAAAAGCAGTGATATTAAAGAAGATAAAGTAGTGTGAGACAATAAACCATCAGAAGATAAACGTAACTGAAAACATCTTCGCGACTGCCATCGATTTTCAACCATGTCACCAGAGATCCCAACCAACCAGTCTACATCACCCCACACTACTAACATAAACAGTCAGAGACTTCATCGACTGGTACCACGTTTTTGTCTGGCCATTCTGAACCATCTTTCAGCATAATCCAACTTCTCCTTGTATGGCACGTCAAGGTAGGCGGTGGCTCAGCATGTGCAGTACACATCCAAGCCATCTCAGTCGACTAAACTTCACGACCTCGTCAATCGACTTGCCTATCTTACCTAGTACCCTTCGCCACACCTCACTTCTGCTCACAGTGATTCCACCAAACTCGAACAATGCTCTGAAGACACCTGTGATCAGAATTCTGTAATCGCTTCATGTCCTCTACTTTTAAAGACCATGTCTCAGATACGTATAACAGGACAGAAGGGACTGCAGCGTAGCATACTAAATGCCTCGTCAGTCGGAGCCGCAGGTGACGCAAGTTGGCAAATGCCAAACGGGCTTTGTGTATCCGAGCTGAGATTTCGTCACCACCCAGCCTGTTCAGGTTGGTGCAACTTCCGAAGTAGGTGGAGTGGTCGGCACATTTCACAACTTCAATCCCCATCCTCAAACTGTGGGTACTTGCAACAGACCAGCCCTTAACCATCGTATTACATTTGACTGGTGTGAGATGCATGCCTAAAATACTCAGATTTCTGCTCAATGCATTCAGAAGACACTACATTTTGTCAGCGTATTCACCTAGCAAGACAATATCGTCTCCATACTACAAATAGACCAGATGACCTCAAGGGGTAGATCAATTCCTCTGGAGTCAAACATGCCTAAGGCTGTTTCCATTAGTATGAGGAAGTTAAATAGGAACGGTGACAGTGGCCATTCCTGGAGGGCAGCACTGGTTTCAGTCAATCCATATGAGAACTCTCCATAAGCCCTGACAAGGCTGTAAGAGTTCGGGTAGATAGCTTTGATAAGGGTTATATGCTATCTCGGTACTCCCTTCACAGTCCAACGTTACCACAACACTTCACGGTCGACAGAATCAATTGTCGCCTTGGCGTGAAGAAATCTGGCAGGTGTTGGCTATTGGCTGGTAGATATGCCTCTTTGAACGCCCAACGTAGTTACCTCAACAGAAGCAGTTGAATTGATAAATGCACATAGAAGTGATAGAATCAAGCAGTTTGTTCTTATTTCTTACACTTAGAATCACGCAGTTGTAGAGGATGAGACATAATTTAGCGGCTGAGAAGGCTGGGTAATGATCTCAATGTAAACGTCACTCCTGAGTCTCAATTGCAAGAAGATTTGCTTCTTAGGAACTGTTGGCGTTCTTGTCATTAACCCTCTTCATATTTATACACTTAGTTACAAAATTGTCCGGATAGCCATTTCTACTAGGCAAATCATGGATGATGGTGAACTCTTCCTTTATGGCATCATCTGAGCAAATAGCTGTGGCGTAGTATGCTAGGCATCTCATCATGTCCCCCTTGTGTTCGAGGGGTACGGCACTAAATAAGTGCGTGTATTGACCTGTTGAAGTTAGTTTTCTATATCAATTCGTTTCAGAGTTCCATCTAACCTTCTCACCAACAAAATATCAAGAAATGGGATACTGTCATTTTTCTTCTCTTCCATTGTGAAGTTGATTGACAGATGAACATTATTCAGCTTATTCAGAACAGCATTCTTATCAATCTCAATTTTGAGAACTATGAAGGTATCATCCATGCAAAGACAATATGACTTTGGACGGTTAATGGTTTCGTTCAGTGGACCATTCTCCAGTTTTGCCAGAAAAAATTCTGCTAAGAGCGGACAAAGAGGTGACCCCATAGCTACACCATCAGACTGCCTGTAGATTTCATTGTTGAAAAGGAATTCTGAGTTCATCGTACACCTCAGAAGCAGTTCTTTTAATGTTGAGACTAGAATACCTATTACCATGTCGTACTTCATATGTTAGCTGAAAATAAAGTCTAGTATCTCCATTAAAGGAACGTAGGTAAAAGAGATGAAACACTATATGATATCATTAACTTATTATCTACTTTCAGATCCTCAATGTTTCCAGCAAATTCAAAGGTATCTTTGAGACTGTACTTCACAACTTCTTTGTGGAGAGGCTTCAAGAGTTGTACTAACCATTTTGCAGTTGTATGATACACAGAGTTTGTCATGTCGAGAACTGGTCGGGGAGGCAAACCGTTTCTATGCAGTTTTGGTAGACGATAAAGTCTAGGTGTAGCAGTTCTAATAGGTTTGAGCATTTCAAAGGTGCTTTCTGAAATGAAACCAAGTTGTTTTATCTTTTTCAGTGATTCCGTTAGCTGTTTCTCAGTTTTCTCTGTCGTATCACCACAAACGACTAATTTCTGAAATTTACTCTCATCACTAAGTAAAGAATTCAATTTGTTTATGTAGTCTTTGATATCCATCAAAACTATTCCTGATTCTTTTACCTGGCCTGATAATCACGGTGTTTGCATTAGTTTTAGGCTTTCTTAAAGCTTCACTGTTTTTGTGAAAATACTCTCCACACCGTTCCTACTACTCATGTACTTTGGGCAGGAGTCAACGATTGTAGTCTTAAGTCTATCAACGTCCTCAATAGATGGTAGTACCAAACTAATACTGTTTTTAACGTTATGGCTTGTATTACCCTGTCGTTGAGTGAACCAAATAGATCGGTCTCCTAAGCGGATGCCTCTATATTGCCCATGTTTGATTTAGATATTGATAATCGATAGGACGAAACATGCGTCCTGGATTCCAATACCAACCATAACTAATGTATAAATGAAACAGAAGATATTAAGGCGTCCGCGAAGGAGTCCATATGCCAATAGACACTGATCAATCTGGTCCGCTGAGAGACTGGATAATACAAGAAACAACATTAAAAAACTACATACATTGCATAGGAAGTAGTTATCGTGACTCAATGGTCTAATAGATAACGATCTGGCGTTTGAAGCAATCAATCCCGAGTTCGAGTCCCAGTGGGAACAACACCGCTCACTTGGGGGCAGGTACATCCAGTTGACGAGTCCCAAGTAGGATGAAATGCGTATCCTGGACACCACTGCTACCCACTAACCATCATTAGCATGCAGTACTGTTTTTTATCACAAGACTACAAAAGATTTTTGTCAATATCAAGGAAATAAGGTGGTGAAACCTAGTTTTCCATTCCCTTCGAGTTTTTCAAACAAGCATAGTATGATTACCTAAAATTATAGTTTGTAAGAATAAAGATAGTCCAAGTTCGATGTAAAACAATAACTTCTGATAAGCAGTATGCTAATCAGTCACTTAAACTCCAGTCATGTATGTAGTATGCAGGAATAGAATTTTAAGTTAAATTGGTAAACCCATTGAAAACATTACTGTCTGTAGATCTGATAGTTCAGGGTAAGTGAATGCAACTGGTTTTCATTTTTTTTAGCACAAGATGACTGAGTTGAGAATGCTTTGGAGTGAAATAATTAGACTTGAAGTGGTAGTAGGTTTTCAGATGTGCTTTAGACAGGAATAAACTGAAAACTCTAGTTCCACGTGGTAGTCACTTTCTTGTAAGACAGCTAAATTTCTTCATTCAAAGAAGTAGTTTGATGTCTCGTTTTTATACGTGGAAGTGGTAGACAGTATCAGACAATTGTATCTAGAAGAACAAAGTTTGTTTGGATCACAAGTGTGTTCCGCAACGGGATGCTTGTGGTGGGCACAAATGGTAGAATACAGTATTTGTCGATATATTCGATGATGAATTTGCTAGGGATGAAGTTCAATGTTCAGTGAAAATACATGTTCCTTGTAGATAAAGATGGTTCCAGAAAGACTTCGACAAAAGTTTGCAATTATAAAAAAGGTGTTTCTCATTTATTAAACAGAAGATTATTCAAATAAGGCATGAAGTGATTCTCTTCGCCGAATAACGTTCTTATTTAGGAGGTTTTAGAAGCTTAAATGTATTATTCTCTGCCTCTGCTATCTCATATTGTCACATAAGAGATCGGTAAGATATTTAGCCTTCTTTATAATTCAGCTTGATTTGGATTCAGGTGAGAAGTCCTGGTTGGGTAGATAGTATGACTCCAATCAACATACGGGTACGCTTCATGTAACTTCATGAAATTCGGGCAAAGTGAAGATGAATACTGCCAGAAGATGAGTATTGTAAGTCAGTTGGCTAAGCTGCTAATCAGTATTCCTCTGGCTCCTAAATGGAATCGTCCTGCAATACAAGTTTTCTTCTTAACCACTACTTCTCACCATCGAGTAACTGTTTCACTTATTTCATACGTTAATGTATATTGAAATTGTATTTTTCCTTCTAGCTGATATGTACATTCTATGGGCATCCTCCTCCAGAAGGTGGTTTACAATGGTCTATTGATAGATTCAATGGTACAAGTAGTTCATTAAGTTCCCATTGGTTATCAATGCAAGGATTGATTATACATTCTGGTCGACATTATTGGACTCAGATTGGATCACCACAATTTGATGCACAAGGTAGACATACTGGTGTATTTCAATGTACTGCGTTAAATTCTATTGGTCAAATAATTGAAAGAGATCAAGTCAGAGTTGAACGTAAGTTAACTAACTTATATATATATATATATATATATATATATATATATATATATTTACAGTAAAATAGTCACAGTAGCACATATTCAGCAGTATATAAAAGATAACCAATGGGATCATGGTACTAGTCATAGTAGCGCAGAACAGGAAAAACCATTGAGAATACTGTTACACATCTAAGCACTTTTCATAATTCTGTCTGGAGGCTTATAGAGATTTATTAATTGATTTTCGGTTGGAATTCATCATGCACTGACAACATTTGGAGGAACAATGGGAACCTAGGGGGACTTGACAGCTGCTCCGTCCTACTGTGGGACTCCTCAGGAGTGCACACTCATGATCCCATCTCACCAGGGATTGGACCCATAACCTTCAGGCTCCACGGCCAGTACGTTATCACTGAGCCACTAGTTTGGAATCCAATGGTTCACATTTCTTACTCCCGGCAGTTCATGGTATACCGTGACCTACATCCAGTGTCGTCGCTGAGTAGCTGTCTTCATGTTCGACTTGTTTGACTCCACTGGTAATGACTTCTTATCGGAACTCCGGAAACCAACTTTCGAATCTAATCACCAGTAAGCGGTAGATTAATTCCATCTAGAGGTTTGTGGAGATCTTCAATATTCCTCCAACTGATGTCAGTGTATAATGAATTCCAACCGAAGTTCACTTTTCGTAACTTGATTATTTATCAACTATTGGTTCACTCATATTCTAACTGTCTGAATAATCAGAAATTATCACAAAATGAAACTGCAATAGTGGATGGCGTTTTGTTGAACAATATTTAAAAGGTATGTATACATCGTATGATTTTGAAATGATGGAGAATATTTGTAGCTCAGGTGGATAGTATTGGTTGTATTGTATTCTCTGAGCTGGGTTGTTTAATCGTGAAGCTTTCATCGTCTTGTTAGACGACATCATCAGAACTAACTTCAGTACGAAGCTAGTGCTGACGATGTCGTCTAGCAAGGCGATGAAAGCTTCACGATTAAACAACCCAGCTCAGAGAATACAATACAACCAAGGTATATATACCATTTAGCAATTAAAACGATTGGAGCTAAGAAATCATTTCATTTGTGGACACTGAAATTAAAGGAGCACGTTACCAAATCTAGGTTATCCTTGTAGGTTATATTACATCTGAGAGTTCTAGTTTTCTGGATAGATTAGTTGTTATCATTTTTACCACACAATGCGGGGGCTGTGAGCTGATTACCAAGATCATTTGAATATAATTTCGATAAAGTAGATAAGACAAAATAGTCCGGCAGAAAAATAAACAGAAACGATTAGTTTCTACACAGCAACTACTGGGATTAGAACAAGTATTATTTACTTTCTAGTCATTTACAGGATAGGTGATCCAACTTTACCCAGGTTAAGAAGTTCTGTAAACAGCCAAACAGTGAAATTTTCGACTGTGATTTCAACCACTTCTCAATTTATTGTCTGAGACATTAGTAGTTCCCTTCATGTTAATTATTCAATTTTAACTTATCAAACATTCGACAGTTTGTGTGTAAAAGACTAGTTCTTCAGGACACCTGAAGGACAAGGAGAATTGTGTGACTCCAGAGCCGATGAGACGTCTGCTTCAGGCCTGTCTCATGAAACCTTAGGTGGATTGATGGTATGATATTTGATTGTTTCAATGCAGGATACAGGAAACCCATACTGCCGGCACCGGAAGGCTCTGGGGCACGGAACAGTGTACTACTTTTTGTGACAATCTTTTCTAACTACACCTCCCCACCGTGAAGGTAACATCAGTAAGGTACTGCTGGTCATCTGCGAGAAACACATTACTTTTGTTTCAGCCAAGCCAGCCAGCAGTACGACTTTGACCTTGAACCCTCATCACAGTGTAGCAATTTACACTACAACAGTAATATTTTTCGTCTCTTAGCACTGTCCAACAAACCTGTGTGGTAAGGTGGAACCTTCATGGAAGTAAGTAATTCACGAGTGTGATTCTGATTTGTACGCCTGACCACCACTCCAAGATAGCAGCTATCAGTCGGAATTCAGCAAGATGGTATTCAAAATATGCACCTTCTCTGTTTTCCACGAATTAAGTGCGAGCGAAAGAATTCCACAATACGTAGAACAACCACATATATATGTAACTGTTTCAGAGTAGTGAACGCCTAGGATATACACAGAAATAGCTTGCATTTAACAGATAACATCTAAGCTTAACGCTAATATATTCTGCCTTAGCAAAATGAATGGTAAGTAATTTATTCTCCTAAAAACTATTGAACTAACATTTCATGATATTTGAGATCGATGAAAAATCTGTTTAATGAATTATTTTGCTTCCCAAGAACTGCTTTATTCCTGACTCTTTGAAACTCGACCCCTTACGTAGTCACTAGTATACACTGGTGAGAACACTCAGAAAGATTGACATAATCTTCATAAGAAGCCTCATATGCCTAGAGCCTTTTTCCAACCCATCGTTTTGCTTCCAAATTGCAGGTAAAAGTATGTGAATCAACGTGTAATTATCAGGTTGGTTGAAAAGGTGAAAAACCAGTAGGCTTGGAAATAGTTTAGTCCATCGTAATATACATACGCCTTGTAATTTGTATGCATATGGCTGACATTGTCCTTGACGTTGTAAGTGCACCTTATGTTACGGGAGAAACTAAGTAACCATTAAGGGCAGAATTCCAAGGTTAGTGTACACGCGTCCACACATTCATAATTCAGGATATATCAAGTCATTGGTAGAGATATACAGAGTGTCAACTAGAGCTATATAAAACCATAGTAGAAGGAAGCAGGTACCCACTGCTTCCAGATTCTTAATCGTTTGTTAATTGATGTAGGTTCGTGATGAATACCACTTTCAAATGAGAACTATACTTGAGAACAGAACCATGACCCTAATTAGAAAAAGAACTCAGGAAACATCATTCTGATAGTCAATGATAAAAACCTATCATAGCTCATTTCTAGGAATTCATCTCTTGAATAATAACACTCTTCTATTCATTTTTGTGTGTTACAGTTCATCAGGTTTATGTACGTATTAATGAACTAAGTGAATCTGGTTTAATAGAGAATCTAAAAGGTCAAAATGGTACAATTACATGCAATGCTTATGGTAAGTTAAATGTTATGCATAATGTATTGTTTTCTTTAAACAAACTATCTTGTTTAGCTTCACTTAAACATGAATAATTTAAAAGCTACGCGAAATATTCGAAGCTTATGGATTGTATGTTTAAAGTTGTGATTCAAGCTGAGATTTCAACTGACCCACATTTCAATATCATACTACACATCATAATCACAGTATCAGAGTTAAGTGGAGAAGTTTGTATTACAAGCTTATGACCCATTGATAACATCGAAGACATAATTGCTTCGTTTGTTTATATTATTATTATTATTTATTTGTCTCTTGGGTTCGTAATGGAACAAAGTGATTCAGTGGCACGTCTCTATTCCACTCTATTCTCTAAAATCTTTTGAACCTGGCTCTAACACTGTCCACAAGCTCTCATTTCCTCCTCGCACTATCTCCTCCATGTCACCATCACCTCCGACACCCAACCCATCGTTTCCCATCTGGGTTCCACTCGAATACCTAGCCTGATACATGATGTCCTTAGTCCACCATCTCAGTGCATGCCCAATCCATCTCCACTTCCTTCCACTGCAGATTTGTTCAGCGATAGGTTCTTGCTTTGTTGGTTCGTTGACAGCCAGCCAGCCAGAGTTCCTTGTTGCTCATTCTTATTATTCTGGTCATCTGAGTTTCGGTAATGAGCCATGGTAGGTGGCAGTTGTTGATGAATGTCTGTAGTTTGTTGGAAATCCCTTTCGTAACGTACCGCCAAGTCTCTGAACCATACAGGACCGCTGATTTGACTGGCATTGGTGTTGAAAATGCGGATGTTGTTCACGCTTTATGCTGATTGGAGTGTAGAATATCTCCACACTGGTTTCAGGCTAATGAACGCCTGTCTTGCTGTCTTCTCAATCCTGACTGACTTTGACGTCCTCGTTCGAGTCGCCTGTAGTTGAAACAGTGCTGCCTAGATAAGTGAAGGAAGCCACTTCCTTCAAGCTTCTCACGTTCATAGTGATTGGAGCTTGTTGTTGTTGGTTAGGTATCCTCATCACCTCTGTCTTCTCTACACTCACTTCACTTGAAGTCCCGTCTTCGCGTCCCTGCCTCGCCTCTTCTGTCAACTTGTTAGTTATCGCTTGTATATCTTCGAGTTTGTGTGACATTAGACATAGGTCATCGGCGAAATCCAAGTCTTCTAGGTTCTTTCTGCAGTCCAGCCAGCGTATCCCCCTCTTCTCACAGCTCCTCACTGTTTGTTGAATGATTGAGTCCAGTCGACCACAATCAGGAATATCATTGGTGATAGTAGATAGCCTTGTTTTACTCCTTTCTTCACTTCAAACCCAATATCATTGAGCTTCCCATTGTGAATTATTTGTGATGTGGTGTCTTCATATAGTTGTTGAATGAGGTTGATAAAGTTTTGGGGTAATCAGTAGTGTCTAAGCCGCTGCCTGCCAAATTACGTCTCGGTCGACGCTGTCAAAGGCCTTCTCAAAGTCGATGAAGTTGTTTATAGCTTGATATTACTCCTGTCTTATGAAACCGTTTCGCTGGATTAATTGAGTTGGTTTATTTATTGATTATTTTTTCTACTGATTACTTTAAAAGTTGTGTGTTGGAGTTCCTGGAAGTGGAATAGTTGATTGAAGAGATATATCTGATCTACTGATCTTTGACCCTCCATAGAATCTTGGAAGTAGGCCTTTGTTTTATTTAGTTCTTCACTTACCTATCTCGTTTATCTTTTATTCTTCGCAAATTTGTCTAAATTTGTTCCCTGTTGTGTTCATTATCTGTCTTTTTGATTGTGTTGAATCCGTCTTTTGTCTTCCCATAGAATTATAATACATCAGTTTTCGTTGAGTGATTTTTAACATTCTTTTATCCCTGTGATTGAAATCACCAGTCGGCGGTTCGTATCTTATCAGAGGAAGAAAAATTTAACGAATTTCCAGAGATTCGAACAATTCACTCCAGTGGCTTTACTTATGTTGACATTCAATCTGTTTTTTACTAGCATTTCCTCTGAAAGTGAGCTTTCAAAAGAAGCCATTTACTACGATGTCTTTATAGGCTTTGTTGTTCATTGTAGACTGCCGCGTTGAGAGTTTCATATCGAATTTCTGTTTGCACTCCTTTGTTTTACTTTTCATAGTAATGATAATAGCTCTGCTCAGTTCTTTAAGGGTCTAGTCTTGCAGAATTGATTGTAGATAGTTAGTTTCAATATCTATTTTGTGTTGGTACTTACGCAACCAACTATGAATTTCTAAGATTACTGCGAGGAGAATGCTTTGAGCATTTTGTTGTGCTAGTTCTCAGCCTTTTGGGGCAGTGACTCATAGTTTGTACCTTAGTTCAGGTGGTAAAGTATATCCTGGTTAATATTCATCTAAGAACAAGTTTTACTCCTAAGGTTGGTGTTCCATCATTGAATTTACTAAGGCTCTTGGCCTCCGGATGACCTTGAAGTGGTAGAGAATATTTGTATCTTTGCTGGTGATGTTCAGCGCGAGTGTTTCTCGGAGTTGACACACTAATGAAGATGTCTAGCAAGACAGTGGAACTTTAACCATGGTATATCAAGATAACTCCAATGGGAAAGTAGTTCATTGAATTTCCTTTAAAAATCAACCTATTGTAGTTACTGAAAGCTGTCAGAACATTGGCAGAAATGTTCATGGAATGAGGATAAAAACTGTCTAAGTTTTTTTAGCTTTCTGACGCACTTCCAACCAATAAGAAATATGTCTTCTCGCTACATTTTGCTGCTGAAGTGAAACACAAATATCTCCTGAGCGAACTGTCAATCCTAGTGAGTGGTGTTTTGTTTGTTATTGAACAATATGAGAAATTAGAAATCACTTGCACTGATGTGAAAATTTTGTTAGCCAGATAAAAATGAAATATGTGCTGGATAGTTGTTTCGCTTCTTCCGAGTAGAGCTCATCAATGGTTTATCAGATAAAATTAGCTAACGAAACCAAACTGTTCACGTCAACTAGCAGGTTAGTTTTCGCCCCAGACTGATACTGAACTGTGTTTAAGTCACTTTGACTTCGTCAGCGAAATCCGCCGATCAACTACAAATAATTTACCTGGTAAATTGGCAATTTTTTTATCGTCGTCTGGATCGAATTAATCAGGCACTACTGACATGCGCGCTCTTGCCACATGTCTTGAAATATGCGGGTCATTTACGTTTGATAGCAATAATGGCTACTGGTTAGTGATGAAAGGCAAAACGCTCGTTTTATCCTTTCCGGAACATGTCTAGTGGATAATGCTGGGGTAGTTGATAGTTAAAAACGGTTTGTCAAGCATAGCAACACAATTAGTGTGATTAAAATTTTAAAAAACTGATAAGTAGTGGACATTAGTCAAAATAGGTTTGGACAAGAAGTTTCGAAACATGACAACATAATTGGAAAGTGAATCGTGATCAGACAGAACGTAGAAACAAGAATGAGTAGCAAATTACTCAATAAGTGAATAGTGTGAAAACAGAAAAATGAGAAGAAACGGGGTGGAAAGAGGGGTACAGAAGATTTCAAAGATTGAAAACTAATGCTATGAAAGGAGAAGGGGTTGAGCAATCTTCTTGTGTCCAGATTTCTCCATTTGGATGGCAAGAGCTTCGGTGATGCAGAGAATATGAAGACATACAGCCTTTGAGTTTCTTAACTTTATAGATGACCTTGAATAGGGTTTTTGAGATAGCGTGATTCGTGTTCACGATGTGTTGAACTACAGCACTGCTTATCACTCCACTGTAACCTCTTTGTAACCATGCGAGGTGGCGTTCTTGAACCTTTTTGGATAACAGTCGCATCGAATGACCTATATACGTGTCTCCACAAGAGCAGTTGAATTGATATATGCTCACAGAAGTGAAATGAATACATATGTAATAATTTACTACCAATGCCTGTTTTATATAACACAGTATTACTGAAGGCAATGCAGTAAAATTGAAATCGATGATGAAATCAATAACTAGGTAGATGGACATGTGAAGTGCCTGTTTCCAGTTTTATAAGGCGAACCATTAAGTGATTACCTTAATCGGTTTTGTTTGTTATTGAACAATATGAGAAATTAGAAATCACTCGCACTACTGCTCAAATTTTGTTAGCCAGATCAAAATGATCTTTGCGCTAGATTGCTGTTTCGCTTCGTTGGGGTAGAGCTCATCAGTGGTGTATCGGAGAAAATTAGCTCATAGAACCGAATTGTTCAGATTAACTGTTGGTGAGCTAGACTCCTAAACTAGACAGATGGCCACCTAGTTGTCAGGTCACTTTGACTTGGTCAGTAAAATATGTCATTTTCAATCATCCATATTATTCAGTGGTATGTTTCGCTACTTCATGATAATTTCTTGTCATAGATCAAAGTCGACTCCAACAGAGAACATGTGAATATCACAACTGGACAGTCAGTCAACTATTTTAATATGAGAACAGTAAGAGTGGATCGTGAAATTCGCAACCAGTGTGCTCATTGCTTTACCTGTTGTTAGCATTAGCTAGTTTTATGCAAAAGGATACTTGCTTTAGTTAGTTTCTAGATACTTAGTTACTTCAAAGATATGTAGATTGGGTCGAATTGATCGGGCATTATTGACCCATGAGCTCTTGTCACATGCATGTTTTGTCCCTTCTGAAAGATGTCGGCTGAATTTGCGTGTCTAGTGGATAATGCTCCGGCATTTGAAACCGTGCGTTCTGGGTTTGAAACTCAGTGAGAACAATGCCACTCACTGAGAGGCGGGGACGTTTAGTTGACAATAGGTGCATTCTACCTTCTACTGCCAGCCATTCTCTGTAATTAATGTCTACAAGCGTAGATAAGTTAGTGTACTGTAATCAGTAGTATGACCTAACAGCCTACGAGCGATACGAACCTAATGCGTAAACGAATCGACTCTAATGCAATCAGAACGTCAGACACTGACGAGCGAAGAGAAGAAGAGAAGACAGACCATGGACGGAGAGTTTTTTACTGTCTCGACAACAGTGATGCTGAATGTATATATATATTTCTGAATGACTGGTAACATTAAATCCACATCTAGATAAAAGTAGTTAACAACTAATTAGGGTTCAGCCTTAAAAGGAGTGGGAAGAAAAACTGGTAACAGTGTGAAAACAGTCATGTAGGTTATTTTAAGGTCATGGGCAAAACAGGTGGGTAAAGCTATGCGAAATTAAGCTGGCGGCGCAACAAGTAAACAACTCGAAGCAAGCGGATACGTGTCAACAGTAAAGTATTACGTAATAATATAGAGACGAAAAAATAAAGAGGTCAATTATATGACCTAAGCAGGGAAGAGGGTCCACTGTTGACAAGTTCTACTCTATTAGGTGACCAAAGTGAAACAAATTGAAGTTAGACGCTAATTTATCGCAACCGTTAAGGTAAGGTTAATTAAATTCCTTCTGAATACAAAGATTCAGTTTGCGAAGGTGCTTAGCATGAGCGTGTAGCAGGTCAAATAATGAGTGATGTGCAGTAAATAAGTGTAAAAGCCTTACCTGTATCCACTCTATGACCGGTATCTACCAAAAGCGTAAACATCTAATTTTCTACTGTTTTGTCTGTCGTTTACCTAGCCGCATTGGATGACATTGAGAATTTCTAACTATACACCTTATCTAACTACTTCCATAGGAATATTCGATGTGTTATAATATAAGCCTACGTTTAAACGGTACTCATATCAGCCACTTCTATCTTGATCTCAAATTGACACTCTATTGAGTAACCTACGAGATCGAATCGCTACCTAGGTCTCAGTTTCATTTCCACCACATTTATATGAATGAAAGATATGTGTCTATAGGTTCGTTGCTGTATAGGCTGACCACTTATATCCTCTGTTCTAAATTCATACTGAATAGTAACACCTTTTTCTATCATTCTATAATCAGTTTTTAGAATTGTATAGATCAAAGTAGATATACATTGACGCTTTGTTCTTCAGAGACATCTTGAGTTCGGTAAACTTTAAAACTGAATGATTTATATTCACTTACATTGTGTGGACTTCCCTTTGGATAAGCAGGCTAACTGGTATATGTAAAATACTGGCATTTCTTTCTTAATTTAGTATCTACTTATAAGAATGCATATAAGTAGTATGGTATACAACAAAGTAGAAAGTGATAAATATTAGTTGGTGTCCCGAAGATATTTGTTGGTCTTCACTTTGAATCTATTTAGCAGTTAAGTGAACGTCCGTATAAGGTGTTGTTATAACTGACAGGACCAGACTATTAATTTTACTGTCCATTATAATTAATTACAATTTCTTACATAATGTTCAATCAACGTCTTTTTGTAGATGGTTACCTACAGTTTATTCTACCTGAAGCGGTATACATGTGGGAAGTGGAACGAATTAATGGTGAACGTGTACATCCAAATCTAATCGCTGATACCGTTGAAATCGATAATAATCAACTACATTATTATGGTTTATCAACTACAGCAAATAATCTAAGAATTAGATGTATCTCATTGAATGATACAGCACGTTATATATCATCAGATTTCAGTTTTCGTGTATACGGTGGTAAGAAGGAACCAGCTAAGACATCAGATATTGAACCTGGAGGAACACGATGGTTAAGTGGAAGTGAGTAGATTCATTTGAAATAAAATTCCATTGAATCTTCTTCTTGTAATAAAGATCATCTCTTGTACAACGTGATTACATTACACTTCAAGTCACTGAATATCATTCAGAGTTCGATAATAAAATATATGCTTACTGGTTGATGTCTTCAGTATGATGGGATTCAAAGATCGGTGATTTTAAGTATCATGGTTTGAAATCGATCACAGTAAATTAAAACTTTATGTTAACTTCGATACTGAAGAAAGTATTTTTTATGATTTATGGAGAAGATACGACTGATTGGCTTATCTGCCATCTGTCTTTCAAACTGTAGACAAGATCTCATAAACAACATTTTGATTGGTCTTTCTCTAGACTAGGCTTTTCTCTCTATCTCTATATCACCTCCCTCTTTGAAAAAAATGTTCTTTGGGCTCACACTGGGCCACACAGCCTTTCTCTTACGCAGAGACTAAGTTTCTTGTTTACTGGGGGATCAGTAGTCTTCTGGATATTCTTTCGGCAGGTAGATGTATGAACACAAAAATCAGCTATCAAGCGAAGAGATTTACTTACCGATCAAGAATGAGATCTGCAGCGGTATCTAGAGAATGACATTTGTACACGTTGTGTGTGTTGGTGGCAAAAACCGTCCTTATGGCCCTCATCATTACAGCTTCAGCATTGATGATGTTTACGTGGACAAGATTTGACAAAATGCCAGGCACCACAATGCCAGCAGGGCGATAGGGGTGTCTTCTTCCAGGGTCGGTCGGTATCGTATCAGTTACTGGATCGATGAACAGGCAAGATAAGGTCAGGAGGTGTGTGGCCAGAGGGTGATGCAGAGGAATGAGATGACTGGCGAACTGTATGTACTTCAGAATCACTCTGGGATCCGAATTTTAGCCAAATTCATATCACGCTGCATTTACCTAGTCGTTGATATTTTGCAGAACATATCATTTAGTGTCTAGATCGTGGCATCGAATGTGCGATCAACTAATCAAGTAGCAATGATTAGTACTGTTCATGTCGATCTGAAGAATTTATTGCATCAAAATGAAAAAAGTAGAACTCAGAAAGTATTCAGATGAACAATATACTGAATAGCAGTAGAATCCAGGACGTGCGTTTCGTCCCATTTGAGACTTGTCAGGTGGATATACCTGCACCCCAACAAGTGTTGTTCCCACCAGGATTTGACGTCGAGACCGATAGCCTCAAACGCCAAGGTATTAGCCACTAGACCAACGAGCCACGACAGCTGCTTCTTATGCGAAGGTTATCGTTTTATTGTTAATGCTCTTCCTCGATTCCACTGCTAGCCACTATCTATCATTCATATATATAATTAGAACAGATCTTATCAAGGCACCCGTACAGGAATCCATATACCAATAGAGACGGATCACTTCGGTGTTTCATCTGGTCACATTTCTCAGTTTACATCCATCTGAAAATGATTTGAGTATTATTTAACTCTCGGATTCCTAGTGGAACATAGGGATCCAGTTGCACGTCGTCATTTCTTTTTCTTCTCTGCAGTCTTCTTTACATGACGCCACGAATGCCCAGAAGCTTGCATTTATTCTTCACATCATCTTCATTTCACCCTTGCATCCGACGCTAAACTCATCCTTTCTCATTTGGCTTCTACTCGACGGTCTGGCGTGATGCGTGATGTTCCCAAAGAGTCTTCTTAGTGTATGCCCAATCCAATCAATCTCCACTTTCTTCTGTGTATTTGTTGGGTGATAGGTTCTTGTCTCGGTGGTTCGTTCCCAGCCAGAGTTCCTTGCTGCTTATTCTTGTTATTCTGGCCACCTGATTAATATTCAGTATCGAGTGAGCGTAGGTGGCAGCTGTTGATGTTATGTATGTCTTCAGATTGTTGGAAATGCTTTTCGTGACGCGCCAAGTTTCTGAACCATGTAGAAGCACTGACTTGACTGAATAAATGTTGAAAATCCGCATCTTGTTCACGCTTTATACTTAGTGGAGTGCAGTATATCTCCACACTGGTTTCAGGTTAATGAACGCCTGTCTTGCTGTCTTTCGGATCCTGGCTGCTTTGACATCCTCGTCTGTGCTGCCTAGATAGGTAGGTAGGTGGAAGAGACAACTTCCTTTAGATTTCTTCTATTAATGGTGATTGAGGCTTGTTGTTGTTAGTGGTGGTGTTGAGTAGTAATCTGAAAACACGTATGTGTAGAGAGCCTACTGGATAACGATTTGGGTTCTGGAACAATTAATCTTAGGTCCAAGTTTCATTAGGAACATCATCACTCACTAATGCTCAGGTGCGCCCGGTTGATGAACCTTAAATTGGATGAAACGCGTCTACTGGAGTTAGTTGCTATCCATCAAGTAAACAGTAATCAAATAGCATGATTTATCTTCAGATGTATCTTCCTGAGTCTAGTCCTCAGAAGTGCACACTGTCACTAACTTCGACTAGTAAACTTATCAAGTAATGATAATAACAACGAAAATCAACAGCTGACATATTTATCGAATATTCAAGTCTTATCTGTATGTCATCACTTGTCTTTTGAAATTCTTGAGAAGTAATAGGCAACATCATAAAATGTTAATTTCATTACTGGATGCATAAAGTATCAAAGTTAACTGAAGATCATATCTTCAGTTAATCCTATTTATTGAATTCCCAGCTGAACTCACTAGTTCTGTCTCGCTGTAAGACTCGACAAAGACTCCTTCTACTTTAATTTTTAGTTTAGGGAGTTTATGAGAATTTATTGATTAATTTCAAGTTGGTATTCATCATGGACTGACATCATTTAGAGAAATATTAGAAACCTGTGAGCACTTGATAGACGCTTCGCCGTAGTATGGGACTTCTCAGCAGTAAGCATCCATAACCCTGCACCACCAGGGGTTGAACCCAGGGTCTTAAGGTTCCGTAACCAGCACGTTACCATTGAGCGAGTGCACATTTCCAAATTCTATCAGTTCACGATATAGAGTGACCATAATACAATATCATCGTTGAATATCTGTCCTGAGCAGCCACGTGATTTCATTCAATTCAAATTTTACGCTAACGTTTTGGAACTTGTTACTTCACACTGTAGAAACATCGATGGATAAACTACCAGATCATAATGGACAAAGCTTCAGCCAGTCACTTCCTTGAATAATCTTGAAACTTGATTGTTCTATCTCCACAGGTATCAAATTAGTCTTTTTTTTCCATTTCTAACTTTCAGATGGTGAAGAACGAATCACTTTAAAAATTGGCGGTAAAAATGATTTAACCAATCATGTCACAATTAAAGATGGTGAAAATGTTCAACTGAATTGTACTGCTCATGGTAAGTGTCATAAATCTGAAAGATAACAGATCAGATTAAACTATCCCTTTAAGATGAGTATACTGTTTTATGATATTTTAATTTACTTATTCCTTGGTTAGCAGCAGTGTCACGGAAATTAGATGTGAACGCTACTTATCAGGGTCAAACTTTTAGGTTTAGAGTCATCATGTTTCTAGAGGTAGCGGAGATAGCTTAGACAAAAGCCAGAAATAACCCTTGAATTTTTATTAAGGTTGGCAAATACTGTGCATCCTGATGTCAGATACTTCTGGCGGTATTCCTTATATGCCTATTAGTTCACATCAGTTGTCTGGTGCTAAGTCTACTACACTAAAGTAAAAAGAAATCTATAGGTACCATTTGTTATTATTATTTTTCCTTGGGTTCCTAGTGGAACATAGGGCTTCACTAGCACGTCTCCATTCCACTCTGTTCTTTGCAATATTTTGAATCTGGCGCCATGACTTCCCAGAAGCTTTCACTTCTTTCTCACATGCTCTCCTTCATGTCACCCTCGCCTTGGAGCCCCAACTCGTCGTTTCCCATTTGGGTTTCACTCGAGGGACTGGCCTGATGCGTGATGTCCCCAACTGACCTTCTCAATGTATGCCCACTCCATATCCACTTTCTTACTCTGCATATTCCCTGGGTGATAGGTTCTTGTCTCGGTGGTTCGTTCTCAGCCAGAGTTCCTTGCTACTTATTCCTATTATTCTGGCCATCTGATCGATCTTCAGTATCGAGCCAGCGTAGGTGGCAGCTGTTGATGTTATGTATGTCTTCAGATTGTTGGAAATGCTTTTCCTGACATACCAAGTTTCTCAACCATCAAAAGAGAGGCAGTGACTTGACATTGGTGTTGAAAATCTGGATCTTGTTCTTTGTGTTGAGTGCAGTGGATCTCCATACTGATTTCAGATTAGTGAAAGCCTGTCTTGCTTTTGACATCCTCGTCTATGTCCGCACCTGTAGTTGAAACGATGCTGCCTAGGTAGGTAGGTAGGTGGAAGAGACTACTTCCTTTAGGTTTCTCCCATTCATGGTGATTGGAGCTTGTTGTTGGTGGTGGTGATGTTGGTTGGGTATCTTCATCACCACCATCTTCTCTACACTCACCTGACGTCCCCCCTCCACTGCCTCACCTCTTCTGTCAACTTGTTAGTTTTCGCATGCAGATCTTCTACTTTGTGTGACATAAGACATCAGACATAAATCATCATCGTCGGCGAAATCCAAATGTTCTAGTGTCTTTTCATCGTTCCAACCAGCGTATGCCCATCTTTCCGCTCCTCACGGTTTGCTGCATGATCCAGTTCACCACAATCAGGAAGATCATTGGTGATAGAAGACAGCCTTGTCTTACTCCTGTCCTCACTTTAAAGGCATCGCTGAGCTTTCCACTGTGAATCACCTGCTATGTGGCATTTTCATATAGCTGTTGAACGAGGTAGATAAAGGTTTGTTGAACTACAACCGTAGTGTCGAAGCGATTGCCTGCTAGATTACTTCTCGATCGACGCTGTCGAAGGCCTTTTCAAAGTGGATAAAGTTGAGGTTGAGAGTTGACTACCTTTCAACATTCTGTTCAGTGATGATGCGTAGCGTTGCAATTTCATACTCACATGGTTTGTTCTTCCTGAAACCAACCTGTTCCGGTAGTAATTTTGAATCCAGCGCATCCTTTAGTCTCCCCGGGATGATGCCGCATAATCTTTTGCTTAGGGTGGACAGCAGCATGATTCCACGTTAGTTCTTGCAAAGACTTAGGTCTCCCTTCTTTGGGATTTTGACAAGGTAGCCGTCCTTCCAATCTGTAGGTACCTTTCCTTCCTTCCAAACCTTCTGCAGTGGAGGTGTGATAGGTACAACACTCCATGGTATATTTTTAATATTAACTAGTCTGTTAGACAAGATAGAAACTTTCGTTTAGCTATGGATAATTTTGTTGAGAAGTACAATAACAAAGTATAATTTATCTATTTGGATGATGAACAATGCTAATTTGTCGTACAGAGTATATTTGATCATCATTATCCAACATCATAGATTGTGTGGATTCCGGATAAAAGTGAATAACAGTAAGAATTCAGATTATTGTACTCCACTGACTTCTTCCGATTGGAATGAAGTAGATGTGAATATTACCGGTACTTCTAGCATTGACACTACTTCCACAATGTGGGCCCTTGAAACACAACAAGTGATTGGGCATGAAAATGTTGTCAGTGAACGCGTGGAATCACAACTAATTCCCAATAATAAAGAAGTGTATGACATAGCTTTAGCCATGCTGGAGGTGGAAAAGATATTTTCACCAGTGTCGGTGCGGATCGCTCCGTATGTATGTTCGATCTACAAAATTTAGAACCTTCTAACACATTGTCGATGAAGATTCATATCATTGCCTACTTTCGCGCCTAGCTTAGAACAAACACGATGCTGACTATCTCGCAACATTCGCGATGGATTTTGTAGACTTACGAGTCCCATGCACTCCATTTGCTCGTCTAAACAATCATAAAGCATTTGTAAATGGATTAGCATGCGGACTTCACTCAAGTCGTCATTTATGGACATCATCTGAGGATTGTACTGCTCTTATCTCGGGTAACTAATCTATGCCAAGAGCGATAGAAGATCCTATATTAATGTATACAGCTATTGATGAAATAAATCGGATTCAATAGTCATCAATATTCCTTCCTTCGTCTCTGCCTTCTCGTTTCCTTCAATTTTTGCTTACTGGTTAACAGTCCCACTTGCCATACCTCGTATCATCACAATAAAGTACATGGTTCCACAACAAAAGATAGAGAAGTGAGGTAGAAACCACATTGATTAGTCACTGGAAAGCGATCAGTATCATGTTGTCAAGTGCTGGTTGAATTACATCAATCTTTTTGCAGTATGGCCATAAAGCTAGGAGGCTGGAGGTAGCGAAGCACTAAAATAGATGTTAGTTGGATAGAGGTAATTATCAAAAAGCCCTACTCTACCATGGTTTCGAGTATGTTGGCACTGGTCACCAAGGCATATCTGCAACCTCTGCATAACCGATGTTCCACCATATATTCAAACCGGTATCACCTAGTGCTGCAGTCACAGACGTTACCACTGAGCCATTGTTTGTGATTCTCCTCCAGCAGAAGTGGACTGAGTGCATTGATTGGTACGTTCATAATTCCCATTGTGGCATGCGAAACAAGATATTCAGCGAAGAGGAATTTATTCAAGGAATTTATTCTCAACCTGTGTATTCGTATGTATATGATATTTAACGACTGCAAACCATGGGGAACAATAATAATGGTGGTTATAGCCATAATAATGTTGCTAGTTGATGAAGTAAAGGCTGAATGACAACATTAAGGGTTACGTAAGATTTTCAAACTATTTATAAAGTGGATATAGATTAAAAAGGGTGAGAACGTGGCAGAGTTAACAAACAATCAAGGGATTATGTAATATGAATGAGACAACAGGTTAATTAGGGTAAATCAAAAATGTATTTTTGAGACGAATGGGGGTTTTTAATTAAGAAGTAGTATTCATCATGGACTGACATCAGCTGCGGAACCATCAAGAATATGGGAGTACTGGACAGCTGTTTCGTCCTAGTGTGGGACTCTTCAGCAGTACGCACCCACGACACGGCTGGGGATCGAACTCAGAGCCTTCAGGTTTCACGGCGAATGCGTACTGCTGAGGAGTCCCATACCAGGGCGAAACAAATGTCCAGTGCTCCCAGATTTTCAGTGGCTCCCCAACTAATGTCACTCCATGATGAAAATGTTTTGCTAAGAGTTGCGATTATTAGGAAGATCAAGTGAAAGAACACTGGAAACAGTGAAATGTAACAGTAAAGTGATAATTATATATAAGAGTACAAAGATTAGTCTGACAAAAATGGCGAAAGGGGGAAAATGAAAAAGGAACGAAGCACACCAAGACTAAAATAAGATAAGGTCAAGGTAGAGGCAAAGGCTGTACATACGTTTTTTACATACAAAGGTCAGGGAGGCTTCATATCTTGGATAACCAAAACCTCTGCTGTTTTTAGAAGCTGAACACGGGGAAAACGTGAGATGTTTGAGTGAATTCAATAGAAAACCTCAAAATCGTTGTTTGGGTCGGTTGGTGGTTAGAAGCGATGGAATCGGTTGACAGTCATTGGTCACCGGTGAATAATCAACTTCATATTGTCTAGTCTTAAGTGCTGATCGAACTCTGTCGATCACTTCGCAATGTAACTATCATGCTAGGCAACTCAGCATCCTGTTGTCCTTTGATAGGTGCTAGTTGGTTGAAGGTGATCTTTAGAAAGCTGTGGAAGTAGGTTTCATTCTTGTTGGCACTCGTCAAGAAGGCATATCTTCAACAATGTAAGTAATAAAGAATGAACGAAAGTCTTTAAAAGAGAATCAAGAGGAATGAGACAATAACTAAATCTAGTATGACGATTAAGGTGGAGATAATGTTTGAAAACATTTGCACCATTGTGACGGATTCTGATTCATGTAATCTGCAATCATTGATTTCATATGTTGCATGGATCCCGACAAGGAAGTCTACATTCCCCTATGTGGATCAGATCAGAATAAAGGGACATTATGAATTGGTGCCATGTTTTAGTCTGATATTAAATCTTAAAAGTTAGTCAGTCGCTGAAAAGCTCTATTTTTTCAAGGTTTTGTCTTTGTTTGCCTTCCTTACCAAGTTATATTTGAAACCATGAGAAAAAGACAGGTATTCCATGGGCTGCTCATTTCCCTCCTGTAGTAGTGAATTATGTGAACGAAGTGGGTTATCGCATGCCAACCGTTGAAACTCTCAGATCCATAACACTGAAATATTTCTTTTCAATTAGTTCCTCATCAATGGCTCTACACTAATATAGCATTTTCAAACGTAGAATTACATACCAATCTAGTGGTGAGAGTTCTTCAATGAAAGGTTATCAATCTCAAAGTATCAAGAAGGTGATAATTGATCAGGTAATTAAGACAGTTAACTAAAGCAAAGATTAATTATCGTAGAAAGATTTTGTGAACAAGTTCTTACATAATTGATATTTTATATAATGATAACTAAAGAGCAAAAATGAACTGTTACGTAAAATGGTAAATTGTTGACGGTAATTAGAGACAGTAGGGGGAGAGAAAGATGGTTAAGTCTGCAATAATAATAATAATAATAATAATAATGGAGCTATTGAAATATTAGTTATAGTGAATTGTGTGATGGATGAAATGAAGAGTCTTGTTGTAATAAATGAGCTATACAGATGGCCAAGGCAAAGAAAGAGGCTGTACGAATCTCTTCTGAACACACAGACTTGGCTTGTGTAGGTGGATTCCTATGGCTTCTGCTGTATGTAAAAGACGAACTCGTAGAGGATGGGTGAGGTGAGAAGGAATGTGATAAATAACTTTAAAGGCATTATGAATGTTAACTCGGTGGCCGGTGTCAATCAGATGAGAGAGTATTGAGCTTCGTGTCAGTCTGGTTTCCCCCTTACTTAGCCATGAAGGATGATGCTCGGCGATTCGACGACGGACTTGCCTAACTGTACGTCCAATGTAACTAGCTCCACAGGAGCAGTTGAACTGGTAAATGCACATAGAAGAGGAGAAGTCAGGGAGTCTGTCTTTAGTTCGTGTGGTCATCATCGGCCGGCTGTAGAAAACACAACATAACTTGGCGGCATTAAATGATCTTCTTATGGCATTTCTTAAGCGTTGTGTCACAATTTCGCTGATGATGTCACCTCGAAATTGTAGTCTTAGAAACAATGGTTTCTTGGAGACTGTAGGCATTCTGGTTTTCATATTGGATGTGTTCATATTTTTAGCCAGGAACGTTTCTGGATATCCATTACTACTGAGTAGATCGTGGATAATTTGAAGCTCTTCGTCAAAACTATCATCTGAACAGATGAGTCTCGCCCGATGGACCAAACATTTAACGAGATTTCGTTTATATTGCAAGGGGACGAAACTCAAGAAGTGGGTGTATTGACCTGTTGACGTTGGTTTCCGATACACACTTCTTTTTATAGTTCCATCCACCTTCCTTGTCAATCGGACATCTAAGAAGGTGATGCTGTCGTCACTTTCTGTTTCAATAGTGAAGGTTATTGCTGGATGGACGCCATTGAATTCATCCAGTATGATCCTTGCATCGTCCTCGTTATTCACAATCAAGAATGTATCATCTACATAACGGCAATAAAATTCTAACCCGCTTATGATGCTTTCCAGAGGGCCATTTTCTAATTTTGCTAAGAAGTCCGCTAAGATTGGGCCTAGTGGTGACCCCATAGCGACACCGTCTGACTGTCTATAGAATTCCTTATTGAAGAGAAAGTGTACATTCATTGTACATCGTAAGAGAAGCTCTTTCAAGGTGGATGCCGTAATTCCAATTTCTATGTTTCTCTTTTCCAGTTCGCTACATATGAAGTCCACTGTTTCCATCACATGGACATTTGTAAATCTCTTATTTTATTGATAAAGTGAAAAGTATCTTTGACGCTATGCTTTACAACCTCCTTATGCAATGGTTTCAAGAGTTGTACTAGCCATTTCGCCGTCGCATGGTATGGAGAGTTTGACGTGTCAAGAATCGGTTGGAGTGGTAATCCATTCTTATGCACCTTTGGTAAACCATACAACCTCGGTGTTACTGTGCCAGTAGGTCTGAGTGTTTAATACTCATTTTGTGAAATGAAGCCTTGCTGTTTCAGCTTTTTTAAGGATTCGGATAATTGCCTCTCCGTCTTCTCTGTCATGTCAGTATTGGTTGGTAGTTTCTGAAATTTACTGTCATCACTGAGAAGGCTGTTCATTTTATCTAGGTATTTGGTAACACCACAAGCATTATCTCTGGGTCCGAGGTTTTGTGACAGTCATATTACACCTAACAGAATAAACACTCAAGTCCAGTTTGAAAACTTATACTCACAGACAGAAGGCTTATCATCTTCTTCAAGTGAGGAGGTAGAAAGATTCAAGTCTACCCTGGTTGACTGTTGCTACAAATTTATGAATAGTAAGCAGAATTCTAGAAGCATCTTGACTAGAAAACATAGGGAAGCCTTACGTAAACCCCGAATGAATGAGGATCTGCTGATCACCAGGCCGGATAAAGGCTCAGGGGAGGTTGTTATGAACAAAGCCGAGGAGGGAGGAGGGGAGGATGAAAGAAGCGGAGGGTTAGTCAACTTATGATGTGGCACCATGGGACGAAGGGTAGTTGTATCCGGTTAGCATTTGCTGATGCATCACGAATCTCTGAGTAGGTTCCGAAAGATCATGCAGTTCAGTGGCTTGAGACGTTATCAAACATGGTTCAGAATTATTACGGGTAGCGGTCGTGTTGCAGCTTCCTTCTATCTTCTGTTGCTGAAAAGGAATGAATGTTTTGTTTTGAATGTATCTTACTGGACTGCCCTTCTAATCATTCTATTCTTACTGCTTTTCACTTTTATCCACTTCCCTTCGCTTTATATCTTTAAAAGAGTGTTATATTTTTTCGTGTGGCACATTTCATAGTGCTCTTACTATACCATATTTGTGTTCTAATGATGAAAATAACAATAATAATGATCATGATGATAGGGTTTTATAGAGTATAATCCGACCTCAGCTGCCTGGCAACTCCTTCTAATAGTAGAGTTAAATTGGGGCTTGTGAGTCGCACCTTGAGTGTCACCTTTCGTTAGATGCTTGGTGAAGACATCTTTCTTCGGGACAAAGTAAAGAGCAGGTTTCAGCGTTCAGGCTACTTTACACTGACTGATAAATTTTGATGGATAGTTATTTTCCCACAGTAGTTGAATTAATGTTCTTGTTTCATCTTTCAAACTATTATCATTGCATATTCGCTAAATCCTATTGAAATTCTCACTTTCAATAAGACACGTATTCTCAACTTCTAATATCAGGTAAATTACTTCAAATTAATTGACAGTCTGCTAGTAATATTTTCCCTCCTTTGCCATTTTCTTTTACAGATACAGTTACTGGAAGACTTTTAACTGATGGAGATCTTTATTTTGGTTGGCGGTTACTTGGTGCTCATAGTGAAACTGTGCCTGAGTCTAGTTTAGCAAGGCAATCAGTACAAATGTATGTGACAGATAATGGTAATACTGGAATGTTCACTGTAGAAGATGCTCGACCATCACCAAACCTACCTCAACCAACCGCTCGTATTCAGTGTTTAGCTACTTCATATACTGAGGGAATTACCTATTACAGTACTCTAGTGGATTTTGTAGTTTATCCTGAAGAAATTCCAGTAGATCATGTGAAAGATGTAAAAGATCGAGGCAAGTTGATTTTATGTCCTTAGTAATTAAAAATGCTCGCACATACTATCCTTGATACTGGGTGATGATTGAAGGTAAAATGGAAATCAGGATCGCTGCCGGATTCGAACCAGATAGTATCAGGTTTCCGGCCTGGTGCTCTACCAACTGAGCTACGAGGTCCGACTATTGACCAGATTTTTATTTCCCTCCAATCACCAAGAGTTTCACCTGACTACCATGTGAATGATTGACACTTTACAATCACTTGATCTTACCCAGAGTGGCTGCTCAGTCAGCACTTCTCATCCCTATCCAAATGTAACTGAGTTAGAGAGGGACTGGTAACCCGATGGTCGCTATTTCGGATCCTACCGCCATCCAGATTTTCATTCCACCTTCAATCATTTGCTGTGCTGAAATCGGCACATACAGAAAATTTCCTTACACTTATACACTCAGTAGTAGGGTCAATCCAATTCACTTGCGAACCAGAAAATCAACAGGAAAAATTACCTATGTTGGATTGCGAGATAAAACAAAGGACAGACGGTGGTTTGGATACTACCGTCTACAGAAAATCGATACATTCCAACAGGTATCTAGACTTCAGGTCATCCAATTCAATATCAGTTAATGCGAGTTTAGTCAAATGTCCAAATAGCAGAGCTAGAAAACTGATTATCAGTGCAAGAACCTAAACAAGGAATTGGAACACGTAAAAGAAGCTCTAATAGTTAGTAGTTATCGTCCGGAGTTTATTAAGAAATTCGTATGAAAAGATAAGAAACAAAAAGATAACAGTAACACGAGTATAAATAATCAGGATTACACGAGTAGAAAGGAGATCACAGCCTCCATTGTGTTACCCTATAAAGAAGGCGCATACGAAAGTTTACGTAGGATCCTCAACATAGCTGCAATTAGGGTGGCATTTAAACCTACAAACTCGCTCTGAGATGAGCTTTGTCGGCTGGCTTAACCATTCGACAGAACTGATTAAGTAGAATAATCAAATCTGCCGAATTCCATGTAGTGACTGTGAGGTCAAGTATATAGGTCAAACTAGTCGGTAGGAGTCAGTTCGATTAACAGAATATAGGAATTCGGCTAAATGTAGAATGGCAGACCCCAATAATATCACTGATCTAGAAAGACTCGGTTATTGCAATGTATGCATTAACACACAATCACACAATAGAGATGTCGAAAGTTGCATGTGATTACATTGATATGATGATGAGCAATGATAATTTATGCTCGAAACTTCGTCATCAAGTAAATAATACTGCTATAAATACTGTGTGTTATAAATAATATAAACAAGTCTAATATGGAACTACATTCTACTACAGCGCCCAAGTTTTACACCTACATTAAAGATAGTATATTCCACTGTCGTGTTATTTCTGTGTGGAAAGACCACCATGATGGCTATACCGTTACATATATCAGTAGTGTTATACATAATGGAGCGAATCCCGAAGAAGTTCAAGTTGAAAACAACACTGTTCACTTGCCTACTTCGACGAAAACAGATACACTAGTTTTTCTGTCCACAGATGAATAGCATAAGCAATATGGGGACGTGACAATCTCTCCTTCAGAAGAAAGATATACCTGAAGATTAAGCGCATCTTAACAATTTATCCTATTCGCTGAATTGGGATAGGTCTGTATCATAATTTTGGCAAAGGTGCGTGATTTTCACTCTGAAAATCATCTCTGATCACCACGTATTATCACTGACTTAGCTCAGTCAGGACTGACAACTAACCTTTGAAAGTTACCATAAAATTTTCATCCACCACAACAGAAAGTAAGTTACGTAGATCCACTAGCCTTTGAAAAGTAACATATGAACCAATTGGACTGGAGGTAGCATTTATGTTTCTGTATGTCTTTGACTTTATTAACCGGATACTGTTGACGGTTAAGAACTAAGAACAGTTCCAACAGAGAAAGGTTAATATTTCAGACGATTACTCAAAATTTATTGATTTACAAGAATGTCTATGTATACAATTTACTAACAGTTGAATAGAACATTTTCTTAATTCCTTAGAAATATTAGAAAGATAAGTTTCTTAATATACATTTTCTATTTATTGTCTAGAAAAACTAAATCGTCTTACTGTCAGTGTTATCGGTTTAGACGATCGTGGAAGGTTAGCTGCAACTGAAGGTTCTACAGTAGATTTGAAATGTGTTGCTCAAGGTAAGTAAATCAAATTGACCTGAATATCGGTTGACTAAGGCACCAATATATAAAAACTGATAAATCGACAAGAATTTACACTTTTTTTAATAGCACCTCAGCACCAGGATGACAATTGTCTAAGGATCTCTGATCTGTGACATTTGTGCTTAGAAGTTTCATCAACAGTGCTTTGTCAGTTTAGTATGGACATTAAACAGTTGTCAGCGTTCATTATGTATGCATGATCATTCACTCGGTCATCAAATAGTAGTTTGTTTTTTACCCATATTTTAGATGGAACCTAAAGTGAACCTTTAAACTTGACTTGTTCTTCATTGACTCTAGGAAATAAACTGAGATTTCAGATTTCTATACGTTTTCTTGTCCGTCTAAATAACCTTTATCACGTTCCTTTTTATCAATGTTCAATAATCGAAAAATGGTATACACTGCTGAAATTCTCATCAAGATAATGATAAATGAATAAGTTGTACACATTTTGTGTAACGCATTATTAACATTCAAAGTTTGTACTAAAGTTTTGTATATTTACCGTGTTACTTAAGTGCATAAATATCTGAATTTTTGTCAGTTGTTTATTATCTATGGAAAAAAGAATCCGTAAATCCAACAGACAATTTCCGGGAAACATGATACTAAATTTTGAGGGAGTTGTGGAGATTTGGAATTATTTCAAGTTGTTATTCATCGAAGAATGACATCAGTTGGAGGAACAAAGGAAACCTAGGAGTACTGAACAGCTGTTTCGTCCCACTAGTATGGGACTCCTCAGCAGTGCGCACCCACGACCCCACCAGCAGGGATCGAACCCGCGACCTTCAGGTTCCGCGACCAGCGCGTTGCCATTGAGCCACTGGGTCAGAATCCAATGCTCCATATTTCCAATTTCTGTTAGCTCACGATATAGCGCAACCGCCACCCAATGTCATCGCTGAGTATCTGTCCTCATGGCCATCAGGCTTTGACTCCACTCATGACTTCTCATTGGAACTTCGGGAATACTTCTCGAAGCTAGTCACCAATGAGCACCAGTGAGTTAACAGAAGTTGGAAATATGGAGCATTGGATTCTGACCCAGTGGCTAGCTCAATGGTAACGCGCTGGTCTTGGAACCTGAAGGTCGTGGGTGCGCACTGCTGAGGAGTCCCATACTAGTGGGACGAAACAGCTGTCCAGTGCTCCCAGGTTTCTTTTGTTCCTCCAACTGATGTCAGTCTACGATGAATAACAACTTGAAACATGATACTCACATAATTCCTAAATGATTGGGATTGTATCCACTACACATAAAACATAGGTGGATTATTAAATTTTTGTTTGTAGAAACAACACGTAACACACCTCTAACAGGGAGGATTTGTCAGCTGTTACAGATAATTGCAAAATGTTACTGTCAAACATATGAATAAGACCATAATGATCTGTTAAATGCAAAAAGAAAGTTTAAAAGTTGTATGACAACCTTAATATGATTATGAGTGATAAACGGTGCACGAAATGTCATCCAGTAAAAGACAGTCTATCACACCGTTATGCTGCATTTAAGTAAAAACCTAATTGGCTGTGGGGATTAACTTCTTATGATTTACAGAACACTCACCAATTTAATAAAGTTTACGCTTTTTGAATTTCTTAGGTGACAACGTATTTTGCAGACATTATGGATGTTATTCGCATAGACTCAAGTTGTCAGATCACTGTTATTTATTATTTGTCCCTTGGGTTCCCAGTGGAAAATACGGCTTCACCAGCACGTCACCATTTCACTCTAGCCTCTGCAGTCTTTTTAATCTGGCTCCACCATTACCCACAAGCTTTCATTTATTTCTCACACCATCTACTGCATGTCACCCAACTAGTCGTTTCCCATTTGGGTTCCACTCGACGGCCTGGCTTGGCGCGTGATGTCCCCGAGTTGTCTTCTCTGTCATAGTCTAGTCAAACTTATCTCCAATCTCTTCCAATAAATATTTGTTAGGCGATAGGTTGTTGGCTGGTTGGTTCGTTGCCGGTCAGCCAGCCAGAATTCCTTCTTGCTTATTCCTGTTATTCTGGCCATCTGATCGATCTTCAGTATGGAGTGAGCGTGGGCGGAAGCTGTTCATGCTATGCATGTCTGCGGTTTGTTGGAAATGCTTTTCACAATGCACCAAGTCTCTCAACCATGACATAGAAGCATTTGCTTACTTGACTGAATTAGTGTTAAAAATCCGGATGTTGTTCACGCTTTATGCTGAGTGCAGTGCAGTAGATCTCCACACTGATTTTAGATTAACGAAGGCCGGTGCTGCTGTCTTTCCGAAACTGGTTTTGACATCCTGATCTTTGTAGCCGCCTTTAGTTAAAATGATGCTGCCTAGTTAGGTAGGTGGGTAAAGAGACAATTTACCTTACATTTCTCCCAATGACAGTGATTGGTGCTTGTTGTTGTTAGTGATGGTGTTGGTTGGGTATCTTCATCACCCCCATCTTCTCTACATTCAGCTGTTGTCCTTTCTTCGCAGGCTTTCCCTGCCTCTTATGCCAAATTGTTGGTTTTCGCCCACAGACCTCCGAATTTGTGCTACATTAGACATAAATCACCATTGGTGAAAGCCAACTCTTCTACCATCTTTTCATCGGTCCAGCCTGCGTATGACCATCTTCTCACTCCTCACTGTTTTTTGCGTGATCCAGTACAATCTAGTCGACTACTATCAGGAAGATCATCTGTGATAGTTGGCGGCAGCCTTGTTATCTCCTGTTTTCACTTCAAAAAGATCACTGAGCCTTAGATTGCTATTACTTGGCAAAAATAGTAAGGTACTGAAGTAAGTAAGTAAGAAAAAGGATTAGGAGAGGAAAGAACATCAACAGCGGTGAAATCCAATGGCGTGGATGCATTTTTGATATGTCTACAATAAGTGATAACCTTAGTTAGGTTAGTTATTTCGTACGAACCAACAATCAGTCACTTCACAGACTGATGAGATATCCCAGTCTGAAAGTTCATAATTTTTAATCCTATTCAACTTCAGTGAAGGCTATAAGCAGGGAAAATCGATGAATCCATATTATTATTATTATTATTTTCCCCTTGGGTTCCTAGTGGAACATAGGGCTTCACTAGCACGTCTCCATTCCACTCTATTCTTTGCAATATTTTGAATCTGGAGCCATGACTTCCCAGAAGCTTTCACTTCTTCCTCACATGGTCTTCTTCATGTCACCCTCGCCTTGGACCCCCAACTCGTCGTTTCCCATTTGGATTTCACTCGAGGGACTGGCCTGATGCGTGATGTCCCCAACTGACCTTCTCAATGTATGCCCAATTCATCTACACTTTCTTCCTCTGCATATTTGTTGGGTGATAGGCTCTTGGTTGGTTCGTTGTCAGTCAGAGTTCTTTGCCGCTTATTTTTTCTAGCCACCTGAACTTCAGTATCGAGTGAGCGTAGGTGGCAGCTGTTGATGAAGGTCTGTATTTCATTGGAAATGCTTTTCGTGACGCACCAATTTTCTGAACCATATACAAGCACTGACTTGACACTGGTATTGAAAATCTGGATGATGTTCATGCTTTATGCTGAATAGAGATGATCTCCACACTGATTTCAGATTAATGAAGGCCTATCTTGCTGTTTTTCCGACCCTGGTTTTGACACCCTTGTTTGTGCCACCACCGCCGCCTGTAGTTGAAACGATGCTGCCTAGGTAGATAGATAGGTAGGTAGGTGGGTGTAAGGAACCAATTCCTTTACATTTCTCCAGTTATTGGTGATTGGAACCTCTTGTTGTTGTTGATGGTGATGTTAATTGGGTATCTTCATCACCCCCATCTTCTCTACACTCACCTGAAGTCCCATCTCCACTGCCTCGTCTCTTCTGCCAATTTGTTAGTTTTCGCATACAGATCTTCTAGTTTGTGTGACATAAGACATTAGACATAAATCATCATCGTCGGCGAAATCCAAATGTTCTAGTGTCTTTTCATCGGTCCAGCCAGCGTATGCCCATCTTTCCACTCCTCACGGTTTTCTGCATGATCCAGTTCACCACAATCAGGAAGATCATTGGTAATAGAAGACAGTCTTGTTTTACTCTTGTCTTTCAAAGTGGATAAAGTTGAGGTAGAGAGTTGAACGCCATTCTATACTCTGTTCAATGATGATGCGATGAATCCATATACATCACAATAACTAAACCACTTTAATATACATAAATGACTTTGCCAACTTAATCTGTCCTAATGTTGAAATCACTGTAGAATATATCCAGAAAATGATTAGTAAGTTCATAAAACTTAGAATGGACTGACTCACTTTTTGTGACACAAAGTTGGCATCCCATAAAATGTTATGCAGTCTATTGGGATAAACTTACCGTTATTCATAAGTTTCTGAATGTTAGTTCTTATTGAACGCTAGGATGAACTGTAACTTTACACTTTCTACAGATGATGAATCATTTTCTTTATTTTCTATCCCAACATTAAATATTTTACATACTGTGAAATTTATCTTAGTATTCTAAGATTATGATTATTATTGTTGTCAATTATTTCGATGAAGATCGTTCAACTAAACAACCTACTAAGGAGTTAGTAAATTATGGATGGGAATTCAATCGATTAGATGGTACACCAGTTGACACAACAGCATTAATTGACACCGGGGAAACTAATAAACTGGAAATGAATAATGAACGTTTACTGCTTCAAGGATTAAAACAAACTACATCAATTCGTGGTCGTTGTCGTGTAAATGTCCAGTCAACTGATGAAACACAATTACCTTCAAGTGAAGAAGTATTCTATTCACCCTACTTCAGATTTGATGTAACCGATGCGACTGATAGTGGACGAAGAGATTTTGTTGCACCAATCGAACCAAGTAAGTCTATATATTCAGAATTATAACAATATCCTGTCAATAAATGAATATACAGCATGAATTGAGAGAAGTAAGAAAATATTGACCGTTGCATTCCACCCTAGTATTTGAATAGTAATTTGCTCTCCGGTAGACTTCACGGTCCTGAGCAATGTCACTCACGGTGTCATTGTTCTACATTGTTAAGGGATCTCAAATTGTAACGAACTAGCTAATATAATAAGATTTCCAATGACTCTTTAAATAATGTTCATCCATCTAACTTAAAACATTTTCATTTTACTTCAATCACTACGGATTAAGCCCGACTACCAAGTGAATTCATGGCGCGTTGCTACAGCTTGATCTTATTTAAAGTGACTGCTCAGTCGAGGCTTCTTATCCTAATCCAAATTTAACTGATAAAAGAGTAAGACTTGGGCACTGTGGTTGATTGTAATTCCACTTTAGTCTGTTTATTAGAAATATCACACAGTGAAACAGTAGCATTTACTGGATAACAACGTTTCGGACACAATTCATATTCATATCAGGTAACTCAACAACTTTCAGACAGACTCTATGTATTCCTAATTTTCTCTCCTTCTCTGTGATGACAAGGGTAGTAGAATTTTCCATATATCTGGGACAGGTGCAGCATCAGTTCGATTGCTGCATGTGTTTGGTGTTGATTCGATAAGCAAAGATTCGGCATCAATCTCTCCCTCCCTCTAACCAACTTAGTTTTCAACACTGTCGCCCTATACCACCCTACTGTGTGATTGTGTGTCATCGCATGCAGAGATATAGTCCAGCTTTTCTCTGTATTTCTAATCTGATTGGGATCTACTAATCTTGAATTAGCTAAGTTTTTGTGCTGTGTTATTCTAATCGACCCTGGTCGACTGCTTCCACCTATGCACTTGACTTCGCAATCATCGCAAGGGATCTGGCAAACCAGGTTATTGTGCTTAATTGCATTGACAGGATCTTTTAACCTACAAAGCTTGTTTCTAAGTGAGTTTGTAGGTTTGAACGCCACTTTACTCCTAGACAGCCTTATTGAGAATTCTTCGTAATGCTTCTGAGGTGCCTTACTTGTATGGTCATATAGCAGAGGCTTTGAATTCTCTCTTAACCCTATCACCCTTATTACCATTAGTAGTGGGATGATTAATAATAACACCTGTATTACTACTTTACACTACTACTACTACTACTACTACTACTACTACTACTACTACTACTACTACCACTGCTAATATTTTTCTTTGGATTTCTTATGAATTACAATGAATTCCCAATAAGATTGTCTAGGAGTAAAGTGGCATTCAAACCTACAAACTCACTTAGAAACAAGCTTTGTAGGTTAAAAGATCCTGTCAATGCAATTAAGCAAAATAACCTGGTTTGCCAGATTCTTTGCAATGATTGTGAAGTCAAGTGCATAGGTGAAAGCAGTCGACCAGGGTCGATTAGAATAACACAGCACAAAACTTAGCTAATTCAAGATTAGTAGATCCCAATCAGATTAGAAATACAGAGAAAAGCTGGACTATATCTCTGCATGCGATGACACACAATCACACAGTAGGGTGGTATAGGGCGACAGTGTTGAAAATTAAATTGGTTAGAGGGAGGGAGAGATTGATCGCCGAATCTTTGTTTATCGAATCAACACCAAACACATGCAGCAATCGAACTGATGCTGCACCTGTCCCAGATATATGGAAAATTCTACTACCCTTGTCATCACAGAGAAGGAGAGAAAATTAGGAATACATAGAGTCTGTCTGAAAGTTGTTGAGTTACCTGATATGAATATGAATTGTGTCCGAAACGTTGTTATCCAGTAAATGCTTCTGTTTCACTGTGTGATGTTTCTAATAAACATACCAAAATGGCATTCAAATCTAACTGAATTAGAGGAGAGAGGGACTATCATATTGATCATTTGACTATCTGAGATAGCAGCCGTGGTTTTGGAGACTAGTACTGATACTGGATGTTGACTCAAGGTGAAGTGAAAATTGGGACTGCGTCCAGACTCGAACCAGTGACCACTAGGTTTTCCATCCGACGCTCTACCAACTGAGCTACGAGGTCCGTCTACTGACCAGGTTTTTATTTTACTTCAATCAGAAGACCAAATGATAATAAATATGACGCCCCCCCCCCTCGCCTCTAATTCATTTACATTAGGATTGAGATAAGAAGTCCTGACTAGGCAGTCGGTCTGAATACGATCAACCGGCAGTGACGTGTCACTAATTCACATAGCAGTTAAGGACAACCTTTGGTGATTGAAGTCAAATTGAAAATCTGGTCAGTAGCCGAACCTCGTAGCTGAACATGTATAGCATCTAACCGGAAAATCAGTGGTCTCTCGTTTGAATCCGGCCCTGGTCCAGATTTTCATCTCAACTTCAATCATCACGCAGTACCAAAAGTAGTCTGCCAAAATCCGGCTATCTCAGATAGTTAAATGATAACTTAAAAGACAAGTAATCAGAAGTAGTTCATTACTGACAGACGTTTTATGACACTTGGAATATAGACTGTATGATTATAAGGATTTCTTGGAAGGCATTACCACCCACTTCATACAGTGGTATGCAGATTCATACGAAAGCAATTTCATGCAGTCCCGATGTGTATCCGGATTTCTATTATTCAAGAATTACCAGAAAATGTATAGTGAGATAGAAAGATGGCTTTATATTTTTGAGGTATAATTCTCTTCGCAACAAAAAATGAGGTTTACTTGATTTTCTAACATCTTTAATCACTGCGAATGGTCTACAAAGAATTATAATCCACCGTTTTATAGTGAATTTCTTATAGTCTGTGTCGCAGTCAGACGGAATTATGCAGTTAGTCAGTCAGTATCGATATAGGAATTGACATGACTGTCTAACACTCTAAGCAGTAGTGTTTTTCATCAGCGCAAAACAACCGCCAGGGGACAAGATGAAAGACAGAAAAATATGGAAGTAATGCCACAAAAGTTATTGAAGACGCCTCTTGCTGATGAGTGTAAATTAGCACGAAGCCAAGGTTTGACAGGTCTTCCTATCGACTGTCTAAGTGGAAGCCCATCATGATGTTAAGTTTTCTAGCCTAATAATCACATTACAAAATAATCGACAGAATTCGGTCGGGACATAGGATTCCACAAGATGAGTTTGGTTACTCTCCAACGATATTCCATTGCATCTGTTGCTTTAAGGGGAAAGAACCTGAAAATCTTTTCACAACTTTTCCAATCACTACCTTAAGAGAATAAACTAAAGAAGATCGGTACCTTTACTAGACAGAAAAAGCGAAATGGCAAACCTACCCATGTCAAGCTTAATAGCTGTTATGGATTCGAACACGCTAATGGTATATATATATATATATATATATATATATATATATATATATATATATATATATATATATATATATATATATATATATAACCTCGCCTGGTTAACTAGTTTACTAGTTACTAGCCGGTCCTAAGCCCGGGTAAAGAGGGAAGGTTGGGCATAGGGCTAGCAACCCTACCCCGTAAAACAAATCTAACCGCTAAAGAAACTTCAAAGCACAAACAAAATATAAAAAATGAAAACAAACTTATACCCCGCTGGAATCGGAGAGGCGAAATGACGCCAGTTGGTGAAAGCCTTCGGGAAGCCAATTGGCCGATGTGTCTTCTCTCGATGAAAGCGAAAGTAAACGTGGGGACATGGAATGTCCGCACGATGTTTGAACCCAGTAAGGCAGCCCAGATTGCAAAGGAGATGAGAAGGTATAACATCGAAGTGCTTGGGATTTGCGAAAGCAGATGGAATGGGAGTGGACTCTCCAAACTGTCAACTGGAGAATCAATAATCTACTCCGGTCACCCAGACGCCAACCACGAGCACACTGAGGGAGTGGCTATCATGATGTCCTCAAGAGCATCGAAGGCTCTCATGCAGTGGGAACCAATCTCCTCCAGGATCATGACAGCAAGGTTCAACTCAAAAGGAAGAAAGGTCACAATCATACAATGTTATGCACCTACAAATAATGCAGAGCAAGAGAAAAAGGAGGATTTCTACAGACAACTTCAATCAACACTGGACAAGACGTCAGTTGGCGATATCAAAATTCTAATGGGCGACATGAATGCCAAACTGGGAGGGGACAATACGGGAAGAGAACTAACCATGGGTCGAGAGGCGCTAGGTGAAATGAATGAGAATGGAGAATTGTTTGCAGAATTCTGTGCATTCAACGATTTGGTGATTGGAGGCAGTGTGTTCAGGCACAAGGATATCCACAAAGCGACATGGACTTCACCAGATGGACACACTAAAAATCAAATCGACTTTATCTCAATCTCAAGAAAATGGAGACGCAGTCTACTTAACACAAGGTCAAGAAGAGGAGCAGATGTAGGTTCAGACCACTATCTAGTGCAAGGAACCTTCCAAATCAAGTTAAAAGCCTTCAAGGAAGCTGGTGATAGACCTCAATTCAAGTACAACACTCGGAAACTGAAGGATGAAACTACAAAGGAGATCTTCAAAGCAGCCATCAAGACAAAATGGGAGACGTCGAGGGACATCCCTGAAGAAACCTGTGTGGAAGAACACTGGAAGTCTTTGAAAGCTGTGTGGAAAGAAACCTGCACAGCCGTATTAGGAAGGAAGAAGAAAGAAGACAAGGAATGGATCTCGACGGATACCTGGAAGCTGATAGAGGAGAGGAGGATGGTGAAGCAGAAGATAAACCAGTGCAAGGATGCTCAACGACAAGAGGAACTGAGCACAATGTATAAAACACTGGACAAAGAAGTGAAGAAGAGTGCACGCAAAGACAAAAGACACTTCTACGACACACTGGCAAGTGAAGCAGAACAGGCTGCAGGTAAGAGAGACCTGACGACATTGTATCAAATAACCAGGTTGCTATCAGGGAAGAGACCAACACAGATGAAACCAATAAAAGATGAAGAAGGAAATTTAATTACAAAAGAAGAGAAACAGAGGAAACGATGGGCCGACCACTTCAAGAAGCTCTTGAATCGACCACCACCTGCACTTCGTCCAGAAATACCACCTGCAGCCGCTGAATTACAAGTGAACATAAATCCCCCAACGAAAATGGAAGTCCTGAACGCCATAAAGCTACTGAAAGGTGGGAAAGCAGCAGGACCAGATGGAATACCGCCAGAAGCACTGAGAACAGATGCAGAGACAACAGCGGACATGCTCACACCACTATTGCAGAAGGTGTGGAAGGAAGAGAAGGTACCTGACGATTGGAAGAAGGGTTACCTTGTCAAACTGCCGAAGAAGGGAGACCTCAGTGCTTGCAAGAACTGGCGCGGAATCACTCTCCTGTCCACCCCAAGTAAAATATTAAGCCGCATCATCCTGGAGAGGCTTAAAGACGCACTGGATTCAAAACTGCGACCGGAACAGGCAGGCTTCAGGAAGTACAAATCATGTGCTGACCAAATTGCAACGCTTCGTATCATCATAGAACAGAGCGTAGAATGGCAATCAGCTCTATACCTCAACTTCATCGACTTTGAGAAGGCCTTTGACAGCGTCGACCGAGAAGTAATTTGGAAACTGCTTCAATACTACGGAGTACCGCAAACCTTTATCCGCCTCATTCAACAACTATATGAAGATGCCACATGCCAAGTAATCCACAATGGGAAGCTCAGTGATGCCTTTGAAGTGAAGACAGGAGTGAAACAAGGTTGCCTACTATCCCCCATGATATTCCTTATTGTGGTGGACTGGATCATGCAGCAAACAGTAGGCAGCGAGAAGAGGGGGATACACTGGACGACGGAAAAGAACCTAGAAGACTTGGATTTCGCCGATGACTTGTGCCTAATGTCACATAAACTTGAAGATCTGCAGGCAAAAACTAACAAGTTGACAGAAGAGGCAGCTAAGACGGGACTTCAGGTGAATATAGAGAAGACAGAAGTGATGAAGATACCGCACCACCACCATCAACAACAACAACAAACTCCAATCACCGTCAACGGGAGAAACTTGAAGGAAGTAACCTCCTTCACTTATCTAGGAAGCACTGTTTCAACTACAGGCGGGACGGACGAGGACGTCAAAGTCAGAATCGGAAAAGCAAGACAGGCGTTCATTAGCCTGAAACCAGTGTGGAGATCTTCTGCACTCAGCATGCGGAACAAGATACGGATTTTCAACACCAACGTCAAGTCAGTGCTCTTGTATGGCTCAGAGACTTGGCGCGCCACGAAAGGTATTTCCAATAAACTACAGACATTCATCAACAACTGCTTACGCTCGTTGCTGAAGATCAGATGGCCAGAAAAAATAAGCAACAAGGAACTCTGGGAACGAAGCAACCAAGAACCTATCACGCAACAAATATGCAGGAAGAAGTGGAGATGGATTGGGCATGCACTGAGAAGGCCGACTGAGGACATCACGCGTCAGGCCCTCGAGTGGAATCCCTATGGGAAGCGACGAGTTGGACGTCCGAGGGTGACATGGAGGAGGTCATGCGAGGAGGAAATGAGAGCTTCTGGGCTGTCGTGGAACCAGGTTCAAAAGATCTCAGAGAACAGAGGTCACTGGAGGCGTGCTACTGAAGCCCTATGTTCCACTCGGAACCCAAGGGACTAATAATAATATAATAATAATAATATATATATATATATATATATATATATATATATCCCGGAACGAATATAATACGCGCGCTTAGCTGACAGCTAACTTGATACGCAAGAGACACTGACTGCAACCCTGGGACGAATAGAGAGAGGACCGAAGCTGGCAGATGGGAGAGTGTATTACTCCCAGAATATAATATAATAACGAATCAATCCAAAACACGTGAATAAGTATATACATGAAAAATGACCTTGTGGGCAATTGGAGAAATTCGCATAGTAAGAGTAAAAGTTAACCAATCAGCAAACTATCTTACAATGGAGACAGAAATAGACTATTAGTCATACCATAAAAATAATGTAGGAATGACACGTTAAAATGTTCAGATCAATAACAATGTTTTATACAAGACTGGGGTATCACAACAGTAACTTACTCGACCTAATATAAGTATGAATTTTTCTATGAATTGCATGATTAGTAATGATGGGCAGTGGAATCCAGGATGCGCATTTCGTCCTATTTAGGACTCGTCAGCTGGATGTACCTGCCTTCCACCGGGACGCGGACTTGAGAACGATCGCTTCAAACGCCAGCCCGTTATCCACTACACCACTGCCCATCATTACTAAACATAATTAAAAGACAGGCAATATCGAGGCATCCGCATAGGAGCCCATATGCCAACAGAGACTGATCAGTTCGGTCCAATCAACGACGGTGTAATACAAGCAATAACACTAATAATTCACTTCATTCCAAACAATTTTACTGTTACGAAGTGGATACGTGAGTTCTGTTCTAACACGCGTTTCTCCATACAATATGCTCGCTAGGTGAGGTGCAGTCGAATTCTTGTACTTGACTGTATAAGTGTACAGTCTTATGTAGTTTCTTCTTGTCCTCCTTGAGGAGATACAAGAAGAGAGAGACAGTTGTGAATGAAGGGGATGCTCAGTGTCAGTTAAAATTACTGTAGCTAACTGCCTGCTACAATTTAAATGTCTACCAACCACAGTGTTAGTCAGTTGGACTAGAGGCACACCACTCATCCTGCTGACGGCTTTCAAAGACCTACGCAACATAACACAGTCCTTTTTTAGAAGACCAGAGAAGATCAATGGGGAACAATAGAGAAGAATAAATAAAATTCAGGAATTATTAGATTGTACAATTAGAGGTTGAGTTATACTAGACAGCCTCAGTTACTTTATGTAATATGTTAAACGAAAGATTCTCTTCACAGGTCAACAAGATATGAGAAGACCAATAAAGATCGGAGGTAAAACCTCATCCAAGAGAGTTAACACTCGACTTACTTTCTTCAGAAATACCACCAATCCAACAGACATCATAAGACTTATTCAGCTCATGCAAGTCTTGTTTACTCCTGAGGCTAAATTACCAATCTGACATTTAGAAGGATTTAACTTGAGACCATCTAAGAGAGACTACCGGTAAATAAGAGACAAGAATCCATTCAATTCACAGCAATCTACGGAGAGTTGACTAGAATGGACACCGTCAGTTCATCAACATACAATAAAGAGGAAAAGCAGAAAAGGATAAGGTATAGCACCTCGGAGCACAGCAGCTTCAGTAAGCAATGAAATAGAGTACCTCCTTTCATAAACAGTATACTGTTTCCTTTCAGAAGAATAAGAATACAGCCACTTTGTAACCCATGGCTCAGTATGAGCTACAAGAACCTTATTCAACTAGAGTAGTCCAGGGACAGAGTAAAAGGTTGATGAGTGATCGAAAAAGGCACAACGAACATACTTAACACGTTTGTCTAGACTAGAAAGGATATTATGATGCAATACAGTGACAGCATCTAAAGTACTTCTCCTGTGTTTATGTGTAAATAGCACGTTCGTTGAGTTTCAGGGTCATTAATTGATGACTGAAAGACTTTATCATGTTAAAGATCTTTATGAACATATCTTCGTATAATCTGTTTTTCTTTTCATCGAAATTTCTTCTCTTTTCAGTTGTAACTACAAAGGATAGTGATGTTTTCATACGAGTCGAAGGACTAGATGAGAATGGAGCTTTGTCAGCTGATAATGGAGATGATGTTGAGCTAAAATGTGTTGCAATCAGTAAGTGGTTATTACCATTATTTTCATCATTGTGGTTATTTATAAAAATCATTATATTTTATTGTTATGTATCGAGAATCAATCTACAAGAAATCCTGTACTTTGTTATTATGCATATCGTCATTCATCAACAAGGCGTATCTGCAGCTATAAGGAAACTGATATCACCTTGGTGATTTGGACGTACATCACTAAAAAACTAACTTAGACAAGTGACATTAGATGTAGTTCGTATTTATGTGTAAGTTACAGCGTGGTTGAAATAAAATAATTCCAGTATTTCCTATAGAAAGTTGGTCCAAGCTTCTTCAGAGAAATAATCAAACACTAAATTGAAAAAAATGTGCAAAATGAATTCAATGACATGTACTTAGTCTTATTAACCAATCTTTTCAACATATTCAGATATCTCTGATATTTTAAGTTTTGATTATTTTCCTGAAGGAGTTCGAAGCAGACTTCTGAACGTACACTGTTACTTACAGACAGATGCAAACTACATCTACTGTCAACCTTATAATCAACTCCTAATACTTGCGATACTTTTCAGTTAAATCTTGATGATGGTTTATATAAATTAATCGAGTAACTTTAAGGGTTGTCTCTATAGCTAGTGAAATCGGTAATTAGTTGAGTAGATAGTTTGGTTGTTGCCTGGTTACTAAGGCCGCTCTTACTGTCACTTAAGTTAACCATTACGGTATTCAGGTCAACAATAACCCCATGTAGAACATATTTCAATGATTATGAAGAAAGTAAGAGAGTTAAATATGGTCCTATATGAAACCATAGTTGTCTGTCTTTGGTGTATCGTATTCTAAAATCAACTCTAATGGTCGAAAGTCTTAAACTGGAGTTTCGCAGTTATTTGTATCCAAACACTTTGAAACAAGAGTCATTTTAATATTTATTAGGAAGTTAAGTACCATTTAATGAAGAGGATGTAAAATGCGTTTACAATTATATTAGTAAGAAGTTGACCAGTATGATCAAGGTTTCATATGAAGAAATCATTTTATGTATGGTAATGAGGGATAGTGGATAGCAGTGGGATCCAACGCGCACAATTCGTCCTATTCGACACTTATTCAGCCAAATGCACCCACCTTCCAGTCAACGATGTTGCTCTCATTAAGATTCCAACAGACGAGCAAACCCGTTACCCCCTGGGCTACTAAGTTATGATAGTTACTCCATTTGCGGTGGGTATAACTTTCATGTTATTGCTTATAATTGCTCATTATCGACTGGATTGAACTGATCGTTCTCCATTAGAGTATAAAAACGCCTGCGAGGATGTTTCGTCACTGCCTGTAATTTCGCATTAACTAGTCCTGAATAGAACGGAATGTGGATTTTAGATTCCGCTGCAAGCCACTATCTCATCATTACCACCAAACTGGAACTACAAGCACTATCGAGCTGTCCACCTGGGGGGGACCCAAATGCCTATAAAGACTAATCACTCCCTCTGTATATTTCTTCTGATTATTCAGCGGTCATTATAGAATGTTGATTGACTCTTCAGTCCCAATAGATACGATATTGTGTAGTTGAGTGATATTTACCCACAAAATGCAATTACTGATTGATTGATTATATTCAGGTTGTGATGACTGAAGGTGAAATGAAAATATGGACCACAGGCAGATTCGAATCAGCAACCACCGCTTTCCTGACTCGATGTCCTACCAACTAAGCTACAAGGTTCGACTACTGACCAGATTTTTAATTTCACGCCTCCACTGCACTTTCTTCTCTGCAGCCTTATAAAACTCGCCCACCACTACCTCACATCATCTCCTCCATGTCATACGTGGCACCAACTCTAAACTCGTCGTTTCCCCTTTAGATTTCACTCGAAGGACTGGCTGACCTGACGAATGATGTCCCCAATCGGCCTTCTCAGTGTATGCTCAATCCAATCCAATTCATCTCCACTTTCTTCTTCCGCTTATTTGTTGGGCGACACCTTGGTTGGTTCGTTGCCAGAGTTCCTTGTCACTTATTCTCATTATTCTGGCCAACTGATCTTCGGTGTCAGTATCGAGCCAGCATAAGGCGGCTATTGATGAATACTTTATGCAGTTGAAGTGCCTTTTGGTACCAAGTAAAAACATTTGTTAACCGGATTCAGAGAGCACAGCCCACTATCGTAGACGTAAACTCATTTCAGTTAGTCAGGCCTATATATGAAGTTGTATTCAGGGTTACTTTAAATCAAAGTCAACAATACACAATCTTTTGTACAAATTTTTTTGAAAAAAACTGATAAAAACATCTTGTAGAATAAAATGAGACAATCTCCCTTTATATATTCTCTCTACATACAATAACTGAAGATTAGGATAACGAAGGTTTTATAAGTTATTAGGCAAAGATGAAATCTGCAGTCTATGTGATGACGTAGCCATGGTCTGGCAGACTAGTATTGATACTAGGTGGTGAGTGACGCGAAATGAAACTATGAACGGTGGTGGGGTTCGAACCGGAGACCACCAGGTTCCAATCATCACCCAGTATCAAAACTAGTCTGCCAAATTCAGAGCTGCTATCTCAACTAGTCAATATGATTATCGATACTATGCTCCTACTCTCTAATTCAATTACATTTCGACTGGGGTGGGAAGTTGTGACTAGGCAGCCAATTTCAGCACGATCAAGGGATAGTAACGCGTCTTGATTTCACATGTCAGTCAGGCCAAACGCTTGATGGTTGAAGTGAAATAAGAATGGATTCAGTAGTCGGACCACGTAGCTCAGTTGGTAGAGAACCGGACCGGAAACCTGGTGGTCGCTGATTGGAATCCCACTGCAGTTCAAATTTTCATTTCACCTTCAATCATCATCCAGTAATTACGGTACTACTTATAAGAGGTGAGAGAAGAAATTAAATAATGGCAATAATTTGTCATTCTGTAGGCTGATGAAAATGTGAGTAAATGTTTCGCAGACATAATGCGGGCAAAAGAAGGCTATTAACTATCTCCTTTTATCAGCGGATACTGGATCTGATTCTATCAACTAAACTAGCTTCCAAGAATGAAAGGGGTTCGATGTTATCTGATAATAAGCAGAATATATCATTCAAAAATGCTTGTCATAAGTTTACATAACGATGAAGTTTGCCACTTCTATCAAGAGGTAGTCAGCAACAGTATGGGGTTTGGAATTACTGCTATATTTCATGTCAGTAAATCACGATAGGAGGTGCAAAGATGAAAGAAGGAAGTGATAAGAGGTGGTAGAAAGTCATGGAAGTAGAACAAAAGCGAATGGAACAACAATGAAATTTGATATGATAATTAAGGTGATATGTGTGGATGTATCTGTATCATGAAGGTTGATTTTGAGTTACGTCCACCTAGAATCTCCATCAATGCGTTCGGTGGTCACGTGGAGGAAACCAAAAAGTTTATATCACCTCATACTTGACTGAAACCACCATTTAAAGACTTTATGAACTGATGCCATTATTCACTATGATCACCTCTAACGTTTTTCCAGAGTAAACCTATTTCAGCTGACATTCGACGACAGGACAAATGATGACTATGCGTACGTAAAATGTATTGCAGCCACTTCAAACGATGAAGGTTGGCGACCTCATCAGTTGACTTTCCTGTGACCCATAAAATTCCACATTACTGATGTGGTAACGTCACGATACAGCCAATGTTACGGAAGAAGCGGTAGCCGAACATGTGAATACTTCTCATGTTCACTACCTTCAGTGACCAGTCATAATAGAGCACAGCTAACTGTAACATAGTACATTCAGTCCTAAACAGAAAATCGAATGTGACATCGGGGCCATTAATAACGTAAGGTGGCAGAAAGCGGACGAGATTTTCAGGAATATGCAGAGACTTCATCGATCACAGGTCCACATCGTCTGATTTGAAATCCCAAGTGAGGTAGTCAAACAGCTCAATAATTTTGTCTTCTGATGTTAGACAATATACAAACGGAGACCAGTCCTGGACTAATAAGTTGCAGATGAATAGTGAGAAACACTTCACAGACATTCTTAATTTTCCATCTAAGGTGTTAAGAAGACTGCCTTTTCAATCTCTTCACCTAAGAACAAAGATGTCATCTGTTTACTGTTGAAAAACTAAAGAGTCTTATTTGACAAGATGAACTCGGACAAGCAGAAAGGAACCTGTATAACCGCATCTATGACCAAATTAATTAATAATGAAGAGCGTGGACAGCCTTGAAAGACACCACTCTACACACAACTAATTGGGAATTTACTAGCACGTCACTATTTCACTCTAGCCCCTGCAGTCTTTCCCACCTAGCTCAACCAATGCCCACAAACTTTCATTTCTTCCTCACACCATCAACTCCGTGTCACCTTACGACGCCAAACTCGTCCTTCTCCACTTAGGTTCCATTCGACAGCCTGGTCTGGCGTGACGCGTGATATCCCCGAATGGTTTTCTCAGTGTATGTCAAATCAAACCCGTCTTCATGCTCTTCCACTGCATATTTGTTGAGCTATAGGTTGTTGGTTGGTTGGTTCATTGCCAGCCATCCAGAGTTTCTTGTTGCTTATTCCTATTATTCTGGCCATCTGATCTTCAGCACTGAGTGAGCATAGGCGGCAGCTGTTCATGTGATGTATGCTTGCAGTTTGTTGGAAATGCTTTTCGTAACGTGTCAAGTCTCTCAACCATGACATAGAAGCACTGACTTACTTGACTGAATTAGTGTTGAAAATCTGGACGTTGCTCATACTTTATGCTGAGTGAAATGGAGTGAAGTGCATCACAGTGCAGTAGATCTCCAGACTGATTATTTCAGATTAATGAAGGAAGGCTTGTCTTGCTGTCTTTCCGATACTGGTTTTGACATCCTGATCTGTGTAGCCGCCTTTAGTTGAAATGATGCTGCCTAGGTAGGTGAACACAACTAATACTATACCTCACTATCGGCTGTAACACACCTAAAAATATTCGAATACTGAGTCCACAATAGGGTGGCCAACATATGTGCCATCAATTTCAGTAACAGACACTGAACTCAAATCATTTATATGTCATCAAATGAGCTTTTGCTCAACGCTTTGAAGGTTGAATAATCAACATTCTTTGACCACACTATGAGCTGCTTTGACTACGTCATAAAAGTCAGTCAGAGTTGCCTATCTTCAACTCCTAAATAAATTTAAATCTGTACAGTAACCTTCAACAAAGAAGTCAATTTATAAAGTACTCAGTCAGATCTGAATCTCTTCAGCTCATTACCACAAGCAATAGGATGTGTGTGTTATTGACAAAACTCAAATAAGAATGAAAGTTTCTTTGAGCATTAAATATATCTTTAGTTTGTAATCGATTCTGGCTAAAATGCTCAATCATTTCTTGTCTTTAGATCAAACTACCAATGAACCAATTACTCAGGAATCATCATCAAAGGATGTTGAAATCAATTATGGATTAGAAGTAATACGTTTAAGTAAATTGCCGGCTTCTTCATCAGAGTTATCTAAGTCTATAACTGTGAATCCTCAAACCGGTGAAATAAAACTGACTGGTCTACACAGTCAAGCAGATAATCAAGATATTAGAAAGCGTATTCAAAGTCGGTGTATAGCTGAGATCAAGTATAAATCAGATGAAGATCAAGATGTACAACGTTATGCTAGTCCATATTTCCTGGTCAATGTGCCGAAAGATATTGAAGCCCTACCTGATTATGTGGATGGTGAGTTAAGCATACAGCAGGACAATTTACATAAGAGATTTCGATTATTATTATATTCTTTGTCACTTGAGTTCCTAGTGGAACATACGGTTTCAGTAACACGTCTCCATTCCACTCTCTTCTCTGAAATCTTTTGGACCTGGCTCCACGACAGCCCAGAAGCTCTAATTTCCTCCTCGCACGATCTCCTCCACGTCACCCTTGCATCGGACGCCCAACTCATAGCTTCCCATCTGGGTTCCACTAGACAACCTGACCTGATGAGTAATATCCCCGAACGGTCTTCTCAGTGTATGCCCAATCCATCTCCATAGAGATTTCGGTGGTGTTCTGTTTTCTAAGCTAGACTACTTTATAGTGAAGCTTTCATTAGCCTTCTAGACAACATCATCAGCACAAAATTCGAAAAGAAATGAGCTACGAAAATAGCTTGGTAGCTAGTCTTGTTGACCACCGATGTGACTGCACATGTTTTTTGACTGTCTATCTGGCTGACCCAAACTTTCACCCTTTTGCACTTCTTAGCTCCACATTTGCCGATAAGACTGAGTCAACGCTAATGTGGCTCTAATAATCATTAACTGATCTAAGTACTAATCTACGAAGTGTTCTTTATATTTTATGTATTTCCTCTTCACAAGATTTCTACATTTTCCTAGTCGAATTCATGTCCAAAGTTGTCTGGATGCATCGATATGAACGAAGATATCGTGATGTTTAACTGTAAGTTGGTATTTGTGTAGATGAACCTGAAGAGGACGGTCGATCTGTTGGATATAGTGTTTTCCAAAGGTTTCTGCAGCTTATTTCGTTGGTAATATTGAGCTTGTGTCCCTTTGCTATGCTGCTTGGTCACTATGGCACGAAGTCAATAGGTTTAGTGAGCCTATGAACATCGATTCACGAAGACTTCAGTAATCCACTTACAATCTCCTAAGCTTTCTTCATATACGATAGGATGACCTTTTCGTTGGTGCTCAAGGATGATGTATTGATTGATTGGTGAAAATATCAAAAAACATCTTACAGTGAAACCATGCGGATACTCATTTCTCCAACAAACAGAGATTAGATAATTTCCTAGTTTTCTTCGTAAGCTTACTGCATGAAAATGTGTTATGGCTCTTTAAAACGCTATTTTTATATAACTGACTCGGCGTGTTGTTAAATTGTTGCTTGTGCAGTTTACGATTTGATCAGTGTATACTGATTTTCTTGAACACTTGAACTTCCATCTTTTTCAAACCCTTTTCCAGTGATCGGAACATCTAAAAATGGAAGTGTGCTGTTCACTTCTTCTTTTGTCGTAAAGTAAACTTTGTCGATTAATTTGATTGACTAGTAAGTTCGATAAGATGGCAGTTTTCAGTCTTTGCAGTATTATTTCTACAATCAATAGGGATATAAGAGATCCCATTGGGTTCCTTTTATCTTTATAGATTGCAGAAGCATATTTTAAGAAACAAATCAGCTAGTTCTATTTAACCTGAACATTGTAGCTGTGAGCCCTCCAAGAGATGCGTATAATTGATTTGATGAACATTCATTTAGCTCGTTTAGGTTCTGCTGAACGGTATAGAGCTATGCAGTCGAGGAACAATAACACTTCACCTTTCTTAGTATGAATATTTTCCATGTTCTCCTAACTATTCAGCTCAGAGGAAAAAGCATCACCAAAATCATCTCCCTCAGCTGATTGTTTTCTACACTTTGTAAGCATTTTAATAGCATAGTAAACTGATGGCTATAGAAGATTGGTATATTCTTATTGTATATTCAGCTTATTGAATTGACTGGTATAATCGGTATGTATTTTGAAACCATTGATGACTGCACCATGATAATGAAATGGTGATGCTTAGAATTATAACTGAAAGCCATAATATTAAAACCTTAAAAGAACAGTGATGTGTATTCCCGGTGTTAGGACCAGTAGTTGGTAAGTTCTCCTCTAACCTGTACGACTGTTGTTAAAGGGGGATGAACATAAGAGTCTGCGTAAGTTTGATGGCCCAACTAACCAGTAAGGGAATCTGAGAAAGAAAATTGAAAGAGGTTATTGTAAGCTGGCAACTCAACAAGCACAGGGAATGGACTTAGGTTTAATAGTCAAAGAAAATCCAAAAATGTTTTTCGTTATCGATGACAAAATAAGGCAATCTGGATGTCAAAACCTAAAGGTGGATAAGTGCACTTCCACCATGTTAAAACCGTCATTTTACTCAATAGTGTTCTATAATTAAGCATTGGTGACAATGCTGATTGTCATGAGATTTGAGGACGTTTCATCGACTAGCCAAGCAGAGAGATTTAAGCAATGTAGAACTTATCACTTTTCTATATCACTGCATAAAAGAACACTTTTAAAGAGTCCAGGAGAGAAAAGGTCAGTAAGACGGAAGTCGGAAAATGTGGATGACTGGAGATCGATCCAGTGGCTAGACGCTAATGTGTTCATTATAGAATCTGAAAACTAATCGGTTTGATCTCTGATCGAGTCATGGATGCACAAGGCTGAGGAGTCCCATACAGGGACGAAACAGCAATCCAGTGCTTCCAGGTTTCTAATGTTCCTCCAACTGGTCTCAGTCCATTATGAGTACAACCTCATTAATAAAATCCTCATTAACCTCAAAGTACATTACTGTAAAGTGCTCACTAGCCACATGCTTCCAGATTGATATCCCGAAGTTCCAACGAGAAGCTGTGACCTGTGGAGTCAACTAGTTGGAAGAGAAGGGGATACCAACTGAAGATTTTTGATGACAGTCACGCTACACGGTGAGTTGACAGAAGTAGGAAACCATGGTTCATCGAGTTTCGACTGGGTCGGTGAATGGTTAACGTGCTCACCATGAAACCTAAACGTCCTAAGTTCAGTCCGTGGTGAAGTGAGGCCATGAGTGTGTGCTGTTGAGGAGTCCCATAGACGAAACAGCTAACCAGTACTCCTAGATGACTTTATAGACGATGATTTCAAGGTAGTTTTCTTCACATTTTACCTATCTACAACCTGATGTTACCGGACTCGAGTTATCGCAGTGTTGTTAATGTATACTGCTGGAAAGTGATAAAACGAGATGAAACAGACGTCAAGCACTTCTAGGCCTTGGCTTTTTCTTCAACTGATGTCAATCTATGATAGAAATCAATGAGAAATTATTACCTTTACTTCGTGTTGGATGCCAAAAGTTATGATAAATGTCTACAGTTGAATGCGACTATGCTTACTTCTTTTCTCAAAGTAACTGAGGCTTCAAGAATTAAGCTATCTAGTCTCAGCTCATTGGGTAAGTGGTTACGGAATTGTTGTGCTCTCGTTATATGGTGTTTTCTATATCATTTTGGATTTAGAGTCTGTACAGCTAATACATTACATGCTGCGGCAAAACGTTCTCATAGTACTCTTCATTTTCTGGCAGAAACATCTTAACCTTTATTGTATTATTATTAATTATTAACGCTTCTTTTATGTGTTTCAATTCCTTTTTTAAGTCCTTACAATGACTAGTGAGTTTCTCAGCTCTGTTATTTAGACATTTGACTAAACCCACTTTAACTGACACTGGATGAGATGACTTGAAGTCTAGATACCTTTTGGAATGTGTTGGTTTTCTGTAGACAGTGGTATCTAAACCACCATCTATCCTTCGTTTTATTCTGCAATCCAATACAGGTAATTCTCATTGTTCATTTCCTACCTCCTCGTAAGTGAATTGGATTGCGTTAACTGCTGAGTTTATATGTGTCAAGAAACTGTCGATATGTTCCGATTTCAACACTGTAAATGTGTCATCCACATATCGCCACCATATCTTAGGTGTCGGATTATATGTTCGTAAAGCCATATCTTCCCAACTATCCATAAATATATCTGCTACTATAGGGGATATTGGTGATCCCATTGCTACTCCTTCTGTTTGTCTATAATCTTTCCCTGAAACTTGAAGACTGTCGAGGTCAAGCATAACTGCACTCCTAACATGATTTCATCAAGCGATGCCTTGGTTCTTTGAGTAAGTTGTGAGTCAGTATCTAGTTGATTTCTGACTGCCTCCAGTGCCATATTCATTGGTATTTTAGTATAAAGACTTGTTACATCAAAACTAACCATTTTTTCATTCTCTTCTATGTGCAGGTCATTAAGTTTTTGTTTCAACTCGTAAGAATTTACTAGTCTAGAGTTGGAACGGTCTCTAATAGGACGTAATACTGATGCTAAATACTTTGATATTTCATATGTTGGTGTGTTCCGGAAGCCAACTATCGGTCGAATGGGATAATCTGGTTTATGAACCTTAATAGTACCGTAAATTCTGCTAGGATTATTAGTTTTTGGCATTAAAGTAAACCATTGTGACTTACCTAGAGATGGCTTCAGTCGGCGTATCAGATCTGTTGTAGATTTCTTAATTTTATTCATGGCAGTGTCTATAGGTTTCTTAATCTCTTCATATGGCCCTGTTTGGATATGTTCAATCATTTTTTTAAGATAATCCGATTTGTCCATAACTACTGTTGAGTTACCTTTGTCAGATTTAGCAATTACTATACTATTATCCTTTCGTAGATTGTTTAAAGCTGAATTTTCCAGTTTCGTTAAGTTTCGCTGTGTCTTCTTTTGTTTTTTAAGTGCTAATGCACACTGCGCTCTAACCTGTTCAGCAGTTGTCACATCCATCGAGCTTAATGCTACTTCTATGCAAGGTATGACATCTTCTGGTTTTAGATGATCTACTGTTATGTTGAAGTTTAGTCCTTTTTCAAGTACTTTCACCTCAGCTGAGCTTAAGGCTTTCGAGGAGAGATTGACTACCCACTTTGTTCTATCGATGTTCGATGATGTTTCCTTTGTAATTTCATTGTTTTCCGAAGCATATTTTTCTTGCATTAGTTTATTGAACTTTTTGATTTGATTGCTTCTAGATTTCTTGAAAGTAGCTATCAAGATTAGCTACTTTATTGTATTAATTCTTCGAAATCATTCTAAATGAGTGACAAGTCAGTAAATGACCTACAGATCCCACCCTCAATTTGGATTCAACAACGTATACTGAGTAAAGTTGAAAGAACTGAGTTATCAAGTTCTAACTCAGTCTCTGGACTGTAATGCTCTGAGTCGCATTTAGTACGTAGTCAGGATCGCTAAGTAGTTCCGTCCTGAAATGAAACAGCCATAGACTACAACCTTATCTTCACTTTCTTTATACGATATCAGGATGAGGTGTATATTCGTGTATTTGATTCAAATAATACAACTGTGTGTGTGTGCGCATGTAGTTTCAGGCACTAGACGACTAGTCTCACTTATTATGTAAGATATACAATACTAACTGATTGCCTAAACTTCAACAGATTGGCAAACAGAGTGGGATTTTAATCTTGAGACTAAATATTTGACAGTTGAGTGGTTGAACTAGTAAAGCCAGATAAACAGTAGATCATTCATTTTTATTTCATGTTATCATAATGATAATCAATCATAATTTATTATCATTGTACAATTCTCTCCTTTTAATTACAGTATCACGTTCAAGGTATGAAATAACAGTCAGTGGATTAAACAATTACGGTGTATTGAAAGTGAAACCAGGGCAAAATATTCAATTAAAGTGTATTATTCGAGGTAATAAATTTATTTATACAGAAAATAAAAAATTAATAATGATTATCCAACTAACTTACTCAATAGTTTAGAAATAGTATTCATCATGGACTGACATCAGTTGGGGAATCACTGAAAATATGGGAGCACTGGACAGCTGTTCCGTCCCAGTATGGGACTCCTCAGTGGTATGCACCCATCATCCGGCTACGGATCGAACTCAGAACCTTCGAGTTTCACGGTCAATAGTAGACTGTTTTAGCCATCATGACCGTATACTTTTTCATAGAGGATTCTATGTTTCGATTTCAGTAGTATAAGTAAACTAGAGCGTAATTAGTATGTGTATGTATTCTTAACTTCTCCTTATGTATAATATTCATAATTTTCCATCAGAATTTTGATTCCCGTCCTGTTTTAACTGTAACCAGAGACTAAAAGTTTTTTAATACAGCTAATTTTGTAGTATTCTTCACGTATGATGAATTCATCCTATGAGTAATGTCGAGGTTAGGCGAAAAGCTCTTGGCAACGACAGCAATTCATTCAATGAGGTTGTGAAGCTTCACTGACTGAAGTAGCTTTGTTATGTGTTACCAATGCTAAGCCATGTTCTACTTTGACATGAAATACACGGAGTTAGGTTAGGTTGAAGAAGGTTCTATGTGGTCAAAACAAGAATTGGTACAAGCCAATTAAGTCTCTGACTGTCGGTGTCATCCGTGTAAAAAGGCTTGGACTATGTGGCTGGGGTCCCTGAAATAATAGAAATCAGTAATTGTCAACTGTTGGTGATATAGAGAGCAGATATATTCACACTTTTTTGAAAGTTGATCATTTTCACTAACTTTCATAAGAGGTGGCTATCATGACCTAATGGTTTAGTGAATAACGCCCTAGCGTCTGAATCCATTAATTACGGGATCGAGTCTTAGTAGGAATATCATCATTCTTTGGAAGGCAGTTGGATTTAGTTGATGAGTGCAGAGGTGTACAAAACCCTAGTCTTGCATCCCACTGCTAGCCAATATCCACTAGTGATATGGTTACTTGAGGTTTCAAGTCCTGCGATAAATTAACTTTACACATAATAATCACCAAAAACTGTATTACCACTTGATGAAAAATATGTACTTGCTTAAATTTTGAACTTATCAGTTACGGATAGAAAAAATTACTCATGGTTAAAGAATAGGATCGGCATTTCATGACTGTTCCAGTATTTGTAAGTCTACAAATAAGAATAACTAAAGAGGATAAATTGCACATTGTAGTCATGTTAGTCAATTAGAAATAAGCTTTGTAGGTTAAATGATCCTACTTATCCAATTAAGCAAACTAACTTGGTTGACGAAATCAGTTGCAACAATTACAAGGTAGAATACATAGGTCAAAGTAGTCGACCAGGGCCAATTAGGCTATCTGAGCACAAAGGTGTAGCCAGATCAAGATTTGTAGATCCTAGTAAGGTAAAGAATTTAGAGAAAAGCTAAGCCACAGCTATGCATGCGATTACATACAACCACACAAAAGGATGTGACAATGTGAAAATCCTTCAAACTAACACTGGAGATTAGAGGGAGAGATTGATAACTGAATCTTTGTTTATCGAATCAACACTTAACACATGCACTAACAGGAATGACTCAGTATCTATTCCGGATATATGGAAAATCTTACCACCCATGTTACAAAGCGGTGAGGAAATTAGGCCTATATTAAGGATATCTCAACGTTGTGTAGTTATCTTGATATGACTGTGACGACAATAAATTATGTCCGAAACGTAATCCAGTAAATAATACTATTCTTTCACTATGTGATAAATTTAATAAATCATTAAAAATGGGCGTTGTAGAACATGATCTTGAGGAAGTCTAAAGACTTTACCCTTGATGAAACAATCAGAATTCTATCACAGATATATGGAGAGTAATCATCCCTTTTTCAGGTTACATAAGTGTTTAAAGATTATGATTACATCAAACATGTTTACATTATCAAGGAGATATGTGTACACTCTTATGAGGAATTTATTTTAATCTAGTTTCACTTATGTTTTTTTTATATTTCACTCTCTTAATGATTTTAGCTCACTGAAATGATTTCATTCTGGTTGGATCTTTGTCAGTGAAGAGTACTGAGAATTAGACAACTGATTTGAACAGACTAATAGCAAAACATTTGACTTTAATGATGAGTGGATTGTAATCACAAAGGGAACTGTAGTTTCCTCATAATCGCAGATATGCCCTTGTTGATGAATGCTGACATGCAAGAGATCTAAGTTTAAGGGTTCCCTATGTTTCACTTCAATATCTAACATAACAAAGTTGTAGTAATCTTTACTAACTTTGTTGAAGAAAAAAATCGGTTTCACAAATGGTATTCTAATGACTTTCTTACTTGTCAGTATGCTTTAATACTTCGCATTGTGGATACCTTCCATGAGGAAATCTAGACAGTAGAAAGTCATCGTAGTTTTTGAGGGAACCATTTACATTAAATACGGATAAAAGTTGAATTTCAAACCATATCGTAAACGTTTTATGACCCGACCGATAGCTGGTGGTGGTCGGGCTTGCATATCACAGTGACTCAATGAGCTATGCGGGTGGAGCACTTGTTCCCTCGAGTTCCTACCATACCAGAAAGGTCTGTTTGATAGTGGTTAGATGAAAAGCAGTTACCGTTGTAGTGTAAATTGCTACACTATGATGGGGGTCTGAGGACGAAGTCGTACTGCTGATAGCTGGATAGGGTGTGACAGCAGTAAGGTGTTTCCCTTGGATGATCAGCAGTACCATGCTTATGCTGCGTTCTCAGTGGAAGGGGGGTGGTTAGAAAAGGTTGGCCCCAAAAATAACACACTCCAACATGCCTCATGGTCTACCGGGCCGGCGGTGTTGGTTCATTTATCGTTTCCTTTCGATCATCCGGCCCCAAAAATACAAAAGTTCAAAACAGTCATAGTCAAAAGGCTTTGTGTGACAGGTCTCAAGCAGATGTCCGATGGGCTCTGCGGTCACACAAATCTCTTTCAAGTACCTTAAGAAGAAATAGCCTTCCACTCTGTGGGCAGCCGAGAAGTGTCAATCGCCCTGACAACTCTATCCACTCTAGACGTTTTATGAAGTTGAAGACAAATTAGGTAATTTTTCGTTTCACATAGAGAGGTGATACAAAATGTGGTAGGGGGATTGGGAGTAAACTTTAAATCTGATAATGTGACTTGCTGATTCCAATCTCCTATCCTAACATCCAATCTCATAGCAACCTCTGATTCCTTTATATTTACACATCTTTTCATTCAACACGTCCATCACTACTAAGCTTTTCCAACGATGACTATCTCCGGAAGTGATGTAAATATATTGATTGCTCACGGGAGTGCAACCAACTTCATGTTGTCTAGTCCTGAGTTCAGACCGAATTCTATCGATCATATTTGCAATGTGGCAATCAAGCTAGGAAGCTCAGCATCATGGTGCACATTAGCAGATGTTATTTGAGTGGGTGATTATGTGGTAGGCATTGTTAAGTTGTTTATTTCTTCACGCTATTCAAACTATACCAACTGGACTGAATTTCTTCTTGTTTACCCTGTCCAATGTTCATAGATAAAGAAACGGATACACTTATGGATACATTGACCCCAACTCAGTTTATTGGATGGCAGTTTCCTGCACTACCAAGTGGTTATCAAGTGAATATGGGTGATTTTGCTAGACGATCAAAAATTGAAGGGAATGAATTGCACTTGGAAGATATACGTGATGATTTTCCAGATAATCTACAAGGTCGTTGTTGGTTTGATGATGGTTTCATGTATTACTATTCATCATTCTTCCCAATTGTTTCACCAAATACTCGTAAGTAGTCAATGTTTTGGGTTGATAAGACAGGTATGTAATTTACTTATTTCCCCTAATTATAAGATCAAGCTTACTTTCTGATGAAATTCGTTTTATATTATGTAACTGACATCTTAACTGTGTTGGATTCAAGTAGTTCATGTTGTCATGCGTATTTCCATCTTCTCTCCATGAATGAATACAACCATGTCCCAGTAGATAGACAACACTAGAGTATAGTTTACATTTTTAATCTCATTTTCTACAGAAATAATTTAGCTTGAGGTACACGAGGGTATCATCTATTTCAAGGTAGTATTCATCTCGAAGTGTTATCGGTTGAAGAAACACTAAAAGGCTAAAAGCTGTGGACAGTAGTCTTTTCCTAGTATGGGATTACTTTGAAGTAAGCACCCGCAACCTCATTAGCGATCTAACTTAGGACCTTCAAGTCTTACGGTGAATTTGTAAGCAATTCAGCAACTGGTTCAGACTTTAATGGTCGAAAAGTTCCTACTTCTGAAACAACTATGTCCTACTTAATTGCCGTCATTCGATTGACTGAAAGTATGCCGACAACTTTAGGTGAATACAAATACCTCATTGAACGAAGACAGTAGTTATAGTGTGTTGTCAATGCCTAAAGATGGCTGCTGTTGTGCTTAAACAACAGAACACATATATTAAGCGACGTTCAATATTGGTCTATTTTTATTCACCACATATTGACAAAATTTTGATCTTTACGACAGTCATCGTCGACAATTGTCAACGCCTTTGAACCCCCTGATCTTCGTAAAGTTGAGACAGTATTCCGATTCTTCACCTCCTTATAACACTAGAAAACAATTAAAAGATTACCTGAACTGATGAATGAGTAGTATCTCGTTTTGAAAATATGAATCCGTTACCTGAAAGCAAGTAAATGACTGTAATATCTACCATATTCCAACGAGAAAGCCTTGAGAGAAAACATTTACTCAGAGAGTCAACTTCTTTTCTGTAGTTCTAATATTCGTACAGATAATAATGTAAAGCGCATCAATATATATCAGGTGAAGTATCGCTGTCATATAAGTGATTTTGTAAAGCGTAATATCTTCCGTCACAATATAGAGGGAAGGCAAATAGAAGTTGACGAAGAACCTGGAATGCAGTTGCGAGAGGAAAAAAGTAACATTAAAGTAGATAAGTATGCTCGAGAGAAGACTGAATAACTAAATATAGGCCAATGAACGATGTTCAGATCTCGAAGATGATGAAGATCATATAATCTTGTCACTGTGTTTGATTTTGAGCTGTAACATTAAGAGTCTCCAACCATCTCAAGAACCCAGCCGAGATAGCCTAGATCTCTCAGTCCGACACTTCATGAAATGACATAATGATTTGATCTGGAAACCTCTGAAATACTTGCAAACTAATCCTACTTCGGTCAACGTTGTGCAAAATATGTCCAGTAGATGTTTACAGTCTCACTGACTTTCCTGTCTTCCTTGCATAACTATTCTACACCACAGATGAGCTACTCTACCAGGACTCCTATGGTCAAAAATTGTAGCCTGTTCATGTTTTGTACATTTGTAAGCTACCGACATTTTGTAAAGTTTCGTCCTGTAATGTCTTAAAGGTCTCCATAAATAAAGTCTCATTAATAAGTCCACTGTTACGTCGTCTCAGTAGTGCTATGTTATTTTGTTTGATGGATCTCTGACAGCCCATGTCGTACCAGGTTTGTTTTTCAAAATAAATGTACCTTTATAGCTTCTATTAGGGAAGTTAAGCCTATCACTATCCTCAGATGACAAGAGTATTGTCACAAATATTAGATGGTAAAAGTGAATGTCAGTCGCTTGTCATAGGATTGATGGATACTGGCGGTTTAGATAGAAGAGTTTAAAAACTCGAATTCTAGAACGATTCTGCTAACAAGACTGCAGATTTAGATTATACAGATGGAATACAAAAGTACTGTGGTCTCTATCAACCATGAGAACACAGCACCTATCTCTCCCAGCTGCTTAGGGATCACATTTCACTCCAAAGGTACGGGAAGTGGTTCCTTAAGACAACTATATGATTTGGCCTAAGTGTCCGGAAAATATGATAGTGTCGTAATAAACACAGAACATTTTTTGACGCCATATTCGTGGTTTACGTGGACAAGTGATTCAGAAATGGATAACTTTTTCATTGTTAAAGAGTACTCTTTGGTTGCAGACAAGTATACTAGTTTAAATTATAAACTAGAAGCTTCGTGTACCTGATGGATGATATGGGTTACAGCTTATGACGGGCAGTTGGATAAGGATTAACCTTTACTGATCTACAGTGCTATGAATGTGACAATAGCTGACAACTGTGAAGACACTTTTCCCTGGAATCTCAAGAGAACTAATAGGCGTCGCAAATAATCTTACTGCCTACTAAACTGATTTATTCAGAAATTACTTCAAAATTACTTCTTGTATACCTTTCTATTTTATTTATTAGTAAATGATGGTCGTGTCAGGGTGGAAGTTCAAGAAACTGGAACAAGAGATGAACGAAAATACTTATGCACAGCTTATGGTAAGTCTTAGGAATACTCCTAATTTCAGTAGAAAAGTATTCAAGATAGTTCTCATCATGAATTATTAAAATCATTTTAAAGTCACTGGAACCTAATGAGCACTGCAGATCTGTTTCATTTTAGTATGAAGGTTTTAGAGCCGTTCGCAGTCACGACTCCGCAGGGGACCCTCAGATCTCGCTGTGAGGACTTTTTAGTCAGATACTAGAAGGGAATATCATAGTCCATATTGTCCAATCGGTGTCCATTCGCGATGCAGCACGATCATTATTCAATATCATCAGTAAGTATCCACTTCCCCGCCGGCTTGGTTGACCACACAGTCTCCCAGCGTCTCATTAGAACTTTGGCAAAGGCATCTCGAAGTATGTTATGAACTAGTAGTGGAAGTGATATCGGTTTGTAATGAAAACTAAATTTACACCATCTAATTTTTAAAAAGGATGTACATCAACTGCAGAGTTGCTGAAATCTAAACCATTGAAAAGTCCCAAACATGATAGAATGAAGCCATGAAGTGAACCACAGTTATCTGTTATTGTTTCATTAAATCAATGTCAGATCTGTGATATCATCTATCAAAGAGTTTGTTAGTTCCAAACTATGAGAAGTGTCGTCAAGTAAAATTTCATTTTCCAGTCGATTGGATCGACTTGGGGTGTGTAGATACAACAAAGAAGCTGAAAATTCTTGAGATGTTTCACAATCAATGCGTTCTAGTAAGGCACATAATCATCCATGTGAAGAACACATTGGTTGAAGGAAAAAATCTCGATGGACAATAACCTTCTAGAAGTTCTCGAAAAATCGAGGCTTTTGTATATATACCACAGCATTTTGTGTATTTTTTATTGCTACAGTACATCTTTCCGTTGTTGTATTACCTCTTCGAGTTCTCTGGAATTCAAAGGCCATCGAAAGGTGGGATCTAAAAGTTACTGTTTAAGGGTTCAGAAGTGAAAACTCGAGACTTATTTGTAAGAATAGGGTTCAATATTACATATTCAGAGGCATTTGGAAAAACGAAACATTTAGGCCAAGTATTTAATTTAGCTGATACAACAATGGAAGTACTTAACTCAAGCACAGAGGCAAAGAAACAATTTATTGTTGCGTTAAATGGCGGGAGTCAGGAGACAGTAATCCCTGGTGGACCTAGTTTTTGTCCTACATGGCACTTATCAGCAAAGGGTATCTGCAACCATAGGGAAAACAGTATTCCTTTGGTAGTTTGCACTTGTGTCATTATGTGCTGAAATCAGAGACTTCATTACTAAGTTAGTTACGTCAAAATACAGTGCACCGTGGTGTCATTACTTCACCTGATGGACACATTGCCAAATTTGTTTATTAAATTTCGTCTTAGTGTTCAACTCTACACAGGTGTAGTAGTCGCCGACTGGTGACCAATTCATGCACAATTTGTTTTCTATCATCACGAACATCTTGATATTACAGTTTCACTGTATGACAAGTGTAAGGAACTTGCATTCCTTCTGAGATGTACAGTTGTTCATCTCTGCAAATACATCATAGTACATACTTGGTTGGTGGGAAATAACCTCAAAAAGATTGAACTTAATGTGAAGACCGTCTACTGAATAGTAAAGGAGATCATCTCAGGTTTATCAGCCCAACGATTTCAACATCACTTTAATATACGTTAACATATAAAGACCAATTCTTGTGAGTCCTATGTGATATTCATAAAAGAGACTCAGGTCTTTTCAAATATCCTCAGTGATATATATACGCATTCAATAAGTTTCCCCTTCCTCAAAAACATAAGTTGTGGTGCTCGTCGACTGATATCATTTGGAAAAGCAATGGAAACCTGAGCGCACTGGACAGCTGTTTCGTCTTGTTACGGGACTCCTTAGCAGTGTGCACCAATGACCTATGTCTTGAACTGACGGAAGTAGGAAGTGTGAGTCACTGGCTCAATGGCAACATGCTGGCTGCGGAACCTGCAAGTCCTGGGTCCAAACCCTGGTAGGGTGGGGTCATGGGTGAATACCAAGCTGAGATCAATAAATAAGTCCCCACAAACCTCCAAAGTGAATGAATTATAGTCCTCTCTATCGATTTAGAAGCGTACTTCCTGTGTGGAAACACCTTATGGAAGGAAAGTAAACACAACAAGCTGTGATTCCGTAAAATTATGATTAAAAGTCACATACTCAGATTATAGAACCACAATTCATCAGATTTCATTGTAAATCAATCAGTCAGTCAAAAATATTTCATTGTGTACATGAAGATGAGATTTTTAATTTGGTACTCATCAGGAATCTATATAAATTTGACAACCATTAGAAAATCGGGAGCACTGGACAGTTGCTTCATCTTAGTATGGGACGTCTCACTAGTTTATGCGCACGGCCCCACTAGGGGCCAAATCCAGTGATTTAAGTGTTAACACCTTGACCAATGAGCCATTGGGTCAAAATTGAATAGTCTGTATTTCCTTACTTCTGTCAGTTCGTGATATAGTGTGGCCTTCATCCAATGTTGTTATTGAGTTCCCGTCTTCATGTCCAACTTCTTAATCAATGAATAAAATCATCTCCTCTAAACATTAACTCATCAAATTATACATTAATTATGGTAGATTATACTGATTAAAAGAACCATTCTGTTGATAACTATTGAACGCTGATTATTTTCTCTTATTTGACTGATTGAAATAATTTTCCCCTTTAGTGTTATTGCGTGTACTACACCGACGTTGATTGCACCGAACTGATCGGTCTGAATTGGCATATGGGCTTCTGTGCGGATGCCTCCATATTGCCTGTGTTTTATTTATGTATAGTAATGATAGATTATGGCTAGCAGTGGAATCCAGGATGTGCATTTCCGCCTATTTCGGATTCGTCAGCTGGATGTACCTGCTTCCCAGTGAGTGATGTTGTTCCCACCGAGATTAGCACTCAGAAGCGATCGTTTCAAATACGAGAGTGATATCCACTACACCACCGAGCCACGATAGCCACTTCTTGTGCGACAGGTATAGTTTTAGTGTTAAGGTACTTCCTGAATTCAACTGCTAGCCATCATTATTATAATTTATTATAATTAAAACACAGGTAATATCAAGGCATCCGCACAGGAGCCAATATGCCAATAGAGACTGATCTATTTGGTGCAATCAACGACGGTGTAATGCAAGTAATAAGAGCAAAACTATACCCGTCGTACAAGAAGTGGCTATCGTGACTCGGTGGTGTAGTGGATAATGAGCTGGTGTTTGAAGCGATGACTTCTGAGTCCGAATCCCGGTGGGGACAACAGCACTCACTGGGGCAGGTCTATCCAGCTGACGAGTCTGAAACAGGAGGAAATGCGCATCCTGGATTCCACTGCTAGTCACAATCCATCATTAACATAATTAGTCCCTTTATTATTATTTGCCCAATGTATTTCGAACAGTCTGATCCCCCACATATTCACCTCTTCAAGTCAATTTATATATGAAAATGAAAGGTCAAGAAATTATTGTTTTACACACAACGAGGTTTTAAGTCTACGATTGGCTAACACTTCGGTAAATTTCAATATGAGCCCTTGACTATCCTATTTTAGTCTTGAACGCTGTTTTCGTATGAACTTTATGATTCATTTCGATGACATTTCTTGTTATAAATGAAGATGGATATCTGTCATCTGCGCTAATCTACGTTTGTGTGTTAAACTGTTTTTCAAACCACTTAGGTATATGTTCACCCGCGGTAGTCTGCATAGCACGATTACTCCTTCCACACATACATGTAAATTGGTAAACACATTGGGATGTGACGTAATCAATTGTGCGAGGTTGAGGTTTCTGATAAATAAGGTTGTTTTGTAGTCTCAACAATAATAAGCTGAGCTGCATAGTATGTTTTATTGATAACATGTTTTAATCTCTGTTTCAATATCATACTACTTGTTTCCCCTCTGTATGATACTTTAAGAAATATGTCTTTCTTCGGAACTAAGGAAACTATAGGGTTAGGGGTCAGCTGGCTTCTACATTGGTTCACAAATTGTTATGGATATCCGTTTTGCATAAGTGTGTCTGTCAGAAATTCGCCCTCATCATGCATTGTATCGGACGTTGGATCCTATTAAACAAGTATCTTACTAAACTTCCCTTATATTTCAGTGGACAAAAACTGTAGAAGCGCAAGTACTGTCCCGTCCAAGTAGGCTTTCTATAGAATAATCATTTGTTAGATCTATCTTCCCTCCGATACGAGAGTATATGAAGAAATGCAAGTCGCTAGTCTTTTTCTTCCACACATGTCAGACTGATATGATCTTCGGTATTAAGCCTTTTTTGACATCCTCATCTGTGTTATGCATTACAATGATATAATCAATATACTTTCTATACAATGGTATATTACTGATTAAATCGTAAGACATTACTTTAATATGCAACATATGCACATCTGCTAATAACGGTCCTAATGGAGTCACCATAGCAACACGATCAATTTGCCGAAAGCGTTCATCTTCGAAAGTGAAATGAACCTTATCAGTACATAATAGAAGTAGCTCTTTCAAATACATCGGAGAAATAGGGGAAGAGGGATAGTTTGAGGATATATAATCGTAAAGAATATTAATTGTCTTCCCCAGGAGGTACATTTATAAATGAAGAGTTGACATCAAAAGGAAAACATTTTCTTATCTTTGATATTTATATCAGTAAGATAATCAACATGTTCAAAAGTATCTTCTAATGAATGTTTTCTTTCAAGTTGTTATTCATCGAAGAGTGACATCAGTTGGAGGAACAAAGGAAACCTGGGAGCACTGGACAGCTGTTTCGTCCCACTAGTATGGGACTCCTCAGCAGTGCGCACCCACGACCCCACCAGCAGGGATCGAACCCGCGACCTTCAGGTTCCGCGACAGCGCGTTGCCATTGAGCTAGCCACTGGGTCAGAATCCAATGCTCCATTTTTCCAACTTCTGTTAGCTCACGATATAGCGCAAACCGCCACCCAATGTCATCGTTGAGTATTTGTCCTCACGGCCATCAGGCTTTGACTCCATCGTGAGCTAACAGAAGTTAGAAATATGGAGCATTGGATTCTGACCCAGTGGCTAGCTCAATGGTAACGCGCTGGTCGCGGAACCTGAAGGTCGCGGGTTCGATCCCTGGTGGGGTCGTGGGTGCGCACCGCTGAGGAGTCCCATACTAGTGGGACGAAACAGCTGTCCAGTGCTCCCAGGTTTCCTTTGTTCCTCCAACTGATGTCAGTCTTCGATGAATAACAACTTGAAATATTTCCAAATCTCCACAACCCCTCAAAATTTAATGTTTTCTTTGTTTTTATTTCAAGATTCAAGAACTGGTCAACGTTTAGGTAATGTTACTTATGATTGGAAATTCACTACACCCAATGGAGATATCATACCACCAGTTTATTATTTTAATTCAATTGAAAGTCAAGGAAATAAATTAACTCTGGGAAATATAAATACACAAATAAAACTGCCTGAACATTTACGTAATATTGAACGTATTGAAGGACGTTGTGTAATCTTAGCACATGAATATAATGATGATGATATCGAAAAGCCAGGAAAAATTAATATTTATCAGTCTAGACCATTTGTTATCATTAATCCATCTGCTATTGATCCAAATGAACTTTTAACCACTCCAGATCCATTCATTAAAAGTGAGTCCAACCATGTGTGCTCTGTTCTCTTCTTCTATACTGTTGTACATTTATTCATCTAGTCTGTTCTGTTAATGTAAAAATCTTGTAAATTAAAAGAAGTAATCAACAATCACCCATAATATTCCTGATTGTAGTCGACTGGACTCGATCATGCAACAAACAGTAAGGAGCGAGAAGAGGGGGATACGCTGGCTGGACTGCAGAAAAGAATCTAGAAGACTTGGATTTCGCCGATGACCTATGTCTAATGTCACACAAACTCGAAGATGTACAGGCAAAAACTGACAAGTTGACAGAAGAGGCGAGGCAGGGAAACGAAGACGGGACTTCAAGTGAAGTGAGTGTAGAGAAGACAGAGGTGATGAGGATACCTAACCAACAACAACAAGTTCCAATCACTATGAACGTGAGAAGCTTGAAGGAAGTAGTTTCCTTCACTTATCTGGCAGCACTGTTTCAACTGCAGGCGACTCGGACGAGGACGTCAAAGTCAGTCAGGATTGAGAAGACAGCAAGACAGACGTTCATTAGCCTGAAACCAGTGTGGAGATCTTCTGCACTCCAATCAGCGTAAAGCGTGAACAACATCCGGATTTTGAACACCAACGTCAAGTCAGTGCTTTTGTATGGCTCAGAGACTTGGAGAGTTACGAAAGGCATTTCCAACAAACTACAGACATTCATCAACAGCTGCTGCCTACACTGGCTCGTTACTGAAGCTCAGATGACCAGAATAATAATATTAATAATAAACAAGAAGGAACTCTGGCTGGGAATGAACTAACGAAGAACCTATCACTGAACAAATATGCAGAGTAGTAGAGTGGAGATGGATTGGGCATGCACTGAGAAAACTATTTGTAGACATCACGCGCTAAGCCATTCCCTTGAGTGGAACCCAGATGGGAAGCTACGAGTTAGGTGTCCGAGATGAGGGTGACAGTGAGGAGATCGTGTGAGGAAGAAACGAGAGCTTGTGGGCAGTCTTGGAGCCAGGTTGAAAAGATTTCAGAGAATAGAGTGGAGTGGAGACGTGCTACTGAAGCCCTATGTTCCATTAGGAACCCAAAGGACAAACAATAATAATAATCAACAATAGGTTACTCATATAGATATTTCTTCATCTTTACCAGTCAACATTTTTGTGCGGAAACATGGGACAGATTGAAAGAAACCCTAGACAACTTCCAGAATACGCAGAAAACCAAAATAAATTGGGGTGAAGAAAATGTGAGGCAGAACTTGAAGCAGTTTTTCCCTATGGTCCGCCTTTTTTCCCACAAAGATATTTACTGCTTCTACTGAAATTGTCAGATGTGGCCATAAGATTTGAGCATATATGTTACGGTGTAACTCCATTTTAAATTAGTCTGTTTGATGTAGTGCACAGTGATACAGTAATGATTTCGAGCATAAGTCATTGTTCATATTCATTACAAGGTGATCACACGACTTCTTATCTAAGTTTCTTTTATAGTTCTGCTGTGTTTTTCTATTGTTTATTTGATTATTGACAAGAAACTGCATGTATCTAGAATCGTTTCAGAATCATCCCTACAACACGTGCTAGGGTTCAATCGATTCATAAAGATTCAGTTCGTAACCTCGCTCTCTATCTAACTACTTTAATCCATTACTCTGCTTCATCTTACTGCATGGTTGTAGGTTATCGTATTTAGTGATACGCCTGAATATTTTTCTAGATTACTTTTCTACTAGGGTCTATACGTTTATACCTGGCTAAGGTTGTTTTGTTCAGCTAACTGAACTGATCTCAGTCGGCTAGTTTGACTTATGTACTTCATCTCATAGGTATTTCGAGGTATCTTTTGGATCAGTCTAGTTCTCAAGGCAACAAATTTTATCTAGGTGTAAATCTTCAAGCTGAATGCCATCATGATCTTCGCTTATTAAGACCTTACATAAGGATTCCTTAACTCTCACTGTGTAGCAGACAATTTGGAGAGCTTTATTTGAATGGAACGCTGATTGATTTGCAATACATTCACAATGGAATAGTAATGTAGATAAGTATCTTCCAGTAGGGTCATTAAATTGATTCCATAATATTCAAAGGTTTTATGACACTGATGACACCGTGACCTTTAGTTTTATTCTAATGTTAAGTTTAAAATGACAATATCCAAAACCCAGCCGATCATACTGAAGTTAAAATTAGCGCTAAAATATTAGTAAGAAACTTCGACTATGGCACTTCCTTTGAAGAAAGCCGTTGGATCAATTATGAATAAGAAAATACAAAAGTTGGTAATCGCGAAACAATCTACAAAGATGTACAATCAAAAAATTATAGCTCACTTTGCTAGCATGGTGCCTAATTAACTTAGTGGTGACTTGGAATGAAATCCAAGGTAAGCACTTCATCCCACTTGGAACTGGTCAGCTGAATATACCTGCCTCCCGGTGAATGACGTTGTTCCTACTGTCACTCCAATCTCGTACCCATTACTCTAAAAGCTGAAGCGTCATCCACTAGGCCGCTGAGGTATACATATCATTGATTCCACCTCTAGCCACCATCCAGTACATTGTGACAATAAATGTTCATATGGTTGATGATTGAAAGTGAAAGGAAAATTTGGAACGCAGCCGAATTCCAACCAACGGCCACCAAGTTTCCTGCCTGGTACTCTATCAACTGAGCGACAAAACTCGACTACTAATGAGATTTTTTACTTAACTTTAATCACCAAGGATTTTTCCTATTACCACTACGCTTTACTACCACTTGATCACACTCCTACTCGCTACCCAGTCAGGACTTCTCATCCCAATCCAAATATAACTTAATTAGAATGAGAATGGGAGCATTATACTGATCATCATTGACTCAGTTGATACAGAACCGGGCTGAAAATTCGGTGGTCACAGGTTCGAATCCTGCAGTAATCCAAATTTTCATTTTACCTACAATTATCACCTGGTATCAATAATTGTTTAATCAATTCCAAAGCATCCAGATAGAAACCAATATGCAACGCATATAGTCCATTTTCATTCAGTACAACTACGGGAAATTACAAGTATCAACAAGTAATAATACCAAACTGACTGACTGATGTAAGAGTCAAACACAGAGATAAAAGAAACTAAACTTGTTGTGCTATCACGTCATAAATACGAAAGAGTAGAAAATCAGTTAAAGTAAAGATGAGTAAAACAAGAATAGTAGAACTGCTGGAAATTTGACTGGGCAGCAGTTTGGCATATAATGCGCTAACTAGCAACTTAATTTGCCTTGACAATCAACCCAAACAAGGCGGATAAGTAGAGTATATTCAACATCATCTATCATCCAATTTAGTCCGTTATAATGATCAGTAAGTATCGAGATCACTTTTTATGCTGAAAATATGCGTAAAATGAACTTCCAAACTTTTTACGCTTCATTAAATCTCGCTTTTCACTATTCTAGGTCATCGTTTATACGCTACTGTGGATGGGTTAACGGATGGCGCTGTTATTGGTCCAGTGGGCTCAACAGTTACTCTGACGTGTCATGCTTACGGTAAGCTATCTGTTTATGTAATATCGGCATCTGTTGCTTAAGATTCATTTGGTTGTATACAGTAGTCCATATAATGAATGCAACATACTTGATCCCAAGTTATGTTTAGATTGTGTACCCTTGCGAAATTATCGCTTATAATAACTTAGAGTTACATAAGACATTGATCAGAGCGCACATGTTACGCAATCCACAGTAAAGTTCTGTTGTATCGAACAATAGTTATAATCATATTCAAAGTTCAAGTTCAAAATGCAACGCAGGCAGAAGAGAAACACACTTTGTACTTTCTACAGTATTTACATTTTCTTCTTAACTATTATCTGGTTCTTATGCAGGCGAAACACTGGTTACTACACTGACGCATCATCAAAGGGGAGCCATCCTCTGTTATTACTGAAGGTCACTCACAGACTCACCACCAATGTCTTCACTGTGATACCTTCATACTCATCAACTGCCTGCATACTTTTACTGGCTCATTAATATCCACCAACTGTTTTGATGACGCGTAACTGCTTGATGATCAATTTTAAAACACTTTCTATGAAATGAGACACCAGTAGACGTGCTAACGACTACTTCGTTCAAAGTAAAAAGTCCCTGACGTAGCAGGCTGGTTCACGTCAACACCTAAAAGTCTACTTCATGTCCCAACTTTGAAATCCAGATGTGTTGGGTTGCCTGTCGTTTATCCGCTGGGCTATCAGACTTCTTCAACAGTCTAACTGCCCAGTACCGCAGATAAGCTGGTAAAGGGTGGCTTTGATAGTAGGGTGGACACTGCTTTAGATCCTACTGTGAACTGCTATTTCATTCCATCTTAAGTTATCACCCCGTATCAATAATACCACTTACTCATAAAACCTTATTTATTTACACCACTGCAAATGGTTATTTTCACCTAGAAGCTCGTTAACAGCGAAGAATGATAAGGATAAAAAGTTGAAGGAGTCAAATCTATGTTTCACTCTGGTTGGGTTTATCTGTACACTCAGGGTAACTATTGAAAATCAGGAATGCTGAATACGTAGGCAGTTACCAAGTTCGATAAATTTCACCTTTAAAAACTCTGTAACGGGATCCAGACAGGCGTGTTTATTCATTTGCTATCATTCACAGAGAATTGACTTGGAGATGAATCATTGGTGCACACTGATGACAGGTCCCATACTAGGACGAAGGAGTTGTCCAGTACTCTCAGATTTCCAATGTTCCTCCAACTGATGTCATTCCATGATGAATTCCAACCAAAAAACAATTCAAAACCCCCCACAAACCGCCATATAGAATTAATATACCGCTCATTGGTGACTAGCTTCGAGAGTTGATTCCCGAAATCCTAATGAGAAGTCATGACCGGTAGAGTCAGCCAAGTCGGACATGAGGACAGTTACTCAATAACTAGATTGAATGTGGGTCGCGCTATATCATGTACTCACAGAAGTAAAAAACGTGGATGACTTGTTTTTCGACGAAGTGGCTCTATGGTAACTTTCTGACTACGAATCTGGAGGTCATGGGTTCGATCTTCAGGGGGTGTAGTCGTGAGTGAGCGCTGCTGAAAAGTCCTATATTAGATGAAGCAGCTGTTCAGTGCTCCCAGGTTTCCAATGTTCCTCTAAATGATGTCAGTCCATGATGAACTTCAACCTAAAATAAATATATCACACAGAATCAAGGCTACACCTGAGTTAACATATAACATTCATACTGACTGACGAATTGAAATAATAAAGGGAGATATTACAGAGTGTTAGAAGGCCAACGTATGTTAAGTAAACTGCCAGATTTATTGCGAATAGGAAGGTTAATAATATCCCAGTCAAGTAGACTTCAACTTTGGTAACATTCTATAAACCCACTATTTAATCACATTGTAATTATTACTAAATTTTCTCTCAGATTCTACAAATCATACTCTAGTAGAGGATTTGAAATACTACTGGGAATTGAAACGACGTGATGGTTCACCGATTGACACATCAGTACTAGCAAAAGATTATGTAAACATCAATGGTCCAGGTGGAAATACACTAATACTTGGAAGTCTACGCTCACTTGCTTCAGGTATGACAGGAAGATGTATTGTTATGAATGAGACTGTACCAGATCCAACAACATCAGATGATGGTCTATTAAGCGGTGATAAGAAGATTTTCTCGCCATCTTTTGATTTCATTATAACCGGTGATATTCCTTCAGGTCCATCTGATGATGTTTTGTACGCAGGAAATAAAGATTATGAAATCGGTAGGTTGAACTATTAAACTATACTCGCCTTAACTTTCCTCTAAAATAGTATATTTTTTAAATATTTACAGTGTGAGTCACGCTATTACCATCATGTTTCTAGAAATTGTTTACCCTATATCCTAATTCCAACTGCGGCGCACTAGGATATTTTGGCGGTTCAAGGCAGAGTGTAACTAGCCAATGGTGTTTGGCATTTACTCTCATCTAATTAGTATCCTTGTTTAGTTGAAATCAGTTGATTTATTCTCCTGATAACCGAGATTATACTGGATCGATTAATTAGGTTCTGTTATTTATCGAACCAGTTACATATTAGATTTGTTTATTTGATTTATAACACACAATGATACAATATGATATACTATATATACTGGATGACGTTTCGAGCATACATTATCATTGCTCATAATCATATCAGTGTTATCGCATAGCACTACCAACATCTGATTTTTATAATCGTGTCACCTGCTATTCTTTGTTTCGATAGACAGTTAAGTTTTCCATATCTCTGGTATAGGTTTTGCGTCATCCCTATTACATGTGTTGGGTGTTGATTCGATGAACAAAAATTCAGTAATCAATCCTCGTCTCTGTCTTCACTTAATTACATTGAACAGTGGTTTTATCCAACCCAACCTACTGTGTGGTTTTGTGTTAATCCATGCATTGCAATAGCCGAGTCTGTTTCTAGATTATTGATCGGAGTACAGACTATTATTACACACTTGGCTAAATTCCGATAGTGTAACTGACTCCGACCGGCTAGTTTCATCTATGTACTTGACCTCGCAGTCATTACATGGAATTTGATAGATTAGATTATTTTGTTTAATTGATTCTAACGGATCCTTAAGCCAGCTGACGAAGCTTATCTCTGAGTCATTTTGTAGGTTTAAATGCCACCCTAATTCCAACCTTGTTGAGAATTCTACGTAAAGTTTCTGATGTGCCTTCCTTAAAGGGGTCTGTGAGTCTGTGAGCTCCTTTCAACACGTGTTGTCTTTATCATTCGTACTAGTGTTATTGTTATTATTTCGTTTCTTGCGTGTTTGTAGGAGAGATATGGAGAATGTTTACTACTTATAAAAGCAAAAATATAAGGTGACTAGATTTTAAAAGTCAGATGTAGAGAGGAGTATGATTACATTGATATGATTATGAGCAATGATAATTTATGCTTGAAACGTTGTCATCCAGAAAATTAGACTGTATCAGTGTGTGTTATAAATCAAACTGACAAATCTAGTATGGAATTACATTCTGTCATAGTGTCCAAGGTTTACGCATACATTAATGGAAGCGATTGATTCTGTGTGGAAAGCTATTTCAATTATCCCAAGTGGTATCGACTTACATGAAGCGTCCAGATAATTAACCCATGTTGATGTCGTGAAGAAGAACAAGTGAAGATTTTAAGTTCAAAAACTGGAAACATTTCATACATTTGGTTCCTTTAGTAAATTTTAATAAGATGCCACATGCCAAGTGATGCACTTTGAAAAGCTCAGTGACACCTTTGAAGTGAAGACAGGAGATAGGAGTAAGACAAGGTTGGCACTCAATATCACCAATCATCTTCCTGATTGTGGTCGACTGGACAATACAGCAAACTGTGAGGAGTGAGAAGAGGGGGATACGCTGTTTGACTGATGAAAAGACCCCGGAAGAAGATTGGGATTTCGACGATGATGATGAATTATCTCTAATGTCTAGTCACACAATCTAGAAGATCTACAGGTGAAAACTAACAAGTTGGCAAAAGAAGCGAGACAGCAAAAGCGTGAAAGCCTTCAGGTGAACGTAGAGAGGACAGGGTTGGTGAAGATACGCAACGAACAACTACAACAACAAGCACCAATCACCATTAACGGATTTTCAACACCAATGTTAACTCAGTGCTGCTATGTGATGGTTCAGAAAATCGGTGCGTCATGATAAGCACTTCCAACAAACTATGGCATACATAACATCAACAGGTGCCACGCTGGCCAGAATAACAGGAATAATCGACAGGGGACTCTCGCTGGTTGGCAACGAACCAGCCAACAACCTATCACCCAACAAATAAGCAGAAGACGAAAGTGTGGATGGATTGGATTGGGCATAGACTGAGAAGGTCGACTTGGGACATGACGCACCAGGTCAGTCCGTCGAGTGGAATCCAAAGGTGAAACGATGAGTTTGGTGTCTGAGTCGAGGGTGACATAGAGGAGATCATGTGAGTAAGAAATGAAAGTTTGGTGGCAGTTGTGGAGTCAGGTTTTGAAGACTGGAGCGAAGAGAGTGGAATGGAGGTGTGTTTGTGAATCCCTATGTTCCACTAGGAACCCAATGGAAAAATAATAATATTATTTTTCTCAGAATACAATGAATCTATTGCATTTCATCGTCTTCCTTTCAACCACACAGGCTATAAAAAATATTGGATGTATATACAGGGAAATGCGGAGAAGATAGTCAGTCCATGGATAGAGAAATAATGGAAGAAATGATCCACAATGAGGAAGTTTGAATGAAATAAGTTGTCGAGACTGAAATTGAAGTTGCTCAGTGTTTATATGGTCAGACTATCATTCTGGTACAACTGATAAAGTGAAAAATTGAATAGAAATGATTACTTTGTGTGTATGTGTGTGTGTGTGTGTGTGTGTGCGTAAGTACTGGTTCGCTTTAGATGGTAAAATCACCTTAAAATCAAGTCATCAGTCCCCACAAACCTATGAACTAAATTATGGTGTCAGTGTTCATTACTAATATACTCCAAGATAGGTCTCTCCAAGTTCCAATGAGATGCTGCGACTGGGGAGAAAAACTATGTTGAGTGCGAAGAAAGATGCTTAACTATGAAATTGGATTATGGATGCACTATATTGTGAACTGAGGGAAACAGAAAGATGACAGCCATTGAACCAACAAAATCCTTTATCCGAGAGCTAAACATCTTGGGTTCGACCCTGAAAGAGTCATAGGTGTGCACTGTTGGAACATCTGTCAAGTACTCCCCCATTTTTAGTTGTTTTCCAACTGATGTCGGTCAGTGGTTGGTGTCACCTTGAAATAGGAAGTTGTAAAAGGAGATAAAATTTCGAAAATATACGCTTCAAATATCTAGAAGTGGGACTTTTAAGGCAATTTAAGTCCTTTATATTTAACTGGTTTGGGATGTGTTTACGAAGTCGAGTCCAAACCATTCTCTCTATGCTTTCAGCATACATTGTCTTGTGTCTACACGTGGATCGAGGAATGAAACTTGCAGTGACATGAACTGAAATGATATCGACTTTCATTTGATGTAGTGAACTCTCTATTCTGCATAAGGAGAACAGTTATCACTCCTTCATTTATTTTGTTTATCTGTTTGTCCTCTTTTGAAAGTCAGATGGAGAAATATAGCCTAGTCCCTTGGATTTTTGGGTCCCATGATTTCTGCATCCCTCATTTTCACTTTCTCAATAATCCTCTAGAAGTAACTATTTTCTTTCAGATATTTACTGATAAACTGAATTATATGAGTCAGTTTTTTAGGTAAACAAAGTTTCCTGGCCTCTTGAAATAGCATTCTAACAAGTTCTTGGTTACCATACACAGGACAAAAACTGTTAAAGCAGAGATACTGTCCACCCATCCGTGGCATAACTCATCTTCATCGAAGCTTCAAGTCTAAAAACTAAATCCATTAATTAGTCAGTGTATGTTGACTAACTTCATGTTGTTTAATCCTCAGTGGTTATCGAATCATATCAATCATTTTTCAACGTGACCACCAAGCTGGGATACTCAGTATTGTGGCGCACTTTGATCGATATTCATTAATTACAGGCGATCGACGAGAAGCCTAGGACCTGGGTTTCGTGTTTATTGGTATGGTGATGTTGAGCCTCAAAGTCTGATGAACACATTCCAAAATGATGGATACAATTTGTCAGCACTCAGAACTAGACAATCCATGTATGTTATCGAGTCATACAGGAGGTGAATCGTAGTGGTAAGGTTGCCTACAGCAACACTTACCGAGATAGATTCGAATCTCAAACAGGTCGTCATTCCTCTCAAGGTTGCAGATACACCTTGCTGATGAGTGGCAGTAGGTGTGAAATCTAGATAGAGGAGGACGTCCGACAGATTGCTTCCAACCACTGACAAACGTTTGATTCCTTTTTCATGCAAACCGGAAATATCTTCTCAGATATCATTACTATGGAAGAAGCCCGATATCTGTTAGGTACTGATGAAAATTTTTCTCAGATGTTCAGATAATTTGACCGGGCTTTATATTTTTCCATGAAGTACTGACTAAGCTGGCTAGTCTGTTGATGAAACGTTTCTAACCTTGATAATAAACATCATACGCTCAACAACAAATTCGAAGCTAGACAAATACCCATCTCACGTCACCTCCAACCATATATATCAATTCACCTGTGCTTGTGGAAGCAAATACATAGGATTGACTGAAAGAAGGGTATCTACTTGATTTTATGAGTATATTCCAAGAAATCTGTGTCTAAATGGTAGCAAAGTCTTCAAAAGCGCAATCTTCAGGCATCTAATAGAAACAGGACATCAAATAGATGTTTTTCAAGGAATGGCATATTTATTAAGGTTTGTGGAAGCTATCACTGTCAAACATTCCCAACCTAATCTATGTTCTCAGAAGTAGACTGTAATTAACCTCTCTTTACCCTAATAAATTTAGATAATTATCTGCATGTGTATATATGTATAGTCTTCCCTTTTTGATCATATTATCTCTTCATTAATTACTTAGTGGACATTAATCACTTGACGATTTCCCAGTTTTTCATTTTATTACATAATCTGTTAGCTCTTAAATAGTCCCTACTTTTTCACTGATTTTCGTTTGTTGACACCCCCCCTTCTTACTCCACAGCTATAGAGTTTTCTATGACATCAGACATAAATTGCCAGTGGTTTTGGATTTATAACTATTAATCTATCTAAACGACTAATTTTGCGTTTCCTTGACTCATTCACTATCACCTTATTGTTAATCCTGAATTTCAAATCTCTATTCATTTCTGCTTGTTTGACGTATATTATGTCATTTTTACTGTTAACATGTCATTTAGATTGTAGACTGTTTACAGCTGATCAGAAGCCATGATATGAAATGAGGACATTTTATTCTATAAATGTCATTGTTCTTGCATAACAACAAATTCGATACACAACTACATTTTTATTGCTTGATTTTTTTTACTCAACTTTCAGATGGAAAAGACTATGAAGTTATAATCGGAGGTTTAGATGAAGATGGAAAATTAAAGGTTTCCAAGGGTGATAACAAAACATTTACAGTCTTCCTACGACGTAAGTGTATCATTTCAACTTATTTTCTTCTACCATATAAAACTAGATTTCAGTAGACTAAGTTAAACTGAGTAATTGCTTGTTTGATTTATAATTGCTTTTTATCTCTGTACAGATATGAAATTCATAATGTTGATAGAAAACAAACAAATCGAGTTTAATGTGCCATTGTTTGCATTACACCGTCGTTGATTGAACCGAATTGATTGGTCTCTGTTGGCGTATGGTCTTCTGTGCGGATGCCGCGATATTATCTGCGTTCTAATTATGTATAGTAATGATAGATTATGGCTAGCAATGGAATCCAGGATGTGCATTTCATCCTATTTCGGATTCGTCAGCTGGATGTACCTGCCTTCCAGAGAGTGATGTTGTTCCCACCGAGATTACGACTCAGAAGCGATCGTTTCAAATACGAGAGTGTCATCCACTACACCACTGAGTCACGACACCCAATTCTTGTGCGATAGGTATAGTTTTAGTGTTAAGGTACTTCCTGAATTCAACTGCTAGCTATAACCATTATAATTTATTATAATTAAAACACAGGTAATATCGAGGCATCCGCACAGGAGCCAATATGCCAATAGAGACTGATCTATTTGGTGCAATCAACGACGGTGTAATACAAGTAATAAGACCAAAACTATACCTGTCGCAGAAGAAGTGGCTATCGTGACTCGGTGGTGTAGTGGATGATGAGCTGGCGTATGAGGTGATGACTCCTGAGTCCGAATCCTGGTGGGGACAAGAGCACTCACTGGGGGCAGATATATCCAGCTGACGAGTCTAAAATAGGAGGAAATGCGCATCCTGGATTCCACTGCTAGCCACTACCCATCATTACTAAAACGAGTTTACAATGAAGATAATTACCCCTTCATACAACTAGTTCCCTTTATATATTTCTAAAAGGTAACATGAATATGTATTGTAGGAAGAATCAGATTCACATTTCGCGTGCTCTAAATCTTTCACATGTAAGCTAAACCTGAACACTGTACACATTTAGCTATCAATGAGTGTTCAGCATGTCATTTGATACTTTTCAGTAATAGACAAAACCTCTAATACATCCTTCAAACCTAAACACTGATATATATACACATATAGGAACAGAGATGAATGATAAAGTTCACGATATAAACAACCAATACAGGGCACAAGTCACAACAAGTCAGACTTTAAAATCGATCAGTAAACATAGAGCAGAATACGACGTGATAGTATAACAGGAATGTGACTGCAGCTCAAGGTGGTAGGAATTCTGATGCGAGTGAGAAAACAACAGAGACGTTGTGTAAGGTATGTGATTTAATGGTAGACGAATGGAAAGGGATATGCTAACAAACATGATAAAAATATTATATATATATATATATATACTACAGAAGGTTTGGAAGAAGGGAAAGGAACCTGCAGATTGGAAAAATAGCTACCTTGTCAAAATCCAGAATAAGGGAGACCTAAGCGTTTACAAGAACTGGTGAGGAATCATGCTGCTGTCCACCCCAAGCAAAATATTATGCCACATCATACTGGAGAGACTAAACGATGCGCTCGATTCAAAACTACTATCGGAACATGCTGGTTGGGTTCAGGAAGTACAAATCATATGCGGATCAAATTGCAACGCTACACTGGGCATCATCATAGAACACAGCATAGAATGGCAGTTAACTCTCTACCTCAACCTCGTCCATTTTGAAAAAGCCTTCGATCTAGGCGTTGACCAAGAAGTAATTCGGCAGTTGCTTCAACACTTTGGATTACCACAAACCCTTATCCACCTCATTTAACAACCATATGAAGACGCCATATGCAAAATGATTCACAATGTAAAGCTCAGTGACACCTTTGAAATGAAGACAGGAGACAGGAGTAAGACAAGGTTGGCACTCAGTATCACCATGATCTTCCTGATTGTGGTCGACTGGACAATGCAGCAAACTGTGAGGAGTGAGAAGAGGGGGATACGCTGTTTGACTGATGAAAAGACCCCAGAAGAAGATTGCGATTTCGCCGACGATGATGATTTATCTCTAACGTCTAGTCACACAATCTAGAAGATCTATGGGTGAAAACTAACAAGTTGAGAGAAGAGACAGGGCAGCGAAAACGGCACTTCCTTCAAGTGAACGTAGAGAAGACGGAGGTCATAAAGATCTCCAACCACCACCATTATCAACAACAAGTACCAATCACCATTAACTGGAGAAATATAAAGGAAGTAGTCTCTTTCATGTATCTTCCAACCTACCTACCTAGGCGGCATCGTTTCAACTACGGGCCGCGGTGGCGTCACAAATGAGGATGTCAAAGCCAGGATTGGAAAGACAGCAAGACAGGCTTTCACCAATCTGAAGTAATCAGTATGGAGATCTACTGCACTCGACTCAGCACAAAAAAAACTTCCGGATTTTCAACACCAATGTCAACTCGTGCTGCTATGTGGTGGTTCAGAAAATCGGTGCGTCATGAAAAGCACTTCCAACAAACTATAGGCACACATAACATCAACAGGTGCCTACGCTGGCCAGAATAACAGGAATAGTCGACAGGGGACTCTCCTGGTTGGCAACGAACCAGCCAACTACTTATCACCCAACAAATAAGCAAAAGACGAAAGTGTGGATGGATTGGATTGGGCATAGACTGAGAAGGTCGACTTGGGACATCACGCACCAGGCCAGTCCGTCGAGTGGAATCCAAAGGTGAAACGATGAGTTTGGTGTCTGAGTCAAGGGTGACGTAGAGGAGATAATGTGAGTAAGAAATGAAAGTTTGGTGGCAGTTGTGGAATCAGGTTTTGAAGACTGCAGTGAAGAGAGTGGAATGGAGGCGTGTTTGTGAATCCCTATGTTCCACTAGGATCCCAAGGGACAAATATTATATCAATATAGGTCAGTATTTACTATATTATAGTTTCTGTCCAATTCAAATGTACATGTGGTGACACATACATAGGGAAGACTTATATATCCAAAGATGCTTTACAGGCGAATTAGATGACATCAATCTATAAACACTGATAGCAGACGTCCAAGTTCTTTAAATGCGAAACAAATCTTTGAGACAGATCACAGAATTGATATAGCCACTTCCTTTATACCTATTAACAAAACGTGTTGGAGATGAATCCTCAAATTTGTTGAGGTCTTAACTACCAGTTCAAATCACCTTTGTGTGTTCATAAGCAAATTTTTATCACATTTAATCTTCTGTGGTAAATTCAACTATGATTACTAAGTTCAATATACCATTGCTCTCGCTCTATTGATTTTCAGTCTGTCTACTTCAAATCTTTTCATTTTCTCAACCCTTTAAGTTTATGAATTTTCATATAAATGCCAATGACCAGTATGCATGTATGATCACATTGTTCGAAATATGTTGCGCAAATGCATATTACATGGTTCAGACAATTTACAGCTTCTTATTGTTTTATCGAAGTTTATTGATGGAACTACGAGGTTCCAGTCCCAGTGGGTTGCAGGTACATCCAGCTGACGAGTCCCAAATAGGACGCTCGTCCTGAGTTCTTCTGTTTGCTACAACTAAGTATATTATCATAGTGGAACTAATTCTGTTAAATTTCATTCCACTATGTTGATTTTTCCTGCGTTGCAAAAACTCGTTTTAGTTGTTTAACTATTGTATCACGACTGAAATGTTGTTGGATTGAACTCACCGGTTGGCATCTAGTAACTGATTCATGCGGATAAAGGATTTTACGGACAAACCTTGACGGTGGGAGGTATATTCTAAAGTACTCACAAATCTTTTCCCGCTTTTTTCTATCTTAAATAAATTTTAGATAAAGAAACAGGTGATGAAATCTATCCAGGTCCACCGAACACTCTAGCAGGAATTGAAACACGTTACATCAGTGGGTACCCTGCACCATTATCATCGTTAGCTGACACTATTGAATTCCAGTCGGATAGTGGAAAATTCAATTTATATAACATGAAAAAACCGAGTACCACTCCTCCAACTCAAATACGTTTTATCATTGAACGTAAAGAATTAGATGAAGACGGTAAACCGAAAGATACAATACGTTATGCTTCAAAGTATATTGATTTAATTCCAGAACAAGAAGGCGAAGAAGTGTCTGATAGGCCTCCAAGTATGTTTAACATTACATGTTATATACTTTTTAAATGTGAAAAAGTTATACAACTGGAATGTTTTATGATTGTTATTGGTGTTCCTTAGGTTGAAACAGCCAGCTTCTTCCATCAATTTAGATCATGTAGTTAGAAGATGAACTTTTTGTGGACAGTGTATGATGTATGATGTATTAATGGGAGAAGACGTAGCTTGTCTTATTAACGAATATATTTCTCTAGGATGACATAACACTGGAAAATTACAAAAATGACAAACTGCAGTAGTGATTATTTGATTCTTGAGAGTAAATCTTAGATGCTGACAGACCTCTGAGTTTTCAAAAGCATCAGAATGAAGATTAAAATCTCTCAGCTCTTCGTAATAATCTCGTTAATATGTAAAACCAAGTTTCACCACTTCATATAAACAAGGATATCGAAGTGTTTTACTTTACATGACTACGCTGATAGCTTTCTTGAACTCTTAGTGAGGTCTAATTTTAAGATGGAGGAGGTTTGTGCAGTTATGCCACAGTGAGTGCCTGAAAGGTTATGTCTGACTGAGTCTTGTGTACCACTGGAAGCGTGCGGTCGGTTGACATTTTCTGGCTGCCCACAACGTCGAAGGTTACTTCTTCTTAGGCTATGTGAATGAGAAGATTTGTGTGATAAAAGATTCCATGGGATATGTGCTTGAAGTTTGTCACACAGTCTGTTTAGGATTATTGGTTTGAGATTTGACTGTTCCAACACGGCGTACAGGAAAGAAATGACGTCAGCAGTGGAAGACCAAGAGACGGAAGGGTCAAGCTTTCGTAAACCCTGTCTCTCACCAGGAAGTTAGCATCAGCGTGACACTCATTCATGCAAAACGCCCTACTGCTTTCACCCCATCATTGTGAGGCGATTTCCACTACAACGGTAACTCCCTTTCATTTTACCATTTACTATGCAACAGACGTTTCAGATATGGTAGGACCCAGAGGGAACAAACGAATCAACCGGTGTAGCTCGTTGGATCATCGGAATACTCAAAGTAGACCACGACGTCAGGATACCAGCAACTGGTTGGGATAATGCGTATCTAGGTACTGAACACTCGTTAAAGAGCTTGATGACCATGGTCTCCTGGTATCTGTTACAGATAGACCAGTCAGCCAGTAATAGTGATGATTTTCTTCTCAGGAAAAGGATAATTTTCCCTGATTGCATTATCTTGTTATTTGGCAGTATCATGGATGATTTTCTTTTACTTTTTCGCTTTTTTTCAGTGGAACCAGGTGAAATAATCTATCCGATTATCGATGGCTTAAATAGTTGCGGTACACTGCCATTAGTCATTGGAAATAATGTGACTTTGAAGTGTCGTCCAAATGGTAAGTAGCCCTAATAATAATAAAATGTATGCTTACTAAATACCTTATGAAATATACTACTGAGCAACGTGAGTAGGTAGTAGTATCTTGCCAGTTAAATTGAAGCACTGGATGATTGCTTCACTCGTTTGTGGTCAAGTTCACCAGCAATGTGGCCAGACAAATTCAGGTAGCAGAATCGGATTCTACGCATAACGTGAAAATAGTCTGAAACGTAACCAACCTTTCCATGACAAGTATTTGTGAAATAAAATCCAAAGTCTGAAATTATCGTTTATCCACACTGATAGTAAGATGTAGGACACGCATTTAATACTTTAGGTAGACTGCTATCTTGATATACTTGGTGTAACCATCGGAACTGGAACCCAGTATCGATTTTCTGAAGTACTACAGTGTTACGATATCCATCCCCTCCTGTTTCATAATCATGAGTCTTTCACTGAAGATTTTCGCCCCAGCTGGAATCTTACAAATCACCGGGGAAGGGTATCAAAAACTCCTTGATGAAAATAACTTTGAATTCATTCTGTCTTTTCTCAGCAGCCTGTAAGAATCGTCCTAGTGGGAACTTGACAAGCGCAAAGGATAATCACTAATTATTCGTGGATACGAGACCAAGGAAGAACACAATAGCGTAGTCGGATGGGATATTATATCCACAAAGTTGTGCTAATATACTGATGCTTTCCAACTAACTGGCTAAAGCATCGGTTAGGAGCAGTGTAAAGTAACACGACAGCTTGTCAAATGGAGTGAATACTTCACCGTGTGCCTTCAGCTTAGCGAGTCCGATAAAACTAAGTAGGTTAGCATGAATGTTGAATCTCGTCGAACCCTAGGCTATTGATTCTAGAGAAGTGTGTGATACTACAATCCTATCCCATCAAAGAACGAACTCAAGACCTTTGACTTCGTTCAGTCAATAGGTTAGAATCTAATAATCCATATTTTGTTATTTATGTCATTTCGAGATATAAGATGACCTTCATCCAATGCCTCACCGGTCACGACTTCTCATTGAACTTCGGAGAATCTCATCCTAAAGTATGTCACAAATGAGCACGGAGCGTAATTCTATTTTGAAGTGGTTAGACGTAGAATTTTATACACTGGGTTGTCAAGATTCACTCACTTATGTGAATTATCTCCTTTGAAGCTGAAATGGGTATCATTCTTTTTTATTTAGGTTTTGTTATGTTTTCACAAATTATGCTTACTATTATTTTTTAGCTAGAACGTTTTCTTGAAGCATGTGAATTCTTCTTCTGACTAATCACTTTTATGGTTATTTTGAATGGTTATGGATGATAATTAACCCTAACCCTTAAACCAACTGATGCTCACAGATTTGTGAAGTGAATTGCATCACACATCGATTTTGTAAGGAATAATGATATTCATAATCTGATCAAACTTAAGAATGTTGAGTAGGATTTCACTTCATAATTCAATGGATCTTTTATCGGTGATATCTTTATTCGCCTGGTTAACTAGTTTACTAGTTACTAGCCGGTCCTAAGCCCAGGTAAAGAGTGAAGGTTGGGCATACGGCTAGCAACCCTACCCCCTAAAACAAATCTAACCGCTAAACAAACTTCAAAACACACACAAAATATAAAAAATAATAACAAAATTATTCCTCGCTGGAATCGGAGAGGCGAAATGACGCCACCTGGTGAAAGCCTCCCTTCGGGAAGCCAATTGGCCGATGTGTCTTCTCTCCCTAGATGAAAGCGAAAGTAAACGTGAGGACATGGAATATCCGCACCATGTTTGAATCCAGCAGGGCAGCCCAGATTGCAAAAGAGATGAGAAGGTATCATATTGAAGTGCTAGGAATTTGTGAAAGCAGATGGAATGGGAGTGGACTCTCCAAACTATCAACTGGAGAGGAGTCAGTTGATAGAAGAGGCAGCGAAGACGGGACTTCAGGTGAATATAGAGAAGACAGAAGTGATGAAGATACCGCACCACCACCATCAACAACAACAACAACAAACTCCAATCACCGTCATCGGGAGAAACTTAAAGGAAGTAACCTCCTTCACTTATCTAGGAAGCACTGTTTCAACTACAGGCGGGACGGACGAGGACGTCAAAGTCAGAATCGGAAAAGCAAGACAGGCGTTCATTAGCCTGAAACCAGTGTGGAGATCTCCTGCACTCCACTCAGCATGCGGAACAAGATACGGATTTTCAACACCAACGTCAACTCAGTGCTTCTATGTGATGGCTCAGAGAGTAGGCGCGTCACGAAAGGCATTTCCAATAAACTACAGACATTCATCAACAACTGCCATACGCTGGCTCGCTACTGAAGATCAGATGGATTGCCAGAAAGAATAAGCAACAAGGAACTCTGGGAACGAACCAACGAAGCAAGAACCTATCACGCAACAAATATGCAGGAAGAAGTGGAGATGGACTGGATTGGGCATGCACTGAGAAGGCCGACTGAGGACATCACGCGTCAGGCCAGTGCCTCGAGTGGAATCCCCATGGGAAGCGACGAGTTGGACGTCGTGTCGAGGGTGACATGGAGGAGGTCGTGCGAGGAGGAAATGAGAGGTTGTGGGCTGTCGTGGAACCAGGTTCAGAAGATCTCAGAGAACAGAGGTCACTGGAGGCGTGCTACTGAAGCCCTATGTTCCATTAGGAACCCAAGGGACTAATAATAATAATAATAATAATAATAATATAATAATAAGCTTATCAATGTTCAACTGATAAATGTCAGTTTACTTTTCTAACATACATTTCACTTTAGATACACGTTTATTATCAGAATCCCTTATATATGATTGGGAAATAAGAGATAAATATGGTCAAATATTGCCACGTACAAATCTGTTAGCAAAAGTAATTAAACAAGAATATAATCGTTTAGTATTGATTAATATACTGGAATCAAGTATTCAGTCCTATGGTCGATGTATTATTATACGAACTTCTGGTGTCCAAGATCGATATACTTCAGAATATTTGAATTTGGGCAGCATGGATTAGGATGTGAACCAAGTAAGTGATTACAAATCAACTACAACTTTTGTCTTTCTATCAGCTGATATGTGTTAACTAAAATATATATACGTTTAGTGTGTATATTCTGATGTCTTTCAGATGTATACCGAGTCCCGCACCATTCTCTGGTTTCATTTCATTTACAAAAGTAGGTCTTAAGACAAACTGTAGAGAAACTATATATGTCTATGTTCACTCTGTGAACTCATTTCAGTGTTATCTTCACTTAAAATCACATCCGATTAGATTAACGTTACGTAACACTTAGAACCCAGATATTTTAAGCCGACTACAAATCGTTTGGGTTAATGCATGTAGTTAAGACTCTTGGAAGCTTCACAACATTTATACAATAAGTAATGATACCAACTGATCCTAAAATACACATAGCTCACTAAATGAATGTTCTTTATAAGAGGTTGTTGATGGTAGAGCATTCAATGACTCAATGGTCATTATCGATGCAACTTTCAGGAATTTATTATCCACGCATGAATAGTCTAGGGCATCTTCATATGAACCATGATCGTATGGCATGGCGAATATTGGGCGTGGAGTAAAAGGTTGACATTAGATATAGATTGTATTGTCTTTCTAAATTATGATGACTCATTATTCAGTGTGAAATTGTATGTCTCTTGTTGTATAGCTGGCGCGCACGCATGTGTGTGTAACAGTTCATGATGATGATGAATCAAATACGTCCAGATTGTATTGGTTGTATTCTGTTCTATGAGCTGGGTTGTTAAGTCGTGAAGCTTTCATCGTCCTTCTAGACAACATCATCAGCAATAACTTCAGTATGAAGTGAGCTGTCAATACCTCTTCGTGAGTGATTTAGTAGCTTATCTTGACGAAGAGGTCTATGATTGGTTGTTTCCTTTGATTGCTGTGTCATTGACTGACTGCAGAGATTTTTCTATTGGCTGTCCATCTGCTCACCTCTCACCTTTCTGTTGTTTATCATCTTCCTCATTGGTTGACTGATTGGTTCTATGTGTATACATCTGTGATTGCTCACTGACTGACTGACTGACTGATTGATGTGAATGCCAGGCTTCTAAGAATTCTCTGATATTCTTTGTGTTTCCTCTCTGCATCCAAGATTTCTACATTGTCGAAATTGAACTCATGTCCATAGTTGTTATCGACGTGCATTGAAATGAGTAATGAAATGTCGTGCCACTTAATAGCCAATTGGTGTTCATGTGGATGAAGGTAAGAGGGCGACCACTTTGTCCAATGTAGTGTTGACTACAGTTATTGCAGCTGATTTTGTAAATGATATTCGTTTGTCTTCTCTGATTGTTGTTGCATCCTTTGGTCTGCATAGTAGTTTTTGAAGGGAATTTGTTGGTTGTGAACCACACCCATTCCGAGTGGTCTCAATTATCTTGTTGTGATTTCTGATATATTCTTTATGTATGGTAGGATGATGCGTTTGTTGATTTCTGTTGATGACTTTGTAGTTGATGATGTAGGGGATAGGCATCTTGTGATAAGGTTTCGTGGGTAGCCGTTCTTCTTTGGGTTGGACATCAAGTAATTTTCTTCGTTTCTCCATGAAGTTATTATACTGCAGTGTATTCTCTCTCTTTTGAATAGTATCTGTAGGAAAGTGAGTTTGTGTGTTGTTGGATTGTTGCTACTGTAGTTGAGGATTTGATCATTGTGTGTTGGCTTTCTGTTCACTTGGGTTTCCAGCTTCCCCGTATTTGTTGTATTGACTAGAACATCGAGGAATGGTAGTTGGTTGTTTGACTCCTTCTCCATTGTGAATTTGATGTCATTGAAAACGTTGTTGATCAAATTGTGGATGTTTTCCATATCATCTTTTTAAATGATGACAAAAGTGTCGTCCATACAGCGAATCCAAACCGTTGATTTAATCACAGGTTGGAAGATGGCTTCCAGTCTCTGCATCACTGCTTCTGTAATTAATCCGGATCAAACCAAAATTCTAGATTGCATCTAAGTCAATTTTGTGCGGCGTTTCCATGAAGTGTAGAGCGATTTCAGATTTGTCTACTAGTTTCTCAACCTCTGTTGAGGAATTTAGAATCTGCTTAAACCTTAATTTATGATCCTTGACTCTCTCCTACATATACTGCAATACAATCTGTGCATCTGATTTTTGCTAAGCTTAGTTCTGTTGATTTTCTTTTGGTACTGCATCTTTAACTTTCGTTAAGTTAGAACGTTGAATATTTGTTGCACGAAAGTAAACTCTTTGTCACGTTTGTTGGAATCCTTCTTATTTCTTCCGAAGTCTCCTTACGGTATGAGATTATGACCATGTTCATCCATTTCTGCGGAGGAGGTCTCGGCACACCCTTTAACTGAATTAGATGGGAGGGGAAGCATCATACTGATCATCATTTTGACTATCTGAGATAGCTTCGTTGGTTTGACTGACTAATATTTATGCTGGGTTGTGATTGAAGGTGAGATGAAAGTTTGGATTGTGGCCAGATACAAACCAGTGACCACCGGGTTACTGGCCCGATGCTGTACTATTTGAGATACATAGTCGGGCAAAACCTTCGGTGATTGAAGAGAAGGAAGCATCTGGTCAGCAGTCAAACTTGTAGCTCAGTTGACACTATTCACTTTAAAAGTAACTTATTGAAAAATGTATACCATTTTCATCCAATTTGTATTCTAGCTGGACCACAAATTATTCCCGATATATCTGGTTACGTACCTAAACCAGAGGAACGATATGAAGTTCTTATCAGAATTCAAGGGTTAAATGATATGGGTGAGGTTGTTGCAAAACCAGGCGATGATATAGCCCTTAAATGTTTAGCACTGAGTGAGTTTTATATATGTGTTAACAGTTTTATATGCTATAATCAGGAAAATATTCGTTCTTTGTTGAAAATAAACAACTTCAGTGGAACTTAAAACTTTCCTTTCTGGCGTCTTGTCATCAATAAAGACAACACACCCAGCTTAACTCCTGTAAGGCATTATATTCATAATGCTGATGAGGTAATCCACAAGTAGAGTGTTCATTCTCAACAAATACTGATATATATTTCTCTTATGGTGAACTATGACTCTTCCTCATTATTTTATAATAAATTTTTACGAGTGGATATATGACATGAATATTTTCATACGAAGTTGGAATGCTCACCTCAAAAGAGGCTACGGTGACTGGAATTTTAAACATAAAATAAATACGGCCTATTTTACTTCAAGATACACAACGAAAAACAACATCAACAATGGGAGAAACCTAAAGAAGTAGCCTCTTTCACCTACCTAGGCAGGCAGCATCGTTTCAACTACAGACGGCACAGACGAGGATGTCAAAACCAGGGTCGGAAACACGGCAAGACCGGCTTTCACTAGTCTGAAGTAATCAGTATGGAGATCTACTGCACTCGACTCAGCACAAAGAACAACTCCGGATTTTCAACACCAATGTCAACTCAGTGCTGCTATGTGATGGTTCAGAAAATCGGCGTGTCACCAAAAGCACTTCCAACGAACTACAGACATATATCACATCAGCAGCTGCCTCCCGCACTCACTCGACACTGATAGTGAAGATCAGATGTCAGAATAATGAGAATAAGCAACAAGGAACTGTGGCTGGCTGACAACAAACCAACCAACGACCTATAACCCAACAAATAAACAGAAACGAAAGTGGAGATGGATTGGATTGGGCATACACTGAGAAGGCCAACTGGGGACATCGCGCACCAGGCCAGTCCGTTGAGTGGAATCCAAAGGGAAAACGACGAGTTGAGCGTCTGAAGCGAGGTTGATATGGAGGAGATGGTATGAGTAAGAAATGAAAGTTTGGTGGCAGTTGTGGAGTCAGGTTTTGAAGACTGCAGCGAAGAGAGTGGAATGAAGGCATGCTAGTGAATCCCTATGTTCCACTAGGTACTCAAGGGAAAATGAAGTCAAAGTATCTATCCGAAAATTTACGAAAACGGTTATTTAAGTCAGCAAGAAACATAGGAATGGGAAGGGAAGTGAAAAAACAAAATATAAATCGCATCATTCTTGGTATGAAGATCAGAATCAATACTACCAAGATAGGTTCAATGTGAGTACAGACTGCTTTTGTATATACAAAATAGGTTTGAATTTACGGATGGTAGAAGCTTTGACAAACCTCAATACTCTGGTCTGACTATGTTTACGTAATACTTTAAATGCTATTTCTATCTCATTTGTATGACCACTTTCTAGTAAATGTTTGATAATAGACGAAGATGGATGTTTGGTGCCTGCATTTATAGGATTAGTTGAGGTCATCTGTTTTTGAAGTCACTTACATACATTTTCAATCATCCTCAACAACTTGTCACGATTAATCCTCTTTGAGTAAGTTTCCATACGTAAATGTAAATTGATAAACACAATGGGGTGTGAGGAAGTCGTTTATGTATTTTAACAACGAATTAGTGGTGATTTGGTGATTGGAGGCAGTGTGTACAAACACAAGGATATTCACAAAGCGATATGGATTTCATCAGACACCAGACACACAAAATCAGATTAAGTTCATCTCAATATGAAGAAAGTGGAGACAGTCTACTGGACAAAAGATCAGATCAAGAAGGAGAGCAGATGTGGGTTCACACTACTCACTATCTAGTGCAAGAAACCTGCCTTCAAAATCAAGTTGAAAGCTCTGATAGAAGCTGGTGATAGACCACAGTTCAAGTTCAACACCCAGAACAGAAACTGAAGCACAAAACTATAAAGAACATCTTCACGACAATCATCAGGAAAAAACTGGAAACATTAAGCAACATCCCTACGTGGAAGAACACTGGAACTCTTTGAAAGAGGCGTGGATGGAAACCTGCATAAGTGTGTTAGGAAGGAAGAAGAAACAAGATAAGGGATGGATCTCTACGGCCACATAGAAGCTGATATAGGACAGGAAGATGGTGAAGCAGAAGATGAACCAGTGAAGTGCAGTGCAAGGACGAACAATGAAAAGGGGAACTGAGTACAACCTGTAAAACATGACAATGGACAAAGAAGTGAAGAAGAGTGCACACAATGGCAAAATACACTTCTACGACGCATTGGCAAGTGAAGCAGAACAGGCTGCAGGTAAGAGGAGAGATGTGACGACACTATATCAAGGAGGAAAGATATTAACACAGATAAGACTGATGAAAGGTAGCAAAGGAAATGGAATTACCAAAGAGGAGAAACAAAGGAAAGGGTGGACTGACCACTTCAAAAAATTCCTGAATCGACCACCACCAACACCAACTGCATCTCGTCCAGAAATATCACCACCAACCACAGAACTGCCAGAGCACACAAACACTCCAACAAAAGCAGAAGTTAAGTCCTCAACTCCATAAAGTTTCTGAAAGCCAGGAAATCAGCATGACCAGATGGAATTCCACCAGAAGCACTGAAGACAGACGGATAGACATCAGCAGACAAGCTCACATCACTACTGCAGAATGTTTGGAGGGGTTGAAGTAAATGTACCTGTCTATTGATTTGAAGAATGGCTAACCTGTCAAAATCGCAAAGAAGGCTATGCCAGTCACCTTTAAATGGCAATGAGATGTAGACATTTTTTTTAGGAAAAGGAACGGTGAATAGGTTTGAATACTGCAAAACTTTTGTATATGTGGATGAAGTTTAACGCAATGTATACCGGCGGTATAACAGATGTTTCAGATAATCTTCTTCTTCTCATTACGATGTGTAAATTAATCAAGGGGACCTACTGTTTTAGTCAATATTCGAAATATATTAGGATAAAACTAATAGGTGGTGTAAATCATTTTCTGTCTTTTGAATTATAAAGTTTTTGAGGTTTCCCATTGCCTGAAATGCTACTAGATAGTAAGTAGTGCTTGATTCACTAATTTTCTATTGCTAGTACGATTTTCTCTATCGATTTTACAGTGTTGACCATCAAAGTGACTGTCAGAATGGACTGTATGTTTTCTTATAGATGATTTTAGCCTTATTCGTTGAATGAAGTCTTATTACTTTTCAATACTGTGCTCAGTCATTGCTTAATGAATGCTACTTTAGAATGTCATATTTTTGAGTTGTATATATCAGTATTTGAACCTGTAGACTAGCTGCTTAATAGTCATATAACGGTATCTTCATTAAACAGTTCTGCATAAAATCATTAATTGAACCGACTCTATATGCTTATATCTTGTACAAAACAAGTGCTTACACTATATTTCTTAATTTATTATAGATACTACTACGCAAGAACCTATTCCAGATGTTGCTATTGGATGGAGTTTCATGAATGATTATGAAGAACCATTGCCAATTGGAAAAATTGCTTCAAGTGTTAAATTAAGTCAACAGGATGAATTACAATTGACCAGTTTATATGAAAATCCTAATTCTCGTGGACGATGTATGATAACACTTGATCAAAAAGTCACTTTAAGTTCACCATACTTTAGATTTCATGTACCAGGCGAAGTTATATCACGTGAGTAATTGTGTATTCTAAAAGTAAACAAGAAGACTATTTTAGCTCATAAATGTTTATGTAGATTGTATGAATTACATTTATCAGGGGGGTTATTCATTCAAAGTTATCCAGGCAGATATTAATCGTTCATTTGCTTGTAAACAGAATTTTACAAGGTACTGATCAGTTGCAAATGCCGTTGAATTTTAGTGAATTTGAACTGGAAAAACAATGACTAACTTGGTGGTTGGTATCGTGGAATGGAAATATCTAGATATCTTTGTTTTACAAGGTAGTCAGTGACTGAAGTGAGCACTTTATCTACCGGAATATAATGTCTACCTATTCAATAGATAGACTATTGAACTGATGGCCTTAGTTTAAACTAGGATATCCCCCTCATGTTTTTTGTCGAATCTCAGACATTCTCGTGGGTGTAATGGGAGGCTTCATGATTTTAATGAATTCTTTCCGTGTGAGTTCACCCTTTATCAGTTTTTTTTTGGGCCACTCTACTACCTTTCTAGTAAGGAGTAATGGAATGGTTTCGTTTTCTAGAAAATAACCCACTGAATTGCGCCGTTATTTACTATTTAAAAATACTTAAATTGAATCGTAATTTCAGTGGAACTGAATTGTTCTATGGAGACCAAGACAGATCAAGTGAAATAAAACTTTGATCAGCAGTTGGACCTCATAGCTCAGTTGGTAGAGCATCGGGCCAGTAACCCAGTGGTCACTGGTCCAAATCTGGCAGCTGTTCAATTAACCTTCGATCATCACGCAGTATGTATACTAGTCAGTCAAACCACGGAGGCTATCTCAAATAGCCAAAATAATAACACAAAGAAAAAATAAATTTCTAATAAACTCATTAATAAATTAGACAATTCGTGTAAGAAAGAGGAAGCCTTAAGTCAACTAAACCAAGGTTTAATATACATCTTCTTTCTAACTATGACTGCAGGGTGAATACTGCTTCGAATTCGTTGTGTACATAGACATCTAACGATATTTACATATCAGACTACATCTCAATAATGATATTCATTGGATCCAACTATTGGTGTAAAGATAAAAACTACGTGGAACGAAGTGATGAGACTGATAATATTGCTAACGAGATGAAGAGAGAAATCTGAAGGGATAGCAACATTTTCCCTTTCTTAGTCTATGATGAAAGATATCGTGATAGATCAACTGAAGCAGCATTAAGAATCGATCAGGTTTGCTACTAGCCTACACTTGAAATTCATATAACAAACGATGTATATCTCAGAAGAAATCTGGTTTCGTTGAAGCTCCACTTTATTTCACCACTTTGTGTAATCTGATAACACAGCTTAAATCAATCTAGAAAACTTAGTTTTGTCTCGAAAACAAGGTATATATATATATATATATATATATATATATATATATATATATATATATATATATATTATTGTTAATAATTGTCCCTTGGTTTCCTAGTGGAACATAGGGCTTCAGTAGCACGTCTCCATTGCACTCTGTTCTCTGCAATCTTCTGAACCTTGCTCCACGTCTGACCATATATATATAATATTTAAAGACTGTAATCCGTGAGAAGATTTGGCTTAAAAAATAATAATAATGGTGGTTATAATAATTTGGTTGGTTGTGGCTAGCAGAAGAATCCAGGACGCACGTTTCGTCCTATTTGGGACTCGTCAGTTGAATGCACCTACATCTCAGTGATGTTGTTCCCACTGAGACTCGAACCTCATACCCATCGCTTCAAACGCCAAGGCATTATACAGTATGCCAGGAATTGATGATGGCCTGGAGTGCTCGTCCTGGATTCTTCTGCTAGCCACAGCCAACCAAATTATCATAATTAACATTCAGGCAATATCGGGGCATCCGCATAGGAGCCCATATGTCAACAGAGGTCGAACAATCTGATCCAACAAAACAACGGAGAATAACAAGTATGTCAATAAATAGTAATGGTGTTATAGTTATTATAATGTTGCTAGTTGATGACGTAAAGGTTGAATGATAACAAATAGGGTTACATAAGATTTCTAAATCGCTTATAAGCTGCATATAGATTAGAAAGGGATAAAAACGTGAAAGAGTTAGTGAATAATCAGGGGATTGGGTCACGTTTTCGCCCCTTTGTAATCTATACGCACCTTATAAGTGAGTTAGAAATCTTAACTCTTTTTGTCTTCACTCGACCTTTAAGTAATCAACTAGCAGCATTATTATAGCTATAACCACCATTATAGTAAAGATGGATAGTAGCTGGCAGTGGAATCCAAGATGCCCATTCATCCTATTTGGTACTCGTCAACTGAATATACCTGTTCTCTAGTGAGTGATGTTGTCCCCATGGGGATTTCTACTCGGGAGAGATCGTTCCAAATACTAGAGCTTTATCCACTACACCACCGAGGCAAGATTGCCGCTTCTTGTGCGACGGGTATAGTTTTAGTATAATTGGGCATCCTGGATTGCACTGCTATCCACTATCCATCTTTATTGTAATTAGAGCACAGGTAATATCGAATGTACAGGCTGAGAATAAATTCATTGAAAGGAGTCCTCTTCGCTGAATATCTTGTTTTTGGTTATACTTTTGTCTATCATGTTATTGAAACAATCATTTTTCCTTCTAATATTGACTTCTACAGCTCATATACCAATTAGTCCATCTTATTCAGATAGAAGAGTACGCGTTGAAATTAGTGGATTAAATAAACAGAATCAGATTAGTGTGACACGAGTTGGAGATGATGCAACTTTACGATGTCAAGCAATTGTAGTTGATACTAGTTCACCATTATATCCAACACATGGTGTACGTTATGGTTGGGAATGGCGTTATAGTGATGAAGATCCAGTTTCAACTAGTAATGTAGCAGTCAGCTTAGAAACAAATGGAGAACGTTTAGGCTTACGTGGAATTCGTCCACCACCTGGTACAAAAGGTAGAAATGTTAAAGGACGGTGTATAGTTCATGTACCAGCCCACCAAGTTGATGCTTCATTACCTCCTAATGATGTATTGGTTTATGGATCAGACTTCTTTACAATAGATGTTGCCAGGAAACCGACAACTGTTGATCCACAATTAATTCCTATACCAGGAAAAGAATCAGGTAAGTGAATTATTTACATAATGTTCGTTACACTATTATAAAATTCACGGATAACTTAATTGCTATGAACAGAGGTATCTATGTTAGGTTGATATTCATCATGAACTGATATCAGTTGGGGAATGATTGGAAACTTAGGAACACCGAACGGCTACTTCTTCCTAGTATGACACTTCAGCAGGGCGCACCCACATCTTTCAGGTTCCGCTGTCAGCCTGTTATCACTGAACCAGTGGGTCTGAATCCAATGGTGCATATAGCGTGACCTGTATCCGATTTCGTAGTCGAGTAACTGTTCTCATGTTCGACGTGATTGCCTCCATCTGGCATGACTTCTCATGTTATGATTACATCTTATACTGAGCACATGTATACTTCATACGACTTGATAAAAACTGAAAATCAACATAACAGATAAGGTATATGAAGATTTTTTCAGAGAATGTTTCAACAAAATAGATTAGATTTAAGTGTATACAAATTCTCCTGCCTCTGATACCAACTAATCGAACTGGATAGTCATGGGCTGGCCACTCCAAAAAATTCCTGAATCGACCACCACCAACTGCAACTCGTCCAGAAATATCACCACCAACCACAGAATCTACCAGTGAACACAAACACTCCAACAAAAGCAGAAGTGAAGTCCTCAACGCTATAAAGTTTCTGAAAGCCAGGAAATCAGCATGACCAGATGGAATTTCACCAGAAACACTGAAGACAGATGCAGAGACATCAGCAGACATGCTCACATCACTACTGCAGAATGTTTGGAGGGGTTGAAGTAAATGTACCTGCCTATTGATTTGAAGAAGGGTTACCTTGTCAAACTCCTAATGAAGGGAGACCTAAGTCTTTGCAAGAACTGGCGCTGAATCATGCTACACTCCTGTCAACCTCAAACAAAAGATTAAAGCGCATCATCCTGGAGAGACTAAAAAATGCTCTTCAGGAAGAAAAAAGCATGTGTGGATCAAATTGCAACGCTACACTACGTATCATCATTGAACACAGCGTAGGACGGGAGTCAGCTGGATCTTAACCTCAATTCATGGATTTCATGAAGGCCTTCGACAGAGTTGACCGTGAAGTAATTTGACAACTGTTGCAACACTACGTTTTAGTGCCACAAACCACTATCAACCTCATTCAACAGTAGATATATGCAAGATGATGGATGCCACATGCCAAGTGATTCACAATGTAAAGCTCAGTGATGCCTATGAAGTGAAGACAGGAAGGAGTTAAAACAAAGTTGCGCCTACTAACACTGCTGATTTTCCTGATTGTGGTTGACTGCTCCGGAATGGATCATGCAACAAACAGTGGGGAGTGAGAAGATCGGCATACACTGGCTGGACCTATGAAATGATACCAGAAGATTTGGATTTCGCCTGCAATGATATACATCTGATGCCACACATGAAGCGAGGTGGCAAAGAAGGGACTTCCTTCAGGTGGACGTAGAGAAGACAGAGGTGATGAAGATACCCAACGAACAACAACAAAAACAAGCACAAATCAGCATCGGTGGGATTAATCTAAGAGAAGTTGTCTCTTTCACGTACGTATGCAAAGTAGAATCGTTTTAACTACAGATGCGGGCACAGATGAAGATGTGAAATCCAGGATCGGTAAGACAACAAGACAAGACTTCATTAATCTGAAATAATCAGTGTGGATATCTACTGCACGTCACTACGCTTCATTGCATTCCCTCCGCCTAAAGCGTGAACAATATCCAGATTTTCAACACTGATTCAGTCAAGTAAGTCAGTGGTTTTATGAGATGGTTGAGAGACTTGGTGCGCTGTGAAAAGCATTTCCAACATACTACAGACATGCATCGCATGAACAGCTGCCACCTACGCTTACTCGATACTGAAGATTAGATCAGATGTCCCGAACAATAAGTGTAAGCAAGAAGGAATTCTGGAGGGCAGGCAACGAACCAACCAAGAACCTATCTCCCAACAAATATGCAGAGGAAAAAATGTAGATGGATTGGTTTGAAAATAGGCTGAGAAGACCATTTGTCGACATCACACGCCGAGGTCTTGAGTGGAAGGCAAAGGTGAAACGACGAGTTGGGCGTCCGAGGCAAGGGTGACATGGAGGAGACCATGTGAGGAAGAAATGAAAGCTTCTGGACAGTCGTGGCGCCAGGTTTAAAAGACTGTAATGAAGAGAGTGGAATAAAGACGTGCTACTGAAGCCCTATGTTCCACTAGGAACCCAAAGGACAAATTATAATATTATAATAATAGTCATGGAATCGTTGTCATAACTAGATTACTTGTATTTATTTTATAGCAGATATGGTGATACAGTATTATTTTTCTAGATGACGTTTCCAGTACAATTTATCACCGATATTCATACAAGCATAATCACGTAACTTTCAGATTTCCAAGTAGAAATTTGACCAAATTGAGAATCAGAGGGGGATTTCAATCTAGAAATCAACTCATAAGGGAACGTTTTCGGTTTACAGACCAAATTAACTTGATTAAACAGAGTAATTTATTCTCCCGGATACCATACTGTGGTTATAGGGTCAGGTAAATAGGTCAAGCGAAATAGTCAAGGTTAGTTAAGCTGTCATATGGCAAAACATAACCTGAATTGAGGATTATAGACTCGAATAAGAAAAGTAATTTAAAGTCTCCTATACTAGATGATTTATAGTGAAACTGTTATGACTTTGCCTAGTAGTGATTATCTGAATCAAGAGAACTTGTGGGGTTACTACTTCTAGCACTGACCTTACATTTGATTAAACATGCATATACTTGGCACATCTCGTATAGTCGGTTTACTGATATGAGAAGTCATGCAATTTCACCCTCATATCCTCGTACAACAGAATACAAAGACTAGTCTTTATTGCCCGTTTTGCCTTTCCGACAATCGATATTATTGGTATATACAACTGGTTTCACTCAACAAGTAATTATTTCTGATCTATTGGTTGTACAGAAACGAATAACGAGTTAGTCGAAAGTGCATGTACCGAGACAGCTATATAGTAATGCTAACGAATAGATCAACAACTCAATGACATTCATATATCACCCTCACCTCTGACGCCCAACTCATCGTTTCCCATCTGGGTCCCACTTGACAACCTGGCCTGACGCGTGATGTCCCCAGTTGGCCTTCTCAGTGTATTCCCAATCCAACCCAATCCAATCCATCTCCATTTTCTTCGTCTGCCTGTTTGTTGGGCGATAACGTCTTGGTTGGCTCGTTGTCAGCCAGCCACAGTTCCTTGTTGCTTATTCTCATTATTCTGGTCATCTGATCTTCAGTGTCAGAATCGAGTGAGTGTGGGAGGCAGCTGTTGATGTGATGTATGTCTGTAGTTTGTTGGAAACGCTTTTGGTGACATGCCAAGTTTCTGAACCACATAGAAGCACTGACTTACTTGAGTGAGTTATTGTTGAAAATCCGCATGTTGTTCACGCTTTATGTTGAGTGCAGTAGATCTCCACACTGATTATTTCAGATTAATGAAGTGAGGCCTGTCTTACTGTCTTTCTGATCCTGGTTTTGAAACCCTAATCTGTGCCGCCACCGCCTGTAGTTGAAATGATGCTGCCTGCGTAGGTAGGTGAGTAGGTGAAAGAGACTACTTCATTTAGATTTCTCCCGTTAATAATGATTGGTGCTTGTTATTGTTGATGTTTTTGTTGGTTGGGCATCTTCATCACCTCCATCTTCTCTACATCCACTTGAAGTCTCATCTTCCTTCGCTACCTGTCCTCTTCTGCCAGCTTGTTGGTTTTCTTTTGTAGATCTTCGAGATTGTGAGATATTAGACACAAATCATCACTGGCGAAATCCAAATCTTCTAGGATCATTTCCCCGGTCCAGCCAGTGTATGGTCATCTTCTCACTCCTCACTGTTTGTTGCATTATCCAGTCCACTACAATCGGGAATATCATGGGTGATAGTAGACAGCCTTGTCTTACTGCTGTCATTTGTCTTCACTTCGAGGGCATCACTGAGCTTTACATTGTGAATCACTTGGCATGTGGCATCCATCATCTTGCATATATTTACTGTTGAATGAAGTTGATAATGTTTTGCGGCACAAAAGCTATAGTGTTGAAGCAGTCGCCTGCCAAATTACTTCTCGGCCGACGCTGTCGAAGGTCTTTTCATAATCCATGAAATTGAGGTGGAGAGTTGACTGCCATTCTATACTGTGTTCAATGATGATGCGTAGTGTAGTGTTGCAATTTGTTCCTCACATTATTTGTTCTTCCTGAAGCCAGCCAGCCATCCAGCCTGTTCCGGTTGTAGTTTTGAATGCGGAACATTTTTTAGTCTCTCCATGATGATGCGGCTTAATATTTTGCCTGGGGTGGACAGGACCATGAATACCCGCTGGTTCTTAGAAAGTCTTTGGTACCTTAATGAAGTACAAATGTTTGAGGTTAATTCACCTTGTGGTTAACACCTCATATGGAGCCTAGTTAATATTTTCCGAAAGGGTTGAGTTTAGTCATCACTACTACTATTTTCATGTTCTATGGAACTTTCTCAATGATCAATTTCAAGTTCTATATGGATATACACATTATTGTAATAAAACAGATTTTATGCAATTCGTTTGTTTAATAAATAATCGAACAATGAATAACTAGGCAGACATTTGCATATTTGAGTATATGAGTTGTGATTTGTGAAATTATTCAATCTCATTGAAATTCTTTCAAACTTGTAATTGGTTTATCTTCATTCTATGCTTCATTTTAGATAATATTGAAATAATAGTGGATGAACTGGACAGTGAAGGTTATCTAGTTGGTAATGAGAAAGAAAGCGCCAGTGTTGTCTGTGAAGCTAGAAGTAAGTGATTAGATAAACGTGGAAGTATAACTTGATACTACATATTAACGGTTACATTTCCATTTGCAACCCTTCCATTGATACAGCTTAACTGTTCAATGAAGAAATTACAATGTTTCTTATTTGAGAATTATCAGTTTACTCTGTTAGGTTAACTAAAAGTTTCTCAAATGACAGGAATGTCTGGTGGATATCAAAATAAAAAGTACGCCTCGTTGCAGCACGTAAGCCTATCGGAACTCCACGACTCTCGTCTGTGTATTTCAGCAGGTAGCGCGTCTCTTATGCAGCATACCAAGCGGTGCTAGCGTAAGGATTACAAGGCCTTCTGATCAGATCGCGTTATTGAGATGTGAACAGAAGCTGCATCTGTCGATAGTCAGAAAACATTCCAGCTCATCTGAGCCAACACTGACAAGAAGCTAGGTAGCAGTTAAATGGTCTGTGAAGTAAGCGGTACTCTGATTATCAAATTCTGTCGACACTTTAGACCATGAGTAGAGCATTTCGGAAAGCAATCCAACTTGCCTATTGCTTTAGTAACATTGATTTCAATACCATATCCTACAAGACTCGTAAACACTGACCTATCCTAATTTCATCAGATATGCTGATGACCTAGCAGTTTCCATACCTATCTCCTCTTCAGCAGATTTTTCCCAAGTGAACAATTTCCTATCTACTGTTAGACGGTATTCCTTCGAGAATGATCTTATGCTTAATTCTTCAAAATGTCAGACCATAAACTAGTTTTAGACGTGAACCCAACTTATGTAAACTGCTTAGTTCTCATGATTCCTGTTCTGTTGATAGTTGTGCATTAGAGAATGTTACAAGTGTGATTTATCTCGGTGTGTGTTTCTTTTCGGAACTTTCCTGGCCTTCCCATATCTTAGTAACTTCCAAAAGAATTTTCCACCTGACTTTCTATATTAGAAAGCTGACAGCATCTGGTATAACTCAGCCTCTCCACTTGTGTTTTATAAACTCCTGCATCTTGCCTGTTCTCCTCTATTGTTCCCCTTTATTTTTTTCCTGGGTTGCTTAAAGATGATTATGCTTTACTGTGTAGGACTTCGAAGATTTTCAGTAGAACTAGTCATGTACCTCTAAACCTTCTAGTTGAAACAATTATGGACAAACATATTAACTAATACAAACATCTGGCAGGAGTTATTTTATCAGATGACCAGTATCCTATTCACTCATACCTTTCTGCATGTCGGTCATCAGGAAAGACGAGGAGCAAGTACATAAAACTTTATGCATCGACTACAAAATATAAATACTGTACAATACTGTACGTATTTAGCTCGTCTACTGTGTGATGAAGGAAGTATACTGAATGAACTAACTAATCAAATTCGGTTTTTGAAAGCAAACTAATGAGCGTGTTACTTTTTAGGTACTACGAATCGAATTGCTAATCTGACTGTCTACCTAAATTAACTGCACATTTTCAAGAAAGTTGTAGATGGAGTGAATATTGTTATCTTTTTATCTGTGTAACTTATACTGATTTCATTTTCCTATGTATACATAAACACTGTCTCTGTTCAATTGATCCAATATGACATGCTGAAGATTCTGTAGAGTATTCCTGAAATAGCTTTCAGAATAAAGCTATTATTATTACCCACTGAAGCGGGGGTCAGAAAAGAACTTCAAATTATCAATTGCCGTAAGGCACACGGTCCAGGCAAGTGAGTCCCGGTTGTTTTGAATGATAGAGGTGAGACTGTAGTCAAAGAAATCAAGATTATGTTTTAGATAGAAAGGGGGTGTAGCAGACTGCGAGTGTTCCATCACTCTAGAATGAAGTGGGTGTTTTACCCATCTTTAAAAAGGGTCTGCCTAGTGTGTGTAGTAGTCATCACCGTATCAATCTACTACAGGTAATGTCTAAAGTGTCAGCTGCTACCACATTTCGCAGGCTATGCGAAAGTTGTGAGAAACAACTTCAGCAGGAGTTCTGACCAGGTGTTTATTCCTTTATTAACATATCAATATCAAGGTAATTTAGAAGCGTCGAACTTAAGGCTATATCACATATGGTATAGTTATCAAACAACATTTGATGGCTAGTATATCCTAGTGTGAAGCTTCTCAGCAGTGAACCTACACAGCCTCATACAAGGTAGAGTTCAAGACCTACGAATCAACTCCAGACAATATTTCACAATGAAACATTGATTCACTTATAGTCTCTAAGGCTAGCAGACGTACTAACAGCTAACGAAGAAACTTTTTGATCACGAATTATTAGAGACTATTTCTTCAATATCTCTTTGTACCAATATCTTCATATTTTAGATCGTACCACACAACAAAGACTGTCTACAGAAGGTCTACGAGCAGAGTATGATGTAGTGTATGGATGGGAATTCGCTGATGCCACTGGTCGATCAATCGATTCAAGTTTATTTGCTGACAGTGTATCAATCGATTCATCAGGTAATCTACGCTTAAGAGATTTAGTTGCACCGAATCGTGGAAATTTACCCTTTAAAATACGTTGTGTTGCTGTGGTTAGCAAACGTCCAACTACACCAGAAGATAAACCTGGTCCAACGAAGTCGTTTGCATCTGATTATTTTGGAGTAGATGTCAAAAGATCTGATGGTACATCCACAAGAGAAGGTGGTGTAACAGATAGTAAGTTGACTAAATTCCCTCTCTCTCTATCTCTTTCACATCAGTAATATCAAGGTTAATTAAATAGGCATATTCATTATCTTCAATGTCCAATAAGTCCTATTTTTTTAAATTGCATATCGAGATATGGAATGTAGACATTTTAAAAGTATACTCATTACAACAGTTTGGAAAATTGAAGCGAATTTAAAGGCCACCGTAGTAACGATTATAATACCCAATAAAATCCGTTCATTACGGCTGAAAAGGTAGATTTTCATAAAATAAAGCTGTCTGATTGGTTGTTTTAATTGTTACCAGGGTGGCCATTAATGTCACTTGAAAATTGTTAACCATATCTGTAGGTTACTTTCATAATTTATTTCCGCCTGAAATGTTCTTAGTCTTTATGAAAAGCGATATGCAATACACAAATTTGACCAACCTGAAGCATTGGACACTTAGAAAAAGTAGAATTGTAATTAGTCAGTTATCAAACTAGTCGACAGACTGTTTGTAAGTAATCGAGCTGCATACGCTCGATGTTGAAGATAAGATGGCCAGAATAATCAGAATAAGCAACGAGGAACCCTGGCTAGCGGAAGAACGAACCAACCAACAGCCCATGGCCCAAAAAATATGCAGAAGAAAGAGGTGGAGATGGATTGGATTGGACATCTACTGAGAAGACCGTATGGAGATATCACGTGCCAGGCTGTCGAGCGGAACCGGAATGGAAAGGACAGGTTGGACATCATAGGACGACATGAAGTAGATGGTATGAGGAAGAAGTGAAAGCTTGTGGGCAGTCATGAGGCTAGGTTGGAAAGGCTGTAGGGAAGAGAATAAAATGGCAGTGTGCGAGTGAGGTCGTATGTTCCACTAGGAATCCAAGGGACAAATAATAAATAATAACGAAAGCCGTGAAATGAAATCAGCTCAGTTTATTTTCTATATGTCTTTATTCTTGTCTTAAATTACTAAAAGATAATTTAGCGAGGACAATTTTTGTTTCGATGAATCATTTTCAAAAGCTATCACGAGTCGATGATGCCTAGGAGGTCAAATCAAGCTTATCAGAACAAAAAAATGAATATATTATGGAGATTATGACCAAGGCAAAATGACAGACTGAATATATCTTTTTTTGAACATTTTGAGCAGGGTTGTAATACTGAATTACAGGAACTTCTGCTGTATTCAGGTCATGAATACACATTCGCTTCGAAATGTTTGCCTTCACTTTATGAATGACTTTGAAAGAAGACTCTTGTGGGATACGGTGACCAGAGATAACCAAACGTTCAAGAATCGTGCGGTTGACGGCTTTAAAATGTCCTCTGAAAAGCTACGCAAGACAGTCTTTTGAGATGCGTTTGGATAGATTATAGTGACAGGTAAAGAAGATACGGAAGTATTCTCTTTCCTGAGATTTACGTGTAGAGTTTAGAAGAAAGCGCACAGTTCAGTGCTTCATATCTTAAGTGTGCTTATTTATTATATCCAGTATAGATCCCATTAACATGGTTGTATTTCCTATTTTCATTGCTCACTTTAAAATACTATTTTATGGTATAGTTACAGGCAAGTTAATCAAAGTGAAGATTGATGGTTTGAAACCTGATGGAACATTTACAACTCAACTTGGTGGAAATGCAAGTATTAAATGTTTACCTATTGGTAAGTTGTTCATTTTTCAGTGTAGCATAAATTAGCCCTTTTTAAATGACACTGTTAAACTTTTTACCATAAATTGAGAGGGGAAATGTTGATTTCTTTCATATAGTATACACTGATGGGAACTGTTTTTGACCCTCTTAACATTCAAAACATACAAGTGAAGTAAATGTGTCTACATGATTGCAGTTTAAAGCAGCAATCCACAGGTTATCCAACTCAAAGTCTTGATCCAATAGAATTGTCTTAAAAAAGGTTATCATCAAGGATTCATATAAGCTAGAAGGCCATCAGAAGTTGGGAGTACCTGACAGCTGTTTTGTCCTAGTTTGAGACTCATTAGATGTGTGTCGTCATTACATGGTGAAGGATACAGTGAAGACTACCAGGTAATGCAGAGTATGTAGTTCCATATTAGATTTGTTTATTTGATATAAAGCGCACAGTGATACAGTATTATTTACTTGATTACGTTTCGAGCATAAATTATCATTACTCATAATCATCACATCAATGTGTAATCACACAGCACTTCGGATATCTGATTTTATCCAATTCACTTACGAGGAGGTAGGAAATGAACAAGGAGAATTACCCAGGTTGGATTGCAGAATAAAATGAAGGATAGATGTTGGTGTAGATACTACCATCTACAGAAAACCAACACATTCTAACAGATATTCAGACTTCAAGTCATCTCATCCAGTGTCAGTTAAAGCGGGTTTAGTCAAATGTCTAAATAACAGAGCTGAGAAACTCACTAGTCATTGTAAGGACTTAAATAAGGAATTGAAACACATAAAAGAAGCGTTAATAATTAATAATTATCCCCATCATTTTATTAAGAAATTCACACGGACGCATAAGAAGCAAAATAATAACACTAATACAAATACAAATAATAGTGACAACATAAGTAGAAAGGAGATCAGCACCTCTATTGTGATACCATACAAGGAAGGAACATCAGAATACATAAGTAGGATTCTCAACAAGGTTGGAATTAGGGTGGCATTCAAACCAACAAACTCACTTAGAGGTAAGCTTTGTCGGCTAAAAGATCCGATAGAACCAATTAAGCAAAATAATATAATCTACCAAATTCCATGTAATGACTGTGAAGTCAAATACATAGGTCAAACTAGCCGGTCGGGGTCAGTTAGATTAACAGAACATAGGAATTTAGCTAAACATAGAACGACACACCCTAATAAGATCAATAACCTAGAAAAACACTCAGCCATTGCATTACATTCATTAACACACAACCACACAATAGGATGGGACAAAACCACTGTACTTAAGTCTAATATAGCTAGGTGGAGAGAGAGATTAATTACTGAATCTTTGTTCATCGAATTCACACCCAACACATGTAATAGGAATGACGCAACACCTATACCAGAGATATGGAAAACTTTACTACCAATCAAAAAACAAAAAAACAAAGAGAGATCAGGTGACAGGACTATAAAATCAGATGTCGAAAGAAGTGTGATTACATTGATATGATTATGAGCAATAATTTATGCTCGAAACGTAATCAAGTAAATAATACTGTATCACTGTGCGCTTTATATCAAATAAACAAATCTAATATGGAACTACATTCTACCACAGTGCCCAAGTTTTTCACTTATATTAATGCAGAGTATGGCTTTTTAATATTCTCAGATTTTCGGTGATCCTTTAACTGACTTCGGTATATCGTCGAAGATTACTTCGAAAATGAATTGATGAATAACAACAAACCAATAATTCAGCTTGTTCTTCTTAGATCGACAAACTGAATGATGCGATGTGTCGTCGAGAAACAGTGGTCATATAAATCTCTGCTATATTAACTAGTTTTCTAGTAATAGTAATTAAAAAAGTTTGGTGGGTAGACTAAAATGGTTCAACACTGACCTACTTACAAAGATTCAGTTAACAGAGTCGAATTGTTAGACTAATTAAAGTCTACAGACTATAGTGAGGTGATTAGTTATACTATCTTCCTAGTATATTTTATTAGTTCATGACTGTCAGTGGGGGGGGGGCGCTTTGTTGAAATCTAGGAGTTAAGAAAGACTCCTTTTCAATTTTATTTATCATCTTCCTCAGTCATTCCTATTAGAAATATCTGAAATTAGTTCTGATCAAGATGTGAAGTCATTTACGGGACCACTATAACCCAAGAAACAAGGGATGACTGTTTAGACGGAGTGGTCACTTTATATACTCCTAGGTGCCGATTGAATCCTGTTGGTTATTTTTCAATATGGTCATCAAGCTAGGACACCAACCTTAAAGATGCAGTGGGATTGATGATCAACAATGAAAAAGGATGATAATATGAAGTTGGTAACTCTTCAGTGACCAAACAGTGCACACAATCAATTCCTGCAAGACGTCGATTGCAGCCTAAATAGCTAAGTGGTAATGTCTCCAACTGCAGTATTGGGTGGTGGCGGTTTCAATCCCAGGCGGGATATCAGTTTGATGGACGTTTCAGATACGCCTTGTTGTCAGTTGTGAAGAAACAGGAAACCTAGGTGGATTAGGGTTTCTTGCTGACTCACTCCATCCATGTAACAATATTTTGACAATTTAGTCAAACAAAACTTACTTAGAGACGTTCAAATCTGATGACGAACAAATCATGCTTCAGTCATGGAGTCAAAGCGCAATGATAATCTTTTTTAACTACAAGTGACTAGTAATATAGAGCTATTACTATTCATTGAATGTTCACTCGAGAGTCATCGTTTTCATGTTGTCTGATCCTCAGTGCTGACCGAATTCTGTCGAACATTTTGCAATATGGCCAGCAAGCTAGTAAACTCACCATCACAATGCACTGAGACAGACCTTAATTGAATGAAGGCAATTGGTCGGAAGCCCTGCCCTGCCTGGTTTTCGTATCTTTTGGTACTCGTCAGAAAGGCGTATCTACAACCTCAACAACACTGATGTCCCGGCTGAGATCCGAACCCACGTTGCCGCTGGGCCATTTGAACCACGACTGACCTCCTGTAGGACTCGGTCACATACGTTGATTAGTCACTGGAAAGCAACTAATTTCATATTGTCTAGTCCTGAGTGGAGACTGGACTCTATCGTTCATATTTGTAATTTGGCCACCAAACTAGGAGGCTGATGATCGCGGAGCACATTGGTAGATGTTAGTTGGTTGGAGGCAATCGACAGAAAGCTGCAGATCTAGGGATCCTGCTTGTCGACACTCGTGAGCAAGAAGTATTTACAACCTCGACAGAAACGATTCTATCTACGGGATTCGAACCTGTATCACTCAGTGTTGTATTTAGCGACGTTACCATTGAGCTATTGGGAGCATTCTCTGTTACTTTTAAGCATTCATTTATCATAAGACAACCAGTCATTACTATGTCATAAAAGCAGATGGACTTCGGGGAACAGATATCATCCCCTAGAAGATGCTCATTGAAACCATCATTTAGTGCGTACATTCTATGGTGAAAAATATGTCATTAGAATTTGTCAAATAATAGTCCTCAGTAAGTTGTGATGGGGAAAATAATAGTGGAACGGAAGTTATTTAGGAAAATGGAAATATTTCGTAATATGAACAGGTACGTGCAAGTCGAAGTCAAGAGTGAGAAAAATCATAACAAGATGAGGAAACACTTGTCAGTGTAATAATAATACTAATACTAATAGTAATAATAATAATAATGGCTTTATTCCAAACAACCGATGTGGTACAGTATGGAATTCTCAGCAAGTTTAATCCTTGTATAATATGTTTGAGCTAAATAATCATTGACGATGGCTTGCTTGGACCTTAGGCTACCAAATTTATCCATTGAACATTTTCAATCAAATTCTTCCCTTTCAATTTGTTTTAATCATTCAAATATATCCTTTGAATGTATCATGTACTCTGGCACATTTTAAACTCTTTCCAACTCTCTGTTTCTGGAGTCCATAGCAAAGCAGGGAAAAAATGTTTTCCCTATATGGAAGTGGACTTTTCAATAAATCATATTTCTATCCGTCAGATACTTAGCTTGAGTTGTAGATATTTGTACCGTCTGAATGAACCACCATCACCATCAAAATTACTGTTGCATTTCTGTTGATTATTCATAATGGACTGGATGCCTATCCAGAACCAGCTGGCCATTTCACATTATTACCTAGAATACTGTTATTATTAACACCATTTCGATGCAATAACCATTTCGTCTGATAGTATTCTTGTTCTGGGAGTGAATTAGTTAAAAAATTACATGCTGAGAATTCCATACTGTCCTATTTATTGTTTGGAATAAAGCGATTATTATTATTATTATTATTATTATTATTATTATATGGCATTTGGATAATGTTAATAATGACACAATGTGAAACAGACACTTGGTGTGACATCAGCCTCTGGTTTGAACTGGTGATTCTGATGGTGGTGGTGTTAGTTATTGAGCGCTTACCAAAATCTGCAATTCCCAATAGTTATCCAAAGAATAGTAATGTAATGTGTTTCTGTGTGTTTATAAGCCCATCTTTTACCGGGGTATAATTTTTTTCTGGAATAACGATAGTTTGAAACCATTTTAAAAATGTGCAAGAGTACATGATACGTTTAAAAAACTTGAAAGATTAAACCGAAGATTAAAAGGAAGGATAATGTATATTATATTAAGTGGAAAATTTTCTGTAGCCCAAACTTTAAAAATGTTGCCTGTTATTTATAGTTATTTGTCCCTTGGGTTCCTCATGGAACATGGGGATTCAGTAGCACACCTCCAGTCCACTTTGTTCTCTGCAGTCTTGTGAACCACGCTCCACCACTGTCCATAAGATTTCATTTCTCCCGCACACGATCTCTTCCATGTCACCCTCGCCTCGGACGCCCAACTCCTCAATTCCCTTTCGATTCCACTCAAGAGCCTGACCTGTGATATCGCCGAATGGTTTTCTCAGTGTGTGCCCGATCCGTCTCCACTTTCTTCGTCTGCCTATTTGTTGGGCGATAACGTCCTGGTTGGCTCGTTGTCAGCCAGCCACAGTTCCTTGTTGCTTATTCTCATTATTCTGGTCATCTGATCTTCAGTGTCAGTATCGAGTGAGTGTGGGAGGCAGCTACTGATGTGATGTATGTCTGTAGTTTGTTGGAAGTGCTTTCGGTGACACGCCAAGTTTCTGAACCACATAGAAGCACTGACTTACTTGAGTGAGTTATTGTTGAAAATCCGCATGTTGTTCACGCTTCATGCTGAGGGAAATGCAGTGCAGTGCATAACAGTGCAGTAGATCTTCACACTGATTATTTCAGATTAATGAAGTGAGGCCTGTCTTACTGTCTTTCTGATCCTGGTTTTGAAATCCTGATCTGTGCCGCCACCGCCTGTAGTTGAAACGATGCTGCCTGCGTAGGTAGGTGAGTAGGTGAAAGAGACTACTTCATTTAGATTTCTCCCGTTAATAATGATTGGTGCCTCTTATTGTTATTGTTGCTGGCTGGGTATTCTCATCATCTCTGTCTTCTCTACGTTCACTTGAAGTCTCGTCTTCCTTCGCTACCTGTCCTCTTCTGTCAACTTGTTGGTTTTCTCCTGTAGATCTTCGAGATTGTGAGATATTAGACACAAATCATCACTGGCGAAATCCAAATCTTCTAGGATCATTTCCCCGGTCCAGCCAGTGTATGGTCATCTTCTCACTCCTCACTGTTTGTTGCATTATCCAGTCCACTACAATCGGGAATATCATGGGTGATAGTAGACAGCCTTGTCTTACTCCTGTCATTTGTCTTCACTTCGAGGGCATCACTGAGCTTTACATTGTGAATCACTTGGCATGTGGCATCCATCATCTTGCATATATTTACTGTTGAATGAAGTTGATAATGTTTTGCGGCACAAAAGCTATAGTGTTGAAGCAGTTGCCTGCCAAATTACTTCTCGGCCGACGCTGTCGAAGGTCTTTTCATAATCCATGAAGTTGAGGTGAAGTGTTGACTGTCATTCTATACTGTGTTCAATGATGATGCGTAGTGTAGTGTTGCAATTTGTTCCTCACATTATGTGTTCTTCTTGAACCCAGCTTCTTCTGGTCGTAATTTGAATCTAGCACATCCTTGAGTCTCTCCAAGATTATGTGGTTTCTTATTTTACTCGGGGTGGACAGAGACAGGAGCATGATTTCTTGCCAGTTCTTACAAAGATTTGGGTCTCCCTTTCTTGGGAGTTTGACAAGGTAACCCTTCTTCTAATCTGCAAATACCTTCCCTTTCTCTCTTCCAGACCTTCTACAATAGTGGTGTGAGCATGTCTGCTGATGTCTCTGCATCTGTCTTCAGTGCTTCTGGTGGAATTCCATCTGGTAATGCTGCTTTCCTGGCTTTCAGCAACTTTATAGCGTTGAGGACTTCACTTCTGCTTTTGTTGGAGTGTTTGTGTTCACTGGTAGATTCTGTGGTTGGTGGTGATATTTCTGGAGGAGTTGCAGTCGGTGGTGGTCGATTCAGGAATTTTTTGTAGTGTTCAGCCCACCCTTTCCTTTGTTTCTCCTCCTTGCTAACTGGGTTTACTTTGCTATTTTTCATTAATTTCTTCTGGGTTGATGTCTTCGCTCCCAGATAGCAACTCGGTTATTTGATATAGTGTTGTCAGGTCTCTTCTACCTACAGCAGCCTGTTCTGCTTCATCTGCTAATGTGTCGTAGAAGTGTATTTTTTCTTTACACTGGTATAATTTATGCTTCATCATTTTCCTCTCCTATGTTGCTTATACTATATAGAATGATAATTTAGTTACTGGGCTGAAAATGTTATTGTGATAACAGTACAATAGTGAAAAAAGTCAAGTTGGGTCTAAGAATCGAAAAATCGTAAAATATCTCAGAGGTGTGAATAAGGACAGTGGGTAACAAAATCAGTTTTGTATACATAATCATGGCCTCCTATTTAGCATTACTTCATACTCAACAATACAATCTAATCGCTTCGTGACACCCTTCAAAGATTACATTCCTATTTTGTAAAGTAGTGTAGACAAACCTTCTGAGGGTTTGTATCAACTAATGACATAAATGTTATAACATAGAGCTATTGATCCATTTGCAAAGACTTTCATTAAGATGTACTGAAGGTGTTGACTTTGACATCTCCGAGTATGACTTATGTACCTAGATCTTCAACAACAAGTGAGTCGATATATACTCATAGAAGTGGATAGTAATGGCCATTTATGTTTCATATACATGTTAATCATTAAATGACTAGAATAAGTGATTTTCATGGTCACTACATAGAATATACTTTTGATAGCCTAATGGGTAGTATTCTATCCACTTCTGATGAATATCTGGGTCAAAATTTCAACTTTGTCTTCGAAAGTGTTTAACGCATAAAATGTTTAGATTTAAGAATAAAAGGATATTGATCCTATTGGACCAGATGGGACTCCAATAAAAATTCAAGATACAAACGTAATAATATCATAGAAAATGAATTTGTTCATCAAAGTTTCTCTTCTATTATACCAAAAACATTTTATGAGTTAAAAGTAGTACTCATCATGGACTGACATCAGTTGGGAAACCATTGAAAATATGAGAGCACTAGACAACTCATTAATGACTTGATTCCAGATGGATATCACAAAGCTCTAATGAGAAGCCATGACCTGTGGGGTCAACCAGTCGGAAGTGAAGTGGATGCTAACTGAAGACCTTGGGTGATAGTCACACTATGTCGTGAATTGACAGAAGTTGTAAATTGTGGAGCAGTGGAAACCGATCCAGTGTCTGAATGTTAAACGCGTTCTCCGTGTAATCTGAAGGTGGTGAGTTCGATCGGTAGCCGGTTGGTGGGTGCATACTGCTGAGGAGTCCTATACTAGGACGGAACAGCTGTTGAGTGCTGGCATATTTTTAGTGGTTCCCCAACTGATGTCAGTCCATGATGAATATTACTTCTGAACTAAAAAAAATCCCCATTCATCTCAAAAAGACATTTTATGAGTTCGCCGAATTTCATTTTCTTTTTTTTATACCTCTACTGTTCTTTCATTTTGTATCAAAAGATTCGAAAACTAACGAACCTATTGAAGATTTAGTTGTTGGATGGGATATTCGACGTTCTAATGGAGCAATTATCAATATGGGTATACTAGCAAATGAAGTTGAACAAGAAAGAAATCAACTTAAATTTTATTCAATGAAACCGTTGAATTCATTCACAGATGATATACAAGGAAGATGTTTAGTCTATTATGAAAATCAGATATATCGATCTGATTACTTCAAGATTAAAGTATCTACTTCACCTAAAGAAACGGATGTTGAAGGTGAGTGATAGCTAATCTTAAAGAATTATTTTGTTTATGATGTACAGTTATATACTATTTCATATGAAGGATAAAGAATATTGGTTTTTGTTCCACTGTCTAAAACGTGTTTACAATTACATTTATTATATTTACTTTATTTGTCCCTTGGATTCCTAGTGGAACATATACCTTTACTAGCACGTCTCCATTCCACTCTCTTCTCTGTAGTCTTTTGAACCTGGCTTCATGACTGCCCACAAGTTCTCATTTCCTCCTCACACCATCTCCTCCATGTCAACCTCGACACCGACGCCAGCTCGTCGTTTCACATCTGGGTTCCAATCGAGGGACTGGCCTGACACGTGATGTCCCCAGTCGGCCTTCTCAGTGTATGCCCAATCCATCTCCATTTCCTCCCTATGCATATTTGTTGAGTGATAGATACTTGCTTCTTTGGTTCGTTGTCAGCCACAATTCTTCCTTGCTTATTCTTATTGTTCTGGCCATCTGAGCTTCAGTAACGAGCCATAGTAGGTGGCAGTTGTTGATGAATGTCTGTAGTTTGTTGGAAATCCCTTTCGTAACGCGCCGCCAAGTCTCTGAACCATATAAAAGCACTGACTTGACTGAATTGGTGTTGAAAATCCGGATGTTGTTCACGCTTTATGGTGAGTGCAGTGGAGTAGATCTCCACAATGGTTTTAGGCTAATGAACGCCGCTGTCGAAAACGTGTTCACAATTTCATTACACTATCTAAATCAAGTCTTGATTAAAATCTTGTGATTATAATTAGAACTAACTATCATGGAATCGAAACTGACTGATACTTAACGATATACTACATGTGATGCAATAAGTCATGTCAGATGAATTATAAAGCAGTAACAAGGTAAAAGTGGACAACTAATGGCAATACGTATACACACATATCTAACGTATACGGTATACGTATGCTTGATGGTGCCTTCAAAACACGTATAGTTAATGAGCAGTATAAACGTTTGAGTATACCAAACTATTATATAAGTTCAACAAAAAGAGTGAGTCATATAAAAGAGACGTATGTTGAACAATGCGAAGCTAAGGTGTGATATCTTGAGAGACGTTTCTATGGGAAGAAGAAAGTAGAACACATTGACATCCAAAGACGTGGAAAAAAGTCCAACATAACTCAGCAGTATTCATGTTTCTCTATGCAGATTTTAAGGAAATTCATTCGTGTATTCATTGCAGCAAGTTTGACAAAAGCCGTAGGAACAAGTCAGGTTGCTTAACTGTCATTGAATGAAGACGCCACGTGCCAACTAATTCACAATGGGAAGTTCAGTGAGGATGAATTTGAAGTGAAGACAGGAGTAAGAGTAAGACAAGGTTGCGGCCTACTATCACCGATGATCTTCTTGATTGTGGTCGACTGGACTGGATCATGCAACAAACAGTGAGGAACGAGAAGATGGACATACGCTGACTAAACCGATAAAAAGATCTTAGAAAATTTCGATTTCACCAGTGATCACTTGTGTCTAATATCGCACAAACTCGAAGATCTACAAGCGAAAACTAACAAGTTGACCGAAAAGGCAAGGCAGTGAAGACGGCACTTCAAGTGGAAGTAGAGAAGACAGAGATGATGAAGATACCCAACCAACACCAACACCAACAAGCTCCAGTCACCACCAACGGAAGAAATCTGAAGGAAGTAGCTTCTTTCACCCACCCTCCTATACAGCACCGTTTCAACTACAGATGGTGACACAGACGAGGACGTCAAATTCAGGATCGGGAAAACAGCAGGACAGGCCTTCATTAATCTGAAACCAGTGTGGAGATCTACTCCACTGCACTCAGCATGAAGTGTGAACAACATCCGGATTTTCAACACCGATTCAGTCAAGTCAGTGCTCCTGTATAGTTGAGAGAATTGACTGCGCGTTACGAAAGGTATTTCCAACAAGCCACAGACATTCATCAACAACTGCCACCTACACTGGCTCGATACTGACACTGAAGCTCAGATGGCCAGAATAATAGGAATAAGTAACAAGGAACTCTGGGAACGAACCAATGGAGCGAGAACATATCGCTCAACAAATGTACATAGGAAGGAGTTGGAGATGGATTGGGCATACACTGAGAAGACCATTCGGGGACATCACGCACCACGTTATGCCAGTCCCCTGAGTGGAACGCAGATGAGAAACGACGAGTTGGGCGTCGTTGCTGAGGGTGACATGTGGGGAATGATATGAGGAAGGAATGAGAGCTTGTGGGCAGTCGTGGAGACAGGTTCAAAAGATTTTAGAGAAGAGAGTGGAATGTAGACGTGCTACTGAATCTCTATGTTCCATAAGGAACGCAAGGGAGAAATAATAATAGTAAAGTGTAGTAAATCAGAAAATAACTTCATAAAAACATTCATATTCACTGAGTTACTCAAACTATCCTGACTGGTAACTTAGTGATTGTCACCTTTTAACATAGAAAAAAAATTGAAAACTGAACATGCAAGCAAGTTATTTGAACGTAAGGCATCTTTGCTCCATGTTAACCTTAGATGTTCATAGAGAATTACGGGAATAAATTCATTTGTCTCACATAAAGTTTTAAATATCAGACAAAAGCAAGAGAATAGATTTAACAATTTATTCTGAACAGTAAAGTAGTTCAGTGTCCTTGAAAGCAGCTGTAGTCTAGTTTCAGCCCTTTCTCATCTAACTTCTACAATTAAACCTGAGTGATGAAGAAAATGATGAATACACTTTAAAAGTGGATTACAAAAGTTTAAAAAGAATTTTTCTTGAAAGCCTATTGGATTAGAAAGTAACGTTCAGCTTTAGCTTAGAGTGACCACATCTGTTAACACTTAGAGTATAATCCGGCCTATAGTATTGATGATGAATTAGCTGCCCTAAATAGATAAAAGGCAGTTAAATGTTGGGGATTTCTGAAATTTGTAGCTATGAATTACTATTCCCTTAAAAGTTAATCAAATCATGCTGAGAATTTTCAACAAAGAAGCGAATATGTTTCATACATTCCTATCACTTACTTCAAAATTTCCTTATGACCTTATAATATGAACAGTTTTATGTGAATGTTATCATGAACTGACCTCAGTTGAGAAATCATTGAAAACCTGAGAGCATCAAACATCTGTTTCACCCCAGTATAGGATTCCTCAGCAGTATATACCCACGACCTGGCTCTGGCTAGAACTCAGGAAGGGAAGCGGCTGCCAACTGAAGTCCTGGGGGTATTGTTTGCACTATATCGCGAAATTACACAAGTTTTTAACTTTGAACCATCGTGAAACCTGAAAGTGCTGGTTTCGACCCTGTTGGGGCGGGATCTTGGGTGTTCACTACTGAGGAGTGGCATACTAGGACGAAATAGCTGTCCAGTGTTTACAGGTTTTCAATGGTTCACCGACTGATGTCACTCCTTGATGAATACCACCTGTAGATTAAAATCCCCATTCATCTTGATGGTTTCATTTTGATGTATCTACGCTGAAAATGATATTTTGAACAAATGTTATAATAATCTTTTCCTCTGGAGATCATAACATTTCCTCCTATTTATATTTCTTATAGGTGACGGTAGAATTTTGGTACGTCTAGTGGATATCTCACCCACGGATCGTAGAATCATTTTAAAATCAGACGAAATCGAGAAAATACAATGTATTGGAGTTGGTAAGTGTGAATATTGTTTATAATAATAACTGATCATTGAAAACTGGTCATAGCTAACTCCACAAAGAAATTCTTCCAATTATAAATTATCTCTTCAAATGTTGTATTGTCTCCAGTCTCCTTTGGATCATATCTATGATATACCCTTTAATTACACCTTTAATAATGCATAATTCTAAATTTCTAACAATTCCATCAGTTTCAGACGAGTCATTGTGATTCCATCGTGTAATTATTCGACTTCCAGTTAGTTGGTCATAGGTTCGAACCCTGACACAATAGGTTTGATCCAATGACCATTGTATGGACATGCAATTTAGGCGGATTTGAATGTTATTTTCCATTTCTCTATCCTGTGCATATTTAGTATAATAAAATATGAAACTATAGGACTGTATGGAACTCGATTCATGTCGTCTGTAAAACTGCATTATCATAATCGTATAGTTGAAGGACTATTTAGGCGGGAAAAAAATTTTTTGGTTGAGACCATGTGAAAAATGTACACTATCCTTATTACTCAGTTGTTTGAATAGCGAGATTTCGGTCTCATGAAGGATTTTACATATAACATGGAAGAAGTTTAAGAATAAATAGGTTGTTTAGTGGTTATTGATTCCTGATAATAACGTTGTAAAGAAATTCTCTTCTAAGATATACCATAACTTTTTCAGTTTAATAACCAGAAATTCATCTTAGAAACTCTTTCTAAAGGAACATTTTCAGTTTTCTGTTAATTTTAATCCCCAGATTTGAATACAGTCAAACACTGAAATAGTATCCTTCTTCAAGTAAATTTGCGATATATTATGTTGTTCCCCTGTTAGTAGATTAAAACTGGATTACTTTGTGTTCTAAATTTGTGCTATATAAGATTTTCGCGTAATACGATTCCTTTCATCTGGAGATGAGTAGATGACGGGGATATTTACGAATTTTGTCGCAGGTATCATTCACCATTAAATATCAGAAAATAATCGTCGGTATTAATGATAGATGTGGACTATCACTGGAATCCAGGACATGTATAGATAACGCTTTAACGTTTGAAGCGATTGGCCCTAGGTTCGAGTCCTAGTGGCAACAACATCCCTCGCCTGGAAGCAAGTACATCCAGCTGGAAAGTTCTAAATAAGAGGAAACACGAGTCCTAGATTCTACTGTTGAGCAATATCCATCATTATTGACATAACTGAAGATACCAGAAATATTAAGGGATAGGAGCCCATGTGCCAATAGTGGCCTATCATTTCAATCCAATAAACGACGTAGATTCCTATTACTATAATATCAAAACCAAAAATTATTGATCTTACCACGAATACCTGGATATCATTCACACTTGAAATATCCTAAGTGAGAGTAGAAAACTCCATAGTTCTTTCTTTATTCAACCTTCTTTTACTTTGGATACATATACAATGGATACCTAATCGATTCAGAATTGTTTGTTGTACTTACGTGTGGTAAAGTTACATTTTATGTACAATATGATTTCAATTTCTCTTCTCTAGTCTCCTTTCCTTTTTTCTTCTGAAAATTAAATTTAGATGCTCAAACTGGTGAACAATTGAATACTCTAAACTATGGATGGGATTACTACTATACTCTACCTGAAACCTCATTACCTATTCGTGGTTCACTTGGTCCAATGGTTAGTAGAGTTGAAGAATCACCTTCTGGTTATTTGTTTATTGTACCAAGTAGTGGATTAACTCAGAAAGGTATGGCTTATTTACGATGTCGTCTATCAAATGGAACATCAGTATACTCATCCCCTTACTATCGACTGGTTTCAGAAGATGATGAAGAAGTATCTGAAGTTGTTCCAGGTAATTAATAGAATCTGTTGTGTAATTTTTATCATTGTGCACAATGAAGTATACTCTGTGTTAGATCGACTGAATCAGTCATTGTAAATTAATAGTCTCATTAGGACAAAGTAAGGGGATGGCATCACATACACACACCTGTGTTGTACTTATCATATGAATAATGATTTCGATACATAAAGTTTATGTAGACAGGAGTGAGGAAACAGCGGTAGGATTATAAATATACTCCGCTTTTTGAAATGATGAGTGTACAGTTTTATTAGAATCAAGTTACATGCCAATATGAACAGCTGACACTTTGTATAGTGGAAATAAATTTTCCCTGATAAAACTATGGTAAAGCACTTTACGAGTGTTCACTTCTAAGGTTCGAAAAAGTGGTGCTATTTTGCATGCATTCAGTAAAAGGAATGTCTTGTAAAATTCATCCAGATAAATGTTTCCGAGAGTTGTGTAAAACTGGGATAAATTTATACACTTACATTCAAGAGAATTTACCAATAGTAACACATCATGTAAGCTACATTTTACAATTAATGGAAATGACAAGTTCAACTTATAGCTTTGACCAATCAGACAACAGCAATTGTAAAGACGACGGTCAGCCAATCAGAGAAAAGTAAAAAACTGTGCATATAAAACATTAGTTACTCATGAGTAATATGACCTGTAACGTAAAAAATGTCGTAAACCTTATTCTAACACGTGATGCTGGAAATAAACAGAATTATAGAAAGACATTCGTCTACCACAAAGCAAGCTGCAACAAACATCTGAAAGTCCTAAAGTCAAACTCAACGGTTTTATAGTCGAATTTTGAAGGAATTGTAGGGATTTGGAAATATCTCAAGTTGTTATTCATCGTAGACTGATATCAATTGGAGGAACAAAGGAAACCTAGGAGCACTGGATAGCTGTTTCGTCCTAGTATAGGACACTTCAGTAGTGTGCACCCACGACCCCCCAGGGGTCGAACCCGCCACCTTCAGGTTCCGTGCCCAGCACGTTACCATCGAGCCACTGCGTCAGAATCCAGTGGTTCATATTCCAACTTCTGTCAGCTCACGATATAGCACAACCGCCACCCAATGTCATCGTTGTGTAACTGTCCTCATGACCATCAGGCCTTGCCCCCACCGGTCACGACTTCTCATTCCCTGGAGGGGTCGTGGGTGCGCACTGCAGAGGTATCCCATACTAAGACGAAACAGTAGTTACACAATCGCTAAATTTTCTTACATCATACTGATTACATTCGTAAACATGTGTCACAAGTTGTACCGTAGGATCATCCTAAACATTACCTAAAGATTAACCGCTTCCGTAGTTCAACCAAATAAATTTTGTATCTTATTTTTATAGCTTGGAATAATAAAATTTGGAGTGATGGTTTAGCATGAAGGAAAATCTCTGTTTTATTTCACATTCTCAGTTGGTAGACTTTCTGACTGATAGAAGTTTAGACATCAGTGTCTACAGAAAAACTTCATATTGTAATCGTTACTAAGACCTCAAATCATCTCACTGTAAGTCACTTAAAGTTGGCTTAGCAAAATCTCTAAGTAACAGATGTAAAAAGCTTATTATTAAAACAGAAGATCTAGGACAAGGAACCAGGTACATTAAAGACACTTTACGCATCAAAAATTACCTTCCCAAATTAATTGATAAGATCCGTAGCAATGGTAAGAAAAATAACATAAGCAATAGTAACGCAAGTGTTAATAGTATTAATGGGGATGTTAATAATAGTAGTGGCAATACTGTGAAGAAAGAATTCATAAACCCCTACAGTATTGCCACATACAGAAGGCGCCACACAGACATTACGTAGGATTCGCAATAAGGCCAGAAATACACTTGGAAATAAGCTTTGTAGGTTAAAGGATTCCACCTGTTCAGATAGGCGGAATAATTTAGCTTGCTAGTGATTACGAAGTCGAATTAGTCGATCAAGGTCCCTTAGGCTATCCGAGTACAAAAGCCTAGCTAGACCAAAATTGGGGGATCCTAGTAAAGTAAAGGATATTGGAAAAAAAGCTTGGTCATAACTATGCATGCAATTACATACAACCACACAACAGGACTGGATAGAGTGAGAACCCTTCAAACTAACTTAGTAGGGTGTAGCAGAAGACTAATAGCAAAGGTTTTGTTCATCGAATCAACGCAAAATGCATGAAACAGGAATGGTTGTCCACTTGTTCCAGATATAAAGAAAATGATCCTAGCCTAATTTATCAGTAAGAAGGAGGAGACAGAATGAGAACCATATAAAGCAAGTCACTAATGAGCACTATACAGTGATGTATGTTTGAGATGAATGGGGATTTTTCTATTTAGAAGTAGTACTCATCATGGACTGACGTCAGTTGGGAAACCATTGAAAATATGAGAGCACTAGACAACTCATTAATGACTTGATTCCAGATGGATATCACAAAGCTCTAATGAGAAGCCATGACCTGTGGGGTCAACCAGTCGGAAGTGAAGTGGATGCTAACTGAAGACCTTGGGTGATAGTCACACTATGTCGTGAATTGACAGAAGTTGTAAATTGTGGAGCAGTGGAAACCGATCCAGTGTCTGAATGTTAAACGCGTTCTCCGTGTAATCTGAAGGTGGTGAGTTCGATCGGTAGCCGGTTGGTGGGTCCATACTGCTGAGGAGTCCTATACTAGGACGGAACAGCTGTTGAGTTCTCCCATATTTTCAGTGGTTCCCCAACTGATGTCAGTCCATAATGAGTGTTACTTCTGAATTAAAAAAATTCCCATTCATCTCAAAAGTACAAAAATGTATTTCATTTATAAGATGGTTTTCTTAGCGACGGATTAGTCCTACAGACGAATACGCAGACAGATAGATTGACAGAGTAGCATACAGTTTCTCAGAGACGAACTCTGACTTAGGCAATCATACTTCGCTATAGCAGAAATCACTCCACCAGAATATTGACAAACATGAAGAAAGCACGAAAATGCAAGGAAGGTAAACAAATATGAACTGAATGCATCGTAACCATTGTCTCCATTCTGGGGCCATACCATTTAGGATGCCAAACCACTCATTCCTAACATGATAAGTATGTCAGTTAGGCACTTAAGACTGGAAGTCCAAAAATTCATGGATTACCGGTCATGTTCTGCTTAGCTAATCTTAACTTTTTCAAGGAAATTTCGATTGCGCGTGTAAGGTAGATGACGAGTTAGTATGTATTGGACATAAACCTCAATTGATACAGTTTCGTACCTTTTCCACTTGAAACTCTTTTCGAAAATATCTGCTTTCTATTGATAATAGATTATTGATTTATTTTTTTTGTCCCTTGGGTTCCTATTGGAACATACGGCTTCAGTAGCACGTCTACATTCCACTCTCTTCTCTAAAATCTTTTGAACCTGTCTCCACAACTGCCCACAAGCTCTCATTCCTTCCTCATATCATTCCCCACATGTCATCCTCAGCAACGACGCCCAACTCGTCGTTTCACATCTGCGTTCCACTCAGGGGACTGGCATAACGTGGTGCGTGATGTCCCCGAATGGTCTTCTCAGTGTATGCCCAATCCATCTCCAACTCCTTCCTATGTACATTTGTTGAGCGATATGTTCTCGCTCCATTGGTTCGTTCCCAGAGTTCCTTGTTACTTATTCCTATTATTCTGGCCATCTGAGCTTCAGTGTCAGTATCGAGCCAGTGTAGGTGGCAGTTGTTGATGAATGTCTGTGGCTTGTTGGAAATACCTTTCGTAACGCGCAGTCAATTCTCTCAACTATACAGGAGCACTGACTTGACTGAATCGGTGTTGAAAATCCGGATGTTGTTCACACTTCATGCTGAGTGCAGTGGAGTAGATCTCCACACTGGTTTCGGGTTAATGAAGGCCTGTCCTGCTGTTTTCCCAATCCTGAATTTGACGTCCACGTCTGTGTCGCCATCTGTATTGAAACGGTGCTGTGTAGAAGGGTGGGTGAAAGAGCTACTTCCTTCAGATTTCTTCCGTTGGTGGTGACTGGAGCTTGTTGGTGTTGGTGTTGGTTGGGTATCTTCATCATCTCTGTCTTCTCTACTTCCATTTGAAGTGCCGTCTTCACTACCTTGCCTTTTCGGTCAACTTGTTAGTTTTCGCTTGTAGATCTTCGAGTTTGTGCGATATTAGACACAAGTGATCACTGGTGAAATCGAAATTTTCTAAGATCTTTTTATCGGTTTAGTCAGCGTATGCCCATCTTCTCGTTCCTCACTGTTGATAATAGATAGTAAACTCATAATACTTCATAATCTTCACTTACCCTTATAGCCGTTTGTCTGAAGTAAGATTTTCATTGACATTCAATAACACTGTTCACCTGTTTCATTTTGTTATATTCTTATCACTCGGTGACAAGTTCGATAAGCTACCGCATCATTGAGATGAAAGCACTTTAATAAAAATACAAGTACGTGTTATCCGTTAGTCACTGAGAAAAACGTGGTTAATCTAGATTTTGTGGTTGTTGATACTCTTCAGAATAAACTGTTTACTTCTCACTGATCTTAGCCTGTCTCATTCAATCTTCACATTAAAGACTTTATCATTAAACTTTTACATTGTGACTGGTTCTCTGCAAGACTGGATTATGTACACAAATTAGATGCCAGTGCGTGTGTGGGCTGTTATTGTCTAACACTTATTGCTTAACACTGATTAAAGTCCTTCAACCAAGTTTTCATCTAGGCCATACAAATTCCGTTATTCATAGTGTTGTCTGGTTACAACGAATCAAAGTATTCTACGCCCAGGAACTATAATCATTTGCATACATATATCTCGTAGTAGGAATTAAAGGAAATTTATCATTATTTGTCGCTTTGGTTCCTAGTGAAACATTGGGCTTCACTAGCACGTCACTATTTCAATCTAACCTCTGCAGTCTTTTCAACCTGGCTCCACCACTACCCACAAACTTTCACTTCTTACTCAAACAATCCCCACCTTATCATCCTCAGATATCCAACTCGTCATTCCCCATCTGGCTTCCACTCGACGGCCGGCCTGAACCGTGATGTCCACAAACCGTCTTCTCACTGTATGTCCACTCCAATGCAATTCATCTCCACTTTTCTCCTCTGCAGGTTTCTTAGGTGATGGGTTCTTCATTGGTTGATTGATTCGTTGCCTACCTGCCTGCCTGCCCGCAATTCCCTCCTTCTTGCACTTATTATTCTGGCCATCTCATCTTCACTGTCAGTATCGAGTGAGTGTGGGTGTGCAGCTGTTCATGTGATGTATGTCTGTAGTTTTTTTGGAAAATGCTTTTGGTGATGCGACAGGTCTCTCAACCATCAGATAGAATCACTGACTTGCTTGACTGAATTAGTGTTGAGAATCCGGATGATGTTCATACTTTATGTTGAGTGGAGTGAAGTAGATCTCCACACTGATTATTTCAGATTAGTGAAGGAAAGCTGTCTTCCTGTCTTTCCGATCCTGACTTTGACTTGCTCGTTGTTGTCTTCTGGGTGACTGGATTAGATTATTGATTTTGTAGTTGACTGTTTGGAGAGTCCACTAAATGTAAATCGTATGGATTAATTCGTTTTTTTTTTCTTTTTAGTGTCTACTTCAAGATATCTCATCACTGTTCATGGTCTAGACGAAGATGGAAACCTTCAGAGTAAACCAGGAGATAATGTGTCTTTAACATGCAGTGCTATAGGTAAGCTATTTGTTTACATTACACTTTATGTCACCAAATCTTGTAAGTAAAATTAAATATTGTTATTTTTAATTATTTAGAAGTTGTACTGCATTCATATAACGCTCCGACAATTCAATTATGACAGGATGAACAGCATATCTAAGATTTTCTACCATATAAGTAATATGTGAAAATTTCACGATTTATTGGCTACACCTGAGATAGCAGAATGAGGTGCTGTGGATTCGAAACTCTGAAAAGCCATTTTTTCCCTTTAGTTTATATAAAAGTGTCAAGAAGCATGAAAAGTAGGCTGTGATATGACCTTACACTTTACGAGCAATACGAGACTAGTAGACTATGAACGATACAAACCTAACGCCTAACGAATCGACTCTAACGCAAATCAGAACATCAACCATCATTACAATAGTACCACCGACGCGAGAAAACAAGAAAAGACAGACAGTTAGCAGCCAGTTTTTTACTGTCTCAACGACAGTCAACACAGTTCACAACGGTGTTAAATATATACATTCCAAATGACCTTGACAACACCAAATCCACATTTAGGTAAGAATAGTTAGCAACTAATGAGCGTTAACCTTGAGAGCAGAGTGAAGAAAAACAAATAACAGTGTAAAAACAGATACGTAGGTTATTTTAAGGTCATGGGTAGAACACGAGGCAAAGTCACGTAAAATAAGGGGTATATAGTCTGTACTACTCAGTTAAATACATTGTTATGCCTCGACTTATGTGACTGAATGGATGACTGCAAAGTATACACCTTCAACGTCGGCATGCGTTTCTGAATTTCTAATACCTCATCAACTAAAGCCTACCTCTAAAGGTCACTGTTACAAAGACTGAAAAGGCGAATTGCTTTTCTATGAAAGTACTCGAAAATTGTACAATCGCACCAAAAGCTGTATATAATTCCGATGTTACGAAAACTCCAGAAAGTGTTTCTTCACTGAACCAATCGTTTTTACTTTATGAGGATTTGCCGGGTAATCATTTTGAGGCAAATCATGTTTAAAATAAATAAACAAGTGTGGCCTACAATACTCGTCCGAGAATGATGTTTCACTTTCTTCATTCTATTGTCACAGTCTCATAAAGTGTAAACACAACAGAATGGAATCTAGACACATTAATCTGGAGCTCAAGTGGACATACTCATTTTATGAGGATTTACTATGTTATCTGATTGTTTAAACCAAAACAGAAAAACTGTAGTTTGAACCTGAGATACTATGATATCATACTACTAACGGAGAATAAGTAATCTTTCTCAGTCAGACCTAATCAAATCCAAATATACTGATCTGTTGATCATTATATTTAGCTAGCCATCTAAACAGTGAAGGGCCAGTCTACTTATTTTGGTTCGATATCATAAGTGGTGCAACCGGCAGTCTACAAATCAACATCACTAGTTTCTATCTAGTGATTTATACATTATACTCAGTTCCTCTTGTCGCTGAGCATCCTTGCACTGCACTGGTTTATCTCCTGCTTCACCATCCTCCTCTCCTCTATCAGCTTCCATGTATCCGTCGAGATCCATTCCTTATCTTGCTACTTCTTCCTTCGTAATATGGTTGTGTAGGTTTCTTCCCACATAGCTTTCAAAGACTTCCAGTGTTCTTCCACACAGGTTTCTTCAGGGATGTTCCTCGATACCTCCCATTTGTCTTGATGGCTACTGTGAAGGTGTCACATAGTTTCATCCTACAGTTTCTCTTCAGGGTGTTGTACTTGAACTGTGGTCTTCTAACACCAACTTCCTTGAAGGCTATCAACTTGATTTGGAAGGCAGGTTTCTTGCACTGGATAGTGAGTGGTCTGAACCTACATCTGCTCCTCTTCTTCACCTTGTGTCAAGTAGGCTGGCTTCGTCTCCATTTTCTTCACATTGAGATGAAGTCGATCTGATTTTTAGTGCAGTGTGTCCTGGTGTCTGGTGAAATCCATGTCTCTCGCTTTGTGCATATCCTTGTGCTTGAACACACTGCCTCACCTCCAATCACCTAGTCGTTGAATGCACAGAATTCTACAAACAATTCTCCATTCTCGTTCATCACCTCACCTCATCGAGCGCTTCTCGACCCATGATGGATGAGTTCTCTTCCTGTGTTGTCCCCTCCCAGTTTCGCATTCATGTCACCCCACCCATTAGAATTTTGATATCGTCAACTGGGATGTAGTCTTGTCCAATGTTGATTGCAGTTGTCTGTAGAATTCCTCCTTCTTCTCTTGATCTGCATTATTTGTAGATGCGTGGAGTAGCATTGTATGATTGTGACCTTCCTTCCTTTCGAGTTGAATCCATCTTGCTGTCATGATCCTGGAGGAGATTAGCTCCCACTGCATAAGAGCCTTCGATGCTGTTGCAGACATCATGATAGTTACTCCATAACTCAGTGTGCTCGTGGTTGTCGTCTGGGTGACCGGAGTAGATTACTGACTCCTCTCCAGTTGACAGTTTGGAGAGTCCACTCCCATTCCATCTGCTTTCACAAATTCCTAGCACTTCGATGTGATACCTTCTCATCTCGTTTGCAATCTGGGCTGCCTGCTGGATTCAAACATGGTGCGGATATTCCATGTCCTCACGTTTACTTTCGCTTTCATCTAGGAGAGAAGACATATTGGCCAATTGGCTTCCCGAAGGGAGGCTTTCACCAGGTGGCGTCATTTCGCCTCTCCGATTCCAGCGAGGAATAATTTTGTTATTATTTTTTATATTTCGTGTGTGCTGTGAAGTTTGTTTAGCGGTTAGATTTGTTTTAGGGGGTAGGGTTGCTAGCCGTATGCCCAACCTTCCCTCTTTATGTGGGCTTATGACCGGCTAGTAACTAGTGAACTAGTTAACCAGGCGAGGTAACCGTAATGACCAAATTTCAATTAGTTTGGTTTGAAGGCGGTAAACAACTCAGCGGTGCCAAGGAAATGCGATTCAGACAAGTTCTTTCTTTCTACTGTGCAGTTCCCGAACTTCTTTGAGTGACGCAGAAAGATTGGATCAGCAATATCAAGAACATCACTTGTAGTAGGTCAGTGATAGCTTTGTAACAAACCGATCGTACTATCAAAGCAATAATAACTCACATCAAAATTATAAACAGATCCCAACACTAATGTTGGGTAATTATACATTACAAACGTTCTCGGTCACGAATACGTACTGAGAATCAATAAGAATATTCTCGACAAAAAGGGGATCAAAAACTCCGTCTACCAGAATCAAATCAATAAATAAACATTTCTAGTAACCAGTCAAAAGATAAGCAGTCAAATCATAGCACAGCCTTAAGTTGAGCCAAAACAAAATATTGGGTGCAGTTAAACGAAGTTACGTTATCAACAGTTCGGCGCCAAACAATAGAAAAGTGAAGAATTCATGATAAGTCCCAATCAGACGAAGACATTATTCCATTTTAGTCTGTTTATTAGAAATATCATACAGTGAGAGAGCAATAGCATTTACTGGATAACATTTCGGACACAATTCATTATCCATATTCATATCAGGTAACTCAACAACTTTCAGACAGACTCTATGTATTCCTAATTTTCTCTCCTTCTCTGTGATGACAAGGATAGTAGAATTTTCCATATATCTGGGACAGGTGCAGCATCATTTTGATTACTGTATGTATTTGGTGTTTATTCGATAAACAAAGATTCGGTAATCAATCTCTCCCTCCCTCTAACCAACTTAGTTTACAATACTGTCGCCCTATCCCACCCTACTGTGTGATTGTGTGTCATCGCATGCACAGCTATAGTCTAGCTTTTCTCTGGATTTCTAATCTGATTAGGATCTACTAATCTTGAATTAGCTAAGTTTTTGTGCTGTGTTATTCTAATCGACCCTGGTCGACTGATTTCACCTATGCACTTGATTTCGCAGTCATTGCAAGGGATCTGGCAAACCAGGTTATTTTGCTTAATTGCATCGACAGGATCTTTTAACCTACAAAGCTTGTTTCTAAGTGAGTTTGTTGGTTTGAATGCCACTTTACTCCTAGACAGCCTTATTGAGAATTCATTGTAATTCATAAGAAATCCAAAGAAAAATATTGGCAGTGGTAGTAGTAGTAGTAGTAGTAGTAGTAATACAGGTGTTATTATTAATCATCCCACTACTAATGGTAATAATGACGATAGGGTTAAGAGAGAATTCAAAGCTTCTGCTGTGTTACCATGCAAGGAAGGCACCTCAGAAGCATTACGAAGAATTCTCAATAAGGCTGTCTAGGAGAGATTGATTACCGAATCTTTGTTTATCGAATCAACACCAAATACCTACAGCAATCGAACTGATGCTGCACCTGTCCCAGATAGATGAAAAATTCTACTATCCTTGTCATCAGAGAGAAGAAGAGAAAATTAGGAATACATAGAGTGTCTGAAAGTTGTTGAGTTACCTGATATGAATATGGATAATCAGTTGTGTCCGAAACGTTGTTATCCAGTAAATGCTTCTGTTTCACTGTGTGATATTTCTAATAAACAGACTAAAATGGAATTACAATCAACCACAGTTACTAAGTTTTAATTTTATATTAAAGACAAATTATGAGTGTATGATCAAAGAACATAGTCAAATGACGAAGTAATATTACATCAGCTAGGGTCAAAGACGCAATATCCATAATGAGGGTAAAAATATTCAAATAAATGTCAATATTGTGGAATAGAGTGATCACGAGGAATTTTCACAGAGAACGAATTGTATTCAAAGTAACCAGATTATAACGTATCTAGAAGACGAAGAAGAATATCCTCATATTCTTGATTGGGTTAAAGAAGTCGACCAATAGAAACTGTATTACCCTGAGCCAACCAGTCAACAAGACACCAATATCGAATGACCTGAAGTGACCAATCAGGCTGAAAGTAAATGTACTATCTGACCGGAAAGTTTTGAAATACTGAAATGAGGTCACTGATTATACATAGGCTTATAAATAATTTTTATGATGATAATTTTTATTGTATTGAAGAGAATCATTACTCATATTATCGTTTCATATTGTTTCTAATTCTGAGAGTTTATCTATGTATCTGTATTTCCTATCAAGAGCAAAATTTTAGACTAAACGTTCACTTTACAGTACGGTTTTGGTTGTACAACTTATAACCTAATCACAACCTTTATTTTAACTAGTTAAACACACTCATTAAATCTTGAGTAATTTCTCAATAGGCAAACAGTCATAAAGGAGTTAAGAAGGAATGTATCCTCTTTTAACTCTCAGGGTTGAAAAGAAGACAGATATAGAACTTTACTAAATATATAACTTGATGAATCTGATGCCATTTTTTTAATTTTTTATTCTAATTCGTGAATCCTTCATCACACGATTTATACAAATAATTAAAAGATGGTAAGAGCTGCCTGAAAGTATATTTACTTCAGTATCACAGATCAGGTGGTTGAACGCATGTGGATGAATAAATTTATGGTATTTACTTTCACTTCACTCAGTTGAAAACTTAAACAAGTTCTTCTATATGATTAAGATACCATATCTAGTGTGATTTCCTTTGATTTCTGTGTGCAATATTAAAAAGAAACAGCTCTCTTCCTATTGGCGAATTCAAGGTCACTCGACAACCTTTAAAGGACGTCAGCCCCACCGGAAATGGCTACTCAGAAAATAAAAATGCATACCAGAAGATTATCTTTTTTGAACACTTACTAATTCTTGAAGATCCTTCTCCAATACTCCTTACAGTCGATTGTCTCTCTTCAGCTCACCATGTAAACAGAATTTTGCTTGAATATTTCAGTTATTTGAGTTGTGGCATGATATTGGTAATTTTTCATGTTTAAAGTGAGAGTTCTCAGTGTGCTATTAACTTTCACAGAAAATGGAATTTCTAATAATGTTTCTTCTTGTATACTTTTGTTCTCCAGTAGATAGTAATCTAATACCTACGTGCCTTCTTTAAAGCTAAATAAGAAAACATTAGATTGTCTCATTAACCATTTACATGCTCACCTAACAGGCAGTGAGCCACGCGTATTGTGTGCAGGCTAATAATACTACCTGTCTGCGTGAAGCTAGAACCTTCGACTTATTGGTTGAAAGTTACCTATCTAAAGTAGTAAATTATATCTTTATGATGCCAATAAAGTGTCATCCATCTAGAGACACAGAAATACAAATGTTCACAAGAGTATTATGATCACATTTTATTACATAACAAACTGGTTTCTCATCTGAACATTTATAGATCTGACGCTTTGTCCAGTGAAAAAGAAAAAAAAACATGAATTACTGAATTTTAAGGATAAATTTTAGTTTTTACACATTTTTTCTTCATTTATAGACATAACAACAAGAAAATCAGCTGAGAATGTTTTATATGTGTGGGATTTCCAAGAGTCAAATGAACATCCACCTAAGGGTGATTTCCAATTTTCACTTAATCAAGTAACAATTAATAATTTGGAGTCGATTAATGGAATTGTTCGTGGTCGTTGTAAAGTTTCTTATAAAGGATCAAACAAATGGGATAGTTCACCTGATTTCTTTATTCATATTGAAAAGTCTATTGAAGAGGTACACACTAAACCATCGATAACAGATGAGGAAGATAAACAAAGAGAATATGAGGAAGCTGTCAGACAGAAGGGTATCAAAGAAGCTAATGGTGAGTTCTATATAGTAAAATATCTGTTTATATTCCTTTGATACCGAATACTGTTTGGTGACTGAAAGTGAACTGAAAATCTGGACCACGTGGGGGATTCGAACCAGTGACAAGTAAGAGGTGTTTGTTTTCGAAAATGCAAATGATTTAGGGAAGCATGTTTTTAGAAATCCATTGCCTCTGACATACATAACCCTCTTCATAAAACCGAAATATGAATCTCAGATTTCTAAGGGATTGGTTATGAAACCTCAGAACTATACATCAAAGCTACTAAATATTTACAGGGCCTATTATTTTTATCGGAACTTCAAGCGAACGTAGAGAAGACAGAGATGATGAAGATACCCAACCAACACCAACACCAACAACAACAAGAAGCTCCAATCACCATCAACGGAGAAACTTAAAGGAATTAGTCTCTTTCACCTACCCACCTAGACAGCATCATTTCAACTACAGATGGCGGCACAGACGAGGACGTCAAAGTCAGGATCGAAAAGATGGGAAGACAGGCATTCATTAACCTGAAACCAGTAGGTAGATCAGCATGAAGCATGAAGTGTGAACAAGATCCGGATTTTCAACACCAATTCGGTCAAGTCAGTGCTCCTGTATGGTTGAGAGACTTGACAGCGCGTTACGAAAGGCATTTCCAACAAACTACAGACATTCATCAACAACTACCTAGGCTGGCTTGATAGTGAAGATCAGATGGCCAGAATAATAAGAATAAGCAACAAGGAACTCTGGCAACGAAATAAACCAAGAATTTATCGCTCAACAAATATGCAGTGGAAGAAAGTGGAGATGGATTGGGCATACACTGAGAAGGCCGACTGGGGATATCACGTGTCAGGCCAGGCACCCTAGTGGAACCGAGATGAGAAGCGATGAGTTGGGCGTCAGAGGTGAGGGTGACATGGAGGAGATGGTGTGAGGAAGAAATGACAGCTTGTGGGCATTGGTGGAGCCAGGTTGAAAAGATTGCAGAGAACAGAGTGCACTGAAGGTGTATGTTTTACTAGGAACGCAAGGGACAAATAGTAATCAATTATTTTTATGGAATGACCTTCTGGATTCATTTTTCACTTCATAAAAGAACTGATAGAGACTTAAAGACAATTACGAGGGTGTATGAATTATATTTTCTAGCATCAATAGTTGACAGTGGCTAGCAGTGGAATCCAGGACCTACGTTTCGTCTTATTTGGGACTCGTCAGCTGGATTTGCTTGAATTCGAGTGAGTAATGTGATATTAAAGGAAATGCCTTCCATGGTATCCAGTGTTATCCACCATCAAGAAAAATATATTAATATGAAAACTGTGCTCAGATATGCCTTTGAAGTGAAGGCAAAAGTAAGGCAAATTTAGTACCTACTGTCACCCATGATCTTCGTGATTGCGGTTGACTGGACTGGACTGGATCATGCAACAAAATGCGACGAGCGAGAAGAGGCGCATACTCTGGCTGGATCCGTGAAAAGACCCTAGAAGATTTGGATTTCGCCGATGATGATTTATGTCTAGTGTCTTGTCCCACAAACTCGAAGATCTACAAGCAAAACTAACAAGTTGGCAAAAGAGGTAGGGGAGCGAAGACGGGACTTCATGTAACGTAGAGAAGACAGAAGTGGTTAAGACACCTAACTAATAACAACAAGAACAAGCACCAATCACGATGAACGGGAGAAATCTAAAGGAAGTTGTCTCCTTCACCTACCCAGGCAAAGTAGCATCGTTTCGAGGACAGGTAGCAGGACAGATCAGGATGTCAAAGCAGTCAGGATTTGAAAGACAGGAAGACAGGCTTTCCTTCACTAATCTGAAATAATCAGTGTGGAGATCTACTTCACTCCACTCAACATAAAGTATGAACATCATCCGGATTCTCAACACTAATTCAGTCAAGCAAGTCAGTGATTCTATCTGATGGTTGAGAGACCTGTCGCATCACCAAAAGCATTTTCCAAAAACTACAGACATACATCACATGAACAGCTGCACACCCACACTCACTCGATACTGACAGTGAAGATGAGATGGCCAGAATAATAAGTGCAAGAAGGAGGGAATTCGGGCAGGCAGGCAGGTAGGCAACGAATCAACCAACCAATCAAGAACCTATCACCTAAGAAACATGCAGAGGAGAAAAGTGGAGATGAATTGCATTGGAGTAGACATACAGTGAGAAGACGGTTTGTGGACATCACGGTTCAGGCGGGCCGTTGAGTGGAAGCCAGATGGGGAATGACGAGTTGGATATCTGAGGATGATACGGTGGAGATTGTTTGAGTAAGAAGTGAAAGTTTGTGGGTGGTGGTGGAGCCAGGTTGAAAAGACTGCAGAGGTTAGATTGAAATGGTGACGTGCTAGTGAATCATTATGTTCCACTAGGAACCCAAAGGATAAAAATATAATGTATAATAATAATAATAATAGTAATAATAATAATAATAATGAAAACTGTAGCATTATCGAGGCATCTGTTCAAGGAGCCTTCTCTGTCAATACAGATGAACCAACTGGGTCAAGTTATATAAACAGCGGAAAACCACACGCATGAACATTGATACTTGGAGGTGTATGTATATGTATATAGACAACCAGAAAGCGTACTAAGTACCTCTTGGTGAAACTCCTATGATCTTCTTATCATCGGTGATGAGCGTCTCCTAATTGAATGGTTTACGGTATACAGTTAACTAATCAGGTAATTTCTTTGTGTTTTGAGTGTCTACTAACGTTAGACTGTAGACTGTAAAATAAATGTAAGCTGTTTTATGATAAACTGAAGCAAAACATATAAATAAAAAACAGGCTGGAACACTGTGTGATCCAACACCAACTAACCTGCTTTCCTTATTTAGCACTTTATTGCTTACCGAAACATTCTTCATTTCATGATTTGATCACGTGCAAGCAATGTTATGATGAAAAACCTCGTCATATATATACCACTGTGAAGGGGTATATCGTTTGATCATATCCAAGGGCAGAACGGATTATGAAACAGGTACATTAGTGTTTTACTATAGCAGAAGTGGTGTGATTTAACCAATTTCAAGCGTGTCTCTTGTAGTCAAGCTGAGATTTCACCACCAAGACCTTTTAAAGTAATTCATACAGTGCACTAATCGTATAGGATGAAGGTCAAGCTGTAGCATAGATTGACAGACAAACAAACTTTGTCCCACTGGCTGAAAGTTAACGTGTTCACCACAGAAGATGAGCGTCATGTGTTCGACTCATTGTAAAGTCATGGGTGCACTCTACGGAGGACTCTCATATAAGAGCAAAACAGCTATTCAGTGCTCTTAGGTTTTCTGTACTTCTTCAACTGACATCAATTCGTGATGAATGCCAACTTAGTATATTGAATGAACAAGCAAAAATCGACCATTTATATATCTCAAGTGTTTCAAATGATAAACTTTGTGATACTTCAATTACTTAACTCATTGTAAAATCCTAGGATCTATCCCAAAGCTTAGGTACTGATGGTGTTTCGAGTATTATATTTGGAAAATATGCAGATATTTTATATCATCCCCTTACAGACTATCTTCAGTGTATTGTTTTCTAAAAGTACAATACCCTCTGCTTGAAAGTAGATCAAAGCTGTACCTGTCTGTGCCTAAGTCATCTTCTTGATCCGATATTACATTTCAACTCATCTCTATAATTTTACCTTTTTTGAAGGCTATGGAAAAATTACTTCTCTTTATGATTGACCCTTCAGTGATGGTACTCAGAGATCCATAGGAATTCGCCTACAAACCGAGGAGAAGTACTTTAGATGCAGTGACCGTCTTGCATCATAATATTGTTTCTAGCCTAGACAAAGGTGTTAAGTATGTTCGTGGTGTCTTTTTGGATTAATCATCAGACTTTTACTCTGTTCCTAGGCCACTCTTGTTAAATGAGCTTTCCATAGCTCATACTGAGCCATGGGTTACAAAGTGGCTGTAATCTTATTCTTCTGAAAGGAAACAGTATACTGTCTATGAATGGAGGCGCTCCACTTCATTGCTTACTGTAGCTGGTGTGCCTCAAGGTGCTATACTTTCTCCTTTTCTGCTTTACTCTTTATTAATTATGTTGATGAACTGACAGCGTCTATTCCAGTCAACTCTCAGTTAGATTGCTCTGAATTGAATGGATTCTTGTCTCTTATTTACCGGTAGTCTCTCTCAGATGGTCTCAAGTTAAATCCTTCTAAATGTTAGATTGGTAATTTTAGCCTCAGGCGTAAACAAGACTTGCATGCGATGAATAAGTCTTATGATGTCTGTTGGATTGATGGTATTTCTGAAGAAAGTAAGTCGAGTGTTAACTCTCTTGGATGAAGTTTTACCTCCGATCTTTATTGGTCTTCTCATATCTTGTTGACCTGTGAAGAGAATCTTTCGTTTAACATATTACATAAAGTAACTGAGGCTGTCTAGTATAACTCAACCTCTAATTGTGCAATCTGTTAATTCCTGCATTTTATTTATTCTTCTCTATTGTTCCCCACTGATCTTCTCTGGTCTTCTAAAAAAGGACTGTGTTATGTTGCGTAGGTCTTTGAAAGCCGTCAGCAGGATGAGTGGTGTGCTTCTAGTCCAACTGACTAACACTGTGGTTGGTAGACATTTAAATTGTAGCAGGCAGTTAGCTACAGTAATTTTAACTGACACTGAAGATCCACTTCACCCACAGTTGTCTCTCTCCTTGTATATCTTCAGGGAGGACAAGAAAAAACTAAATTAGATTGTAAGTTCATACAGTTAGATATAAGAATTCGACTGCACCTTACCTAGTATGGATATTATTTGAGGAGAAGCGTGCTGAAACAGAATTCACATATCCACTTTTTTATTGTTATTTATTATCAGTCCCTTGGGTTCCTAGTGGAACATAGGGCTTCAGTAGCACGTTTCCAGTGAAATCTGTTCTCTGAGATCTGTTCAACCTGGTTCCACGACAGCCCACAAGCTTTCATTTCCTCCTCGCACCACCTCCTCCATGTCACCCTCGCCTTGACCCCCAACTCGTCGCTTCCCATAGGGATTCCACTCAACGAACTGGCCTGACGGGTGATGTCCCCAGTCGGCCTACTCAGTGCATGCCCAATCCATCTCCACTTCCTCCTGCATATTTGTTGCGTGATAGGTTCTTGGTTGGTTTGTTCCTAGAGCTCCATGTTGCTTATTCTTTCTGGCCATCTGATCTTCAGTAGAGAGCGTAAGCAGTTGTTGATGAATGTCTCTAGCTTATTGGAAATCCCTTTCGTGACACGCCAAGTCTCTGAGCCATACAGAAGCACTGACTTGACTGAGGTTGGTGTTGAAAATCCGGATCTTGTTCCACATGCTGAGTGCAGAGGATCTCCACACCGGTTTCAGGCTAATAAACGCCTGTCTCGCTGTATTTCCGATTCTGACTTTGACATCCTCGTCTGTGCCTGTGTCGCCTGTAGTTGAAACAGTGCTTCCTAGATAAGTGAAGGAGGTTACTTCCTTTATGTTTCTCCAGTTGATGGTGATTGGAGTTTGTTGTTGGTGGTGGTGCGGAATCTTCATCACCTCTGTCTTCTCTATATCCACTTGAAGTCCCGTCTTCGCTGCCCTGCCTCCCCTCTTCTGCCAACTTGCTAGTTTTTGCCTGCAGATCTTCAAGTTTATGTGACATTAGGCACAAGTCATCGTTGGCAAAATCCAAGTCTTCTAGGTTCTTTTCCTCAGTCCAGCCAGCGTATCCCCCTCTTCCCACAGCTCACCACTGTTGTCTGCTGCATGATCCAGTCCAGTCAACCACAATCAGGAATATCATGGGGGATAGTAGGCAACCTTGTTTCACTCCTATCTTCACTTCAAAAGCATCACTAAGCTTTCCATTGTGAATTACTTGACATATGGCGTCTTCATATAGTTGTTGAATGAGGCGGACAAAGGTTTGCGGTACTCCGTAATAATGAAGCAGTTTCCAAATTACTTCTTGGTCGACGCTGTGAAAGGCCTTTTCAAAGTCGATAAAGTTGAGGTAGAGAGCTGATTGCCATTCTATGCTCTGTTCTGTGATGATGCGTGGTGTGGCGTTGCGATTTGGTCGGCACATGATTTGTACTTCCTGAATCCAGCCAGTCAGGCTGTTCCGGTCGAATTTTTGAATCCAGCGCATCCTTTAGCCTTTCCAGGATGATGAGGCTTAATATTTTGCTTGCTCTGGGTGGACGGAAGAGTGATTCTGTGCCAGTTCTTGCAGACACTGAGGTCTCCCTTCTTCGGCAGTTTGACAAGGTAACCCTTCTTCCAATCAATGGCCAGGTACCTTCCCTTTTTCTCTTCCAGACCTTCTATAATAGTGGTGTGAGCATATCCGCTATGGTCTCTGTGTCTGTTTTCAGTGCTTCTGGAGGGATCCCATCTGGTCCTGCTGCTTTCCTGCATTTCAGTAGCTTTATGGCATTCAGAACTTCCACTTTTGTTGGAGGATTTATGTTCACTTGTATTTCTGTGGCTGGGCTGTAGATGGTATTTCTGGACGAAGTACAGATGGTGGTGGTGGTCGATTCAACAGCTTCTTGAAGTGGTCGGCCCATTGTTTCCTTTCTTTCTCTTCTTTCGTAATTATATTTCCTTCATCATCTTTTATTGGTTTCGTCTGCGTTGATCTCTTCCCAGACAGCAAGTAACCTGGTTATTTGATACAATGTCGTCAGGTCTCTCTTACCTGCAGCCTGTTCTGCTTCACTTGCCAGTGTTTCGTAGAAGTGTCTTTTGTCTTTGCGTGCACTCTTCTTTACTTCTTTGTCCAGTGTTTTATACATTGTGCTCAGTTCCTCTTGTCGTTGAGCATCCTTGCAATGCACTGGTTTATCTTCTGCTTCACTATCCTCCTCTCCTCTATCAGCTTCCAGGTATCCGTCGAGATCCATTCCTTATCTTCTTTCTTCTTCCTTCCTAATACGGCTGTGCAGGTTTCTTCCCACATAGCTTTCAAAGACTTCCAGTGTTCTTCCACACAGGTTTCTTCAGGGATGTTCCTCGATACCTCCCATTTTGTCTTGATGGCTACCTTGAAGTGTCCTTTGTAGTTTCATCCTTCAGTTTCTCTTCTGGGTGTTGTACTTGAACTGTGGTCTTCTAACACCAACTTCCTTGAAGGCTTTCAACTTGATTTGGAGGGCAGGTTCCTTGCACTGGATAGTGGGTGGTCTGAACCTACATCTGCTCCTCTTCTTCACCTTGTGTCAAGTAGGCTGGCTTCGTCTCCACTTTCTTCACATTGAGATGAAGTCGATCTGATTTTTAGTGCAGTGTTTCCATCTGGTGAAATCCATGTCGCTCGCTTTGTGCATATCCTTGTGCTTGAACACACTGCCTCACCTCCAATCACCTAGTCGTTGAATGCACAGAATTCTACAAACAATTCTCCATTCTCGTTCATCACCTCACCTCATCGAGCGCTTCTCGACCCATGATGGATGAGTTCTCTTCCTGTGTTGTCCCCTCCCAGTTTCGCATTCATGTCACCCCACCCATTAGAATTTTGATATCGTCAACTGGGATGTAGTCTTGTCCAATGTTGATTGCAGTTGTCTGTAGAATTCCTCCTTCTTCTCTTGATCTGCATTATTTGTAGATGCATAGCGTAGCATTGTATGATTGTGACCTTCCTTCCTTTCGAGTTGAATCCATCTTGCTGTCATGATCCTGGAGGAGATTAGCTCCCACTGCATAAGAGCCTTCGATGCTGTTGCAGACATCATGATGGTTACTCCATAACTCAGTGTGCTCGTGGTTGTCGTCTGGGTGACCGGAGTAGATTAGTGACTCCTCTCCAGTTGACAGTTTGGAGAGTCCACTCCCATTCCATCTGCTTTCACAAATTCCTAGCACTTCGATGTGATACCTTCTCATCTCGTTTGCAATCTGGGCTGCCTTGCTGGATTCAAACATGGTGCGGATATTCCATGTCCTCACGTTTACTTTCGCTTTCATCTAGGGAGAGAAGACATATTGGCCAATTGGCTTCCCGAAGGGAGGCTTTCACCAGGTGGCGTCATTTCGCCTCTCCGATTCCAGCGAGGAATAATTTTGTTATTATTTTTTATATTTTGTGTGTGCTTTGAAGTTTGTTTAGCGGTTAGATTTGTTTTCCGGGGTAGGGTTGCTAGCCGTATGCCCAACCTTCCCTCTTTATGTGGGCTTATGACCGGCTAGTTACTAGTGAACTAGTTAACCAGGCGAGGTTAACCACTTTTTAGTAGTTAATAATCTCATTTCAATAATTTTAACTAACACTGAAAAATCTCGTTTTCAGTACTATTTACTTAATATTTTTATTATTACACAATTCGACATGTTGTAAAGGAGGAGGATATACATTCATACATCTGTTTTGTTACCGTTACAGTATATCATGCTAAGAATTCCAAACTGTGAATTAATTTTCAATATGATAATAATTCGCTTAACCTTTCAATTTTTAACTTCAACAGACACAGATGATCGTATTGTTGTAACTGTGGATGGATTAAATGATGAAGGGAACTTTATTGCAGCTGATGGAGCTGAGAAAACCCTAGACTGTAATGCTGAAGGTATGATAAATTTGATGATAATTGAGTATTGCTTATTTCATTTCTTGTTAATTCATATAACCGACGTAGGATGACAAAGGTGAGATAAAGTAAAAGATCATTTCATCAGAAGGCATAGAAGCAATTTTAAGTTTACTTTATTGTTTAGAACTAACGATTTTAGAAGAATTCATGATACTACTAATATTGGTTGACGTTTATTACCCGGTACACTTCTCTCCCCTCTAATTTACTTAGGGTGGGAAAAAGAAATTGGAAATGAAAAATCATTGGCTGATTCCTCTGTTTAAAAGTCAGTGTGTTTGTATGGCCAAGGTACTTTCCTATTGGACTAGGAAACCTATTTATAGGAATCTGATTGGTTGGGCCAAATATGCTATCTGCCTTTCGATTGGCTTAAAAAAATCACCATGAGATAAATTCTGTTTCAAGAAATTAATCACCAATACGATTAAATCCTAAATGAGAATTTAATTCTGTAGTGATAATGTTGTGTAATATTTCAGGGAGCCTGTTTCAAAATGCATTGAGTGTAATTGTTAGGATGATAATTGTAATTTCCCATTGTTATACAGGACTGAATTGCTCGATCTCTATTGGTAGATGGGCTCCTATATGGATATCTTGATACTGATGCTGATTCATGATGTTACATTGATGTCGGCGACTAACAGAGTACTCCAGGCTTGGCGTTTTGTTCTATTTGGTACTCAGCTTAGTGAATAACACTCTGGCGTTGAAATCGATGGGTAATGTGTTCGATCCACAGTGGGAACCACATTACTTACTGGAGTGCTGCCACATCCAGCTGACGAGTACCTAGTTGGACGAAATGTGCAACCTCTTAGTTGCCGAGATCAATATATATATTGCTTGTAATTTATAGCCGTAAATGAGGTTTGCTGAGAAATCTAAAGCTTCAGTGTATTAATCGAAAGTTTTCACATAATGTTAAGTTCTTATTTTGGTAATAGTTCGAACAAAATTCCTGCCCGTGATCATATCAACAGTCGAAATATTTTCTCAATAATTTGCTGAAATAAAAACTTACCACTGTTTGTAAACGTTTCATTTGAAATGTACTTATATCATTCCATTCTACAAAACAGAATCCTTTCATCGATACATTTAAATCTTTGTAGGAATACACTATTAGCTGTAATTTTAAGGATAATATTGGTGTGAAACTGATTACTCTGCCTTCATAGTTCTGATCAACATCAAGGTGGTCTTTGTAAACAGGTACTAACTTAGGGCAACCTTCAAAGACTCTAAGGACAGAAAAGCAGCGAGACAAAAATGCTCCATAAAGATTGATTCGTTTTCAGTTACAACACTGGATGGTATCGTCGCTTATCATGAAAATAAAGCAACCCTTCTGTGAACCGTGGACTAAATGTATTTCATTAATATTTATAAACCAGATATTCTTAATGGAGATCTACTAAACTCAGCACAAAGAAAAAGATCCGGATTTTCAACACCAGTGTCAAGTTAGTGCTGCTATTGGATGGTTCAGAAACTTGGCATATCACAAAAAATATTTCCAACAAACTATAACATTCATCAATAGCTACCTACACTAGCTCGATACTGATACTGAAGATCAGATTGCCAGAATAATGAGAATAAGCAAAAAGGAACTCTGGCTGGCTGACAATGAACCAACCAAGAACCCATCAACCAACAAAAAAAAGGCGGAGATTGATTGGGCGTACAATGAGGAGACCATTCGCGGACATCACGCGCAAGGCCAAGCCATCCAGTGGAATCTAAATGGAGAAACGATGAGTTGGACATCGGTGCCAAGGGTAGCATGGAGGAGATGATGTGAAGAAGAAATGAAAACTTGTAGGCAGTCATGGAGCGAGGTTCAAAAGACTGCAGAGAAGAGAGTGGAATGGAGGCATGCTACCGAATCCGTATGTTCTACTAGGAACTCAAGGAAAAAATAATAACGATAATAGATATTCTTAATAAGCTATTAGTCGACTTGGGAAATGCATAAACATATGAGCTATCTAAGTGTTTTGCTATGATATTATGTCCTATTAGAAATCGCTCAAAGCCTACATTAATCAATCCTCTAGATTTGAAACATAGATTAGATAATTTTCAACTCGATGAGATAGAGAGACAGAGAAAATGGTCAGTTTTCGTCTCGCAAGCTTCCAATCAGTATGATATTTGAAACAGAAAGAAAGTTCACTCTTAAAAACGAATTCCATAATCGAATTATAGTGTTGTATAAAGAAGTTATAGGATGGGGATTAATATACACCTAACTTACACATTTTTCAAATTTCAACACAAAATATATCAACAAAGAAAAAGGGTTGAAATGATATATCCAGTATCCCCTTATTCATAGTAGGTATCTTTCATGAAGAGTTAGAAATAAACGCCATTGGATACGTTTCATCAGGTGACTCCAAAATTCTGGTGTAGTTTGTTCAACTAATATTTGCTTATTGATTATCCTATTTATTGTATACCAGTCCTTAAAAGTCATCTAGCCAAATTTGAACTATTTTAGCCCTATGAACTGAGTTTATCTGAGTATATGGCTGATGATCTGGGCCTCAAATGAGCGAAACAACCATTTAGTGCTTAGATCACTCTAATATGTTTGGGGAAATCTACACAACAAATTGTTCTGTTCCTTCAAAATACCTCTGACTGAATAATTCTTCTGACAGTCATACTGTGAAATTCTGGAAAAACGGTATGCAGCAGCTTTCAAGCAAATGCCGGTGTACATGATGTTGTTATAAGATGTTTGTATCCACTTCTTGAAGAATATCATCATTCATTCATTCATTCAACTATGGTAATATTTGAAGAGAATAAGGAGTATAACTTCTGAACTCAGCTTCCTCACTTCCTTACTTTCTTATGTAGTTTATGATACCGTAGAATCTTATGAGTTAACCCTCAAACTCAGATATACAGACTAGCAGTCAGAAGACAGTTAATGATTCCTAAAAAAGAAGAGAGAAGATGAAAGATACAATGTGTGGTTCTAGAGTATTTACAATAATGCCATGAAGAGAAGAGTAAGACAAGACTCACTAATATCACCTATAATCTTCCTGGTTGTGGTAGACTGGATTGTGTAACAAACTGTGAGGAGCGAGAAGGGGTGCATACGCTGGCTGGATCAGTGAAAACACCCCAGAACGTTTGGATTTCGCCGATGATCATATACATCTGACGTCACTCAAACTTGAAGATCTACAAGCAAAAACCAACAAGGTAACAGAAGAGGTGAGGCAGCAAAGGAAGACAACACTTCCTTCAGGTGAACGTAGAGAAGACAGAGGTGACGAAGATATCCAACCAACAACAACATCAAGAACAACAAGCACCAATCACGATGAACGAGAGAAATCTGAAGGAAGTTGTCTCTCACCTACCTACCTACATATCTTTCTAACCACCTGCCTAGACAACTTCGTTTTAACTACAGGCAGTGACGGCACAGAGATGAGAACGTCAAAGAAGTCAGGATAGGATAGACAGCAAGACAGGCTTTCCTTCATCAATCTGGAATAATCAGTGTGGCGATCTACTGCACTCAGCATAAAGCGTGAACATCATCCGGATTTTCAACACCAATTTTGTCAAGTAAGTCAGTGCTTCGATGTGATGGTTGAGAGACGTGGTGGATGGTGGGAAGCATTTCCAACAAACTGGAGACATGCATCACATGAACAGCTGCACACCCACACTCACTCGATACTGACAGTGAAGATGAGATGACCAGAATAATAAGTGTAAGCAGGAGGGAATTCTGACTGCCTGGCTGGCTGGCTGCTGCTGGCTGGCGGCTGGCTGGCTGGCTGGCTGGCTGGCTGGCTGGCTGGCAGTTAAAGAGCCAATCAACCAAGAACCTTTCACCTGACAAATATGCAGTGGAAGAAAATGGAGATGGATTGTATTTTATTGGACATACAGTGAGAAGAGGGTTTGTGTACATCACGTGTCAGGTTGTCGAGTGTTAGTAAGATGGGAAACGATGAGTATGGCGCCTGAGCCAAGGTTGACATGGAGGAGATGTTATGAAGAAGAAATGAAAGTTTGTGGGTGGTGGTGGAGCGAGGTTGACAAGACTGCAGAGAAGAGAGTGAAATGGTGACGTGCTTGTGAAGCCTTATTTTCCACTAGGAAAGCAAGGGAAGAATAATAATATATTCATATCATGAGTCACCAAGATGGATGTAACCATTATCTGTCGGAGGTTTATATGATCATACATTAACATTGAATCATCCTATCAACAGAACTTCTCAACACGGTTTATTCTAATCTTAAGTTATACTTATTTTGTACATTGTGTTAATTCCAGCTGAATAACAAACTCATTTATTTCTTTTCATCTAGTCAAAGAAGGCATAACTTCTGAAATAATCGCTTACAGTTGGGAATTAATGGATTCCAGTGGAAATCCTGTCTCTCTTAGTCATTTAGCTGATGATGTTAGCCTATCAGGTAAAGATGGAGTATTACAGTTTAAAGGATTACGTGTTGGTGAGTTATCAGGCCAAGGAAACTTGAAAGGACGTTGTATTGTTAAGGTGAATATTACGCGAACGATTGAAATGACTGATGGTACAGAAAAAGAGAAAATTGAACAAATTACATTTACTTCAAAAATGTTTGGTATAGCGATCACAGAAGATGGTACTTTTACTGGACCTATTGGTGGATCAGACAGTAAGTTAGTTGATAATAATATTCTTTTAAAAACAGCCTTAGTTTTGATAATTTGATTCATAAAAGCCAATTACCTAGGAACTGGAGGGTTTGAAAACCTCTTCAACCTTATTTATTTTTCAATTTCAAGTAGTGTCTCTGAATATAAAGACCATTTTACCAATGTATAGGTTTGAGATACTCTCGTCAGTAGAACTGATATTGGGATAGAGAGAAATGACCATTTTAAACAGAAAACCATATATATATATAAGCTGTACATCTCCAACAATCTAATCATACATGGACTTGTACAACTATTACATTTGTTTATTTAAGGTATGGGGCACAGTGATACAGTATTATTTACTTGATTACGTTTCGAGCATAAATTATCATTACTCATAATCATATCAATGTAATCACACAGCACTTCGGATATCTGATTTTATAGTCCTGTCACCTGATCTCTCTTTGTTTTTTGATTGGTAGTAAAGTTTTCCATATCTCTGGTATAGGTGTTGCGTCATTCCTATTACATGTGTTGGGTGTGGATTCGATGAACAAAGATTCAGTAATTAATCTCTCTCTCTCCACCTAGCTATATTAGACTTAAGTACAGTGGTTTTGTCCCACCCTATTGTGTGGTTGTGTGTTAATGAATGTAATGCAATGGCTGAGTGTTTTTCTAGGTTATTGATCTTATTGGGGTCTGTCGTTCTATGTTTAGCTAAATTCCTATGTTCTGTTAATCTAACTGACCCCGACCGGCTAGTTTGACCTATGTATTTGACTTCACAGTCATTACATGGAATTTGGTAGATTATATTATTTTGCTTAATTGGTTCTATCGGATCTTTTAGCCGACAAAGCTTACCTCTAAGTGAGTTTGTTGGTTTAAATGCCACCCTAATTCCAACCTTGTTGAGAATCCTACGTATGGTTTCTGATGTTCCTTCCTTGTATGGTATCACAATAGAGGTGTTGATTTCCTTTCTACTTATGTTGTCACTATTATTTGTATTTGTATTAGTGTTATTATTTTGCTTCTTATGTGTCCGTGTGAATTTCTTAATAAAATGATGGGGATAATTATTAATTATTAACGCTTCTTTTATGTGTTTCAATTCCTTATTTAAGTCCTTACAATGACTAGTGAGTTTCTCAGCTCTGTTATTTAGACATTTGACTAAACCCGCTTTAACTGACACTGGATGAGATGACTTGAAGTCTAGATACCTGTTAGAATGTGTTGGTTTTCTGTAGACGGTAGTATCTAAACCACCATCTATCCTTCGTTTTATTCTGCAATCCAACATAGGTAATTCTCCTTGTTCATTTTCTACTTCTGTAAGTGAATTGGATTGCGTTAACTACTGAGTTTATGTGTGTCAAGAAACTGTCGATATGTTCCGATTTCAACACTGTAAATGTGTCATCTACATATCGCCACCATATCTTAGGTGTCGGATTATATGTTCGTAAAGCCATATCTTCCCAACTATCCATAAATATATCTGCTACTATAGGGGATATTGGTGATCCCATTGCTACTCCTTCTGTTTGTCTATAAATCTTTCCCTGAAACTTGAAGACTGTCGAGGTTAAGCATAACTGCACTCCTAACATGATTTCACCAACCGATGCCTTGGTTCTTTGAGTAAGTTGTGAGTCAGTATCTAGTTGATTTCTGACTGCCTCCAGTGCCATATTGATTGGTATTTTAGTATAAAGACTTGTTACGTCAAAACTAACCATTTTTTCATTCTCTTCTATGTGCAGGTCATTAAGTTTTTGTTTCAACTCGTAAGAATTTACTAGTCTAGAGTTGGAACGGTCTCTAACAGGACGTAATACTGATGCTAAATACTTTGATATCTCATATGTTGGTGTGTTCCGGAAGTCAACTATCGGCCTAATGGGATAACCTGCTTTATGAACCTTAATAGTACCGTAAATTCTGCTAGGATTATTAGTTTTTGGCATTAAAGTAAACCATTCGGACTTACCTAGAGATGGCTTCAGTCGGCGTATCAGATCTGTTGTAGATTTCTTAATTTTATTCATGACAGTATCTATAGGTTTCTTAATCTCTTCATATGGCCCTGTTTGGATATGTTCATCCATTTTTTTAAGATAATCCGATTTGTCCATAACTACTGTTGAGTTACCTTTGTCAGATTTAGCAATTACTATGAAAAAAAACAAAGAGAGATCAGGTGACAGGACTATGAAATCAGATATCCGAAGTGCTGTGTGATTACATTGATATGATTATGAGTAATGATAATTTATGCTCGAAACATAATCAAGTAAATAATACTGTATCACTATGCTCTATACATCAGATAAACAAATCTAATATGGAATTACATTCTACCACAGTGCCCAAGTTTTACACTTATACTTCTTCAACTATTTATGTGAAAATTTTACGAAAAGGGTCAATGAAACTAATAGGAAACGTAGGAATAGGAAGGGTGGCGAAAAAGAAAAAAACGTTAATCACCTTACTCTTGGTATGAAAATTAAAATCAATACTACCAAGGTAGATTCAATGTGAGTACAAATTGTCTACATTTCATTACCATTTAGAAGTGATTCACATAGCTTTGTTATGAGGACAAGATTTAGATCAGCCATCTGTAAAACGTATTATGCGGTCAAGGTCATCATTGTAGAGAAGACCAAGTCCACGTTACAGCACAAACCGAAACAACATATAAACGATTCCATTACATCCCACTGTGTTTATCAATTTACATGTATGTGTAAGAGTAGTAAACGTGGTATGGAGTTAAAGAAGGTGGAACATGTACCTAAGTGGCTACAAAAACGAGTGACCTCAACAGATCCGACAAGTGCAGGTGATAAACACCTATCTTCGTGTATTATTAAACATCTGCTGGAAACTAACCATAGGATAGTATAATTGTTTTTATATCATACCGTCGTTGCTTGGGCCGAATTCATCGGTCTCTGTTGGTACATAGGCTCCTATGCGCGTGCCTCGATATAGCCTGTGTTCTAATCATATTACTGATGGATCGTGGATAGCAGTGGAATCCAGGATGCAAATTTCGTCCTATTTGGGACTCATCAGCCGGAATCCCGGTGGGAACAACATCACTCACTGGGAAGCATGTACATCCGGCTGACGAGTCCCAAATAGGACGAAATGCGCATGCTGGATTCCACCGCTAGCCGCGATCCATCATTAACCATAGGATAGACGTGAAAACAGCCTTTAAAGTACTACAGAAAAGTGGGCAGAGCTGAGTGTTTAAATTTATTGAACGTCTTGCCATCCATAAATTCAAACCCCCTGCTTTATGTATACAAAAACAATTTGTACTCACATTGAACCTAACTTTATGGTGTATTGATTTTAATTTTCCTACCAAGAGTAAGGTGATTAACGTTTTTTTTCTTTTTCTCTCACCTCCTATTGACTTCACTGACCTTTTTCGTAAATTTTCACATAAATAGTTCGATAAGTCCATATGTACTATCAGATTGTTTGAAATGTACGGCGCTAATACATTACGATATATTTCAGATGATCTTCTTTTCAGTAAACTGTTTAAATTTATCAAAGGGATCAGTTGCTTTAAATTTTTAAAGACTCCCTCATCATATAGTAGCTGTATTTTCTTGTGTTTTGTCACTTCGGTATTTTGACACCAATACACTTTTTTACACCTTCACCGTGTCTTCTCTACTGATTAGTCGGGTTGGGAATCAACTAAGAAGTTGTTGAATGTTGGTGTCTGACACTCAATGTCCATGCATCATTAGCCGCCATAATCCATAGGAGTTTCCAAATCATAACAAGAACAAAGAATAGTTAAGTATTAAAGCTGTCTGTTCTGAATAACTTCTTATTCAAATTCTGCTTCATAACACTCGTCGATATTGTTCTACAATGGTTTAAAACAGCTGATATTTTGGATGACTAGAAGAGAACTGAAATGAATCTTTATCTTGTTAGGCTGATTGTAATTTGAATACATGAAGCTTAATGCCAATAAGGAAATCATCCGAGTATGTCTATTGAACACGTGAATACAGGATAGTAGTATACAGATTCCTTTCTTGATTGGACAGTGTAAAGAAATTTCGTAGTATGAACGATAATAAAATTGGGTGTTCAAAAGATAATGTGTCTGTAACAATGGGTTGATGAAGCTTGTTTATATTAAGACCAAGATTGAATAGGATAGAATTAATTCACTTGATCATTCATCAAATGGTCTATCCTCAAGAGATATTTAATTCAAGGTAGCATTCTTCACGGATAGACACTAGTTACAGCCAATGCATACTGATGAGTACTCCCATATCAGACCGGAACAGCTATCTGTTGCTCAAAAGTTTTCAATGATTCCTCAACTGATGTCAGTCCTTCATGAATACAACGTTGAGATAAATTAAATCTCCACAGACTCCAAACTAAAAGATATTTATACTGGGTGATGACTGAAAGTGAAAGGAAAATTTGAACTGCAGCAGGATTTTAACCACCGGGTTTCCGGCCAGAGGCTCTACCAACTGAGCTACAAGTCCAACTAATGACTAGAATTTTATTCCAATTCAATCACCAAGGGTTTTACCCGACTTCTATGTGGATCCCATTATTTCATTTCACTTTCAGTCATCACCTAGCATAAATACTAGTCTGCCAAACCACGGAGGCTATCTCAGATAGTCGAATAATAATCAGTATAATGCTCCCTCTCCTCTCATTCTAATTCAGTTACATTTGGATTGGGATAAGAAGTCGTGACTAGGCAGCCAGTGTGAATATGATCAAACGGTAGTAACGCATCACGAATTCACATGGTAGTCGGGCGAAACCTCGCCTTGTGATTGAAATGAAATAAAAATGTGGTCAGCAGAGACACCTCATAGCTCAGTTGACAGTGGAATGGGGCGGGAACTCGGTGGTCTCTGGTTGGAATCCCACGGCGGTGCATATTCTCACTTCACCTTTAATTATTACCTAGTAAAAATACTAGTCTGCCAAACCACGGCTATCTCAGATAGTCAAGTGATAAAAGATATTTGACTAGTGTATGCTATTTGCAACAAACTGTGTGGAGCGAGAAGGGGTGCATACGCTGGCTGGACCAATGGAAAGACCCTAGAACGTTTGGATTTCGCCGATGATCATATACATCTGACGTCACTCAAACTTGAAGATCTACAAGCAAAAACTAACAAGGTAACAGTAGAGGTGAGGCAGCAAAGGAAGACAACACTTCCTTCAGGTGAACGTAGAGAAGACAGAGGTGATGAAGATATCCAACTAACAACAACATCAAGAACAACAAGCACCAATCACGATGAACGAGAGAAATCTGAAGGAAGTTGTCTCTCACCTACCTACCTACCTACCTACCTACCTACCTACCTACCTATCTAACCACCTGCCTAGACAACATCGTTTTAACTACAGGCAGTGGTGGCACAGAGATGAGAACGTCAAAGAAGTCAGGATCGGAAAGACAGCAAGACAGGCCTTCCTTCATTAATCTGAAATAATCAGTGTGGCAATCTACTGCACTCAGCATAAAGCGTGAACATCATCCGGATTTTCAACACCAATTTTGTCAAGTAAGTCAGTGCTTCGATGTGATGGTTGAGAGACGTGGTGGATGGTGGGAAGCATTTCCAACAAACTGGAGACATGCATCACATGAACAGCTGCACACCCACACTCACTCGATACTGACAGTGAAGATGAGATGACCAGAATAATAAGTGTAAGCAGGAGGGAATTCTGGATGGATGGCTGGCAGGCGGGTAACGAGCCAATCAACCAAGAACCTATCACCTGACAAATATGCAGTGGAAGAAAATGGAGATGGATTGTATTTTATTGGACATACAGTGAGAAGAGGGTTTGTGGACATCACGTGTCAGGTTGCCGAGTGGTAGTGAGATGGGAAACGACAAGTTTGGCGTCTGGGCTGAGGGTGACATGGAGGAGATGTTATGAAGAAGAAATGAAAGTTTGTGGGTGGTGGTGGAGCCAGGTTGACAAGACTGCAGAGAAGAGAGTGAAATGGTGACGTGTTTGTGAAGCCCTATTTTCCACTAGGAACCCAAGGGACAAATAATAATAATAATACTATTTTGAATGTGATCTGTTTGTAATTTTATCACATAACTGAAATGATAACTACAAATTTATCTTCAACACCATATCGCGTAACGATGAATTCTTACTTAGCATCTTATTAGTTGAATAAAGTGATAGTTGACTATACTTTCCATGGTTAAATTAGTTAATGAATGAGCTGAAGACAATAGGGAAAAGTATTTGTTACCCGTTTTAGCATCTTGTTCTATACAATTTACATCTACCTGGTTAAGTTGGTAATCAACATCGAATCACTTGGATTATTTGCAGCTTCGTTAACTAACAAGCCTATCTGATCAGTATGAATCGCTTGCAACTACACATCTCAGTCATTAGTTTATACTGTATAGCTTTTTATGTTTAAGCAGTTTCCATATTACAATTTAAATATTCAAGTTCCATCTTAGGACTGAATTTCAGCTGATTGTGTTGCACTTACCTTCGAGTCTTAATTTTACAAACATGCTAAACTTCCTGTTTTATAAGTGGAATGATGTTAGCCAGTTCTTCATGTCTTCTTCAAAACTTATTTTGATTTTTAGACTGTCTATATCTACAACCGAAACTAATCCTTTTATATTAATAGAACAGCTTCATTTGTATGATAAACTAGGTAAAATTTGACTAATATGCAAGTGATTTTTGTCAGGGAAGCTAATTGAAAGTTACTACTTACTAAAATAAGTAGTTCTATACTACTCACATTGATCAGTATTGGTTGTTAGCCAGACTGAGATTATCTAAACACTAGATGACCATTTCACTTGTTTTCGACCAACCTCATCATCGCCTAACCCAGAATGATTCAGCTTGAAGAGTCTAACTGTTTAAACTATATGGATTGAAGTTAACTACTTGAGCGAAATAGTCATACCTTTGATTAACTGAAGTGTTTGCAAAGAACATATTTCAAATCTCACTGTTAGTTCCTATGGCAACCAAACTGTTCAGGTAGGTGAGTTGAAAAGTTTCGAACTTTGAGCTGGGTCAATCCGGTTACACCACTGATCAGTTCGGTTTTGATAGGTCAAAACGGTTGTCCGGTGCTTAAATCATTGCGATTTAGATAACGAGCACTGCTGATTGTTCTGAATAGTCTAGAATTACTCAATACTTGATTTCTTAATGATTCTATCCTCGAGATCTGGGCGCAATTTATGGTGTCAAGCCGGGCATATTATATAATCTGACTATTTCGCTTTTCATAAGAAACTGTTGTGAGATTTTTCACCACGGTCTATTTAATTCGCTGACAGCTGATCTGAATTTTCTCCAGAGCTGAAACCACATAAAAGTGTAATTATTTAGAATACTGGGATTTTATGCACCGTATCTGTTCTATTCCGTATGGATCAGAGAGTAAACGACATGTACACACATTAGTTATAGTGAATTAACATTTCTTTGAATAATATTCCATGTTAAGTTAGTCATTTTAGTAGTAGTAGTAGTAGTAATAATAATAATAATAATAACAATAATAGTATTAAGAGAAGGAGGATGAGTAGCAGTATGTCGGACAAAATCTGTACGAAATGTATTAGACACAAATTGACAAGCGGATGGTTGTAATTGTAACTGTCAAGATGCGTTTGCTCAGCACCGGTTAAAGTTCATCCATGGCGATTTCAGTGTGGATTTTTCAACACAACATCAAAATATAGTACACCATACTGTCACGTTACTCATCTTGGTAGTCACTTTAAAAAATTAATTGATGCATTTCTATAAGTGGTGAGAACAGTTGAATTTGTTGCCACTCAGTGACTAGTTGACGTGGATCCTTCAATTCTACCGTCAGTAAATCATAAAGTGATTTGGTTAATGTAAGAGTTTCTGACTTCAACAATGAGCATTATGAGATTTCAATCATTAGCAAAGTATGAATTTCTTGAAGTCTACATATACACCTTTGTGATGAGCGTCAGTTATCGTGAAACCGAAGTTATGAGTTTCGCCAACTGACTCCTAGCATCTATCATTAAAATACACCACGTAACTAGTATTCAGCTCCACTTATCAAAATACGTCGTAGGATGATAAATTGGATGAATAGATTTTTCTGAAAAAGTCTGCATCATACATTTACAGCCGTTGGAATCCATGGTAGGACGGTTGAATTTCAACCCACTGCCGGAAATTTAATGCGTTCGCTGTACGATCTTGAGGATTTATCACTGAGTGATGCAGGCTTGAATCACTGAGAAAACACTATTCTCTTCATGTTTGAAGATACGGCTTGTTGCCGAGTGCCAATAAACCCGAAAAGTAGGTCCGAGGTCTCTTGAAAGTTGATTCTCACCATCTAACACTACAGCACCGACACACTTGAGGCAGTCGCTGATTACTTCTACCTCCTATGCGAATAACAGTTGGTGGATGCAGAGACATTCAACCTACAAGTCGAGAATGTCATCTTCAACTCTTATAAAGTAGTATCAATGTACTTCATTGTTTAGACCCAATCAAGCGTAAAATAGTGCATATTTCTGAACACGTATCAAAGAACAGTATGTTTTGTCATCTTCAACGTATTTAAACCAACTGGAAACACACATTTTGTTCAATTTAACGTAGAAACAAATTGTAATTGTTACTATTTTATTCTAAGGATTATCTTTACCACATTTTCGTCTTTTCTGAATATTTCAGTTGAAGGGAAGCGTATCCGCGTTGGTGTTGTCGGTTTAAGTCCTACAGGTCAATTAATTGCCGAGTCTGGAGATAAAATGAATCTTCAGTGTTATGCAGTCGGTAAGTACATACCGTATACAATTACTTATCATATCTTATTTTCATGCTAAAACACGAAATTACGTAAATTATTATATGATTTTAGTTCTCATTGATGATGAAATTATAGAGACAGGAAATGCTGGATTGTGATTGGAACGAGATGAACTGGTTGGGCAACCACTATGGTTACAATGAACAGCAGTTACATATCACAGATTCACATGGTAGTTGAGAAAAGTCCTCGATGGTGGGAGTGAGGTTAGGACGTCTTAAGCAGATGAGTTCTTCAGCCCATAAATCGCTGTTTCGAACAGTACAGCTACTCAGGTTGTCACTTCATCTTCAGTCATCACCATCTATCAAACCATAACTATCTCTTCCATTAGCTACATGTTTTAATAGACTGATATCTTAGAAATGCTACTATAGGCTGAAACTTCTTTTATGTGATATTTAATGTTCTATTTTGTTCATTAACTGATGCATGATGCATATGAAACGAAACATTGTTGGAAGATTGGTTCACCTTTCTATAAATTTCAGTTGTCTCAAGCTTAACAGAAATGACTTTTCAAGTATTCCAACTGTTCAACACAAATAAATCACTTCCTTCTTTAACTGAATTAACCAGTTTGATCTATGTAACAAGTTCAAATAGATTAAGAGATGTCATGGCTTTCAGAACTCATCATAGATTATAGTCTTGACACATGAAAATAACCTCCATTCTTTAGTGATTAAGTGTTTAATCACATTGGTTATTTGGTTTACATAACTCATTATCAAAAAGTATTGTAATAAACGAAATGAACTGATCACTACTAAACATCAAAGTGACGAGTGTACGCTGCTGAAGAGTCTCATAATAGAATAGAAAAACTGTCCATTGCACTTAGGTTTTCAGTAATCCTCCAATTGATGCCAGTAATTGATGAATCCTATTTGTTTCCAATGTATATGAAATATTGAAATGGTTTAATTAAATCCAATAATTTTCTGACATTTTTAGATGCACAAACTAATACTCCAGTATCAGATGCAATTTATGCCTGGGAAATTCGAGATCGTAATGGTCATCTAGTAGTGACTGAGACAGTAGCTAAAACTGTCTTACGCTTAGCCAATGTGATCAGTTTTATTCATCTTCGTCCAACAGATAACTTGAATTGGAGTAAAACTTTATTTGGACGATGTTCAGCCTTTAGTCCAGAAATGAAACATATTTATTATTCAGATTATTTCCATATTGATGTTCGTCAACCGATAATGAATGGAAAAACAGGACGTGAGTTATTCTTTTTTTTGTATATATTCATTGTTGAAAACATAACAAATTTTAGTTTATGGTAGCACAAGACTGTTACGTAGTGTCTAGAGTCAGTGTGTGTCCTTCCATGTGACTTCTTTGACCTCACAAGTCATTACTTTACACTAGAGTCCTAAAGGTGCACTGTTGAGGAGTCTCAGAGGAGGATGAAGCAAATGTCCAGTATATCCAATGTTAATCCAAGTAATGTCAGTTTTAGGTGAAAAGAAACTGTACTGAAGTCAGTCACTTTTACTGTTTGGCATAATTTATTGCTTCGACGTCGACTTAAACCATAGATCACTGAGATGTTATTGAAAAACTATGGAAAAACTATGAAAACTATGGATTTACTCTACAACTCTAAAATTGAATAAATACTCAACGTCAACTTGAGAAGTCAAATTTGGTCTTCTACGAAATTATCATGGTTTCAGTGGCTTACTCCTGGTTTCTTAAGTGGGATGAAAGAAAATCTTTATGGTACAGAGAATTTGTTGACAATCTGACGTTTCTATTAAAAGTAATTTTTAGCCTGAGATCAACGAATATGAAAGATCATCACCAAATCGATATCACTGTTATGTGTGCTGAAAAGGGGAAATATGAAATTTAGACAAGAATAACCAATCATATTCTTTTATTTCCCTGAAAGATACTTTGGCTATGACTTATTTGGGAACATTGTTGTATAGTTTAGCTCAGGAGCTTTTGACTGACTTCTCATTCATTTCTGTGTGATTTATAGTTCAGAAATATCTTCCTGTTGAGTGGAATCCCTCAGTTATTGTATATTGTTTCATCTTCTCTGCACAAAATTGATTGTTTCATTCGGATAATTTATAGTGTTTTGTTATCGTGCAGTTTAGTTCCGTATGTGCAGTTGACTCAAATTACCAGAAGAGCGATAAAGACAACAAACATGAGACTCTGTGTTCTGTTTCACACTGTTGGAGTGGTGGGATCGAAATGCGTTACCCATCATTGAGATGAATCGAACATATGAGACTAATCACTTGCTTCAAACAGTCACTACTACAGGAAGTTATGCATACGCGCTGCTGATGAGTCATATATTATGACGAAACAGTACTATCAAGTTTACACTAGTTCTCTAATTGTTGTCAGTTTATGCTGAATGCCAACAGCGAATCCTTACAAACCTCAAAAGTTAATTACATTTTGTTGTAAGGCTCCAGTTTGCACAAAACACTGTTATTATTCTGAACATTTCTTACCTGTCTTCTCAACACCACTTTGACACCATGACTTATAGTCTATTCACTACCAACATCTGTCATACAATTCCCTGATTCGTCAATCCTTACTCCTACTACCTCTTCATGCCTCGATTTGTGGACAAGGTCATATTTCACGTGTATATATATGGTCACGTGTGTTTGAGTTGCTGAATTGATTATTATACTCGGAGGAATGAACTCTTTCATCCAGCTTCGGTGTTCTTGTCTATTCGTACAGGGTTGCAGTCGGTGGTTCTTGTGTAGGAAGTAATCTGTTAGTTAAGCGTGTGTATTATATCTGTTCGGAATATATAACACAATAATATGCTAATTTGATGAGCGTGTAATTCACAACAGTCCGGTTTGTCCTACTGTATAGCTGTAAAACATGGCCATTGAACGTGGAAGATATGAGAAGGTTTCAAGTATTTGACCACCGTTGCCTTCGTACTATAAACCGTATTCCGTGGTATCACCACGTGAGTAATGCAGAAGTCAGGAGTAGAGTTTTAGGGAGAAGAGGTAAGTCAATCGACGAGGTTATGAACCTTCATCGACTGAGATGGTTGGGATAGGTGTTATGTATGCCCAGTCAGCGATTGCCTCGTTACACAATGTTGGCTGAGGTGGGTCCAGGCTGGAAAAAGGCTCGAGGTGGCCAGACTTAAACTTGGCACCAATTTATGAAGTCTTTAACTGTTGGTTTAAGCCATGTAGGGCGGTGTAGACTAGGTGGTTGGGGTCCACGGGACAAGAGGAACCAGTGGTTGGAGACCCTAGGTGATATGGCTCAGAATTGATGTCAGTGTCGCAGATGTATACACACATTATCCTCATCTTAACAACGCCATACTGAATCTCACCATTTTGTCACTCCTCTTTCCTTTCTTCTCGTACTTTATATTTCTTTTGACTGCATTCACTTATCTTTATCCTTCACCTCACTACCTTTCTACTTGATGTACTGATATGAGGTGTGGCAACTCGGACCGTTACGCAGTAATGTCTGGTCCTACGTTGATATTGATTGATTGATTGGGCTTGATGAGCTACCAGTTATTAACTTAATGAAGAAAATTCAATTATCAGATGAAACATATTCAAGGAAGAGTCAGCACTTACAATGAGGTCATTTTCAAGCTGTACAGTGTACATAAGCATCATATTTACATGACGACAGTAAAGGAATGTTTCATAGAAATATTATTTTCAACAAAATTCAATCTCAATCAGGTGATTGGAAGAGGAGATTACTTAGTGCATAAGGCAGTAATGATATCAAACTGAAGAATATTAACTATGTTCAGCGATGCAATATAGTTAAAAGGAATTCATGAAGTAATGAGAAATTAGAATATTATAGATAGAAGTATTTGATATATAAGAATATACAATGTGTTATTGACGAGGTGAAAAAAAGGATTTTATGCTTCTGGTTTTCCTTAATATCATTTTCATAATAAACTGCTATTGAATAAAAGAGTTCAGGCTTCTAAATACTAGTCATCATGGATTTTGTAGTTTATAAAACTTTTAGGTGTACATCTAATATGAGGTTTACAAGAACTTGAAATATTACAATGAAGTTATTTTCTACGTTCAATAAATAATCAGAATCAATCAACCAATAGTTTCCCTCCTTTCTTCTATTTGAAGTCAAACTAGTTTACGCTGTAAAATATGTTTAGGACGTGAAGGATGAGTACAATCAACATACTTTACTCTACAGTAGCAGATTAATTGGTTAACTCATTTCGAAGTGGTCAAAGGAGCTATCCTATTATCTTTCACAAATCCTTGAAGTATTGGGAAGACGATAAACATTGGTTTAGATTTGTCAACACACAAGAATTTTCTTGATGAGCATGCTGAATGGTTTCCTAGTATATTTCTCCTGTTGGATCTCCATTGAACTGTAAAATTCAGGAGAAGAGATGATTTGAGATCTATAGAAGTAGAATGAGGTTAAGCATGCTTATGTGAAAAAATTGACCATTGAATGCTTATTTACTACAGATGAGGCTAATGATCAACAATTCGTATTCCACGACTGAAGTTTATTTGGACACTTCCAAGCTGGTGTCATAGTGACTATTGAATAACATCCTTCAAGTTCACCAGTCTGTTCTTTTATGCATATCAAGTGTCCAAAATAGCAAAATTGAACAGTACAACAGTTGACGCAATTTTTTTACCGTCATAACTTTTCCTAGTTGTGATTCCACCTATTCACTCTTAATGTTCATCTAGAACGTGACTGTTCTTGAATATTCTTGTCCGTCTCATGTATTCAATCAACTCACACTATGAGTCACACAATTCGACCCTCCTAACCACTGTCCGTACCTTAAAGGCAATTCAGTTTATCTGTACATGTAACTAACTTGACCACAACGCACTATAACTGATATAAATGAAACAACGATTTGAAGCAGAAAAATGAGATAATATGCAATTATTTACAATCTGTAAGTCATACATAAGTGAATAATGGGTCAGTCGGAAGCTCCTGACTTGAGTTACATAATAATGTTATCTATTAAAATCGTCAGTGAAATATATTTTAAACTGAAGAATATAATATAAATGGTAACACTTAACTGAGATTCACGTTTTCCAGTATACGGCTCATATAACACCTACTTCAAACTTCAATAGTATTCTGTTATGTAGTCCGAACGGATATAATACACACGCTTAACTAACAGATAACTTCCTACACAAGAACCACCGACTGCAACCCTGCGCGAATAGAGAAGAACACCGAAGCTGGATGAAAGAGTTCATTCCTCCGAGTATAATAATCAATTCAGCAACTCAAACACACGTGACTATATATACACATGAAATATGACCTTGTCCACAAATCGAGGCATGAAGAGGTAGTAGGAGTAAGGATTGACGAATCAGGGAATTGTATGACAGATGTTGGTAGTGAATAGACTATAAGTCATGGTGTCAAAGTGGTGTTGAGAAGACAGGTTAAGAAATGTTCAGATCAATAACTTTGTTTTGTGCAAACTGTGGCCTTCCAGCATTTTCAAAACTGAAGAATAAACTTGCTTAAATTGACTCTAATTTCTTCCTGAGGTGAAGAAATTAGTCTCACGTAAAAGCATACTTCTGACTCACACCATCAAACGTTCCGGCGGTATACTAGTCATTATATTACATGAAATGTAAAATAGCATTACTAAGAAATTTCATCTTGCAATCAATTTCCATTAAAAACTTGCCTAATTGTTTACTGCTTATTGGACAATCAAAGCATCGTTTTCTGTTGCTTTCAGTAACCATACTACTAACTATGTTAGTAGTAGTATGGAAATTGAAGTATTTCTCATTCCATTTAGAGATCGATTGACAGGAAGTCCACATAGAATGGACAACATTGGAATTCCCATAAATGCATGCTTCATAGTAGAAAAACGAATCTGATCCATTCTTTATCTTCAATAATTACAAGAATCTGTATGAGTGATACTATCGGAGATGAATGAGACAAATTACGGAGGATTCTCATGCAAAATGAATACCCATCCAGATTTTTCGAGAACTTGAAATGAAAACAGAATACGGTGCAAGTACTCACAGTTCCAAAGAAGACCTTGTTTATCAACGTTGGTTTCAAAGGCGATAAGTTAACAGAAATCCTGAAGAATCCACTGTCCAGATAGTTGAAGAAGACATTCTTCTCTGCGAAGCTACTGCTAAGTTTCTCTAGTCAGCAAATGATTCTGGAGTGCGTTAACGACAAGTTATCGTTTGAAGTCACCTCAATATGTACCTACAAATTTACTTGCTCCTTTGAAGCTAATCATATAGGCCGGATAAATCGTGCACTTTCTAAACTTATCTCTGAGCATTATCCTGCATAGTTGTCGAGGAAGAATGCAAATTGTTATGTTTAATGACTTGGGCTAATGAATATATGATGATTAAATTTGAACTGGATTATCCTTGGTAAATATGTTTAACTGTATACTGGAGAGTCGACTTTTAATTTTGTATATTCCATTTTCATCTACAACAAATATGTTATTGTTGACTCTTACTTTACAGCTGATAACCATGTACATGTTGAAGTCAGTGGAGTTCCACCCAATGGAGTTATTGACGGAGAAGAGGGAGATACAGTGAATTTAGAATGTCATGCTGTTAGTAAGTTGATAATCTTAATGGAAAATAAAGAAAATGTTTTTTTTTTCACTGGTTACTTGAGAAGTAAACAATTTCATGTTGTCTAATCTCGACTACTGACTGAATTCTACCAACCATTTTGAATTTTGTCCCACAATTTCGCCTACTCAGCATCACGGTGCATTGTGATAGATGTTTGTTGGATGTAGCCAGCTGGAAAGAAGCCTTGTTCAACTCCAGTTACGTGATTGCCTTTACTTTTCAGTAACCTGGATTCATTCAATTTTTATTGATTTATAATTGGTTTTCTCCTAAGGATAAGGACAGGTGAAATCTTAAGGAAGTTGGCTCTTTCGCTCAACCTACCTGGTAACCATCGTTCCAAATACAAGTAGAGGCGGCATAGATGAGGATGTCAAAGCAGCTGGGATCAATAACCTGAAATGATCACTGTGGAGATCTGCTGCACTGCAATGAGCCGCGCTCCATTGCACTTAATATAAAAAGTGAACATCATCCGGATTTTCAACACCAATATCAAGTCACTGCTGGTATAAGGTTCGGAAACTCAATGCATCACGAAAAGCACTTCCAGAAAACTACAGACATTCACCAACAGCTGCCTACGCTCGTTGCTGAAGATCAGGTGGCCAGGAAGAATAAACAAGAAGGAACTGTGGCTGGCAACGGACCAACCAAGAAGCTGCCATCCAGCAAATATGCATAACTAAGTGGAGATGGATGATTAGGCATACACTGAGAAAGCCATTCGGAGAAATCACGGGCCAGGCCAGTCCCTCGAGTGGAATCCAAAGGGAAAACCACGAGTTTGGCATCCGAGGTGAGGTTGATATGGAGGAGATGGTTTGATGAGGAAATGAAAGTTTGTGGGCAGTGGTGGTGCCAGGTTGAATAGACTACAGAGAACAGAATGGAATGGAGACGTGCTACTGAAGCCCCACGTTCCACTGGGAACCAAAGGGACAAATAATAGTAATATTAATTATAACAGCAGCAACCAAAAGAATCCAAAGCTTACCTTTTGTCTTACTTAGGACTGGTCAGATGGATGTATGCGGGTTCCAGTGAGTAATGGTGTTTTCATTGAGAATCAAACCCAGCATCCACTGCTTTAAACGCCAAAGTGTTACCTTCTAAACTACTGAGCCATGGTAACCACTCCATGTGCAACAGGAAACGTTTAACACTGAGGCTTGACGTTCCCCATTATTGACTAATTTGGATCTACATCTGGTTTTCTATTTAACTCATGTGAATAGCAAACATAGTGAATCAACCGAGCTTGTAATCAACCTATAATTGTAAACCTTGGACAGTGACACTATGTAATTCCATATTAAATTTGTTTCTTGGATACACAGTAATAAAGTATTGTTCACCTGTTTCATGATGTTTCAAGCATAATGACCTACATATAGAAGAGGATAAAAAAATAGTCAGATTCGATGTAACAAATCTGCGTACTAAAATACGAATCAATATGGCACTGGTGGCAGTCAGAAGTCAACTAAGTATCGACTCAGAACATACTCACTGAACTAAGATGTCGGTTAATGAGATCATTTAAGCGTACAGCTAAACCTGACCTCTACAGTCTTGAAGTTTAAGGACAAAATACATAGACAAACAGAAGGAGTAGCTGTAGGATCACCAATATCCCCAATTGTAGCAGATATATTTGTGGATAGTTGGCAAAAGATGACTTTCCAGACTTTTAGTCCTGCACCAAGAATTAGGTGGTGATATGTGAATGACACATTCACTGCATTAAAATCCGAACACATGAACACTTTCCTCGCACATATAAACTTAATAGTAGGTGCAATCCAATTCACTTACGAAAAGGCAGAAAATGAACAAGGAGAATTACCCATGTTGGATTGCAAGATAAAATGAAGGACAGATGGTGGTGTAGATACTACCGTCCACAGAAAACCAACACATTCCAACAGGTATCTAGACTTCAAGTCATCTCATCCATCATCAGTCAAGGCAGGTTTAGTCAAATCAAATGTCTAAATGTCACAGGTAGTAGACTGACTGGTCAGTACAAGGACCTAATCAAGGAACTGAAGAGCATAAAAGAAGCGCCAATACATAGTGATTATCCTCTACAGTTTATTAATAAATTCATATGAAGACATAAGAAAGGAAGTAATAACAGTAACATGAGTACGAATAATAATGACAATATGAGTAGAGGGGTTCACAGTCTCCACTGTGTTACCATCTAAGGAAGGCACATCGGAAACTTTACGAAGGATCTATAGCAAGTCTAGAATAAGGGTGACATTTAAACCTACAAACTGACTCATAGATAAGCTTTGTCGGTGGGCTTAGGATCGGGTAGAACAAATTGAGCAAAATAATCTAGTCTATCAAATTCCATGTAATGACTGTGAGGATAAAATCGCCAAAAAGCAACTGTTAGCTTGCATACACTCGTTCTTCTTTCATATCCTGATGGTTATATTTCACACAAACTTCAAAACCTCATTGACGAACCTACCTTCCTAGAGTAGTATACATTGCCCAATCTTGACATTACTCACAGGATCATTCTACCATACACGAGCAGTTTCGCTTAGACGTATGTAGTGTAAACGTCGAATCTCTCCATATCTTCAACATTCAGCTTCCATATCTGAAAACCGTAGAGCTGACTGTGGAGCAGTTTATCTCTTCTTTCATAGACAGTAGGACAATTGGCCAGTGTTATATATGATGTAATCCGGCTGTACGGCAAAATGGACCTTCTGCGTCGTCATTGATAACGTATTATTATACTTTAATGGTGCTGTGATCAAATTTTAGTCGTAAAAAACACTTCTCTTAAGCATATGTATATATCTTGATAAATGTTAATATTGTTTTCATATATTATCTTCCCTTCTGTAAAACAATAGATGCAAGTGATAATTCTCCAATCCCCTCGGACGAGGCTATTTATCACTTCCAATTCGATGAAGCTGCACCGGATAGAGATGATACATACGGAGGTTATTTAGCTGATGAGGTTATACAAGAAAAATTACCTGAAGATGGTGGCATCAAGCTCACCTTGAATGGAGTAAAGGCTAATAAATGGAATAGAGGTCGTTGTGTTGTCACATTACTGCCAAAAGATGATCCGGATAAAACATTGAAAGAGCCTGTAAAACGATATACATCAAAATATTTCTGGTCAGATATTCGACATAAAGGTGAAGATAAACTTGAAGGATTTCATCCTGCTAACAGATTACAACAATTTCTGGTATAACATACGGTAAGCTTTTATATTGTTGTAACGAATGAGTGACTTCAGTCATTTGTTGTATGATTCAGTCCCAGGTCGCTAATCCCTGTCAATACTATATTCCACATCAGTGACAAAGGATTAGTAATCAGACACTCCAATGTGACCACGAAGTTATAAGGCATGAGGCTGGAGAAAAGACTATTTCTAAAAGTACATTTGTATATATGTGCATATAGATAGTTAGACAATGAACTAAAACTCTGCACCTAACCTCTGCATTATAGTTGTGGGGGTTTCTTGAGACTCGGGTAGTACTAAAAAGGCACCTCGAGATTTTGGTTTTCCACAACTGTTGTACAGTTCACTTTAATCTTAATAGACAGTTAGATATGTCTCCTATGCACCATCTGTCTTTATGCTGAGTTTTCGTCTGTAGATAGGTAAGTTGTTGCAGCGGGGCACGTAGAACAGTGTGAGTTCAGTGGTGACTACGAGAATCTGGAAGGGGAAAGAGGAAAAGACAAAAACGTGAGTCAACGACTCAGCAAGTACACAAGATGTACTAATATTTGACGATAAAGGATAACAGATAAACGGAAGAGCTTGAAAACGCAGAGGTGAGGCAGTCTAGCAATCGAAACTGAAAGGTAAATTAGTAAGATTTCCAATTCGTTACAAATCTATCTCTTCGAAGCATCTAACGATATGTGACTTTCATAAGAATAAACATATTGTGTTCTTTCAAGTACAACTGAATTCAGTTGTTCCAGGTATAGTGAAGAAAATATATTAGGTGGTTAACTAGTTCACTAGTTACTAGCTGGTCCTAAGCCTGGATAAAGAGGGAAGATTGGGCATAGGGCTAGCAACTCTACCCCGTAAAATCAATCCAACCGCTAAAGAAACTCCAAAGCACAAACAAAACATAAAAAATAAAAATAAAATTATTCCTCGCTGCAGTCAGAGAGACGAAATGACTCCGGTTGGTGAAAGCCTGCCTTCGGGAAGCCAATTGGTCGATGTGTCTTCTCTCTCTCTCTCTTGATGAAAGCGAAAGTAAGATTAGAGACGTGGAGTGTCCGCACCACGTAAGATAGATGGCCAAATAATAGGAATAAGCAACAAGGAACTCTGGCTGGCTGGCAACGAATCAACCGAGAACCTATGACCCAACAAATATCCAGAGGAAGAAAATGGAGATGGATTGAACATACACTGAGAAGGCCGATTAGGAACATCACTCCCCAGGCCAGTCCAGGCCGTCGAGTGGAACTCCCATGGGAAGCAACGAGTTGGGCGTTGGTGCTGAGGGTGACATGGAGGAGGTCGTGTGATGAAGAAATGAAAGTTTGTGGGCAGTCGTGGAGTCAGGTTGAAAAGACTACAGTGGAGAGAGTGAAATGGTGACGTTCTGGTGAAGCCCTATTTTTCACTAGGAACCCAAGGGACAAATAATAATCACAATAAAATAAATTAGAGTTAGGATTGCGCTTATCCTATACATTCTCAGGTAAGGAGAAAGCGAAATACTGCAAAGAGAAAGCATAATACTTTCCATTGTAGTTCAATGATCAGGACCAGGCATTACTGCGTAACGGTCCAAGCTGTCACACGTCGTGTCAGCAAAATAAGCAAAAAGTAGTAAGATGATTATCAAAGAAGGGAAGAAAATCGATCAAACGCAGTAGAGAGCAGTATTAATAGAGATGAAGGAGAAATGAGATGCTGAATTCAGTATAGTGGTTAAGATGAAGATGAAGTGTGGAGACATCTGCGCCTCTGACATTGACTCTGAGCCGAATCACTTAGAGTTACTAACCACTGGTTTCTGTTGTCATGTAGGCATCAACCGACTATTCTGCATCTTCTAACGTGCACTGATGCCGTGTTTTAGTCTGGTCGCTTCAAGCCTTTTTGCAACCTGAACATTGTGCGACGAAGTGAATGATGATTATTCATGTGTAACACATATCCCAACCATCTGGATCGATGTAGATTCACAACCTTATCAACCAACTTTTCTCTATTCCCTAAAACTCCGCACCTGACACTTTCATCACTGACTTGATGAAACCGTGACACATGGCCTATGCTATAAAGGCAGTGGTTGTCAAATATTTGAAGCCTACTCATGTCTTCTACTTTCAACGGTCATGTTTCACAGCCATTTAGTAAAACAGAGGAAACTACAGCACAATAAACTTGACCTTTAATATAAAACTGGATATCGTGGCGTCACCACAGAAGGAGTAAGTTGGCGAAAGACAATCAACTTTTTGTATACGTGCAGAGATTTTGTTCACCACTGTAGTTAGCACCACTTGTCTGCAGTAGATCTGATATCTACAAATTTTCCCAACTTTCAAAAGCTTATGGTGTGCATACATTTATGTGAAACAAATGAGAGTTGTTATCAATCTTCTTGAGTCTTGATTATAAGGTATGTAAATGCCACTTACAAATATGTAGAAGAAATAATAATAATTTTCGTCCACTGATATTATTGGTAGCAAAATAACAGAGAGAAATTGTCCATCTCCTGGACTGAGAACGCATGGGGAACTATCTGGATATTGATTTGTATAAGATTCTGAAGAGTCGCTTTAGAGGCCATCCTGGCAGCTGCTGAGGTGGCCGATTATGTATCTTGTTTTTACGAAAAACGGCCTATCTGGACGAAATTCAGAAATTTAATTGGTTATTCCTATAGTTGCTAGAGTTGCCTTTGAAATCGTTCGGAACTCTATGGACTCAAACTTTGAGTAAGTCCAATTCTGATGAAATACATGGACTCCATATTAGATAGGTCTCATGATTTGTGACTATTCAGACAAACGTCTGACTCACTTATGAGTCAACGAGTGGTGACTAATCAAGTCGCATGTGAATGTTTATTCTTATTGGTTATTTCTAGTCTATGCTGCTATGACTAATACTATAATCCTATTGGTTATCTTTTAAATATACCTGAGTCTATGCTACTGTGAATGTAGGTATTCATTATTATCTATCTCTAATGAATACATCTTTATATTTTCTTATTATTGGTTGGTTATTTTATTTTTTCTTTGAATTATTTATAGATCCTAATATCCTTGTCAAAGTTCATGGTACAAATCCAAATGATACAATTACAGTGAAGCCTAGTGCTGATGTAGAACTGGATTGTTATGCACTTGGTAAGAATACAAAATATTCAATGTATGATAGTCATTTTGTTGTGAATCTAGTCAGAAATGAATTGATTATATAATGTGGAATAATAAAGTTTTAGAATTACTCTCTACTTGAACAAAATAGGTGTAAAATACAAGTGCCAATGTATAAATGCAGTAGAATGATATTTGAAACCGTTCAGTGCAGGCAGTGTAAGATTCATACGAATAAACACACAGAAGAGTAGTATAAAGTCACAAGACTGATTGGTTTTCTCCCGATAATAACTAGTGGCTCCATAATTTAACTCCAAACGACGTGTAAGCTACAGTTACAAAACTATGGAAATGACAAGTTCAATATGGCTGAATTTCAACTCATAACTTCGACCAATCAGATAACAGCAAATGTACAGACAGCGGAAGACAACCAATCAGAGGAAAGTATGGAATTATGTACATAAAACACCAGTTACTCATAAGTAGCATAACCAATGACACTACAAATGTTACAGCACTGCCATAAATACTGAACGAAAGAGAAATCGTAATCTTAAGAAACCGTGCTTCAATGATACTTCTTTTTATTGATGAACTATGACTAAGATTTCAAGTTGAGCAAAGTAAAGAGGTAAACTATATTCAACTTTAAGTGTCTGATATGTCTTGATTTTCTGTCAGCAGCTGAGTTGCTACATTTGAAACACAAAAGTGAAAACAACATTCACTTTAAGTCTGTGTCAGGAAGATTTTTCGGACTAGTAGACACTGATCAGCAGCGCGTACCTACAACCTTAAGGGAACTAATGCCCCTCTCTTCAACAAATTTAAACCCGGTTCACCGCGTTTATGAGGAATTCAAATGCACCAGTCAATATAAAAGGTATTTAGAGATTTTTAGGCGTTACTGAGTAGTATTCTAAGGAAATAAATCTCTCCTACCATGATTCCATAAACCATATACATATGAATAGTAAGCTGATTATGGACCATCAACAAGTGGTAGACATTTTATGATTGTCTTTTCATTCCTGTTTATTTGGTTTTCTTGAACACCTCACTTTACTCTTCAATGTTCAGTATGTAACGATGATATCAAATAAATTAAATTTAAGAAAGATTCCCTGCGGTTCTAATGAGAAGCTATGGCTTATGAGGTTAACCAAGGAGGGAATGAAGAATGGCATTGGATTGTGTTCAGGCTATATCAAGAATATGAAGAAGTTTTATATGTTCGGCCGCTGCACTCTAATCTAGAGGCTAGGCACTAACTTTGTTTATAAACATCCAGGTCATAATTGTTTGAACCTGTTAAATAAGGGTTAAAAGTATTATGATGGATCCGGAGGATAAAGGAAATGAAATTTCCAGAGTAAAACAAGTATTCATGGAAAATAATTATTCAAAGGCTCTTCTGAATAATATTCTCAAGAAGAATGACAAGAAGGAAATAGGTAAGAAAAGTAAGACTGAAGAGAAGTCATAGATATCAACAATGACAATTCCATATAGAAAAGGCACTTCAGAACAAATACAATGCTTTTCTGCTAAGTATAACACTAAGGTATATTTTAAACCTTCAAATTCTTTGGAGAATGCCTTAGTCAGCGTGAAAGGTATGATTCCAAAGATAACACAAAACAACTGTGTACATTGGACAAAATGTATGGGCTTTAACGCCAATAATGCATCCTGTGATAAAGTTTCATGGGTTGCTATTCTTGTTTAGGATGGACATCAGGTGATTTTCTTCATTTCTTTGTGAAGTTATTATAGCGCAGTGTTTTCTGGCTCCTTTGAATAGAATCTGTAAGCAACTAATTTTGTGGATTGTTGGGTTGTTGCTACTGTAATTGATGATTTGATCAGTTGGCTTCCTGTACACTTAGATTTTTTGCTAGTAAGCCAACAAATTCCTTCCAAACGGTATTATGAAGACCAAAGGATGCAACAATAATCAGAGAAGACAAACCGAACATCATTTAGAAAATCAACTACAATAATTATATTGAACACTAAATTGGACAAAGCGGTTGCCCTCTTCACCTCCGTCATTTACATGAACACCAATTGCCTATTAAACGTCGGACATGACATTTCATGATTCATTTCAATGCACGTGGATATCAACTATGGACATGAATTCAATCTTGACAATGTAGAAATTGCAGACTTTCTCTACTTACCTAATATTTCGATTATGTGTAGCTCTCTTGGACACCTCAAATGTGTGTCCATCAATTTGCTTACATCTATGGAGTAAGGTGTATTGGCCGTACTCAGTGTTCGCTTTCTGAACATATACCATCGTAGTTTCGAAAAGGAGAAAAGAGAACATTTTCTGGTTCTATTTTAAAATATTTAATCGATTATAACCACTTGGTAAATGTAGAAAACAACTTCAGTATCATCTAAAGAGTTCGTACAAATCTCATAAAAGGTGTACGCTTAAACCTTCAAACTGCGGAAGCCATGGCTATTAATATTTTGAAGCCTTAAGTTTGCGTTTAAAAGAAATTTGTTTAGTCACTTCAGTCCCAATGGACATAACCTATAAGAAGATTATTTACTTTCAAAAATCTTTTCATTCAGATCTTCTAATACATTACATTTCTCCACTCCTATATTACTGGTTTCTCATTACGTCATTTAACTTAGTAACCAAATATTACTTCGATTTTGACAAGCCTTCTCATTACTACTTGAAATATTACGTAATTCGTTCCCCGATCAAATATGAACTTCATTCAAAATATTTCATGAAACAACAATGACAATTCCATATAGTACAGATACTTCAATATAAATGCAATAGGTTTTTTACTAGGTATAGAACTAAGGCATATTTTAAGCCTTCAAATTCTTTGGAGAATACCTTAGTCAGTGTAAAAGGTATGATTCCAAAGACGACACAAAACAACTGTGTACATTAGCAAAATGTATCGCCAACTGTATTAGTGAAAGGTGTAAACAGTTTACAGTTTGAATGAATGAAAATAGGCGATATATCAAACATCCACTAAAGAATGAAATAGAATTGAAAAGTTTAGAAAAGAGATCAACAATCCCAATGTATGTCATTGAAAGTGGTCACAAGATTGATTTTGACAATGTTAACATATTAAGGAAACATTTTTATTCAAATGAAGTAAGATTGACCTCGGAAGTCCTGAATATTTTAGCGTCACCAATTACTCTAAACAGAAAGGAAGGACTAGATTTGTCACCTACTTAACAGATTATAACTTAGCAAAAACATCAGAAAAGGTTTGTTTATTTGATATAAAGCGCACAGTGATACATTATTATTTACTTAATCACGTTTCGAGCATAAATTATCATTACTCATAATCATATCAATGTAATCACACAGCACTTCGGATATCTGATTTTATCCAATTCACTTACGAGGAGGTAGGAAATGAACAAGGAGAATTACCCAGGTTGGATTGCAGAATAAGACGAAGGACAGATGGTGGTGTAGATACTACCGTCTACAGAAAACCAACACATTCCAACAGGTATCTAGACTTCAAGTCATCTCATCCAGTGTAAGTTAAAGTGGGTTTAGTCAAATGTCTAAATAACAGAGCTGAGAAACTCACTAGTCATTGTGGGGACTTAAAAAGGAATTGAAACACATAAAAGAAGCGTTAATAATCAATAATTATCCCCATCATTTTATTAAGAAATTCACACAAACACATAAGAAGCAAAATAATAACACTAATACAAATACAAATAATAGTGACAACATAAGTAGAAAGGAAATCAACACCTCTATTGTGATAGCATACAAGGAAGGAACATCAGAAACCATACGTAGGATTCTCAACAAGGTTGGAATTAGGGTGGCATTCAAAGCGACAAACTCACTTAGAGGTAAGCTTTGTCGGCCGGCATAAGGATCCGATAGAACCAATTAGGCAAAATAATATAATCTACCAAATTCCATGTAGTGACTGTGAGGTCAAATACATGAGTGAAACTAGCCGGTCGGGGTCAGTTAGATCAGCAGAACATAGGAATTTAGCTAAACATAGAACGACAGACCCCAATAAGATCAATAATCTAGAAAAACACTCAGCCATTGCATTACATTGATTAACACACAACCACACAATAGGGTGGGATAAAACCACTGTACTTAAGTCTAATATAGCAAGGTGGAGAGAGAGAGAGATTAATTACTGAATCTTTGTTCATCGAATCCACACCCAACACATGTGGAATAGGAATGAGGCAACACCTATACCAGAGATATGGAAAACTTTACTACCAATCAAAAAACAAAGAGAGATCAGGTGATAGGAGTAAAATATCAGATATCCGAAGTGCTGTGTGATTACATTGATATGATTATGAGTAATGATAATTTATGCTCGAAACGTAATCAAGTAAATAATACTGTATCACTGTGCGCGATATATCAAATGAACAAATGTAATATGGAATTACATTCTACCACAGTGCCCAAGTTTTACACTTATATTAGAAAAGGTTATCATTTTAAATTGGACTTTTTAACAAACAAACAATATCGATCATCATTTATTGTTCATGAATAAACATGTTTTTTCATATTTTTATACAATAAACAACGAATGACACCTCCTTTTTCATAACATTTACACACCACGGATTCCTTGCTAGTGACAACCCAGAAAATTATCATAATTGACATTCAAGCAATATCGAGACATCTGCATACGAGCCCATATGCCAATAGAGGTCGAATAATTCTATCCAGTAAAACAACAAAGAATTATGTGCATACCCATAAGTAGTAATGACTAATACGCGTTATACAAGAAGTGGCCATCATGCCTCCATAGCCTAGTGGATAACGTTCTGGGGTTTAAAGTGATTTGTAGGAGGTTCGCGTCTCACTGGGAACAACATCAGTGACTGGGGTGCAGGTATGTATATCCAGCTGATGAGTCCCAACTAGGGCGAAACATGCATCTTGGATTCCTCTGCTAGCCACAACCAATTAAATTATCATGATTCACACACACACTTAGACAAACACTTTGATCATTGAATTGCTTTCGAAGACAAGACTGTATGAATTTACGATGATCAATTAGAAACAATCAGTCTTAACAACAAAACATCTAACCAATGAAATAAAGACAAAAATTCCTATATGTACCATTTGACAGTGTATATATTTTGATGCTGAATAAAAACCCGAATATTCTTCTGAAGAAGAAAAAATCTTCTTTTCAATTTTCTGGACACTCAGGATTATATTAAAACTTACCTACATAATGGACTAAGTTTATTTGCCAAGAGACCTGATCACTATAGGCTAGATCCTATTTGGATCTTTAGTGCCAGCTACTGAAGAGTCATGAACTAGGACGAAATAACCTTCTACCAACCAAATATTCCCAATAATTCTGCAGATAATATCAGTCGATGACAAAAACTGCCATCAAGTTTAATTAGAATTTGTTAGTTTTAAGAGTTTTTAGTCAATTAGACTGAAAAGAAGTGAAGTTTCAAGCTTTAACGGTGTGATTGTGTACTAGTATCCGGCTTTACATGGTTCTTCTATTGATAACCAAGCTCTTTTATAGCGTTAACAAAGAAAGCCAATAAGTTTATAAGAAGTGTACCTTTTTAGTGGAAAACTATTGTATTTAGTAAGCAATCTCAGTATATTTCCTGCAATTTCAACGATTCCTTCATGTTAAAAGGGGGATATTGTTAAGTCTACCAACACTTAAGGTTTCTCATTAATCTTAAAAGGTAAATAAATTATACATCCAATTTCTTTCTGTAATTTTTAGAATCTTCAACTGGTGAACCAATCAAAGGAATGAAATATAGTTGGGAATTACGTACTTTTGACAATCAACCAATACATACAAATCGGTTAGCAGATCAGTTATCAACTGGTAGTGATTTTTCAGACAATGGACAAAAAATTCACTTAAAAGGTTATCGTTCAACTGGTGAGGGTATACGCCTAAGATGTTTAGCTAAAGGAACTGATCAAGTTGAAAATCGTATTCGTATTGGTCAGATATACGCTTCACCGATTTATACATTTGAAACAATTAAAGGATTTGATGAACCAGCAAAGAAAATTGAAGGTGATAGAAAACGTTATGGTAAGTTGATTTATTGTGTTGTATGCTCTATCCTGTAAAAAACTTGTAACCCCTAGTCACTTGTATTCTTTAAAGGAAACTTACTTAGGTTAATGGTCTTCATGGGAACTGAGAAAACAGTATTTTGTTACCTGAGAGGGAAAAAAATTGTTTTCAAGCAGCAATGATATTCAAAGTATTACCTAAAAGTTTAATATCCAAGAGATTCTCATTTTACAAAGGAATCTCATCATATCAAGCCGTTATTCACGTGATGCTGTACAGAGTTGACGCATTTCAGACCTTATACATAGATGGCCTTAAACTAAAGTAACTGGTCTTCGTATGAATTTGTTGATGTGTTCCATACGTCTTAAGAAGTAACTCATCCTAAAAACTATGGTTCATTGATCTAGAAGGTCCACTTTCAACCAGTATGTCACGGGTTTAAGACGCACTCCCCCTATCAAAGTTTCGGAAGCTAGGTAACAGTGCTGCTGAGCACTGTGTAATTGTGTTCATCCCTAATACAATAGTGAATTTTGTTAAGATATTGAAATAGAAGATGCAACGAAGGAAGACAGCACTTCCTTCAGGTGAATATAGAGAAGACAGAGGTGATGATGATACCCAACCAACACCACCACCACCAACAAGCTCCAATCACCATCGATAGGAGAAACCTATAGAAAGTAACCTCGTTCACCTATCTAGACAGCATCGTTTTAACTACAGTCGGTGGCGGCACAGACGAGGACGTCAAAGCCAGGATCGAAAAAGCAACACAGGTCTTCATTAACCTGAAATCAGTGTGGAGATCTACTCCACTGCACTCAGCATGAAGCGTGAACAACATCCGGATTTTCAACACCAATTCAGTCAAGTCAGTTTTCTATATGGTTCAGAAACTTGGCACGTTACGAAAGGGATTTCCAACAAACTAAAGACATGTATCACATGAACAGCTGCCTACGCTGGCTCGATACTGAAGATCGGATTGCCGGAATAATAAGAATAAGCAACAAGGAACTCTGGCTGGTAACGAACCAACCAAAAACCTGTTACCCAACAAATATGTAGAGGAAGAAAGTGTAGATGGATTAGGTTGGGTCGACTGGGAATATCATGCTTCAGGCCAGTCCCTCGAGTGCAGTCCGAAGGGGAAACAACGAGTTGGGCGTGCGTGGCGAGGATGACATGGAGGAGATGGTGTGTGAGTAAGAAATGAAAGCTTGTAGGCAGTCGTGCAGCGAATTTCAAAAGGTAGCAGTGAGGAGAGTGCAATGGAGGTGTGCTACTGAAGCCTTATGTTCCCCTAGGAACCCAAGGGGAGAATAATAATTCCATTACATCATAGAATTTACTGATTATAGAATTAATACCCACCTGTTATGCAAATAAACTTTTTTTTTCATCCAAATTGGCTTAGATGTAATAGGTGGATAACCATAACAATGATTTATAAAGGTTGTCTTCATTGATCAGATCCAGTGACTCAATAATGGTAACACATTGACCACGAAAACTGTAGGTACTTGGTTCGATCCCGAGTACGGTTATATACGCGTACTGCTGATGAGTCCTATACTTGGATAAAACATTTGTACGGTGCTTCCAGTTTCTAAACGATTCTCCAACTGATGTCATTCCATAAAATGAATTGAATTAACTCTTATTTGTTGTTTGTATTCATTGGTAACTTTTAGAACCTAGCCAGTTGCATCCTGAAGTAATTGGTTTAAATCCAGATGGAACATTGACAGCTAAGGAAGGTGAAGACGCTAAGCTACAATGTCAGGTTATTGGTAAGTTACTTTACTAGTGCTATACACAATTCTCCTTTAATCTTCTTTAAAGTGAATGTTTTTCTAAGCAAATTTAGATTTCATTTACTCATACTAAAGACACTACCCAAGCATGAGTGATTAATTGGTTGGTTAGTTAATAATTGCACCATCTGTCTTGATATTTCTGACAAGTGAATATTTCTACAATTGCCCAATTATGGTTTCAACAGGGTTTCTGATAGAAACCATCCATTAACCAAAGATCACAAGATGTGATCTCGAAGATAAAAGTATCATGAATTACCGAAATATGACTCATCATTTCTGTGAAATCAGAGTGATCTAAACACGGAATAATTGTTTCACTGGTTTGAGATCGAGCACATCAGCTGTGTGCCGGGACAAATTCAATTCACAGAGCCGAATATACTTATGAATATCCACTATCTAGACGAAGAAGGACAGAAATACAGTTTGTGTAAATTCTGTAGCATGATAATGCACCACATTTTGAACAGTCTGGTGGTACAAGTACTTTATAACTTTATATAACGCTAAAAACAAATATTAATTAAATGAAGTTATTGATGTACTGATACTCTTTCCAAGGTCAAATTTACTAAGTAAGGTTCAATCTAATGACAAACGATTTGTATCCCTATCATGATCCCTTTAACCACGTTATACTTAATTCAGTGACATATATTTATTTTATGATGAGTCTCAATAGTATGTAATGCTGTTAAACAGCTCAGACATCAGTTATCACCTCTGGTGTGGTCAGGCAATTCATCATTAGTCAGATAAGAATCTGGATAGTAACATTGTTGAAAATGCATTCCGAAGGACAGATTTACCTTGCAGGGAAGATTTTTAATGGTAGAGTCTAGTTGTTAATTTTATACCCTTCAGTTTGTTGTTATGCAGTTGCATCCTGAATGGAATATTTACTAACATATATGTCCTCCAACTATGGAGGAACTCAAGATGGAATTAAGTGAGTAGCAGAACTTGGTCAGATATACTGACAAGCAAAGGGCAACGATTATTGGTTAGACTGACTGTAACATTAGCTATCTTTCTTGATGTGCTGACAAGGAAGGTAAAGCATGTATATGCTGACTGATTTGATCGGCTGATCTTGTTCTCAGTGTAAGTTTTTGCTTAGGTTTTAAGTTCTTTATTTTCTATTAGACTTTGGATTCCTAAGTCAATGGGATGGATTTCCTTCTGGGTAACTACATCTCCAAATGTGGTGAAAATTTGATGGAAATTATCCCAACTTCAATGTGTTTACGGATTTGCTACACTTTAGTAGATAACTAACTATAATTAATGACTTCGATATCAGTGATTACTCCATATCAAGACAACATGAAAGTATAGAAAGAAAATGAAATGTAGTAATAGTACTGGGGGAGAATTTACTTCCATATTAAATTTGTTTATTTGATATACAGCACACAATGATACACTACTGCTTACTTGATCACGTTTCCAGTGTAAATTATCACTACTAATGATCATATAAATGTGTAATCACACACACCACTTTTGACATCTACTTTTTATAGTCTCGTCATCTCTTATTCACTGTTTCTAATGGTAGTAACATTTTCCGTATCTCTGGTATAAGTGTTGCATCATATCTATTATATACATTGGGTTGCTCGTTGATTCGATGAACAAAGATTCAGTAAGCAATCTCTCTCAATATCCACCTAATTATATTGAACTCAAGTACAGTGGCTTTATCCTACCCTATTGCGTGGTTATGCGTTAATGCATGTATTGCAATAGCGAGACTCCTTCTCGGTTATTAAACTTGTTCGGCTTGGTTATTCTATATTTAGCTACATTCCTATGTTCAACAATTCTAGCTGACCCCAACTGGCTAGTTCGAATTATGTAATTGACCTCACAGTCATTACATGGAAATTGACGGATTAAATTATTTTGCTTGATTGGTTCCATCGGATTCTAAGCCACTTGACAAAGCTTATCTTTGAGCGAGTTTGTAGGTTAAAATATCACCTAAATTACAGCTTTATTGAGGATCCTAAGTAAGCACAATCCAATTCACTTACGAGGAGGTAGGAAATGAACAAGGAGAATTACCCATGTTGGATTGCATGATAAAATGAAGGACAGATGGTGGTGTAGATACTACCGTCCACAGAAAACCAACACATTCTAACAGGTATCTAGACTTTAAGTCATCTCATCATCATCAGTCAAGGCAGGTTTAGTCAAATCAAATGTCTAAATGTCACAGGTAGTAGACTGACTGGTCAGTACAAGGACCTAATCAAGGAACTGAAGAACATAAAAGAAGCGCCAATTCATAGTGATTATCCTCTACAGTTTATGAATAAATTCATATGAAGACATAAGAAAGAAGTAATAACAGTAACATGAGTACGAATAATAATGATAATATGAGCAGAGGGGTTCACAGTCTCCACTGTGTTACCATCTAAGGAAGGCACATCGGAAACTTTACGAAGGATCTATAGCAAGTCTAGAATAATGGTGACATTCAAACCTACAAACTGACTCATAGATAAGCTTTTTGTGTGGCTTAGGGATCGGGTAGAACAAATTGAGCGAAATAATCTAATCTATCAAATTCCATGTAATGACTATGAGTCGGGTCAGGTGTATAGGTCAAACCAGCCGATCAGAATTAGTTAGAAGAGCGGAAGATAGGAAACTATTGAAATATGGAATGACAGACTCGAATAGTATCAATAATCTAGATGGTGACTTGGCTATTTCAATGCATGCATTAACAGAACACAGAATATTGCGGGATAAAGCCACTGTTCAATATAATTGGGCGAATACTGAGAGAGGTTGTACAGTGAATCTGTGTTCATCGAATCACAGCTCAAGTCAACACTTGTAACTGGAATGACACAACACCTACACTAGAGATATGGAAAATGTTACTGCCATTAGAAACAGTGAATAAGAGATGACAGGACTATAGAAATGAGATGTCGAAAGTGGTGTGTGATTACACATTTATATGATCATTAGTAGTGATAATTTATACTGGGAACGTGATCAAGTAAACAGTAGTGTATTATTGTGTGCTGTATATCAAATAAACAAATCTAATATGGAATTGTAATATGATTGATAAGAAAGATCTGAAGGAAAGTAGCCTTTTTGAAATTCACCGTGGGACCCGGAAATTTGAATAAGAATCTCTTCAGTGCAATATGAACAAGAACAAGCAGAATAAAACAAATATTTTATGACGAATATCACGTCTGCGTAGACCTTCAGAAATGTCTTTTTTCTTTATGCTCCTTTCCTAGTGTAGAAGGTGCTTGAATTCCTAACCAAGTCTTCAGTTGTCAAGCAATTCACCTGTTAAGGGTGTTTCCGCTTTATTCTCCGAAGAAACGGTCTCTATGAGGTAGCCAATCGCCCGAAGTTTACTACTCCACCTCATTAAGATTCTATGAATGTATTCCATTGATGCCATAGATCTTTATTTGAATTTCAGGGATTGGGCTCCCTTTAAAGTGAAATAAATCATCTTGTGTCAGAATTGGTTTCGTTCACTAGTCATATGGAGTGAACAATTTAACCGGTTACGTAATTAGGGAGCCAAACAGTGAATCACTGGGATTTATCTAGCTTGGGTTTAGGAATAAATGTCATCTTTTGGTCAGTCTTTAGTTTCATTGTCTTACATGTCAGTGAAGTTCCTTCACTTTTGGTCGATAACTCTCAAGAAACCAACGAAGTTGACTTCACATCAGTCACTTGAGGCAAATAGCTAACGATTATCTTCTGGTTTTCACACACCTTCATCAAATAGTTTATCCAAATGAGAACCATTTTGTAGACTAGTATAGTTCTGATGACTATGAATGAATTATTTGAATGTCATTCGGTACCCTTTTGTATGAAAAATCACATTTTTACAGACTTTACATTGTGTTTATATTTTTCATATAGATTCATCAACTGGTATTCCAATAGAAAATGAACAATTCAATGTTGGTTGGACAGTAGCATCTGGTCCAGACGGTCAACCGATACGATTGAATGATTTAGCTGAGACAGTCACATTTAATAATGGTGAAATGACACTGAATCAATTAAAGCCAACTGCTTCAAAATCTGGTGGTCTACGCAGTTATTGTTCATTGTATTTAACTGATGAAAATTTAGTTTCTCCAGAGAAATATGAAAATCAAACAGTCATATTAAATTCGAATGTATTTGTCATACACGTGAATCCAAAAGAATCAGATACTCAAATGGTACAACCAGAGATAAGCGATGAACAAACACCCTACATACAGTGGATACCAGGAAAAGGTTAGTTGTTTATTGTTCTCACTCACAGTGAATGATATCTTCAAAGGGATTCTCACTCGACAGGGAATTTTAGAGATTGGCCTTTATTTTTCAAGTTTTCTCATAACTGTTTGCCGTTAAATTTCAATAATATACATTTAAACTCTGATATGAATACTGAACGTAAATGTTCCATAGTGATTAATCCCATCTTTATTGATTTATTAGATTTATCACATTGTGAAGGAATAGTAATGTGTACTGGAATACGTTTCGGACACAGTTTATTGTCCTCACAGTCAAATCAAGATAACTAAACAACTTTGAGACACTCTTCATATACGCCTAATTTCCTCACCTCCTTAGCGATATCCTTAGTAAGATTTTTCATATTTCCCTAACAGGTGCTAGTCATTCTGTTGCTGAATGCATTAGGTGTTGATTCGATAAACAAAGATTCAGTTGTCAATCTCTTCCTCACTCTGTTATATTAGTTTTGAGGATTTTCACCCTATTCCATCCTATTATACGGTTATGGCTAGCATATTTATGGATAGTTGGGGAACGGATGGCTGTAGAAAAATTTAATCCAGACGACAAGTTTACAGTGTTGAAATCAGAGCATATACACAAGTTTCGTCACACATATAAATTCAACAGTCAACGCAATCCAATTCACCGATGAATTGGAAAACGGTGAAGGGGAATTGTCGATGTTGACTGCAGAATAAGATGGAAAGAAGAAGGGAGGTTAGACACTAGTATCTACAGAAAACATTGACATTCAAGTCGCTACTAAACTTCAAATCATCTCACTCTATGTCAGTTAAAGCTGGCTTAGTAGGGCCAAAACACTTACCAGTAAAACAGAAGATGTAAGACAGGAAATTAGATACATTCAAGACACCTTACTCACCAGCAATTACCTTTCAAATTAATTGATAATTTCCTTAGGGATCGTAAGAAAAATATTAGTAACACAGACAATAATGGTAGCAATAAGGATGTTAATAATACTAGTGTCAATACTATGAAGAGAGAATTCAAAACTCTACAGTGTTTCCACACAAAGAAGGCACCTCTGAAACATTACTTAGGATTCTCAATAAGGCTAGCTGGGATTAAAGTGACATTTAAACCTACAAACTCGCTCAGAAACAAGCTTTGTAGGTTAAAACATTCCATCGGTGCAACTAAGCAAAATAATCTGGTTTGTCAAATTCTTGCAATGATTGTGATTTTAATACGTAGTCACAGTAGTCGGCCAGGTTATCCGAGCACAAACCCTAGCTAAATCAAGTTAGTAGATCCTGGTAAGGTAAAGAATTTAGAAAAAAGCTCAGCCACAGCTATGCATACGACTGCACACAACCACATGACAGGATGTGACAGGGTGAAATCCTTAAGACTAACATAGCAGGATAGAGAGAGAGATTGACGACTGAATCTTTGTTTATCATACCAACACCAAATACATGCAGCAAAAGGAATTGACTCTGCACCTGTACTGGATATATATATATATATATATATATATATATATATATATATATCCGAATGACCTTGACAACGCTAAATCCACATATAGGTTAAAATAGTTAACAACCAATAAGAGTTTAGCCTTGAACACAGACGGAAGAAAAACTGGTACAGGTGTGAATACAGTCATGTAGGTTATTTTAAGTTCTTGAGTAAAACACCAGGAAAAAGGTATGCAAAATTAGGAGTATACAGCAAAGTAGTTTATCAAGGTCAATTAGTCTAACCGAGTAGAAAAACGTAGCTAAATCAAAATTAGTAGATCCTAGTATGACAAAGAATCTACAATAACAGTCAGCCATAGACATTCATACACACAACCACACAATAGGAAGGACAGAGTGACAATCCTTTGGGCTAATCTATTGGAGTGAAGGCAGAGATTGATCACCGAATCTGAGTTTATCGAATCAGCACCAAATACATGCCATAGGAATGACCCAACACCTCTTCTATGTGTGTGGAAATCCTACTACACATATCACAAGCCATTTCTCAAAGCCATGTGGTTATCTTGATGTTACTACCAACAATAAAGTGTCCAAAACGTAATCCAGTAATCAATACTCTTTAACTATGTGATATATCAATTCAAGTGGAATTATAAACCAATTATGTTGATATATCAGTGAATGGTACCAAGAATGCAGACTAGACTATTATGCAATGTAGAAATAGCCCTATCACTGATAGTCTAAGTAATGATAAGAACACTGAGAAGGAAATGAGAATTTAAACCGGAGTTCAGACGAGCTTGGAAAATGTTACGTAACACTAAAGATAAAACAAAGTTTAGATACTGATGAGATAATCAGAGGAAGTCGTGGCTTGACGGACTCGAACTATTGATGTGTAATGGTGACTGAAGGTGAAATGAACACCTTGGTGGTCATTGGATCAGAACCAGCTTGGCTGTGTACTACCTGTGCAACAAGACTCAGCCACTAAACAGTTTTCAACTTCACTTCGAATATAAATATATCGGAAGGGTGAAAGGGGCGAAGAAATACGAAAAAAAGACGAAGGGAGAATGAAAATTCAAAATCCATCGATGCAACTCAACTCTCCCAGTTACAGCAGCTGTAAAGGCTGCATTAACGTTATCATTGTTCTCTCGAATTCCTATAATCCCATTGGTTTGTAAGACTCAGGTCCCAGCTGCATCGGAAAGTTTACATGGAATGCAGTAAATCACTTTAACCGTTTTCATTTGCTTCTATATGTGATGATTTTTAACCAGAAAATTAAGCTTGCTTGATCTTGGTGGCTAGTAGAGGAACATACTTTTCGTCCTATTCGGGACTCGTCAGCTAGATGTACCTGAACTCCAGTGAGCAATGTTGTTCTCACTGAGACTCGAACCCAGTAACCATAGCTTCAAGCGCCATAGTGTTATCCATGAGGCCACTGGGGCACCATACCCACCTCTTGTGCAATGAGTATTCGTTGCTGTTGTGATACTTGTAATTTCCCGTTGCTATACAGCTGTACAAGTTTTCTAAACGTCATCCAATCACTGACACTACTCTCTTTAACGACAATTAATGACAACTTTTGCACATTCAATCGATTATTTTGTAGCAGTGTGACGTATTTGTCACCGTATAACTTATACACAAAAGTTGACAATAGTTTTTTTCTTCTATGATTTTAGATTCTAAAGATGCTGTGATAGTGAAAGTAAGCGAATTACAACCAGATGGAAGTGTTATTGTACCCCCAGGCGGTAATCTTAAACTCAACTGTATAGCACTTGGTAAGTTGGATAAAATAAAAATTAACTCTTTAGATGTTTCAAATCATCCTATTTCTAGTAAACACTAGAAAAAACTTCGCAATATTACGCTGCTTAACATAAGATTTATGCACTAAGCTACAAGGCACATATATCTATTTTATGACGGCTTGTGACACTAAACGGTTCCTCAGATCAGCGTACATGGAGTAAAGCTTTAACTTGAAAGTTTTTGGTCGACAGTCAGTCGCTAAATCCAAAGTGCTACACATCGAGGTGCATCACTGGTCAGTTGGCTTATTGGTCCAATCATTTTTGATAAGAAGATAGACTAGTTTGAAAATGGACCAATCAAAATATACTTTATGTTGATCACATCTACGGTTAGACTGACAGTCGATCGATCAACCAATCAATGTTATTATTTTTAAAGGCCAGACTATTCATATATTTATATATATTTTCCTCTGTTTATTGACTTCCGTCTTCGGCTCAGATACATGTTCCCGCTTGTTTCATTATGTCTTCTCCACAAATTAGTAGGGTAGGGAATCGACAGAAAAGCTGTTAAACTTTGGTGGCTGACAGTTGATATTCGAGCATTGTTAACAGGTGTAACCGTTTTGACTTGGAACCAGCTGGACGTGGGTTCGAATCCTGCCCCAACTATCGAGATCTGTGAAGCTAGATAGTTTCACCAGCTGTCAAACAGCATTCTGAACTGGAATAGATTATAGTAACCAACATTTGCTTGCATTATAAACACGTTATTAACTGTTGTAAGATAATAAATGAATGCACTGTTGCTCCGGATGTATTATTTCCGTCAAGACAATTAAACTAGTTGGATAACGTAAAAGTTTCAGTGGGGATGACTCAAAAGTTGGTAAATGAGTGGTCGATAGTCTGGGAGAAAAACGCATATATGTTTGGAGATCATTACTGTCTGCCGTCAGATAATATTAGAATTGAGGCTTATCACAAGCCATTGAAGTAATACGGATTGATTTTTAAAGATACACATCTGATTATTGACTTTTAAGGATCCTGTCAGTATGGCCTTCGTTAGAAGACTTTAGATTACATTTTACTGGATAACTTGAGGTGATTTTCTTTATGCCAAGGGTTTAGTGATAAAAGTGGACTATTCCTTCCTTTGTAGATGCTGTCAGTTTAAGACGCCTTACACCTACAGATCGTCAACCACCACTTTTCACTTGGGAGTTACGATCAAGTGTTGGTGGTCAACTTCTACCTTATGCTGAACAATCTAATGGTCTAGTCACAATACGACAACCATCTAAAGATCCTCAAACAGCTGAAGATGTCGGTGTTAGTACAATGGAATTAGAAACTGTTCGACTCGCACCTGATGCTCCATCTGGTGCTTGGGGGCGCTGTGTTGTTCACTTAGGTCATCAGGTATTCAATTCACCCTATTTCCACGTACAATTACAAAAAGAAACTACAATGGAATCTTATTCACCATTACCCAAATCTCACTGGAGTAAGTGTAAATAAAACTATTTTTTTCAAAACATTATTATATTGGTCGAGAATATTTGTTGATCAGGTGGATAATTTAGTGGGTTTACGGAATACATGCTTAATATCAAGGTCAGACAGAAGTTAGGTCACAACAATAACCAACAAGAAAAGCTTTGTGATTATTATTAAAATGACCAAACAAAACAGCCAATCAAATGTCACTTGGTCAGATGAAGCCATTAGATGACTGACGAATAAATATCAATAGGCCATATTGTTAGCACTGTTGGTGTTTTTGAGAAAAGCTTTGAAGTCATCACAATTCAACAATCCAGCTGACAGAAACCAAAATAGAAATGTTATCCATTAAATTATACTGTATCACCATGTAATAATATCAAATAAACATCCTAACGTGGAATTATACACATACATTGAAAAGGTGACATCACCTAAAAAGGTTCAGTGTGTACACTTTCTAAGTTGAAGGTTGAAATAATCTTTTGGAAAGCATCAGCTCACCTTGGTTAAAATGTTACATCATTTTCGGTTAGTGTTACGTTTTCGAAACTGGTTGGACAATGTTCCACTATTTAACTATGTATTATGATCATTTAGGTGAATGAAGAGCACGATATTGAAATATTAACCATTGAAACCTCAATGTAAAAAAAAATTATGTCAAAACACTTAATACTAGACAATATGAAAAAGGCTTACCCTCTTGTGACCAGCGTATGTATGTGATTCAGTCGTGTAGGTGATTAGTTACTACTCGAATAGCTAAGTGTTAGCGTCTGTCACTTTCTCACTTGGCAACATAGATTACAATCTCTTTAGGTGTCATCAGTTCCCTTTAGGTTGTTAATACGCCGTGCAGATGAATGCCAAAAAGTTAAATGGAGGTCAAGCAAGGCTTCCAGCTGTCTGATGTGAATCAAGTGAGTCTCCTAAATTGATAACCACATTACAAATAATCGAGAAAATCCGGTCAACACTTAAGAGTATGCAACATCAAATGGATTACTCTTCAGTCACCAAGAATGTTGAAACAAATGTATGTGAAGTTTAAATTAACATTTTACAGCACGATGTTTTAATACATCACCTGTAGTCTATTTCAGGAGTGATGCTTGTTTGAATGTTGGCGGCATTAGATTCTTTAAAGTTACAAATATACTTGATTCATTGTAAGAAAACGAAAAAATAAGCGGTTCACTTAAGGGACGTTTGACAGGGAATTCCTCACAATATTATTTTGTTAAAAGATTATTCAACAAAACAATAAAAAGATATAAATTATCTGAACCGTGCAATATGCATTTCCGCAACACATTTTAAACTGTCTGATCACACACACACACACGTACTTGTTTTATGTACTGAGACGGAAATTCACGACGAGAAAGGGTGAGAGTATGAAGGCTGAATTTAAGGCCAAATAACAATCAAAACCAATAGAGTGAACTTGGTTTTCACAGTTGAATTCATCAACGGTAACTTAATCTGATAAACAATCGTTTTTCAACATACAAAGGTGGTTAAAACTTCCTAATAGCTAAGGCCTCAACAAATTTAAGGTTTCACCCTCAACACGTTATGTAAATAGGTCTGAAGGAATAGTCATGCCAGTCCTGTGACCTCTCTCAAAGATATGTTTCGCTACCGAAGAAATTGGATGTCTTCTACCAACGTTTATGCTTCAGGTGATTTAGTATGCTTCTGGAGTCACTTTGCAGTATGTTCCGTGGCCCTTACTTGCATGGATGTATTAGTCCCGTCCCGTTTCACCACACTAATTTGAATTAGTAGATGCAGTGGGATGTAACATTGTCGTTCACATGTTGTATGTGTTTGGGAGAATAAATAGCGTTGATGGTTTCGATTAATCGAACCCCAGCTGCATAATAAGTGCTTCTAACGACAGCGTTAAGTCTTTGCTTAAGGATTGCACTATGGGAGTCATGTTTGTACGGAAGACTGGTGAAGACATCGTTCTTTGGGACAGACTGAAGATCTAGTTTTGGCGCTCTGATAATTTTGTTCTACCTGATAACTGTTGGTGGATAGTTATTTTCCAACAGGATATCAGTCAGTGTTCCACTTTCATCTTCTAAAGTATCCTCTGTGCATATTCGTTGAATCTTAGTTAATAAGCACCTAACTAACGCTCTCTTGTACTGAACTGGACAGAAGCTATGATAGTTAAGATATTGCCCTGTCATGTAGGTTTTCGTAGATAATCGTTTTATGGATTCATCCTGCCGCCGATCTATTACTTTGTCCAAGAAAGGCAAGCAGTCATCGTCCCCTTTCTACACATGTCAAGGAAATGGTGCTCAGTACTTCATTCATTTGGTTTAGAATTCAAGTCGACTGTCCTGAGTTATCACAAACAATTAGGATGTCGTTAGTATATCTTCGACAAAGATGGGCTTGGTTTATTAGGTTCTAGGCTTTTTCCACGTATGACATAAATATATCAGCTAGGAGGGACCTAAAGGACTTCCTATTGGTAACGCCATCAACCTGGTGGAAATTTTTGCCCTCAAATGTGAATTTATTATTGCCTCCACATAAAAGTAACAGCTTTTTTAGATGATCCAAAGAAATGAGTATCGGGAAGATGATTATTTTTTCGATTTCATGTTCAAATACTGATGGAAAAAGTCAAGAATTGTTGATTTGAAGTGGTGGAGCTTTTAATAAGAAAACCAGAAAGGTAGTTAGTTTGACTGATTAGACTTTTGAATTGATAAAGCTTTCAACGGTGAAGAGTGATTCAATAGAATTTCGTGGAATCATTCGGAAATTTACTATTATATTCAAGAGATTTCAAGCCCTTGGATAGCTGAGATTTTACAGATAATGCTTACTTGTTGGAGACTGTAGTTATGTATTCGATAAACATTTGATATTAATTGGGTGATAAATCATAAAGTGCAGCATATTTTCTGGAAGTATCTCTTTCCAGTTCTGTAATACATGAACGAGTAGAGTATGTCGATGTATGTCGTTTAAGAGACCTTGAATTAGGATATATATATATATATATATATATATATATATATATATAAGTCTTTTTCTCTATCAAATGTAAAAATGTGGCGTATATATGATGTCGATTTATTGTTGACATTCAATCCTAGAGAGTGTAGTTATTACCACACATTATCGGACGATATTCACTGCATACCTTGTGAGTTTGTTCAACTTAACAGTCGTTTTATGAAATAAATACATAAGCTAAACTAATCGATAGGGATCCATGAGTTTACAAGGGAATAACAAAGTACATAAATGTTAATTAATGAAGATACCCAACCAACAACAACACGCACCAACGACATCAACAGAAGAAACCTAAAAGAAGTTGTCCCTTTCACCTACCTGGGCAGCATCGTTTCAACTACAGTCGGTGGCGGCACAGACGAGGACGTCGAAACTAGGATCGAAAAAGCAGCATAGGCTTTCACTAATCTGAAATCAGTGTGCAGATCCACTGCACTCCGCATAAAGAACAAGATCCGGATTTTCAATACCAATATCAAGTCAGTGCTTCTATATGGTTCAAAGACTTGACGCGTCATGAAAAGCAATTCCAACAAACTACAGACATACATCACATCAACAGCTGTCTACACTGGCTCGATACTGAAGATCAGATGGCTAGAATAATGAAAATAAGCAGCAAGGAACTCTGGCTGGCAACGAACCAACCAAGAAGCTATCACCCAACAAAGATGCAGAATAAAGTGGAGATCGATTGGATTAGACTGGACATACACTGAGAATACCGTTTGGAAAGATCACTCGCCAGACCAGGAAGTCGAGTGAGACCCAAAGGAGAACCGACGAGTTGGATGTCCGAGGGTGACATGGAGGAGATGGTGTAAGGAAGAAATGAAAGCTTATGGGCAGTAGCAGAGTCAGGTTGAAAGACTGCAGAGGCTACAGTGCAATGCAGGCATGCTAGTGAAGCCCTATTTTCCACTAGGAACCCAAGGGAAAAATAATAAAATAATAAATAATAATCAAGTCAAGTCATTTCCAGGCTACTGGAGATCAGTCATAAATTCACTAACACAAAATCACATAACTGGGTGAGATGCAGTAAATACCTACTAATGGTTTATATATTCAAAAGGAAGGAAATGTTGAACACTGACACTTTTATTCTTTAAATCAACATTCACCTCATACAATGAGAATGATTTAATACTAACTACAGGCGTGTAGACCAATGAAAAGACACTAGAAGAAGATTTGGATTTCGCCGATGGTGATTTAACCTAATGTCGCACAAACTCGATGATCTAAGGGCAAAAGCCAACAGTTTGGCAGAAAAGACAAGGTAGCGAACGAAGACGGGACTTCATTCAGTTGAACGTAGAGAAGACAGAGATGATGAAGATACCCAATCAACAAGAACAGAAACAACAGCAAGCACGAATCACCATCAACAAAAGAAACCTAAAGGAAGTTGTCCCTTTCACTTACCTCGGCAGCATCGTTTCAACTACAGGCAGTGGCGGCGGCACAGATGATGATGTTAAAGCAGCCAGGATAAAAAAGACAGCAAGAAGGCTTTCCTTCTTTAGTCTAAAATAATCAGAGTGGGAATCATTTGCCCTGCACTGCACGGCACCCAGCATAAAGCGTCAACATCATCCGGATTTCCAACACTTATTCAGTCAAGTAAGTCACTGCTTCTATGTGATAGTTGAGAGAATTGGCGCCTTACGATACGCATTTCCAACAAACTTCAGACATACACCAATCACATGAACAGCTGCCACCTACGCTCACTCAATACTGAAGATCGATGAGATGACCAGAATAATAGGAATAAGCAACAAGGACCTATGGTCTATCAGTGAACCAACCAAGAACCCGTCTCCCAACAAATATGCAGAGGAAGAAAGTGGAGATGGATTGGGGATACACTGAGTAAGCCACTCGGAGACATTGCGCGTCAGGCGGGCCCTCGAGTGGAAGCTAAATGGAAACGACGAGTTGGGCGTCGGTGCCGAGGATGATATTAGGAGATGGTGTGATGAAGAAATGAAAGTTTTTGTGCAGTGGTTGAGCCACGTCGAAAAGATTACAAAGAAGAGAGTAAAATGGCGATGTGCTAGTGAAGCCCTATGTTCCACTAGGAACCCAAGGGACAAGTAATAATAATAATATTAGAGGCATATGGAAACTTATATTGCTGTTGAACTTAAAGAATAAGGAGCAGAAGAATTATGGAATGTCAAGCTGGTTTCCATTTATTTCTCTACTACTGAATAACAATCTGATGCTTACTGGTTACCTGGTTTGAGAACCCGTGGTATTTAAGGTCAAACAAGTCGTGTGTTTGAGAACGAATACTCACGTTGACTTGGGGATGATAATTGAATTATGCATGAATAATCACAAGTGCAAAGTTTTAAACCATTAAATTCTGACCCAGCAGCTGAACAGTGATGAGAGAAGTTAGTTATGCGCTCAATTCCACATTGAGTGTAGTGTGCACCTCTGAGGAGTCTCAAAGTGGGACGAAACATCTATCTAGTGTTTCTAGCTTTCCATTGATTGACTGACCGATTTCAGTCCCCCATATCAAACAAGAAAGTCAATGAACTTGTCACCAATAAATTATGCTCGAAATGTTATCTAGTAGGTAAAACGGTTCCTACATGTGCTATAATGAAGTGTAATACGAAATTATATTCCACAAAAGAGCTTGAAATCTACATCTACAGTGATCTATGTTAGCAGTAGCAGTTCAAAAGAAACAAACAGCAGTTACCATGTCAAAATGCACAGTTTTCTTAATATTAGGTCCCAGTGACCTTGAATTCTATCATTTGATTGGTTCTTTCCAATTACACCATATAGTATAAAATCCAGGTTGCATGCAAATTGAGTATATACCTTTTTAATTGTTATACAATTTATTTGTTGTTTAATGGTATATGTTAAACAGATTTCAATTGATTCCCTTCTTTTACTATCTTAACAGGTGACGATAAAAGCATAGAATTAATTGTCAAGGACTAGATCCAGAAGGGAATAAGATAGTTCAAGAAGGTTCAGACGTTGAATTATCATGTGAAGCAAGAAGTAAGTGTTTAAAGGATTTTATTTATTTTCTATGTCTGTGTATGTATTGTAAGCCGTTGTCAAGAGAGTGTACATTGGAATTATGTATACGTTGGTTGTATGGAAGTTCATCGTGGACTGATGCTTGATTATATAGTCGACAGATTTATCACAATGTTAACCTAATGGTTGAACTGTTTTTTCTATTTCCATGGTAATGATTCAACTTCAGTACAACGACTTTTCATTGGGAATTCAGTAACATGTTTACTCGAAGACTATTTTATACATAAGAAATTCATTAGGAAGGTGCTAAACATTAATTTGTTAAGATATGAAATATACTTAACTTGAGGTAGTAAGAAGCTTATTTTAAGAATGTTGATAAGGACTATCAGCTTCTGTAGAATATGTAAAACATTGAAACTTTAATTTCTTGATTTTGTTCATTGAAGGTGCCAAGTATGAGCTCTTTTGAGGAGTCTTTGACCTCGCGTTAAGGATTGTGTAGTCATCTTTATGAGTAGTTTAATCAAGATGCAATTCAGTCACATGAGTTTTTTCCAAGTTGGCATTCATCATGGACAGATACCAGTTTGATGAGTATTGAAAATCTGGAAGTACTGGATAGCTGTTTCATCCTAGTATGACACTTCAGCAATGCACACCCATGAGCCCACCAGGGTTCGAACTCGCAGTCTTCAGGTTCCGTAGCTAGCATGTTACCTTTGAGCCAGTAGGTAAGACGAAACAGCTGGCCATTGCTTCTAAGTTTTCAAGGTTCCTCCAACTGATATCACTTCATGATGAATACCAACTGAAAAAATCTTTAAATCCCCACAAACCCCTAAATTCAAATGAAGTTCCTTCAAGCTTGTCTTATTTTTATTCCAGTGAGTAAACGTTGCTAACGTTTCTCTCACTATAAATGAAATATATTTTGTAAAACTCCAATGAAGTAGAACAATAAATTTCTGACGTTTCGCAACTTCGTCGAAATCGCTTCTTCAGAGAATAAAACCTGTACAAGTTATCGATAGTTTAAATAGTAAAAGGTGACGAATCAGATCACATTGTCATCTATACCATGATGATAATATGAACGTGAATGTCATCGTTATGCTAGTCAGGAAGCGTTCATAATTTGTTTGGAGATCAAGGTGATATGAATATGTGTACATGTAACTGGGTGTGAAAGTGTAAGAATAAATAAATAAATAATATGGATGAAAAATTAGATTTGTTTGTGTGTATGTACTTCTGATCAGATCATTGTGTGTCATGTGTTGTTTTTGGAAATACTGTCCAGGTTGGTTGAATAGTTAGACCTTCCTTTCTGTTACCTGAGTGCATTAGGATTCAACATAATATGAAGTACCTCTGCTATTCTTCTTTCTTTGTAGTTTTGAAAATCCCTTTTGAATAATTTTAATATTTTCAATATCGATTTTGTGACTGTGATAGATAGCGTGAACTGTGATCACCGACTTGACTCGTAGGCTCTCTAGTTCTACAGGATTATTTGGCGGTCGTTTTGTGTAGCTTGGATGTTCTTTAGCCCTAATGAGGATCTCATGAGATGATTCTCCAATATAATAAGCATCACAATCGACACAGTCTAATTTGTAGACACGAGTTTGTATGGAGGTAAAAGGGACTTTATCTTTTACTTGGACTAGAGCATTTCTCGGAGTGTTGGTTCTCTTGTAAAAGATTCTGACTCGGTGCTTTCTTTAGGTTCTTTGTAGCTCTTCGGTTGTATCTTAGAGGAATGATAGAACTATTGTACCAATCCAAGAATCATCATTTGAATTTTCTCTTGGGTCCCACTGTTCATGTTTTTGGATCTTTTAAATGACGTTTCTAAGGTAGTTATTGGAATATAATATATCTGATATATTACTCACTTCCGTTTGCCTGTCATCTTCATTGGTGATGAGCTTTGTGGCTCTCGTGAATAAGTTCCGAGTAAGTGAAAGTTTAGCACTGAGTGGATGTGTTGAGTTAAAATCAAGATATTGATTTGAATGTGTTGGTTACGATAAATCGATAAACTTCGACTTCCGTTTCCATTCCTTTTAACTAAACATTCTAGAAATGGTAGTTCCCTGTTTGCATTTTCATGTTCACATGTTAACTTGATATGTGGAGAATAGGTGTTGATTAACTTCGAAAAGGTTCTGAGGCTAGATCTTCTTTAAATCATGAAAGTATCATCTACGTGCTACTGAGCCCTATGTCCCACTAGGAACTTAAGGGACAAATAGTAATAATAATAATTATCACCAATCAACCAGAATATTTTTGGTTTCCTGTTAAATGTGATGAAATTGTCAACGCGTGAGAAACTTCAAATTACAATTGAACTGCTTTTATGTATGTTTTTCTGTTTTGTACCCACAATTAGATGCAAAAACTCAGGAAGTTTTGAAAGATGATAGAATTTTGATTGGTTGGCAATTTCTTGATCCTGAGAAACATGCTTACTTAACCCCATGGGTAAATAATGGTCAAATAAGTGGAAATAATCTACGCTTAACTGAAATTGAATTACCTGGTGAACAAGATAATCGTTGGGATGTTTGGGGTTATTGTGTTGCTGATATCAGAGATGAAGATCATGTAAAACACTATCAGTCGGATCCATTTAATTTAGCTGTTACAGCTGGAGAAGTAGTAAGTGAATATAAAGAAGTACCTACAGCAAAGAAGGAGGGTAAGTAGATTTATTTTAACTTGTAAACTTAATGACTGGTATTTTATATGCAACAATCATTATCCTACCGCCATAATCCTCTTTCTACTAACTGAATAGTGATAAGGCTTACTTTTAACTGTTTACCTCTTCCCACTTTGATTCACATGGTATATTCAGTGGCTTTGTTAAGTACCATCAATTTACCATACCGTATATCAGTGGATCAAAAGTTGGAGACACCAAGATGAGACGTCAAGAGATTAGGAATTAAGAAATTGAAAATGATAGAAAGTTATAAAATAAAATAAATTAAGGATAAGGCTTAAACCAACAGTCAAATACTTCATGAACTAATTGGATATTTTAGTCTGGATACCATACACACACAATTTACAACTGAAAACTTGTAAAATTAATCTATTCTCGGGAATTCATCGACACAAAATCATCTTTGTGACCTTGACACTATTTACAGGCATAAATGAACAAATTCTTGAAGATAATACAGTAAGCTATTTTCAACAACTTGTTAATTTATATCCTTTATCAAGGTTATGAGAATATTTATTACATGTGAATTTGAGTCAGAGAATTCCTAAGTGTACATGAAAGTTATACATTTTCAACTAAACTTAATATTTAAGATACGCGTAGTTTTGATGGATAGTGACCTAGCAGTAGAATCCAATATCTGTATTTCGTCTTATTTTGGACTCGTTATCTGGAAGCATTGCCTGTCGGTGAGTAATGTTATTGCTACCGGGATTCGAACTCAGGGGATCACTTCAAACGCCAGAGCGTTATCCATAAGACTACAGAAATACAACAAACACTTCTTGTACAACGGGCAGTTTTTTTATAAATGTTTGTATAATACTGTCATTGATTGGACCGAATTGATCAGTCTCTGTTGGGACATGGGCTCGTGTGCAGATGCCTCGATATCACCTGTGTTTTAATTACAGTAATGATGGATGGTGGCTAGCAGTGGAGTCAGGACACGCGTTTCGTTCTATTTGGGACTTGTCAGCTGGATGCACCTGCGATAGATCATGAGTTCAAATCAAGGTAGGGACAACATCACTACTGGAAGACAAACACATCCAGTTGACGAGTCTTAAATATGACGAGATGGACATCCTGGATCCTATAATTAAAACACAGGTAATATCGAGGCACCCCGCACAAGAGCCCATAGGCTTATAGAGATAGATCATTTTGGTCCAGTCAACGATAGTATAATGCAAGCAATTGTACTAAATGCTTAGTTTGATAGATCAGCATTGTTGATACTGAGTAATGAATGGCAGTGAAATGGAAACCTGGTTCATGGAAAGGTTTCGAACTAGAGACCTCATAGTTTACATGTTTTATCAGTTATTAAATGTAATTACCTAATACCTAACGTGTTAATTCCCATAATAATTAAATGTAAAACTTTTGAAACTGAAATGTTCACTAACCGGTGTCGAGTTATTTGCTTTCCTTGGCACAGGTTACATGATATAAACCACAAGAATAGCACTTTCAAACAGGCATCACCGTCATATCAAATATTTCATATTGGATTGTTTTTTCATTAAGTTGATCATTATATTAGGTGAATGAATCAAACGTTTAAATATTTTCCGCATGTTCTACATGATATATGTGACTTTTCAGACGTTTTAGGATCATCATTAAGTTTACATTTTAAAATCTTAGTGAAAAGGATTACTAACTAGTACCTGGTTGTCATGAATTTACATCATGAAATAGTAAGCAAAATTTATCACTTTAATGATATTACATAAACGATTTGTAGTCAATGACTTCATTTTTACAAGGTTAATCATCATAAGTCATCACACTATGAGTGAATATGCCTGACATCTGCCATCGCCAGTGAGGTATCTGATTACCTATTCAGGGACGAGTAGACAGTGTTGCAGTTTGTTTCCTCCTGTTATACGACTGTGAGATATTGCCGTTAAGAAGAGATGTCTTTCTAGAATTACTCCTATTTGATGGGATCACCGTGTGACCAGGTTTGAGGTCAGGAGAAGGGCAGTGAGCAAGATAGTCAAGTAAATTGATGAGGTTGTAAACTTAATGACTGAGATAACTTGGATATGTGTCGTGGATGCCTACCCACCTCTTAATCCAATGTACCATGCTAGGGAAAATGGATGTGTTGGAAGAGAGTTCAAGGTGGCCAGATTAAAACACAATACCGTGAGTGCTTGTCTGAGTCGTGTAGGGAGGTGTAGACTACCTAACTGGAGTCCTCTAGACTATAGGAATCAGTCGTTCACATCGGTTTGGGTTGAGACGAGAAGACCTCAATCAGCAGTTAGTGTAATCACCATAGATATAGAGTTACATATAGTGGATTTACATTGCAGCCGAGCAAGACCTTCATTGATTGATGTAAATCTGAGGATTGGTTAGCAGGTGGTTTTCGTAACTCTGTAGTAGCTACTTCGAATCCTACCATTACCCAATTTTAATTTCATAGACTGATACCTAAAGTAAAAGCTTTAGGATACTTTGCATCAGAAAGGATTTTGTCTAAGCTTAAAAGCATGAAAAGGAAATAAAACCATGTATCATGCAAGAGTTCGAACTAATAACCTAATAGTCACTGTTCTGAAACTGTATCAACTAATCTACAAAGTTTGACCTTCGTTAGATATGTCTTCATTTCCTCTTAGTCAACTTTAACTCAAGGTTAAAACTGATTACACACAGACTATTATTTGCCTTTTTCCCGATTTCTGTAATAGGTATCTTTGTGAAAGTACAAGGAATTTCAGATGATCGATTATTCACCGTAACAGAAGGTAGTGATTCAGAGTTATCTTGTCATGCAATTGGTAAGTTGTAGTTTATTTTTATTTATATAAACAAGGATTTATAGGTGCTTTTCTAGCAATAACAGATAATTGAAATTATGGCAGAGTAGGAAAATAGACAAGGAATTATTGAAATACATGTATGATTAACTAATATAGGATGAATCTATGACAGTCAAGAATTTATGATGGCCATGGAAAAGACACAGGTTGAATGTATAATGCAGGTTTGAACTTCTGGATGGCTAGTGCTTCAGCTATAGATTAAATTCTTAAGTAGAACATATTTCGCCGTCGACCTTAGATTTATTTTCTCCTGTAAGAAAAGTTTTGATCAATATGTGAAAGACAATAAGACTCATTAGACCACATCATTGTGTATGTACCAGTTTATTTGCTCTTGTGGAGCTGTGTACACCAGCCGTACCATGCGTCCAATTGTAAAACCTGGCCGCAAACACTACCCAGCCTGGCTAGCAAAGACAGAACGGGGGTGTGTCTTCAGTTGAATAACAGAACACCTAGAGAGCTCAGGCTAATTGGGTTCTTCTCAGGGCTTATTGAAAATCCTCTACACAGTTCGATCAGACCACTCAAAGTGAGTTAGATCAAGGTATTTGTCTACAGCTGTATTTCTCAACCTGAAGATGGCATCCGACTCCGTTGATCGAGAAGTCTTATGGTAATGTCTCTCACTGAAAGGAGTGCCGAGTAAGTACATCACCTTATTGAAAGCTCTCTACTCGAACACTTGTGGGCGTGTTAGAGCCTAGAGTGAGATGTCCAGGGAACTATGCCCATACGTCAACATGGCCAAATTCTCCATTATTACTCAATTTTATCATAGATATTCTTATTGAGGTCTCAATTTCGTCACCAGGTTGCACAGACGTTAACCTAACCACTGGAGAATTTTCGTTAGACCTAGAATATGCAGATGACATAGTCCTATAAATTGAAGACGTTGACAAGATGCGGAGTCTTCTGAATACTTTCAGTGGGAATTTGAGAATGTTTGGGATGCGTTTCTCACCACCCAAATGCAAAGTATTGCTCCAAGATTGGTCTTCAACGGTGTCCCACCGTGCCTAACAATAAAGAGTGTGGTGATTGAGTGTGTCAACCACTTCACCCACCCTGGAAGTAGGATCAGACCTACCCTAGTTGCTCAGTAGCCGATGAAATCTCTGCATGGATACAAAAAGGCTCGGTTGGCTTTCATCAACTTACGCCATCTAAGGCGCAGCTGTGATATCCGATTGTCTATTATGGGTCACGTGTACTGCACAGCAGTCCGGTCTGTTCTACTGTATGGCTGTGAAACATGGCCATTGAAGGTGGAAGACATGAGAAGGCTTGCTTCAATTGTGTGACAACGGTTGGCTTCGTAGTATAGACCGTATTCCGTGGTGTCACCACGTGAGTAACGCAGAAGTCAGGGTCAGGCGTAGAGTTAGTTCCAGGCAGAAGAGATATGTCAACTGACGAGGTTGTGAACCTTCACCGACTGAGATGGTTGGGACGCGTGGTACGTTTGCCTAGTCGCCGATTGTCTCGTCACATAATGTTGGCCGAAGTAGTTCCAAGCTGAGAAAAGGCTCGAGTTGTCCAGACTAAAACATGGCATCAATGTATGAAGTCTCTGGCTGTTGGTTTGAGCCATGTGGGGCGATACAGAGTGGCCGGTCGGGATCAGTGGGACAAGCGAAACCGATGGTTGGAGACTGTAGGTGATATGGCTCAGAATGATGTCAGTGGCGCAGATGTATACACATTATCCTCATCTTAACGATGCTATACCGAATCTCACCATTTTCTCACTTTTCGTAGTTTATATTTCTTCTGGCTGAATTCTCTGCTCTTCATCTTCCACTTCATTGCGTTTTTACTTGATGTAGTGATATGAGGTGTGGCAACTCGGACCGTTACGCAGTTATGTCTGGTCCTATGTTGATATTGATGATGACTGGTGAAATACTAGCCATCCAAAAGTTAAAACCAACGTTATGCGTCCGTAAAAGGTACATCTACTCGTTATCATTGCCATGGCCACCCTAAAACCTTGACTGTCATAGACTCATCCTTTATTAGGTAACTAACTATACATGTATTTCCATAATCCCTTATCTATTTTCGTACTCTGTTATAGATATTTGAATTTGTTATCTTTTGTTTAATTATTATAACCTTTCAAAAAAAAAGGAGTTATTGATTCCTCTCTACTAATCTCAAAATCTTATTGTCTAGCATACACTCGATTCTTCAGTGTTTGTGAAAGTCTAAAGTCCTGATGTCCATCCTCGAATGACCTTGAATACACCAATAACAGAAGAGGTGATTTTTAATTACAATTTAAATCACACAAAAAAAAATGAAGACCAGTTACGATAAATATTTCATGTGATTTAGGAAATTTTCAATTTTATTGAGGTTCATTAATATAAGTGAAAAACTTGGGCATTGTGGTAGAATGTAATTCCATATTAGATTTGTTTATTTGATATACAGCACACAGTGATACAGTATTATTTACTTGATTACGTTCCGAGCATAAATTATCATTACTCATAATCATATCAATGTAATCACACAGCACTTCGGATATCTGATTTTATACTCCTATCACCTGATCTCTCTTTGTTTTTTGATTGGTAGTAAGTTTTCCATATCTCTGGTATAGGTGTTGCCTCATTCCTATTCCACATGTGTTGGGTGTGGATTCGATGAACAAAGATTCAGTGATTAATCTCTCTCTCCACCTAACTACATAAGACTTAAGTACAGTGGTTTTGTCCCACCCAGCCTATTGTGTGGTTGTGTGCTAATCAATGTAATGCAATGGCTGAGTGTTTTTCTAGATTATTGATCTTATTGGGGTCTGCCGTTCTATGTTTAGCTAAATTCCTATGTTCTGTTAATCTAACTGACCCCGACCGGCTAGTTTCACTCATGTATTTGACCTCACAGTCATTACATGGAATTTGGTAGATTATTTTATTTTGCTTAATTGGTTCTATCGGATCCTCATGCCGGCCGACAAAGCTTACCTCTAAGTGAGTTTGTTGGTTTAAATGCCACCCTAATTCCAACCTTGTTGAGAATCCTACGTATGGTTTCTGATGTTCCTTCCTTGTATGGTATCACAATAGAGGTGTTGATCTCCTTTCTACTTATGTTGTCACTATTATTTGTATTTGTATTAGTGTTATTATTTTGCTTCTTATGTGTTGGTGTGAATTTCTTAATAAAATGATGGGGATAATTATTAATTATTAACGCTTCTTTTATGTGTTTCAATTCCTTTTTTAAGTCCTTACAATGACTAGTGAGTTTCTCAGCTCTGTTATTTAGACATTTGACTAAACCCACTTTAACTGACACTGGATGAGATGACTTGAAGTCTAGATACCTGTTGGAATGTGTTGGTTTTCTGTAGACGGTAGTATCTACACCACCATCTGTCCTTCGTCTTATTCTGCAATCCAACCTGGGTAATTCTCCTTGTTCATTTCCTACCTCCTCGTAAGTGAATTGGATAAAATCAGATATCCGAAGTGCTGTGTGATTACATTGATATGATTATGAGTAATGATAATTTATGCTCGAAACGTGATTAAGTAAATAATACTGTATCACTGTGCGCTTTATATCAAATAAACAAATCTAATATGGAACTTTATTGAGGTTCATTATCAAAGTTTATACGAAATGAAACTCATCCGTATGACTGTATTATATTAAGTCTAGTGATCTGCGGCATAGATGAAAGTGGTCTTTCAAAAGAGTCTTTATTGCCTCAGCATTGTTTATATTCAAATCAGTAGATTGATTCATGAAATGAAACTTAAAGCAATGATTTGATAGTTTTAGCAGTGTATTCTCAAGTTTCTATTAACTCTGAAGTGATTAGTTATGAGAAGTTCTCCCGAAAGACCCAAATTTGTATATACTGGGTGGCACTGTAGTCACTAGTTATTCAAAGCGTCTCTTACCTGCATAAATACTCTGAATTCTGAGAACTATAGCGTTAATATCACTTGGTACTCTTTGCTTTGACTACATCCTGTTAGTTCAGTTGTACTCATTACCAGCATAAACCAAAGTATAATACATTCTACAAGTTGTTACAATGACATACATGTCCCTTTAAGAAACTCCTTAATTTGCTAAACATTTCAGCATTATATCATCATCATCGAAATTATTGAGGCAACTGTTCAGCTGAGATGAAATCACTTTCAAAATCAAAACACAATAAAAACGATACTGCTCTACTACCTTTGCTATGATCGGTTGTCTCAAGGTCATCAAAATTCTACAGTTCTATGATCATCGAAATGCCTGATACATAAAAATGTTTCTTACATTTCTCTCCTCCCCCCCCCCCTACAGAATAAGAATATTACTACGAAAATTATCGAAGCCTTATATAGCTGCCAATAGGTTACCAGTTCCTTGATGTTCTTGCCATCAAAGTCTTGCAGCTTGAAGCTTAAGTGAACTAGAAGTGATTTGAATTCACAAAAAGAACTTCGTCAAAGGCGTGGGTTTTTTCAGCTATTAATTTGACATAGGATTGAAAATAGTATCTTCCTGATTGTGATGGAATCGACTGGATTGGATCATGCAAAAAATTGTAAGGAGCAAGAATACGGGCATACACTGGACCGATGAAATGACTCTAGAAGATTTAGATTTTGTCAATGATGATTTATGTCGAATGTCGCACAAACTTCATCTACAGGAGAAAACCAACAGGTTGGCAGAAGAGGCGAGGCAGCAAATGAAGACGGTACTTCCTTCAGGGGAAAGTATGGACGACAGAGGTGATGAAGATACCTAATCAACAAGAACAGAAACAGCAACAAGCACCATCAGTGGGAGAAACCTAAAGGAAGTTGTCCCTTTCACCTACCTACCTAGATAGCATCGTTTCAACTGCCGGTAGTGGCGGTGGCACAGATGAAGATGTGAAATTCAGGATCGGAAAGACAGCAAGACAGCCCTTTCCTCATCATTTTCTACAATAATCAGTGCGGAGATCTACTGCACTGCACTGCACTCAGTATAAAGCATGAATAACATCCGGATTTCCAACACTAATTCAGTCAAGTAAGTCACTGCTTCTATGTGATAGTTGAGAGACTCGACATATTACGAAAAGCATTTCCAACAAACTGCAGGCAAGCATCACATGAACAGCTGCCACCTACGCTCACTCAATACTGAAGATCGATGAGATGACCAGAATAATAAAAATAAGCAACAAGCAGGTATGGCCTGTCAACGAACCGACTAAGAACCCGTCTCCCAACAAATATGTAGAGGAAGAAAGTGGAGATGGATTGGGGATACACTGAGTAAACCATTTGGAGACGTCACGCGCCAGGCCAGTCCGTTGAGTGGAACCGGCATATGAAATGACGAGTTTCGCGTCGGAGAGTGACATGGAGGAGATGGTGTGATGAAGAAATGAAAGCTTATGGGCAGTCGTGGAACCAGACTGAAAAGACTGTAGAGAACAGAGTAAAATGGGGACGTGATACATCCATCGAATACTTCTCAATCATGTTTGTTAAATTGTGATCACTGTCAGTCTGCTGGATAGTTATTTCTGACCAATGGCTTAGTAATGCTGTCTACAGGAAGTGATCACCTTTTGGTATTCTTTTGTACTGCGTAGGTTTCCTGAATTGTTTCAAGCTATCACACGAATATACGGGAGTAGTAATTGGACAATGTGGGAGGATATAATTCCATCTCAGCTGATTTGTTTGGTGGAGTGCACAGTGAGTGGGCGACAGAGACAGTATTGTTTACTGGATAATTGGAACAAGTACTGTGATTCATTTGAATAGAGAAAGAGTAACGGTTGTCGCAGAATAAAATGGTACCATTTGATTCTGTTGGTTCCTCGTCAGCCGTTTCAGACTAATAACTACTTAAAGGGCACATAAAAATAGAATTTACATATACATTCTGCGGTTCAATGAAGTTAGCTAAGGTAAATCAATATGGTGTGGTAAGTAACATAAACATCAGGATAAAACTAACGAGATATGCCGAAAACTTCCGTCATTTGTTTTCATTCTTGATTTCTTTAACTGAGATGCTGGTAAATGCAGCTGACAAGATCTAAATAGGGCGAAGTGCACACAGTCGAATGTACTAGTCATTATTACCATGGGGACTTTGGTTAAAACAGAATAAGATTCAGTCACAAAATTATTTTTTTAAGATAACAAGAAGGATGAGAAAGATAGACTGATTACTCATTTCTTATTGGATTTATAACCCTTGTTGCAGCCATTTTCTAACTTGAATGTCTTTGAATGTCAGATGATTTGAATTACTCTGTTTTTTTTATTACAATGGATGACTTCAAGGTAGATAATTGATGTCCTGGGTTTACAAGATATCGAGGGATTGAACCGTTAGAATCATTTGTTCCCCTGAACCATACATAAACTTAGTATCAAACGTTCAAAAACTGTACATTATGCCTTTGTTTCTGTTCTTCCATAGTAGGTACCACTACAGAAGCAGGTTAATTTGCACACATAAGCATAACTAAAATTGGAAAGGAACCTAGTGACGTCTGATTATAGAGAGGAATACGTTTTGTTCAGAGAGATGTTTAGACTCCCAGTTGATTTGAATTATCGCAACATCATCTGTAGAGTTACTTACTGTGATCTCAGTTAGCCTTTTTTTTAGATAACTGAGATTTTGCCCGCAGTCACTCATGGGTGATGAGAGAAAAGCAACTGAAATTCAAGTATATTTTATTTAGTGTAAGATGCTTAAACATAATCAATTTGATGATCTGCGCACTAATAGATCACTTTTAGCGTTTTTGATTATGGTATTATACGGGATCGATGGACATTTTGTAGAAAGTATGATCTTAAATCAAACCGAAGACATATCCTTCTGATAGGTGATCCAAAGTTAGTAGTTTCATATGTTCACATGTTCAGTCAATTGTAGTGGTCAGATCTGAACATTTGGTAGCTGATGTAATAAGTTCCTTTTTTATTTCTATTATCAGATTTCAGCACAGGTCAAGATTATGTCAGAAATAAGGTGACTTATGGTTGGGATTGGCGTCAAATGGATGGTGAAGCAGCTCATCTAAGTGAAATTGGTGATATATTACAAACTGATGGAAATAAACTCAAAATTGTAAACACTAAATACACTACACCGAAGAAAGGTCGATGTCTTATCACTGTATGGCCTGAAGAAGACGCTGCAGATCAACAACCACAATCATATTCTTCTGACTTCTTCTTTACAAATATACAACCAATCAGTCCAGCAGATAAACCGAGACCTGAAGAAATTCTTCCTACTGATGGTAAGTTTGACTGATTCTTAGGAAGTGATTGTTGTGACATTATCTAGACAAGTTAGTGAGTAGATGTCTAAGCTAGAACTTTCCGATTGATGCATATCCATAGGCTTTCCATGATATTCCATCTATTATTATTATTTATCCCTTGGGTTCCCAATGGAACATAGGGCTTCAGTAGCACGTCTCCAGTCCACTCTCTTCTCTGCTACCTTTTCAACCTGGCTCCATGACTGCCCACAAGCTCTCACTTCTTCCTCACACGTTCTCCTCCATGTCACCGTCTCCTCGGACGCCCAACTCGTCACTTCCCATGGGAGTTCCACTCGAGGGCCTGACGCGTGATGTCCACAGTTGGTCTTCTCAGTGTACGTCCAATCCATCCCCACTTCCTTCTGCATATTTGCTGAGTGAGACTTAATTCACCTATATGACACTTAGGCTAATTCGTTCTGCTTAGAGACTAGTTAGTATCTTTGCATTCTGATGACGATATAGTTTGAAAGTATAGTATTATAGCAAGCTGAAATGACAAGTGGAAATTCTTGAGTAGAATCTATTCTCCAATCAACCTATAAATAATTATAGAATATGAAATGACAGTCAAAAACTTAAGGAGTAATTGTCGGTTAAAGAGGTGAAAGTTAACTCTAGTAGTTTTGATTGTAGTTTACTATGAGACTGAACAGATTGCCGATTACTTGCTCAGCTGACTGTAAATATATATTACCACTTTTCTAATAATTGAATAGTGATAAGTGGCCATACTTGCGTTTCATAACTGAAATGATTACATAATTGATAAACAGACTAAATAAATCATAAATTTTCACGTATCTTGGCTGTTTCAGATTTCTACTTCTACCAGAGTGACTTGTTCCGAAGGAAGTATATGTATTAGGTAGACATTCCTGAAAAAGTATGAATTTATACTGGACGATGCTTGAAGGTGAGATGAAAATTTGGACTGTGGCAAGATTCCAACCAGAGACTACCAGGTTTCCGGCTCGATGCTCTACCAACTGAACTACAAGGTTTGAGTGCTGACCACATTTTTATTTCACTTCAGTCACCATGGTTTTGCCCAACTACCATGTGAACTCGGGACATGTTAGTATCATTTGATTGTATCCACACTGGCTGCCAAGTCAGGACTTCTCATCCCAACCAAAATAAAACTGAATGGAGAGTGGGAGCATCATACTGATTATTGGTGGTTGAAGTGAAATAAAATTTTGGTCAACAGTTGGACATCCTAGCTCAGTTGGTAGAGCATCGGGTCGGAAACGCGGTGGTCGCTGGTTGGAATCCGGCCACAGTCCAAATTTTCATTTCACCTTGAATAGTCACCCAGTATAAATACCGATCTGCCAAGCTACGTCCATGTCAGATAGTTAATTGATCAACAAAGCACATATGTTTTATCCTCAGAATGATACCTGTCGGTTATTAAAGGCATTCAATGCAAAGAAAGAATTTGTCTCCAACTTTCTGACTTCGTAGAAGTTCTTATTAAGAACTGACATCAGTTCAAGAAGCATTGGGAACGTGGCAGCACTGTGGGGTTTCATAGCAGTACACACCCTGAAGGCGCAATACTTCTCTTTGAGTTTGCAGATATGCATTGCTAACGAGTACTAAGAATTTTGAAATCTAGGTAGACCACAGCTTCTGATACATTACCTTCAATCATGTGACAAGGTAGTACTTTTGTTTTACATAAATCTATGAGGGAAGTATTGGAGACATAAGAAAGTATTCTCAAGTTGACGTAATTATGTAACCGTAGAAGAAGTTATCTAGGCCGAAAGGATAAGTAACCTTTAGTGATGAATCAGAATGAAATCAGTAAATATTGTCAGTTTGATGGTTTTGTGTTCTCTAAGCTGAATGGTTTATTCATGAAGCTTTCATTATCCCTCTCGACAACATAATTAGCACAAACTGATGGTGTTTCTGTCTAGAATAACAATAAGCACTTCACGATTCAATCATTCAGTTAACAGCATGCAACACCATCATAATCATCTTCCTGAGAAGCAAACATTCTTCATCATCTCATAATATTATAGGTTTGAGCAGAGAATAGATGAATATCCACAATAGATAGATGTTTGAAAATTTGGCTAGCTTAGAGGATGGGAGAGAATAAACTGTTAAATCAGTAAACAGTTGGAAGTTGGCAGGGTAATTGCAATTCCAGGGATATCTCTCTATATGAATGCATACCTTTTGTTGATTTCATATAATTGTATTACCCTTTATAGTTAAAAGTTTTGAATATCCCAACTTCATGACTGTGTAATATATGGGGAAGTTTTTCTGTCATAAGATAATCGTTACAGTTGGTTAACCGATTTATGTTCGTAATCGAATCCCACAGAAGGTGATGATAGTCTGAATGGTTATATGGTAAATTTTATGGCATTATTACTGAGTGATGCACATTTGAACTGTTAAGGTGGCACCAGTTTCCTCATGGTTGAAGATATGCTGTACTGGTTAGTGTTAGTAAGCGTTAAACCTAGGTGAAGGGTGTTCTCATAACTTCATGGACTATACTTGTAAATCTTAAAAGAAATCAGACTATTGTTTATTTTACCACAGAATTATGTCAGTGTAAACAATACTGACGAACAGAAAGCACTGAGAACTTGTTGCCTTTCAGTTGGGAACCTCTGTCATGTTACCACTCAAAAAATTAGATTAATAGTGATCAGTAGACAATGTAGGATTAGTCTTTTCTCATTTCAGTTCTACTAGTGTTCAAATTTACTTACTGTTGATCTCATCAACAGCACATTTGGAGATTTCTGCTATAAATGCAGTGAAAGCCATCTTAAGATAGGATGAGTAACTGGAAGAAACTCTTCATTGGACGAAATATATCCATCAAGACTTGGAAGAAGAATAAGTATATTTCAGCGAAGAGTCAATCTTCGGCGATTTCATTCTCAAAGCTATACAGTCACAAGTTTATACACAAATATTCTTGTATAAGGATTTGATAGTTGAAAACAGTTTGTCAAGCATAGCAACTAAAATGGTGTCAATATATGAGCTCTCATTAAAATGAATAAAAAAGAAGAAACTTTGATGAATAGAGAACATTTTCAAGTTAAATCTGATCATATATCTTATCACTCTCATCAGACTAATCTGCAGTTCTGATGTGTTTGGAGAGGAAATTTCTGTGCTAGGGAACGTCCTGATTGGAAATGGACTCCCAACGAACTTCATAGACAAAAGTATTAAGCCTAAACTTCACAAAGAGAACCAAAAAAGACACTCTATATGAATCTAAACTTTAAAGGTGATTCTGCCACTGACACTCTAAGAAGGAGGATATCAAACGATACAAGGAGAAAGTTCTTTGCGTCAACGCTGAGACTAGTATTCTCTTGTCGCCCAACGATTCCCAACAATTCAAAGGAGGAACTTTCACATCTGTCCTCTTCTATATGTATATTTCAGTTCACCCGCTCTTGTGGAGCCAGGTATATAGGTCGTCCAATGCGACTGTTATCCAGGAGTTGAAGAACACTATCCCATATGGTTACAAAGAGGTAACAACCTAGTTATAAGGAGTAGTGTGTAGTTGGGCCCATCGTGAACACAATTCACCTTGCCTGAAGAACTTCATTCAGTCATCTATAACGTGGAAAGAAACCTCCTAAAGGCTGTATATCTCCGTATTCTCTGCATCTCCAAAGCTCTTGTAATCCATATGGAGAAACTTTAACTTTGTAAGGATACACCTTCTCCTTTCAAGATTTTAATTTCCAGTCTTTGAAATCTCCTTTTGCTTTCCTGTATTTTAAAAATGTTCACTTCTTAATTAATTTGCTATCCTTTCTTGTTTCTACGCCCTTTCTGATCGCAATTCAGTTTCCAAGTATGTGTCGTCATGACATGAAACTTCTTTTCGAAACATCATTGTCCATCCAAGTCTATTCGTTATTATAATTATTCATTATTTATCCCCTGGATTCTTAGTGGAACATAGGGCTTCACTAGCACACCATTGCACTCTAGCTTCTGCAGTCTTTTCAGCCTGGCTCCATGACTGCTCACAAGCTTTCATTTCTTGCTCATGTGATCTCCTCCATGTCATTCTCGCCTCAGACGCTCAACTCTTCATTTCCGCTTCCTATTCCACTTGAGGAACTGGCGTGGCGCGTGATGTTCCTAATCGGCCTTCTCTTGATCTGCATTATTTGTAGGTGCGTAGCTTCGACTGATTGTGACTTTCCTTCCTTCTGAGTTAAATCCACCTTGCTGTCATGATGCTGGGGGAGATTGGTTCCCACTGCATAAGAACCTTCGATGGTCTTGGAGACATCATGATAAACACCCGAAAACTCAGTGTGCTCATGGTTTTCGTCTGGATGACAATATAGGAGAAGATTATTGACTCTCCAGTTAAGAGTTTGGAGAGTCCACTTCTATTCCATCTGCTTTCGCAGATTCCTAACACTTCAGTGCTATACCTTCTCATCTCTTTTGCAATCTGGGCAGCGTTGCTAGGTCCACACATGGTGTGGACATTCCATGTCCCCATGTTTACTTTCGCTTTCATCTAGGGAGAGAAGATACATCGGCCAATTGGTATTCCGAAGGCAGGCTTTCACCAGGTGGCGTCATTTTGTCTCCCCGATTCCAGCGAGGAACAAGTTGGTTTTTGTTTTGTGCTTTGAAGTTTGTTTAGCTATTGGATTGGTTTTACTGGATTGGTTAGGGTTGCTAGCCGTATGCTTAACCTTCCCTCTTTATGTGGGCTTAGGACCGGCTAGTAACTAGTGAACTAGTTAACCAGGTGAGGTTAAGTCTATTCTTACTCAGTGTTTATCATGGTTCCTTTCGTTTTTCTAATTTTAATGACAACTCATATATTGACACCATTTTAGTTGCTATGCTTGACAAACTGTTTTCAACTATCAAATCCTTATACAAGAATAAGTGTGTATAAACTTGTGATTGTATAGCTTTGAGAATGAAATAGCCGAAAAGAGACTCTTCGGTGAAATTCTTTCTCAATAACAATCACCTGAAGAAATATTGGGGAACATTATATATGCGGATAAACAACTTTGAATAAGAGTATCAGGCGAACTGATGAAGTTTACTTGTAATGATTGATAGTATAATTCTGTTCGTCAGTTCCACGTATCACTTCCAAAGTGATAAATTTCATCCATCTTTCGGATAAACAGGTGAATCATACAATTGACTGTTAGATAAACAGTTTAGATAAACATGAGTCTCTATTCGTCTCTCATCCCAAGAAAAAAAGATAATGGAGGAAAAGAAATCAACATGAAAACGAGATAAAAGATTGACATACAACCTAAAGGAGTAGTAAATAGAAGGAATAAAGAAGGGTGAGAAGATAAATCTTGATTCTCCCACTACATCGGAATCAAAGTGTTGTTGACGGACAAGGTAACGATAAACAATTGACCAATTTATCTTTATTTTTCATAAATATTTGTTGATTTGTTTATGAATGAATGAAGTTTCTTTTTGTGCTTTAGTGATGAAATGTTCTTCTTCTTTGTGTAACTGACGTAATTATCACCTTCTTCTCTGTTCTACCCTAACCCTACCCTACCGCCCTCCCCCCTCCAACCCAACTTTTATTTTCTCTATATGGTTAGCTTTAGATGACAAGGTGATATTTGATATAACCCCTATGGATGATAAACAGCGGATCAGTTTAACTTTGGACAAGAAAGTCGATGATATTACTGTTCAAGCGAAACGTAAGATGAATGTCAATATTATTGCGCTTAGTTAAATTTATCTGTTTATTTATTTATTTATTCTTCTTTTGTTTGTTAACTTTTCTGGACATTCCACGGTATCTATATATGTGTTTGTTTATTTATCAAACAACTTGTAAATCAACTTCGTGTTTCAAGGTAGTTTCAGTCATTCGAGGAATCATGGGAAATAAGCAGTTGAACTTTGAGGGAGTTGTGGGAATTTGGGAATATTTCAAGTTGTTATTCATCGTAGACTGACATCAGTTGGAGGAAAAAAGGGAACCTGGGAGCACTGGACAGCTGTTTCGTCCTAGTATAGAACTCCTCAGCAGTGCGCACCCAAGACCTTCAGGTTCCGCCGCCAGCACGTTGCCATTGAGCCACTGGGGGTCAGAATCCAATGCTTCATATTTCCAACTCCTGTTAGCTCACGATATAGCGCAACCCGAAGGTCGCAGGTTCCATCCCCGGCTGGGTCGTGGGTGCGCACTGCTGAGGAGTCCCATACTAGGAGGAAACAGCTGTCCAGTGTCCCCAGGTTTCCTTTTTTCTCCAACTGATGTCAGTCCACATTGAATAACAACTTGAAATAAGCAGTTGTTGATCAGTAGTTTCAGCTTATTTTCTCGCTTTATATTCTGGCAAACATATAACTAATACACAGCATCGAGTCATCCTCCTTCTCCTGTGACCAAATAGTATAAGTAATCAAATTACACTGTTGGCTATTGATGGCTTGCATAACTAAATGGTAAGTTATGTGGTTACAGCGCTAACTGACACTGGTTTGAATCTCTAAGGGGATATCAGTCCCCTAAAGATTGCAGATTCTTCTTGCTGATGAGTGCCAACGACCACGAAACACAGGTAGAACAAAGCTTTTTATCGACTACCTACATCCATCTTGAATCGGTCTAATCAAAATATATCATGAAACTGAGTCTGCTTGCCTAGTGAACAAATTAAAAAGTATTCAACAAAATGTGGTCACCATTTCAATTTGGACTAAATGAAATTGTTTACTCTCCAGAAAGCAATGAGTGTATGAACATACTATTACTGAGAGGTTGGTTTATGATCTAGCACCATTTCTAAGTGGAAACTATCTTTATCCTATGTTTTCAAAACAGTCATTTCTTAATCCAAACCTTTCAATTGAGCAAATGTAGCGTTATAAATTGATATCGTTTGACAAACTGTCAAAATTCATTGAGCATTGAGCAACTGCTTAAGTCTAATTTAAAATTAGTTAATTAATTGTACAATTTTCATTTATTCTAGAAATCAGTAAATCTTCTGACTCACTGAATGTATATACTACCTCTGAACAATAGAGACGGATTTCTAGTGGCATTTCAACTCATTTATTATTTTGTTTATTTGTCTCTTGAGTTCCTAGTGGAACATGGGGTTTCATTAGCGCTTCACCATTTCACTATCTACTCTGCGGTATATTTAACCTGACCGCACGAATACCTACAAACTTTCATTTCTTCTTCATACCATCTCCTCCATATCAACCTCAGACGTCAAGCTCGTTGTTTCCTATGCGGGTTCCACTAGATGCACTGGCCTAGCCTGGTATGTGATGTCTCCAAACCGTCTTCTCAGTAAATGTCCAATCCAATCCACCTACACTTTTTTCCTCAGCATATTTGTTGAGCGACACCTTCGTGGTTGGTTCGTTGTGGAGCCAGTCAGAGTTCCTTATTGCTTATTCTAAGTATTCTGGCCATCTGATCTTCAGTGTCAGTATTGAGTGAGCGTATGCGGAAGCTGTTGATGTGGTTTATCTCTACAGTCTGTTAGAAATGATTCCCGCAACGCGCTGATTCTCTCAACCATCACGTAGAATCTCTGACTTACTTGACTGAATTATTGTTGAAAATCCGTGTTGTTCACGCTTTATGCTGAGTGCCGTGCAGTGCAGCATATCCCCACACTGATTATTTTAGATTGATGAAGGAAGGCCTGTTTTGCTATCTTTCCGATCCTGGCTACTTTGACATCCTCATCTACGCCACCACCACTGCCCGTAGTTTAAACGATGCTGCCCAGGTAGGTAGGTAGGTCGGTGAAAGAGACTACTTCTTTCAGATTTCTCCCGTTGATGGTGATTGGTGTTTGTTGTTGTTATTCTTGGTTGGGTATTTTTTAATCACCTTCTCTATATTCACCTGAAGTGCCGTCTTCACTGCCTCGCCTCTTCTGCCAGCTTGTTGGTTTTTGTCTGTAGATCTTCAAGTTTGTGCAACAAGGCATTAGATATAAATCACCGTCGGCGAGATCCAAATCTTCTTCCAGGATCTTTTCATCAGTGAAACAGCGTATGTCCATCTTCTTGCTCCTCACAGTTATCTGTTGCATGATCCAGTTCAGTCCAGTCGAACACAATCAGGAAGACGATCGGTGATAGAAGGTGGTAACCTTGTCTTAGTCCATCCTGTCTTCACTTCAAAGGCATCACTGAACCTTCCATTGTGATTCACTTGGCATGTAGCATCATATAGCATATAGCTGTTGGATGAAGTTGATAATGTTTTGTGACACAAAAACCATAGTGTTGAAGTAATTGCCAAATTACTTCTCGGTCAACGCTGTCGAAGGCCTTTTCATAATGGGTGAATTTGAGGTGGAGAGTTGACTGCCATTCTATACTGTGTTCTATGATGATGCGTAACTTAGCTTTGCAATTTGATCGGCACATGATTTGTTCTTCCTGAGTCCAGCTAGCTTGTTTCAGTCGTAATTTTGAATGCAGCACATTTTTTGTTTCTCCGAATGATGCGGCTTAATATTTTGCTTGGGTGGGTTAGGACAGGAGCAGGGTTCCTGGTCATTATAATTTGCAGTCTCACTGAATTACTTGTCAAGATAAATTTAAACTATCACCTCAACTTACTTTCGTTTAAAAACAAGAGCTTTAACGCTTATGGTTTGAATCCCACTATGACTAAAGTCTTCATATCATTTTCAATCAACGATAGGCAAACAAGTTTACTAGTACTCTTCACAATACTTTAAATTAATCTGTCGTCTTCCATTTTAAATGTAGACAAGAGGTTTTCTTCTTAGAAGAAATTGGAACTGATATAAACTTGTTTGAAAAGCAAAAAAATGATAAGATATTGCTTGACTTTTAGTTGAGAGCTATTGTAACATTGAAATAGTGACCTTCACAATTCACGTAATATGCACCAGTTTTGTTATGGTTTTCAAAATATCGTATGACCTTGAATTTCTTGAAACAATCGATTATCATAAGTAGTGCTTCATTCCACCTACAGGAGTTTCTAATCCAGCTTGATTTCTACCATGATAAAGGGATGTAGTCAGAGAACTAGGATGTTAGAAAATATCCAGTTGAAATAGTCGATGCCCTTCAACCCAGTACAGTTTTATGGAGCAGACTATGAGCCATAGATGGAGCGGAATTTAAGCGCATTATCCAAGTTAAAATGTTGACAACGAAAGTCAGGTTAGATCCACAGCTTAGTTGGTTAGATAACATGGTTAGTAACTTTGAGGCATGTGAGTTCAACACTTTTAGATCTCATATCTTCTCTCAGTCTTCATTATTATCTTCATATAGAAATATCTATGTGTTGACTAGGCGTGTACGTGAAAATGTAGTCGGTAACTGTTTAATTTTGTTTCATTTTTCTGTCTAACTTTCACCAATCAACGTTTAATCTTATCCTCTTCATTTTTCATTTTAGTAGCTTCAACAAATTCACTATTAGATGAGACAACAGATCCTCAACTAATTTGTTATTCATATGATTTAGCCTATATTAATGGATTACCAGCACATAGTGGTGAACTTGGTGAATCTGTTATATTCAACACTAAAGAAGGCAAAATGACTATAACTAATCCACATTATACAACGAAACCACTAAAGATACGTTTTAATGCAATTGTTAAAGAAAATAATGCGTCTATTGAAGAAGAAGGAGAAAAAGAATCATCTATAGTTGGAAAGCAATCGCAATTGAAACGATATCGATCAGATTATTATCCTATAAATATTGAACCAGTAGATGGTAGTCAAAAACCATCTTGGTCTGATCAACCTGTACCAGTGTATGATAGTAAGTTGAATAGATTAGACTATAGTTTGTTTTGAAAGTTGAAATACTGAATATACTACTTTATTGAAACAGATGGTTAGCTTATAAGGCTATTGATTTCAGGTGTAAACGAAAAATCGTTGTAGTCCTATTAAAAAACTGTATTTCTGTATATTCATATTCACTTTAAAAACAAGCAACAAATGTAATTAAATCAGAATTTATCGGACTCATAAGTTTTAATAGTACCCATCAGTTGTTTACTCTACGTATATGCATTATTATTATTATTTATCCCTTGGGTTCCTAATGGAACATAGGGCTTCAGTAGCACGTCTCCAGTCCACTCTCTTCTCTGCTACCTTTTCAACCTGGCTCCACGACTGCCCACAAGCTCTCATTTCTTCCTCACACCATCTCCTCCATGTCACCCTCGCCACTGTTGCCTAACTTGTTGTTTCCTATCTGAGTTCCACTGAAGTACCTGGCGCGTGATGTCCCTGAATGGTCTTATCACTGCATACCCAATCCATCTGCACTTCCTTCTGCGTATTTGTTGAGCTATAGGTTCTTGCTTCGTTAGTTCGTTACCAGCCAGAGTTCCTTGTTGCTTATTCCTATTATTCTGGTCATCTGATCTTCAGTAAGGAGTCAGCATAAGTGGCAGTTGTTGATGAATAACTGTAGTTTGTTGGAAATACCTTTCGTAACGTGCCAAGTTTCTCAACCATATAGAAGAACTGACTTGACTGAATTGGTGTTGAAAATCTGAATCTTGTTCATTTACTCTACATACATGATCTTATATACTGTTATTTAATAAAGGAATACGCACACACACAGAATACAGCAGACTAAGACATTGACTGAAGCATAGCACCACGGAGTGAATCATTTACACAGATACGATTAGGTTGACAGGGAGTAATGAATTGATAATGAAAAATAAAAGGACTAGGGATGGATCACATCATTTCAAAAAGAACAATTAGTCGTTAACTCGATAGCTTGATAATGGTGCACTCTAAGAGAACATAAGTGTTAGATAAACAATAAATATTGATTATATTAGTAATGGTATTAGTGAGTGATAACAATGAGAATATGAATATAGAAAAGATTAAAAATTACGTCATTTTGAAACATTAATATATATATGAATAGAACTTGTGCACACTATGGTAGAATGTAATTCCATTTTTATTGAGTTATTAGATTTATCACACAATGAAGGAACAGTATTGTTTACTGGATTACATTTTGTGACATAATTTATTGTCCATAGTCATATCACGATAACTACACAACTTTGAGATATCCTTTATATAGTTCTAATTTCCTCGTCCCCTTTGTGATGATACAGGTAGTAAGATTTCCATGTTGTTGCTTGTATTAGGTCTTGATTCGATAAACAAAGATTCAGTTATCAATCCCCGTCTCCACCCTCCAGTGTTAGTTTTAAGAATTTTCACCTTATCCCATCCTATTCTGTGATTGTGTGTAATCGCATGCATAGCTATGGCTGAGCTCCTTTCTAAATTCTTTAACTTCCTAGGATCTACCAATTTTGACCTAGCTACGTTTTTGTGCTCGGATAGCTTAACTGACTCTCGTCAACTACTTCGACTGGCAGTCATTGCAAGAGATTTGGTTAACCAAGTTATTCTGTTTAATAAGGTCATAGGATCTTCTAACCTACAAAGCTTACTTTGAGGTGAGTTTGTAGGTTTAAATGCCACTGTAATCCGAGCCAGCCTCATTGAGAATCCCATGTAGTGTTTCTGAGGTGCCTCCTTTGTATGATAATACTGTGGAGGTTTTGAATTCTCTATTCACAGTATTGCCACTACTATTATAAACCTCATTATCAACACTCTTATTACTATTATTGTTGCTGTTATTACCACTACTATTACTACTATTAATAACTGTGTTACTGATATTCTTCTTACGATTCCTAAAGAGCTTATCAATTAATTTGGGAGGGTTATTATTCATGATTAAGGCGTCTTTAATATAGCTGGTTTCTTGTTTCAGATCTTCTGTTTTACTAGTAAGTGTTTTGGCCCTGTCACTTAAACATTTTTCCAACTCAACTTTAACTGGCACAGGATGAGACAAAGTGAAGTTTGAGTAACGATTCGAATATGAAGGTTTTCAGTAGATCACATAGTCTAAACTCGCATTTTGTTTCCGTTTTATTCGACAATCCAACATCACTAATTCTCCTGCACTGTTTTCTAATTCATCGGTGAATTGGAACATTGCTTAGTTCATTACTACGAACTGAAAATAAAAATATGCAGCAAATTAATTCAATTCTCACGTAAGACAAGCAAATTTAAGAGTTAGGTAACACGAGGAGTCATAACAATCTAAGGTAGTTTGCGTGGCTGAGGCGGTTACTTTGTTCTTCCAGGAAAAATGGTGTTGTTTGTAGTTGCGACAAACGAAATAGTTTAGACGATTAAGAATTTATGTGTTGCTTACTACTGACAAGGGAACACTTTTCTGTAGCCATTTAAAATAATTTTTATGGCGGGTTCACTCATTTTGTTTATGAAATATTTGTATTAGTGTGCAAAAATTCATTCATAATATATAAATTGCCTATCACCTACTTTTTATGTATTTATATTCTGCCTACTTATTTATTGTTTCAGTAAGCGGTAAATCTAACAAAGTACAAATTGAAGGATTAGATGAAAATGGCAATGCAGCTGGAATACCGGAGAAGATATGACACTGACGTGTTTAGTATTAGGTAGGTAGAGTCTGGAGTTGATCACTATTTATTAAATTGGTAATCCTCAAGAGGCATCACAGGTACTCTGTTTTACTGATCATGCAGTAAATGAATAACTTTAGCTGCAATTCTTATTTTGTGGTAATCAAATGGTTATTTAATCACCAGTCAGATATGTCATATTCCCAGACTCTTTCCTGTTAATTCCTATTATTTTGAGTATAGAATTATGACTTAGGATCTTATTTAGCGTCTACTGATTGTTAGTTATTTAAACCAACTTGGCACCTTGCGATGGACGAGTTTTTCGGTTACAGTAAGTGGTTGTCATTATAAGACGAAGGCTTATTAAAAGTATTCAACTCAATAAAGTACTTGACTGTTGACCTAGACCATGTAGAGAGCTGAAAGGTGCCCTACTGGAGTATTTGAAACGTTAGGAACCAGTAGTTGGAGACTACACTTCAAGGCTTGAATATTTTCAATGAACTTGCTTACTTATATATCATTTGTTGTCTGTGTGTCTTCTTTGTATGCTGCTGTTCAGTGTGGCAACTGGAAGTGACACAGTTGTGTTTTTAATCTGTCGGCTTTCATGTTTAATTTCATCATTATCATAATCGGCATCCCTGATCACTAATAACAGTCTATCAAGTCATGGTTATACATTGATGGATAACTAATGAGCAATCAGTTTCATGTTTTCCATCCTATCCATCCTTTCAGCAATATGGTCACTAAGCCAGGAAGCTCACTAACGTGGTGCACTTTGATGGACCTTTGTTGATTGGAGGCAGTCGGCAGGATGATAACCTACCAAACTTGATAGATAGAATCTAGCAGGTGTCAGGATAAGACAACCTGAAACTGATTGCTCTCCAGTGACCAGTCAATGTATATATTCCATTCCTACAGGTGGTCAATCGAAGCTTTAATAACTCAGTCATAACGCTGCTGACTCCAACATTAGATAACGTGGGTTCAGATCTTAGAGGAGAAGTCAGTTCCCTTGGCGTCTCAGATACTATTTGCTGATGAATGTCAACAATAGCGAAACCTAGGGGGATTGGAGCTTCCTGCAGACTACCTCTAAACAACTTAAAAGCCACTGTTATCTCATTGTTGACAACCGTTTAGTATGTGATGCATATAGTTGTCACAAATTAGATTACACTAACATCGAGTATTTTTTCTCCTAGTTAATTTAATCAGATTTGGTATCTGATAAGAGTTTTAGCTTTACTGGTAATCTAACACTGAAAATTGTCTACTCATTTAACCACTTAATCTGTTGATCAGTTTTGATGAGATTGTTGTCATCATTTATTTTTTATGTCATCGATAGGAAATCATCAGAACGTATACGTGTGTTCATAATAATCCTATCTTATTGCTGTATTGTGATTGGCTGTTTGATGCAGCAGTCAGTAGTTGGACCTTAAAGTGATTGGTCAATAAGAAACGTTCATTTACTACTAACACACTATTGGTAGTACAGATTAACTCATTGAAATATGATATCTGACCAACTGTGACTGCCTGCCCGCAACTAATCTCATACAGATAGTACAGTTTAAGTAGTAGAGATAGGTGAAATCACCTATGACTTAAAATTTGCTTTGAATATTAGTTGGTTGGAGGCAATGGGCAGGAAGCTCTGGATCTAGGTTTCATGCTTTCTGGCATTCATCAGCAAGGCGTATCTGTAACCTCAATGGAACTGATGTCCCGCCTGAGATTCGAACCCTCGTTACCCAGTGTTGTAGTCAGCAACTTTACCACTGATCTTTTCGGGCCGCGGTTGACCTCCTGTAGGACTGGCTTACATGTATTGATTGGTCACGGGAGTGCAACCAATTTCATGTTGTCTAGTCCTGAGTGCAGACCGAATCCTATCGATCGCATTTGCAATATGGCAACCAAGCTAGGAAGCTCAGCATCGCGGTGCACATTAGTAGCAGATGTTAGTCGGTTGGAGGCAATCGTCAGGAACCCCTTACCTAGGTTTCATGCTTTTTGGCACTCTGAATCTTCCACTCACATTCATAAACAGACTATTGTTTTTGAGACTGAACAGTTGAAATGACTGACAATCAATTCGAGACCAATCTTTTTTCCTGTCTTTTGAAATACCATTCCCTTGGTATTCACCAGCATATGCAACTTGATGACTTCAACCATTGCAAAGTGTGTCATAGTTTGGGTTAGCCACATTGAAGTAAACAGTTCTAAAGGATGTAACGGAAGTAAATCATGTGACCTGACTAAATAATATTTTCCGCATCAGAGGAACCTGGACATCCCGTACCAATGTTTATAGGTTCAGATGATAAGATCTACTTTCAGGGCCAGTTTGTGACCTGAATAGATTGATGAGTACTTCCAATGTGGATATCACTGTACATACACGTAGATTGATCGATACACATGTTACAAAGGTTTAGAAGACCCTAGTTGAATAGTACGTCATTTTGACAGTCTGTACCTAAGGATCTCATCGTCATAGTCACCTACGCTTGGGAAATTGATGATATGTCGAAGAAGCCAGACTGTTAATGAGCCTTTTTGACAATAAAATTTCAACTAGTAGTTCATATATTCATATTTATCACATATACTTCAGTCTCAACAGCCATATGGTAGCGCTGACGTTTTCCTTATACAAAATTCTAACTCATACTAGATGAAAGTAGCATTAGAAACCGGTTTTTCCAATAAGAGATGTATGAGACAATATAAACATGACCAATAGTCTTTAATACATAACTGACAACAAGGTTGGAATAGTCGAGTGTCAGCAAATGACCAATCAGTTTAGATGTAGATTATTAGACTAACTTTTGACCATTATGAGTTGGGATTTTTTAGCACCAAAAGACATTCGGTAACTTGAAAATCTTGTAAAAAGTTGGTCTTGAGTTAATGATTGGACTGCCTTCCATGTTTTAGATGAATCAAGAGGAAAATAAGAATACAGACGACAGAAGTATTCGTTTCATTCTACCTTTACCACAGAAGACTCTGTGGGGCATATTTTCGCCTAGAAATCTGTTAGTCAGCCTTTTTAATACTGACCGGATAGACCTTGAGCCTAGCTACAGAAAATTTACAACTATCTTAGCATGAAAATTTTATATATTATTAGAATATAAAAATGACATGTTTAGTATACCAATCAGATACAAATTAACTTGGGAAACTCAATGTCTGATTTTAATAAACACCTAGATAGACATGAAAGAGAACGAATGACAAATAGATCCGATCAGCCTGATGTAGTGGGCGTATATACAATATCGAAATCTGATTGGTCAGAAATTGTCAACCTTATTGTTAGTCATCATATTTAAGGCATCATAGAATCCTACTTTTGATCTACAAGAGCTACATTTGATTTACTTTTTAAATGACTACTCATATACTTCTGACGAAAGTGTAGAAAGTAACTATGTACAAAGATGATAGGAGTCAATCATTTATTCAGAAAGGAAAATCTGAAATTCATTTGACTGAAGTTTAAGGATGATCAAGTTCGGTTATAAGAAACATGAGAAACTCAAATCAGAACTGAATGTATGATGTCCAGCTGCAAAACATTTATTATGGAACTTTATGCTTCACTGAGCTGCGAAAATCAAAAGGCTAAGACCAGCCTGCGACTGTAACAAACTTTACTCAAAAAAAGTACATCGAATGTACACAATTTTTCATGAACATAAGAAGCCAGCAGGTCAAATCCTTATTATCATTGGTCGGTTATACGACAAATTAGCCAATAAGATTTTTCTTGAGCACGCAGTAACATAAAATAAAAGTTGAAAACCCAAAACATTTACCTTAGGAGTTGATGACTTAAAATATTGATTTTACATTTCAACCGTTTTTCTTATTAAACTGCTTTTTCAACATCTGGCGTAATCGGTTCATCTTTCTGAATATTCGAAAAATCGCCATCTTGTTTCCTCATTATTATTATTATTATTAGAAGTCCCTTGGGTTCCTAATGGAACATAGAGATTCACTAGCATGTCTCCATGCCACTTTCTTCCCTGAAATCTTTTCAACCTGGCTCCACGACTGCCCACAACCTCTCATTTCTTCTTCTCACCATCTCCTCCATGTCACCGCCTCCTTGGACGTCCAACTCGTCGCTTCTCATGGAGGTTCAACTCGACGACCTGGCCTGACGCGTGATGTCCCCAGTCAACCTTCTCAGTGTATGCCCAATCCATCCCCACTTCCTTCCACTGCATATTTGTTGGGTGATGATTTCTGCTTTGTTGGTTGGTTCGTTCCCAGAGTTCCTTGTTGCTTATTCTCATCATTCTGGACATCTGAGCTTCAGTAATGAGCCAGAGTAGGTGGTAGTTGTTGATGACTGTCTATAATTTGTTGAAAATGCCTTTCGTAATGCTCTGAGTCTCTCAACCATCACATAGAAGCACTGATTTGACTGAATTGGTGTTGAAAATCCGGGTCTTGTTCCACGTGCTGAGCGCAGAAGATCTCCACACTGGTTTTAGGTTAATGAATGCCTGTCTTCCTTTTCTGATTCTGACGTTGACATCCTCGTCTGTACCACCTATAGTTGAAACAGTGCTGCCTAGGAGGGTGGGTCAAAGAGATTACTTCCTTTAAGTTTCTCTTGTTTATGGTGATTGGAGTTTGTTGTTGTTGTTGGAGTTGTTGGTGCGGTATCTTCATCACCTCTGTCTTCTCTATATTCACCTGAAGTCCCGTCTTCGCTGCCCTGCCTCTCCTCTCTGCCAACTTGTTAGTTTTCGCCTGTAGATCATCAAGCTTGTGTGACATCAGACACAAGTCATCGGCGAAATTCAAATCTTCTTCTAAGCTCTTTTCATTGGTCCAGCTAGCGTATCCCCCTCTTCTCACAGCTCACCACTGTTGTCTGCTGCATGATCCAGTCCACTAGACCACAATCAGGAATATCATAGGGGATAGTAGGCAACCTTGTTTCACTCCTTCCTGTCCTCACTTCAAGAGCATCACTGAGCTTCCCACTGTGAACTACTTGGCCGGCATGTAGCGTCTTCATACAGCTGTTGTTAAATGAGGTTGATAAAGATTTGCGGTATTCTGTAGTATTGAAGCAGTTTCCAAATTACCTCTCGGTCGACGCTGTCAAAGGCCTTCTCAAAGTCGATAAAGTTGAGGTAGAGAGTTAAATGGACTGCCATTCAAAAATTCTCTGTTCTATGATGATGCGTGGTGTGGCGTTTCAATTTGGTCCGCACATGATTTGTACTTCCTGAATCCAAACAGCCTGTCTGTTCCGGTTGAAGTTGTGAATCCAGTGTATGCTTTAGTTTCTCCAGGATGATGCGACTTAATATTTCGCTTGCTCTGGGTGAACATAGGTGGAGCGTGATTCCGCACCAGTTCCTGCAAACACTGAGGTCTCCCTTCTTCGGCAGTTTGACAAGGTAACCCTTCTTCCAATCAATGGCCAGGTACCTTCTCTTCCTTCCACACCTTCTGCAATAGTGGTGTGGTGTGAGCATGTCCGCTGTTGTCTCTGCGTCTGTTCTCAGTGCTCCTGGTGGGATCCCATCTGGTCTTGCTACTTTCCCATATTTCAGTAGCTTTACGGCACTCAGGACTTCCACTTTTGTTGGAGGATTTATGTTCACTTGTAGTTCTGCGGCTGGGCTGTAGGTGGGATTCCTGGACGAAGTGCAGGTGGTGGTGGTGGTCGATTCAACAGCTTCTTGAAGTGGTCGGCCCATCGTTTCCTTTGTTCCTCTTCTTTCGTAATTAAATTTCCGTCATCATCTTTTATTGGTTTCGTCTGCGTTGATATCTTCCCAGATAGCAACCTGGTTATTGGATGCAATGTTGTCAGGTCTCAGTCTCTCCCACCTGCAGCAGCCTGTTCTGCTTCACTTGCCAGTGTTTCGTAGAAATGTATTTTGTCTATTCGTGCACTCTTCTTCACTTCTTTGTCCAGTCTTGTGATTTATACATTGTACTCAGTTCCTCTTGTCGTTGAGCATCCTTGCACTGCACTGGTTTATCTTCTGCTTCAACATCCTCATCTCCCTGCTCTATCAGCTTCCATGTGGACATCCGTCCAGATCCATTCCCTGTCCTCCCTTCTTTCTTCTTCCTTCCTCATACGGCTGTGCAGGTTTCTTTCCATATCTCTTTCGAAGACTTCCAGTGTTCTTCCACACAGGTTTCTTCAGGGATGTTACTCGATATCTCCCATTTTGTCTTGATGGCTGTCGTGAAGATTTCCTTTGTAGTTTCATCCTTCAGTTTCCGAGTGTTGTACTTGAACTGTGGTCTTCTAACACCAACTTCCTTGAAGGCTTTCAACTTGATTTGGAGGGCAGGTTCCTTGCACTAGATAGTGTTGTGTAGTCTGAACTTACATCTGCTCCTCTTCTTGACTTTTTGTCAAGTAGACTGCGTCTCCATTTTCTTGAGATTGAGATAAAGTCGATTTGATTTTTAGTTTAGTGTGTCTTGGTGTCTGGTGAAATCGATGTCGCTCACCTTGTGGATATCCTTGTGCATGAACACACTGCCTGACTCCAATCACCAAGTCGTTGAATGCACAGAATTCTGCAAACAATTCTCCATTCTCGTTCATCACCTCACCTCACCGAGCGCTTCTCGACCAATGATGGATGAGTTCTCTTCCTGTGTTTTCTGCTCCCAGTCTGGCATTCATGTCGTCCATTAGAATTTTGATATCGCCAACTGGGGTGGTGTCTTGTCCAATGTTGATTGAAGTTGTTTGTAGAATTCCTCCTTTTTCTTGGCTGCCTTGCTGGGTTCAAACATGAAGCGGTCATTCCATGTCCCCACGTTTACTTTCGCTTTCATCTAGGGAGAGAAGACACATCGGCCAATTGGTTTCTCGAAGGCAGGCTTTCATTAACCGGCGTCATTTCGTCTCTCTGACTGTAGCGAGGAATGAGTTTGTTTTTATTTTTCATATTTGGTTTGTGCTTCGAAGTTTGTTTAGCGGTTAGATTTGTTTTGCGGGGTAGGGTTGCTAGCCGTATGCCCAACCTTCCCTCTTTACCTGGGCTTAGCACCGGCTACTAACTGTAATCTAATTCTTCACTTTCATCTACCAAATTATCCATCCGGTTTTCAATAACGTAGTTGGAGTAGATTGAGTATATCTGAGGCAAAACACCAAAATATAGGTCAATTCATTATGTTCTAGAAGCTCGATCGTTCTTTCTAACTTTAAATTTGCAAACCATACTAAATGTCTGAAGTTTCTTTCATCCCTTAATTTTTTTCGCATACCTTAACCATTTTGATTGAAGTACATGGTTCCAACAGTATCGAACAAACCAAGATTGGATGGATTCTTCATGTCCCCAATATGATGTTTGACAAAGATGTCATTTTGGAGAATTCAATTCTGTCAGATCGCAGTACATGAGGATAGATGTATCACCTAGAAAGGAATCCACTCCATAATGTCTGTTATGCTATCACTACCTGTTGTCGACTAAATAAATTCTTATCCTTACAGTACTAGAGTTCAAACCCATTTCTAATTTGTTGATTAGAGGTGTCAAACAGTGAATCAGTACAATTTATATGGTGACTTATAATGCAACATACCCTCCTTCTGCTTAAGGAAAAGTCAGAAAACTCACAAAGCTTTTAGACACACTTGTAAGATTCACGAATCAGTATACATTGAATATTGAATGTCTTATGAACTAAGTTACTTCTGAATGCTTCCACTTTTGTGCACCAGTTTTAAAAGACAGTGAATTGTAGAAGACTGTGTTGACAAACTTTGCGTAGACTAGCACAGTTAACGACTTCCAGAGACCTTCAGTCTTACTGTGATTAAGAAGTTAAAATGGAAAAGTTAAGTTTGATATGTGCACATACTACTTATAAAAGCATATGTAAGTACTATGTAGTTTGATGTCGCAGGAAAAAGCTATTGGAAAAAAATATTTCAAGAAAATAAGTAAGTCAACGGAAAAAGCGACAGAAACTGATGAAATAATCCATCTCTAGTGTGGAATATGGAGAGACTGTTTGTGTTGACTGTGTTTTGGGTGGTTAATTGTGTTTTCTCAGCAACACCATGTCTCATACTACTTATATGTGTTCTTATAAGTAGAATAGACCATATATGAACCAAAATGCCATAATACCAGTTATTTTTAAGAATAAATTCCTGTTGAAAGCTAGCGAATGCTGTATCCTCAGTCACGCACACACTTATGTAGGAGTCAATGAGCCACACCTGCCGCCTAAACCTCGGTAGGTAGGGTCGGGTTCGAACCCACTACCCATTGGTCAAAAGTTATCTCCTTAAACAAATAAGCCACTGCTGCATAATGAAGCTGACTGATGTTTGACAGTTGTACTTTGAATAGTTGTCTCTGCATAATTTAATTATACTGTTGTCTTCAAATATTTCGTAGATAATCTCGACCTGGAAGTCGACTTGAAGAGTACAAGTTACACTTGGCAATTCATTGACGCTGAAGGTAATCCAGTCAATCCAAGTCGAATTGGTGAACAAGTTGAAATTAAAGATGGACGTTATTTGAATATTAAAGGCTATCGTAAATCAATTGTTAATGATTATATTCGTGGACGTTGTGTTATCATGATGACTGTACCACTTCCGATTGATGCTGAAACAAGAGATGATCTTCCACCTATTCAAGAATATGGATCATCTTACTTTAAATTTACTAAGAAATTAGAAGAAGGCCACCAGGAGACAACAGAGACTTCAGTTACTGAAGAAGGTGAGAAAGTTGAAGAAACAACTACATCTACGGATGAAGTAACTGAAGGAGTTCAAGGTAGTTATTAACACGCTTAATACTTGTCTTTGCATAATATTAACCGAAAAATGTTTTTGAAAATCTATCACTATTTTCCCAGAAAGGTAGTCAAACACAATGAATCAACGTGGAACTACGCACATAACTACGTCGGTTCAAGTTGTCACACTTCACAGTAGTGTCCAAAGAGCTGGTGGATAGATAAAGGAGTGATATCAAAGTAGATTAAGGTGTATCGAAATAGAAGAAGTTTTAAATTGAAGCCCAGTCGAAATACCTGAGCTTCAGAAGACATTGAAGAATGAATACATCTCAGTCACTTTTTTTCCACATGGTCGATACTCCTAAATTCCTAATGCTTATCAACAAAGTTTGTAACTATCAGTATAAAATTCGATTATTAGTTTGACTATCTGAGATAGTACTGGTTGTTTGACAGACCTGTACTATTAATACTGGGTGATGATTGAGGGTGGGATGAAAATTTAGACCACGACGGGATTCGAATCAGTGACCACTGGGTTTCCGACCCGAGGCTCTACCAACCGTGGATATTCAAATGATAATCAGTATGATGTTCCTCCTCCCTTCTGATTCAGTCACATTTGGATTTGAATCAGAAGTCCTGATAGATGGGCAGCCAGTGTGAGTACGATCAAGTAATACTATTGTTTCACGAATTACTATAGTAGTTGGGTCAAACTCACGGTGATTGAACTGAAATAAAAACCTAATCACGAGTAGGACATCGTAGTTCAGTTGGCAGAGCATCAGATGGGAAACCCAGTGGTTGCTGGTTCGAATTCAGCTGTAGTCCAAATTGTCATTTTATCTTCAATCATCACCCAGTATCTATAAAATATGAATCAGATCACCAAGAGATTGGCTTATTTACACATATAGGAAGAAGCGAAGAATGATCAAGAAACTTAATGGTGGATAGTGGCTAATAGTTGAATCCAAGGTGCGCGTTTCGTCCTAGTTGTGACTCATCAGCTGAATGCACCTGCCTCCCAGTGAGTGATGCTGTCCTCACTAAAGCTGTAACCCAGGACCAATCACTTCAAACCTCAGAGCGTTATTCACTAAGGTACCAACTCACAATAGCAACTTCTTGTGCGACGGGAATAATTTCTATGTTTTCAGTGTATTATCTTGTCGTTAACTGAACCGAGTTGATCCGTCTCTATTGGCTTACGGACTGTTGTACGGATATCTCAGTATTATCTGTCTTTCAATTTCAAATAACCACATTATCATGAATAGTTATGAAATAATCTTTCACTCGAAATTATTCAGTATATACTGTCAAGTGACAGCTTGAATCATAAAAAAAACTTGTGAATATCAGGGTTAATAATTCCTTTTCACCTGCTTTCAAGGTCATTTAGACAGATGAAAGTTTTAGCATGAAAGGATTTGATTTTATTGTCTATTTTTGCATTATGTTGTATACCATTCGAAAGGTAACATGGATCATTGGAAAGACGTTTCAGAATCATCAAATAAGGAGTAGAGGGTGGAGTGGAGTGAATACTTGAATGAAGAATCACTGATACAGTATATCAGGTGCTATTCGAACAGTAAACCATTAAGTGAAAACGATTCTAGCAGTAATGAGAGAAACTATAACTATTTGTTGGTATGCTTGTAATTCTTCGTTGTTATACTGGATCAAATTGTTCGACCTCTGTCGGTATATGGGCTCCTAAGCGGATGCCTCAAGATAACCTAGCCAGGTCGAGGTAGGACAAAATGCATGTCCTGGATTCCTCTGTCACCCAAAAACAAGTCAGTTACCATAATTAGAACGACTGCTGTTGGTTCATTGTCTTCTGTATGGATACCTTAGTAATGTAATTAATTTCAGTGTGATAGTAACGATTGTTAATAGTTAGAAGTAGTATCTAGAATGAACGCTTAGTTCTGTCTCAAACTCATCAGCTGACTGTACCCTCTTTTAATAAGTGACCAGTTTATTGCTATTTGTCACTGTCCATCATTACCATTCAACTGAAATTACTGTCAATATCGAGGTATTTGTATACATGTCAATAGCCCAACAGTTGCTGATCAATTAAGTTACAATCAGTCAAGAAGAAAAAACTTACAGGCTGTAACATCACACTATAAGAAATCACACAATGACTGTTGAGTTTCACTCCTATCATACAATTGATGAAGATTAAATCTAGCTGAATAATTGCAAATAGGATGAGTCTGTTATTCTGAATTCCATTAATAGTCACTAAACATCTTGATTAACCGAGGATGTTGGGGAGGGCCATTTAAAATTATCACCTTACCTGCTTAATTCATCAGATAGAGACAATTCTCGAAAAAGAGGAACGGTCATGCTGATGGACTACTTTATGATAATTATTAGGATATAACTTGGGGGTTTGTGGGGATTTAATGATTTCAGGTTTGTATTCATCATGAACTGACATCAGCTAAAGGAACACTGAAAAACTGGGAGCACTGGACAGCTGTTTCGTCCCACTATGAGACTGCTCAGCAGTGCGCACCTAAGACCTCACTCCAAGAAGGGTTGAGCCCGGAACCTTCAGGTTCCATGGCCAGCACGTTATCATTGAGTTACTGGGGCGAAATTCGCTGGTCGATATTTCCAACTTTTGTCGGTTCATGACGCAGCACGACCACTACTCAATTTGGAGATCATGGGGATTTAGTGATCTTATGTTTGCATTCATCATCTACTGATACCAGTTGGAGGAACAGTGAAAACCTTGCATTACAGGACAGCCGTTTTGTCCTGGTACCGGACTCCTCAGCAGTGCGCATAGACAACCCCGCTGTGGGTGGGACCCAGGACCAGGCCACGGAATCCGAAGGTCCTGAGTTCGATCCTTAGTGGGGTGAGGTCATGTGTGGGCATTCTGAGCAGTCCCATACTAGGAAGAAACACCTGCCCAGTGTTTCTCCAACTGATGTCAGTCCATGAGGAATACCATCTTGAAATTATTATAATATTAGGGTTTCAACAGAGCTGATAGAAACTGCCTGTGAAAAATTTGGCAGTCACGCAAGTAGCCTAATATCACTTTTAGGTTTCCTGTTTTCCGAAATTCTCCAGGCTAACCAGCAAAACATAAGCGTGACGAAGAAATACCTAGTATTTTCTCAGACAAGGCAAACATTCATCACGTTTTAAATAGTTCTCCAAATGATGTCAGTCCATGAAGAGTACTGGCTTGAAAGAAATAAAATCCCTAAAAGTGATAAATGAAATAACTATCTATTACCCCAATTAGTGACATGGTTAGACATGGACATTTGAAGTTCCAACATTATCTGGAGGCATATCATCAACTGAATTTTTTCAGCATTAGTTGCAAAAGATGATGACACTCGTAAGTATCTATTAACCAGGGGTGTGTGTGTGTGAATAACCAAGTTACACAAAAACTAATCTTCATTCCGAACACATCTAAAATATTTTGACACAAGAATACCAACTTTAAACGATGTAAACATCAATTAAAGGTAATGAAAACCGATAGAAATGAATATTTGATGTTCCATTAGACTCAGTATGAATGCAGCACAACAGCGAATTTCCACATGAATTCATGGAAAAAAGTCACCAAAAGTTAACTTGCACAAATCAAATGAATAGCAAAGCATTTACGAGAACCGGCGCATAATCATTCTACTGTCCACAACAAGCAAAATATTAAACAGCGGATCAAATTGAAACGCTACGCTACACATCATGATAGAACACAGCACAGAATCACAGTCAACTGGAATCTACCTCAACTTGATCCACTGAGAAAACGCCTTCGATCGAGCCGTCGACAGAGAAGTGATTTGGCAGGCAGCTGCTTCAACACCACGGTTTCAGTGACACAAACCACTATCAACGTGATTGAACACCAACTATCTGATTGCTATGTGATGCTACATGCGAAGTGATTGACAATGGGAAGTTGAGTGATGCCTGTGAAGTGGAGACAGGGGACAGCATTGAGACACGGTTGCCGCCACCTACTATAATCGATGATCTTCCAGATTGTGGTTGATTGGAGTGGATTGGAGTGGACTGGATTGGAATGGATTGGAGTGTAGTGAAGTGTAGTGGAGTGTAGTGGATGATGCAATAGACAATTGTGAGGAGGATAAGGTGGTCATGTGTTGGCTGGATGGATGGAGAGACACTGGAAGAAGATTTGGAATCCATTGGTGGTGAGTTATGTGTACTGTCTCGTTGTAGGAAGTGGAAGTGGAAGATGTAGAGGTGGAAATTAAGAAGTTGGTAGGAGAGGCGAGACGAGACGAGATGAGGTGAGGTGAGGTGAGGCAGTGAAGGAAGACATGAGTTCGTTGAGTTGAAGGTAGAGAAGAGAGATGTGAAGAGAATACCGAATCGACAAGAAGAGAAACAAGGAGAAGCACGAGTGAGTATGAGTGTGAGAAATGTGGATGAATTGGAGTGTTTCACGTACCCACCCACCTACCTACCTACCTACCTACCTAGGTAAAGCAGCATCTTTTGAACTAAAGGTGATGGTAATGACGGGATGGATGAGGATGTCAAAGCAGTGAGGATTGGGAAGACAGGAAGACAGGCCTTCCTTCATTAGTCTGAAATAATCAGTGTGCAGATCTGCTGCATTCACAATAAAGCGTGAACAACATCCGGATTTTCAACACTTATTCAGTCAAGTAAGTCAGTGATTCCGTGTGATGGTTGAGAGGCTTGGTGTGTCACGGAAAGCGTTTGAACAAACTGCAGACATACACCATTTGAACAGCTGGCACCTATGCTCACTTGATACTGACACTGAAGTTCGATGAGATGAACAGAATAATAAGAATGAGCATGAAGGAAGTCTGGCTGGCCCCGCAACGAACCAACCAACAACCTATCGTCCATCGAATATGCAGAAGACGAAATTATGGATGAATACAGCAAAAACTGAGAAGACCATTTGGGGACATAATGCGTCACGTCAGGTCAGGTCGTCGAGTGGAAGCCAGGCGGGAAATGACGAGTTATGCGTCTGAGGGTGAAATGTAGGAGATCGTGTGATTAAGAAATGGGAGGTTGTGGACAGTGGTGGAGCCAGGTTAAGAAGACTACAGAGAAGAGAGTAAAATGGCGTTGTACTTGTGAATCCTTCTGTTCCACTAGGAACCCAAAGGGTAAATAATAAATAATAATAAGTTGCCAGGTAGCTAAACGGAAAATCTGGAATAAATCAGAATGTAGTTCACGAGATATAATGATAGCAGTGATTACATTCATTGTAACAACGAGGACTTCTCAGCACTAATAAATAAGATTTTTTACTTATTATTACGCCTACCCTTGTTAGTAACGTGAATCTGATTTCTGGCACTTTATGATTATCATTTTATGGATTAAAAGTGAATGTAAACGAAGAATATTCCTACAGATTGATAATGAAGACAGTTTCCATGTCAAATTGATACAAATTGAAGAAACATTGAAAACTTGAAAGCAGTGAACATTCTAGGTTCGAGTCCTAGTAGGGAAAATATTACTTACTAGAAGATGAACACATCTGACTGAATAAAAAGGGATGTACACACTGAGTTTCACTGCTAACCACTATCCATTATCCATATGTAAACTGAAAATACTAGCAACAGTGTGGTATCTGTAAGGTGATCGTTTAATTCCATCCAATCAATGCCGCACACTTACATGCTACGATAAAAGAACTATTCAACTAAAGTTTATCTTTATGTTTTTTTATTTATTGATTACACCAGTTAGCCTGGTTAACTAGTTCACTAGTTACTAGCCGGTTCTAAGCCCGAGTAAAGAGGGAAGGTTGGGCATAGGGCTAGCAACCCTACCCCAGAAAACAAATCTAACCGCTAAACAAACTTCAAAGAACAAACCAAATATAAAAAATAATAACAAAATTATTCCTCACTGGAATCGGAGAGGCGAAATGACGCCACCTGGTGAAAGCCTGCCGTCAGGAAGCCAATTGGCCGATGTGTCTTCTCTCGATGAAAGCGAAAGTAAACGTGGGGACATGGAATGTCCCAGCAAGGCAGCCCACATTGCAAACGAGATGAGAAGGTATCACATTGAAGTGCTTGGAGTTTGCGAAAGCATATGGAATGGGAGTGGACTCTCCAAACTGTCAACTGAAGAATCAATAATCTACTCCGATATTGTCACCCAGACGACAACCATGAGCACACTGAGTTTTGGATTGGCTATCATGATGTCCCCATCAGCATCGAAGGCTCTCCTTCATGCAGTGGGAACCAATCCCCTCCTGCAGGATAATGACAACAAGGTTCAACTCAAAAGGAAGGAAGGTCACAATCATACAATGCTACTGCATGCACCTACAAATAATGCAGATGAAGAAAAGAAGGAGGAATTCTACAGACAACTGCAATCAACACTCGACAAGACCACAACCCAGTTGGCCATATCAAAATTCTGATGGGTGGGGTGACATGAATGCCAAACTGGGAGGGGACAACACAGGAAGAGAACTCATCCATCATGGGTCGAGAAGCGCTCGATGAGGTGAGGTGATGAATGAGAATGGAGAATTGTTTGCAGAATTCTGTGCATTCAACGATTTGGTGATTGGAGGTGAGGCAGTGTGTTCAAGCACAAGGATATCCACAAAGCGAGTGACATGGATTTCACCAGACACCAGGACGCACTACACTAAAAATCAAATCGACTTTATCTCAATCTCAAGAAAATGGAGGCGCAATCTACTTGAAAAAAGTCAAGAAGAGGAGTAGATGTAGGTTCACACCACATACCACTATCTAGTGCAAGTAACCTGCCTTCCAAATGAAGTTGAAAGCCATCAAGGGAGCTGGTGATAGACCACAGTTCAAGCACAACACTCGGAAACCGAAGGATGAAACTACAAAGAAGATCTTCACGGCAGCCATCAAGACAAAATGGGAGATATCGAGGAACATCCCTGAAGAAACCTGTGTGGAAGAACACTGGAAGTCTTTGAAAGCTATGAGAAAAGAAACCTGCACAGCCATATTAGGAAGGACGAAGAAAGAAGATAAGGAGTGGATCTCAATGGATACATAGAAGCTGATAGAGCAGGGAGATGAGGATGGTGAAGCAGAAGATAAACCAGTGCAGTGGAAGGATGCTCAACGACAAGAGGAACTGAGTACAATATATGAAACACAAGACTGGACAAAGAAGTGAAGAAGAGTGCATACAAAGACAAAAGACACTTCTACGAAACACTGGCAAGTGAAGCAGAGGCTTTCGCAGGTAGGAGAGACTGAGACCTGACAACATTGCATCCAATAACCAGGTTACTTGCTGTCTGGTAGGGAAGAGATCGACTCAGACGAAACCAATAAAAGATGATGATGGAAATTTAATTACGAAAGAAGAGGAACAAAGGAAACGATGGGCCGACCACTTCAAGAAGCTGTTGAATCGACCACCACCACCACCACCTGCACTTCCTCCGGAAATACCACCTACAGCTTAGCCACAGAACTACAAGTGAACACAAATCCTCCAACAAAAGTGGAAGTTCTGAACACCATAAAGCTACTGAAATGTGGGAGAGCAGCAGGACCAGATGGGATCTCGCCAGGAGCACTGAGAACAGACACAGAGACAACAGCGGACATGCTCACACCACACCACTATTGCAGAAGACGTGGAAGAGAGAAAGGGAAGGTACCTGGCCATTGACTGGAAGAAGGGTTACCTTGTCAAATTGCCGAAGAAGGGAGACCTCAGTGTTTGCAGGAACTGGTGCGGAATCACGCTCCACCTCTGTCCACCCAGAGCAAGCAAACTATTAAGCCGCATCATCATCGAGAGACTAAAGCATACACTGGATTCACAACTTCAACCGGAACAGCCAGGCTGTTTGGATTCAGGAAGTACAAATCATGTGCCGACCGAATTGCAACGCCACACCACGCATCATCATAGAACAGAGTATACAATGGCAGTCCAGCTAACTCTCTACCTCAACTTTATCGACTTTGAGAAGGCCTTTGACAGCGTCGACCGAGAGGTAATTTGGAAACTGCTTCAATACTACGGAATACCACAAACCTTCATCAACCTCATTTGACAACAGCTGTATGAAGACACCACATGCCGGCCAAGTAATTCACAGTGGGAAGCTCAGTGATGCTTTCGAAGTGAGGACAGGAAGGAGTGAAACAAGGTTGCCTACTATCCCCTATGATATTCCTGATTGTGGTCGACTGGACCATGCAGCAGACAACAGTGGTGAGCTGTGAGAAGAGGGGGATACGCTAGCTGGACCGATGAAAAGAGCTTAGAAGAAGATTTGAATTTCGCCGATGACTTGTGCCTGATGTCACACAAACTTGAAGATCTACAGGCGGAAACTAACAAGTTGGCAGAAGAGGAGAGGCAGGGCAGCGAAGACGATACTTCAGGTGAATATAGAGAAGACAGAAGTGATGAAGATACCGCACCAACAACTCCAACAACAACAACAACAAACTCCAATAACCATCAGCGGGAGAAACCTAAAGGAAGTAACCTCCTTCATCTACCTAGGCAGCACTGTTTCAACTACAGGCGGCAGTGTCACAGATGAGGATGTCAAAGTCAGAATCGGAAATACAACGAAACAGACATTCATTAACCCGAAACCAGTGTGGAGATCTACTCCACTGCACTCAGCATGAAGCGTGAACAACATCCGAATTTTAAACACCAATTCAGTCAAATCAGTGCTTCTGTGTGATGGTTCAGAGACTCAGCGCATTACGAAAGGCATTTCCAACAAATTACAGACAGTCATCAACAACTACCACCTACTCTGGCTCATTACTAAAGCTCAGATGTCCAGAATGATGAGAATAAGCAACAAGGAACTCTGGGAACGAACCAACCAACAAAGCGAGTAATCATCACCCAACAAATATGCAGTGGAAGGAAGTGGGGATGGATTCGGTATACAGTGAGAATTCCGACTGGGGACATCACGCGTCAGGCCAGTTCGTTGAGTGGAATCCCCATGGGAAGCGACGAGTTTGGTGTCGGTGGCGATGGTGACATTGAGGAGATCGTGTGAGGAGGAAATGAGAGATTGTGGGCAGTCGTGGAGCCAGGTTGAAAAGATTTCAGAGAAGAGAGTGGAGTGGAGACGTGCTACTGAATCCCTTATGTTCCATTTGAAACCCAAGGGACTAATAATAGTGTAATAAAATACAATAGTTACTTTCATTATTATTATTTCTATTTTGCGCTAAAGTGATATGCTCTGATGGATATACTTTGTTATTAGAAAAGCTTTATTATCAATATTTAATGATATTTTCGATACTTTCATTGGAGATTAAATAACTCTGATTGAGTTTAAACATAAAAAATACTTCAAAATGAACCCTAATTCAGAAAGGTTCACCGAGGTTTCAAACTTCTTCATACTCATTACCAAGGTAAATTTGCAGATTTTGGGGTACTCATATTATGTTTAGAGGCTTAAAACTACGTCACTCTGACCTGAATTCGAAAAGCTTATGGTTAGGTTATTGACTTCAGAAGTAACTTACTCTTAGCCAGACGATAGCTTTAGGCAATACTGTCACTTTCACACTGTTGTTTGTAGTATCTATCGTCTGTCAGCCTGCAGTCGTGGAATAATTTATAAGGTTTCCTACCTCCATATTAGATTTGTTTATTTGATTTATAACACACAGTGATCTAGTATTATTTACTTGATGGCATTTCGAGCATAAATGATCATTGTTCATAATCATCACATCAATGTGTAGTCACACTCCACTTTCGACATTTGATTTTTATAGTTACGTCACTTTGTATGAGTTGTTTTTATTGGTAGCAACATTTTTTACATATCTCTGGTACATGTGTTGCGTGTTGATTCGATGAACAAAGACTCAGTCATCAATCTCTCAATATCCACCTAATTATGTTGGACTTAAGTACATTGGTTTCATCCCACCCTATTGTCTGGTTGTGTGTTAAATGCAGGCATAGCAATAGCCGAGTCACCTAGATTATTGATTTTATTAGGTCTGTTATTCTACATTTAGATAAATTTCTATGTTCGACTATTCTAACTGACACTGACCGACTAGTTTGACCTATATACTTTACCTCACAATCATTACATGGTATTTGATAGATTACATTATTTCAGTTAATTGGTTCTATCGGATCCTTACGGCAGCCGACAAAGTGAGTGAGTTTGTAGGTTTAAATGCCACCCTAATTCCAGCTATGTTGAGGATTCTAAGTAAAGTTTCTGAGGTACTCTCCTTAAGGGGTAATACAATGGAGGCTTTGAACTCCTTTCTATTCGTGTTGTCGTTATTAGTCACACTCGTGTGACCTCTAAACTCGTCCTTCATGACTACTGGTAATTTAATTGAGATTAAGATTAGAAAGGGTTTATAGACTCACAAAGTGGGCAAATATTCTTTGACATCTCGTGAAGTGTATAGGCCATCTCCAATCAAGGAAGTAAAAAATGCCTAGTTATGTGAATAAGTGAAATGGTGTGCAACTTCCACTGAATCATAAATCATACTTATAAGTTTCTGCTGTTAGGTTGGAGAAATGGTGAGAAGTGGTCAGGCTTAATTATATCATCAATCCATGAAGTGTATCTGATTGTTGTTCTCATCAGCCTAAAGAGGTTTAGATTGCCTGGATGAAAGGAGAATAAGTATGTTTCAGTGAAGAGTCTCTTTTCGATGATTTCATTTTCAAAGTTGTATAATCACAAGTTTATTTATTTTTTATTATTTGTCCGTTGGGTTCCTAATGGAACATAGTGATTCACTAGCACGTCTACATTCCACTCTCCTCTCTGAAATCTTTTCAACCTGGCTCCACGACTGCCTACAATCTCTCATTTCTTCCTCACATGATCTCCTCAATGTCACCCTCGCCACCGACACCCAACTCGTCGCTTCCCATGGGGATTCCACTCAACGAACTGGCCTGACGCGTGATGTCCCCAGTCAACCTTCTCAGTGTATGCCCAATCCATCTCCACTTCCTTCCACTGCATATTTGTTGGGTGATGATTACTCGCTTTGTTGGTTGGTTCGTTCCCAGAGTTCCTTGTTGCTTATTCTCATCATTCTGGACATCTGAGCTTTAGTAATGAGCCAGAGTAGGTGGTAGTTGTTGATGACTGTCTGTAATTTGTTGAAAATGCCTTTCGTAATGCGCTGAGTCTCTGAACCATCACACAGAAGCACTGATTTGACTGAATTGGTGTTTAAAATTCGGATGTTGTTCACGCTTCATGCTGAGTGCAGTGGAGTAGATCTCCACACTGGTTTCGGGTTAATGAATGTCTGTTTCGTTGTATTTCCGATTCTGACTTTGACATCCTCGTCTACCTAGGTAGGTGAAGGAGGTTACTTCCTTTAGGTTTCTCCCGCTGATGGTTATTGGAGTTTGTTGTTGTTGTTGTTGGAGTTGTTGGTGCGGTATCTTCATCACTTCTGTCTTCTCTATATTCACCTGAAGTATCGTCTTCGCTGCCCTGCCTCTCCTCTTCTGCCAACTTGTTAGTTTTCACCTGTAGATCTTCAAGTCTGTACGACATTAGACAGAAGTCATCGTTGGCGAAACCCAAGTTTATGCAAACACTTATTCTTGTGTAAGGATTTAATAGTTAAAAACAGTTTGTCAAGCATGGTAATACAAATGGGGTCAATATATGACGTGTCATTACTATCAAAATATCAAAACAAGACTGTGAAGAGTAGTGAATATTGATCAAAATAAGTTTTAACAAGAAGTTTCGTAACATGACGACAAAATTTGAAACTGAATTGTGATCAGGCAGAGCATAGTAATAAGAATAAGTAACAACTTACTTAATAAGTGAACAGTGTCAAAACAGAAAATGGAAAGAAAAGGTGGGCTAGGGTTAGATAGGATTTCAAGGACTGAAAACTAAGACCTTGAAGGGAAAAGAGGTTGAACATGGTTCAGGTTTCTCCAATCGGGATTACAAGAGCTTTGGAGATGCAGACAATACGAAGACATACAGTCATTGAAAGGTTTCTTTTCACTTTATAAATGACTGTAAATGAAAGTATTTATGAGATAGAATGATTCGTGTCCACTATGTGTTCAACCATAACACTGTTTATCGCTCTATTGTTACCTCTTTGTAACCAGGCGGGATAGCCTTCTTGAACCCTTCTGGATAATATTCGTATCGAATGACCTGTATATCTGGCTCTACAAGAGCAGGAGAATTGATATATGCACATAAAAGTGTACAGATGTGAAAGTTTCTCCTGTGAGTTGCTAGAAATCGTTGGACAACAAAAGGATACTAGTCACAGAGTTGATGGAAAGACGGTTTGATGTCCTCCTCTTTACAGTCTCAGTAGCATAATCACCTTAGATGTTTAGATTCATATAAAGTATCTTTTTTAGCACCATGGTAAGGTTCTCTTTTTGAGGTTTAGGCTTGATGTGTTTGTCTATGAATCGTGGTGGGAATCCATTCTGCCTGGATGGAGTCTATATGGCAATCGAAATCAGTGATTGCAGACTCTCATTACAATGGTGCAGAATCAGTACTACTCGTATACATATATCCACAAGTTTTCTTCAGATTAAGTATCATTTGATATTCGTAATTGTTCAAGCCTTCCCTCTCTATCCTTCATGACTTTGTTTCACCTACTTCTAACTCGTCCTTATTTCTGCTTGATATCTTGATACGCTGATATAAAATGTGACAGTAATTTCTAGGTCTCATGTAAGTTTTGACTTATGTTTCTATTACTGTAGTATAGCAAACCAACCTTCTTTTTAATTTCATTTTTTAACAAGAAAAATATGATTTTTCTAAAAAAAACTTTAATCTTGTTTTAATTGATCAATTTTTTCCTATTTAGATCTAAATTTCTATTTGAAAATTGGTTCGTTAACAGATAATATTTATCCAATGGATAAATCACAGCATACTATTATGGCGCGTGTACAAAGACCACTAGAGGTAAATTTCGGTTTGGCATCTCATTTAAACATAGTCGATTTGATATTGAACATTGTCATAACTTTATCTGATTGCGATTGTCTACTGATTCAATCCTAAAGATCACCTTGAACGCTATTGATCTCGAATATTACTTACCCAGTCTCGTATATTCACTCCACCCACATGAAAAGTTATGTAATTTGGCCTTGCCAACCAGTGACAACAGAACCTCGAGTTCGATGCTTAAAGTTCGTATCTTTAACGCTTCCCATTCATCTATACATAAAAGTCAATAACCACCACCAAACCTATCCAAACCATAAGTCATTGTGATTCCATGAGATGCCAATAGAAAGCCCCTGATCCAAGCTATACAATAACTTTACCAATTAAGTCATCAGTAAAATGACTTTTAACATAATTGAAGTGATACAACCAGTGACACATATCTTAGATATATATTTCCCAATTTTTGGCTTGCATAAGATGTACCCGAAGATAATCTACATCAAATACCTAGATATATTCTCCTTTCTTTCTTCGAACCATCCTGTATAAGTGTCAGTGTAAAAGTAATGACTTCAATAAGAATTCTCTTGATAACTGTTCTCTATATTGAATTATCGAGACAGCTATTGGTCACCCTCACAGCAATACTATGTGTCCGATCTAGTTCCCGTTTGGTATCCATTAGGAAATCGAATTTCACTAGCTAGTTAATCGAATATTACAGCTTACCTACATGAAAAATTTCTGTGTTACTAAGTTTCTTGTGTTGATTGGTTGAAGGTCAAAGATGAGAAGCTTTGAATGGAGTTTCCATAGTTGTAAACACAGGTGAATTTTGGATTAACTAAAAATATACAGATTACATATAGCTTCTGGATATCACTAAGCCACTAGTATTATTTTATGATTATTATTCGTCCCTTGGGTTCCCAGTGGAACATAATCATTCACTACCACAACGCCATTTCATAATCATCTCTGCAGTCCTCTCTACCTGCCTCCACCACTGACCACAACCTCTCATTTCTTAATCACACAATCTCCTACATTTCACCCTCAGACGCACAACTCGTCATTTCCCGCCTGGCTTCCACTCGACGACCTGGCCTAACGTGACGCGTTATGTCCCCAAATGGTCTTCTCAGTTTTTGCTGTATTCATCCATAATTCCGTCTTCTGCATATTCGATGGACGATAGGTTGTTGGTTGGTTCGTTGCGGGGCCAGCCAGACTTCCTTCATGCTCATTCTTATTATTCTGTTCATCTCATCGAACTTCAGTGTCAGTATCAAGTGAGCATAGGTGCCAGCTGTTCAAATGATGTATGTCTCCAGTTTGTTCCAAACGCTTTTCGTGACACTCCAAGTCTCTCAACAATCACATGGAATCACTGACTTACTTGACTGAATTGGTGTTGGAAATCCGGATGTTGTTCACGCTTTATTCTGAATGCAGCAGATCCGCACACTGATTATTTCAGATTGACGAAGGAAGGCCTGTCCTGCTCTCTTCCCAATCCTCACTGCTTTGACATCCTCATCCATCCCGTCGCCACCATCACCTTAAGTTCAAAGATGCTGCTTTACCTAGGTAGGTAGGTAGGTAGGTAGGTGGGTAGGTGGGTACGTGAAACACTCCAATTCATCCACATTTCTCACACTCATACTCATTCGTGCTCCTCGTTGTTTCTCTTCTTGTCGATTCGGTATTCTCTTCACATCTCTCTTCTCTACCTTCAACTCAACGAACTCATGTCTTCCTTCACTGCCTCACCTCACCTCACCTCGTCTCGCCTCTCCTACCAACTTCTTGATTTCCACCTCCACATCTTCCACTTCCACTTCCTACAACGAGACAGCACATATAAATCATCATCAGCCAATTACAAATCTTCTTCCAGTGTCTCTCCATCCATCCAGCCAACACATGACCACCTTATCACTCCTCACAATTGTATGTTGCATCATCCACTCTACTCTACTACACTACACCACACTCCACTCCAGTCCACTCCACTCCACTCCACTACAATCCACTCCACTACACTACACTACACTCAACTACACTCCAATCCAGTCCACTCCAATCAACCACAATCTGGAAGATCATCGATTATAGTAGGTGACGGCAACCATGTCTCAATGCTGTCCACTGTCTTCACTTCACTGGCATCACTCAACTTCCCATTGTCAATCACTTCACATGTAGCATCATATAGCAATCAGATAGTTGGTGTTCAATCAGGTTGATAGTGGTTTGTGTCACTGAAACCGTGGTGTTGAAGCAGCTGTCTGCCAAATCACTTCTCTGTCGACGGCTCGATCGAAGGCGTTTTCTGAGTGGATCAAGTTGAGGTAGATATCCAGTTGACTGTAATTCTGTGCTGTGTTCTATAATGATGTGTAGCGGAGCATTTCAATTTGATGTGCACATGATTTGTACTTCCTGAATTCAGCCAGCATGTTCGTGTCGTAATTTCCAAAGCAGTGCATCATTTTTCAGTCTCTCCAGGATGATGCTGTTTAATATTTTGCTTGTTGTGGACAGTGGAATGATTACGTGCCAGTCCTTGCAGAAGCTTATGTCTTGCTTCTTTGAGTGTTTGACAACGTAGCCCTTCTTTCAGTTGGCAGGTATCTTTCCTTGCTCCCAAACAAATCTTCTGTAATAGTGTTGTGAGCATTTGTGGCGTCGCTTCTGTGTCTGTTTTCAGTGCTTTCGGAGAGATTGTATGTGGTCCTGCTGCTTTTCGGATTTCGGCAGCTTTGTGGCAAGGCGCCAATTAGCATGATTTCCGCTACATGTATGTAAACAAGATGTTTGGAAGTATAGGACTGGCCAAATGATGCAGTTATTTCGGAGATGTTTTACTTAGGTTATCCTGCTGTACATTCGCGTAACTGTAGCTTTGGATATAGTTCTTGATTTTACGAACTATGTAGTTGCACCGAAAACGATGTCTAATATGATGCTAAAAGGTTTATCAACGGAAATTTCAGCTCGGTGGAAATTTTTTAATGTAGATATGCTGTATTCCGCTTTGCAGTCTGAGTGCAAACAAGAAGTTATGATTCCCATCATCTCATCATGAAATTTTGTGGGCATTTAGGATGTTCGCAGGTCCAATGGGAGACCTGAAGGCCTTGAGTTTTATCCCTAGTGAGATCTTAAAGCAATATTAGTGCGTGATGAAAACTTCCCTAAAATGCAAGTATGTAGTTCAATTACTGGTTTGTCAGGACTGATTGATTGCTAAGTTTGTTTTTTCACGTACAAATGTCATCCGGATAAACATTGAAAATTTGGGAGTACTTAACAGCTGTGAAAATAAAAATTATCACAAGTGTTACATTGGCTTACATACAAGAAGTGGACTTTATTTGTCTGATCTGTGTTATTATTATTTGTCCCTTGGGTTCCTAATGGAAAATAGGGCTTCACTAGCCCACCATTGAACTGTAGCTTCTGCAGTCTTTTCAACCTGGCTGCACGACTGCTCACAAGCTTTCATTTCTTGCTCATGTGATCTCCTCCATGTCATTCTCGCCTCAGACGCTCAACTCTTCATTTCCGCTTCCTATTCCACTTGAGGAACTGGCGTGGCGCGTGATGTTCCTAATCGGCCTTCTCTTGATCTGCATTATTTGTAGGTGCGTAGCTTCGACTGATTGTGACTTTCCTTCCTTCTGAGTTAAATCCACCTTGCTGTCATGATGCTGGGGGAGATTGGTTCCCACTGCATAAGAACCTTCGATGGTCTTGGAGACATCATGATAAACACCCCAAAACTCAGTGTGCTCATGGTTTTCGTCTGGGTGACAATATAGGAGAAGATTATTGACTCTCCAGTTAAGAGTTTGGAGAGTCCACTTCTATTCCATCTGCTTTCGCAGATTCCTAACACTTCAGTGCTATACCTTCTCATCTCTTTTGCAATCTGGGCAGCGTTGCTAGGTCCACACATGGTGTGGACATTCCATGTCCCCATGTTTACTTTCGCTTTCATCTAGGGAGAGAAGACATATCGCCAATTGGCTTCACCAACCGGTGTCATTTTGTCTCCCCAATTCAGGCGAGGAATAAGTTTGTTTTTATTTTTTATATTTTCGTTGTGCTTTGAAGTTTGTTTAGCTATTGGATTAGTTTTACTGGATTGGTTAGGGTTGCTAGCCGTATGCTTAACCTTCCCTCTTTATGTGGGCTTAGGATCGGCTAGTAACTAGTGAACTAGTCAACCAGACGAAGTTTTGTCTGATCTATAGTTTCATTATTGTTATTTTTAATTCTGCTTATTGAACTGCATACTTTTTGATATAGAGTACTTTACATTCATTAATTTGTACGCTTTAGTTTCTGGAGTACTACTGTTAAAATATGCATTTAGGTTCCGTTGAGAATCGTATCAGGTGTTTATAAAATAGCCAGTCCGTGGGAAGAAATCTTACCTTAAGAGCTATGCTTGTCAGTTAATAGTATATTATACATACGTTCAATATATTTGTAAGTTTTTCTTGTAAGATGATTAGTCATATCGGTACTGGGTTTGGATCACACTACTTGTCTTGAATGTTGGTTTACTAACATATATTAACCTTCGGATACTGACAGTTATCTTATTCAGGCGAGAATAGTGAAAAAGCGATATAATTTCCTAGCCAAAGTTGATACATTACTACTCAGAGACTCTAGTAATAATCAACTACTAATTTTATTCAGTAGTATTCATCAGCCTACAACATAATGGTCAAGCGTATAACACTGTTGATTACATTGTCTGGAATATTTGAAAAATGGTTTATAAGCGAAACCTGAGTTAGAAAAAAAAGGATTAATTTTAGACGCCAAATTTTACTAAATTTAAGGGAAAAGAATTAATACACCCACACAGATGAAAATTAGAAAAATTTCTCTGACATTTTTAGTTTTGTAAATATTTTTCTGATGATCAAGATAAAGATATCACTAGTTGACTGACTGAAATTTGTCAAAACTCTTGAAAACAATCTTTACTAAATATAGATGTTAGTGTTCCACGAAAAAATCTGCCTTATTTTGCTACTCTATGTGTGCTTTATGTAACTTCCATGGATGCAAAGGAATATATGAAAGGGATGAATTAGTTTTCCTTATTTCTCTAAATATTATTCTCCTGAGTGGATAAACAGAAAGAGAAAGTAGATTTATGTATAAGGATACAACTAATTTGCTGAAAAGTATCCTTATCGTATCAAAAGAAACAGATGGAAACTGGTCACTTCAAATTAAGAAATGAAATCAACTCCCCAAGAACTAACTTATAAAGTTAATATAATCATTTTTATTGCCTGATTTTAATTCTCAATGTGGATAAAGATGGTGATTCTCACCACAACTGTTTTTTTGGCACTGATTAAAATATTGGGCAGTAATAGAAGTAAATAAGCAGTTGTTTGAACACTACAGTTTCAGTGACACAAACCACTATCAACCTGATTGAACACCAGCTATCTGATTGCTATATGATGCTACATGCGAAGTGATTGACAATGGGAAGTTGAGTGATGCCTGTGAATTGAAGACAGGGGACAGTATTGAGACATGATTGCCGCCACCTATTATAATCGATGATCTTCCAGATTGTGGTTGATTGGATTGGATTGGAGTGGACTGGATTAGAGTGGATGATGCAACAGACAATTGTGAGTAGTGAGAGGATGGTCATGTGTTGGCTGGATGGATGGAGAGACACTGGAAGAAGATTTGTAATTCGTTGATGATGATTTATATGTGCTGTCTCGTTGTAGTAAGTGGAAATGGAAGATGTGGAGGTGGAAATCAAGAAGTTGGTAGGAGAGGTGAGGCAAGACGAGGTGAAGTGAGGTGAGGTGAAGTGAGTTCGTTGAGTTGAAGGTAGAGAAGAGAGATGTGAAGAGAATACCGAATCGACAAGAAGAGAAACAACGAGGAGCACGAATGAGTATGTGTGAGTAATGTGGATGAAGTGGAGTGTTTCACGTACCCACCTACCCACCTACCCACCTACCTACGTACCTACCTAGGTAAAGCAGCATCGTTTGAACTAAAGGTGGCAGCGGTTTCCTTCTCAAAACTCGTTATAATGAATATGAGTGATGTAGATCTCCATCAAAGTAGTGATTATTCTGGTAATGAGGACGCTTTACTCAAAAGGCGACTACTTTGACTCAACAGTCTAACGGATACGTCCCTGGTTCCAGTCTTATTAAGCAAAAATATCATTTACTGTTATACATGCACATGCAGCTGGGAAATCCTAAATAGGCCGAAACCTATATTCGGTATTGTATATCTAGCCAGTACTAGGTATATAGGTGTCACGCTCTAATTCCATACATCCTCAGATTGTGATTAGTGATCATATTGCATCACATTCAGTGCATGACTGATGTCATGGCATAGAAGAGAGACAGTCTACCAGAAGGTTAACTGTCTATCGTCAGGTTTTATGAATTTTTCCCACATATCATAATTGAACATGTGGCTATTAAAAATTATAAAAAGGTGAGTATGAAGCCTCTCAGCAGCTGCAGTTCACCGCCCAGTTGGTGCGACCATGGTTTTTCATATTTGAAGGTATCTAGTAACTCTGTTTCTACATAATTATGTTGATATTTAATTAGCATGACATCGAGAAATGTAGATGTCTTTCAACTATTCGTCACTGAACATTCTCCTTCTGCTGAAATATACTACTGAAAAAAGTGAGTAGTTAGAAACCAGTTACACTAGTCTGTAGATTTCGTTAAATAGATGAGAGTAGTTTCATTCCCTTGAAGCCTGGTACACCGTTGAGAAATTTGGCCACAGACAACTGAAAAGCCCATCTGATGATTAGATCGCTTTGATTTGGCCGCCTGGTAGAGTCTACAGACCAGCTAGAGTGGTTTATAACTATTCAATTTGTTCATTAGTGTATTCCGATAGCTGATGGGCCTTTTTTGTCCATGATCACACTGTGATCTCGGCTGGTTGGCTCCCAACAGAAATCCTGCTTACACCCTAGTTGATCAGTTGAAAACTCCTCAGCTGTGTAAAATCTCAACGTGGACTGTGCAACAAGTAAATCATTTGCAAATGATTCGATATGTTCCCTTGTATTGTTGTTTAGAATTTGCACATCGTGATGTATGAACCTACTCACATAGTCTTAATAACATTTTAATTCTCTTTTTAATTCGAAAATATAACTTCCATGCAATGGAGGTAAACTGAAGGTCTTGAATGATCGTTAGTTTTCAGAAACAACACCGGCTATCACCAGGTTTCCTCGATTTTTCAAGTTTTTATTCATCGTAGACTGACATCAGTTGGAGGAACAAAGGAAACCTGGGAGCACTGGACAGCTGTTTTGCCCTAGTATGGGACTCCTCAGCAGTGTGCACCCACGACCTCGCCAGGGATCGAACTCCGCCACCTTCAGGTTCCGTGGCCAGCACGTCATTATTCAGCCACTGGGTCGGAATCCGATGCTCCATATTTCCAACTGATGTCAGTCTACGATAAATAACAACTTGAAATATTTGCAAATCGCCACAACTCCCTCAAAATTCTTCAATTTTTATTCGGTTGTTTTTATTTACAAAGTTGTACTGTCAATCTTCTCTTCGGTTTATCCCGTCTGTTTTTTACAGACTCTATCAGTAACCAACCAAGTTTATTGATTTAAGCCAGTTGGGAAACTGTAGAATCTCTAGTCAGCAAATCATGGAAATCCTTACGAAAAGGGGATGTGTATGTCTTTCAGTCTACTACTTAACAGCATCATTTGTACTATGTTCGTTTCCATCTTTTATAGTTCCTATGTTATAGAAATATTTTAATCTAGATTCTTCTTCAAAAGGGCCATTCATAGTCAATTCTGTTACTCGACGGTATCTAGTATTATGTTGTTTTAAGCGTGCAATAGCATGATTACTATTGATTCCCTATTGCCTAACTGTTCTCCGATGGCTTTCATTAAGCACTAACTTGTTCTACAGTCATGCATTGTGATAACTGTACCATCTATTCACTAAAGCGAACCTTCAAGATTCATCACTTCAGTTGTGCGGACTAGTCATAAAATCCATGATATGTATTAAAAAGGCATACCAGTTACATAGTCTATTCTTCTCATGTACTTGACCTCAGCAAAAAGAAGAAATCTTCAGAGAATTCATCGCCTTTTCTCAAGTTATGTTTAGGTGGACATAGATCAAATGTTTTAACGAACACTTAATACTATAAACGTTCAGGCCACAGCTATTGCAAATTTCCTAAACGAAGTTGAGTGCCGAGTCAGGTTTAATCATTCTATGGGTAAGGTTTAATAAATCTCTGTGTAGTACGTACCCACGGTGCGGCAAGGGGTCGGACTCAGAACCATTAGGTTTCACGGCATTAACCGTTCAGCGGCTGGGTTGAAATGCTGTTGTTCCCAGTTTCCAACTTTTCTCAAGACTATCACCTCAGGTCTTCAGATAGCATCCACTTCCCTTCTGATCGGTTGACCCCACAGGTCACGGCTTCTGGAAGCATGTCACTCATGAACACTAATGTTTTTGAGATGAATGGGGATTTTAACTCCAAGGTAGTGTTTACTACGAAGTGACATCAGTTAAAGAACCAGTGAAAATCTGAGAGCACTGCACAGCTGTTTCGTATTAGTATGCGACTTGTCGGAAATACATACTCATGACCCGGCTACGGATTGAATTCAGGACCTTCAGGTTTCAGTGCAAATGCCTTAACCATTCAGACACTGGGTCAGAGTTCACTGGTTCGCAGTTTCCAGCTTCTGTCCATTCATCAAGACCTGAAGACCTTGGTGATAGTCACGTTACATCCTGAGTCGACAGAAGTTGGAAACTTTGAAACAGTCGATTTCGAACAAGCTGCTGGGTAGTTATTACGGTCTCAATAAAACCTGAAAGGTTTTGAGTTCGATCTCTTGGCGGGTCGTGAATGAGTACTGCCGAGAAGTCCCATACTGGGACGAAACCACTATCGAGTGTTTTTGGGTTTTTAACGGTTTCCTAACTGATATCAACTCGTGATGGATACTACTGCCTCAAAACTGAAATCTCTCTTTGTTAAGGCTGAGATTATATTAAAACTTGGTTATATAATGAACGCCCAGTGTTCTACACAATGGTAAAACCTACAGGCTTTGACAGAATGTTTTGAAATGTTAAGGTGTAATACTAGAATTAATTGTAGTTAAAATATCAAGATGTTATCAATAAAATTAAGGTGATAAGACGAATATTCAAAGAGTAATCGACTATACAAGGTGATAATTAGTCAATGAATCATGGAATACATTCTACAAAATCTCTACTTGTTTTAAAGTACGATGTCTTGTTAAATGGATCACAAAATATCAAAATTTCAGTTTTGTGTTACGGATAAACACTCATGACGAATACTTTCTTATAGAGATTGTTTTTAGGCTTGCCATCGACTGAATTGTGTCCCCATTTGACACTATACTACCTATATATCAATATCTCTATTTGTGATATAAATGAAGAATGTTTTTATTCGGGAATAGGAAACGAAATTAACTCATTCTCCGTCTTAGTTATTTAGATGGAGTATATAAATAACATGAAACTGGTTACTCTCAAGTCACCAACCAATATACTTAATCCATTTCTATGAGAGATCATTCGTTGCTCGGGTTGCTTAGTGGAAACGTTGGTGACTGTTACGAGTGATATACCTTTCGAACGAGTATCAAAAATCATGAAACGTAGATTGATCAGAACTTTCTACTGATTGCCTCCCGGGTTAATGGCCACATTACAAAAGGACTGATACCATTTGGTCATCAATCAAGACTAGACACCATGAAGTTGGATGTCATCCAATGATTAGTCAATGTAGACGGAATGTTTCTTCATCGCCAACATAATTTAAAGTTGATATAGATTTCCATCCAACAATATTGGAGTATATTACAGTAGGCATAGAAAGTGACTACGATTGATAATTACATAAATAGACGGTGAAGAAAATGGTGAATATTGAAAAGGGTCGTTGGTAAACACAAGACTTGGAGTTCATTGTATCGATACCCGTTGTAATCTAGTTTGCTGGCTTGAACCATCTCAAATAGTCTGGTGAGGACAAGATGATAGGATACAGTTTCATGTACTTTCAGGAATGACTTCCCAATTTTTTAAAGATTAATATTCCACTACCACATTACATTTTTTCTTTAATCATATAGCTAAGTTGTCAAGCAGTTTTCACAGTGAATCCAACAGAACTGAATAATCAATTACCTAAACTTGTATGGTATTATCGACAACCGGAGATTCCAGGTGACGTACCTATTCCATCTCAATTACTACCAATCAGTCCACCACGTATGGAAACATTATCAATTCTACCACAAATAGATCATAAAATCTCTATTTCATCTGATGCTTATACATTCAGGGATGATAATGCAGAATTCCAGTGTCAAGCATTTATGGAAGATGAGGAACCAGTAGCCAAAGAGGTGATTTTCATACAGAGTAAGTATTATTTCTGTATATAATTCAAAATAGCTTGCACCAGTGAGCACCCATAACTCCAACCAAAAACCAAGCTCAATACTGACAGTTCTTGTGTTGAGCACGTTATCTTTCAGTTACTCGGTCAGAAGTCAATGGTTCACATTTTCTGACTTGTATAAATTCTTATTAGTTATCAGTTTTGTTATCTAAATCAGAAGCCTAACAATTCATTACTTAAACTACTCTTCTACAGCTTCAAAGATATAGTTGAAAGTTATCTGTTCTTTCAAAGGTTGCTTACTGTGAAATGACTTTAATATATTCCACTTTCACTCACAAGTAAACCGCATTAAGTAACGTTTTTAGAATCGATTCGCACAATGTGTGGTACCTTATTGAGTTCTACATTGTTTTAATCAGCGGTAAAGTTAATGGACTGCTTATATACAATTGTTTGACTTAGTAATGCTTTCTGAAGGCAAAGAATGAACACTAATTTAAATAAATGAACAACTGAGCAGGTGATTGTCCTTCTTGACCGCATTGAAATCTTTCAAATTTTGGAACCCAATCTGGTAGGCCTACTAGATTAAACGAGTGGTTTCAAATAACAACTTAACAACTCCTTAGATGGCCGATTACGGCGAAACTTGATTGACTAGTTCAGTAGTTGTTACATTATCGTTTAAAGAGAAACTGCTTGCCATTTTATAAGAACTGGGAATTGGATTTGCTGAACACATATACAACCAGAAGCTGATAAGTTCAAAGGGGTTTACCGGACCCTCTTAATCGTATACTGTTGTTCAAAATGTATGTTCATCTTTGGAATAAGAACAAACGATAGTCTAGTACACACTCGCAAGTGAAGCAGAACAAGCTGCAGCTATGAGAGACCTGACAACATTATATCAAATAACCAGATTACTATCTGGGAGGGAGGAGATCAACAAAAATGAAACCAATAAAAGGTAGTGAAGGAAACTTAGTTACAAAAGAGAGGGGTGAGACAAAGGAAACGGTGTGCTGACCACTTCAAAAAACACTTCCATCGATTAACACTACCACCTGTAACACGTACAGAAGTATCACGAGCAACCACAGCCACAGAACTATCAGTTAACAGAAACCTTCCGAAAAAAGACGAAGCTCTGAACGTCATAAAGTTGTTGAAATTAGAAAAGCAGCAGGACAACATACAATCTCTCCAAAAGCACTGAAAACAGAAACAGAAGCGACGCCACAAATGCTCACAACACTATTACAGAAGATTTGTTTGGGAGGAAGGAAAGATACCTGCCAACTGAAAGAAGGGCTACGTTGTCAAACACTCAAAGAAGCAAGACATAAGCCTCTGCAAGGGCTAGCACGAAAGCATTCTACTGTCCACAACAAACAAAATATTAAACAGCATCATCCTGGAGAGACTGAAAAATGATGCACTACTTTGGAAGTTACGACACCAACAGGCTGGCTGAATTCAGGAAGTACAAATCATGTGCACATCAAGTTGAAATGCTACGCCACACATCATGATAGAACACAGCACAGAATCACATTCAACTGGATATCTACCTCAACTTGATCCACTCAGAAAACGCCTTCGATCGAGCCGTCGACAGAGAAGTGATTTGGCAGGCAGCTGCTTCAACACCACGATTTCAATGATACAAACCACTATCAACCTGATTGAACACCAACTATCTGATTGCTATATAATGCTGCATGCGAAGTGATTGACAATGGGAAGTTGAGTGATGCCTGTGAATTGAAGACAGTGGACGGCATTGAGACATGGTTGCTGCCACCTACTATAATCGATGATCTTCCTGATTGTGGTTGATTGGAGTGGAGTGGACTGGACTGGAGTTTAGTGTAGTGTAGTGTAGTGTAGTGTAGTGAAGTGTAGTGTAGTGTAGTGTAGTGTAGTGGACAAGAGTGGACTGGAATGGACTGGAGTGGAGTGCGGTGTAGTGTAGTGGAGTGGAGTGGAGTGGAGTGAAGTGGAGTGGAGTGGATGATGCAACAGGCAATTGTGAGTAGTGAGAAGATGGTTATGTGTTGGCTGGATGGATGGAGAGACACTGGAGGAAGATTTGTAATTGGTTGATGATGATTTATATGTGCTGTCTCGTTGTAGGAAGTGGAAGTGGAAGATGTGGAGGTGGAAATCAAGAAGTTGGTAGGAGAGGTGAGACAGTGAAGGAAGACATGAGTTCGTTGAGTTGAAGGTAGAGAAGAGAGATGTGAAGAGAATACCGAATCGACAAGAAGGGAGACAATGAGGAGCACGAATGAGTATGAGTGTGAGAAATGTGGATGAATTGGAGTGTTCCACGTACCCACCTGCTTACCTACCTACCTATGTAAAGCAGCATCGTTTGAACTAAAGGTGATGGTGGCGACGGAATGGATGAGGATGTCAAAGCAGCAGTGACAGGCCTTCCTTCATTATTATGAAATAATCAGTGTGGAGATCCACTTCACTGAACTGCACTCAGTATTAAGCGTGAACAACATCCGGATTTCCAACACTTATTCAGTCGAGTAAGTCAGTGATTCCATGTGATTGTTGATAGATTTGGTGTGTTACGAAAATCATTTCCAACAAATTGCAAATATTCATGAACAGCTGCATACACTAGATAGTGAATATCGATGAGATGGTGAGAGTGATGAGAAGAAGGAAGTGTGGTTGGCCCCACAATGAACCAACGAATAAGCAGTTGCCCAATAAATATGTAGTGGAAAGTTGAGATGGATTGTATTGTGCATAGAGTGAGCAGACGGTTTGGTGACATCACGCGCTAGGCCATCTGATGCCGTCGATTGGAACCCAAATGTGAGGCGATGATTTGTGCATCTGAGGATGACGTGTAATAGATGGTGTGAGGAGGAAATGTTAGATTGTGTTGAGTGATGGAGCCAGGTTGAAAAGAGTGGAGGGGAGAGATTGAAATGGTGATGTGTTACTGAATCTGTATATTCTACTAGGAAGCCATGGGAGAAATAATAATAAAATGTAAAAAATATTCTACTGACTAATCGCACTAAGAGTTGTTCAGAAGTTGTTATACGTCATCTTGATAGGCGCAGTGACTCAACTACTAGTTTTTCCTACTTAGCAAATACTCACGAGTATGAGACAGAGAGAAATTCAATGTGGCTACCAGATATGTATCGTACATTTTACGGATCGTGCCAATATACCTGAATGTATACTCTATTTGACTGGTGGATTGTTAACGAGCAACGTAACTTAAAGAGATAATACGAGAAAGTATATGAATACTTGATCATTTACCTTAAACTTAACAAATACATTAAAACTATGAAGGTCAGTACTATTATTTAACATTGCCTAATCTTAAGCTTTATAGCCTACACAAGTGAAACGACGTTTCTTCCAAAAAACACCACCTCGACGCTCTTCTGAATAGTAGACCAATGAGTCAGTAGGGATTGATGCTCTAACACATCCATCAATGACTCTTATTCTTTTATATTGTTCAATTTTCACCAGATTTACTATACTTCAATTCATGAAACATTTGTTAAGGTTTTCAGTCACAAATTAATTGAGTAATAAGTCGTAAATTTTAAATATTATCGAAAGTAGAACAACCGTAAAATAATTTTTCATTTTCTTCAATGTAACAACAAAAATATGATAATATTATGGCTTGTATTGTTTGTTTAAATTTCACTCTGTTCTTTTATATTCATTTGTATGTACATGTATTGAATATGATGAAAAATACTTTAAAGAATACATAACAAAAGAATGAGGCTAATGTGTTATTTTATCATAACATCTGGTGTATTTTTGTTATACACATATGTGATCATAATATAAACATGTTTATTATTCTAACATATGGAAATCTTTTTATACACAAATGTCATTTAAACAATGAATTACTCATTGAGATATAAGAGAAAGCAATAACAGTATACAATATCAAATTAAAAGTGCTTTGATAGCGTTTACTTCATTACACATATTCATTTTGAAGGCTGATGAGTATTCAATCGTTTCATTGGCTAACTACCAGTTGAAGTAGTATAATGGTTTTCACATGCTACCGTCGTTGATTGGACCGAATTGATAGGTCTATATTGGCATATGGGCTCCTGTGCGGATGCCTCGATATTGCCTGTCTTTAAACTATGTATAGTAATGATGGGCAGTTGCTAGCAGTGGAATCCAACAATAACACTAAACCTATACCCATCGCACAAGAAGTGGGTATCGTGGCTCGGTGGTGTAGTGGATAACGCTGTTGCGTTTGAAACGATCCCTTCCGAGTCCGAATCCCGGTGGGAACAACATCACTCCCTGGGAAGCAGATACGTCCAGCTGATGAGTCCCAAATAGGACGAAATGCGCTTCCTGGACTCCACTGCTAGCCACGATCCATCATTTACATACCAGTTGAATTGTCGTTGAAAGTAGTAGGAGAGTATAGACCATTGAATTCCAACATAGTGACTCAATGGTAGCTTGTCTACAAAGAAGCCTAAGTGCCTTGCGTTCACTTTTTGCCAGGGTCGTAGGTATGCGCAGCTGAGAAGTCTGATGCTTTTTCAGTACTCCTAGCATACTAAAATGCACGCATCACTTGACGCTAATGCAAACGGTTGATATTATTTTGGAAATTACATTATGAGTGTTTATAATCCAGCAATTCCAATCTTTACTATATACACCCCCTAAAACTGTCGATTGTATCCAAAGCATACCAGTCGTAGGAGAAAATTCTCTTGCAGTGAGTGAACAGATGAGAATTGTAAGAAAAGCAAGTTCATCCACTATACTACTCATAGGTGTAATGAACATCTCTGACAAATTTACAATTTCAGGTCAATAATGGTTTCTCGAAAAAACTGAAATATGTGCTAACTGTGATGTTTACTGTTTAAAAAACTACTTAATCTGAGATGAGATATTGCTAAAAAATAAATATGCTCATTGTATGATCATTTATTCTGGCGCGGAATAATGCTCCACCCTGTCCCACCCAAAGCAAAATATTAAGCTCCATCATCCTGGAGAGACTGAAAAATGATACACTACTTTGGAAATTACGACAGGAACAGGCTGGCTGAATTCAAGGAGTACAAATCATGTGCACATCAAATTGAAATGCTACGCCACACATCATGATAGAACACAGCACAGAATCACACTCAACTGGATATCTACCTCAACTTGATCCACTCAGAAAACGCCTTCGATCGAGCCGTCGACAGAGAAGTGATTTGGCAGGCAGCTGCTTCAACACCACGGTTTCAGTGACACAAACCACTATCAACCTGATTGAACACCAACTATCTGATTGCCATATGATGCCACATGCGAAGTGATTGACAATGGGAAGTTGAGTGATGCCTGTGAAGTGGAGACAGTGGACGGCATAGAGACATGGTTGCCGTCACCTACTATAATCGATGATCTTCCAGATTGTGGTTGATTGGAGTGGATTGGATTGCAGTGTAGTTGAGTGTAGTGTAGTGTAGTGTAGTGTATTGGAGTGGACAAGAGTGGACTGGAATGGACTGGAGTGGAGTGCGGTGTAGTGGAGTGGATGATGCAACATACAATTGTGAGGAGTGATAAGGTGGTCATGTGTTGGCTGGATGGATGGAGAGACATTGGAAGAAGATTTGTAATTCATTGGTGGTGAGTTATGTGTACTGTCTCGTTGTGCGAAGTGGAAGTGGAAGATGTGGAGGTGGAAATCAAGAAGTTGGTAGGAGAGGTGAGACAGTGAGGGAAGACATGAGTTTGTTGAGTTGAAGGTAGAGAAGAGAGATGTGAAGAGAATACCGAATCGACAAGAAGAGAAACAACGAGAAGCACGAATGAGTATGAGTGTGAGAAATGTGGATGAAGTGGAGTGTTCCACGTACCCACCTGCCTACCTACCTACCTAGGCAAAGCAGCATCTTTTGAACTAAAGGTGATGGTGGTGACGGGACAGATGAGGCTGTGAAAGCGGTGAGGATTGGGAAGACAGCAAGACAGGCCTTCCTTCATTAATCTGCAATAATATGATAATAATGATAATGATGATATGAAATAATATGAACAGTTAGAAATTTCATGAACTGGTGCGAAGTCTCAGTTTGATTATCGTATATCTTCACCTAAGCCCTACTTCTTTGGTTAAGGTAGCACTCTGAGTTAGGCAGTGGTTCAGATGAGCGAAACCTGTAAAAGTCGCTGTAGTCAGTCAAGGTTCATGACCTCAGCCACTGACTTCAGTTATTTGCCTAGTAGCGTTCACCTTACCTCGAAAGTGATGAGAAATAGTTAGGGTGGACTTTTAATTTTGATTACTGAGCAGATTCCACTGAAGAATATTCCTATTGTAGCTTTGAACCTACTAAATAGGGCTAAAAATATTGTGACGGATAAGGAAGAAAACGAAATTTCTAAAATAAAACAAGTATCGAAAGAGAATGACTATCCAAGACATTTTCTGAACAATATTATTAAGAAGAATGACAAGAAAGAAACAGACAAGAGAAGTGAGGGAGATGAGAAATCATGCACATCAACAATGACAATTCCATAGAGGAAGGGTACTTCAGAAGAAATGCAAAGAGTTTGTGCAAAGTATGGTATTAACGTATATATTTTAAGCCTTTAAAGTCTTTGAAAAAAACATTAGTCAAAGTGAATGATGTGATTCCAAAGATGACATAAAACAACTGTGTGTATATTATATAAAATATGCAGAATATGAAGCCAATTATATTGGTGAAAGTTGTGTAGGCAGCTGAAAGTTAAAGTAAATGAACATAGATTATACAGTGGAAGTGAAAAATTTGGAAAAGAGGTCGGCAATAACAATGCACGTCATTGAAAGTGGGCACATAATCGATTTTGACAATATTGACATACTAGAGAAGGATTTCCTTACATATAAACAGAGATTGACATCAGAAGCCGTACATATTCTAACATCAACAGATGCTTTAAACAGAAAGGAAGGTGTATTGACTTGTCACCTATATGGCAGACTGTAATTAGACAAAAACTTTTAAAAAAAGGTTACCATTTAAATTTGCACTCTGAAAAAACCAAAAACAATATACATCAATTATTGTGGATATACAAACATGTTTTTCATTTTTTATATGATAAATAACGAATGACATTCTCCATAAAAAGTTAACACACATACACATGCACTTTGATTATTGAATCGTTGTTCGATGATAGATGACAAAGAATGTATGAATTTTTGAGATGAGTGGAGATTTTTAATTTAGAAGCTGTGACCTATAGGGTCAACCAGTTGGAAGTGAACTGGATGCTAACTGAAGACCTTGAGTGATAGTCACGCTGTTGTGAATTAACAGAAGTTGGAAATTGTGAACCACTGGAAATTGACCCAATGGCTGAATAGTTAACTCGTTCGTCATGAAACCTGAAGGTCCTGGATTTGATCCCTAGCCGGGTCGTGGGTGCGTACTGCTGAGGAGTCCCATACTAGGACGAAACAGCTGTCCATTGCTCCCAGATTTCAATGGTTCCCAAACTAATGTCAGTCCATGATGAATACTACTTCTAAAGACTGTATGAATTTATGATGACTAACTGGAAACAATCAGTTTGAACATAAAGACAGAAATTTCTACATGTACCTTTTGACAGTATATATTTTGATGTTAAATAAAAATCTGAATATTCTACTGAAGAAGCTGTGGCATACACAGCGAAACGTTCAGAAAAATCTTATTTTCGATTTTCTAAACACGCTAGTATTATATAAAAACTTACCTATATAATGAATCGACCTGACTCGGCGCTCAACTTCTTTCAGGACATTCGTAAAAACTATGGCGTGGATGTTATAATTCTTATTGTATCACTAAAGTATTCATCTAATTGTCTTCAGAAATAAATCATAATAAATGTGTAATATTATTGAATTAAATCTTTTACAAAACTACACTGTATTAAGCTTATCAAAGTCATATAATTTTTCAGAGGTTCGTGAAATATTCGATTAGAATATTCGATGAAGAGTCTCGGTTTCCAATGTCCCTCCAACTTATGTCAGACCATGATGAATACCAATTTGAAAAATCACTAAATCCCATCAAGCTTCCAAATTAAATTGAAATCTTTTACTCTGACAGTTTGTAATGATATAGTAGTCTTGAAGACAGACATGTTTATGATACACTGAAAATCAAGCCGTAGTAGACTTTGTTACTCAAAGAAAAGTTAACGACGTACTACTGAAAGAAAATCAACAGAACTGCGCTTAGCAAGAATTATTTGTGTCTATTTTACTACGGCATACGTAGGGAAGACAGCCAGGCAGGTAAATGTAAGGGTGTGGGAGCATAGACTATGTGTGAAGTAGATTCTAAAACTTTCAGCAGAGGCTAGAAAGCTAGTCGGCATTTGCGTCACACACCAAAGAGACGGGTCATAAGGTTTTGATTTTGATGGAATCGAGGTTCTACAATAAAGTTTTGAATCAGACCAAGAAAGATATACAGCCGAAGTCCTACATATATGGGCGAATGCGGATAGTTTAAATAGATGAGATGGAGTACAGTTAGTCGCCTTTTGACGATTACTAATTAGTGAGGAAAAGGAGTAACTCGACCGTTTACCTCTGACACCAGTCTCAATTGCGTTATCTTTATATAGACAACAACAACACACAATCTGGATTTATTTAATCCCTTACTGTTATTATCGTCATTACCATCACTACTACTATACATTTCCACCCCGTTCTGATCTTTTTGTCTCGTATTTAAAATGAAGGAGAATGTGAATAATGAGATACCCTTATACACATATCATACAACAAGAAAAGTACAATTCCACACTGAGTGTTTAATAATCATATTTTAGGGAAAAAATCGGTGTACGAATGAAGATTGGACGAGGAGATTAAGTACACCACATCTTTGAATTCATTTATATGTGAAGTTGTTATTCATCGTAGAGTGACATCAGTTGAACAACTTGAAATATTTCCAAATCCCCACAACTCCCTTAAAATTCATTCATATGTATTTGGTATTTTGATTCCGATTATTTCCCTGAAGAAGCTCGAACCAGACTTCTGTACAAAACGCTGAGGATTATTTATTTCAAACATATGCTGACTTACACATATATAAACCATATCTAAAGTGGTGGATGATTAGTGTATTGTAGGAGTAGGGCAAAAGTTAAATAAAGTCACAGTGTAATATAAAACTTATTCAGTCTAATCGTTAGGTCGACTTGGTCTGTACACCAAACTCAAGGTATTCAATACTCATCTTAACAATTTCCTTTCAGTGAAATTATTTAGTATATCGGAAAAGCTATCATGTTTGTCTGTTAGCCTTAAATAATGAGTTCACTGACTGGCCAAAATCACATTCTGTATTCTTTATTCTCTTCATATTCTATCGATAAAACACTTTTCTGCATTTTTTCAGATCAGCCAAAAATCAAATCAATACGTATTGATCGTGTAAAACCAGATGAAGGTGTTTTAGAACCAATCGATATGCCAAAAGATTCATATGATGCTACACAAGATTATGAGCTTGGCTGTAAACCGGAAGTGACTTCAGGTGAAGCTGTAGCTACATGGTTAAAGGTAAGTAAAATAATGAGAAATCACATACGATGTAAATTATCTCTACAGTGATAAAGTTGGATAGAGGAAAATTCAGGCTGGTATAACTCGACAGTAATCCTTCTCCTCCTTAAACAAAAACAGTAGAGATGGGATCTCCGATATTCCCAATCGTAGCAGATACATTTATGGATAGTCGGGAACGACTATCATTAAGAACATTTCAACCCACCCCCAAAATATGGTGACGATATGTAGATGACACATTTACACTGTGTTGAAATCAGAACACCCAGAGTGTTTTTCGCACACACATTAACTCGATAGTAGATGATCCAATTCACTTATGAATTACAAAATGAAGAAGGAAAATACCACCTATACTGGATTGAAAAATGAAGAGGAGAGAAGGTGAAAGTTTAGATACCAGCGTTCATAGGAGATCAACATACATTAGAATAGATCCTTGGATTTCGCATCATCTCACCCAATATCTATAAAGGTAGGGTTAATAAATTGTCTTTCTAAGTGATCGGGCTAGGAGTTTGACTAATAGGTCAAGAAGCCTAAATACGGAAAGAAAATACATCAAAAAGACACTAATTCTTAATAACTATTCTCCGAAATGTATAAATAGGTTTATATCGATTAATAAGACAAAGGGTGACCATATTAGTGGTGACTGCAACATGCCTAAGAGGGAATTCAGATCCTCTGTAGTGTTGCCGTCGCAGAATTCTTCACAGTGGTCGGATTAGGGCAGCATGATAAACCCACAATCTTGCTCACAGAGTAATGTTTTAGGTTAAAAGATCCATAGAGTCAATTAAGAGGTCAAGTATTCAGGTCAAAGCGGTTGATCTGGGTCTATTAGAATAGGAGAACATATAATGGTAAACTCTACTAAGATAAGTAATTCAAAGAAAAACTCGGCTATTGCTCTGTATGCACTGAACCATAACCACAACATAGGCTAGGTAAGATAGGGGGACAATTCTAAAATCCAATCGACATAGCTAGGTAAAGGGAGAGATTGATCACAGAATGTTTGTTCACTGAATTTACACCTAGCACATTTAACAGAAATGATTCACCACATATTGGCAATACATAGAAAATTTTATTACCATTAAAATAAATGGATGAATCCTTGGATCACATAAAAGAAGTTTGAAAGTCATATGATTACTCTGAAATGAATATGATTGGTAGATTTCGCTCGAAACGTCATCCAGTAGATTATACTGTGTCACTGTCTATGAGGGAATTGTACTGTACCGCGGTGCCCAAGTTATTCCTTTACATTCTAGGGAACTACTATATTTCTTCTTCATGAATTTGAAAATTTATGTGGTTAAGCATCACCGATGAAAATAACTTGAAGAACTACTAAAACATAGTGAACGATGAAAAGCTGTTTACTTCTGATCATAGACTTTTCATTGAGGGGATCTAAAACAAGACAGTCAGTTGCCATTTTAACTACCTTAGTATTCATATACTGGGGCAAAGGCAAGTGATTTACGTTTTCTAGCTTGTGACAAGTCTTGATATAGTACAAACATCGTTCAGCACCGTTGGCAAGTATTCTTACACATATCTCACATGATTCGCACCATAGATCACTACTTCAGGAAGTCTATCTCGAAATAAGTCATTAGTCAGCATTAGTTTGTTATTCATTTTGTAGGTTTATAGAAATTGACCTATATTTTGGTGGCGTATACCATGAACTGATGTCTTCTCTGTCTTATTTGATACTGGTAATTCAATAAGGTTATTAGCTATTATTATTATTTGTCCCTTGGGTTCCTAGTGGAACATAGGGCTTCACTAGCACGTCTCCATTCCGCTCTCTTCTCTGCAGTCTTTTGAACCTGGCGCCACGACTGCCCACAACCTCTCATTTCCTCCTCACATGATCTCCTCCATGTCACCGTCGCCTCGGACGCCCAACTCGTCGCTTCCCATTTGAGTTCCACTCGAGGGACTGGCCTGGCTCATGATGTCCCCAATCGGCCTCCTCAGTGTATGCCCAATCCATCTCCACTTTCTTCCTCTGCATATTTGTTGAGTAATAGGTTCTCGCTCGTTGGTTCGTTGCCACACACAGTGAGTTCCTTGTCGCTTATTCCTATCATTCTGGCCATCTGATCTTCAACGTCAGTATAGAGCGTAGGCAGTTGTTGACGAATGTCTGTAGTTTGTTGGAAATGCCTTTCGTAACGTGCCAAGTTTCTGAACCATATAGAAACACTGACTTGACCTTGGTGTTGAAAATCCGGATCATGTTGTTTATACTGAGTGTAGAAGATCTCCACAATGGTTTCAGACCAATGAACGCCTGTCTTGCTTTTCTGATCCTGGTTGGCTTTGACATCTTCATCTGTACCGCCTGTAGTTGAAACAGTGCTGCCTAGTCAGGTAGGTGAAAGAGAATTACTTCCTTTAAGTTTCTCCCACTGATGGTGATTGTAGCTTGTTGCTGTTTGGTGGTGTGTTGGTTGGGTATCTTCATCACCTCTGTCTTGTCTTAGATTCACCTGAATTCCCGTCTTCTCTACCTCTTCTATCAACTTGTTAGTTTTGATTCAACTGGGTTGCAGTCTCATTTCATCATTAATTACTATTCATGATACAAATTACTTTTGTTTTTTGCTCTCTTAAGCTTTCACTGTTGTTTAAAATGATGTCACTAGCAACAATTTGAGAATGAAGCGAGGATTTCTCAAAGTCAACTGTGCTCTCCTGACTGTTTTCTATGTTATCTTCGTTTTTTTCCCAAATGGCCATTAACTGAAGATGGCTTGACATTCGACTGTGTCTAAGTTTTTGAGTTATTTCATGGATTAGGTGCTTTTTAAAATGTACCAGTAGTTCACTGATTGATATGATTTAAAGACCTTCAGAGGTTTCCTAGGAGTTATCTTAGTTATCCCCTTAGAAGGTTTTTACCTTTTTCCTCAGGAATTTGCATTTCCAGTTGTTCAAATGATTACATATTCAATTCGATAGATTTAATAGCGAAAACAGTGACTACTTAAGTCAGTGTAACATCTTTCACAGTTGGTTTTATGTCGTCAAAGTCATCTATTTAGTCGTCACTAAATTATTGATCTGTATAATGTTCTGCGTTAGCGAATCTCTCAGCCTGTTGACGACACTACAAAATAATCGATAGAACTCGGTCATCACTTAGGAGTGGACAACATGAAGTTGGTTACTCTTTAGTAACCAATCAGTGTACCTCATCCAGTCCTACAGGAAGTCAGTTGCAACCCGAATAGCTTAGTGGTAACGTCTCTAACAGAAGGAATGGGTTACGTGGATTCAAATCTCAGCAAAACATGAGTTTTCTGGAGGTGGCAGACACGCCATGCTGAGAAGTACCCAAAAGCACGAAACCTAGGCTTGGAAAGGCTTTCTACAGATAATCTTAATTCAACTGACATCGTATGCACCTAAACGTTTGGTTTCAATATTGTTAAAATTTTAGCATCTATTCAATGCAGCTAAACGTCGTTAATTTGTTAAATAAAGATGATCTCATTAGGTTCCATTTTTTCCGTTTTGATGGTCTTTCTTTTCTTGTCAGAGGACATACTTGTCATAATAACTTCAAGCCTTGACAGCAAAAAGTCAAGTCACAAGGACTTTCAGTTAAAATTCTGTACTCAACTGAGTGATACTGTGTCGTCTATTCAATTCCAGTCATAAAGCTTAAGTAAAAAGTTTAGATAGTGAACTCATTACCATGTGGTATTAGTCGGTAGCAGTATTGGTTACCCAGTTATCCTGTCTACAATTAATCGATTTTTAGGTCCATATCTTGCTTTATATTAAGGACAGGTTGGCAGGTTAATAAAATGGGACTGAAAGAGATTGTTTATCAAACTCTAAATATACTCAATAAAATCAATTGAGTTCATGGCATAATTCCCCCTTAGCAACAAATAACTAGCCCTTTCAAAAACAAGATATTCAGCGAAGAGGACTTTTTTCAACAAATTTATTCTCAAACTGTACATTTCGTATATACATATGATATTTAAAGACTGTAATCCGTGAGGAAGATTTAACTGAAATAATGGGGGGTCGAAGCAATAATAGTGATGGTGGTGATAATTATGATGTTGATAGTTGATGACGTAAAGATCGAATGGTAGCAAAAGGGGGTCACGTAAGACTTTCAAATTGTTTATAAAGTGAATACAGATTAAAAGGGGTGAGAACGTTAATAAGCAATTAAAGGATTAGGTAATATAAATGAGACAGGTTAATTGGAGTGAATTGGAAATGTTTTGTTAAAAGTTGCGATTATTAGGAAGATCAAATGAAATAACACCGGAAACAAATAAATACAAAAAACAGTGATAATGACGATATAAGAGTACAAAGATTAATCTAACAAAAAGAGGGAAGGGGGTGAACAACAAAAAAAGAGAACGAAACGCACCAAGACTAAAATAAATTAAGGCCAAGGTAGAGACAAAGACTGGACGTACTTCTCTTGTACACAAAGGTCAGGCTTCAATTCATGGATAGCCAAGGCGTCTGCTGTTTTTAGAAGCTGAACATGAAAGAAACGTAAAGTGTTAGGGCGAATTCGATAGACAACCTTGAAATCCTTGTTTGGGTCGGCTGAATAGTTGAAATCGATTAAATACTCAAGGATAGAACTTCTGATGCATTTCCTTTGACCCTTATGTTCTCGTGTACGTGTTGACAGCAATCTGTGACTACGGCCGATATATTTTGCTCCACAGAAGCAGGTGAACTGGTAGATACACTAGTCCTTTTACCAAAGAAATTAATTAGTATATCATGCACTAATTACGTTGGATGCATAATGGTAAATATTCGAAAAATACAGTCAGTCTCATGTATAAAAAAAATATGCGAAACCTGAAGAAATCACGTAATTCTGTCATTTTTGACTATAGTTATGTTTTCACCTGAAAAACTACTTGATTTTAGTTACGTCAAATATATGTTAGTAATGATGATTAGTGAATAAAATTATTAAGTTTTCTTCCATTCGCTCTTTTGATGAATTTATCATATTTCACTGACATCATTCAGAGAATCGTTAGAAACTTAGGTAGAGTGGACATTTATTTCGGTCTGGCTAGGAACTCTACAACAGTACTCCCCCATATCCTCACACAGCATTGAACCTGCAGCTATTACGACTCCCAGCAAACACATTACCATTCAGCCACTGATTTAAAATCCAGTGACTCACATTTCCCGAATTCTGCTCATTCTTAATACCATATGACCATCATCTAAGGGTATCAGTGAGTATTTAACCACATACGTGATGTACTTGACCTTAGAAATCATGTCTGTCCGTCAGGATTTCAAGAAGTTCGTTTCTGCGCAGGTCACTAACCAGGATCGAATTTCTATTTATCCGCTGGTACACTATCAGTCGACAAGCAGATATGATACCACATACTTGAGATGGTCGCATGATCCAATACTCCAAATTTTGATGCATGTTTGATTAGAAGAATAGTGGAAGGAGATATAGTGAAGCAGTGTTTATTTAGTAGTCATAAATTACTACAACCTTACAATGATTATCTTTTATATAAGGATTATTCACGAACTTCTTCCAGTTTCGCCTTACTTTATCACCTTTATTTCGTTATCGCAGAAACTGTAACGAATCGATCAACTGTCGTCAAAATTATCACTTTTGTACTACTTAAATACCTTCTTGTCAGTAGCATACACACTGGATGTCCTTCAGCCTATATACCTCTTATTACTTTCAAAATGTTATTTAAGATGATTGTGCGTGATGAATAAAAGATCCTGGAACTATTTTTCAAATTTATTGATAAATTATCACCCTCTTGGAAATTAACACTCTCTCAATGGTTTAAATTCTCACCAACCATTTCTAAACCCAGAGACAGTATCATTTGATTGACTAGTCAACAAATCGCTTAACATATGATGAAATTTTTCCTTTAAATGACAAACCAGCGTTGATGAAATCCTTGTGATTGTTATATCAAAACAAAAATCTGTAGTTGAAATGTTTATCTTTTATTGATAAATATATCCATCTTCTGTATACTGAATGAAATTATTTATTACATTTTTAGTGTGCAGATGATGAATGTACTTCAGCTAAAGAAATTGTACTAACTGGAGATAGATTATTTTTCTTCGCCAATTCAACAAGATATATAGATGAAGGACGATTCCGTTGTCAAGTTACTTTACAACTCAAAGAATACAACTTCAAGCTTACTGAACATCAAGATGTTATAATAAAGCGCCAAGGTATGATAAAACGTCCAACCCAATAGTATATAGCCTAATATACAATATATTTTTATAATTGGGTTGAAGTGATGATTAGAGTTTTGATACGATTGGAACTAGTCACCTGTGGATTACTGATCCTGCTATCCATCAACCAATTTGAAAGATTCAGTCTCTAACTAGTTCTAAACTTGACTTCAATCACCAAAGACATAGTCCAGGTGTTATGTAATTGTGTGATGTACGGCTGTCTGTTTGTCGTAATCACACAAATTTTCAGTCAGGACCTCTCATCCAAGTCTAAATCGAGTTAGATTAGGGAGGTGATATGTCGTATTACTTGCTATTATTGTATAAAATGTTTTCAGAGTATTCAACACCGGTGTTCATTGTCAACTGGATAATTATTCTAATAATTCCAAGTCTGAAATGAATTTTTAGTTTTCCTCTCTATCCAGTTAATGGAAAAGATGTATGTATGTATGTGAGATTTTTTGGATCAGACACTTAGCACTAAAGAAATGGATGTCGGATTCAACTACTGTCCCATATAATTTATCTGAGAAGCTGCGTAATATTGGACTTTGTCAGACACAAACTTGTAGAGGGTTATGTAGACTAGTACCTTGAAAAGTGTGCTTCTTTTCATGTGTATTTGTTTTCATGCAACTACGGTATGTCATTTATTATAACCTAAATTTCACCTTATATGTGCATCATGATAAATACATGCCCAGTTAACAAATGTGACATAGAGATTTGAAAATTCTATGCTATGGATTACAGTAAGGACCTTCAATTTCTGATATGCATTTAGCATATTCTAGATTCGAATGATTAGTAAATTATATTAATGATAGATAGTGATTAGCAGTGATATTAAGGATACGCGTATTTCGTCGCAATTAAGACTTGTCAGCTAGATGCGTCTGCCGCCGGAACCAACAGCCCTCAATGCCACATGATTGTCAGGTAGGTCAATTGGTTACTACAGCTACCCCTTGTGTGACACGTATAGTATAGTTTAGATATTATTGTCTGTAACAACGTCACTCATAAGAATGCAGGCGTAAAAAGTAAAAGAGTCACAAATTAGATGAAGCATGTGTCTTAGTTTCCACTCCTAGTCACTATCCACCATCATTATCAAATTGAAAGTACTAGTAATATCCCAGTATCCGCAATGGAGCCCTTGTACCATTGGGTTATGAGTGCAACATACGGCTTCAGTAACACGTCGCCATTTCACTCTCTTCTCTACAATCTCTTCAACCTGGATCCACAAATGCCCGCAAGCCTCCATTTCTTCCTCATACCGTCTAATCCATATCATCCTCGGACGCCAAACTAGCCGTTTCCCACTCACCTTCCCCCCTCGACGACTTGGCCTGGCATGATATCCCCAAACGTCTTCTCACTGTATATCCAATACAATCGATCTCCACTCTCTTCTCAGCATATTTGTTGACCGATAGGTTCTTAGTTGGTTCGTTGACAGGCCACGGCTCTCTGTTGCTTATTCTTATTATTCTAGTCATCTGATCTTCAGTGTCAGAATCGAGTGAGCGTAGGCGGCAGCTGTTCATGTGATGTATGTCTGCAGTTTGTTGGAAATGCTTTCGTAACACGCCTAGTCTCTCAATCATCTCATAGAAGCACTGACCTGCTTGACATTAGTTTTGAAAATCCGGGTGTTGTTCACGCTTTATGCTGAGTGCAGTGCAGTGCAGTAGATCTCCACACTGATTATTCACGATGGAGACTGTCCTGCTCTCTTTTAAATTTCTCCCACTGATGGTGATCAGTGTTAGTTGAGCATCCTCATCACATCTGTCTTGGTTGTTGGTTGGTTGAAGGGAACCGGCAAGAAGCTCTGCTGCACATGGATTTTGTTCCCGACGGTAGTCATCAGAAAGACGTCTCTGCAACCTGAAGAAATTCAAATCCGTCACCCAGTTCCACAGTCATAGACATACATATATTTAAACTAATTTGGTTCTGCGGTTTTCATATACGCCTTATTATGAGTCCAAGCAAACATGAAAGTTCAATCAAGCAGCATTTTGGTTGATTGCCTCTAGCCAACCTAAATCCGTCAGAGTGTCCGCGATCGTCGGTATCTCACTTTGTGATCATATTACAAATTAATCGATGAAATGTAGATAGGACTTAGGAGTATATAGAAAACATAAAATTAATTTTTCTGCATTTCACAATCAAAGTATTTCTTCAGTTTTTTAGTCTCTTAAACTTTAAAAAAAATTGGTGCGGAATCATGCTCTTGTCACACCAAGCAAAATATTACACCGCATCATTCTGGAGAGACTAAAGAATGTTCTGTATCCAAAGTTACGACCAGAACAGGCCGGCTTCAGGAGCGCTACACATCATCATAGGACAGAACGCAGAATAGCAGACAACTCCACCTCAACTTCATCCACTCTGAAAACGCCTTCGATCGAGCTGTCGACCGGGAAGTAATTTGACAGACAGCTGCTTCAACACTACGGCTTTAGTGCCACAAACCTTCATCAACCTCACTCAACATCAGCTATATGATGCTACATGCGAAGTGATTGACAATGGAAGTTGAGTGATGCCTGTGAAGTGGAGACAGGGACAGCATTGAGACATGTTTGCCGCCACCTACAATCATCGATCATCTTTCCTGATTGGATCGACTGGACTAGATTGGATCATGCAAGAAACTGTGAGTAGCGAGAAGATAGACATACACTGGCTGGACGACGAAAAGACCTAGAAAAAGATTTGTATTTCACCGATGATGATTTATGTCTAATGTCGCACAAAGTCAAAGATCTACGGATGAAAACTAACAATTTGGCAGAAAAGGCGAGGCAGCGAAGGAAGACTGGACTTCCATCAGGCTAACGTAGAGAAGATAGATGTGATGAGGATGCCCAACTAACAACAACAACAAGCACTGATCACCATCAGTAGGAGAAATTTAAAGGAAGTTGTCTCTTCCACCCACTACCTAGACGACATCATATGAATTACAGGCGGTGGCGGTGGCACAGATGAGGATGTGAAATCCAGAATCGGAAGGACAACAGGACAGGTCTCCATCAGTGTGAAATAATCAGTGTGGAGATCTACTGCACTGCACTGCACTCAGCATAAAGCGTGAACAACACCCGGATTTTCAAAACTAATGTCAAGCAGGTCAGTGCTTCTATAGATGATTGAGAGACTAGGCGTGTTACGAAAGCATTTCCAACAAACTGCAGACATACATCACATGAACAGCTGCCGCCTACGCTCACTCGATTCTGACACTGAAGATCAGATGACTAGAATAATACGAATAAGCAACAGAGAGCCGTGGCCTGTCAACGAACCAACTAAGAACCTATCGCTCAACAAATATGCTGAGGAAGAGAGTGGAGATGGATTGTATTGGACATACAGTGAGAAGACTGTTTGGGGATATCATGCACCAGGCCAAGTCGTCGAGGGGGGAAGGTGAGTGGGAAACGGCTAGTTTGGCGTCCGAGGATGATATGGATTAGACGGTATGAGGAAGAAATGGAAGCTTGCGGGCATTTGTGGATCCAGGTTGAAGAGATTGTAGAGAAGAGAGTGAAATGGCGACGTGCTACTGAAGCCGTATGTTGCACTCGAGACCCATGGGATAGCTACTTAAAATAGTTATAACAAATCAAAGTGAATCCTCGAATAAATCTTTCATATAGACGTTTGATATCTGTTCGCCAGTGAACTCAGCAGACAAGTGTTTGAAATAGTGACTTTCTTTCCTGAGCAGTAGTATGTTGCATTTCGGAATATGTATAATCTATGATAGGGGTGGGAGTAAGGGATTCCGCCATGTATACATGCAATGGCAGCTTTATGAAGATCGCTTATTCCCCCTTTGTGTTTACTGAACATAATTTCATGTCAAAAAATATTTAACCGGAATAATTTACTTTGTATTTTTGGAATACGTAAACAGCTGCTCCAGCAATTTACAGTAGTGGATCAATCACGTATACAACTAATGATGAAATGTCATTACAATGCACTGATGAATCTTCTTCACCTGAATCCAGAGTGGAATGGATCTTTGAACCATCTGGTAAACCTCCTCCAGACAGAAGATTACCAAAACTAATAGGAAACACTTATGCATATGGACGAATTTATATATTTGCGTAAGTCAGTAATTCTTGCATGTTTTAGAAATCTTAATGTCGTCTAAGTGTCAGATTCCTTAAAGTTCACCGTTTTTTATCACAGCAAAAGATGAAATGAAATGAATGTTCTTGAAGAAGTAAATTCATAAAAGTAACTACATAAATAATTTACTCTTTGGTGTCTAAGATGAGGTCATACTCTTGAACTCCGGTTAAAGCTTATCAGTTTGGGATTAAAAAGTAGTATCATCATCCCCAGTTGTCAGTGGATAATAGAGACAACAGCAATTTTTGATTTCTAGAACATGAGTTTACTAATATTCACAACATGTTACTTACTTATATTTTTATCTGCCTGATGGTTAGCAGTTGAATCCAGGACATGCGTTTCGTCCTATATGAAATTCATCAGCTGACTGTACATGCACTCTAGTGAGTGATTTTGTCCCACTGGGACTCAACCACTTCAGACTTCATAGCCTTATCCAACAGGCTACTGGAGATTGATAGCCAGCTTTTTAACAAGGAGTATCAGTCGTTGTTGTGATACTTGTAATCCTCTTTTGCTATACAAGGTCGAATTGCTCGACCTCTGTTGCTAGATGGACTCCTATGGGAATGTTTCGATATTCCTCGATTATTCACTATATTATGTTTTGGTTGAGTCCTTACACATCAATTCATTTGAGCCTAATTATTTTTTGTGATTTAACACGTAAGTTTCGTGGGAATATCATACTAGAGAGTAAAAGCTGATAAAGGATCCAAGTTTAGATTTCCATGAATCTAGCCAGTATTCAAGCACTGAACATCTATCCTCCACAAAACATCTTGAATCCAGAATTTGTTGAAGAGACATAAGACTGTAATGACTGCTAATATATCAATAATTTCATTGAGTCTTTCTCTTAGCTAAAAGCATTTTGCATACTTCTAGAAAATTGAACTTAACTGTTCAGAAGTGAAAAGTCATGCTCACTTTTCGCGACATAGAAATCTTTTAATTAGATCATTCCTGATGTGAAGAAATGACTGAAAACTGAAAATATAACCCACAGAATATTCGTTACTATGCATTACTACTTCTCTTATTATGATTACTATTGTTGCTAATAATAATGATAGTGTGAACCTAAGGTTCGCTGGTCAAGAGAATTAGACTCTAAACTGCGGACCCTGAATTACAGCCGCCAACTTCAATGGATATTGGTTTGTTAGAGACGATTAGCATGAAGCTTTGCTCCAACTACTTTTCTTGTTTGTTCACACTCACCAGAAAAGGGGTTATCTGCGACCTTGACGGAACCGATGTCTTATCAGAAATTCGAACCCGTGCCAGCGACGTCACCCCTGAGCTATTCTCATAGAACTGACTGCCTGGAGGGTTGCATAAAGTACATTGATTGCTCTCCAATGACCAATCAATGTAGCTGTTGGAGTTATTCACTTATGTCAGACATACGGTCGTTAGCATTCTTTCTTACACTATGAGGTCTGCTCATATCCTAGTATCCAAGCCTTTGGGTAAGTGGTATATATTTTCATTAAAATACCAGTGTTTCTCTGAACAAACAACAGCACTTCACGATTACACTATAGACATAAAGCTATATAGGATCCACAGAAATTAGTTTGCCGAACTGCTAATCTTTGCCAATAATTCAATGCACTTTACTATGCCTGACTCTGGAATATACGAATGAAATTAAGCATAATGAAATCTGCTTATACTTTGATCATTCTGAGCTCACATGCTGAAAAAGAAATAGAAAGGGAGAGACTGATGTCTGAAATATAGTTGATGAGATTTATATAATTTGTTTATATGGTTATTTTCGCTGTAATCAACTATAACCATATGGATTGTGTTTATCAGCTGGATAGAGTGAAAGTTGGAAATAAATTAAAGACTATACAACAGAATAGAATGGCACACACACATACTACAATGATTATTCATCTAATCGTAGGTAATTTGTTGGTCGAATGAAATACAATGTAAACCAATATTTTCAGCTTTACCATGCACTAGTTTACTACTTAAATCGTAGCAGTAGTACAGAGGGAAACGAAACAAAATTTTAAGGGCCAAAAGATTATTTTCGATTAGTTTTAAGCATGTGAAGACTTAGGAAAAACTTCATCTCTATCTCTTGTATAGTCTGTCATTTTAATTCTATCCCACTACAATCAAATATTCATGTATTCTGTATCACTGAGTGAAAACTTTATTTGTATTTAAAAGCGATGCTGATAATAGAAAGATAACGACTAACCTTTTCACCTTTACTACAGTTGAATAGCTTTAGCCCTCTATTTCAATGGATTAAATTAAAGTGAGCGAACTGATCTTCATAAAGTGATCTTTATTGATATGAGTACCTACAGGACCTAACCGAAACCTGCTGTGTGGCCACCAAGCTACATGATGCGACACAGTAGTGCATAGTGTCGTAGTGTTTAGCGTTATAGTCAGTTAGCAGGTGATGTTAACCTTGGTTCCAGTTCTTATCGGGTATTATCAAGAAGAAGACTCAACCGCCTTACAGAATCTACTGTCTCTTTGATCATCCGGTTTCTTACATCTAACAAAGAGTACAATGCAATATAGTTTCACGTCATTTAACTTAGTAACCAAATTGCAATCTTGACCATTAAACTTAAGTCAACCTCAACACCACAGACTAGATGGCCATACCACTTACCCACTGGGAAACGATTTATGCACACAAAGGACTGATAGTTGAAGGTGTAACTAGCTAATGAGAGAACCTTACTGTGATTCGCGTTTGTAGTGTTAAGTTATAAAGGATGATGAGAAAAATGTCCATGGACTCCTTAGATTTATTTTCGAGCATCAAACTTTAGAAGTAAAATTCAAAATCAATAGGTCACGCGATCGTAGTCTGTATTCTTGTACTCAAAAGTTAGGAGCAAGTGAGTAGGCACGGCTATATACTTACTTGTACTGTACACCAACATTGGTTGATCAACGGATATACTAATGTATGAGGTTCGACTACTGATCACATTTTTATTTCACCTCAGTGACTATCGGGTTTTACGCGACTACCATGTGAATTTGTGAAGTGTTACTACCACTTGATTGTATTCAGACTGACTGCCTAGTCAGGACTTCTCATCCCACTCCAAATGTAACTGAATAAGAATGAGAGAGGAAGCATCATACTGATTATTGGTGATTGAAGTGAAATAAAATTCTGGTCGGCAGTCGGACCTGATAGCTCAGTTGGTAGAGCATCGGGCCGGTAACGCGGTGGTCGCTAGTTTGAATCCGGCCGCAGACCAGGTTTTCATCTCACCTTCATTCATCATCCAGCATAAATGCTAGTCCGCCAAACTAGGACTCAGACAGTCAAATTATATTTATTTTCATCTTCTCAAGCCGATCATTCGTCAGAATATTCAAAGGAATACTTACATTTTGAAGTCCTTTTTTTGCACATTGTTCTAGGTTGTAGATACCTTTACTTTGAAACAGCATGTGATTCGTTAACGAAAGAAGTGACTTTTACACTGATTGGCTGCAATGGAATCCAGGACGTGCGTTTCGTCCTATTTCGGACTCGCCTGCCTCTCAGTGACAGATGATGTTCCCACTAGGGGTCGAACTCAAGAAAGTTTACTTGAAACGTCATTGCTATCTGCTAGATCATCGTCGAGTGGACCGAATTGACCGGTGTCTATCGGCTCCTGCGTAGATACTTCGGTATTGCCTATGTTTGAGTTGCAAGAAGTGTCCGTTCTGACTCGTTGGTCTAGTGGATGACACTTTGGTGTTAGAAGTGATTGTCTTGAGTTAAAGTCCTAGTGGGACAATATCGCTCGCTGGAAGGAAGGTGCAAACAGCTGACGAGTCTCAAGCAGGAGGAAAGGCATGTCCTGGATTCTACTGCTAGCTGCTATCCATCAACAATATATAAAGTTTCCTCCTGGTTTCTGAGACTATTTTTGTGATCGTTTTCTGCAGACTGAAAACCGCAGTCAAGTTCTATGGGTAGCACAGAGATTAGTTATAGCACTATCACCCCGGTAACCTTGTTTGCAGAGGGCACTATGTTTGCATAACTATAGTCTTCCCAAGGGACCATGAGCTGATAAACTACCTGTTTTAATCATTTTTGATGACAGGTTACATGAAGCGAAGAACAAATCTGTAAGTGTCGTATATCTGATGTTAACTAGTTGGTGATGACTATTGGGAAGCCCTGTAATACTACTTTTCATACTGGTTGGCCCTGGTAAGCAGAGCATACCTATATCCTTGAGGGAACCGACGTATTCTAGAAGACATTCGACCCGATGTAAATGGATGCTGCAGTCAGAGACATTTTCATCGAGGTTTTGGGCCACTACAGACCTATTGTAGATTAGCGTTAAATATAGCGCTTTGCCACTGAGAATAACCATTTTCACCTTTTCTATAGACCATTTTGCAGTGCAACTACCAAACTAGTAGACTGGATTGTTTGAAGGCAGCGGATTGGGCTATTCGTCGAGCTTTAGTATTGTGTACTGACGTCGATTCCTTTCAAGACGCATGCTAATCATTACCTATGTGTATCTGAACAAAACGTCCACGGTCATCATTGGATAACCTTAGGGGAGGCTCACCGATCAGGTCACCAACTTTTATACTTAATTTATACGTCTATTCTTCACATCTTATTACTGAAATTCTTGAATCTCTCTCTTAATTGGCCAAAGTCTTGTATTTAACCGAGGACGTACTCTATATATTTCCAGAGCTAATAATTTAGGAGGTGTGACATTGAAGTACTTCTTGTTAAAAAGGTAGGTTCGATAGAAGATTATCGAATCGCCTTGATTTAAATATACCAATGTATCATCTGTATATGTACCTGCCTTCACTTTTAGTATCCTTCCTTCTTTACTAACATTTGTAATCTATTTAGGTGTCCGATATCAAACTACTTCAAATGAGATGAGACAACTTGCTAACAAGTTGGACACCGGGGAAGTTCAACCATCTTCCAGTGTGACAAAACCACCTTGATAAACACTGATGATTGGTTCAACTTACTTCCATCTACTCACATTAATAATAGTAGTATCTATCATACATTAAGAACTGATAATAAATATAGTTTAAAATTAACTTTCTAGTGATATCTATTCCGTCTGTAATCAGTAAGGTAATGCGCATTACGTAATTGTTAACATTAGTCTGGTCAGTGCAACTACAGGTTCAAACATCACAGAGGAAGCTAAGCTAAGCGTCTAACGATCTCAGGATCGTCGGAAAGCTGTGAAACTAGACTGTACGAAACTGAGCGTTTATTTGTGAGTTATATTTTAAAGCTAATGTGAACTAATCACTGCAACATTGTTGGGACTCAAGTCATTCACCGTTTTATAAAGAAACACAATCATTATCAGACTGAACAAAGAAATGCATACACTCGTATAGTTTTGAAATAGTGGAGAATATTTGTAGCTCAGGTGGATGGTCTTGGTTGTGTTCTCTGAGCTGGGTTGTTTCATCATCCTTCTAGACGACATCATCAGTACTAACTTCAGTATGAAGTGAGCTGTCAGCATCTCTCCGTAAGTGATTTATTAGCTTGCCTTGACCAACTGCTTCGTGTTTGACTGGTTGTTTCCTTTGATTGCTGTTTTATTGACTACATAGATTTTCTTGTTGGCTGTTCCTCTGCTTTACCTCTGACGTTTCTGTCGTTTATCAATCTTCTCATTGGTTGATAGATTGGGTCTATGTCTATACATGTATTGGTTGCTGACTGACTGACCTGAATGCTAAGCTTTTAGAAACTCTCTGGTATTCTTTGTGTTTTCCCTGTCCGTCCAAAATTTCTACATTGTCGAAATTGAATTCATATCCATAGTTGTCATCCACATGCGTTGAAATGAGTGATGAAATGTCATTTGTGACGTTTAATAGCCAATTGGTGTTCATGTAAATGACGAAGGTGAAGACGGCGACCACTTTGTCCAATGTAATGTTGACTACAGTTATTCCAGTTGATTTTGTAAATGATATTCGGTTTGTCCTCTCTGACTGTTGTTGCATCCTTTGGTCTTCATAATAGGGATTGGAGGGAATTTGTTGGTTGATGAAGGACACCAGTTTCGAGTGGTCTCAGAAATCTTGTCGTGATTTCCGATATATTCTTTATGTATGGTAGGATGATGCGTTTGTTGATTTCTGTTGATGACTTTGTAGTTGATGTAGGGGATAGGCATCTTGTGATAAGGTTTCATGGGTAGCCGTTCTTCTCATAGGATGGACATCAAGTAATCTTTTTCGTTTCTCCATGAAGTTATTATGCTGCAGTGTATTCTCTCTCTTTTGAATAGTGTCTGTGGGAAAGTGAGTTAGTGTGCTGTTGGGTTGTTGCTATTGTAGTTGAGGATTTGGTCAGTGTGTGTTGGCTTCCTGTACACTTGGGTTTCCAGTTTCCCCGTATTTGTTGTATTGACTAGAACATGGTAGTTGGTTGTTTGACTCCTTCTCCATTGTGATGTCGTCTAGAGGGAGGATGACAGCTTCATGATTCAACAACCTAGCTCAGAAAGCACAATCCAACTAAAATGTATACACTTTTCAAGCCTGCTGTATCATTTTGACAATCATACTCCTTTATATGCATATAATGAAGTTGATATTTATATCAGTCTATAAAACACACTGATTTTTATTCTGGATCAATCAACTTTTAATTTTCATTTCATTTTTTTTAAAAGAATTGCAAGAGGTCAACTTATCCCTGAACATTCTGGAAAATACACATGTATAGCTACTAATCCATTTGGAACAGCCAACAGTTCAATTACAGTCACAGTAACTGAGGATATTTCTCGTGGGAAACTTCGAGTAAGTTTTTGTTGAGAACATAAATTAAGAAAGTCTATCATATTTGGTTGTTTAAAATATTGAATACTTGACTTATCAATGTCTTAATTTACTTTGTGGTAGCTAGCAGTGTTACTCAAGATGCGGGTTTTGTCGTGTTTAGGACTCGTTGGCTGAATTTACTTCAGTTAGTGATGTTGTTTCCACTGAGACTCATACGTCATAATCATCACTTCAAATACTAAATGGTTATCCACTAAATCATGAGGCATCATTGATGCCTGTTATTTTCCTCTGTATGAGGTCTCATGCAGATACCTCAATACTGAATGAATGTGTACTGCTCTTCTAGGCAATATCAAGGCATTCACAGAGGAGCTGATACGCTAATAGAGGTGGATATATTCGATTCATTTCAACAATGGGCAATTATAAACGTCAACAAATAATAATACAAGTGTTTTGTTGATGCAGAAAGAGAGCCTAGTCAATAAAAATCTGTGTTACCCTTAACATATTGATGGAGGAGAAGAATAATGATATATTTCCCCATTATCGGACGTTTATATGAACTTTTGTAAATAGATACATCCACAAACGCTTTCATGCAGAAGAAAATGGAAATGGATTGGATATACACTGAGAAAACCATTCGGCAACATCATGCACCAGGGTAGACTATCGAGTGGAATCCAAAAGGGGAATGACGAGTTGGGCATCCAAGGCGACGATGACATGGAGGAGATTATATGAGAAAGAAATGAAAGCTTGTGGGGAGTGGTGGAGGCAAGTTGACAAGACTACAGATAACAGAGTGCACTGGAGGTGTGCTACTGAAGCCCCATTTTCCACTAGGAACCCAAAGGAAAAATAATAGTAATAACAGTAATAAACGCTTTCATAATCCTTTGCTTTCCTACATCCTTAGCCTATTCGAATGCCAGACAATTCTATATGCCTCTCTGAATCTTTTTTATTTAAGGTATCAGATTAACTTTTGTTTTGGATGTAAAGTCTATATGGTCACCAAAACTGCGCCCATGGACATTTTATCGGTAATACCTTTTAGACACAAAGAAAGTTATGCATCATGTATATTCAACTAATAACTTTCCTTGACATTCTAACTGTTAACCTTAATGTCTGATTGATTTTATCTGGTAATCGGTAGTGTATGGAAACGGTGTTGTTTACTAAATTAAATTAGTCTTATGCAGTTTTTATCGTGCACAAAATGTTAACCGGAACATTATTTTGCCTGGAAACAATAACAGTCAAAGAAAGATCCACCCTAATCAATTCCAGGATGTATTTCAGTGCTAGAATACAGTAAGCGAGTAGGGAAAGCAAACTGAACTGACTATATTCTATAAATGCTGCTGTTCATATTTCTATTATATTCCAAAAATAAAGTGGGAATTACATGCACTCGATATCATGTAGGATCGCCGTAGTTGACAAAACAAGAGAAACATTGTTTTTTCATACAAACGAAAAGAAATTACCAGATGGTATTCATCAAGGACTGACATCAGTTGGTGGGTGATTGAAAACCTCGAAAACTGAACAGCTATTTCTTCCTAGTATGGGACTCCTCATCAATACGCATCCACAACCCGGTTAGGGATTGAACTCAGGACCTTCTGATTTCATCACAAATGTGGGTTGAGTGTTTCAAGGATCTTAACTTCTGTCAATACAGCGCGACTAAAAATTCCTATTCATTGCGAAAATACATTACTGTATAGCGACCATAAGTGACATGCTTCTAGATGGATATCACGAAGTTCTAATGAGAAGCCGTGACCTGTGGGGTTAACCAATCAGAAGGGAAACGTATGCCAATTGAAGACCTTGAATGACAGTCGTGCCATATTGCGAATTGAAAGAAGTTGGAAACTACAAGCCATTGAACTGTGATCCAGTATGTGAATGGTTAACGTGTTCGCCGTGAAACATGTAGACCCTGAGTTCAATCAGTAGCCGGGTTATGGATGTATACTGCCGACGAGTCCCATACTAGGAGGAAACAGCTGTCGAGTGCTCCCAGATTTCCAATGATTTCTCATCTGATTTCATTCCGTGATAAATACTGCCCGAAAAAGAAACTATCTTTATGTGCTCTGGGGATGAATTATATGCAAACACTATTAAAGTGGTTAACAAAGAAATAAAGCCATTAACAAGTCGTGATTTCAAGGAGATGTCCGTACAACATGCAGACAAGCATCGGGTGTATCATTCGACATTCGTAATCCATGAATTATACTCACAGTTATGAAAGTAAAAGGTTAAAGATATGAGAAAACGAGGTTCGTCGTCTTTTTATAGAATTAGTGTTGTTGATTGTAGTCGTTCAAGCTAATAGCCATCAATGCGACAGTTTTACCAGGTGAACCTGTACTAATAAATGCATAACTTTTGACAGCAAACGTGAACGTAGAGAAGACGGAGGTGATGATGGTACCCAACTAACAACAACAACAACAAGCTCCAATCACCATCAACTGGAGAAACTTAAAGGAAGTAGCCCCTTTCACCCACCCTCCTAGGCGGCATCGTTTCAATTACAGGCGGTGGCGGCACAGACGAGGACGTCAAACCCAGGATCAGAAAGGCAGCAAGACAGGCGTTCATTAACCTGAAACCAGTGTGGACATCTTCTGCACTCAGCATTAAGAACAAGATCCAGATTTTCAACACCAACGTCAAGTCAGTGCTTCGGTATGGTTGAGAGACTTGGCGCGTTACGATAGACATTTCCAACAAACTGTAGACAATCATAAACAACTGCCTACTCTGGCTCGATACTGAAGATCAGATGGCCAGAATAACAGGAATAGACAACAAGGAACTGTGGCTGGCAACGGACCAACGGAGGACCTATAGCTGAACAAATATGTAGAAGGAAGTGGAGATGGATTGGGCATGCACTGAGAAGGCCGACTGGGGATATCACGCGCCAAGCCAGTCTTTCGAGTAGAACCTGCATGGGAAATGACGAGTTGGGTGTCGGTGCCGAGGATGACATGGTGGAGATGATGTGAGGAAGACATGAGGGTTTGTGGGCAGTCGTGTAGCGAGGTTCAAAAGTTTGCAGAGAACAGAGTGGAGTGGAGACATGCCAGTGACGCCCTATGTTCCATTAGGAACCCAAGGGACAAATAACAATGATAATTTGACAACAAACAATCCAATCGTGATCACAAATTCATGTTCTTAATCCAATGAAGTGAAGTTGATAAGCATTGGATGGTGATCCAATGATTATTTAAAATTATTGACTAGCTATCATTTTCTGATCTGATAAAAGAGTAAAGCCTGAGCACTGTAGTAGGTGATGATTCTATTTCAGTTGATTTATTGGATGTATTACACAGTGAAAAAATACTATTCACTGGATTACGTTTCTGACACAATTAAGTGTCAGTTATCAATCTCTTCCTCCATTCATTTCATCACATTCTGTTGTATAGTTGTGCGTAATCTCATGCGTAGAGATAGCTGAAACTTGCTCCACACTTCTTATCCTACGGAGGTTTTACAATCCTAAATTAGCTGAATATTTATGATCGAACAGCTGTCTAAACAAGCTTTGTAGGTTGAATGATGCTACTGATCCACTTAGGCAAAGTATTTTGAATCATATGCTAAAGTTGTGTAGTTATCTTCTGAAATGGTGGAGAATATTTGAAGCTCAGGTTGATGGTCATGGTTATATTGTGTTTTCTGAACTGGAGTGTCCAACTGCGCAGCTTTCACCGTCTTTCTAGACGACTCGATCAGCAGCAATAACTTCAATATGAAGTGAGTTGTCCATATCTTTCCGTCACTGAGTGATTCAGTAGGTTGCGCTGACCAGGTGGTTTATGATTGGTTGTTTCCTTTGACTGTTGTGTAAATCCACGCGGATAATTATGGATATGAGTTCAATTTTGACAATGTAGTGCTGATCTTGGACGGAGAGAGGAAACACAAAGAATATCAGAGAATTCCTAGAAGCTTGAAATTTAGGTCAGTTCGTCAGCACTGAGTAAATGTATAAATATAGACCCAATCTATCAACCAATGAGAAAAATGGTAAACGATAGAAAGGTCAGAGGTGAAGGAGAGTAATAGCCAGCAGGAATATCTATGCACACAACGACATAGCAATGAATAGAAACAAGCAAGCACAAAGTATCTCGTCAGGGAAAGCTACTAGATCACTCACTGACGGAGAGATATTGACAACTAACTTCATGGTGAAGTTAGTGCTGATGTTGTGTAGAAAGATGATGGGTGCTTCAGAACTAAACACTCCAGCTAGAGAACAAGATACAACCGGGAGTTACCTTCATATGACAGTAGACAATAAATGATGTCCAAAGTGATACCCAATAACCAATACTGTTTCATTATGTGACAGCTGTGATAGATCGGTTGAAATAGGATTCGTTGCGGAATAACATCAGTTGGAGAAGCATTGAAAATAAATTGCAATGGACGGATATTTCGTTTTAGTGTGGACTTCTCAGCAATAGGAAGCCATGAACCCACCTACTACCGAACTCAGGTCACCCAAGTTCTAGGGACAGGATGTCACCAGTGAGGCACTGGGTCGGAAACCAATGGTCCACGATATGGCGCTACCATTATCTGATACCATCGTTGAGTATTTGTCCTCACCTGCGACTTGGTTCGCTCCACCAGGTTACGGATTACTATTAGGACCTTTAAAACTTTCATTTCGAAACAAGTCACTGGTCAGTAGTAGACATTAGTTGATTTGGAGGTTTGAAGTGATCTAGGATTTCCCACTGACTGTCATCACTTCTAAAACCGGTGAAAACTTGAGAGCCGTGTATACAAATTACTTAGGAGTCCTATAGCAGGACGATGCAGTTGTTCAGTGCTCATGGATTTTTAATAGTTCCTAAACTTTTGTTACTTAAGGATCAATATGAAGTTGAAATCAATAAATCCCAATAAACCTCAGTTATCTGTCAAGCAAACCACCAGCGACCTTGAGGTCTCAAGGTCAAAGTGTAACAGTTAGCCAATCATTTTAAAATCTACTTGTCTATTATTGAAAGTATCTTTGAATAATTATACCTTTTTTTTACTTTTTACTTTTTAAGTTTGTTCGAAGAATTATCCGTCGTGCACATACTGCATAAAAGTTTCTACTCTGTTATTACATGGGTCTCATTTTATCAACAACAGAAAAATATCATAATGAACATTCAGACATTAGATAGAAAGATTTTTTTGCAATTATATATTACATTGTCTAAATATACTCTTGTCATTAATAATAATAATAATAACAATAATAATAATCATAAATCTAAAGTGCTTTATTTAATTCATGTTGCGTTTTGTTATGAATATCCACTTTTTCCTTGTTTACATGTTTTTCTGTTGTAATCGCTGTCGATTACTTCCAACGCTCATGAATATTTAGAACCAATTACTGATAAACCATAACTGCTATTAATGTTGTTATTATTATTACTATTACTACTATTATTATCACTACTACTACTACTACTAGCATAATTGTTTACACTGCTATAACATCTAAATATTGTTTGTCTTCCATATTAATAGGAATAAAGAAATTTTGCTAAAATACATTATATCCTATCCATCCCGGATGTATTTGATCCTATTGTGTTTAAATATTTGCTTTTCTCTTTAGAATCATTATTTAATAATCGTCATATTGAGGTATCTAACTCGAATATCAATTATAAAACTGTGGCAAACACTACTTATAAGAAGGCATATCAGTAGTATGCAGAGTAACACTGAAAAATATAGGAGAGAAGAAAACGGAATGCTGTAAGGCTTGATTTCGATCTTACTGATAAAGATGGAAGCAATATCATTCAGGTGATGGGTGAATGGATCTCGTTAGGCCTTTAGTTACTTCATAATAGGCAGTGCTATTAATAAGTTCATGAAGGAATTCCATATTAGATTCGAATTATAAATTATCATTGCTCATAATCATATCAATGTGTAGTCAAACAGCAGTTTCAACATTTGATTTTTATAGTTACATCACCTCATGTTATTTATTTTCATTGGTAGTAAACATTTTCATATCTCTGGTATAAGTGTTGCGTCATTTCTATTAAATGCTTCGGGTTAGGTGTTGATTCCATGAAAGAAGATTCATTAATCAATCTGTCTCAATATCCACCACCGTTTACAGAAAACTGACACATTCCAACAGGTATCTAGACTTCAAGTCATCCCATTCAATGTCAGTTATTGAGGGTTTAGTCAAAAGTGATAAGGCTAGAAAACTGAATAGTCAGTGTATGGACTTACACAGGAATTGAAACACGTAAAAGAAGTACTAATGGTTAATTATCCCCCGCAGTTTATCAGGAAATTCGTGCGAACACACAAGAAACGAAAAAATAATAGTAACACTAGTACAAATAATAACCACAACACGAGTAAAGGGGGGTTCACAGCCTCCACTGTGTTACCCTATAAAGAGGGTACATCAGACACTTTATATAGGATCCTCAACAAAGCTGGTGGCATTTAAACCTATAAACTCACTCATAGATAAGCTTTATCGGCTAGCTAAAGGATTCGATAGAATCAATTAAGTAAAATAACCTGATCTATCAAATTCTATGTAATGACCGTGAGGTCAAGTAGATAGGTCAAATAGCCGGTTGGGGTTAGTCAAAATAGCCAAACATAGGGATTTAGCTAAATATAGAATGACAGACCCGAATAAGATTAATAATCTGGAAAAACACTCGCCTATTGTATTTCATGTATTAACATACAACCACATAATAGAATGGGTGAAATGAAATCACTGCACTCATGTCCGATATAAATAGGTGGATATTGAGAGAGATTGATCAATGAATCTTTGTTAATCAAATCAACACCCAACACAAAGCATGTAATAGGAATGATGCACCACCTGTATCAGAGATATAGAAAATTTTAGCACCAAAAAGAAAGAAAATGAGGTAACATGACTATGAAAATCAAATGTTGAAAGTATTGTCTGACTAATCTAATATGATTATGAGTAATGATAGTTTATGATCGAAAATTCATCAAGTAAATAATACTGTATCACTGTGCGCTATATATTAAATAAGCAAATATGCAGAAGGAAGTGGAGATGGATTGGGCATGCACTGAGAAGGCCGAATGAAGACATCACGCGACAGGCCAGCCAGTCCCTCGAGTGGAATCCAAAGGGAAAACGACGAGTTGGGCGTGCAAGGATGACATGGAGGAGATCATATGAAGAAGGACTAAGAGCTTGTGGGAAGTCGTAGCGTCAGGTGAAAAGACTCTATCTAGATAACAGAGTGAATCCCTATGTTCCACTAGGAACCCAAGGGAAAAAAAATAATATGGAATTAAATTCTACCACAGTTCTCAAGTCCTACACCTGTATAAAACCAGAAGATGTCATACCTAGCATACAAGTAGCATTAAGCTCGATGGATGTGACAACTGCTGAACAGGTTAGAGCGCAGTGTGCATTAGCACTTAAAAAACAAAAGAAGACACAGCGAAACTTAACGAAACTGGAAAATTCAGCTTTAAACAATCTACGAAAGGATAATAGTATAGTAATTGCTAAATCTGACAAAGGTAACTCAACAGTAGTTATGGACAAATCGGATTATCTTAAAAAAATGGATGAACATATCCAAACAGGGCCATATGAAGAGATTAAGAAACCTATAGATACTGTCATGAATAAAATTAAGAAATCTACAACAGATCTGATACGCCGACTGAAGCCATCTCTAGGTAAGTCCGAATGGTTTACTTTAATGCCAAAAACTAATAATCCTAGCAGAATTTACGGTACTATTAAGGTTCATAAAGCAGGTTATCCCATTAGGCCGATAGTTGACTTCCGGAACACACCAACATATGAGATATCAAAGTATTTAGCATCAGTATTACGTCCTGTTAGAGACCGTTCCAACTCTAGACTAGTAAATTCTTACGAGTTGAAACAAAAACTTAATGACCTGCACATAGAAGAGAATGAAAAAATGGTTAGTTTTGACGTAACAAGTCTTTATACTAAAATACCAATCAATATGGCACTGGAGGCAGTCAGAAATCAACTAGATACTGACTCACAACTTACTCAAAGAACCAAGGCATCGGTTGGTGAAATCATGTTAGGAGTGCAGTTATGCTTAACCTCGACAGTCTTCAAGTTTCAGGGAAAGATATATAGACAAACAGAAGGAGTAGCAATGGGATCACCAATATCCCCTATAGTAGCAGATATATTTATGGATAGTTGGGAAGATATGGCTTTACGAACATATAATCCGACACCTAAGATATGGTGGCGATATGTAGATGACACATTTACAGTGTTGAAATCGGAACATATCGACAGTTTCTTGACACACATAAACTCAGTAGTTAACGCAATCCAATTCACTTACGAAGAGTAGAAAATGAACAAGGAGAATTACCTATGTTGGATTGCAGAATAAAACGAAGGATAGATGGTGGTTTAGATACTACCGTCTACAGAAAACCAACACATTCTAACAGGTATCTAGACTTCAAGTCATCTCATCCAGTGTCAGTTAAAGCGGGTTTAGTCAAATGTCTAAATAACAGAGCTGAGAAACTCACTAGTCATTGTAAGGACTTAAATAAGGAATTGAAACACATAAAAGAAGCGTTAATAATTAATAATTATCCCCATCATTTTATTAAGAAATTCACAACACATAAGAAGCAAAATAATAACACTAATACAAATACAAATAATAGTGACAACATAAGTAGAAAGGAAATCAACACCTCTATTGTGATACCATACAAGGAAGGAACATCAGAAACCATACGTAGGATTCTCAACAAGGTTGGAATTAGGGTGGCATTTAAACCAACAAACTCACTTAGAGGTAAGCTTTGTCGGCTAAAAGATCCGATAGAACCAATTAAGCAAAATAATATAATCTACCAAATTCCATGTAATGACTGTGAAGTCAAATACATAGGTCAAACTAGCCGGTCGGGGTCAGTTAGATTAACAGAACATAGGAATTTAGCTAAACATAGAACGACAGACCCCAATAAGATCAATAACCTAGAAAAACACTCAGCCATTGCATTACATTCATTAACACACAACCACACAATAGGATGGGACAAAACCACTGTACTTAAGTCTAATATAGCTAGGTGGAGAGAGAGATTAATTACTGAATCTTTGTTCATCGAATCCACACCCAACACATGTAATAGGAATGACGCAACACCTATACCAGAGATATGGAAAACTTTACTACCAATCAAAAAACAAAGAGAGATCAGGTGACAGGACTATAAAATCAGATGTCGAAAGAAGTGTGATTACATTGATATGATTATGAGCAATATAATTTATGCTCGAAACGTAATCAAGTAAATAATACTGTATCACTGTGCGCTATATATCAAATAAACAAATCTAATATGGAATTACATTCTACCACAATGCCCAAGTTTTACACTGCTATTAATGATTTTAAACTTATTTATCGAATTCGCTCAAATATTTCATGTTTTATCATCTTCAGCTTCTAAAAATTGCAGAGTCTTCAGCTATCTATGGAATGAAGTCTGATCTTCGTGTGGAGAAAGATAGTACATAAAGTCTTTGTGTCTACCTTAGCCTTAATTTTGTCTTGACTTTTTTTTACTGCAATCTTTTCGACTTCTTTATAAGTTAATCTTTTTACTCTTACATGTCATTACCATCATTATTTGCATGTTTACTATCTTCTGGTGCTGTTTCACCGCATCATCTTCTCAATAATTACGACTTTCAATAAAATATTTTCGTTTATTCCGATTAACCGGTTGTCTCATCCTTATAACCTAATCCTTTGATTTAGTTACTGTTTGTATTAGCCTGTTGTTGAGTGGACCAAATTAATCAGTCTCTGTTGGCGGCTATCTTGGTATTACCTGTCGTTTTAACTTTATGGTGATGGTGAACAATTTCTAATAGTAGGAACCAGGATTTACATTTCGTTCTATTTCAGAGTCATCAGCTGGATTTTCCCCCTTAAAACTCGAGTTCGGGACCAGATGTTTCAAACTCCAGCCTAACGAGTCTCGATAGCCATTTCCTGTAAGATGGGTATGGTTTTCTTGTTGTTACTTGTATTATCCAATTATTGACTGAACTTCAGCTTGTTTATAAGCACTATCGTATTTTTACTTCTTTGTAACGTATTTGCATCCTATGAAAGACTCAAAAATATCCTACATAACCACTTTTTTTCATGACTCGACCTTTAACGTCGCCAGCTAGCGATAATGTTATAACTAAAACTGTCATTGATATTTATGAAGTAGTAATCATCACAGACTGATATCAGTTGGGTAACCATTGAAAACCTGGAAACACGGTACAGCTGTCATGTCCTGTATGGGATTCTTCAGCAGTATACACCCGCGATCCTGTTAGAAATCAAACTTAGGACCTTCAGGTTTCAAGGCGAACACGCTAACTATCGGGACACTGTGTGAGTTTTCAGTAGTTCACAGTTTACAACTTCAATCAATTCGCGCTACAGTGCAACTATCACCTAAGGTCTTCAGTAAGCATTCACTTCCCTTCTAACTGATTGTCATGTTATTTCAACCCTTTGCTATTCAAATTTAGCTTCCCCCATGGATTGTAGTCTTTAAATATCATGCATATAAAGCAGTGTACAACGATAGAACAGTTTCGTTGACAAAATCTCCCTTCGCTGAATATCTTGTTTTTAATGTCATAATTTTACGATTTATTGAAAATGCAACCACGTGAAATTTCTCGCATAATTTGCAATGCTTCATAATAATCACATTTGGAATAATTCTCTTCTATTCACTCTCTATTAAGTACCATCAAATTCTATCTATCAGCGATATTCATCCAATAATTCAGAGGCTTTCTAGAATGATGAGAAAATAATCTTCAGTGAGAGTGAGCACTTCAGTGTTGAGTGATTGCAATGTAACGACTATTAGCTTACTTTTCTAAATGACTAGAAAATGTTTCCGCAAATCAGAAAACAGCTCAAGTGATCTAAAAGTGCATCAGCGGCAAAATCATAGTAGATGATCTGTATCCACTGTTTTTACATCGGAGATTACTAATGGAACTTTGAAGAGTCAATAATGAAGTCCATTTACTACTGTGTACCGTGCGATTTGTGTGGAAGCGATTGATTTTCAGACACTCCAGATCTATCCTCAGGTGGCTAACTAGTGCTTCCTGATAATCAGTGGTTATCTAACTGACATCACATCATAATTAAAATTATCTTGAAATATACTGAGTGGAATAGTTGTCAGACATCTGATGGTTTTGACATTACTATTATTATTTTATTATTTTCCCCTTGGATTTCTAGTGGAACATAGGGCTTCACTAGCACACCTCTATTGCATTCTCTTCTCTGCAGACTTTTTTTACTTGGTGCCATGACTGCCCACAAGGTCTCATTTCTTCCTCACACCATCTCCTCGGAAGCCCAACTCTCCGTTTCTCCTCTGGATTCCACTTGAGGGATTGGCCTGGCACGTGATGTCCCAGTTGACCTTCTCAGTGTATGCCCAATCCATCTCCACTTCCTTACTCTGCATATTTGTTGAGTGATAGGTTATTGCTTCGTTGGTTCATTGCCAGCCAGACTTCCTTGTTGCGTATTCTTATTATTCTGGCCATCTGATTTTCACTGTCAGTATCGAGCATAGGCAGTTGTTGATGAATGTCTGTAGTTTGTTGGAAATGCTTTCGTGACACGCCAAGTCTCTCAACCATCACACAGCAGCACTGACTTTATTGAATTGGTGTTGAAAATCCGGATGTTGTTCTTTGTACTGAGTGCAGCAGATCTTCATACTGATTTCAGATTAATGAAAGCCTGCTTTGATGTCCTCGTCTGTGCCGCTGTCTGTAGTTGAAACAATGCCGCCTAGGTAGGTAGGTAGGTAGGTGAAAGAGACTACTTCAATTAGGTTCCTCCCGTTAGTGGTGACTGATGCTTGTTGTTGATGCTGTTATTGATTGGATATCTTCATCACCTCTGTCTTCTCTACATTCACTTGAAGTCCAGTTTTTTCTACTCTGCCTCTTTTGTCAACTTGTCAGTTTTTGCTTTCAGACCTTCGAGTTTGTGCGACATTAGATATGGCGGGTATCATTTGGAAAATAGCTCGATATGTAGCAGCAAAATATAGTGCACAGCAGCGTTACATCACTTCGCTTATTGGTCACACTCCCAAACGTGGTCAATAAAATTTGATCATTGTTCGATGATCATCATCAGTTACCCACTGGTGAAAAATTCGTATGTGTACTTGCTCATAATTATCAAAAAAATAGTTAGAAAACATTTTCCCATCAACTCACTTTAAACTGAAATCGAAACGAATCCCCGTCAACATGAAAAGGCATTCAATGTTTAGCAGTTCCTTTCACAAAAAGGATATTGAACATATTATCAGATTATAGAGAATTTTTAATGGATTAATAATATGAAACGAATTTTTTCACTGTCAACATATAAAATGGACATTTTTTGATCATCTAAACATTAAAGAGACAACAAGAAATATTGTTGACAGAGAAAAACAACTATGTAGCGCAAAAAAAGCTTCAATACTTTCCATCTTCCCCTGGTTGTTAGCTCTAGAATTGGATTTTTGCTATATGCCCCCCTAATGCTCAACTTCTAATAATCTCCAAATAAAATTTGGATTTCGTTCATTTCCTATTCAAAAACTCCTCAGACGAGTGAATGTTTATTTTACCTCAAAGGTAATCGTAAAGAATCACACAGGAAACTTGTCATTCTGACTTTAAGGTGGTATTCAACATGAATTGACATCAGTTGGAGAAATACTAAAGACCTAGTAGCACTGAAAATCAACTGTTTTGTACTAGAGTGTGACTCCTCAGCTATGCGCATCTAAGACTCTACCATTATATGAAGGTTGCTGTGTATCATGAATTGATAGAAGTAGGAGAGTGTGAACTATTGGCTCAATGGTAACGCGCTAGCCATGATACCTGAAGGTTCTGAATTCGGTCCTGTACTAGAACTATCACAATCAAGGTTGACCAACTATACGAAAGGTATTTTTCTGTTACTGTAAGAAAATTCACTGTTTAACTAGATATATAGTAGAATAAGTTGACGATATAATGTTTACTTTCAGTATTCCTTATCACATCTCTATCAAATCAGTACACAAACAATTGATCTCAGTAATAATGAAGGTAAATATTAGTTCGCTGGTGTTTCTAAGATCTTAACTGCAGTGAATTGCTCAAATTTTCTGATTCAAGAAGAACATTAATTATAGAATATGTTTTGAAAATATGTACTATCCTTCAGTACTATCACGATTTAGCTGATGAAGTATCGATAATTCCAAGTATTCTCGGAGACATCAAGTATGTAGTCTGGTAGATAGAGTTTAGTGCAGACTAAGTAGCCCATGACACGTTCTTTCACAATAGTTAATTTTTAACCTTCGCAAGTCCCTGTAGATATCGACGACCACTTGGATTTGTATCTCATGCACCCAACTCTAAAGATCCGATAGAATAAAGATTGGATTTTAAATGAAGTTAAGATATCTAAAGTACACAGCGGATGCTACCTTAGAACTCACAAAGACAATCATACTCTCAAGAACTTAGGCAAATCAAAGGAATTTTAATATTTTCAGCTTACTGTATAAGCATATCACTAGACGTTATTACTCAGTAGGGTTGTGTATCTATAAGATACTTCGTTGAAATGAGATATTTCCATCATTTGATGATATAGTTAGCAAGTTATTTGTCATCTTGAATATTCCATTACTGTTGAATACCGTACAGAGAAAAAGGGAGCATAAAAATGGTCCTACATGGATCAGATTCATTTTTTTAGACCTTTTGCTTAACAGTATACCAGAAAAGGAAAGTTAGTTAAATAGGCTGAAATTTTCTCAATCTTATTCTCAACAAAATTTGGGCCTTATACTTGATATGGATTCAATATGAGAACAATCATTGATGAGTACCTACATTCTAGTGACTGATGATATTCCCATGGGAGTCCAGTTGCTTTGAATGTCTTACATCTGACAATACCTAGATAAAACCATATAGATATTGCATATTCTCCCTGAGTTGTTATCAAATACAATGAAGATTTAATAACAAGCAACATCAAGGTATTCGAACTAAGGACTAATATATGCTAAAGGTTTTATAAATCAAACTAGAACAACAAAATTATACTTTCATCCAATTTTGTGGATAATTACTCTTATGTTATAAATAACTGTAATATTCAACCTGAATGATTATCTTTCCTTGTGTATGTATACATATTTCTGTTTATGAATATACTAAGCATGATCATTCTGCTTCGGTTAATCTTTCTTTCTGTATACACTAAAATTTATCTCCCAATCTGTTTAATCCATTTCATATTTTCTAGCTTTTTATATGCCTCTTTACACATAATGAATATAAATATCACGTAATTATTTCCTTAATGATAGGCAAATAAATTTCTATTTGTACCTTTTTTTCATTCCTCTTATCTGATTAAAAGTTAGCTAACTTCTTAGGCATAAATCAAAATGAATTTTACTTCATAAACAAGTGATATTTTATAAGTTGGAAAGAGTATGAAAACTTTGAGTAGAATTGATTCTCTGAAAACATTTTATTAGCTAGTATATATATAATTGCATAGGATGAACTTTATTTGAAACGTGATATATGGCCACAGTAAACCTCCAAAATATTTATATATATAAAACATCTGAATAAGCTCACTGCTTAAAAACAGCGGTTGGCATCAGGCTTGCCGACTGTTGCACATAAAATACCTACCTACCTACCTACCTACCTACACACCTACACACCTACCTACCTACCTACCTACCTACACACCTACCTACCTACCTACCTACCTGACTAACTAACCAACTTAGTGGTTGTTACTACTCACACTGATACATCATCTCTTCTAAGAAATGGTCATCAGTGGGTGACTGGTGTAGCTGTTTAGTCTTTGGAGCTGTCTCAACGTTGATCTTATACTATCGATTAATTTTCGCAAAATGTTCACTAGGCGAGGGGATGTAAAACGGAATTTTGAGTTGGATAGTGGGATTCAATCGATAGGAAGTTCTGAGCAACGTATGTTTCCTGCTTGTTGGCGGTCACCTGCATGCAATCCATACTTGAAAACAATAAGAAACAAGTGTTCACTCAGTGATTCGAACCTCCATTACTTAGTCATGCAGTCAGTCACCAATACCTTGCTTACGAGTGCCAGTAGGCGAAACCCTAAGTCGAACAGGACTTTTTGCTGGTTGAATTCCACCATCTAACACTTTACTTCGCATCAGTCAGAAGTGAAATATATTTCTCCACTGAACTATATGAGTGAAGAGCAAACTGAAGATTAGACTAGGCGGTATGAACCGAATTCTTGTGTGAGTACAAACGTAAGATGATATACGTATGTATAACCCAGAATAAACAGTTCGACAGTGGAAATCTTTTGAATAAAGTAATTTTCAACAGCTTTACAATGGTTAGTTTCTTCCAATTTTAGGTCTCTGTCTTGTATGTATGTATTGGGAGAGATGGTACGATGTTACTTGGATGGAGGCAATCGAAAGGAAGACCCGATCCACTTCGCTTTCCTGCCTACTGGCACTCATCAGTAAGGTGTATCTGTAAAATTGATGGAATCGATGTCCTCTCTAAGATTCGAAATTGTGTCACTCAGTCTTTCAATCAGTAATGTTATTGCTTGAAGACAACTAACTTCTTGTCGACTAGTCGTCATTGAAAATGACTTACATTCATTAAATAGATATGCAGTTTTGTCGGTTGCGTAAATTTTGCAATACAGATAAATATATGTAGTAGCAAACAGGAAAATATGGAAAGTATTTATGAAACTAATTTTTATGCAAGGAAGCATGATTGGACTAACTTCAGTGGCCTGCTTGAACTTTGGGCTACTAATGAAATTTTCCATTACGTATATCTGGCAACGAATCAACCAAGAACCTATCTCTCAACAAATATGCAGAAAGAAGGGGAGATGGATTAGGCATGCACTGAGAAGACAATTTGGGGACATTACGCATCAGGTCAGTCTCTCGAATGGAACCCAGATGGGAAACAACAACTTGGGCGTTCTAGGGTAAATGGAGGAGATCATGTGAGGAAGAAGTGAAAACTTGTGGGTAGTAGTGGAGCCATGTTCAAAAGATTGCAGAGAACCTAGTGGAATGGAGACATACTGCAAAAGCCGTATGTTCCACAAGGAACCGAAAGGACAAATAACAATAATAATAAATTCTTGCAGAACAGGAAATTATTTTTGGTTCGTCCTGACATGGGCATCTGCATATTTCTCATATATCGCTATACTGCGTTAATAAACTCTTGTCCATACAAGCACATGAAAGTAAATTCTTGAAGAAAGTGTTTCATAAAGATGCAGTGAAAGAAACAGAACAAAAAGTGACAACAATTTTGAAGAAGATGAAAGACGAAGCGATGGTCATTGAAGAGCTATCTGAAAGACTAAAGCCATCAGGTTTAGTAATTCTTCGACTTTACGTTCTACTCAAATTTCATAAGAAAGAGGTTCCACTTAAGTCTGAGATTGACATGAATAGTTCACCATATCAGGAGATTATTGATTGGTTAGCCTAAAACCATAAGCCAATGATGAATCAGATCAAAAATCACAGTACACATGACTCCTTTGACTTTGTTAACTGTATGAGAGATATGACCGTATGTGGACAGCGTATGTTACCACTGGATATCCCATCGTTCTTCATAAATATACCTTTGGCGGAAACAATCCGGTCTCTCTATGTCATTCATTACATTGACATCACTATTGTGATTATAATTATTTGTCCCTTGGATTCCTAGTCGAAAATAGGGCTTCATTAACACGTCTCCATTTCACTCTCTTCTCTGCAGTCTCTTTAACCTGCCTCCACCACCGCACACAAAATCTCATCTCCTTCTCACACGATCTCCTCCATGTCACCCTCGACACCGACGCCCAACTCGTCACTTCCCATCTCGGTTCCATTCAAGAGACTGGCTGGCTGGCTGACCTGGCACGCGATGTCTCCAATCCACCTTCTCAGTATATGTCCAATCAATCTCCACTTCCTTCCACTGCATATTTGTTGAGCGATAGGTTATTGCTTGATTGGTTCATCGCCAGCAAGAGTGCCATATTGCTCATTCTTATTATTCTGGCCATGTGATCCTCACTGTCAGTATCGAGTGTAGACAGTTGTTGATGTATGTCTGTAGTTTACTGGAAACCCCTTTCGTAACGCGCCAAGTCTCTCAATCATCACATAGAAACACTGACTTACTTGACTGAATTGGTGTTGAAAATTCGGATCTTGTTCCACATGCTGAGTGCAGTGCAGAAGATGTCCACACTGGTTTCAGGTTGATGGACGCCTGTCTTGCTGTATTTCCGATCCTGTCTGACTTTGACATCCTCGTCTGTGCCTGTGTCGCCTGTAGTTGAAACAGTGCTTCCTAGATAGGTGAAGGAGGCTACTTCCTTTAAGTTTCTCCAGTTGATGTTGATTGGAGCTTGTTGTTGCTGTTGTTGTTGGTGTTGTTGGTTGGGTATCTTCATCACCTCTTCCCTCTCTCTCTCTCTCATTGAGATCAACAAACCTAAAATTCAGGTCGTTAAACATTTTCTAAAGGAATTTCTCTCACAATGTACCATTTTATATACATTTTAGATTCAGTAATGAACTTTATTGAGAAGTGGATGAGATGGCATTTAGTTCATTCACCGTTATGTCCTATCCTAGTCAATTAATTTATTGCCAATCTACAATACATTGTAGTATGTCTATTGATCGATTATCTCCATTTATATAAGAGATACTTGAATGACACTTTCATCATCTCTGAGGAAGATAGTTACCTTAATGAAATGCTATATGAATTCAATGAATTTAACAAGTCAATCAAATTTACCATAGAAACTGAAAATAACTCAAATTTTCACTTGTTCATTCACTAAAGAGATCGTTTTATCGAAAACAAACTTATAATGCATGATAAAATTATTCCCAAGTGTGGATTCTGCTAGCTAAGATAAGAAATCGTTTCATTCACTTTGAATAGGAATTAAAAGATTTTGGCATGGATGATGCAATAAATCATGAACTGGATTTACTTCGAAGAATGTTCATCCTGAATGGTTACCCGTTAAGTGGAATATGAGGCCTAATAATTTTGAAGAAAACACCCCAACAATTCCAGAGAAGACAATATTTATAAATATTGGATTCAAGGGGGGGGGGATGGATATGATGATAGAGACACTGAGAACTCGACCGCGCAAACCACTGAGAAAAACTTTCTTTTCGGCTTAGCTTTGGATTGGTTTCTCCAGTCAACAACTGATTCCAAGGTGTGTAAAGGATAAACTATATGTTTGAACCACATACATGTGTGTTCATCAATTCACCTGCGCTTGGAAAGCTTATTACATAGGCCGCAAAAAGCGCCTTCTATTCAAAGGCATCTCCGAACGCTATCCTACACAGCTGTCTAAAGGACAATGGTAAACCATCAACAGCTTGATTCTAGAGCATCTGGCTATCTCTGGTCACTGTGCTCTGCGAAAGTTTTCCTTCAAAGTCATTTATAAAATGAAATCGAACATTTTGAATGGAGTGCGTAGTCACCACATCAGCACAGTAGAGGATTAGGTAATCCAACAGTATAAGCCTGATTTTCAAGTTGGAAGATGGTACATTCAATCTCTCATTTTGCCTTGGTCGTGATCTCCCCAATTAAGTTTACTCATTTCTATGTCTACACAATCAGGAAGATCATGAGTGATAGTACGCAACCTTGTCTTACTCCCGTCTTCACTTCAAGGCGTCACTGAGCACTCCATTGTGAATCATTTGGCGTGCGGCGTGGTCATATAGTTGTTGAATGAGTTTGATAAAGGTTTGTGGAACTAAAACAGTAGTGTTGAAGCAGCTGCCTGCCGAATTACTTTGACACCCGGATCAAAATCGATGAAGTTGAGGTGAGCTAGAGAGTTGACTGCCATTCTATGCTCTGTTCCACGATGCAGAGTAGAGTTGCAATTTGATCCGCATATGATTTGTTCTTCCTTAAGCCAGCCTGTTCTGATCGTTATTTTGAATCCAGCGCATCCTTCAGTCTCTCCAGGATAATGCGGCATAATAATTTGCTCGGGGTGGACAGCAGCAAGATTCCGCGCCAGTTCTTGCAAAGACTTACGTCTCCCTTCTTTGGGAGTTTAACAACGTAGCCCACTGAACAAGTGTATTTCCTTCCTTTCAAACTTTCTGAAATGGTGATGTGAGTATGTCCGCTGTTGTCTCTGCGTCTGTTTTCATTGCTTGTGGAGGAATTCTATGTGGTCCTGCTGCTTTCCCGGATTTCAGCAGCTTTATGACGTTCAGACTTCACCTCTGCTTTCGTCGAGGGGCCTGTGTTTACTGGTAATTCTGTGGTTGGCCTACTGGTGGTATTTCTGGATGAGTTGCAGGTGGTGATGGTGGTGCCATTGAAGAGTTTTGTGAAGTGGTCAGCACATCGTTTCCTTTGTATTGCCTCTCTCTTTGGTAGTTAGATTTCCCTCACTATCTCCCATTGCTTTCATATGAGTTAGTCTCTTCCCAGATAGTAGGTTACCTGGTTATTTGATATAATGTCAGATCTCTCCTGCTAGCAGCCTGTTCAGCTTCACTTGAAAGTGTGTCGTAGAAGTGTCTTTTCTTTGCGCATTGTTGTTCACTTCTTTGTCCATTGTATGTTTTACAGGTTGCGTTCAGTTCCTCTTTTCGTTCTTCATCCTTGCCTGCACTGTTTCATCTTCTGCTTCAGCATATTCCTCTCCCTACTCTATCAGCTTCCATGTGGAGATCCGTCGAGATCCATTCTTGTCTCATCTTGATTCTTCTTCCTTCTTATACGGTTGTGCTTGTTTCCTTCCACATCTCATTTAAAGAGTTGCATTGTTCTTTCACGCAGGTTTCCTCAAAAGTGTTGCTTAATGTCGCCGATTATTTTTTGATAGTTGACGTCAAGATGTAGTTTATAGTTTCGTCTTTCAATTTCCGTCTTGGGTGTTGAACTTCAACTGTAGTCTATCACAAACTTCTGTGAAGGTTTTCAACTTGATTTTGAAGTTAGATTTCTTGCATTAGATACTGAGTGGTGTGAACCTTCTTGATCTGATCTTGTGTCCAGTAGGCTGCTGCGGCGTGCTAGTGAAGCCGTATGTTCCACTAGGAACTTAAGGGAAAAATAATAATAATATCCATGCAACTTGCAGATACCTTACTTCTACATGAAAAAAGTGATGATGAATTTGTGTACCCTGGGGAAACATCCAAGAACGATGTCCAAAGAATACCAAAGAAGTATCGTATTACTTCCGTTGCAAGGAGGAAATGTTTCATCAGCGTATCTATGCTAACAAGTTGTCCTGCAGGTGTCAAATGTCAGCAGCATATTTTCACGTAACTCATAACGGTACCTACTAGGATAGATGTTAAATAGGTGAATCCATGGCCATTACATAAATCTATCGATTAGGTTGCTAATTTAATTAAGACTAGATACCCTTTTCCCGAAGAAGTATTGCATTTTGATTCTGATTAAAAACAGTGATAGATAATCAGGTTGTTAACACTATGCAGTCGACTTCAAGTGAACACAGAGAAGACAGAGGTGATGAAGATACCCAACCAACAACACCAACAACAACAGCAACAACAAGCTCCAATCAACATCAACTGGAGAAACTTAAAGGAAGTAGCCTCCTTCACCTATCTAGGAAGCACTGTTTCAACTACAGGTGACACAGGCACAGACGAGGATGTCAAAGTCAGACAGGATCGGAAATACAGCAAGACAGGCGTCCATCAACCTGAAACCAGTGTGGACATCTTCTGCACTGCACTCAGCATGTGGAACAAGATCCGAATTTTCAACAGCAATTCAGTCAAGTAAGTCAGTGTTTCTATGTGATGATTGAGAGACTTGGCGCGTTACGAAAGGGGTTTCCAGTAAACTACAGACATACATCAACAACTGTCTACACTCGATACTGACAGTGAGGATCACATGGCCAGAATAATAAGAATGAGCAATATGGCACTCTTGCTGGCGATGAACCAATCAAGCAATAACCTATCGCTCAACAAATATGCAGTGGAAGGAAGTGGAGATTGATTGGACATATACTGAGAAGGTGGATTGGAGACATCGCGTGCCAGGTCAGCCAGCCAGCCAGTCTCTTGAATGGAACCGAGATGGGAAGTGACGAGTTGGGCGTCGGTGTCGAGGGTGACATGGAGGAGATCGTGTGAGAAGGAGATGAGATTTTGTGTGCGGTGGTGGAGGCAGGTTAAAGAGACTGCAGAGAAGAGAGTGAAATGGAGACGTGTTAATGAAGCCCTATTTTCGACTAGGAACCCAAGTGACAAATAATAATCTAATACTTATTTGATGCATCTTAAAAAACAGCTGAAATGGGGTTATATTTTACTACAGTGTGCACAAGTTTTACTCGTTTATTCACATTCTCTAAAACTATGAAATTCTGATGCTTTTTTTGAAAGATGACGAGTACTGTTTTCAGTGAAAGCAATAACTTCTTTCTGTGCATTTAGCACTAGAGTAAATTAAAAAGTCTCCGGATCAATCACATTTTTCATAATATTTTCTCTTTTAACTGCTGGCTTTTCCACCATTCTAATTTCATAGACAGAATACAACGTTTTTCAAAAAATACATTGATAGATGTGTGAAAATAAGGGGAAGAGATTCGTTTAAAAAACTCGTATAGTTTAATTAAATAACTTGAAAAAATATGATGATTGACGTTTGACTACTATTAGATCGATTGGGGAAGTGGCAGATTATAAATTTGCAAGCTGAAGAACATGTTTGTTTACACTTAAGGGTTCGATTCGTTTGAAAATAGGTTATTGTAACATATGAATATTCAGGCAATATCGAACCTCTAAAAGAGGTCAATCAATTTGACTGATTACCAACAAGACTTTACCTACTGAGAAGTCTAAGCCACATTTATGCATTCGAAAAAAATTTGCTATCACAATAAACTTTTCTTGGTGAATTCGATATTAAAGCCAAGTTCACTATACTGTCATTATTTTCATATTACTGATGGGTAGAGGCTATCAGGGGAACCAATCAATCTATCTATCTATCTGTCTCAATTTGTTGTTCATCGTAGAATGACATCAGTTGGAGGAACAAAGGAAACTTGGGAGCACCAAACAGCTGGTTCCTCCTAGTATGGGACTCCTCAGCAGTGCGCACCCACGACCTTCAGGTCCCACGGCCAGCGAGTTACCATTGAGCCACTGGGTCAGAATCCGATGCTCCATATTTCCAACTTCTGTTAGCTATCTGTCTATCTGTCTGTCTATCTATCTATCTGTCTGTCCTTCTATTTGTCTGTCTCTTTATCTGTCTGTGTCTATCTGTGGATAAATCTTTTTTATGACGGGGCTCCATATCATATGGCTATCCCGTCAAGCGACTCCCATTCTTCTGGTAAAAAGGATCTGGGTTTTTGCATTACAGTTAGCTGAACATTTTTCTGAAGTTATTATCTAACAAGAAGCCGAGAATTCCGCCATTACACCGTCCATTTAACCGAAAGCTTTTTTACGTTTCCCTTTATTATAAAACAATGCCGTCATTTCAATTAACACTGGGTGTTTGATACTGAGTAAACTTTCAAATAAATGAGTAGAACATAAGAAATTTTTAATATTACAGATGATCAACAGTATGGAATCCTTTTTTGAGTTAACTGAAGTCTAGGGAAGCACAATTTTTACTGTTTGTCCTCTTGTTCCTAACTATATCACTGAATATAATATGAAGGGGGAAAACTGAGCAGAATGAAAACTCTCATAATCAGTGAGATTTCACAGAAAGTGTATCTCATTAATTTTCCAGTCTCTTGTTGAACATATTCTGAATAGATTGCACGCGATGCTAAGACACGAAAAGAAAGGAAGGATACACGGGGACGAAGCGTGACAAAGAGAACTTTAAATAAAATGGGTAACAGAGAAATATGTGAATACTAGTAAACGTCTTCTGTGAGTAACATGCCCTGTTGACTGTTAAAAAAATATAATAAAGGGAGCATAGTGAAGAGGATAAGGTTTCAAGGGAAATTTACTTTACTGTTTAGGAATTATACTTGTGTGAATATGACAGGCGATGAAGTTAATCAGCAGTTCTTTATACTTAAGAATACTCACGAGTGCGAGACCAAGAAAGAACACAGTAGTATAATCTGTAGGAATAGCATATTTGATAGACTGTGACAAAACACCTATTTATCTAGCCTAACTGGTAACACGTCCGCGTACAATGATTGACCCTATGAGCTTCAGTTTGATCGATCCATTTAAACTATGAATGTCTGTATCAATGCTGAATCTCACCGAACACTATCTAAGCTACCGTTTTCGCAGAATTATTTACCGCTGCAGTTGAAATAAGTCATTAACATATTTTAGTCATATCGATACTGGCAAACACTAGTTTCTGTCTACTTTTCCAATCGTGGAAATAATTCCATTTATGCCGTCATGATCTATTGACGTTTTTTATTTCATCATTATGAGGGTAGACTGTACGGTATTTATTATGAATGAAGGGAATGGTATAGAAAGGATAGTGATTACATTATTTCGTCGTTGAGCGAACCTAATCGATTGGTCTGCATTGGTGTATGAGCTCCTGCATGATGCCTCAATACCGCCTGTGTTTACAATAGATATTATTGGTGGATGGGGCTAGCAGTGGAACTTAGGACTCGCGTTTTGCCCTCTTTGGGATTCATCAGCTGGATGCGCCTGACTACTGGTGATATAAGCAACAACATTAAAACCAAGCCCGTAACACAATAAGTGGCTATTATAACTCAATAACAATTTGGGGTTTGAAGCGATCGGTCCGAGTTCAAGTCCTAGTGGGAACAATATCGCTTACCAGGAGGCAGTACATCGAGCTGCTGAGTTTCGATAAGGACAAACTGCGCGTCCTGGATTCAATGCTACTATCCTTCATCAACGGCATTTGAAAAAATGGCAATCGTGTTTTCGCTTCTCTTAAACGGCGATAAAGTGAATTGCTTTGCATTTCCTTTTTATTAAATGACTAGGAATAAAAAAAAAAAAGGTGAATTGAGGAATTTTTGTTTAGTTTTAGTATAACTGAAATAGACCATATTGAGAATGACATCAGAGAGGAATGATTTCAAGTTGAAACCACGTTAAGATGTGAGTCATTGGTATTGTTTGAATGTTTCCTCTGTACTGCAGAATGAATATAAGTTGGTTGGAAGTAGTAGACCCAACTTTACCTAGGTTTCGTGATTGTTGACACTCTTCAGCAAGGTTTATCTACATCCTTAAGGGAACTCATGTCATCTCTGAGATCCAAACAAGTGTCAGTGAAGGCGGCAGTCAACGACGTTACCAAGGACTATTCGGGCTGCGTACGACCTCCTGTGGACCTGGATTAGATGCATCTACTGGTTACTAGAGAGATACCAACTTCATGCTGTCTATTCCTCATTGTTCATTGAGTTCTTTCTATCATTCTGCAATGTGGTTAACAAGCTGTGAGGCCCACCATAGCAATACACTTTGATGGATGTCAGTTGGTTGAAAGCAGTTAAAAGAGAGTCTTGGACTCAGGTTTCTTGTTTTGTGACACTCGTCAGCAAGGCATATCAGCAACCCAGAGGAGACTCGACGAAATTCGGTTGACTCTCAGGAATAGGCAACATGAAATCGGTTGCCCTTCAGTGAGCAGTCAATGAAATTTTGAGTACTTCTGCTAATGACTATTTAAAACATTTTAGGACAAAATATGGATGAAATGTATATAAAGTTATGAAGTTAGCGCTCATGATATCTCCAAGTCTGGTGATCAAACATCCATGACAAAATATCAAAGCTCAGAGAATGCCAAACCACTATCATCCAGTTGCCTCGTCATACAATCTTGGCCGGAGTAGGTTCAGGCTGGATAAAATCTCGTGGGGGCCAGACTCAAACATGGTATCAATGTGTTGGTTTTAGCCATGTAGGGTGATGTAGACTATCCAGTTGGGGTCGGTGGGGCGAAAGAGACCAGTGGATGGAGGCTTTGAGTGATATGGCTTAGAATATATATCAGTGGTGCAGATCTATACACAAATTATCCTCATGTTAATGACGTTATACCTAATCTCACCATTTCCTCATTCTTCATTTCTCTCTTTTCGTGCTTTATGTTCCTTTTGACTGAATTTTCTTGTCTTCATCTTCCACTTCACTGCCTTTTAACTCGATGTACTGATGTGAGCTGTGGTAACTCTGACCGTTACGCAGTAACGCCTGGTCCTAGGTTGATCTCGATGGATGGATGATGATGATGATGATGATCATCCTCTTTCTGAGCTATAAATCTTTTCCATTATTTTAGAGAAAGGTAGAATGGAGGCAACCGATTACTATTTCACAACCGTCACAAAGACTTTCCATATCGTTCAACATCTACAAATATATTTCATGTGGAATAAATGATTACCCAGTGGGAACAACATCACTCACTGGGAAGCAGGTACATCTAGCTGACGGGTCCCAAATAGGACGAAATGCCCATCCTGGATTCCACTGCTAGCCACTGCTCATCATTACTATGCATAATTAAAACGCAGGCAATATGGAGGCATCCGCACAGGAGCCCATGTGCCAACATTTATTAATCAATTCGGTTCAGTCGACGACGGTGTGATACAAACAATAACACTAATTGCCTACTGAGTTGTATTGATTCCAAATTTTTCATTTATTCTCACTTTATAAAACGAAATAAATCGACCATGGTTGGCTAATTGACATTCTTTTACTGTTATCCTGACGTTATTATTTTGTGTTATGAAACAGAACAACTAGCTATCCAGATGGGCGAAAATCTCCTATTTTATATTTCTGCTTGTTAACCCTAGTAAATTTTAAGGTCATCCATGAAACTATTCATTGTCCTTGAATTGTAAACATGCAACCAACTTCATCTTTTTGATGTCAACATAAATGTTACAGAAATCATATGGGAATCAAGGAAGAATGAGTGAATTTTTATAATCCAAAGAAATATTCAGCGGAACATCTTCAGTGTGATGTTTTTGTTAGTATATAGGCTTATGGGATGTACATATATATCCTTTTCTCCTCCTCAGCTCTCTCTTTTACTTTGCTCCATTTCGCCTAATTAACTTATTTATTATATTTCACTATGACCATTGCTTCTTATAAACCTATTGGTATTATTATCATCATTATTGTTAGTAGTATATCATGAATATTGTCTGCTTTGGGTAGAAGTGGCATAGAAATTCCACAAAACAGTCTACAAGCAATACCAGCTTAGCGGACTGAGAACAATACTAACCTAACGTACAATGAGTTAACTCTAAGGGCCACCACCACAACAATACCATCGACGCGCGAAGATAATCAGAGAAGACAAACTGTTAACAGAGAACACTTCACTGTCTTAACAACTGTCAATACAATTGGCAGTAATGCTGAACATATACATTTCTAAATGACCTTGACAACACTGAGTCCACATGTAGGTAAGGAAAGTTAACAGTCAGTGAGAGTTCAGCCTTGAGAGTAGATGCAAGGAAAACTAGTAACTGTGTGAAAACACCCATGTAGGTTATTTTAAGTAATGGTCAAAATCGCAGACAAGAGCTATACAAAATTAGGCGTATGTAGGAAGTATTAACTGCAGTATGAGGTAGGCTTCTAGGACTTTCGAATGCATAATTCAGTAGTCTGTCGTGATGAAGTGATATGCAACTGGTAAAGTATATCAGTCACCTGAGACTAACCCAGTTCAAATATTTGACAGATAGGTCACTGTGGCTCTGAACAAACTTGTCAAATCAAGACTAATGACAAGATAAACCAATGAAGAATGAAGTCTAATGGATTCGCTACTCGTCGATTTCACCGTAGACCAACACTACACAGAGCAAACGTTCCTCTATGACCAGCAACTTCACTTCATGGGACTTCAACTTACATTCTGTTCAGGATAGTTTCTGTAGGAAGTGGAATATACATAAGACGATTACAGCGAAGGTAATTTTTTCTTTTCCACGAAGTCATTCCACTATTATTATTACTATTGCTATCATTATTACTATTTCAGAACGGAAATGTGCTACAGCAAGGATACCAAGAAATGCGCCACAAAAAATAATGTAACATTATGAAGACGTAAAGTGAAGGAAAGAAAGAAAACCACAATAAGAGTTGAATGATTAAAGGGCAGTTCAGTAAGATACATTCAAAGCAAAATAATCACTACTTTTAAGCAGTAGAAGATAGAAGAAAGCTACAGGATGATCGCTACTGGTTTCGATTGTGAGCCATATCTGATAAAGTCTAAGGAGCGATCCCTTAGATCTCTCCTAGGTTGTTGTGAGGCAACAACCTCATACAATTATCCTTCATCCCACGGCTCCATGTCATACACTAACTACCCCTTTACTTCTTCCTTTCAGTCCTAGAGTTAACAAACTGAACGGTATGGAAACCTTCAGAACGACAAGCATAACACATGTCTAAGGCATCGAAGCTGGCGCTTTTCGAGTAGTTATTCTTTTAGAAATGCCTGTAAACAGCATGTTATCAGTTAACCTAATGTGGCGTGACTGAAATTCGTGGTCATTATTCCGTTCCAACTGTGCGTGAAACAAACATTTCAATTAATCCCTTCTTCTAATGCATCGTTTTTACTAAATAGTTCGGTTTCTTGTACAGTATTTTAACTTATCTGACTGTGTTATGTTTAGCATGTCAGTACCAGCTTCTTTTCTGCCAAGTGGCCTGTCCTTGTTGTTTTCAGCATCATCATCCTATGTAGGTAAGTTATGTATGAATAATGTTTATGGTTTGGGTAATCTTACCGGTAATCATGTAGACTCAAGCCAGACAGTCTATAATCTGTATTTTCATTCATATAAGCAATGAGATTCTGCGTCCATCAGCACATTTATACTCAACGGTGAATTATTGTATGTATGCTGCAGGAGAACATTACGTGTGCATTCATTTTTATAGATGTACCTTTGCTAAATACCCAAACTTAATAAAGAATGAGCGAGGGATGCCGAAGATCTTCTGTTAGCTTCTCATTTACAAACTGGCAAAGAGAATCTGAGAATTCTTCCGGACATAGAGCATTCGGAATACATAACGCTCGAACAGGTGATATACGAGAGTCAAAAAGGCCGCTTTCGAGGTATTTCTTTGATGATATAATAGATCTTTATATCATAAAGTAGGTAGAATACCATTATAACAGGAAATATAGAAAGACTTGTATGAATATTATGGTGTAACCTCAAAAAAAACTGTTTTCTATGGTTGTAATGGACGATGATATTAGTTATGTTCTATGATTGCGTATACGGAAACCAGGGAAGGTTTGCGATACCGTTAAAAAACCTTTTGAAGTCTTATTAAGCACATGCGTAAAGAGACTATTGTTTCTAATTTCCGTGTAACGCCCGAATTATTCAAAACCTTGGCGGTATTATTTGCAATCACAAGGGATAATAAAGGAGACTTAATACAGCAAACAAAATTGTCTTGCATTCTCCAACATATGTGTTCTAAGTGACATGAGGGCCTAGGTGATTATAGTTTATGGTAACCATTCGAATAATTCTTGAGAATACTTTCTGAAACTGTTTACTTTGCTATCACCATGCCGTTTTCATAATTCTAATAGATACACAGGGTGTATGTTTTAGGCTGTTGTGATTTTCAAGTTGGTATCCTCATGAACTGACGTCAGTTGGAGGAATATTGGAAACCTAGACTTTCATCTCACCTTCAATCATCACCCAGAAGGTATTCTACTCGTTTAGGACTTCTTGGTGAACATTAGTTTTTAATTAGCTGCACATATAACTGATGACATCAAGTGTATCTTTTCATGAAACAAAGGGGTCAGCCGTAAGTCAAACTTCTCTTGAGGAACTTAGAACTTTATACATATTTGACCGGTTGTAATTGTTCAAAACCTACTGACTGTATGTTAGTGAATACCGTTGACCCAATGATTTTTTTCTTCATCCATATTTCAGTGGAAGTGTCTTACGACAAGAACACAGTAGGAGAATGTTAAAGGAATGAATGATGGAGGCATTTTCAGAGGATACTTCAAATGTGTTGGCTACTTTTTAGCGAAGAAACACATTTTCACATAAACGAAAATAGATTTTTTCCCACTAATGCTTATGAAGTATGCTAGGACGATGATAAGTTAGTACTGTGGGTAAGCGGAAGTCAAGTAACCAGACTAAACTTCGTCTACCCGTGAGAAAAGAAAAGGTGTGGACAGGGTAGCAAGAAAAATCTTCCTGAAATTCAGTTTCGAAAAATAGCAAAGACTTATACTGTTCTACTTTCTAACATCCATCATTTTTGCAGTCTGGTATACGTGTACAATCCATCTAGGCATCTAAGTGTAAGGAATTAGGAAAAAAGGAGGAAATTCACCTGTCAACGAGGGTTTTCGTTTTTTCTTAACAGGGACGGGACCAGGAATCCTGCAATGTAATAAACTGCAAATATAAAGGATCAGAAAAAGTGAACAACCAAAAGTTAATCGTTTTGTAGTTGTCTGTTGGCTACATTCAGGTAGTGCTGCATTAGGTTAGTGGCCTGTTGATAACCATGTTCCTCATGAAGTGAAAAATTAGACAAGTGAGTTTGCGCTTTATAAAGCGACAAGCAGCAACTTCAGGTGAAACTTTTCCCACTGCCACGTTACGACTGCAAATGTACGGCTCACTGCGTATCCTTCCTTTGTTGCGAGTTTTGCAGTACACGTGCTAATACGTTTCGTAATTAGCAATATGTCAACTTACCAGTAAACTTTGGGATTTACAAGTCAACTGCTAGCATGTGTCGACACAGAAGCAGATATGTCTTGTGAAGCTTGCAGGAATAAATCCCCGGATGCATATCCACTTCTGGATTTATATTACTATCTACAAAGAAAACCCAGTTGGATAACTCGTATTCATCAAACACTTTTGCTGACTGTTTGAAATCCATGCAGCCTTCCTCGCTGTATAACGACTACTTTTATCGAGAAGTGGAGAAGCCTTTTAGATGGAGCACATGTTTGGTTACCAGCACATGGAAGTATCATTCCAAATCTCTGCCTTTCTATCCTCCTACAATCCCACAGGTATGCCTTCCAAACAGACGTATGCAGCCTATCACCTTTTTTGAGCTTCCTTTTTGTCTGCTTATTTAGGCTTTCCATTCTGTTATTCTTATTATTACTTAGTGTCCGAACTTCACTGTGAAAGGCAGGGGACCACAGTCGCTTGCGATTCATGCATAAGCGACTTAATTATCTCTCCATATCCTGACTAATAGAGTTATTCATCCAGATATATGCATAAAACGCGTATTAGACGTTCGTATCCTGTCACTGCCTTACCTACTGGTAGATAGCTACAGAACTGGTATGCGAAGATAATTTAAAATAGGGTTCCGCGTCTAGAAACGAATTGTGCATAGACATTCTTTTCAAATGCTTAACAATTTTACATAATAGTCTACACATGTGGAACATACAGAAGACTATTTCTATATTCAGAAAACAACTTTCACAGTTGTCTTAAATGTTCTCACGCAATCCATAACAAATGTTCGCGTGGAACCGATACCATCTATTATCGACTTAAGGGTATCCAACGTCCATATCCCATCTTACTCTTGCTCCCGCCTACTCCATTTGAGCGTAAACGAGCGACTGTTACTGAAGTTGGCTGTCACAATAAAATGAAACGGTTTATAACTACGTTTAACATTACAGCTGTGACGACTAACTTACGTCCCTTTGTTCGTATTAAAAGTTAAAACATGCAACCCCCGGATTCGGTAGTAGGTTGCCGTCGCTCCATGACAGCAGCCAGCCTACATTCTTTAATTTATTAAACACAACTGTTTGAGATTCATAAGTTTCAGAATAAAGGTTGTCAGGGTAAAAAATTACTAGGCATAATTTTCCTTTGAATATTCTTCAAGTAGCCATAAGTTACGTCTTTTGATATAACTTCTTTCACATTCTGCTTAATACGGTCAGATTCAGACGCTACAGTCAGCATAAGTTTAACAGCCTTGAATTCTATCTCCGTTAACGTTTACATTGGCAGCCGCTTTACGCTAGTATGGAGGTCCTCAGCAATACGCACCCACAATCCGTTTAGGTTACTACTGAGGATTCCTATAATTGGACAAACAGCTGTCCAACACTGACCCATCAGCCATTGATGAATAGATATTTTTTGTTGTAGATTTGAATACTAAGTGATGATTGGGGTGAAGTGAAAACTTGAACCATGGCAAGATTCCCACCAGCGACCACCGTTTTTCTCGCCTGTTCTTCTACCAACTGAATTACGAATGCGTCACGAATTTCCATGGTAGTTAGGAAAAACTCTTGGTGATTGAAGTGAATGAAAAATCTGATTGACAGTTAGGTCTCGCAGCTCAGTTGATGTAACGTCGTACCGGAAACTTGAATGTCGCTGGTTTAAATCCCGTCATGGTGCAGATTTTCTTTTACCTTCAATTATTTCACAGTATTAAAACAATCCTCCCAAACTGCGACTACGTTAGATAGGCAAACGGATAGTAAATATAAATAGAAATGTAAAACTTCTGAAAATCATTTGTCATACATAAATTTCATTCAAAACAGCCAACACAATCCCGTATAACAACTTCACAGAGATATCAGTCTTAAAGAAGAAAAGTTAGCCACAAAATTAAATCTGAAGACTTTTACCTAGTTCATCATTGAATGAGAAGTCGTTCATGAAATCAGTAAACCCATCATCCCGTCATCCATAAAAAACATTCCAGAGGTTATGACAAGACTACTCAAGTCACATTATGCAAACCAAGAGAAGCAACAACAAAGGAAGATAGGAAAAAAATCCCCTACGAAATCGACTCCAGCAAATGAACTACATTAAGCAAAGTGGTCCCATCCATCACCTTCGACTACCTAAACATTAGTTGGAAATCAAACGTCATGACATTTTATCCGCTGTATAAATGAATAGACACAAATCCAACTATGAAAAAGAAAGGGATCTTCGACAGAGAAAACACACAGAATACCAGAGAATTCCTAGAAACGTAGGATAGAGATCAATTAGAAACCAACATATATACACTGAGGATTCTATTCACCAATAAGAAGCATGACAAGCAGCTGGCGGAGAATGTTTGTGGCTAAGGTGGAAGATACTTTGTCATCAATAGAAGAGAGGATTTAGAAAACACAATTTTTCCAATGACATCAAATTTGCAACGGAGAAAGAGTCGAACAACCAACTACCATTCCTCGCTGTTTTAGTCAATGGGACAAATGCATGAAAACTGGAATCTCAAGTGTACAGGAAACCAACACAGACTGATCAAATCTCAACTATAGTGGCAGCAAATAAACAACTCACAAAATTAGTCCCGTTCAGACTCTGTTAAAAAGAGTGAGAACACACTGCAGTACAACAACTTCATGGAGAAACTAAGTCACTTACTTGATGTCCATCCTAAAGAAGAACGGCTACCCACCAAACCTTATCACAAAATGCCTATCCCCTACATCATCAACTACAAAGTCATCGACAGAAATCAACAAACGCATCATTCTACCATGCATAAAGAGTATATCGGAAATCACGACAAGATTACTCAGACCACTCGGAATTGGTCTCCTTCATCAACCAATAAATTCCCTTCATACTACAGTATGCAAACCAATGGATGCAACAAGCAAAGAAGACAAACCGAATATCATTTACAAAATCAGCTGGAATGACTGTAGTCAATACTACATTAAACAAAGTGTTCACCCTCTTCATCTTCATCATTTACATGAACACCGATTGACTATTAGACGTCACATATGACATTTCATCACTCATTTCAATGCACGTGAATAACGTACTATGGACATGACTTCAGCTTTGACGATGTAGAGATTTTGGACGGAGAGAGAAAACACAAAGAATATCAGGGAATTTCTAGAAGCTTGACATTCAGGTCAGTCAGCGATGGACAGGTGCATAAACATAGACCCAACCAGTCAACCAATAAGAAAAGTGATAAACGACAGAAAGGTCAGAGGTGAAGCAGAGGAACAGCCAAGAAGAAAACCTCTGAAGTCAATGACAAGGTAATCGAAGAAGACAATCAACCACATAAAAGTTCTTCAGCTCAAAGAACACAACATACATAAATTCTTAAGTATCTAATCGCTTTATCTGTTGAAGTAATCAAGAATGATAGCTGAAAAATAAAAAATGATCTTTAAGGGAAGACATAACGTACTCTATTTAAATTTAACATTATTTTACCATGTAGAACTAAAATGAAAAATTCTAAAGTACTCCACTCCATATGATTTTTGTCTATTACCCAGCATTCTGTGATTTCTGGGTAGAAGAAGAAAAGAATCTATGCAACATAGAAGTTAAACTGGAACTGGAAATGTTTTTATCCAGAGGTGAGACAGAATTTGAGCTCAATAAATCCATAAATTAGCCTCAATTCATTCCATTAATTGGCTTCCTTTTGACTACACCAAGGTTCAATACAATGCGAAAAGTCCCATCTGTTCATCATTGTTTATACTTTAGTAATCGTTTTAGATAAGTTTAATGTTTTCACTGTGAATGTGTTGGCAACGATGGATAAAGGAGAGTGATTTTCAAGGCAATCCTAACCGTATATGAAGTATATACATTATTATTATTATTATTATTACTATTGTGCATGGACAACGTTGTCTTATCTGTCAATATTTAACATTTAAACTTGTGACAACATGTAGAGATATTATTCTGTTGAAAGGCGGCTTACATCATGCGGTTTTGAAATGTCTAAAACTAACTTCAATACCGCATGAAGCTTTTACAAACATATTTCCTTCAGAATATGGCAGTTGTAACTCATCGGTACTCATCTGACTTATTTACTATCATACTCTTGAGAATATTTGATGAACAAATCAACAGTATATCATGAGTATAACAATCATCAAAAACGTTATTTCTATTCTAAATGAATTGGATAAGATATGACTGACGGATAGTGGAAAGCAAAGGAATGAAGAATGAGCGTTATATTCTGTTTGGGAACCTTCAACTAGATGTACCTACCTCCGAATGATGATGTTTCCACGCATATTCTGTATTTCACAACCAGCCACAATCCATTCTTTGTATCACAATGTAAATCAGTAGCTGTATCGATTTAACCATTCATAAAGCTACATACCAACAGAGAACAAATAATTCAGTCGAAAGTAATGAATAACGCGTAATAACAACTTCTAATATGAAATGGAATATGACGTAGATTCACTTCACATGATTCAGTTAGTGCAAAGATTGTAAGCGATCAATAACAAATGATCTGGATTTAGTTCTCTTTCATTGTATGCATGGAAACACATGAATTTCTTCCTGAAAAGACCATCTCATAAACTCAACATCTAACTGCTTGTCATTAACATTCTGTCATCATACAGAATCAATAATATTGGTTTGCCAGATGTTGGCTACCTCGGATAGTCCCAACAATAATTTGTACACACATCCCCAGTTTAGCTTTTTGCAGCTTCATTTAGGATGAAAAAACCTATCCGCGATGCCAGTATGATTAGGACGAAGGGACAGTGATGGATTACACTATCATAAGACAGTCAGAGAAAATACTCGATCAGAATCTACGTTTTGTGGGTCAGTTGTTAGAAAAGGGGGACCAGAAATTCAGAGGATATTGGTTCAAATCCTGTAGCCATTCCGTCATTCACTTCAACATATCTCATAGGTGGTATATATCCGGATTCGCCTCAGATAGTCTCGGGAATAACGGAAAAATAACTGGCAATCCTATTTCTTTTATTTCTACTCCTGTGGTATCTAGGAAACAGCAGACCAGGATGCAGGAAATACACGACTGAGGATAAAGTTATCGTTTAACAGTAACAGTTTACTTCCCCTGTTTATATACATGCATAGTAAAAAGGAGACGTATCTCTAACAAACTCTGTCTATGACTTTCCGATTCAGAAATATGTAACGCGTGCTTAAGAGAGTTTTACTCCAGTTTTCCGCTTAGCTCTCAGTTTTAGTCTGTATGTCATTACATAAACCTAGAAGATCAGTGCCCTCACAGGGTAGGAAACATCAAAGCAACACATCTACAAGAAAATAAACATTAATGACAGAGCACTGTGTTAACACGCTCTCAAAAATGGTCTGTATGTTTCAAGAACCCTCCAGATTGTCAGGTTTCTCTGCATCTACTTTCGCTGGGCAATCAGATGTTTTAGCCATACTCCGCTTCACGTGGGCAGACGTGAGTAGGATGCACTTCACTCACTCTCCACAATCTTGTGTAAAAGAGGCAGCTCACCTTCCAGAAGACAATCTCCCTCACCAAAGTGAGCAAATCTCATGGACTCCCCCTCAGGCTGTTCATACTGCGAAGGCTAGGGGGAACGATACCCGACCTTCTAAACCGAATACCGCACACCTTAGCAAGTCAGTCCACCCTCTTCTCTAGGTACTACTTCAACAACAGTGACTACCAAAATTGGGGCACCGGATTCCATTACCTCTCGGTTGCAATCCTTCTAGCACACTAGTCAGAAACCTGATGGTTGGCTAGACCCTCCATCTTTTGAAGATACGCGCCACTGATCTCTGCATAAAAATCTCATCAGTAGCAGTTATCGCTAAGTCGACTCTGATTTTGGATTAGTTGGTACGCAGTTGTACCATGTGGGGGCTCCTTGTTGTTGCACAACTAGGTTCATCTCGTATTTACTGATGTGTACCCAAACTTTGATATTCAAGGCCGGTGACACAGATACTCACACAGCCAATCAGTACCATGCCGGGTTTCTTCATATTTACGTCCTGCTACGTAGATAAGGGGGAGGCATCTGGTTACTTCACGATAGTCATAGTTACTTACTTAACCTGACGGACAACAATGGTCGTCGACAGATTCTGCAAGAAGGCATCATTCAAGTTTACAGAACAGGCAAAACAGGCTAACTGAAGTGTTTGAATGTTATGAGCATCAGAAGTAAATACCCAAGAGACTGTCTGCTTCTCACATTTGTGAAATGCATTCAAACAAATAACTTCGTAGCCTACCTGATTCGGAACATTTAGGCAATTTCATATATTGAATTAAAGGCCAATATGCACTCTGACGGTGATCGTAATGCAACTACCAATACTACTGCTAACAGTAATAATAGTAGTAAACATTAATGTATTCCCATGTGAAAAATGTAGCATTTTGGTTGATAAAAATTAAGATAAAAATGTACATCCCTTAATAAATCTGTATCTAAAACCAAAGGTTCGTTAGGGAGGCAAAGAATTCAACCTTCTAAGTAGACCGCTGCGGAAAATGCCTAAGTAACAATTTAGGTCTGTTATTCTATATTTAGATAAATTCCTATGTTCTGTTAATCTAACTGACCCCGACCGACTAGTTTGACCTATATACTTGACCTCACAGTCATTTCATAGAGTTGATAGATTAGATCATTCCTTTGAATTGTTTCTATCAAGTTGTTATTCATCGTAGACTGGCATCAGTTGGAGGAACAAAGGAAACCTGGGAGCACTGGACAGTCTACGATGAATAACAACTTGAAATATTTCCAAATCTCCACAACTCCCTCAAAAATTTAATTGGTTCTATCGGACGCTTAAGGCAGCCAACAAAGCCTGTCTGTGAGTTTGTGCGTTTAAATGCCACCCTAATTCCAGCAATGTTGACGATTCTACGTAAAGTTTCTGAGGCTGGAGGCTGTAAACTCCTTTTTACTCGTGTTGTCGTTATTAGTCGCACTCGTTTGACTGTTATTTTTTCGTTTTTGTGTGTCCGTAAGAATTTCTTAATAAACTACTGAGGATAATTATTAACTATTAACACTTCTTATACGTGTTTCAATTCCTTGTTTAGGTTCTTGCTCAGACTAGTCACTTTTCTAGCTCTATCACTTAGATATCTGACTGGACCGATGAAAAGAACCTAGAAGATATGGATTTCGCCAATGATGATGATTTATGTCCAATGTCTGGTCACACAAACTCGAAGATCTACAGGCAAAAACTGACAAGTTGATATAAGAGGCCGCGAAGACAGGACTTCAGGTGAATATAGAGAAGACAGAGGTGATGAAGATACCCAGCCAGCAACACCACCACCAACAACAACAAGTTCCAATCACCGTCAACGGCAGAAACTTAGAGGAAGGAGCCTCTCCCACCCACCCACCTAGGCAGCATCGTTTCCACTACAAGCTGCACAGATGAGAACGTCAAAGTAACCAGCATCGGAAAGACAGCAAGACAGGCGTCCATTAGCCTCAAACCAGTGTGGAGATCTAATTCACTGCACTGCACTGCACTGCACTGACTCAGCATAAAGTGTGAACAACATCCGGATTTGCAACACCAATCCACTCAAGTAAGTCTGTGTTTCTATGTGATGGTTGAGAGACTTGGCGCGTCACGAAAAGCATTTCCAACAAACTACACACATTCGTCAACAAGTGCCACCTACGCTGGCTCGTTACTGAAGATCAGATCAGATGGATTGCCAGAATAATGAGAATAAGCAACAAGGAAGTCTGGCTGGCTGGCTGGCTGGCTGGCTGGCGACGAACCAACGAAGCAAGAACCTATCACTCAACAAATATGTAGTGGAAGGAAGTGGAGATGGATCGTATATGGCATACACTGAGAAGGCCGACTGGGGACATCACGTGCAGGCCAGACACTTGAGTGGAATTTACACATGAAGTGAGGAGTTTGGTGTCCGAGATGAGTGTGATATGGAGGAGATGGTGTGAGGAATAAATGAGAGTTTGTGGGCAGTGTTGGAACCAGGTTGAAAATATTTCGGAGAAGAGAGTGTACTGGAGACGTGCTAGTGAAGCCCTATGTTCCACTAGGATCTTAAGAGACAAATAATAATGATAAATTTTACAAGCTTTGTTCTACGGAGAAGTAGCTTGCATCAGGTAGTTGAGAGACGTGTAAAATTAACTTTTTACCTGATTAAGGTCTTACAAATATTTCTCATTTATAAACTATTTATTCAATGCTCAATGTAATTGCTTCTATTAGGTAAAAATCTCATTATGAAGTGTACCATATCATTACCAGTATCAAATTTTATTATAATATCTTACTGTGTACTCTATATTCTGCATAGGAAGAGGTTTGTATACTGAGCATTTGTTTTACCTTAGAATTAATACTGGTTAAATGAAACGATGTCGTTTATCAGAAAAATTTGTGTAAATCTTAGCAACTATATTACTGGTGTCATAAATTCTCCAGGGATTATGGTATAAAACAGTTAGTGCTGAGACATCCTTCCAAGTCGTGATTGTTATGAAACTTAAACTTCAGGGAATAAATTATATTTAAGTTCATAGGGCATAAAATTCATACTAATAGTTGTCATGAAATAGTCTATGTAATCCCAAAAAACCAAATGTATATTTTCCTAAGATGCCATCTGATTTACAATGAACAGAATGGTGTTATTCATAGAAAATGGTCAGAATTTCGTCGTTCACACTTTTAATACAATAAGGCAGAAGTAGGCTTTACTAAAAACTCATTATTAGAAAATAAATATTGTAATCGTGAAAAAACGTCTTAAATAAGAGATGAAAATCGCTGTAAAGTGTTTAATTAATATAGACAGATGCACTGTATAACTTCACATGATAAACTGGTTTACTAGCTACTAGCCGGTCCTAAGCCCGGATAAAGAGGAAAGGTTGGACGTAGGGCTAGCAACTCTACACCGTGAAACCAATCCAACCACTAAAGAAACTTCAAAGATGAAATCAGATAGATGAAATGACGCCAGTTGGTGAAAGCCTGCCGTCGGGAAACCAGTCGATCGATGTGTCTTCTCTCCTCAGATGAAAGCGAAAGTAAACGTGGGGACATGGAATGTCTGCAACATGTTTGAAACCAGCAAGGCAGCCCACATTGCAAATGAGATGAAGAGGTATCACATTGAAGTGCTTGGAATTTGCGAAAACAGATGGAATGGGATTGGAGTCTCCAAACTGTCAACTGGAGAATCAATAATCCACTCCGGTCACCCAGACGACAACCACGAGTACACTGAGTTTTAGAGTGACTATCGTGATGTCACCAACAGCATCGAAGGCTCTCCTTCATGCAGTGGAACCAATCTCCTCCAGTATAGTGATCATGACAGCAAGATGGATTCAACTCAAAATGAAGGAAGGTCACAATCATACAATGCTACTCCACGCACCTATAAATAATGCAGAGCAAGAGCAGGAGGAGGAATTCTACAGACAACTGCAATCAACACTGGACAAGACCACACCACAGTTGGCCATATCAAAATTCTGATGTGTGAGGTGACATGAATGGGAAACTGGTAGAGGACAACACAGGAAGAGAACTCATCCATCATGGGTTGAGAAGCGCTCGGTGAGGTGAGGTGATGAACGAGAATGGAGAATTGTTTGCAGAATTCTGTGCATTCAACGATTTGGTGATTGGAGGTGAGGCAGTGTGTTCAAGCACAAGGATATCCACAGAGTGAGTGACATGGATTTCACCAGACACAAGGACACACTGCACTAAAAATCAGATTGACTTCATCTCAATCTCAATGTGAATAAAGTGGAGATGGAGATGGAGATGCATCCAGCCTACTTGACACAAGATGAAGAAGAGGAGTAGATGTAGATTCACACCACACATCACTATCTAGTGCAAGGAACCTGCCTTCCAAATCAAGTTGAAAGCCTTGAAGGAAGTTGGTGATAGAGCACAGTTCACGTTCAACAACCGGAACAGAGACTGAAGGGGGAAACTACGAAGGAAATCTTCATGTCAGTCAGCCATCAAGACGAAATGAGAGATATCGAGTAACATCCTTGAAGAAACCTGTGTGGAAGAACACTGGAAGTCTTTGAAAGCTAAGTGCAAAGAAACCTGCACAGTAGTATTAGGAAGGAAGAAGAAAGAAGAGAGGACAGGGAATGGATCTCGAGGGATGTCCACATGGAAGCTGATAGAGCAGGGAGAGGAGGATGGTGAAGCAGAAGATGAACCAGTGCAGGCAAGGTGAACAACGAATAGAGTAACTGAACACAACCTAAAAAACTACACTTGACAAAGAAGTGAAGAAGAGTGTCTGGAAAGACAAAAGACACCTACGAAACATTGTCAAGTGAAGCAGAACAGGCTGCCTCAGGTGGGAGAGACTGAGACCTGACAACATTGTATCAAATAACCAGGTTTCTATTCGGGAAAAGATCAACGCAGACGAAATCAATGAAAGATAGTGAAGGGAACTTAGTTACCAAACGGAAGAAACAAAGGAAACAACGGACTGACCACTTCAAAAATCTCTTCAATCAGGAAAGCAGCAGGTCTAGATGGAATCGCACCAGAAGCACTGAAAACAGAAGCAGAGACAACAGCGGACATGCTCACATCACTATTGCGGAAGATCTGGAAGGGAGGAAAGGTGACTGCCTATTGACTGGAAGAAGGACTACCTTGTCAAACTGCTGAAGAAGGGAGACATAAGTCCTTGCAAGAACTGTCGAGGAATCATCCTGCTACCCACCCCAAGCAGATTATTATACCGCATCAGCTTGGAGAGACTAAAGAATGCTCTGGATTTAGAACTGCCACCCGAACTGGCTAGTTGGGTTCAGGAGTAACAAATCATGTATGGATAAAATTGCAACGCCACACCACGCATCATTATAGAACAGAGCATAGAATGAATAGCAGTCAACTCCCTACCTCAACTCAATTTCATCGACTTTGAAAGGGACTTCGACAGCGTTGACCCAGAAGTAATTTGGCTGGCAGCTGCTTCAACACTACGATTTTAGTGCCACAAATCGTTATCAACCCCATTCAGCAACTATATGAAGACACCACATGCCAAGTAATTCACAGTGGAAAGCAGCTCAGTGATGCCTTTGGAGTGAGGACAAGAACGAGTAAAACAAGGCTGTCTACTTTCACCCATGATATTCTTGATTGTGGTCGACTGGACTGGATCAGGCAACAAGCAGTGAGTAGCGAGAAGAGGGGCATAAACTGACTGGACCGCAAAAAAGAACCTAGAAGATATGGATTTCGCCAATGATGATGATTTATGTCTAATGTCTTGTCACACAAACTCGAAGATCTACAGGCAAAAACTGACAAGTTGTCAGAATAGGCTGCGACGACGGGACTTCAGGTGAATATAGAGAAGACAGAGGTGATGAAGATACCCAGCCAACAACAGCATCAACAACAAGTATCAATCACCATGGATGGGAGGAACCTGAAGGAAGTAGCCTATTCCACCTTACCACCTAGACAACGTCTTTTCAACTACAGGTGGCACAGACGAGGATATCAAAGCAGCCAGCTTCGGAAACACAGAAAGACAGGTTTCCATTAACTTGAAACCAGTGTGGAGATCTACTGCACTGCACTCAGCGTTGAGTGTGAACAACCATCGAGATTTTCAACACCAGTGTCAAGTCAGTGCTTTTACATGGTTGAGAAATTTGGCGCGTCACGGTAAGCACTTTCAACAAACTGCAGACACACAATACATCAACAGCTGCCTACGCTGTCTCGATACCGAAGATCAGATGGCTATATTGGTAAGAATAAGCATCAAGGAAGTCTAACTGGCTTGCTGTCTGGCAGCAAACCCACCAAGAAGGTATCACCCAACAAATATGCAGAAGAGAGTGGAAATGGATTGGATTGTATATACACTAAGGAGACCGACTGTAGTCATCACGCACCAGTCCCTGTAGTGGAATCCAAAGGAGAATCGACGAGTTGAGCTTCCGAGGAGAGGGTGACATGGAGGAGATCATGTGAGGAAGAAATGAAAGCTTGAAAACTGCAGAGAAGAGAGCGGAATGGAGACGTGCTAGTGAAGCCCTGTGCACTGTATGGGAAAAACAAATTCGAAGGTGTGGACAGATGTTTAATGATACCATTTGGTTCGGACTCATTGTCTCAGTGACAGCATACTCTGTGCGAAACCTGAAAGTCCAAGGTTCGACTCCTGGAAGGAGATCATGTGTGTACACTATTGACGAGTCTCATTCAGGGACAAAACAGATGTTCAGTACTCCCGGATCCTAAGTGGTTTACCAAATGATGTCAGTACGTGATGAATATTATCTTGAAATATATTTATATATACATAATAAGAATCAGTTCAGGTCATTAGTTACTCCACTATAACAAGGATACAGTTGATGCTCTTTAGAACAATAAAAATGGTGATTATTATTAATAGGCGCTTTTTTCACGTCAGAATTTGAACCTCTTTGTTGAAGGTTACAAAACCCAGGACTTTATAATTTATTCATCTTCAGTTCAAAAGATATTCGATGTTGATTAAATGAATATTCCAGTCCTGTTCAAAAGTCTTATTGATTTAATTGAAGAGAAGAAACTGACTTGTACACTCCTCCTTTATAATATTTTTTGTAGCAAATAATGGCGGAATATATCCAGAATTTCATTCGATATCATTATTTTAAGGCAACATTCTTTTTATTACCTTTCGCTATATTGTATTCGTTTGTTATAATGGATCATAAAAATCTAACGGAATTGTTTTCATAGTAAAATATGTTTGGTTGTTCTATTTATATGTTCATCAAGAAGGTGGTTTTTTTTACTGAAATGTTTATTCTTTTGATAATAAGTATTTCTAATGCATGATGATTGAAGGTGAGATGAACAACTGGACTACTACAGGATTCGGACCAGTGACCACTGGGTTTCCGGCTGGATGCTTTACCAACTGAGCTATGATAAATATAACTTCAATATTAAAATCTCCATACATTACTCTATAGTGTTCATTAGTGACATGCTTTGAGATAGATATCATGAAATTCTAAGGAGAAACCATGAAGTGTACGGATCAGCCAGTCAGATGGGTTATAATTGCACTATATCGCGAACTGACAGGAGTTAGAAACTATGAACCATTGAACCTCGAACCAATGTCTGAATGGCTAATGCGTTCACCATCAAAACATAAGTTCCTGATTAGCATATCCAGCTGGATTGTGGATGCACGAAACAGCTGTGAGATGCCCAAAGGTTTTCGCTGATTCCACAAATGGTATCAGTGCGTGACGAATGTTACCTCAAAAGTAAAAAAAATTGCTCAGCTGGTATAGCATCGGGTCTCGACACCCAGTGGTCACCGGTTCGAATCACACCGTCGTCCAACTTTTCATTTCACCTCCAATCATCACTCTGTATCAATACCAGTCTACCAAAACAGAGCTATCTCACACCATGAAAATGATAATTAGCCATCTAACTTTATTCCCATTTACTTTGTAAAGTTGATTCTCAGTGTTGCTTGATGACAGTCAGTCAGCAAGGGAAACCTGCTTAACTGAGGTTCCTCACTTGTTTGCATTCATCATCGAGGCTCTTCTGTAACCATGCCTAAATTGGTGTTCTTCCTCAGATTTCAACCTACTCCACTCAGTGTTGAAATCAGAGACTTAGCCAATAAGCTTGCCAACCTACGACAGCCAGTGTGTAGGACTGGATTTCATACCCAACTTATTGATTAGTCAGTAACCGATGGAGTTGTAACTGATCAACTTCTACAGTTTACCTACTTCCTATAACAAGTAATCGTAGCCTAACAGTCGATGAGCGATACGAACATAAAGCACAATAAATCTATTCAAATCACTGATCAGAACAGCAATCTCTACTACAACAACATCAACGTCAGTGAAGACAAGAAGATAAGATGGACTGTTGACAGACAGCTTCTACTGTCTCAATAACAGTCAAAACAGTTGACAGAGATGCAATAAATATTCGTTGTAAATAACCTTGAAAAACACCAAATCCACTGATAAATTTAAAGAGTTAACAATCAATGAGGTTTCAGATTTGAGAAGCAGTGAGGGAAACAAAGGGTAACAAGGGTATTAACATGGCTTGGTGGCGTAGAGCACAACGATCTCGCATTTGAAGCGATCGCTCCCGAGTCCGAATCCCAGTGGGAACAACACCATCCACTGGAAGCCAGGTACATCCAGCTGGCGAAATACGCATCCTGGATTCCACTGCTAGCCACTACCCATCATTACCATACATAATTAAAACATAGGCAAAATCAAGGCATCCACACAGGAGCCCATATGCCAATAGAGACTGATCAATTCGGTCCAATCAACGACAGTGAAATACAACCAATAACATCAAAAAAATAAATTAGGTTTTTGAAAAGCAACAACAAATTACACCCGTGGTCGTTACGAATGTCCTGGAAGAAGTTAAATACCAAGTCTGATTGAACCAATTTGACTGACAAGTATTATGCCATGAACTGACTCACTTCATTCACTCTGAATCTTCCACATATGCACGAAATCTAAACACTGAGCACAGTTACCTATCAGTGAGTGCCCACTGGCACAACTCATTTCATATATTTCACTAGTAAACAACACCAAATACATTCTTTCTCACTTAAACATCAATGCATATACACATATGGGAATACAGAGTAGTAATATAGTTCACAATGTAAACACCCAACACAGGGAACAAGTCACAACAAGTCAGACTTTAAAATGCATCAATAAACACAAAGCAGACTATCAGGTGATATCAATACAGGAATGTGATTACAGCTGAAGTCGGTGGGAATTGTAATGTGGAAGGTGGAGAAGACAACAAAGATGGTGTGTAAAGTATATGAGTTAATGTTAGGTGAATAGGAAGGGATACACTAACAAACATGATAAAAATATAGTCGGTTAAAGTAAGTGGAAAATGATGAGAAGGTGAATAATGTTTGAGAATAATATTGGGTAAGACAATAAGATGGAAGAATGAGATGGTGATTAAAGCTGTAGGAAAAGAGCAATTCACCATGGCAATGCAACGTGAACCACAAAAACCTTCTGTACATATGAGTCTGGTTTCAATAGACGGACTGCTGCTGCTTCTGCACAAAGTATTAATTTACCATTTCTTTGTCTATTGATTACTTTGATAGCTATGTTTGAGTCAATGACAACGCCTGTATCGACTATGTGCTTGTCAATGAAGCTGGTTGGTAGTCTTCCATTTCTCAATGACAAGCTATTCGGTACATGTTCAGAGATTCGTTTAGTAAGGATCCTCTCTGTTCTTCCAACATAAATGCTACTAAATAGATAGATAAACCTGGAGTTGACATGAAGACATCTGACACTCAAATTAGTTAATCTGATTATGTTCTTGGTGTCATGGACAACTGTTGATTTCACAGTTGAATAAGTTAGTGAGATGCGTCCATTTAGTCGGCGATTATTTTGTCAACTCAATTCATCACTTTTGAATGGCAGTCTAATAAACGTGTTCCTTTTTCGGTACGGTTGCATCATTCAGTTTCTCATTTCCACCTTTGAAGTAAGTGTTTATTCATGAACTTTATGGAGTATTCATCATCCGAGAAAGATTTTTGAGTAGTATTTAGGTCATTTTCGACGACTTCCTTGGAACATCGAATGGTATCCCTTGAAAATAAAGCTTTGACTAGACTTCTCTGATAACTGATTGGAGAGAAAATATTATATGGCATCCTGAATTTTACTGCTAGACACTACACATCATTATTGTATAGTAAAAACACAGACAATATCAAGCCATCCACACAGGAGCCTACATGCCAATACAGAACGACAAATTCGGTCCAATCAACGGTGCATATCACAAGCAACAACACTGAGTCATATTCTCCTTTCCATGAAGAGAGATGTTCAATGTGCAGCAGTCCCCTTCTACCTGTTCCATGATTGCTACTCATCGCCATTGAGAGAGGAATAGATGAGGAGGCTAGAGGCTGTTGACCAAACACTTCTTCTTCACGTTGTCAAAGTGTAGCTGAATCAGCATGTGATCCATGGTCACATTATGGATGGAGTACTTGGTAAGGAAGGTTATTCTATTGCAACAATTGGCAATCTATATCGACATAGGTGACTCGAGTATGTGTTTGTATCCCAAGTTACATGCCACTTCAATGAAGCATGCAAATACTAGCAGGGTGACCACATTCGAAAGTCGGAGGTGGTCAGATCAAGAGGTGACACCACTCTACAGAGTCCCTGATCGCTCATCAAAACATGTTCAAGTGTTCCGCCTACTTGTCTGAATTCCTTGTGGTGAAATGTGTCAATGGTTGGAGGTCGTTAGTGAAATGGTCAAAAGTCGGTTAGGGCAGAGCAGATGTATACACTTATTGACATCTTTGAAGTCCTCCGCACAACTGGACACTTTCACCTATCTATCATCTCCTCTCTCACATACCCCCTTCCACACTCATGTTAAATTATTCTTCATTTTTCTATCTTCAATGCCACTGTGAATTGTCGTAACTTGAACCACTGCAATTGTGTGTCAGGTTCACAGATGACCTTTCACCTATTTCATCACTGGAGTACACTGTTTAAAATTCCATGAGTAGTATGAAGTTGCATGATATCAGTGCTCACCGCTTATCCTTATCATCTAACTCGGAATCAATACACTTTCATGTTTTGCTGTGCAACAATGTGTATTCCAGTTTCGCGAAGTCTTTGTATTCTTCATCCAGGGTTCCATTTTTCGCTTCATCTTCAGTTCTCATCACCTTACTAGTTGAACACACTGCTTCACCCTAATTTGACTTGTATTATATATTGACACCAACATTTCAAGGAGAATTGTGAATCATGTTAGATGTATGTAGCTCACTCACATGAATCAACAAAACACTTCAGTGGGGTTTGAACCAACACCTTCTCAGTTTTATCGCATTGGGGATACTATCACTCAGTGAGATTCACTTACTTATACATGACGCGTCACAAACTGAGTGGAACTTCACGCCATACATTCCACTACTACACAACACTAATCAAATTATACCATTGCTAAGTTGTAGGCGAAAACTTCATCGTTTCCATGTTCATATTGGATGTGAATTGTATGCTAGACGATTTTTTAACTTGTCGTGTAACATTTTTCATACCCTTCCACACAACAATTTCATAATCTTATTCGTTTCACCACTTATTCCCTTGGCATCAACCAACACACTATGTAAACCTCCATTTTCAACGTTTATAAAAACGGATAATCCATATATATATGTACGCATGTGCATATATCTGTGGATTCATAAGAGGATGCCATCATTAAATTTCAGCCTGTCAATATTTGTTTCCGACACTGAAACATTGAACAAATTATAAACACATTCAGATATTTATCCTTTATGAAAGTGATATACTTTTTGACAGTTGATATCATGTCAACTGGTAATGTGAGTTGTTTAAGAGAAGAGTTGTCTGAAAGTATGATTTGTGTGATAACACATATGTTGGATTTATTCATTGTGATGAAACTGGTTAAATTTCTATTTGAGTAGTTATAACTAGAATCAAGTGGAATTGAATTCACACCTAGTGAATGACTGAAGATCTCAGCTAGTCTGCAAAATGTTGATCTGACAATCTGGAGCCAAGGTTTCTACTTAAACATCACTCAGCCTCACAGTACATAAACTGATTCGTCAGAGGGAAGCTTCCTTGGAGGATGGATCTCTTGAGAAAACCAACATATCTTTCTGAACTTAATTTGAAGTGGTATGGTTATGTTTAGTTAATAGAATGTTATACGTGTCAACACTCCTCACCAAGACATGTTTGTAGTCTTGATAGTGGACTGATGTCAATTCAGAAGTTTGCTCATAACGTGGAATATTCACCTATTGCTGACTAATGTATCTTCTACTGTATTATTATGATTATATCGTTTTTCCTTAGAGTTCGTAGTGGAGCATACGGTTTCACTAGCGTGCCTCCATTCCACCGTCTTCTCTGCAGTCTTGTCAACATAGCGACACAACTGAACGCAAAGAAGACAGATGTTATGAGGATGCCCAACCAGCAACAACAACAACAAGCACTGATAACCAGTATGAAGATATTGTCATGATAATATTTGGAACTGAGATGTGAAATGAACAACAATGTTACTCTCTCACTTGTGCATTTATTGATTACGAAATCTTTGTGGAAGATAACCTCGTTGACAACAACAAACACCAATCACCACGAATGATAGGAACCTGAAGGAAGTTGTTTCTTCCACCTTACCACCTAGACAACGTCTTTTAAACTACAGGTGGCACACATGAGGACGTCAAAGCAGCCAGCATCGGAAAGACAGCAAGACAGGCTTCCATTAACCTGAAATAATCAGTGTGGAGATCTACTGCACCGCACTCAGCATAGAGTGTGAACAACCATCGAGATTTTCAACCCCAGTGTCAAGTCAGTGCTTTTATATAGTTGAGAAATTTGGCGCGTCACGGTAAGCTCTTGCAACAAACTACAGGCATTATTATTAATATAGGGTTTCCAGTGGAACATAGGGATTCACTAGCACGTCTCCAGTACACTCTCTTCTCCGAAATATTTTCAACCTGGTTCCACAACTGCCCATAACCTCTCATTTATTCCTCACACCATCTCCTCCATATCACACTCACCTCGGACACCAAACTCCTCACTTCATGTCTAAATTCCACTCAAGTGCCTGGCCTGCGCCTGATGTCCCCAGTCGGCCTTCTCAGTGTATGCCACATACAATCCATCTCCACTTCCTTCCACTACATATTTGTTGAGTGATAGGTTCTTGCTTCGTTGGTTCGTCACCAGCCAGCCAACCAGCCAGCCAGCCAGCCAGCTAGACAGACAGACAGACAGACAGACTTCCTTGTTGCTTATTCTCATTATTCTGGCAATCCATCTGATCTGAGCTTCAGTAACGAGCCAGCGTAGGTGGCACTTGTTGACGAATGTGTGTAGTTTGTTGGAAATGCTTTACGTGACGCGCCAAGTCTCTCAACCATCACATAGAAACACAGACTTACTTGAGTGGATTGGTGTTGCAAATCCGGATGTTGTTCACACTTTATGCTGAGTCAGTGCAGTGCAGTGCAGTGCAGTGAAGTAGATCTCCACACTGGTTAGAGGCTAATGAACGCCTGTCTTGCTGTCTTTCCGATGCTGGCTGCTCTGACGTTCTCATCTGTGCAGCTTGTAGTGGAAACGATGCTGCCTAGGTGGGTAGGTGGGAGAGGCTCCTTCCTCTAAATTTCTGCCGTTGACGGTGATTGGAGTTTGTTGTTGTTGTTGTTGGTGGTGTCGCTGGCTGGGTATCTTCATCACCTCTGTCATCTCTACGTTCAACTCGAGGAGGTCCGTTTTCGCTACCCTGCCTCTGATATCAACTTGTCAGTTTTGCCTGTAGATCTTCGAGTTTGTGTGACAAGACATTAGACATAAATCATCATCGTTGGTGAAATCTATATCTTCTAGGTTCTTTTCATCGGTCCAGTCAGTTTATGCTCCTCTTCTTGCTCCTCACTTCTTGTTGTCTGATCCAGTCCAGTTCACCACAATCAAGAATATCATTGGTGATAGTAGGCAACCTTGTTTCACTCTTGTCTTCACTTCAAATGCATCACTGAGCTAAGCTTCCCATTGTGAATTACTTGGCCGGCATGTGGCCTCTTCATACAGCTGTTGTTGAATGAGGTTGATAAATGTTTGTGGTATTCCGTAGTGTTGCAGCAGTTAACCAATTACTTGTCGGGCGACGCTGCCAAACTCCTTCTCAAAGTCGATGAAATTGAGTTGAGATTGAGAGTTGACTGCCATTCTATACTCGGTTCTATGATGATGCGTGGTGTGGCGTTGCAATTTGATCCACACATGATTTGTACTTCCTGAAGCCAGACAGTCAGCCTAGTGGTGGGGGTGGTGGTGGTCGATTCAAGAGCTTCTTGAAGTGGTCAGCCTATTGTTTCTTTTGTTTCTCTTCTTTCGCATTTAAATTTCCGTCATCATCTTTGATTGGTTTCATCTGTGTTTTGTTGATCTCTTCCAGTCTAGATAGTCACCTGATTATTTGATAGTGTTGTCAGGTCTCAGTCTGTCCTACCTGCAGCCTGTTCTGCTTCACTTGCCAATGTTTCGTAGGTGCCTTTTGTCTTTCCAGACACTCTTCTTCACTTCTTTGTCCAGTCTTATGTTTTATACATTGTACTCAGTTTCTCTTCTCCTTGAGCATCCTTCCACTGCACTCGTTCATCTTCTGCTTCACCATCCTCCTCTCCCTGCTCAATCAGCTTCCATGTGGACATCCCTCGAGATCCATTCCCTGTCCTCTCTTCTTTCTTCTTCCTTCCTAATACAGCTGTGCAGGTTTCTTTCCACATCTCTTTCTAAGACTTCCAGTGTTCTTCTACACAGGTTTCTTCAGGGATGTTACTCGATATCTCCCATTTCGTCCTAATGGCTGACTGACATGAAGATTTCCTTCGTAGTTTCCCCCTTCAGTCTCTGTTTCGGTTGTTGAACGTGAACTGTGCTCTATCACCAACTACCTTCAAGGCTTTCAACTTGATTTGGAAGGAAGGTTCCTTGCACTAGATAGTGGTGTGTGGTGTGAATCTACATCTACTCCTCTTCTTCATCTTTTGTCAAGTAGCCTGGCTACGTCTCCATCTCCATCTCCACTTTCTTCACATTGAGATTGAGATGAAGTCGATGTGATTTTTAGTGCAGTGTACTCGTGGTTGTTGTCTGGGTGACCGGAGTGGATTATTGATTCTCCAGTTGACAGTTTGGAGCGTCCAATCCCATTCCATCTGTTTTCGCAAATTCCAAGCACTTCAATGTGATACCTCTTCATCTTGTTTGCAATGTGGGCTGCCTTGCTGGGTTCAAACATGGTGCGGACATTCCATGTCCCCACGTTTACTTTCGCTTTCATCTGAGGAGAGAAGACACATTGGCCAATTGGTTTTCCGACGGCAGGCTTTCACCAGGTGGCGTCATTTCGCCTCTCCGATTCCACTGAGGAATAATTTTGTTATTTTTTATATTTTGTATGTGGTTTGAAGTTTGTTTAGCCGGGTAGGGTTGCTAGCCCTATGCTCATCCTTTCCTCTTTACTCGGGCTTAGGACCGGTTAGTAACTAGTCAACTAGTTAACAAGGCGAAGTTAAAATACAGACAAACATCGCATCAACAGCTGCCACCCACCCTCACTCGATACTGACACTGAGGAGTAGCTGGTGAGAAACATAATAATAAGCAAGGAGGAAGTCTGGTTGGCTGGCTGGCTGGCTGGGAACGGACCAACCAAGAAGGTATCACCCAACAAATACGCAGAAGAGAGTGATGAACTGGATTCGGTATGCACTGAGGAGGCGGATTGGGGACATCACGCACCAGGCCTGGTCGTCGAGTAGAACGCAAACGGTGAGCGACATGCTGGGCGTCCAAGTCGAAAGTGACATAGGGAAGATGGTGTGAGGAAGGAATGAAATCTTTTGGGCAGTCGTGTTGCCATGTTGACATGATTGGATATAAGAGAGTGGAATGGAGGCATGCTAGTGAATCCGTGTGTTTCACTACGAATGTAAGCGAAAAAAACAAATTTGTGAAGTAACGGTAAATGCAGTTAAGCACTTTATTAGCGAAGCCTAAATGTAAAAAGTACTAAGAAATAGGAAACATATTAGAATTCATCTTATGAGGCCAGCCAATTATGGTTTGAAAACATTCTCATCAGTGACAAAAAATGATGTTCGCGATATTCAGCTAACTGACAACAGAAGGTTAATATGAGTCAATGAAATCCAGTAAAGTGTTAAATTTTTAAGTGATCATGAAGAGAGTTGATTGTTCTGGGATACATGCCGAATAAAGTAGTGGATATACACTGTTCATGTAATCCTCCTTCATGAATTTTCTGGACAACTTTACAGAATATCAGGAACAGTAAAAACCAGATTCAATCAAGGTTCATAAAAAGGCTACTGACTATATGTTTTCACGCAGATTATTGTTTGATAAGAGTTATTTCTTCAAGGTAAAGGAATGCGAAATGTCATTTTTGTTTCTACAGACATTCTGTTGATGATTATTACCAACAACGTATTCTATTGTCTATTTTGTCTTCTTACTGGAGACAGTAAGAGACAATGAAATGATATAGCTATGGGAATACTCCACTTGAAAGCATTCCGCTATCATAACGATCAAATGATGATGTTTTCTCTGATCTGAATGATTGAACGGTATAGCTTTCATTGTCTTTTTAGTTAAGATCATCATCTGAAGTTTGTGCTGATGATATTGTCTAGAATGACAATGACTCTCCTATAATTAAATCACCTAGCTCAGAGAAAACAATTCCATCACAGTTACCCTCCTGAGCTACGAGGACTCACAGTGTGTTATTCTCTTACGATAACCACCTGTTTGGTTTGATTATCCGCTCAATATTCTAGCCATTATGTAATTCATGAGAATACATCTACGCTCATTTCTCAGCATCTGTTCCTTTATAAGTTTGTAGTTAAAATGAACAATAATCAACAGTTATCCTTACGAAAGATGCATTTTAAATGTCTACTTACCCTACTGTTTATTGATAGTTAGAAATGAACGTCACTGCATAGCATGAAGTCTCTAGTAGTATACACAACTAAAATGCATTTTGATTGCAATTCTTACTGTTTATTCCAAGTCATACTGATTTGTACCTCCGTAGAAGGTACAGAAGTAATAACTTCTGGACAAAGTCGAGAAATAAAAAGGGATAGATTATTGACTCGGAATGATAGGATATTCGATTGAATCTCATTTTTAATGACCTTACTAGATGATAAAAATAACTTTCATACTCAGTATTTAGTATGATAATACTGAGACATGTGAGTCATTTAGGCTTGTCCGCAGAAAGCATCATTGAAATAATGGTGAAGGCTGATGCAGAATAAATCATAAATACTTATTAGTTCATTTTTTTCTCATTCATAACTTGTTTAGAAGCCAGTTGCAAAGACCATCGATTATCCATTTCGAAATTATTTTCTTTTTTCATATTGACATAGCATTGAGCTAAAAAGTCAACGGCAACATCATAATGATTATTTACAATGGTAAGCAAGATTCTATCTCATTTTGGCAAAGACTCATCTCAATCACTCTGTTTGTTTAATCATTGTCAGTTTTGTGCGGATTTTATTTATTTCAAGATAGTATTAATCTCGGACTGACATCAGTAGCAGAACCGTTGAGAACTTGGGGGCACTGGACAGCTTTATCATTTCAGTATAGTGTTTCTCAGCAATACACAACTATGATAACGTTATATTGCCGGTTAACAGAACTAAGAGTCTGTTAACTAGTGAAGTCTAAACCAGTAACAAAACCTGAAGATTTCGTGTTCAATCGCTGACAGAATTGTGAGTTCATACTGCTGAGAAGTTGTATACTACGATGCTACCAGGTTTCCAGCAGTCCTCCAAATGATGTTACTCCATGGTTTATTATTATTATTATTATTTATATTAGTCCCTTGGATTCCTAGTGGAACACAGAGCTTCAGTAGCACGTCTCCAGTGACCTCTGTTCTCTGAGATCTTTTGAACCTGATTCCACGACAGCCCACAAGCTCTCATTTCCTCCTCGCACGACCTCCTTCATGTCACTCTCGGCACCGACGTCCAACTCGTCGCTTCCCATGGGGATTCTACTCGAGGGCCTGACGCGTGATGTCCTCAATCGGCCTTCTCAGTGCATGCCCAATCCATCTCCACTTCTTCCTGCATATTTGTTAGGTGATAGGTTCTTGGTTGGTTCGTTGCCAGCCAGAGTTCCTTGTTGCTTATTCTTTCTGGCAATCCATCTGATCTTCAGTTGCGAGCCAGTGTAAGCAGTTGTTGATGAATGTCTGTAGTTTATTGGAAATGCCTTTCGTAACGCGCCAAGTCTCTCAACCATACAGGAGCACTGACTTGACGTTGGTGTTGAAAATCCGTATCTTGTTCCACATGCTGAGTGCAGAAGATCTCCACATTGGTTTCAGGCTAATGAACGCCTGTCTTGCTTTTCCGATTCTGACTTTGACATCCTCGTCTGTCCCGCCTGTAGTTGAAACAGTGCTTCCTAGATAGGTGAAGGAGGTTACTTCCTTTAAGTTTCTCCCGCTGATGGTGACTGGAGTTTGTTGTTGTTGTTCATGGTGGTGGTGCGGTATCTTCATGACTTCTGTCTTCTCTATATTCACCTGAAGTCCCGTCTTAGCTGCCTCTTCTATCAACTTGTTAGTTTTTGCCAGTAGATCTTCAAGTTTATGTGACTTCAGGCACAAGTCATCGTTGGCGAAATCCAAGTCTTCTAGGTTCTTTTCCGCAGTCCAGCCAGCGTATACCCCTCTTCTCACAGCTCACCATTGTTTTCTGATGCATCATCCAGTCCAGTCAACCACAATCAGGAACATCATGGGGGATAGTAGGCAACCTTGTTTCACTCTTGTCTTCACTTCAAAAGCATCACTGAGCTTCCCATTGTGAATTAATTGTCATGTGGCATCTTCATATAGTTGTTGAATGAGGCGGATAAAGGTTTGCGGTACTCCATAGTATTGAAGCAGTTTCCAAATTACCTCTCGTTCGACGCTGTCAAAGACCTTCTCAAAGTCGATGAAGTTGAGGTAGAGAGCTGATTTCCATTCTATGCTCTGTTCTATGATGATGTGTAGTGTAGCGTTGCAATTTGGTCGGCACATGATTTGTACTTCCTGAAGCCTGCCTGTTCCAGTCGCAGTTTTGAATCCAGTGCATCTTTAAGCCTCTCCAGGATGATGCGGCTTAATATTTTACTTGGGGTGGACAGGAGAGTGATTCCACACCAGTTCTTGCAAACACTGAGGTCTCCTTTCTTCGGCAGTTTGACAAGGTAACCCTTCTACCAATCAATGGCCAGGTACCTTCTCTTCCTTCCACACCTTCTGCAATAGTGGTGTGGTGTGAGCATGTCCGCTGTTGTCTCTGCATCTGTTTTCAGTGCTTCTGGCGGTATCCCGTCTGGTCCTGCTGCTTTCCCACATTTCAGTAGCTTTATGGCATTCAGGACTTCCATTTTCGTTGGGGGTTTATGTTCATTTGTAATTCAGCGGCTGCAGGTGGTATTTCTGGACGAAGTGCAGTTGGTGGTGGTGGTCGATTCAATAGCTTCTTGAAGTGGTCGGCCCATCGTTTCCTCTGTTTCTCTTCTTTCGTAATTAGTACCTTGAAATATTTAAACAACGTTGTTGAAACTAAAAAAAAGTAATAACCGTTTAAGTACACCATATTTTCATCGTTTGTAAGTCATGAGAAAATGCTAAGGCTATTGAAAAAGTTCTTTGAGCAAATGAGCCTACAATGAATTCAGTGTAGAGACTTGTCTTTCAGTGTATAATCTAAGCAGACAATTGCTTCCATCTACAGTGCAATATTACTAACAGTTAGAATTTTATCAACTAACTTCTTAGATTTCTGCAACTTGAAATGTAATTTTCTTTCATTGTGTGTTTTTCATTTAACCCATAATGGTCTAAGTCACTTAAATATGTTTGTGAAATGACAGATTTATTTGCACACAATGGTACACTATAGTTTCATATATATATGATGAAAGGAATGTGAATAAAGATAAAATGTCATATGTTGGTTTAGGTTTGATGCATAAGCAAAAGTTATGAGTCTGGTCAAAGATGAATGCTTCCTTTGAAGGTTGCTACTATTTGCAGAAAAACTCCCTCAAAAAAAATAATGCTGCTTACCATATCCAAATGTTTTGGTTCGTCAACTCAACTCCACTGTATTCAGTGATTGTTTAAAACTACTAATTGATGGCCGTATATTCAAGACTGACTTCACGCTAATGTTTGATTATACCATCAGAAAAATAAAGTGAAGATGGAATATCAGTTCCATTCAGCAACTGTTGCTTATTTCTGGTGTTATGATGATGATAATGCCAGAAGTAACGACTCAAATTGTAAGAGAAATTATAGTGATACTTGTATCATAGATTAAAAGGAATCGGTAATGAAGTAAATTCTGCATTTGTAGCAATTATAATAGGAGATAAGTGAATATGCTGTAACGCTGTCTGACAGATCACCTGTTAACTATCTTTTGAAGGAAAATAATTTCTCAGAAAGATATTATTAAATATCTATCTAAGCAGGTATATCCATTTGAAGATTCCTTAATGAAATGAAACATACCTGGTACATTAGTCTGCTATCCAATATCATCACAGGAGTTTATATGCTAACAAACCAGTGAAAAACAAGAAGAACCAAGCTGCAACATTGAAATTATACTAGTTACACATGGAGTCGCAATCGTAAGTCAATAACTTAGCAAATAATGCTTTAGTATTTGAAATAATTGATGATGGACTCGAGTCTCTCAGTGGAAACGCGACCAACGAAAGACGCATAAATTCAGCTAACGAGTTCCAAATAGAATGGGATGTGATTCCTTTAGATTTTGGAGAACTTTCTCAACGGCATTAGATCTTTGTGTGAAATCTCTTCCCAGTTCAGTCAGTCAATACAGCAAAATCTCTTGTCAGCTTGTCAATCAAACCATTATTGATACAGAGAAGCAAGGATAGGTTACTAACGATGACCACTCCAGTGTGCATTTATGAGTTCAACTGCTCCTATGGAGCTAGTTATATAGGTCATACTCAAAATGGGCTATGTTCATGCACGCTTACGAACATGTACTATCTTGGTTAGAGAAATGATTGACAAAGAGCATCAACACTGCAATCCTCTCACATCTAGTAATATTGAACATCAGATTAGGATGATCACACCTTTTCTATGACATATCGTATGCCTTACAATCTCGCTAAGAGTGCATGACGACGCATCTTATATTCATAACCGAAGACGTAGATATCAAGACAAGGAAACCGAACCTATGTCTTTAAGAAATATGTGAATCTGCTTTGTTTAGTTTGGCCCACAGCACAGTCGACACATTCGTTATGAATTTTCCCACCAAAAATTGCGCTTTTTTCCTCCCATCCATTTCTTCTATGTTGTCATTACTTTGATAAGCATTCGCTTTCTTGTTTGTACTGGGTGATGATTGAAGGTAAAATAAAAATTTGGACTGCAGCTGTTTTCGAACCAGTGACCAACGAGTTCCGTCCTAATGCTCTGCCAACGGAGCTACGAGGTCCGACTGCTGGCCACATTTTTATTTTACTTCAACCATCAAGAGTTTTGCCCAACTACCATATGGATTCATGATGCGTTACTACCACTTGATAGAAATCACACTGACTGTTCAGTCACGGACTTCTTATCCCAATCGAAATGTAGCGGAATTCGAGATGGGAAGTATCATATTGATTATCATTTAACTATCTGACTATCTGAGAATCCAACCACCGTCCAAATTTTTATTTCACTTTCAACCATCAGCGAGTTTATACAACTATTACTTGACCGTTAGTAAACAAATATACACACACACACGCCCCAATAAATGTATGTAAATGAGTCATTTCCAGTAGATTTTGTCTCTTCATTACGTAATTGTTCTGTCAATAATGGTTTCATTGCACAACTAATACACTAGACTGATTACCATTCCACCATTTCATTCCATTCGATTTGATCTCCATTTATCCATCCAATACTGACTGTTTTAATATAGTAATAATTGTACATCATGTCTTATTTCGACTATAGTATTTCACTTATTCTCATGGATTTATAATTGAAGGGTCTGGAGAAGAAGTTGTTGAAAACAATCGTTCGCTCAAATTATTCTTGTTCTGAATAATCTATAGGTAACTTTAAATTATTAAAATGAATCAAAGATTAGTATAATCAAAATGACACACCACTATCGTTAAACAGAAACTCCATATGTTTTTTCATTGAATCAGTTTATACAAAGAAACGTGGCAGAGTAATGATGGATATTGGTTAGCAGTGGAATACAGGATTAGCACTTTGTCCTACTTAGGACTCATCTGCTAGATGTATCTGCCTCCAAGTGAGTGATGTTGTTCTCATCGGGATTTGAACTAGGCCCTAACCGCTTCAAACACCACAGCGTTATCGACTAGACCAAGCCATGATAGCCACTTCTTGTGTGATGAGTATAGTTTTAGTATGATACAACCAATAATACTAATTGTAAGCTAGATATTTAGTCAAGAAAGTGCGAAAACACTCGTCAGTATAAAGTTAAGACTAGAAAACCACTTCTTTGTGTATATTAGTCAATTTTTGATAGGTAATGAATAGAAATAATCATTTCATTGATTTGAAATAGATCCTGTTAACATGAAGTAAAAACAGAAACAACAAACAACTCCTTTATAGCAATGAGGAAATTACAAGTATCGATGAACAACAACTGATACTGGTTGAACAATGGGTGGTTCCCGTGCAGCTAAGAGCCTAGGGGATAACGATATGGCGTCTGGACCAATGCCTACTGAGTTCAAGTCCCAGTGGGAACGACATTACTCACTTCAGTGAACACACATCCAGCTGACAAGTCACAAATACGATGAAACTAGCATCATCGATTTCACTGCTTGCCACCAAGATGAATACAAAATAACCGAATCCTATTCATTTCACGACAATGGTCATATTTCTTCATTAGAAATGTTTATATTGAACATTTTATCCAATTAATAACTGTCATGATCTCATATCTGATGATTAACAAAAGTCTTGGTTGTATTGGGTTGCTTAACTGTGGAGCTTTCATCGCCTTTCTAGACGACATCATTACCAGGAGTAACTTCAGTATGAAGTGGTTGTTAGTACTTCCCATGAGTGATTCATTAGCTCGTACTGATAAATTGGTTTGTGATTGGTTGTTTCTCTCGATTGTTATGCCACTGACTGCAGAGATTTTCCCAACGGCTGTTTCTCTGCTTGACCTCTGACCTTTCTGTCTTTTTTTTCAGGGAAAGTTACTAAATCACTCATGGAGAGATACTGACAGCTCACATCCTACTGAAGTTAATGCTGATGATGATATCATGTAGAAAGACGATAAAAACTCTATCATTAAATAACCTAGCTCTGAAAACACAATACAAACAAGATTATACACGACAGATATAAATATTCTCCACCATTCCCATTAATAAAAGATTTTACTCCGACTATAAGTAAATCTTGACAGTAGAATGTTATCCATGATGAACTTGAAACCACCCGGGTTATTATACATCTGACAATAACTATATTTCAACTGTTTAAATAACTATAAAAAAGCCTGAACATTTTTACTTCTATTATTCATAAGATTGGTCTCTATTGGATACATAAAATAGGTAATACAAAGTTAATTTTCCTTTATATAAAGTATTCAAAATGAAAGGATTGTATGAACATCAAGGTAAATAAATACTCAGGATAATTCACTGAAGAATAACTGAGTCTCTCTGACAGAATTAACTTATTGTTATGGTAGATTTTTTCAAAACTCCAAAAGAATAATTTCTATCAAATTTTCAACTTTTGTTTTATCAAAATATTTCAAATGTACTTTTATGATAAATGTTCAATAATTCAATAGTATTCAACAATAAGATTTATTCTATCTAAAAATATTTCCTTCAAGTGTTGTAATCACCATTTACAAAGCTATAGAGTTATCTTGCTTAGAAATAAATCTAGAAGTTAGACGTTAGCACTGATTTGGAAATGAAGAGAGAGCAGATTCGAATACCATAGACAGCAGATTCACCAGGTTGACGAATGAAAAAATATGCGAAACATGTATCTAATGAGAATTCTTCACGATTCCTTCTAGACAAGTAGCAGAGATGATAGTATTCTATAGAATAAATGATTCTCAACGATGCATAATACATCTGTTGCCTAACATGAAGTTGGAGTGCCTCACTTCATTTAACAGACAAAAATGAAATCCAGAATTCGTGTTAGTAAACCTCAGATTGGATGAGGTGACTGAAACATTTAAAATGAAGTATAAATACAGTACAAATACTACTGTCATGCATAAGATTTATACTACAATGCCTAGTGAAACATTTATTCATTACTGATAATAGTTATACGCTCACCATATAGAAGCTAGGGAATATCATTTATGGTTCACAAAACCAAATCGTGTTATTTTTATAGGGTATGCCTTTTATTTTCATTGATGAATTAACCTCCATAATTTATCTACTCCTTGCAATTCAACATCCAACCGGTGAATATTTCTGGAAGGCTAGCAGCTGATAAATAAGCTAGACATGAGCGACAACCTACGACAATCTACGAAAACTCGCGGTATTACCGCACTGATACCATTATTTGAAGTATCAGATGCAACTACAATGCATGGAAATGTATTGGACTGTACATACACTGAGAAGACGGTTTAGAGATATCCAGCCCCAGATCAGGCCATATCATCGTGTGGAATGCAAACGGGTGAAACAATGAGTTTGGCTTTGAAGGTTGACATGGAGATGACGTGAGGAAGAAATGAAAGCTTGTGGGCAGTCGTGGAGACAGGTTGACAAGACTTCAGAAAAGAGAGTGAAGTGGTGACGTGCTACTGAAGCCCTGTGTTCCACCAGGAACACAAGGAACAAGTAATAATAAAAAATTACTTGGTGGTGGCTAGCAGTGGAACCAAGTATGCACTTCTCGCCTAGTTTAAGACTCACCAGCTAGATGTCGACTCTCTATAACCATATAAAATCTCCACTAGGACCCCTCGCAGCTGACTGCTTCATAGTAAGCCTGGAAAACACCAAATTATTATCAACAATCAATGAACTTCATGCCTACAAAAGATATATTCATGATACATTTATAGTTTTTGATGAAAATATGGATCTTACATACTTGCTTCATACATTCACCAAACCTACCCTTCAACTAAATTTACCCTAGAATCAGAATGAAACTCAACCTTCCATTTTCTTGATATTCAACTTCAAATAAAAGACGATAATTCACTTCGTAGATCGATCTACAGAAAGCCATATGGAATGGACAATTTGTCAGTACCCCTATGCAGAAGAACGAATCTTATTCACTCACTTTCCTCGAGGATCAAGAAAATATGTACTGAGGACACGCTTGAGGAGAACTGAAAATACTTCGACGAACTCTAGCGAAAAATGGGTTCACGCTCAGATTCATATATAAGAACATAAAGCCAAAAAACCAATTGAACAAATGCATTTGGCGCCGAAAAAGATTCTTCTGTTGAATCTTGAATTCAAAAATGATATTGCTGCAGAGATTCTGAGGAAACGACTGTCAAAATCCATCAACAGAACATACTTCACCACCAACCTTCGGGTAATTTTCTCCTGCAAGAAACAGTTCGATCAATGTATGAAAGACAAGCTGACGCATTGGGTCACATCGATGTGTGTATACCAGTTTACTTGCTCTTGTGAAGCTGAGTATATCGGCTATACCATGCTTCCGCTTGTAAAACGTGTCCACGAACCTGGCTTGCAAAGGGAGAACGGAAATGCATCTTCAGTTTGATAACAGAACACCTTGTGAACTCAGGCCACTTAGCTCCTTTCTAGAGCTCACTCAACACTATCTACAGGGTTCGATCAAACCACTCGAAGGGAGTAAAATAAAGGCATCTGTCTACAGCTGAGGCATTAGGCATCTAAAGGTTCAAACCAGTGTTATGCGTGCAAAATATGTACTTCTAACCTGTATCTTTGCCATGGCAATCATAAAGCCCTGTCTGCCATAGATTCATTTTGTATCAGGGAACTACACATTTATACCTTATTCATTTTGCAACTGTCCTAGATTGAATCTGCATTACGTAATTACAATCTTGTTTTCATTATCCGCTGTTGATTCTCATACTGTGTCATAGGTTTATCAGGTATTACATAATCTCGATTTTATTTCCGTAACCCTTCGTTCAGTTTCCTACTTTGCCATACATTCATCCTGTATTACGTAATCACACTTAATTTTAGAATCCTCCGTTTATTTTCCAACTCTAAACACAAATGTGGATTACTTAACTACCTTTCATCATTCAATGTATTTTGCTACCTGACCAGAAACAATTCTGGAACATTCTACCCACTGCAACATATATTAACAAGGTATTATCACTAATATTCGTATCTTAGGAACCTAGTAGAACATACGGATTCACTAGCACATCTCCAGTACACTCCCTTCTCCGAAATCTTTTCAACCTGGCTCCAACACTGCCCACAAACTCTCATTTATTCCTCACACCATCTCCTCCATATCACACTCACCTCGGACAACTAACTCGTCGCTTTCCATCTCCGTTCAAGTCCAGTGCCTGACCTGGCACATGATGTCCCCAGTCGGCCTTCTCAGTGTATGCCACATACGATCCATCTCCACTTCCTTCCACTGCATATTTGTTGAGTGATAGGTTCTTGCTTCGTTGGTTCGTCGCCAGCCAGCCAGCCAACCAGACTTCCGTGTTGCTTATTCTCATTATTCTGGCAATCCATCTGATCTGATCTTCAGTAACGAGCCAGCGTAGGTGCCACTTGTTGATGAATGTGTGTAGTTTGTTGGAAATGCTTTTCGTGACGCGCCAAGTCTCTCAACCATCACATAGAAACACAGACTTACTTGAGTGGATTGGTGTTGCAAATCCGGATGTTGTTCACACTTTATGCTGAGTCAGTGCAGTGCAGTGCAGTGCAGTGAAGTAGATCTCCACACTGGTTTGAGGCTGATGAACGCCTGTCTTGCTGTCTTTCCGATCCTGACTTTGACGTCCTAGCCTGGTTAACTAGTCCGCTAGTTACTAGTCGGTCCTAAGCCCGGGTATAGAGGGAAGATTGGGAGTGGGGCTAGCAACCCTACCCTATGAAACAAGTTCAACCGCAAAAGAAACTTCAAGGCACAAACAAAATATAAGAATGAAAAAATTATTCACTAACGTACAGCTTAGCAAATGACTTCGTCGTAAAGAAAATGTTTTATTCGCTGAAACCATGTCTTATCTCTTACTATGATTAAAAGAATCAGTAAAAGAAGATATTTGTAAAACAAAATGTCCTGCCGTTCGCGAGTAGCCTAGTGAACAATGGTTTGATATTTGATGAGGTAGGTACAGAATTTCAGTGTCAGTGTGGACACCACAACTCACCACGGGTAGATACATCTACCTGACGAGTCTGTAATTGGACGAAAATCGCATCCTGAATTCCACTACTAGCCACTTCCAAGTAGGTTATGGAGATCAATCCTTGTTACAGATAAATAAGCACTGAAAATACCAATTTGTAGAAATTTCCTCCTACAGTGTTCTTAAACCATTCAGAAGTTAGGTAACACCTCTTCTCTTAGATTTAAGCGTAAACGGTACACTGGACCTTCATCATATTTTCTAGCTTCAGCAAATAATCTAGAAGGCAGTGGTAACTCAAAGCAATCAAATCACCTTGATGAGCTTTACCATCTCATTTTCAGCAAAAAACTACTGTCATGATGATATTTGGAATTGAGATGTGAAATGAACAACCTTGTTATTCCTTCGATTCTTGTTCATTTATTAGTCACGAAATCATTAAGGTAGAAGACACATTAGTCAGCAATAGGTGAATATTCCGCGTTATGAGCAAACTTCTGAATTGACATCAGTCCACTCTCAAGACTACAAACATGTCTTGGTGAGGAGTGTTGACACGTATAACATTCTGTTAACTAAACATAACCATACCACTTCAAATTAAGTTCAGAAAGATATATTGGTTTTCTCAAGAGATCCATCCTCCAAGGAAGCTTCCCTCTGACGAATCAGTTTATGTACTGTGAGGCTGAGTGATGTTTAAGTAGAAACCTTGGCTCCAGATTGTCAGATCAACATTTTGCAGACTAGCTGAGATCTTCAGTCGTTCACTAGGTGTGAATTCAATTCCACTTGCTTCTAGTTATAACTACTCAAATAGAAATTTAACCAGTTTCATCACAATGAATAAATCCAACATATGTGTTATCACATAAATCATACTTTCAGACAAAATATCGTGACTATTTCATAGTCAACATTTTAGCAATGAAAACAATAATGTCCGAAAAAGTGTGGAGATTGTAAAGAATGTTCAAAATGAGTGAAAAAGTGAGATTTGGCTTCACAGTGTACAAGGTGAAGTGTTCGAGGTGTTTCTTCTCTTAAACAACTCACATTACCAGTTGACATGATATCAACTGTCAAAAAGTATATCACTTTCATAAAGGATAAATATTTGAATGTGTTTACAATTTGTTCAATGTTTCAGTGTCGGAAACAAATATTGACAGGCTGAAATTTAATGATGGCATCCTCTTATGAATCCACAGATATATGCACATGCGTACATATATATATGGATTATCCGTTTTTATAAACGTTGAAAATGGAGGTTTACATAGTGTGTTGGTTGATGCCAAGGGAATAAGTGGTGAAACGAATAAGATTATGAAATTGTTGTGTGGAAGGGTATGAAAAATGTTACACGATCAGTTAAAAAATCGTCTAGCATACAATTCACATCCAATATGAACATGGAAACGATGAAGTTTTCGCCTACAACTTAGCAATGGTATAATTTGATTAGTGTTGTGTAGTAGTGGAATGTATGGCGTGAAGTTCCACTCAGTTTGTGACGCGTCATGTATAAGTAAGTGAATCTCACTGAGTGATAGTATCCCCAATGCGATAAAACTGAGAAGGTGTTGGTTCAAACCCCACTGAGGTGTTTTGTTGATTCATGTGAGTGAGCTACATACATCTAACATGATTCACAATTCTCCTTGAAATGTTGGTGTCAATATATAATACAAGTCAAATTAGGGTGAAGCAGTGTGTTCAACTAGTAAGGTGATGAGAACTGAAGATGAAGCGAAAAATGGAACCCTGGATGAAGAATACAAAGACTTCGCGAAACTGGAATACACATTGTTGCACAGCAAAACATGAAAGTGTATTGATTCCGAGTTAGATGATAAGGATAAGCGGTGAGCACTGATATCATGCAACTTCATACTACTCATGGAATTTTAAACAGTGTACTCCAGTGATGAAATAGGTGAAAGGTCATCTGTGAACCTGACACACAATTGCAGTGGTTCAAGTTACGACAATTCACAGTGGCATTGAAGATAGAAAAATGAAGAATAATTTAACATGAGTGTGGAAGGGGGTATGTGAGAGAGGAGATGATAGATAGGTGAAAGTGTCCAGTTGTGCGGAGGACTTCAAAGATGTCAATAAGTGTATACATCTGCTCTGCCCTAACCGACTTTTGACCATTTCACTAACGACCTCCAACCATTGACACATTTCACCACAAGGAATTCAGACAAGTAGGCGGAACAGTTGAACATGTTTTTGATGAGCGATCAGGACTCTGTAGAGTGGTGTCACCTCTTGATCTGACCACCTCCGACTTTCGAATGTGGTCACCCTGCTAGTATTTGCATGCTTCATTGAAGTGGCATATAACTTGGGATATGAAACGCATACTCGAGTCACCTATGTCGATATAGATTGCCAATTGTTGCAATAGAATAACCTTCCTTACCAAGTACTCCATCCATAATGTGACCATGGATCACATGCTGATTCAGCTACACTTTGACAACGTGAAGAAGAAGTGTTTGGTCAACAGCCTCTAGCCTCCTCATCTATTCCTCTCTCAATGGCGATGAGTAGCAATCATGGAACAGGTAGAAGCGGACTGCTGCACATTGAACATCTCTCTTCATGGTAGAGAATATGACTCAGTGTTGTTGCTTGTGATATGCACCGTTGATTGGACCGAATTTGTCGTTCTGTATTGGCATGTAGGCTCCTGTGTGGATGCCTTGATATTGTCTGTGTTTTTACTATATAATAATGATGTGTAGTGTCTAGCAGTAAAATTCAGGATGCCATATAATATTTTCTCTCCAATCAGTTATCAGAGAAGTCTAGTCAAAGCTTTATTTTCAAGGGATACCATTCGATGTTCCAAGGAAGTCGTCGAAAATGACCTAAATACTACTCAAAAATCTTTCTCGGATGATGAATACTCCATAAAGTTCATGAATAAACACTTACTTCAAAGGTGGAAATGAGAAACTGAATGATGCAACCGTACCGAAAAAGGAACACGTTTATTAGACTGCCATTCAAAAGTGATGAATTGAGTTGACAAAATAATCGCCGACTAAATGGACGCATCTCACTAACTTATTCAACTGTGAAATCAACAGTTGTCCATGACACCAAGAACATAATCAGATTAACTAATTTGAGTGTCAGATGTCTTCATGTCAACTCCAGTTTTATCTATCTATTTAGTAGCATTTATGTTGGAAGAACAGAGAGGATCCTTACTAAACGAATCTCTGAACATGTACCGAATAGCTTGTCATTGAGAAATGGAAGACTACCAACCAGCTTCATTGACAAGCACATAGTCGATACAGGCGTTGTCATTGACTCAAACATAGCTATCAAAGTAATCAATAGACAAAGAAATGGTAAATTAATACTTTATGCAGAAGCAGCAGTAGTCCGTCTATTGAAACCAGACTCATATGTACAGAAGGTTTTTGTGGTTCACGTTGCATTGCCATAGTGAATTGTTCTTTGCTTACAGCTTTAATCACCATCTCATTCTTCCATCTTATTGTCTTACCCAATATTATTCTCAAACATTATTCACCTTCTCATCATTTTCCACTTACTTTAACCGACTATATTTTTATCATGTTTGTTAGTGTATCCCTTCCTATTCACCTAACATTAACTCATATACTTTACACACCATCTTTGTTGTCTTCTCCACCTTCCACATTACAATTCCCACCGACTTCAGCTGTAATCACATTCCTGTATTGATATCACCTGATAGTCTGCTTTGTGTTTATTGATGCATTTTAAAGTCTGACTTGTTGTGACTTGTTCCCTGTGTTGGGTGTTTACATTGTGAACTATATTACTACTCTGTATTCCCATATGTGTATATGCATTGATGTTTAAGTGAGAAAGAATGTATTTGGTGTTGTTTACTAGTGAAATATATGAAATGAGTTGTGCCAGTGGGCACTCACTGATAGGTAACTGTGCTCAGTGTTTAGATTTCGTGCATATGTGGAAGATTCAGAGTGAATGAAGTGAGTCAGTTCATGGCATAATACTTGTCAGTCAAATTGGTTCAATCAGACTTGGTATTTAACTTCTTCCAGGACATTCGTAACGACCACGGGTGTAATTTGTTGTTGCTTTTCAAAAACCTAATTTATTTTTTTGATGTTATTGGTTGTATTTCACTGTCGTTGATTGGACCGAATTGATCAGTCTCTATTGGCAAATGGGCTCCTGTGTGGATGCCTTGATTTTGCCTATGTTTTAATTATGTATGGTAATGATGGGTAGTGGCTAGCAGTGGAATCCAGGATGCGTATTTCGCCAGCTGGATGTACCTGGCTTCCAGTGGATGGTGTTGTTCCCACTGGGATTCGGACTCGGGAGCGATCGCTTCAAATGCGAGATCGTTGTGCTCTACGCCACCAAGCCATGTTAATACCCTTGTTACCCTTTGTTTCCCTCACTGCTTCTCAAATCTGAAACCTCATTGATTGTTAACTCTTTAAATTTATCAGTGGATTTGGTGTTTTTCAAGGTTATTTACAACGAATATTTATTGCATCTCTGTCAACTGTTTTGACTGTTATTGAGACAGTAGAAGCTGTCTGTCAACAGTCCATCTTATCTTCTTGTCTTCACTGACGTTGATGTTGTTGTAGTAGAGATTGCTGTTCTGATCAGTGATTTGAATAGATTTATTGTGCTTTATGTTCGTATTGCTCATCGACTGTTAGGCTACGATTACTTGTTATAGGAAGTAGGTAAACTGTAGAAGTTGATCAGTTACAACTCCATCGGTTACTGACTAATCAATAAGTTGGGTATGAAATCCAGTCCTACACACTGGCTGTCGTAGGTTGGCAAGCTTATTGGCTAAGTCTCTGATTTCAACACTGAGTGGAGTAGGTTGAAATCTGAGGAAGAACACCAATTTAGGCATGGTTACAGAAGAGCCTCGATGATGAATGCAAACAAGTGAGGAACCTCAGTTAAGCAGGTTTCCCTTGCTGACTGACTGTCATCAAGCAACACTGAGAATCAACTTTACAAAGTATGTGGGAATAAAGTTAAATGCCTAATTATCGTTTTCATGGTGTGAGATAGCTAAGGTTTTGGTAGACTGGTATTGATACAGAGTGATGATTGGAGGTGAAACGAAAAGTTGGACGACGGTGTGATTCGAACCGGTGACCACTGGGTGTCGAGACCGATGCTATACCAGCTGAGCAATTTTTTTACTTTTGAGGTAACATTCGTCACGCACTGATAGCATTTGTGGAGTCAGCGAAAACCTTGGGGCACCTCACAGATGTTTCGTTGGTGTGATGCTCTTCAACAGTAGGCACCTACGACTCAGCTAGAGATGTAAATGAGGAACTTACGGTTTCATGGGGAGCACATTAACCATTCAACCACTTGGTCAAGTTTCAATGGTTCGTAGTTTCTAACTCCTAATAATTCATGGTACTTTTGTCTAATGTGTGCAGAATATTTGTCTATAACTTCAACTTAACCTTATTATTGCTGTTTACACACCCTCCTGGCACGGTAACTAGTTTTTTTTTCACACCGCTTCTGGATATTGAATTCTCATTAGTTGTTAATTCTTTTACTTATCAGTGAATTAAGTATTGTCAAGGTAACTTAAAATGAATATATACCGAGTATTCATAAACCTGATGTCCCTGTGAGACGTATAATAGATTTTACAAACCCTCCAACATATGTCCTATTTAAATATTTAGCATCATTATTAAAGCCTCTCCAACGCTCTATTATCACCTTAATAAAAACTCTTATGAATTTAATTCAAGAATATAGGAATTATCTATTGCAGAGAATGAAACAACGATAAGTTACGATGTTGTTTCACTGTATACTAGTATTCCCATTGAAAAATGTTTAGAGTGCATAAGTGAACTACTAGAATGTGATCACACGTTGGCAGATAGATCTCCGTTGAACCCCAGCCTCATCATGAATGCACTCAACTGTTTGTTTAAAGTCGAAACTCTTCACGTTTAGGGGAAAACTACACAAGCAAACTTATGGAGTAGCTATTGGTTCTCCAGTGTCCCCTATCATTGCAAACCTTTTCATGTCCCACATTGAATCAATCATCTTTTCGAACACCATCAAACCACCTATTTGGTTCAGATACGTAGATGATGCATTCGTGATTTTAAAAAGATCTAGCCTCAGAACCTTTTCGAAGTTAATCTACACTTATTCTCCACATATCAAGTTCACATGTGAACATGAAAATGCAAGCAGGGAACTACCATTTCTAGAATGTTTAGTTAAAAGGAATGGAAACGGAAGTCGAAGTTTATCAATCTATCGTAAACCAACACATTCAAATCGATATCTTGATTTTAACTCAACACATCCACTCAGTGCTAAACTTTCATTTGCTCGGAAATTATTTAGGAGAGCCATAAAGCTCATCACCAATGAAGATGACAGGCAAACGGAAGTAAGTAATATATCAGATATATTATATTCCAATAACTACTCTAGAAATGTTATTCAGAAGATCCAAAAACATGAACAGTGGGACCCAAGAGAAAATTAGAATGATGATTCTTCAATTGGTACAATAGTTCTATCATTCCTCCAAGGTACAACCGAAGAGCTACAAAGAACCTTAAGAAGGCCTCGAATCAGAACCTTTTACAAGAGAACCTACAATCCGAGAAATACTCTAGTCCAAGTAAAAGATAAAGTCCCTTTTACCTCCACACAAACTCGTGTCTACAAATTAGACTGTGTCGATTGTGATGCTTATCATATTGGAGAATCATCTCGTGAGATCCTCACTAAGGCTAAAGAACATGCAAGCTACACAAAACGACCGCCAAATAATCCTATAGAACTAGAGAACCTACAAATCAAGTCGGCGATCGCAGTCACAAAATCGATATTGAAAATATTAAAATTATTCAAAAGGGATTTTCAAAACTACAAAGAAAGAACAATTACAGAGGTATTTCACATTATGTTGAATCCTAATGCACTCGGGTAACAGAAAGGAAGGTCTAACTATTCAACCAACCTGGACTGTATTTCCAAAAACAATACATCACATACAATGATCTGGTCAAAGTATATACACACAAACAAATCGAATTTGTCATCCATATTATTTATTTATTTATTCTTATACTTCCATACGCAGTTACATGTACACATATTCATATCACCTTGATCTCCAAACAAATTATGAACGCTTCCTGACCAGCATAACGATGACATTCACGTTCATATTATCATCATGGTATAGATGACAATGTGATATGATTCGTCACCTTTCACTATTTAAACTATCGATAACTTGTACAGGTTTTATTCTCTGAAGAAGAGATTTCGACGAAGTTGCGAAACGTCAGAAATTTATTGTTCTACTTCATTGGATTTTATAAAATATATTTCGTTTATATACAGCATCGCTGTTAACTGTTTTGACCCTTATTAAGACAGTAGTAGCTGATAGATTAAGTAATATTTTTACCTCATTTGGATGGTCTCGGTTTCATTTTGCTCTCTGAGCTGTGTTGTTTAATCGTAGAGATTTCATCGTCTTTTTAGACGATATTATCACCACTAACTTCAGTATGAAATGAGTTGTCAATATCTCTCCATGAGTGAGTGATCTAGTAGCTTATTCTGACCAACAGATTTGTGATTGGTTACTTCCTTTGATTGTTGTATCACTGACATTAATTTTGTGACCGATTCCTAAAATATATTTGAGTGCATATGAAGAGGATCGTTTTGAAGCTTCCGAATTCAGTTACTTTTGAAGAACAATGTGGTTTATCTATTCCAAAATGATAAACTTACTGTAAAATGTTTTTTTATCAATGACATATCTTAGCCTCTGTCTCAAAACCATACTATTCAACTCCCCTTTTTTTGGTACAGTGATGTAAATGCTTCACTGAAGGATTGAGTGTATAGTTACCTTTCATGTTCGATGACTTCTACAACGACTTATGAACTTCAAAGGATATCCATTTCCCCCAATGTTTGATTTAGCCATCTCATATCTTCATCCATTGTATCTGAAATTCAGATATTGTGACTTCCACTAAAAAGGCATTTTATTAGACTTTACTTGCGTTACATTGAACAAAACTGTGAAAACTTAGATATTGTTCTGTGTATGTAGGGCTTCTGTACATCGCTTCGAAGTAATGTTTTATCCAAGCATTGGAAATGACTGTAGTTTATTTTTGCTCATGCTAGGCTGATATGATTTTCTACGACGATTTTCTACGAAATGTAAACTGAACTTTATTAGAATATAAATGTAATATCAGATGATTACAAAAGGTATTTCATAAGTAAATCATCTGTTTCATGTGAATATCATCGTTTCATCGAACGCTGACATTCTTAAAAGAACTACTGAATTCTCTTCTGGAGGACATCAACACTTTTATTCTTTTAGTGACGTTGAAGTCTACCGGTCCACTCAATCGACTTTGAAACAAAGAAGCTATATTTTGAAACCCACTGAACATATGCAACTTAGGAGAGTTAGGTGGTTTACAAACTGATACACGAGCCTGTGACTCATTGGTTCAGTAGACTAATTTTCAATCAATAGTTCACGGATTCAAATACCGCTCCACCTACTGAGATATAAGAAACCAAGTAGTATCAGTAGCTTTTACAAAATAAATGTGACTCACTACTCACAGCACGAGTGTGCAAAAGGTTACTGAGTAGATTTCGATTTGATTCGTATCAATTTACATAGAATAGATACGGTGTATTTTGTTTTCACTGTCATTTTAGCATGCGCTAACCCTTCATCTCAGTATGGAGCCTATGATATTAAACTTCTAGAAACAATCAGTTCATGCATCCTAAATATACTGATGAAATTAATTTCTACTCTTCTGTGTGTTATCGTCGCTGAACAGCGTTTCAACATCTTTAAGGCACATGAAATTGTTGATGAACAATCAGCTGTATGTTAATGAAGAATCAATTTATTTTGTTTAATGTTGATTAAAAATAGAGTAAAGGTGATAAAATATTTTACAGCTGTTTCCTCTTTTTTTTATTATTTACTCATAAGATTTCTTATTATGTTCTTATGTTCTTATTATGTTCACTGCGAAGGTTTTTAATTACCTCCGCATTTACTAGTTAACTGTACAAAGTATTAAACTGAAATTTAATTGAAATGGTGGAGAATAGTTGTAGCTCAGGTGGATGGTCTCGGTTTCATTTTGCTCTCTGAACTGTGTTGTTTAATCGTACAGCTTTCTTTCTAGACAACATAATCAGCACTAACTTCAGTATGAAGTGTCTTGCCCTGACAAACTAGTTTGTGACTGGTTGTTTCCTTCGATTGTTATGTCATTGACTGTATAGACTTTCCTGCTGGCTGTTACTCTGCTTGACCTCGCACCTTCCCGTCGTTTATCACTTTTCTTATTGGTTGACTGGTTGGGTCTATGTCTATGCACCTATCCATCGCTGACTGACCTGAATGTCAAGCTTCTAGGAATTCTCTGATATTCTTTGTGTTTCTCCCTCCGTCCAAAATCTCTACATCGTCAAAGCTGAAGTCATGTCCATAGTACGTTATCCACGTGCATTGAAATGAGTGATGAAATGTCATTTGCGACGTCTAATAGTCAATCGGTGTTCATGTAAATGATGAAGATGAAGAGGGTGAACACTTTGTCTAGTGTAGTATTGACTACAGTTATTCCAGTTGATTTTGTAAATGATAATCGGTTTGTCTTTGCTTGTTGCATCCATTGGTTTGCATACTGCGGTATGAAGGGAATTTATTGGTTGATGAAGGACACCCATTCCGAGTGGTCTCAGTAATCTTGTCGTGATTTCCGATATATTATTCATCTACGGTAGGCGATGCGTTTGGTGATTTCTGTCGATGACTTTGTAGTTGATGATGTAGAGGATAGGCATCTTGTGATAAAGTTTCGTCGGTAGCCGTTCCTCTTCTAGGATGGACATCAAGTAAGTGACTTCGTTTCTCCATGAAGCTGTTGTACTGGAGTGTGTTCTAGCTCTTTCGAATAGAGCCTGGGTTGTTGGTTTGTTGCGTTTGATCAAAGTGTGATTGGTTCCTGTACACTTGAGATTCCAGCGTTCCATCATTTGTCCTACTGACTAAAACATCCAGAAATGGTACCTGGTTGTTTAACTCTGTCTCCATTGTGAAGTTGATGTCATTGGAAACGTTGCTGACCAAATTGTGAGTGCTTTTTATAAAATCTTTTCAGTGATTATGAAAGTATCGTCAACATAGGTGGAATGATGGACTACAGTCTCTGAATCGCTTCTTCTGTAATCCTACCGGATATCGGTGATCCCACTGGAGTTCCCTTCATCTGTCTGTGCATATTGCCATTGAATTGGAAATATGTTGTCAGAGAAAGGTCGATGAGTTCCATGAAACTTGAACATTTACCGTTTGTGGTTTCTAAAAGGCTTACGTCTTTAGTGAGCAGGAAATCTAATAACTGCATTATAGACACCGAATATATAGTATTTAGAACTTTTCTCTTGGGTCCCTAGTGGAACATACGGCTTCAGTAGCACGCCTCCATTCCACTCTCTTCTCTGCAGTCTTTTCAAACTGGCTACAAGATAGCCCACAAGCTTTCATTTCTTCCTCACATGATCTTCATTTCACCCTCGCCTAGGGCGCCCAACTCGTCGTTTCTCCTTTGAATCCCACTCGAGGGCATGGAAACTGAAAAAAACTAATAGTTATTTGTTTTGTAGAATTTAACTTAAATTGGATGGATCTGTCTGTTGAAAAGATAACGCAATTAATCTCTTGTGATCTGTCTGAAGTAATAGTCAACTAGGCCACTGAGTAACTGAAAAACTACAACGAATTAGTGTAATGCAAAGTCATATATTTATTATATGTATTAGTCTACTTACAGACTATGAATTACAAATTAATGTAACAGTATCGGTTGACTCACTGACGGAGTAATAATCTGATCTCGAGGCGATGAAGAATATTTGTAGCTCAATAGGATGATTTTGATAGTATTGTTTCCTTTCAACCGGTTGGTTTGATCGTCAAGCTTTCATTGTCATTCTAGACAACAGTAGCAGCACAAATCTAAGAAAAAAGTAAGCAAGAATAATCGCTTTATAACTGGCTTGCTCTAATAACCTTCTACGTGACTATCACTTCTTTTATAATCCGTAAGCGGATTTCGCATATCGATCCTGGTTATCAAAACATCCGAAAACTTGAGCATTTAGTTTGATTTCATCAAAGCTAAAAGAACTGGGTTTTTATATAATCAAATAAGCTTATTTTGTCTTGATGCCCATCTCCACCTCGTGATCATCTGAAATATTGCCTTAGTTAGTTTCTCAAATAGTAATAAATGATCCTGTTGAGCAGCAGGGAAACGAAAATTGGTTGGATACGGCAAATAGGAAAATAGCGACTTATAATGTCACAATTACGAGGTGAAAAGATCTTAGAAACGCCTGTTTATAAATAGTTTACATAAAGATACCGAATTCTGTACAATAAAAAATTTTGACCTTTAATTAGAATCCGAAAACAAACAAAAGAAGTGCATTGACTATGGATACTTTCTTGTCACAAGGTCAGACTGTTCATAATCTCCTTCCGTAAGCTGAGACATCCGATTGAAATCATTCAGTTGCAGTCGATTCAACCAACTGAAGTAAAAATACATGAAACAAGTTTGACGTATTGAGCCTTATAAATGTCCATTTATAAGTTAACTTGCTCCCGTGAAGCTTAGCACTTTGGTCTTACTGTGTGCTTACGTACATGACTTAGATTGGTTGCTGGAGGGGTGAGGACATAACCGTTTACCGCTCCATCTTTGAACACCTCAAAGACTCTAAACATCTGGATTCTCTCGAAACTTCTTTCAAAGCTCTGTACAAAGTTTGAACAAATCGTTCAAAAGATTGACATAGTAAATTATTGCCAACCCTTAAGTTGTAGAAGTTTTGAAATTTTCTAAGAGAGGCGGATAAACTTTCATTTTTCTCTCCTCCAAGACGGATTGTTTTGACAGCTACTTAAAAACTCATAGATGAAACTGCAGATGACATGTAGTGGGTACTAATACTTTTTCGAATTAGAAAAGTCTAAAGTAGCACCATACCTAGGAAGGAATTCGGGTGCTAGATAAGCTCTATTAGGCTCAGCTCATAATCTTTTGTTAATGATATCCATTGTAAATATTAGAAGAAGACATATAAGCCAACATTATTGTTTTCAATTACTTTTTATCAAGTTTTTCCTCAGTGTGCATAAAATTTCCCCTCGTTATGCATTCATCAACTCAGATGCTCCCGTGGAGAAACGTATATTGGGCGTACAACTAAGCAGCTTAATAAATGTGTTACTGAGCATCTACCATCATTGGCTAGGAAAGGGATAAGTGAAGTCCATACGAAGTTTAGTTCTGTAGCATTTGGTTGATAATGGTCATGTTATAGATAAGCTAAAAGCGTTCGAAATCACCTATCATGTTCCACAAAACTTTTCAAATACTATTTGCACTCGTTTATCATATAAACGTTAGGCTATAAGAATTAGACAAATCAAACCTAATTTTTATGAACAGAAAACGTTTGTCCAGAGTTTATCTATGCCTTGACCATCAAAAACTTCGAAGATAAACTTAATTTTCATCCCTTGCTGTTTCTTCACACCTATCAAATAAATGTTTATACGCTTAGACTTCGATAATCTATACACTTTGTCTTTAAGTTTTGACCCTCCATGAGTGTCTAAATGTCGTCAGTTTCATAATGCTTAAACTTTGGGTTAGCGAAAATTCTTCAGAGAATATACATTTCATCAAATTCTTCCCTTTTAATTTGTTTTAATCTTCTAAATGTGTCATTTAAACGCGTGAAGTACTTCAGTGCACTTTGAAAATGGTTTTAAACTGGTGTTTTTCCATCGAATAGGAAAACAAGGAAGAAACAATCTGAGAAAAGGAGATTAACTTATAAATGCACAAATATGCAGTACAGTGCTATTTCTTGGATAACAATTTTTGGTGCTGGCTGCATTAACTACCATCACGAGAATTACGTTTGAATTTCTATTTTTTCACTAGTCCAAACCTGAGGTTATTATAACACCAAATGTCTATTTCACATTGGGACTTTTATTATGAATGTTACTAGTTGGTGACGTAGACATCGAATGATAACAAAAAGGGTTATGCATGGATTCCAAATTGTTTACAAGATGCATACAGATTAAAAAGGGGGTTAAAACGTGATAGAGTTAAGAAACAATATGAAGGAGACAACAGGTTAATTGGAATAAATTGAGAATGTTTTGTATTTTTGAGATAAATGAGGCTTTTAATTTAGAAGTAGTATTCATTGTGGATTGTTATCATTTGAGGAACCAGTGAAAGTCTAGGAGTGCTGGACAGCTGTTTCGTCCAAGTATAGGACTCCTCATCAGTACGCACCTATGACCCGAATAGGGATCGAACTCAGGACCTTGAGGTTTCACGGCGAATGCGTTAACCATCCAGCCAGTGGGTCGGTTTTCAGTGGTTCACAGGTTTCAACTTCTGTCAATTCACGATAAAGCGCGACTATCACCCAAGGTCTTCAGTTAACATCCACTTCACTTTCGACGGGTTGACCCCACAGGTCACCGCTTCTCATTAGAGCTTCGTGACATCCATATGAAAGCAAGTCACTAATGAGCTGTCCAGTGCTCCCAGATTCTCAATGCTTTCCCAACTGATATCAGTCCATGATGAATACTACTTCTGAAAATGTTTTGTTAGAAGTTGAAATCATTGAAATGATTAAATGAAATAACTCCGGAAACAGTTAAGTATAAAAATAAAGTGATGATGACGATATAAGAGTACAACGATTAATCTGACATAGAAGGAGGGGGGTTGGAAAACGAAAAAGGAACGAAGCACACCAAGACTAAAATAAATTAAGCCCAAACTAGAGACAAAGACTACACTGTACATACTTCTTTTGCATACGAAGGTCAAACAGACCCCAGTTCATGGATAACCATGGCCTCTGCTGTTTTTAGAAGTTGAACACGGAGGAAACGTGAGATGTTTGAGGAATTCCATAGGCAACCTTAACATCACTGTTCGTGTCGGCTGAATGGTTGGAATCCATCAACTGTTCAAGGATAGATCTTCTGATACATTTCCTTTCACCTTTATAGAACCAGGCCAGAATATGTTCTCGTGTGCGTGTTGACAGCAGTCTCTGACTTCGATTAATGTATTTTGCTCTACAGGAGTAGGTGAACTGGCAGATACACATGGAGTTGGGCTGTCTAGAGATATTGTCTTTTATACAAACGGAGAACGATTTACGACTGATGAAGATCAAGTGCAGCTTGGCTGAGAAAAAAGTCCTGCTAAATGATCTGGAAAGACGATTTTTCAGGGTATCTTATACAGTATCACCTTGATATATCTAAATATCTTGCTTTTATTACTATTATTATTGACATTATTCAAATGTAATGGTTATTTCTCTTAAAGATATTGTACAGGGAATGAATTTGTTGAACTATTACATGTTGAGAATTCCCTACTGTACCGTAATAATCATCAAAATGTATTTGCTTTACTCTGCACCGTAATTATGTTTACAGTACAGAGTTCTCAGCCTGTGTTATTACATCGATCAACCCATAGTAAAACATTTTTAAAACACTAACAGTGGATTCTGTTTAACAATATATAATAAAGAATAACGAATAACAGGATTATCGAAATGTTTAATGACTTCAGGGACACCGTAACTATTCACTATTACACAACTGATTGATAAGACTAAGGCGGTTGCGCTATACCGCGAGCTAACAGAAGTTGGAAATATGAACCATTGGATTCTGACCCAGTAGCTCAACGGTAACGTGCTGGCCACGGAACCTGAAGGTCATGGCTTCGACCTTTCGTGGGGTCGTGGGTGCGCACTGCTGAGGAGTCCCATACTAGGACGAAACAGCTGTCCAATGCTCCCAGGTTCCCTTTGTTCCTCAAACTGATGTCAGTCAACGATGAATAACAACTTGAAATATTTCCAAATCTCCACAACTCCCTCAAAAATTTAATTTAACTGGTGCTCATTGGTGACTAGCTTCGAGAAGTATTCCCGAAGTTCCAATGACAAGTCGTGACCGGTGGAGTCAAAGCCTGATGGCCGTGAGGACAAATACTCAACGATGACATTGGGTGGCGGTTTGCGCTATATCATGAGCTAACAGAAGTTGGAAATATGGAGCACTGGATTCTGACCCAGTGGCTAGCTCATTGGTAACGCGCTGGCCGCGGAACCTGAAGGTCGCGGGTTCGATCCCTGCTGGTTGGGTCGTGGGTGCGCACTGCTGAGGAGTCCCATACCAGGACGAAACAGCTGTCCAGTGCCCTCAGGTTTCCTTTGTTCCTCCAGCTGATGTCAGTCTTCGATGAATAACAACTTGGAATTATTATTATTATTACTTTCTAGCTATCTACCATTTGTATGCTTAACGTCCTATTTACCGCAGATTGAAGAATCCACTATGATTGGTTTAGTGTTTTACACATACTCGTGCAAAGCCTGATAAGAGCTAATTTAAAACATTTTCCACTTATATATATTTTCATAACCTTTTGTTCAGTCTTTACGAAATATTACGTTACGCATAGTTAACTAAATAAAAGTAACTTATTCTCATGTATGGTAATATTTTTCTCCTCTGTGTTTTATAATCTCAATTTACTAAATCAACCTCTTGGAGATGTCCACTGTAAGATAGACACTTTCTAAGAAGTATAAACCAGTCATTCAATTTATCTTCAGGAGGCAGGAATTTCGCAGCGTCAAACAATGACCTAACTACCCCCTTAATAATAATAATGTATTTGCCTTATTCTGAACCATAATAATGTTTACAGTATACAATTCTCACCATGTGATATTACACAAGTTTACCTGCTGTACACCATTTTTCATCTATATATTAACAATGGTACTGGCTAACAATGCATAATAAAGAATGACGGAATTGTTGAAATGTTTGATGACTTCGGGGTCAAGATAACTGTTCGATATAACACAGTTTATTGGAAAGATTCTATCTGACATGATTTTCTGCACACAATACAAAGAGCTAAATAAGGTGGAGTGGTTGAATTTTCGTTTCTTACTTCCCCTGAGAACCAAAATGGAGAAAGGTGAGAATGCAGTGGATGCTTGACATGACATAAAATACCAGTCTGTCTACAAGAGTTCAGTTGCTTATTTACAACCGCATTTATTAATACTGTTAGAGATGTACCACTCGTTTTAGTAACAGCCTTCGAAATCCTTCACAACACTTGTTTGTAGATTCAATCTGCAAAATTCGCTGTGATGCATATATACAGCCTCATCCATGTATCGTTACAACAGATATTTCTTCTCATTGTGATATCATCCCCGCTTGTGATGAATAAAGCCAGAAAAATTAAACGTTTGTCATGCTTCCAAACCTATTATTGTTTATCTTAAGGTGTAATGCGTTAAAATTCCGAAAGTGTTTTAATACACAAGTATTGCAGAACGTCTGGAAAGGAGGAAAGGTGCCTGCCCATTGATTAGAAGAAGGGCTACCTTGTCAAACTCCCGGAGAAGGGCGGCCTAAGTCTTTGCAAGAATTGGCCAAGAATCAGGCACCTGTCCCCGTCCACCTCAAGCAAAATACTATGCCGCATCACCCTGGATAGACTAAAGGATGCGCTCGACTCAAAACTACTATCAGAACAGGTTGGATTCAGGAAGTACAAATCATGTACGGACCAAATTAAAACGCAACACTATGCATCATCATAGGAGAGAGCACAGAATGAATAGCAGTCAACTCTCTACCTCAACTCAACTTCATCGACTTTGAAAAGGCCTTCGACAGCGTCGACTGAGAAGTAATTTGGCAGTTGCTTCAAAACTACGGTTGTAGCGCCACAAACCTTTATCAACCTCATTCAACAACAACTACATGAAGATGCTGAATAATTCACAATGAGGAGCTCAGTGATGCCTTTGAAGTGAAGACATAAGACAGGAGTAAGACAGGGCTGTCTACTATCACCCATGATATTCCTGATTGTAGTGGACTGGATCATGCAACAAACAGTGAGGAGCGAGAGGAGGGGCATACGCTAGCTGGACCCATGAAAAGAGTCTAGAAGAAGATTTGGATTTCGCCGATGATCATTTATGTCTAATGTCACACAAACGTGGAGATCTACAGGCGAAATCCAACTAATGAACTAGTTAACCAAGCGAGGTTGTTTTTCTTTACTAAAGGTTAAATAATCCCTATGTTGTGATAATTTATATTCAGGTGGGATAAAAATCATGTGAATACTATAATAGAGAATAACAAATATGAAGTGTTACGTCACAATTAACAGTGACTACTAGTAAGGCATAAAACTAATAACATAAGAATATGAATATTTATCAATATAAAGAAAATATTGGAGAAAGTAATGAGAGGTTAAAATGTGCAATTTGTGGTAGGAAAGTTCATAAAGAACGTATCAACGATACAGTGAGCCAAGGTGTACATATAGATTCGGTTTCCTTGCTTTAATACCTACATCTTCGGTTATGAATATAAGATGCGTCGTCATGCACTCTTAGCGAGATTGTAAGGCATACGATATGTCATAGAAAAGGCGTGATCCATCCTAATCTGATGTTCAATATTTACTAGATGTGAGAGGATTGCAGTGTTGATGCTCTTTGTCATTCCTTTCTCTAAACAAGATAGTACATGCTCGCAAGCGCGCGTGGATACAGCCCATTTTGAGTATGACCTATATAACTAGCTCCATAGGAGCAGTTGAACTCATAAATCCACATTGATGTGGCTATCATTAGTAACTTATCCTTGGTTCTCTGTATCATTAATGGTTCGATTGACAAGCTGACAAGAGATTTCGCTGTATTGACTGTCTTTTCGACTAATCTACTTAATCCATGTGTTAAGATGTGAGAGACAATATCACCTTTGAAACACAGTCCAACGTGTCTATATATGTGAAAACATATGTATGTAACTTACCCAAACTTCTCTAGGTCGTCGTCTTCGTTCACATTTACGTTTGGTATGTTAGGTACACAGTTTATTAAATGCCACATTCACAATTTAGACTTCTCGTAAGCAATCCACCTCTCTTTAAATAACTTAAAATGTAATCTTTGCTGCGGTTCATAAATAACTTATGCAGCGTCAATGGACATGAAGAAGTGACCTTGATGTATGTCGCCTGCAAGCTGATTGGTTGAATGCAAGAGAAGAAGAGCTTCCCGATGACTGAATCCTGATATGACCCTGCTAGTATTTCACGAGACCCTAAGTAATCCTTTATTCCGGCTTCCAGCACATCATATTACTAGTATTTTACCTTATTCTCCTACTAGCTAGAACATGGAACAAAGTGATATCAACCTACAAGTTGGCATTATTCACAGACAGATATCAGCTGGAGAATCACTGAAAATCTGGTAGCGCTGGAGAGTTGCTTCATCTTACTACCGGACTTCTCAGTTGTACCCACCAATGACCCTGACAGTTGTCGAATCCAGGAACTGTGAGTGTCTCAGAGTGCACGCTTCCATTGAGCAAACTGGTATCTAGGTCTTGAGTTCGCTCCCCGGCGAGTTCATAGATGTGCACTGCTGAGGAAACGCATACTGGGATGAAACAATTGCCCAGTGTTTTGGTGTTTTTAAAGTTGTTGCAATCGATCACAGTCCATCTTAAAGTCAACAAGTCCCCATTAACCTTCAAATGGAGACAATATCAAATTATCCTTCCCCAGTCATTCTACTTCTCACTGTTTTCAGATTTCTTGAAAGCTTTGTCCCAAAGTTTTTATGAAAGCTATGTGAAATGTAGAGACATTATATCCTTGTATATAAATCACAGTGATATGCATATAAATTATTATTCCATGAGAGTTAGAATTCTTTGTTGTTTTAATCAGCTGAACTGATCGACCTCTGCTAGCATATATGCTCCAGTGGGTATGTCACAGAATCATCTGGAGATAATTCTAGATGGAATTTGTTTGGCAATAGCTAGAAGTGGAACTAGTCAACTTAATATGCCTCCCTCCTAAAGAATGGTGGTTTTCTCACTAAAACTCAATACCTTTGCTCACTGATTTAAACATCAGAGAGTCATTCACTCACCTTCTGTGGTATAAGAACCATCAGTACAACAAGGGAAGATTACAAGTTTCAATAAATAATAATTGATACTTATTGCATAGGGTGTAGCCCTCTCGACTCCGTGGATAAGGCTGTAGTATTTGGAGTGATGGCACTCGGCACTCGAGTCCAAATGAGAACATCACCCATTGGGATGCAAGAGCATCACGCTAACGAGTCCCTAACAAGGTGAAATATGCATCAAGGATTCAACTGTTGACCACCATGAAGTAAATTATAGCATATTTATAAAGTCTGTAAAGGATGTTTTCCATTCTATACTTGTATGAATGAAAATACCACGATAATTGAAATCTTTTGTATTCCATATCAGATTTGTTTATTTGATACATAGGGTATAGTGATACAGTTTTATTAATTTGACGATGAAGTATCCAGCATAAATTATCACTGCTCAATATCATATGAACTTAATCACACAGCGCCTCCAAAATCTGATTTTTATAGTCCTGTCACCTCAGCTGACTTGAGGATCCGATAGAACCAGTTGAGTAAAATAATCTACTCTATCATATTCCATGTGATGATCGGCTTCAGTTAGAATAGCTGAACATGGGAATTTAACTAAACATAGAATGATAGACACCAACAAGATTAGTAATGTAGAAAGAGACTCGTCTATTGCAATGCATCAATACAACCACACAAAGGAGCTGGTGGGACAAAACAACTCTACTTAAGTACAGTATTATTATTCCAGCTACTTTGAGTATCCTACATCAAGTTTTTGGTGTGCCTTTTTTGTAGGGTAACACAATGGAGGCTGTGAAGCCTAATTTACTCATGTTGTCGTTATTAATTGTACTAGTGTTACTGTTATTTTTTCGTTTCTTTGTGTTCATACAAATTTCTTGACAAACTGAGGAGGATAACTATTAAATAGTAGCTCTTATTTTATGTGTTTCAATTCCTTGTTTAAGTCCTTTCACTGACTAGTCAGTTTTCTAGCTTTATCACTTAGACATTTGACTAAGCCTGGCTTAAATGATATTGGATGGGATGATTTGAAGCCTAGATGCTTGATGGAATGTATCGGTCTTCTGTAGACGGCGATGGATATTGAAAGACAGAGGGAAAGAGAGAGTGATTATTGAATCTTTGTTCACGGAATCAATACCCAACTGAACACATGTAATAGGAATGAAGCAACAACTATACTAGAGATAGATATGGAAGATTTTACCACAAATAAAAAAATCATATGAGGTAATAGAAATATAAAAACCAAATGTTGAAACTGCTGTATGATTACTCTGATGTCATTATGAGCAGTGATAGCTTATACTAGAAACGCCGTCATCAAGTAAATAATACTGTATCACTTACTGTGTTATTAATCAGATAAACTAATGTAATATGGAATTACTGTGCTCAAGTTTTACACTTATGTAGAAGATTCAGTAATCTGTTATATTCAGGGTTGTTTTTAAAGTGAAAAGCATATCCATCCCATCAATGAATAATATGTTATAGCTATACAAGACAATAACCTCGCCTGGTTAACTACTTCACTAGTTACTAGCCCGTTCCAAGCCCACATAAAGAGGGAAGCTTGGGCATACGGCTAGCAACCCTACCCCGCAAAACAAATCTAACCGCTAAACAAACTTCAAACCACATACAAAATATAAAAAATTTTAACAAAATTATTCCTCACTGGAATCGGAGAGGCAAAATGACGCCACCTGGTGAAAGCATTCGGGAAGCCGATTGGCCGATGTATTCTCTCCCTAGATGAAAGCGAAAGCAAACGTGGGGACATAGAATGTCCAGACAATGCATAAACCCAGCAAGGTAGCCCAGATTGCAAACGAGATGAGAAGGTATCTCATTGAAGTGCTTGGAATTTGCGAAAGCAGATGGAATGGGATTGGACTCTCCAAACTATCAACTGGAGACGAGTCAATAATCTACTCCGATATTGCCACCCAGATGACAACCACGAGCACACTGAGTTTTGGAGTAACCAGCATGATGTCCCCTTGAAGAGCATCGAAGGCTCTCCTTCATGCAGTTGGAACCAGTCTCCTCCAGAATAAGGATCATGACAGCAAGATGGATTCAACTCAAAATGAAGGAAGGTCATAATCATACAATGCTACTCCACGCACCTACAAATAATGCAGATTGAGAGAAGGAGGAGGAATTCTACAGACAACTTCAATCAACACTGGACAAGAACACACCACAGTTGGCCATATCAAAATTCCGATGACTGGGGTGACATGAATACGAAACTGGGAGTAGACAACACAGGAAGAGAACTCATCCATCATGGGTCGAGAAGCGCTCGGTGAGGTGAGGTGAGGAATGAGAATGGATAATTGTTTGCAGAATTCTGTGCATTCAACGATTTGGTGATTGGAGGTGAGGCAGTGTGTTCATGCACGAGGATATCCACAAAGTGAGTGACATGGATTTCACCAGACATCAGGACACACTGCACTAAAAATCAGATTGACTTCATCTCAATCTCAATGTGAATAAAGTGGAGATGGAGATGGAGATGCATCCAGCCTACTTGACACAAGATGAAGAAGAGGAGTGGGTGTAGATTCACACCACACACCACTATCTAGTGCAAGGAACCTGCCTTCCAAATCAAGTTGAAAGCCTTGAAGGAAGTTGGTGATAGAGCACAGTTCACGTTCAACAACCGAAACAGAGACTGAAGGACGAAATTACAAAGGAAATCTTCACGTCAGCCAGCCATCAAGACGAAATGAGAGATATCGAGTAACATCCTTGAAGAAACCTGTGTGGAAGAACACTGGAAGTCTTTGAAAGCTATGTGGAAAGAAACCTGCACAGCCGTATTAGGAAGGAAGAAGAAAGAAGAGAGGACAGGGAATGGATCTGGACGGATGTCCACATGGAATCTGATAGAGCAGTGAGAGGAGGCTGGTGAAGCAGAAGATGAACCAGTGCAGTGGAAGGATGTTCAAGGAGAAGAGGAACTGAGTGCAATGTATAAAACACAACACTGGACAAAGAAGTGAAGAAGAGTGTCTGGAAAGACAAAAGACACTTCTACAACACATTGGCAATTGAAGCAGAGACCTGACAACATTGTATCAAATAACCAGGTTACTATATGGGAGATGAAACTAATAGGAGATGATGAAGAAAATATAATTACCAAAGAAGAGAAACAAATGAAACGACCGGCCGACCACTTCAAGAAGCTCTTGACTCCACCACCACAACCACCTGCACTGTGTCCAGAAATACCACATACAGACCAGCCGCTGAACTACAAGTGAACATAAATCCTCCAACAAAAGTCGAAGTTCCGAGTGCCATAAAGCTACTGAAATGTGAGAAAGCAGCAGGACCAGATGGGACCCCCCCAGTAGCACTGAGAGCAGACACAGAGATAACAGCGGACATGATCACACCAAACTGCCAAAGAAGGGAGACCTCAGTGTTTGCAGGATCTGGTGCGGAATCACTCTCCTGTCCACCTAATGCAAGCAAAATATTAAGCCTCATCATCCTGGAGAGGCTTAAGGATGCACTGGATTCACAACTACGACCCGAACAGGCAGGCTTCAGGAAGTACAAATCATGTGCTGATCAAACTGCAACACCACACCATGCTCCACCATAGAACAGAGTATAGAATGGCAGTCCAGTCAACTCTACACCTCAACTCAACTTCATCGACTTTGAGAAGGACTTCGACAGCGTCGACCGAGAGGTAATTTGGAAACTGCTTCAACACTACGGAATACCACAAACATTTATCAACCTCATTCAACAACAACTGATGAAGACGCCACATGCCGGCCAAGTAATTCACAATGGGAAGCTTAGCTCAGTGATGCATTTGAAGTGAGGACAGGAAGGAGTGAACAAGGTTGCCTACTATCACCCATGATATTGCTGATTGTGGTTGACTGGAGTGGATGATGCAGCAGACAACAGTGGTGAGCTGTGAGAAGAGGGGATAGGCTGGCTGGACTGTGGAAGAGAAGTAAGAAGATCTGGACTTCGCTAGTGATGACTTGTGTCTTATGTCTTGTCGCACAAACTTGAAGATCTACAGGTGAAAACTAACAGGTTGCCAGAAGAGGCAGGGAAACGAATATGGGACTTCAGGTGAATATAGTGAATACAGAGGTGATGAAGATACTGCACCAACAACTCCAACAACAGCAACAACAACAAACTCCAATCACCATCGACGGCAGAAACTTAAAGGAAGTAACCTCCTTCACCTATCTAGGAAGCATTGTTTCAACTACAGGTGACACAGTCACAGACGAGGATGTCAAAACCAGGATCCGAAAAGCAAGACAGGCGTTCATTAGCCTGAATCCAATGTGGAGATCTTCTGCACTGCACTCAGCATGTGGAACAACATTCGGATTTTCAACACCAACACCAGTCAAGTCAGTGTTTCTATGTGATGGATGAGAGACTTGGTGCGTTACGAGAGGGATTTCCAATAAACTACAGACATTCATCAACAACTGCCACCTACGCTGGCTCGCTACTGAAGATCAGATAAGATGGATTGCCAGAATAATGAGAATAAGCAACAAGGAGCTCTGGGAACGAACCAACGAAGCAAGAAGCTATCACTCAACAAATATGCAGTGGAAGGAAATGGAGATGGATCGTATGTGGCATACACTGAGAAGGTTGACTGGGGACATCAGGCATCAGGCCAGGCCTCCGAGTGGAATCCCCATGGGAAGCGGCTTGTTAGGCGTCGGAGGTGAGTGTGATATGGAGGAGATGGTGTGAGGAGGAAATGAGAGGTTGTGGGCTGTGGTGGAACCAGGTTCAAAAGATCCCAGAGAGCAGAGGTCACTGGAGACGTGCTAGTGAATCCCTATGTTCCACTAGGAACCAAAGGGACTAACAACAATACTAATAATACAAGACAATATTACTTAGAGATACATTGTTGAAAAAGATGAAGTTAAGAATATTTTTTCAGTAAATGAAAAAGGCCTAATATTCTTCGGAAACAGTTGTTAGTAATTAATTCGCCCATTTTTTTCATTCTTATTTTTACACTTTTTTAATTTACACCTTCACAGTAGGTAGTTGTAATTGTGCCCAATCTTCTGATAAACACACCATCTGGAGAATGTTTGTTTTTTTGCTGTTTTACCTCCATTTATATCTGGTCAGTTATTCACGCCAACATATCTGTCAATCACACAGTAAATATAGTCTAGTTAATTCATTATAGAGAAATAATTGTAGGCGATAACCTCGAATATTCTTGAATGACACTATCCGATGTTATATTAGAATGAAAAGAGACTATATTCTTATTATTTGTCCCTTGAATTCCTAGTAGAACATAGGGATTCACTAGCACGCCTCCACTCAACTCTCTTCTCCGCAATCTTGTGAACATGGCTCCACGAACACCCAGAAGCCTTCATTTTCTAACCACATCATCTCCATGTCAACCTCACCTCGAACGCCCAATTCGTCGTTCTCCATTTGGATTCCACTCAACTACCCGGCCTGGCCTGGCTTGGCTTGGCTTGGCCTGACATGGCATGGCATGGCCCGGTGCGTGGTATCCCCAATCCGCCGTCTCACTGTATGCCCAATTCAGTCCAACTCATCTCCACTCTCTTTTGCATACTTGTTGGGTGATAGCTTCCTGGTTGGTTTCCTTCCCAGCCAGCCAGACTTCCTTCCTGCTTATTCTTGTTATTCTGGACATCCATATGATCTTCAGTGTCAGTATCGAATGAGTGTAGGCAGCAGCTGTTGATGAATGCTTGTAGTTTGTTGGAAGCGCTTTTCGTGAGGCGCCAAGTTTCTCAGCCATACGGAAGCAATGATTTGACGTTGGTGCTGGAAATCTGAATGTTATTCACGCTTTACACTGAGTGCAGTGCAGTGTAGTTGATCTCCACAGTGATTTCAGATTAATGAAGGAGGGCTTGTTCTGTTGTGTTTCTGATGGTTGCTTTGATATCCTCATATGTGCCGCTGCGTGTGTTCGAAACGATGCTGCCTATGTTGGTAGGTGAAAGAGACTGCTTGCTATAGGTTTCTTCCGTTAATGTTGATTGATGCTTGTTGTTGATGGTTTTGTTATTTGGGTACCTTCATCACTTCTGTCTTCTCTACATTCACGTGAAGTCGTTTTTTCAGTGCCCAGCCTCTTGTGTCAACCTTTTTATTTTTGCCTGTAGATCTTTGAGTTTGTGCGACGAGACATTAGACATAATTTATCGGCGAAATCCAAATCTTCTTAGGTCTGATATGAAAAGAAGAAACATTTATTCCATATTATATTTGTTTATCTGATTGATAACAGACAATGATACAGTAAGATTTACTTGGTGACGACGTTTCCAGCATAGATTATCATTGCTCAGATTCACATCTGTGTAATCACGCTACTTTCGATATCTTATTTTCATTTAACAGTTAAGCAAAATATTCTAGTCTATCAAATTGCATGTAATGACTGAGAGGTCAAGTACATAGGTCAAACTAGCCAGTGGGCGTCAGTTAGATAAGCGTAACATAGTAATTTAGTTAAATATGTAGAATGACTGACCCGAGTAAGATGGTCAATCTAGAGTGAGACTCGGCTGCTGCAGTGCATGCTCTATAGCACAACCATAGGATAGGGCCGGATAAAACCAGACCAAGGCGTAACACCAATCAATGAAGTCCCTGACTGGGATATAAACTGCAAAATCAGGGTTTCCAATACGAGAGTAATCAGTGGTCGAGGAAACCTGATGACGGCTGAAATTCGGTGACAGTGACAAAAATGTATTCACTGCTTGACATCTAAAGCTTGATTACGCATACTAACTGTCATCTTCAGGATTTTTATTCTCTCACATCATTTTATCTACGTTACTCTAACTCCTTTTCTACCCATCTCTTTCTTGTATAATGCTGCGAAGTGTGGCAACTTGAGCCCGGGCATTTCTGTGCGAGGTTCTACGTTTATTTTGTCAATCAGTCAGAGGGTAAACCAAGCTCAGAATTTAGTCATTCATCTTGGAAAGATTTTCTGTCTTCAAAAACCTAGTTTCCTTTATTGCACTGATGTAAAAGCTTCGGTCAAATATTTTATATACATCATTCGGAGGTTTCTTGAGTGTTGACTTGTTTGAAGATAGTCTTGATCACCGAATGATGTTAGTTGAAGAATCACTGAAAGTGTGAGAGTATTGGACGCTGCTACGATCTAGTATTAGACCCCTCAGTAGTTCAAAAATCGTCATTCGAAGTTTTCCAGTGCTCATAAGCGAATAACTCCTAGATGAAATTCTCGAGGATCTTATGCGAAGGTATGACTTATGGAGTAAACCAAGTTGTAGATGAGAAAAATACTCACCAGTGACAATAGATAATAATCATCCTCTGTCGTGAATTCACAAAGTAGAAAACTATGAAGTGGTGGATTGGATTCCTGTGTATCATCTCTGACGAGGTTTTGAGTGCACAAAGCTGAGGATTCCCAAGACAGCTTCCCAGTTTTTTTTATGGGTTCATCAGCTGATGTCAGTTCGTGATGAGAGCTACTCTGAAATATTTCAAGATTATATCGAATCACTTCATTCATACAGACTAAAAGTAATCGCAAAGTTTTAGGTGCCTTTGATATTTATTATAATCCAAGAAACAGTTCATTCTATCTAGTGATACACTTTGTTTATTGTCTTTAGCCTGCACTGTATTTTCATTATATTCATAGATTATTTTAGTATTAAACGAAAATGATACTATCAGTTCACCAGTTCCATAACAGAAACTTATAAATGACATAAAATATACATACTACTGGATGATATAAGTAGTTGAATCCCATTGACTTCAATCATAATGTTCACCCAGCTATGAAGTTCATCTACAATGAGGTACAAGAGAATAGTATCCTTTTCCTAGATTTTCTCCTCACCATAAAAATGGATAGATATATTAAAAGGAATATTTTTCGAAAGAACAAATAGACTGGTCAATATATTCTCTTTCATAGCTTCCCATCGATTCAATATTAAAGGAACCTGGTCAAATTGCTGAGTCATAGAATAAGAAACATATGTACTAATGACTGTAGTGAAGACGAAATGAATAATCTGTATACAACATTAAAGTAAAATGGTTCTCCTTTAAACTTCATGAATAAACACATGTCGAAAGGTAATGTTACTAAGATTCAAAGGTGATATTGTCTCTCATATCTTAACACATCGATTAAGTAGACTAGTCGGGGGACTTGTTGACTTTAAGATGGACTGTGATCGATTGCAACAACTTTAAAAACACCAAAACACTGGGCAATTGTTTCATCCCAGTATGCGTTTCCTCAGCAGTGCACATCTATGAACTCGCCGGGGAGCGAACTCAAGACCTAGATACCAGTTTGCTCAATGGAAGCGTGCACTCTGAGACACTCACAGTTCCTGGATTCGACAACTGTCAGGGTCATTGGTGGGTACAACTGAGAAGTCCGGTAGTAAGATGAAGCAACTCTCCAGCGCTACCAGATTTTCAGTGATTCTCCAGCTGATATCTGTCTGTGAATAATGCCAACTTGTAGGTTGATATCACTTTGTTCCATGTTCTAGCTAGTAGGAGAATAAGGTAAAATACTAGTAATATGATGTGCTGGAAGCCGGAATAAAGGATTACTTAGGGTCTCGTGAAATACTAGCAGGGTCATATCAGGATTCAGTCATCGGGAAGCTCTTCTTCTCTTGCATTCAACCAATCAGCTTGCAGGCGACATACATCAAGGTCACTTCTTCATGTCCATTGACGCTGCATAAGTTATTTATGAACCGCAGCAAAGATTACATTTTAAGTTATTTAAAGAGAGGTGGATTGCTTACGAGAAGTCTAAATTGTGAATGTGGCATTTAATAAACTGTGTACCTAACATACCAAACGTAAATGTGAACGAAGACGACGACCTAGAGAAGTTTGGGTAAGTTACATACATATGTTTTCACATATATAGACACGTTGGACTGTGTTTCAAAGGTGATATTGTCTCTCACATCTTAACACATGGATTAAGTAGATTAGTCGAAAAGACAGTCAATACAGCGAAATCTCTTGTCAGCTTGTCAATCGAACCATTAATGATACAGAGAACCAAGGATAAGTTACTAATGATAGCCACATCAATGTGGATTTATGAGTTCAACTGCTCCTATGGAGCTAGTTATATAGGTCATACTCAAAATGGGCTGTATCCACGCACGCTTGCGAGCATGTACCATCTTGTTTAGAGAAATGAATGACAAAGAGCATCAACACTGCAATCCTCTCACATCTAGTAGATATTGAACATCAGATTAGGATAGATCACGCCTTTTCTATGACATATCGTATGCCTTACAATCTCGCTAAGAGTGCATGACGACGCATCTTATATTCATAACCGAAGACGTAGATATCAAGGCAAGGAAACCGAACCTATGTCTTTAAGGAAATATGTGAATCTGCTTTGTTTAGTTTAGTCCACAACACAGTCGACACATTCTTCATGAAGTTTACCACCACAAATTATGTGTCTTTACCTCCCATCCCTTTTTCTACATTGTCATTATATTGATAAACATTCCTTTTTTAATTATAATTTAGATTTTTTTTTATATGTTTTATAACACATAGTGATGTAGTATCATCTAACTGATGATGATGTTTGCAGCGTAAATTATCATTGGTCAAAATCATATCAATGTTATCAAACTACTTTCGACATCTGTTTTTATAGTCCTGTTACCTAATATTCTTTGTTATTATGGGTAGTAAACATTTCCATATCTCTGATATGGCTGTTATGTCATTCCTATTATATGAGTTAGTTGTTGATTTAATAAACAAAGATTCAGTAATGTATCTCTCTCCCAAACCTGATTAGATTCGACTTAACTTTTACACTGATATGATTCTCCTGTTCGAAGGTTAGTCAATAATTTCACATGACTTACACAAATTGAAATACGTTTCATAAATCATTCAATATTCAGTGCATAGTGAAATTATTCTTAAATATCTTCATCTACGTGTTTCAATATTCATTGATAAAATCAAAAGATTAATAGAATATGTCTGCAAACTTTGCCACATAGAAGATATCCACAGGATTATGAAGAAGTTAATTAGGATCTGGAATAAAATTGAACAACTGAAATGTAAACTTATGAAGATAATTAACAGCAGAGACCATAAATTTCTTATGAGTTACAACTAAGGCTTAAAGACCGACATATTGAAGAGGATCAGTTTCGATGTAACAAGTCTTTCTATTAAAATACCAATCAATATGGCACTGGAGACAGTCAGAAGTCAACTAAATATTTACGCACAGGTTACTCACAGAACTAAGGTATTGGTTAATGAAGTCATATTAGTCGTACAGTTGTGCCTTACCTCCACACTCCTCACGTTTCAGGACAAAATATAAAGACAAATAGAAGGAGTAGCAACGAGATCACCAATATCCCCAATCGTAGCAGATATATTTATAGATAGTTGGAAAAACATGGCTTTACAAAAGTTAAGTCCTGCACCATAAACATGGTGGTGATATGTGGATGACACATTCACTGAAGTGAAATCGGAACATATCGACAATTTCCTCACATATATAAACTCAATAGTAGGCGTAATCCAATTCACGTATGAGATAGAAAATGAACAAGGAGAATTACCTATATTGGATTGTAGAATAAAACGAAGGACAGAAGATGGTTTGGATATTATTGTCTACAGAAAATCGATACATTACAACAGATATCTAAACTTCAAACCATCCCATCCAATGTCAGTTAAGGCAGGCTTAGTCAAATGTCTAAATGATAGAACTAAAGACCTCATTAGTCAGTACAGCGACCTGAACAAGGAATTAAAGTGCGTAAAACAAGCTGGCGAGTCCTAAATAGGACGAAATACGCATCCTGGATTCCACCACTAGCCACTACCCATCGTTACTATACTTAAAAGAAGCATCGATAATTATTAATTATCTTCTACTGTTGGTAAGAAACAATAATAGCAATACGAGTACGAATAACAACGAAGACATGAGTAGAGAGGAGTCCGCGCACTCCCTGTGTTACCTTATAAGTATGCTCTAAACGTCATCAAGTAAATAATACTGTATCACTGTGGACTATGTATTAAATAAATAAATCTAATACGAAAATCCATGAATGACTTTAGAAAGAAAAGATTCCGGTATGGCAGTTTGACAAGAGTTAACTAGATGCTCAAGAACCAAACTGTTAATATCTTCCTGCTCCCCTTTGTTTGGAGATGCATTTCATTAGAGCAGGGTTGGTTCAGCCTATGTAGCCAGCTCTGAAAGAGCATTTTGTTCGTTTAGAGAGTTGACTTACAAACACTTCATCGCCGAACGAGATTTGAGCAACCAATTTCTATTGTTAACCCTCACATACAATAGGTGCCTACTGAATGAAAGTATATATGGTTGCTGAGTATCTTTCGAATAGAAAAGAGGCGTAGGAAACCATAATTGGTTTCCAATTATGAAGTAAGATATCAACAGTGTGTTGAGATAGAATTGCTACGTTGATACTTTTAGTGAATGTATTATTATTATCATTATTAGTCCCCTGGGTTCCTAGTGGAACATAGGGATTCACGAGCACGTCTCCAGTTCAATCTCTTCTCTAAAATCTTTTCAACCTGGTTCCACGACTGCCCACAACCTCTCATTTCCTCCTCACACGATCTCATCCATCTCACCCTCACCTCCGACGCCCAACTCGCCGCTTCCCATGGGGATTCCACTCCGAGGCACTGGCCTGATGCCTGATGTCCCCAGTCGGCCTTCTCAGTGTATACCGCATACAATCCATCTCCATTTCCTTCCATTGCATATCTGTTGGGTGATAAGTTCTTGCTTCGTTGGTTCGTTCCCAGAGCTCCTTGTTGCTTATTCTCATTATTCTGGCAATCCATCTGATCTGAGCTTCAGTAACGAGCCAGAGTAGGTGTCAGTTGTTGATGAATGTGTGTAGTTTGTTGGAAATCCCTCTCGTAACGTGCCAACTCTCTCGTCCACCACATAGAAACACTGACTTGACTGGTGTTGGTGTTGAAAATCCGAATGCTGTTCCACATGCTGAGTGCAGTGCAGAAGATCTCCACATTGGTTTCAGGCTAATGAACGCCTGTCTTGCTGTATTTCCGATCCTGTCTGACTTTGACATCATCGTCTGTGCCCGTGTCGCCTGTAGTTGAAACTGTGCTTCCTAGATAAGTGAAGGAGGTTACTTCCTTTAAGTTTCTCCCGTTCATGGTGACTGGAGTTTGTTGTTGTTGTTGATGGTGGTGGTGCGGTATCTTCATCACCTCTGTCTTCTCTATATTCACCTGAAGTCCCGTCTTCGCTGCCCTGTCTCTTCTATCAACTTGTTAGTTTTTGCCTGCAGATCTTCAAGTTTGTGTGACATCAGACACAAGTCATCACTAGCGAAATCCAGATCTTCTAACTTCTCTTCCACAGTCCAGCCAGCCTATCTCCCTCTTCTCACAGCTCACCACTGTTGTCTGCTGCATCATCCAGTCCAGTCGACCACAATCAGGAACATCATGGGTGATAGTAGACAACCTTGTTTACTCCTTCCTGTCCTCACTTCAAAAGCATCACTGAGCTAACCTTCCCATTGTGAATTACTTGGCCGGCATGTGGCGTCTTCATCCAGTTGTTGTTGAATGAGGTTGATAAATGTTTGTGGTATTCCGTAGTGTTGAAGCAGTTTCCAAATTACCTCTCGGTCGACGCTGTCAAAGTCCTTCTCAAAGTCGATGAAGTTGAGTTGAGGTGTAGAGTTGACTGGACTGCCATTGTATACTCTGTTCTATGGTGGCGCGTGGTGTGGCGTTACAATTTGGTGCACACATGATTTCAACTTCCTGAACAGGAGAGTGATTCCTCACCAGTTCCTGCAAACACTGAGGTCTCCTTTCTTCGGCAGTTTGACAAAGTAGCCCTTCTTCCAATCACCTGACAGGTACCTTCCCTTTCTCCCTTCCACACCTTCTACAATAGTGGTGTGGTGTGAGCATGTCCGTTGTTGTCTCTGCGTCTGTTTTCAGTGCTTCTGGGGGGGTCCCATCTGGTCCTGCTGCTTTCCCACATTTCAGTAGCTTTATGGCATTCAGGACTTCGACTTTTGTTGGAGGATTTATGTTCACTTGTAGTTCTGTGACTGGTCTGTATGTGGTATTTCTGGACGAAGTGCAGTTGGTGGTGGTAGTGGTGGTCGATTCAAGAGCTTCTTGAAGTGGTCGGCCCGTCGATTCATTTGTTCCTCTTCTTTCGTAATTAAATTTCCTTCATCATCTTTTATTGGCTTCGTCTGCGTTGAATAAAATTGAACACAATATATTAGAAAAGTGTAAACAAGTATAAATTATCAGCTATGGAAATGAAGCACGCTCTATTCTTGAATAACGGAAGGTATTTTCAAGAATATGTTGAAATCAACCGATGAATTTATAAAAAAACGGGATTTAATGAATCATCACAATAATACTCTATTTACTTTATTATATATCTTTGAACCATGATGCAGTCCAAGAAGACAGACATATGCATATAATACATCGATCAAGTCGTGGTAACATGGAACTGAATGATTCTAACAGATCAGGTGTTATTGTAGAATATGTGAGTGTATATTTCAGTTGAACAGATTGAAGATGAATTATATCATCATGAACATGGTTGACAATAATGAAATAAGAATTTGGATGGATAATAGTATAAAGATAAGGAATCTTGTGAATTTTATTCAAATAAACGATATAACGATAACAATATTAAATGTATCAATAATGGCTAGGGTGTTGGAGTAGAGATTGCATAGGTTAAGACTAATATACGTCATCCTATGGAGAATAATTAGTGGTCAGTTAAATAACTTGGTAACAGTGTAGAGCTGTGCAACATAAGAGAACTTGGTACAACTTGAAATAATCCTTATAACACTGGCAACAGAAATAGGGTTGAAGCAGATACACCGACAGTGAAGTTCAGGGAAGATAAGATAGGAGTAATAATTGATGGCAAAACACTTTAATTACTACTACAGTGGATTCAGGCTCATTACTGTTTCTTTCTACATCCGGAGGTCTGGTATAACAGCTCGAGAATCAAAGCATGCCTGCAGTTGCAGCATCCTACTGTGATGTCTACTGGTGATCAATAAGAACTTTAACTAGTTCACTTTGTGTTCTGCATGAATGTCTGTTTTCCTATATTGCACAGTGATGCATGTATAATCAGTTATGTCATGCATCTAACTGACGAATTTCACTTAAATTAGTGAATTTTATTTACCTTCTTACCGGGAAAAACACTTAGTACATCTAAAGGTTTGGTTACAGTGTGATTGAATGATTTCGCCTAAATCGCAGCTCCACTAAACTCACTCTGTCCCAATATATTTCACTTTGAGTTGTTTGGAGGCAATTGAAAGGAAGCATCGGATACGGGTTTCATGCTTGTTGGCACTCGTCAGTAAGGCCCATCTGCTTACTCGACGGGACTGACATCCGGCTCTAGATTCGAACCCGCGTCACCCAATGCTGCTGTAGGACTGGACTCCTGGTGCATTATGGTGGTGTCTTCTTGTCATACAGATATATTGCAGAATCATCGATAGGATTCGATCATTCGATAGGATTAGGCAACATGCAGTTAGTCTTCAACTAGTGAAAGATCAGTGTACCTAACCCAGTCTTACAGGAGGTCAGTCTTGGCCCATATAGCTCCATGGTAACACCTCTGACTTCAGCACAGAGTTACTTACGTTAGGATTTGAGGATGGGCACCAGTTCCCTAGAAGTTACAGATACATCTTGCTGACGAGTGCCGATTGTCCCCATTTAACTATTAAACCCGACAACTTCTCATTAAGACTATGCACACCTACCTTTCCCGATTGCTTTTGCTATCTTTCTTTATAGTATTCATTCTATCACTTCACAAATAACATTTTGAGTCGTCTTTGCAATTTCATCCTTCTCCATCAAGCTACATCTACGTTGCCTTCAAGCTTAATCAAAACATTCTTGTCAACTTATGAAAGTATGCTATATAACATGTTTTTTATGATAGACATCATATTCTTTAGAAGTGGGGCAGGGGAATCCACGAAATATGGCCCATTGGATTCCGACTCAGTGGTTTAGTGGTAACGTGGTGGCCACGGAATCTGAGGCTGCCGTGTTCGATCCCTGGTGGTGGTAAAGGTCACTGGTGCGCACTGGTGGGGAGTTCCATACTAGGACAAAATAGCTATCCAGTGCTCAGAGGTTTCCAATGTTCCTCTAACTGACATCAGCCCATAAGGAATACCAAGTTGAAAAATAGATGTATGCTGATTCTACCACTGTTGTAGAATAACCAACTTATAAATTAGTTATAAATTGTACAATCCATGTTGATATTTTCCAGTGATGATTAGTTCTTCAACTGGCAAATTGTAGAATTAGCATAGTTTCTGCTGAGAATCAATCGGCCGAGATCACAGCGTGTCATTTCTGATATTTTGCAAGTTGATTATCCTATTTTAAGTACATTGTTCCATACAAGTCAGTTAACAATATTCAGATGATTTGAACTAATTCGGATGTATGATCTGGATTGGTCTGATGATTTGTGCTTCAAAGAAGCGAAACAGCCATCTGGTGTTTAGATAAATCATTCGTAATTGGCTGTTAAAATCTACAGATCAACCTTATTGGTTTTTAACTACTCAAGTTGTTTGTTAGTAGTATTTGCCACTACTGTTCTACTTGCTTTATTCAGATGCATGAACGGAAACAGTTGCGTGCAGTTTCTCAAAATCATCGAAAATCTTTGCTAAAATTTATTTTCAAGCTGTAAATTCGTATCTGTATACGATATTTGAAAAAAACTATATCCCGTGAAAAAAAAACTAAACACTGTATGATGATGATGATGATGATAAGATAGGTATTTGTGATTATGATAACAATTGAAGTATGAATGATGGAGTGGTCCAAAGAAGGTGTATAACTCTATATACATCTACCAGTTCATCTGATCTTAAGGCCAGGTACATCGGCCCTAACCATAGAATACTTTCTACATTTATACGTGATGTTCCAGCTTGGTTACTGTAAAGGTGAAAGGAAGTCTGTTTAAAGTTCTACTCTAGAACATTTGACTGATTTTCATCACTCAACAAACCCAGACAATGACTTTAAAACTGTTCACCAAATTCTCCCAAACCTCCCACTTTTTCTTCGTTTCTAACTTTAAAACAACGGAGGCTTTAGGTATTCATGAACTAAAACCTTATACGTGTGCACAAAAGAAGAATGTACAGTCGCTGTTTATACCGCAGTCATGACATTTTTCCAACCCCTTTGTTAATTTAACCTTTGTATCCTCCCCTCATCACTACTACGGTTATTATAATTACCTTCACTTTGATTAGTTTCCGGTGTTATTTCACTCACTTAATTGTCTTTATCTTTTTAGAAAACATTGATTTCATCTTGTCTAATCCTACTACATAATACTTAATTGATTTATCATTTTCATTAATTTTTTCATCCTTTTGTGGGTTAAATACCATCTATGAATCACTCCACACATTACGTAATCTACTGTTATCATGATCACAAATACCTATGTCATCATCCATTTTATTCTTATTGTCATCATCATCACCATCATTATCAACATCATATGGTCTTTAGTTTTCTTCATGGGGTATAATTTTTCGGATATCATATACATATAAGAATGAACAGCTTGAAAATAAATTCGTTGAAAAGTTTTTTCATTGAATATCTTTTTCTTGATGTTACAGTGGGAATTTTTACATTTTTTGTACTCCATTGAATCTACACCATTGGATTCCGACCCAGTGGCTCAATGGTAACATGCTGGCCACGAAATGTGAAGGTTTCGGGTTCAATCATAGGTGCGCACTGCTGAAGATTTCCATAATTGGACGAAACAGCTGACCAGTATTCCCAGGTTTCCAATAGTCCTCCGACTGACGTCAGTTCATGATGAATATCAACTTTAAAAATCTATAAACCTTCATAAGCCTCCAAATTCAATTGACCTAGTGCTCATTGGTGACTTGCTTCAAGAGGGAATTCATGTAGCTCCAATAAGGAGTTTTGACTTATGGGGCAAACCTTGTCACCGTGAGGACAAATACTCATTGACGATATTCAGTGATGTTCGCGCTATGTCGTGAACAGACAGAAGTTGGAAATACTAACCACTGGCTTCCGTTACAGTGGCTTAATGGTAACATGATGGCCATGGAACTTGAAGATCCTGAATTCGATCCCTGGTGAGGCGCAGTTATGAGTGTACACTACTGAAGAGTCCCATACTAGAAAGAAATAGCTTTCCAGTGCTCCCAGTTTTCCAGTGTTCTTCTAACTTATCTCAGTCTATGATGAATACTAACTTGAAAAATCTGCTTTTTATTTCACAATTCCACTTAAGCGTAATAGACTGTAACATTAAACTTTTTGAAAGCAGATTAATCATGTTTTAGTAGGTGAATTATTCGGCATCATTATGAGTTTAGTAGACAGATAATTATTCACTGAAATTTATCGTGTAATTGAGTTTGTAATTAATGCATCCACAATGGTAACATACAATTGACGTAATTTTTAATGGATCTGATAATTACTTTTTATGACAGTATATAAAATAGTCTGTTTTTCATTAAAGATTAACTTTAAATCTAATGTAAGTACATTGTTGTACAGTATAATTTTGTCTCAAATTATTTTGTTTCAAATTATTTAAAATGAGACAGTGTTATTTGCTATATAATGGTTAGAGCCTCTATTTTGTTGTTCGAAACCATATCGAGGTAATCATACAACTTCATGCATCAAGTTTCCGTAGTTTTGTCAGAGAAAAAGAAAAGTTAAATGGATATCCAAATAATTTCATCAGAAACGGGCGGAATAATCATTTTCCCATAAATCAAGAATATCTCGGAAACGATAGACTAAATCCACTTGGAGTCGCAGTGTCCTATAAATAAACAAAATAGCTACAACATATCGTATACAAACCAAACGACCCAGTCAGTAGTGAAAAAAATGATTTATGTCATCCACAGAATCAACTGGGGTTGACAATACATTGGATATTCAGGTAGACCAGTGGTACAAAACAAACTGGGTGTGAAACACCATGATACAAAGCCTCTCATCCTAGCTGGGAAAACTTCAAAATACTTAGACGTTGGAACTTGAAAGCACTGAACGTCTGGCAATTAAGTGAATAAGCAACCAGTCGCCGCCTTCACTTAAACGCAATATACGAGTACATTCAAAACAAATCAGTTACAGGTATCAACCATTCCAAACGATAGGAAACCACAGTACAACCCAAAAAACCATCACTCGACTGGATCAAAATACCTCGCGTTCCCTAGCCAAACTCCTGTACTTGACCAACCAATACAAAAGCAGTCCCACTCTAACCAGCCAGCAGCAGCAAAGAACACCTCTTCGATTGTACTGAATCCAACAATCATCGTGAAGCACCCTCCCACTCCATTAAATTCGAGTTAACTAATCAGATCAAGTTAACCTTCATCACGTCAGTTAGCTATAACCAAGCAACTTTAAAGTTTCACAAGCAAACACAGAAAGTCAGCCAATCAGTTGGCTGTATATGCTACTGAGATGGCAAGAACAAAGAAGTAAATCCATCAGGTTCAGCACATCCCCATGTATTCACCAAGAAATCAACCAGGTCATCCACAAGCAAAGTCGTATGTAGTATAACATCCATGTGCAACCTATTGCTTCACTTTCTTGCGAAGCTTTGACACACTGCTGATAACTTCTAGCATGACAGTAAAACGTTTGTCAACTAAAACCTTAAGTCATGAAACAACTTACTATAGACGTTTTATTATTTGTCATTCCTTCGTTTCAGTGCGATACAACCTCGAGTTATATCTATAAGAAAAAGTGAAAACTTAAACAGTAACCTTCACATCCGATCCTTAGTGATTACTTGCTCCCTCCTTAAATAAAGAAGGCTGAAAGACAACGGAGGATGCGTTGCCGATGTCAAAATATACACAAAATACAACGGTCTCTATATATCTAAAATACCCTTGAGTATTTCCGAGCCCTTCCGGTGTGGTTTCTTGTTGAGGTTTACCTCTTCAACTAACCTGGTGTTTACATCTTGTTCACCTGAATTTTCTCGCAGCTTCGAATCTACACAGTCGGTTTTTAAAGGCTTCAGCGATTAAAGACTTTTTACAAGGGCACTGGCGATCTTTTCGTACACTGTAACACAATAGTTATTGTATTTTCCATACATTCAGAAGGTATGTTACATCATTTATGTTGCATACATTCATTGATAGCTTGATGATGAAAGAGTCAGTTGTTACTCTTTTTCTCCCCATCTAACTAAATTAGCCATTAAGAACTTTACTCTATCCCACACTATTGTGGATGAGGAGAAAGTCTAGGAATTTCGAACAAGGAGAACACAAAGAAAGTAAGATATTTCTTAAAGGCACAGTATTTATAGTAATCGGCAGTGAGTGGGCTCAATGACACAGATTTAGTCTACAATTGACACATTCATATAGGAAGGTAATATGAATTCATACATCGAGCTGGCAAAGTAGTCAATAATAATGGGTCTGCAGACAATGGTTATGTGATTACAGAAAGTTAGAAGAAGTAACCTACTTGAAAATTTAACACTGATAGATAGATTATTGAAATGATATGTGAGTTCAGTTCTAACACGCTTTTCCTCACATAATATGCCTGCTAAGTGAGGTGCAGTCAAATTCTTGTACTTGGCAGCTGTACAAGCGTACAGTCTTATATAGTTTCTTCTTATCCTCCCTGAGGAGATACAAGGAGAGAGACAGTTGTGGACGAAGTGGATGCTCAGTGTCAGTTAAAATTACGTAGCTAACTGCCTGCTACAATTTAAATGTCCACCAACAATAGTGTTAGTCAGTTGGATCAGAGGTACACCTCTCAACCTACTGACGGCTTTTAAATCCCTACACAATAGAACATAGCCCTGTCTTAGTAGGCCAGGAAAGATCAATGGGGAACATTACGGAAGAATAAATAAAATGTAGGAACTAATAAATCGCAATAGTACAATTTGGGTTATACCAGACAGTCTCATTTTCGTTATGTAATGGTTTAAACTAAAGATTTTTTTACAATTCAACAAGATATGAGACGATCAACAAAGATAACAAGTAAAACTCAATCCGATATAGTTAACACTCAATTTACTTTCTGCAGAATTAACATAAATGCAACTGGCATCATGAGACTTGAGCATCTCATACAAGTCCGTCTTGTTTACCTCTCAGACTAACATTAACAATCTGACACTTGGAAGAGTTTAACTTCAGATCATTTGAGAGAGATCATTGGTCAGTTAGAGATTAGAATCTATTTATATCAAGGGAATCTAAAAGAGAGTTTACTGGAATAGACACCTTTAGGTCATCAGCATAATTGATAAAATTAGTTTCAACAGAATTGTGCAAAAAGAACGACAACAGAAAGAAAGAAAGTACAAAGCCTTGAGGCCAAATCTTAAATCTTTATGACTGACGTATCTTACGTAAACACTAAAGAACACAGCAGACTGAATGCATATCTTCTTCTTTTCAAGAAATGTCTCTCAGTAGCTACTCTTGTTCCCTATCAGGATCGGACTCTCAGTTCAACAGAACTAATGCGACCGTGTTGCTTTCAATGCTTTTGAAAAAAACACTTTTAATTAGATGGTTCACTTCTGTTGAATCGTGTACATGCATCGCGTTTAGTCATGGAACTGCATTGCCTCTGATCATCATGATTGTTCTTTAATGGAGCTGGCGATGCATCAGTTCTAGAGCACGAAGTTTGAAATAGACGAAGATCTGCATGTTTTCGCTGTGAAATTGACTAAACTATTTCGAAGAGCACTTCCCACTTTGGATGAAGACTCTCAGGCGCAGTTTCTGGTTGCACAGTTCACCGAAAGTGACCCGAATGCCACTGCCCAGCAGCTGTGACTAGTGATTGCAACCCAACCGACGGATAGTAGTGAGCTGGCGAATGCTACCAGCAAGCTGACGAGTACAGCAATAGCTGCAGACCCAACTGTAGAAAACCACAAGACGGAAACGAAGGTAGGAATTTCTATTATTGACATCTTGTACAGTACTCATCAAATGTTCTACACCTTCTACTAGGGCAGTCATCTGCATAATGTAGTGGTAGTAGATCCTAATAAGATAAGAAATTTAGAATGAGGACCCGGTTATAACTATAACTAGTTACTAGACGGTCCTAAGCCCACATAAAGAGGGAAGCTTGGGCATACGGCTAGCAACCCTAACCCGCAAAACAAATCGAACCACTAAACAAACTTCAAAGCACATACAAAATATAAAAATAATAACAAAATTATTCCTCGCTGGAATCGGAGAGGCAAAATGATGCCACCTGGTGAAAGCCTGCCGTCGGGAAACCAGTCGATCGATGTGTCTTCTCTCCCCAGATGAAAGCGAAGGTAAACGTGGGGACATGGAATGTCCGCAAGATGTTTGAACCCAGCAAGGCAGCCCACATTGCAGACGAGATGAAGAGGTATCACATTGAAGTGCTTGGAATTTGCGGAAGCAGATGGAATGGGATTGGACTCTCCAAACTGTCAACTGGAGAGGAGTCAATAATCTACTCCGATATTGTCACCCAGATGACAAACACCAGCACACTGAGTTTTGGAGTAACCATCATGATGTCCCCTTGAAGAGCATCGAAGGCTCTCCTTCATGCAGTGGGAAACAATCTCCTCCAGCATAGGGATCATGACAGCAAGATGGATTCAACTCAAAAGGAAGGAAGGTCACAATCATACAATGCTACTCCATGCACCTACAAATAATGCAGATGAAGAGAAGGAGAAGGAATTCTACAGACAACTACAATCAACACTGGACAAGAACACACCACAGTTGGCCATATCAAAATTCCGATGACTGGGGTGACATGAATGCGAAACTGGGAGGGGACAACACAGGAAGAGAACTCATCCATCATGGGTTGAGAAGCGCTCGGTGAGGTGAGGTGATGAACGAGAATGGAGAATTGTTTGCAGAATTCTGTGCATTCAACGATTTGGTGATTGGAGGTGAGGCAGTGTGTTCATGCACGAGGATATCCACAAAGCGAGCGACATGGATTTCACCAGACACCAGGACACACTGCACTAAAAATCACATCGACTTCATCTCAATCTCAATGTGAAGAAAGTGGAGATGGAGATGGAGATGCATCCAGCCTACTTGACACAAGATGAAGAAGAGGGGTAGATGTAGATTCACACCACACACCACTATCTAGTGCAAGGAACCTTCCTTCCAAATCAAGTTGAAAGCCTTGAAGGTAGTTGGTGATAGAGCACAGTTCACGTTCAACAACCGAAACAGAGACTGAAGGGGGAAACTACGAAGGAAATCTTCATGTCAGTCAGCCATTAGGACGAAATGGGAGATATCGAGTAACATCCCTGAAGAAACCTGTGTAGAAGAACACTGGAAGTCTTAGAAAGAGATGTGGAAAGAAACCTGCACATTAGTATTAGGGAAGGAAGAAGAAAGAAGAGAGGACAGGGAATGGATCTCGAGGGATGTCCACATGGAAGCTGATTGACAGGGAGAGGAGGCTGGTGAAGCAGAAGATGAACCAGTGCAGTGGAAGGATGTTCAAGGAGAAGAGGAACTGAGTGCAATGTATAAAACACAAGACTGGACAAAGAAGTGAAGAAGAGTGTACGGAAGGACAAAAGACACTACTACGAAACACTGGCAAGTGAAGCAGAACAGGCTGCCGCAGGTGGGAGAGACTGAGACCTGACAACATTGTATCAAATAAACAGGTTACTATCTGGGGGGGAAGAGATCGACTCAGACGAAACCAATAAAAGATGATGAGGGAAATTTAATTACGAGAGAAGAGAAACAAAGCAAATGATAGGCCGACCACTTCAAGAAACTCTTGATTCGACCACCACCACCACAACCACCACCACCAACTGCACTTCGTCCAGAAATACCACATACAGACCAGTCACAGAACTACAAGTGAACATAAATCCTCCAACGAAAATGGAAGTCCTGAACTCCATAAACCTACTGAAATGTGGGAAAGCAGCAGGACCAGATGGAATCCCACCAGAAGCACTGAAAACAGACTCAGAGATAACAGCGGACATGCTCACACCACACCACTATTGCAGAAGGTGGGGAAGAGAGAAAGGGAAGGTACCTGTCAGGTGATTGGAAGAAGGGTTACCTTGTCAAACTGCCGAAGAAAGGAGACCTCAGTGTCTGCAGGAACTGGCGTGGAGTCACACTCCTGTCCACCCAATGCAAGCGAAATATTAATCAGCATCATGCTGGAGATACTAAAGCATGCACCGGATTCAAAACTACGACCGGAACAGGCTGACTGGCTGGATTCAGGAAGTACAAATCATGTGTGCACCAAATTGTAACGCCACACCATGCTCCACCATAGAACAGAGTATAGAATGGCAGTCCAGTCAACTCTACACCTCAACTCAACTTCATCGACTTTGAGAAGGACTTTGACAGCGTCGACCGAGAGGTAATTTGGAAACTGCTTCAACACTACGGAATACCACAAACATTTATCAACCTCATTCAACAACAACTGTATGAAGATGCCACATGCCGGCCAAGTAATTCACAATGGGAAGCTTAGCTCAGTGATGCATTTGAAGTGAGGACAGGAAGGAGTGGAACAAGGTTGCCTACTATCACCCATGATATTGCTGATTGTGGTTGACTGGAGTGGATGATGCAGCAGACAACAGTGGTGAGCTGTGAGAAGAGGGAGATAGGCTGGCTGGACTGTGGAAGAGAAGTAAGAAGATCTGGATTTCGCCGATGATTTTGGCCTAATGTCTTGTCACACAAACTTGAAGATCTACAGGTGAAATCTAACAAGTTGTCAGGGGAGGCAAGGGAAGCGAGGATGGGACTTCAAGTGGATATAGAGAATATAGAGATGATGAATTTACCCAACCAATGCCACCACCACCACCAACAACAACAAGCTCCAATCACGATCAACGGGAGAAACTTAAAGGAAGTAACCTCCTTCACTTATCTAGGAAGCACAGTTTCAACTACAGGTGACACAGGCACAGATGAGAATGTCAATGTCAGAATCGGAAAGACAGCAAGACAGGCGTTCATTAGCCTGAAACCAATGTGGAGATCTTCTGCACTGCACTCAGCATATGGAACAGCATTCGGATTTTCAACACCAACACCAGTCAAGTCAATGTTTCTATGTGATGGTTGAGAGACTTGGTGCGTTACGAGAGGGATTTCCAATAAACTACAGATATTCATCAACAACTGCCACCTACTCTGGCTCGCTACTGAAGCTCAGATCAGATGGATTGCCAGAATAATGAGAATAAGCAACAAGGAGCTCTGGGAACGAACCAACGAAGCAAGAACCTATCACTGAACAAATATGCAGTGGAAGGAAGTGTAGATGGATTGGATATACAGTGAGAAGGCCGACTGGGGACATCACGCATCAGGCCACGCCTCCGAGTGGAGTCCTCATGGGAAGCGACGAGTTGGGCGACGGAGGTGAGGGTGAGATGGATGAGATGGTGTGAGGAGGAAATGAGAGGTTGTGGGCTGTGGTGGAGCCAGGTTGAAAAGATTTCAGAGAAGATAGTGCATTGGAGACGGGGTACTGAAGCCCTATATTCCATTAGGAACCCAAGGGAACAATAGTAATAATAAAATAATGCAACTATGCACGCAATTACGTGGAATCCCACAATTAGGCGACATAAAGTGACAGTATTGGGAAATACCTTGGTTAAGTGGTGGGACAGAAAGCTAACGGAATTTTTGACTAGGGAACCGAAACCAAACACATACAACAGAAATGATCCTGCAATACTATTATTGTTATTGTCATTATTATTTATTATTTTCTTCTTGGGTTCCTAGTGGAACATAGGGCTTCTTTAGCACGCCTCCTTTCCACTCTATTCTATGTAAACTTTTGAACCTCGCCCCACGACTGCCCACAGGCTCTCATTTCTTCCTCACACCATTTCTTCCATGTCACTCTCACCTCGGACGCCCAATAAGTCGTTTCCGCTTTGGATTCCACTTGAGCTACTGGTCTTGCGGATGATATCCACAAACCATCTTCTCAGTGTGTGCCCATCTCCACTTTCTTCCTCTGCATATTTGTTACGCGATAGGTTCTTGGTTGCTTCATCACCAGCCAGAGTTCCTTGTTGCTAATTCTTTCTGGTCATCTGATCTTCAGTATCCAGTCAGCGTAGGCAGCTGTTGATGCAATGTATATCTGTACTTTGTTGGAAATGCTTTTCGTGACGCACTAAGTTTCTCAACCATATAACAGCACTGACTTGACATTGTTGTTGAAAATTCGGATGTTGTTCATGCTTTATGCTGAGTGCAGTAGATCTCTCCACTGATTCCAGATTAGTGAACGCCCGTCTTGCTTTTCCGATCCTGGTTTTGAAATCCTCGTCTGTGCCACCTGTAGTTGGAACGATGTTGCCTAGGTAGGTAGGTAGGTGAAATAGACTACTTCCTTTAGGTTTCTCATGTTGACGGTGGTTGGTGTCCCTTATTGCTTTTGATGGTGGTGTTTGTTGGGTATCTTCATCAACTCTGTCTTCTCTACATTCACTTGAATTCCCATCTTCGCTGACTCTTCTGTCAACTTGTTAGTTCTCGCCTGTAGATCTTCTAGCTTATCCGATTAGACACTGGACATAAATCATCATCGTTGGCGAAATCCAGATATTTTAGGGTCTTCTCATCGGTGCAGCCAGCGTACGCCCATCTTCTCACTCCTCACAGTTTGCTGCATCATCCTGTCCACCACAATCAGGAAGATCATCGATGGTAATAGGCAGCCTTGTCTTACTCCTGTTTTCACTTCAAAGGCGTCCCTGAGCCTTCCATTGTGGATCACTTGGCATGTGGCGTCTTCATATAGCTATAGAATGGGGTTGATAAAGGTTTGTGGCACTAAAACCGTAGTGTTGAAGCAGCTGCCTGCCTAATTACTTCTCGATCGACACTGTCGAAGGCCTTTTCAAAGTCGATGAAATTGAGTTGAGGTAGGGAGTTGACTGCTATTCATTCTCTACTCTGTTCTATGATGGTGCATAGCGTAGCGCTGCAATTTGATCCATACGTGATTTGTTCTTCCTGTATCCAGCCGGTCAGCTTGTTCCGGTGGTAATTTTGAATGCAGAACCTTCTTTAGTCTCTCCAGGATGATGCGGCGTAATATTTTGCTTCGGGTGGACAGCAGCATCATTCCGCAACAGTTCTTGCAAAGGCTCATGTCTCCCTTCCTTGGAATTTTGAGAAGGTAGCGCTTCTTTTAATCTGCAGGTATCTTTCCTTCCTTCCTTGAAAACCTTCTGCAATAGTGGTGTGAGCATGTCCGATGTTGTCTCAATCCTGCATTACTCACGGGTATTCGGTAAGTTCTAATGCCTTTATCAAAAAAGGTTAGAAAAGTAGAACCAAATTAACCATGTCTTCAACATCTTGTGGATTTTATCTTGATATGATCATGGAGGACAGTAAATTGTATCCACAATGTAATCCAGTAGATAGTGCTGTTTCACCGTGTGATATATCTAATAAATAAAGATGGAATTCCAGTTTTCTCTTAACTTTTTGATTTGCTATCGACAATTTTCGAAAGTTATATTTCTGTTTCTATGTACCTAAAGAATGTTGAACATTAGAAAACTCAAATAAACAAAATGATTTATCATACTGTGTCACATTAGTGGATTTATAAACTTTGCCATTTTGCTATTCATATGTGCTTGAACTTGTTAGACATAGGATTGAGAAATTTTGTAACAAATTAACAGGTTAAATATTCAAACATTCCAGGATTATTTACAGAAATCATGGTTATTATTTCTGTGATAAGAAAAAAGATTCATGAGTGAAGTCAGTTACTTCCTGGTTGAATACATGAAATTTATACGTTCTTCTTATTGGTCTCAAGATTCTTGCATTCTGATTGGACAATAAAATTCAGTCATTTTTTCGTCCAATCAAAATCACGTATAATTGGTTTCATTCTAATGGATCATAGAAAACAACGTTTGTGTATTTTCATCCATAAACAGAACTAGTCTCCTTCTACAATGGGACAATATTGTTATTAATTTTTTCATCCATTGTTTGCTATCTATACATTCTTAATCAACTGGTCCCAATTTTTGAATGTTACATCAGCCATGACTGCAACTTCACAGTGTTCACTAGGCGTACTCACCGATTCACCTCATCATTCACCAGGTAAACTGAGTTCTCAAATTATGATCAATCAATGGTCATCATATTCAGATCATTTAACTGAAGCTGTAAATATTACTGATTTCGATAAAAAACCAGTTACTACAAGATTATCAGACTCAACAAATACATGTTCCTTAGAAGCCCAATTGTTCAATGAAGAGGAGAAATTTTTAGCCGAATGTCTAACAACTGAGAATAATAATAATAATAATAATAATAACAAATTAATAGATGATGATGTTCTATTGACTGATTTACATTATGATAGAGAGCTATTACAAAATCCATATTTTTATAATTCAGGTAACGATTATGATTGTGAGTTAACCGGTGGATCTGCCTTCAATCATTCACCAATAATGAGTAGAGGTTTTTCAAGACATACAAGAAAAATTGATAATGATCCAACTATTTTATTAACATTAGCAAAATGGGCACGTATTGGATCTAGTCAATTGCATGGAGATGATGATCAGATAGACAGAATAAATTATCAATTTACTAGTGTACTTTTACTCATATTATTAACACTTACAGGATTTAGACAATATTTATGTAAGTTTTCTTTCTCATTGTTCTCTATTCTGAATGTTATTATTATTTTATGATAAATTTTCATGTTTGATAAAGCTAATTCACAAGAAAAAAACAGTAGGCTTTAAAAGTGATTGAAAGTTGAACCATTAGCAATTTAACAGCGGGTAATATGAATTTCTCTGAAAATGTATCATATAAGAAATTGACATTTAGATGAATGTGAAGAAACATTACTGTTTGCTTTTCTACTCTAAAATATTTATGATAAGTGAGAAACATAGGAATCATAGGATAGGATTGAAGATATTGAAAAATGTTGACAGAATTGCTTGGTTAAATACTTAAAACGCTTGAAATGTGTGCTCCAAGGTAACCTAGGGTTTATAGAGAAGTATTTCAAGCCAGGAAGGTATATGCAACTTCTGAATGTCATGAAAACGAACCTCTATCTTTTATGGTAATACTCGAAGATCCGTGGAATAAGATGAGGAAGTTAATGGTTTATTTTTATTATTATTTGTCCCTTGGGTTCCTAGTGGAAAATAGAGCTTCACTAGTACTTCGCCATTTCACTCTCCTCTCTACGGTCTTCACAACCTGGCTATACATACGCCAAAAAGCTTTCATTTCTGCCACACACCATCTTCTCCATGTCACCCTTGCACCCCAAACTCTTCCTTTCCCATTTGTCTTCCACTCGACGGCCTGGCCTGGTCTGCTGCGTGTTGTCCCCAAACTGTCTTCTCATTGTATGTCCAATACAATCCACCTCATCTTCCTCCCTCTATACTTTTGTTGGGCAACAGGTTGTTGATTGGTTCGTTACCAGACCAGATTGTCTTGTTGTTTATTCTCATTATTCTGGCCATGTGATCATTCTTTAGTATGTAGCGTAGACGGCAACTGTTGGTGTGATGTATGTCTGCAGTTTGTTGGAAATGCTTTTTGTAACATGCCTAGTCTCTCAACCATCACATAGAAGCACTGACTTACTTGACTGACATTAGTGTTGACAATCCGGATGTTGTTCACACTTTATTCTGAGTGGAGTGCAGTGGAGTAAATCTCTACACTGATTATTTCAGATTACTGAAGACCCTTTTTGGTGTCTTACTGATCCTGGCTTTGACATTTTCATCTGTGCCGCCACCATCACCTGTAGTTGAGATGATACTATCTAGGTATGTAGGTGAAAGAGGCAACCCCTTTCAGATTTCTCCCACTGCTGGTGATTACTGCTTATTGTCGTTGTTGTTGGTCGGGTATCTTCATTACCTTCGTCTTTTTTACGCTCACCTGAAGGAAGTCTTTCCTTTGCTGCCCTGCCTCTTCTGCCAACTTGTTAGTAACTTTTCGCCTGTTTATCTTCTAGTTTGTGTGAGATTAGATATAAACCATCATTGTAGACGAAACCCGAATCTCATAGGGTCTTTTCATCGGTCCAGCCAGCGTACGTCCATCTTCTCGTTCCACACAGCTTGTTGCAT